>OY720347.1:24279220-25686720 GCA_963082975.1 Labia minor | reverse complement strand
ATCATTATTAATAATTTGCATATATATATATATATATATTATATTAAATTTATTTCATATAAAAAATCATTCATCTCTCTCATAATAGTAAAATAGGAATAAAATTATATTTTTCTATTATTGCTTGCTGATTAGAAGATAAATAATTTTATGAGGATTGCCAGTTCCTTCCTTCCTTTGAGTCATTCTTTTCCTTTGACATATCCTTATTAACACACCTGAGAGTCATGACTTTGACAGGAAGGGTTTGGAAATTATTGAAAAATTAGTCAAATGTTTACAAATTTTTTTGGTTAACTTGTAAATCATTCATAAAGATTTTATTTAATTAAACTGTAAATTGTATTATTGATTGAATTTTCTTATAATTAATTTATATACAACAAAGATTTAAGTAATTGAATATCTAAATTATTTAATAAAATTAAATTCCTTGGAGTGAAAATATTCAAATTATAGTAGTGATTTATGTGTTAAACTAAGAAAATAAATATATTATAATCATTATTTAAATTTAGTTCGAAATTGATTTATTTATTTACATAATGAGCGTTTTGTAAATTACTTTTCTAATAAATAATTTAACGACTTTTCTTTTACATGGAGGTACATAGAATTTCATTTTTAAATATGAGTATTTCTTGTTATGAAAATTATTTTTAGTTTTTCAATTACGTAGTATGTGTATAATAAATATTTCAATATGAAAAACTTTAAATAGAGTAGTTCCTTTAATCGCAAATACAAATTGTAATTTACTTTTTATTCATTTGAATTAATAAGCAAACATTAAGTCATTTTTGTCGAAGTTGGATAATATATCATTTGAAAATTAATAAAATGCTAAAACTAGCTCTCTATCTCTTCATCATTTATTTAATTTTAGTAATTATCCCATTCTATTTGACTCGCTTTTATCTTCAATGTATATAAGATAATAGGGATTTGATTTTTATGATGATGACTAAATCCATTTGATATGACTTATAAATATTGCCTAATAGACAATGAATGTGTAATATTGCACCTGATATACTGATGTAATAACATCGGGGCTATAATAATCTATAAATTACTTATTGTTAAATTGAAACTTTCTACTGTAAAGTTAAATGCTGAATTTATCATTTTAGCTTTTAATTTCTCTTAAAATGATAATAAGAAAAATTAATTTCAAATTATTTTATGAAATAATTATAATAGAGAATCTCTATATTTTAAATAAATACTTTTAAATACTTATTTTCAAGTTAATATAACTTTTAGTTTAGGCTGTAATGCAATTCAAGTAGTCAAAAATTTCATTTAAAATAATATTTTTTCTAGTTAATATGTTTTTTAAAGATTTTATATTATTAATTTACTAAGCTCTTTAATTTATAATTTTGATTGTTGGATATTTTAATAATAATTGATGAGCAACTCATAACCTATATAATTATTTTCTCAATACAAAATATATTCACATGGCATGGAGTATTTCAGGAAATGTACGTTAAGAAATTTGCACTACTATAAATTAAAACAATTATTAAATATAAGTTTAGTTTGTAATATAGCTTGAAAAATATGGATTATGCAATTCGTTTCAGACAAGTAATGCCTCTGACACTTCGCTGGAAAAAATTGATTAGAATTTAAATAATTTTTGATTTAAGGATTTTATATTTTTTAAAAATTTTATAATTATTAATATTGTATTTTTTCTGATATTTATATACCATTTTTATGTAACTTGAATGTAGGAAATGAGTTTTTAAAATAATTAATATTTAGATTAATATATTATTTTTTTTTTAATTATATAATTAAAATTCGAATTATAATTCAACATAAATGTTATAAATATAAAAATGATTTCCTTATGAAAAGAATAATTATTTAAAGTAAGAAAAATATAAATATAAATTTTTTTTATAAAATAACGTTTTACCAATGTACTAAAAAGAATAAAATAATTTTTCTATAAGCCTGACAAAGTTTATGGATGAATTGCTTCATATTCAACGAAATACGTTGGACCATACAACTGATTAATAAGAATTCATCATTAATGTTAATGCTATGAAATATTTTAAATACGTTCAAAATGAAAATCTATCCTGAAATCAATATTTATGTTTCAAAATCCGTTGAAAAAAATTAATCGGAGCAATACAAAAGGAGTTAGTTACTAAAAGTAATTAATCGCTAATTAATTACAATTAATTAATTATAATTCAATTATATTTCTTCTATACCTTCTAGGGATCCATTGAAATATCTATAGAAATTTTCAAAAGTCTATCTCGATAAAAAGTCGATGAAAAATCGATTTCAATTTGTCCAAAGAGCGAACAGACAGACAAAGAGACAGAGGCCAAGTGAAGTTAAGAAAAACGTTATAGCGGCAGAGAACAAAAACCTTACATTTTCTATTCTATAATACTAATTTGCTTAAGTTTTTGTGTTTTTATTCAACTAATGATTAATTTTATTATTTTTTACTTTTCTTTTATTATATGTATTTTATAACGTTTTAATATTTTATGACTTTTATTCGATTTTAATAAGAGCCAATATAAATTATAAATACGCAAACAAATCATTAGACCTGCTGTACGGAAAAAAATATAAAAATTATATAAACAACATACGTGGCCGGAGTAGAAGATATATTAAATAAAGAAATACATAATTTGATGATTCATTTTTATTTTGAAATTTATATAACTAGTATTAAGATTTTAATTCTTTTGAACAATTTTAAATTTAATATCATTTTTAATAAAATTTTCCTTTTTGAATTTTAATTTAATATTAAGAGATTAATTATACACCCTATACACACACTAATATGAAGATAATATAAGATATAAAATCTTTACATGATTAAAAATATAATAAAAATAATTTTTTTTATATTTAATTTTTATGTAGATTTTCTAAATTAATAATTTTATTTTTCAATCAATCAATAATCTCTTTCCTTTCAATTTTATTTTACTCGAGAACAACATATTTTTATATAGTGAAACTTATATCACATATTTGATTGAGATTCTATATTTTGAATTTTTCTTCCTTTCATTTTTTTTCTTTATTATTATTTTCAAATATATATATTGTATATATATATATACAATATATATGAAATATATTTTTAAGAGAATTTCAAATCTAAAAATTTGTATTCAATACAAGATGACATTTTTCATCTGAATTCTTTTCTATTTCTCTATAATATAATATAACATATTTCAATATATAATATATATATATATATTTATACCATTTGCGGTGAAACAAAAATACTATTGGAAATATTGAACAACTACTAATAATAATAAATAATAAAAAAAGTTTATTTAAACAAAGTTTTTTATTCATAAAACATTTATATATATATATATTTATGCGGGTTTGATATTTCCCCCCAGACCAAGCGAGATGGCGGCGAGCCACGTCGCACTCAATGGGCGGGGCCTGTAAACTTAAGACGCCGCGTAAAGGCTTTTACCCAGGTATAAAGAGGTCGACCCAAGTGTCTGAACACATAAGTAAAACAGTCAATCAACGCATCATGAAGTCCTCTCTTGAATTACCTAGTTATTAAACCCTTAGACATAGCCAATAATTTTTGTATTCGATTATAAACCCGGATAATGTAAAGAGTGACTTTAAGACATTGACTAATTATATATCAGACGATCAGCTTCCAAAAGGCAGTTCATCCAGCGCCTCCAGTACATTCGATTGGAGATACTACTATTTTACTCCAAGTGCCAAAAGTGTTAAGTGATTTGCTGACTCTCCAGAAAGTACGTAAGCCGACTTTATTATTATCTTAATGTCACTCTGCTTGAATTCCCTTTAAATTGATTAAATCTTTATAAAACTCTTTCGTTAATAAATTTATATTAAATCTACGACTCTCTGATCATTTCCCCTAAATCAAGAAATCCCACAAATTGGGGGCTCAGCCGGGATTTGAATTAAATATCCACAAAGTGGCTGGGATTTTAAATAATAACGCGCCAAAAATAATTCTCTAACTCAGAATGAGTACCTTAAGGGAAATGATCGAAGTAGCCAACAAAATTAAAACAGAAAAACTCAAAATTGTTAAAATATTGAACACAGTAATTTTCGACAAATCAACGAGAGTGAATAGAAAAAATATTCTATCTTTCAAGGGATTCAATTTTT
Source organism: Labia minor (assembly GCA_963082975.1). Classification (NCBI taxonomy): domain Eukaryota; kingdom Metazoa; phylum Arthropoda; class Insecta; order Dermaptera; family Spongiphoridae; genus Labia; species Labia minor. Next base: position 25,682,532 of record OY720347.1, on the reverse strand, counting down.
CGGAAGATTCAGAAGAATTTATAAATAAATTGGAATATATGAAACAAAATTTAACATGGCAAGATTTAATTAAAATTTCACCCGTCTTGAATTTAAAATGCCATCCATCACAAGACATCTTAAGAAAAAGAATATTATCATTTTTGTGTCACTTGGAATACGAAGATGAGGACGACAGCGATGAAGATAACGAAGAATCCGACGACGAGGGAACCAACGACGATGAAGAAATCAACGACGATAACGAAGGCAACAATCAGCAGGAAAAGGAGGATGAACTCAACCAAATCGATTACGACGACCCGAAGATAGTCAGAAACAAAGGTGAGCAAATCTTCAATTCAAATTGCTCTGTTGGTTTCCGAGACATTGAAGAGATGATCAGAAAATTCAATGGAAAGGACGGATATCCAATAGAAAAATGGATTGAAGAGTTTGACAATATCAAGATTTTGCTAGAATTGAACCCTCTCCAGACTTTAATTTATGCAAAACGATCTTTAACTGATTTGGCAAAATTATTTATTCAGTCGGAACCTTGTATCGATTCGTGGCGAACATTAAAAGAGAAACTAAGAAGTGAATTCGGATCAAAAATTTCAAGTGCCAGCTTGCATAGATCACTGAATGAACGACGAAAACGACGAGAGGAATCTACGCAAGAATATTTCTTAGTAATGAAAGAAATGGCAAATAGAGGAAATATTGAGCAAGCATCTCTTTTTGAGTACGTCATCAACGGGATAGAGGATAACGAAACAAATAAATCAATTTTATACGGAGCCAAAAACCTTTCCGAATTCAAAGACAAACTGAGGATCTACGAAAAAATTAAAAATAAAATAAGCAATAAAACCCCAAACTCAACGAAAATATTAGAAAAAGATTGGAGAAAACCCAGAGAGCAACCAAAAGATTTTCAAAAACCAGTACGATGTTTCAATTGCGGCTCAAACCAACATCTCTCAATAAGATGCCCTGACAAAAGTAAAGGAACTAAGTGCTACAATTGTGGAAAATTTGGTCATTTAGCCCGACTATGCCGTGAGAATAAAGCCTCAGTAAATTTAGCGATCGAAAAAAATAATACAATACCAATTACAATTCATGATAACAAGAGCACCGCTTTGATCGACACGGGAAGCGATGTAAATCTCATAAGAGTAGATGAATTAAGACATGAAAATCGAATTTTAATTGATACGAATGAAATGCTAGATGATCAATTAAAACAATCAAGGAAAAAAGGAGAACTTGTTTTAGATTTAGAAACCGAAATTTTAAAGTACAAACAACAAATTAACGAATTATCACTAGAAAAAGAATCCGATCTTGAAAAGTTAAATGAATTATATGAAGAAAATGCCCAATTGCAACTATTAACGAAAAGCGTTTTGAATGAAAGTTCTGTATCTTCTAATGAAAAAATGACATTTTTGGAAAGCGAATCTGGAGATAACAGTCTTTCTGATCAATTATGTAGTAATGCCCAAACAAGGGCTCTAAAATTGGAATTAGAAAATCGCCGACTTTTATCTATAATTGAAAATTTAAAAGAATCCTCTATATTGGAATATAATAAAATTTTAGATCTTGAAAAAGAAAAAAAGAAATTGTCTTTAAAGGTTGATCAATTACAAGAAAAATTACAAAGAGAAACGTCTCAAACTTCAGAACTCAAGGAAATTTTACAAGAAACCTATAGTAAATCAGCTAAATCACAAGAAATAGTAGACCAAATGAAGATCACCAATGAAAAACAAAAAAATGAAATGGATACAAATAAAAATCTTATATCCAAATTGGAATCAAAAATGGAAAGTTTAACTAAAGAAAAAAATGAATTACTATCTCAAGTAGAGAATTTTCAACATAAAGCAACAAATTTTGAAAAATTGTCAAAAGAGCTTGAATTATTAAAAAGTGAAGCTGTAAAAAACAATAATCTTTTAGAACAAAATAAATTAAATGAAACTAAAGTAGAAACATTAGACAAAGAAAACCAAAACTTACAAAAAGAAATTACAAAATTCAAAGACATCATTGAGCAAAAAGACATCTCACTTGACCAATTGACCACTAATTTTGAAGATAGTGAAGAAGAAAATAAAAAAACATATGCGAAAAAATGTAAAACACCCATCAAGTATCGAAACGGAGATTTGGTCGCCATAAAAAGAACCCAATTCGACCCCGGTCTAAAAATTAAAAGTGCGTTTTTAGGGCCATATGAAGTGGTACAAGCTTTGAATCATAACAAATACCAAGTCAAGAAAATTTCGAATTGTGAAGAGCCAAATCTCTCTCTAACTTCATCTGAATTTATGAAACCCTACCCCGATTATTAAAAGAACCAAGTGAAATAGTGAGAAAGTGAAATACAAGAGAAATAGTGGAAAAAGTGAAATATGAGTGAAATAGTGAAAAAGTGAAATATGAGTGAAATAGTGAAAAGTAAAATGTAAGTGTAATATTAAAATAAAGTGATAAAACAATACTAACAAAGTGATCTAGTGTAATAAAATAATAATGTTTAAGATGTTATTTTTATGTTCAAATGCTTTTAAGTTTAGAAAATTGTTTAATAATAATGTTTAAGAAGTTATTTTTTATGTTCAAATTGTTTTTAAGTTTAGAGAATTTTTGAAACTGTGATCAAGTGAGGACACTATGAAGGTCAGGAATGGCCGATTGCGGGTTTGATATTTCCCCCCAGACCAAGCGAGATGGCGGCGAGCCACGTCGCACTCAATGGGCGGGGCCTGTAAACTTAAGACGCCGCGTAAAGGCTTTTACCCAGGTATAAAGAGGTCGACCCAAGTGTCTGAACACATAAGTAAAACAGTCAATCAACGCATCATGAAGTCCTCTCTTGAATTACCTAGTTATTAAACCCTTAGACATAGCCAATAATTTTTGTATTCGATTATAAACCCGGATAATGTAAAGAGTGACTTTAAGACATTGACTAATTATATATCAGACGATCAGCTTCCAAAAGGCAGTTCATCCAGCGCCTCCAGTACATTCGATTGGAGATACTACTATTTTACTCCAAGTGCCAAAAGTGTTAAGTGATTTGCTGACTCTCCAGAAAGTACGTAAGCCGACTTTATTATTATCTTAATGTCACTCTGCTTGAATTCCCTTTAAATTGATTAAATCTTTATAAAACTCTTTCGTTAATAAATTTATATTAAATCTACGACTCTCTGATCATTTCCCCTAAATCAAGAAATCCCACATTTATATGTTTTTTTTTACATTCAAATAGCTATTTATAACTTATATATATAATCATATAATAATGTATTTAGGTTCTAATCAAAAGTTGTTTTTATTTTCATTTTAAAATTGTTATTTGCATTTATAGATTTGTTTTATTTATTTCTAAGAAAATGACTAGGTTCCTTTATAGAGGAACCCACACCGTGTTGCCTTATTTCACCTCGATATATAATGATTAGCCCCCATAACCTTCTTAATGTAATTCTTTCCGCTGGTAGGCGGAACTACTTGATTGAATTGGAAATCGCTTCTTTATTCAGATACACTCCATTTATTGTTTTTGTAATACCCCTAAATTATGTCAAATGGAATTTGAGTTAATTAAAGGACGTTAATTTCATAAGAAAGCCTCTTTAAGTTTAACTGAAGAAAAATATTATCAAAATTTTAACTTTAGAAATTGATCAATTATTGCTTAAATTTATTTTATTAACCAACTAACCCCTTGTAAAATTGTATTATTTGAAAACAAAACATATTACATTAAAGAAATTAGCCTCCCACTTTTATAATTTTAAATTTTATTGATTCTGCTAAGTTTGTTACATAATGTTCTCGAACAATAATGTCACACCATAAAAAAATATGGTAAAATTTTAAGACACCTATTTTCGATTTTTTTTTAACTGTGCTAGTTTGTGCTAATTTCTGCTAACATTATTCTAAAATGATATTTGCTCTGTCTTTTCAGTTTTTTTTTCAATGTGAGTGCATGTAGTTAATATTTGTTTAGCGTAAAGTAACCTGCTTCGAGAGATTTCTGATCCACCAAAAACAATAGATCATCAAAATACCAAAGTGCAGGAGTGTAAATTTGATCAGCTGTTTTATTGTATCATTAATTTTATTTAATTTTTCTAAATGTAGATCTCAGGTTATTAATTTTTTTTAATAACAATGTATGTGTCTCGCATTAGTCTACCAAGTATTTGTTTTAATTTTTCTAATAGTACCTTTTTGATTCTAATTAAGTATCCTGAACTTTGTATATCCCAGGGTTCAGAAAGTGAACAGTATGATTCTATGAATTCGAGGACCAAATATTTCTTTGTTGATGAAGTCAAGGCAATAACTTAGATGAAACTCACAGAACTACGATAAACTGAGTGACCTGAGCAGTTTATATGAGTAAAACAGGGTCCAATAGCTAGGGTGACCATATTTCGAAAACACCAGAGTCAAACGGTTTAGAAGCAAATTGAAAAAATAAGTTGACCTGTCGCCAGGCGCAGAACCGACCGACGATTTGAAATAAATTAATTTCCAGCTACAGAAACAATTTCAAATAATTTAAATTAATGCAATAAAAAACAGATATGGATATAACATAAATATTTTATTTTATTTAAAATATATGTGTAGGAGCTGGCTGTGACGTCATGAAGGGCTGGGTGACGTCATATAGTTTTAAATTAAGAAAAAACTAATGAAGATGATTTTTCCCGAGGATAAAACCAATTTAAATTGCATGATTCGTGGAGATATGTATGTAAAAAAATCTCCTCATGTGAAATTTGGTGTGAAAATAACCCTTGCCTTCCTATCGTCGATCAGTTTCCGGATATACACCAAAATTTGATCAATTCATCATACTGATACATTAAGTAAATATACCAAATTTCATCAAAAACCGTTGCGCCGTTCAAGCTGTACACATCTATACGGACACACAACGGACGGACGGACAGACATCATGCTAAAAATACTTTTTTGTGTTAAGAAAATGCATGATTCGTGGAGATATGTAAAAATCTCCACATGTGAAATTTGGTGTGAAAACAATACCTCCCTTACTATCGTCAGTAGGTAAAAATTTAGAAAAAAGGTGGAAATGTCCTAAATGTTTGATGAGCACCTAAAACGGGACAATTTGGTCACCCTACCAATAGCTCAACCCTGAGAACTGTATGACTTAAGCACAAAACTGAACAATTCACAAAGTTTATCACTCAGACTTGACGTTACACATAATAAACTGAACAGTTTAACTGAAGGTGTATTATGGACCGCTTTACAGTCACAACCTCCAGTTTCGGCAGAACAACGATATTTAAGGACAATTCTCACACGGATTATTTGTCTATAATTCGGGTTTATATTTCCTCAATTTTAATATCTGAGTTGTGCTAGTCTATCACAATTCAGCAACTTTATATATTTTAAATTTTTTCATTTAATAAAAACATATTGTTAATCATCTAAATATAAATCTAAATATCTAATCTAAATATAAATCTATAATAAATTTTTTAAGGCTTTTTCAGTAAGATATACCATTTAAAATTTATTTGATAAATGTTAATGAATAACAATAAATAATGATAAAATCTAAATTCAATAAAAAAAAATTATAGCATTTTATAGAATTAAATTAATTTTAAATATTTAAATTTTTTTATTAATTTAAAAAGCATTTGCACATTTATATCACTTAAAAAATACTTCTTTAATGTTTCGAGGGATAAAAAATGTATATATATATATATATATTTGAAATTGATGCTCAATTAAGCAGTTGATTTATTTTCGGAGATTCATTGACATCCATAAAAGCTTTTTACTATTTACCAGTTGAGGTTTATTTGGAGTGATTGTCATTGTAATTTATGAAGTCGATACATTTTAAATTTTATTTTTCAATTTCAGTTAAATTTCCTCCCCAACTAGCTACAGAAAGACCTAATATATACTATTATACTAAAATATTAAATGGGTATTCTATTCTATTCACGATTTCAAAAGGAATTCTTTATCTACCATTTTCTTACTAGGGAATTTATATTCTACATTCATTTTTTACTTGTAGTAAATGGAAAGTATTAATTTAAATAATATTTTTTATAACATCCTTATTTGGAAAAATTTATAAAAAAATGAAAAAAGATTATTATAATTGGATGAACTGGTCCAACAGGCGATTAACTGACCTCCACGATACTAATTTCTTATGAATTTTACTTTAATTCGTTTATATATTTTCTTATAATGTTAATATTTTATATTAGGATGAATCTTTTTTAAATTTAAATTTTAAATTAATATAAATTTAAATACAAATATAAATTTGTACTTAAATTGTTGTTATATATTTAAAAAAACTCTTTAATGTGTTATACAGTATATAGTATATTATATTTGGTATATTTAGTAAATATTATCCAGATTTAATTGTTTAATTTATTACCAATACATTGTTTTGTTTGTTTAATATTACGTTGTTTAAATATATATTTTGAATTTTAATGAAAGTATGGATCATTGTGCAAAACAAATTACAGGGGTTGTTTTTCCTTAGGCGTACTGTTTTATAACGTTTTTCTTAACTTCACTTGGCGTCTGTCTCTGTCTCTCTGTCTGTCTGTTCGCTCTTTTGACAAATTGATATCGATTTTTATTGAGATAAACTTTTGAAAATTTCTATAGATATTTCAATGGATCCCTAGAAGGTATAGAAGGAATATAATCGAATTATAATTAATTAATTGTATATATATATATAATTAATTAGCGATTAATTACTTTTAGTAACTAACTCCTTTTGTATTGCTCTGATTAATTTTTTTTCAACGGATTTTGAAACATAAATATTGATTTCAGGATAGATTTTCATTTTGAACGTATTTAAAATATTTCATAGCATTAACATTAATGATGAATTCTTATTAATCAGTTGTATCGCCAATGAGGAGGGTTAGGAGGATATAGAGAAAATATCTTTTTTTTAAACATTGTAAGTATATGTCCCCGATAGAAAGGAAACAAAATAATAGAATAACCTTTTTTTATGAAGACAATATATATATATTTATAAAATATACATTTATATATATATTTTATATAATATATGTACATTTATAAAATCTCATATTAATAAAAATTATTTATTTATAAATATAATATAATAATTATTATTCAATAATAACATTTACTTAAGATAAATGCATAAAATCAATTTTGGAAGATTAATATTTATTTTTTTTTATTCAATTTGTGTAAATTTTCGTATAACTTCATCTTTTCTATTTCTCTTGTTATATTAAATAAATTTATCATATTAAATTTGCACTAAAAAGAATAAAATAATTTTTCTATAAGCGTGACAAAGTTTATGGATGAATTGCTTCATATTCAACGAAAAACGCATTTAGTTCTATGCAATTAACTTCCTTTATAGAGCTATAATTCATATATATAAGATATACTAAGATACATACCACACTAAAACACTTAATTAACAAGTAACACTATTTCTTCTAATATTATCAAACATTTTGGATTTGATTGAAAATATGTAAATTTAATAAAAATTCTTTTAAATTTTAATACATACTTTGATATAAGTATATTACAGTGAAAAATAATAAAAGATTAATTTTTTAGTTCTTAAACTATCAATTTTATTGCATGATAAAAAAATTTGTCAGTTTATGTGTTTAATAAAATTTTTATTATTACAAAAATTTGACTTGATGTTCATATAAATAAATTAAACTAAATGCGCCCAACGTATTTCGATGAATATGAAGAAATTCATACATAAACTTTGTCAGGTTTATAGTAAAATTATTTTATTCTTTTTAGTCCATTGGAAAAACGTTATTTTATAAAATTTTTTTATATTTATATTTTTAAACCTGCTCCCATTTGAATTATTATTATTAAAACAAACTTTTGAAACTGTATACTAAATTATTTTTTTTAAGTCTAAATATTAATGTTTAGGTGTTTTTTTGTTTCTACAACACGTAATTTAAATTAAGAATATTATAAATAATATTTTATATTGACAAAAATGCTTAAGGTCTTTAAAGAAAACTCATTTTATTATCAATAATTATAAATGTTTTTTCTTATTTTCCTCTATTATTATTACTAATCTATTCATTTTCAAATGCGGATGTTTTAAATTAAACCCAAATTGACTGTCATTCTTCATTTACGCCCTCTTTTTATAGATTATTTTTAAAATTATCAAATAGTTCTATCGATATCAATTTTTAAAACTGTATTCAAAATTATTTTTTTAAGTCTATATTAAATAATGTTTAGGTTTTGTTTGTTTCTACAACACGTAATTTATTAATTATTTAATTTACCAATATTTAATTTAATTTAATTCTTATAATATTTATACTTTTTGGTGCAAATTTCTTTTTTTTCATAAAACTCTATAACTACTGAAAATGTCAATTTCATATTTCTAGTTAACTTTTGATTTATAATTTGTTTTTTAATTAATCTTCCCTAAAAAACAATACTTTTTTTTCATTTTACAAATTTATTCTTTTCCTGTATTCGAACGTCAACCGAGTCCGTTTAAATGCAATTTTATAAAAATATATATTTTAATTTTCAATTTATAAAAATTATAGTAAAAATTAAATTTATTTTTTTATAAAATTAAATATTAATTATTAATAAAAAAATATTTGTTAATAATAATTAAATATCCCCCAAATAATTTTACTTAATAAAAGTTTCATATAAATATTATATTAATTCAAAAACTCGTTTAAATTTTCAACTTGAATTTTACGGTCAATTGCATAACAAATTGTATATTCATTTTATAACTAATTATATATAAGTAAATAGATAAAGAAAAGAAAAAAATCCCTTAATTATTTAATTAATCAAAATAAATTATATTATATAATATTTTATGTTAAAAACAAGAATTATAAACTAAAATATATACATATAATTGAAAAAATCTAGATAATATATATGAGTTTTGGAAACAAGTGTTAAGTGTAGAATGAAATGAAAACAAAAAATATTATAATTTATAAGATAAAAAAAATATACAATGGTCGTTCACACAAAATCAAAAATAAAGCCCATTCTTGATTTTCTATAGCAAAATACATTAGTATTAGTAAACTACAGTGGCGTACCTGGAACTTTTGCCGCCCGGGGCGATCTCCAGTTTGCCGCCCTTTTTATTATAAGTCAATCAAATAGTGGTATTTATAAATTAATGCACATAAATAAATTATTAAGTTATTTAATCAATATTAATTAATACACAGAGTAACTTTTAAACCTAGCAGACCGCCTTCCGCCGGCCCTGCTTTTCAAAAGAAAAATCGATGATTTAAAAAAATATTGGTATATCACTTCAAAGTAATCATATAAACTTTTCAAAAGAAATGACATTTATAAACTGGTATCAAAAAATTTTAGTTAGGAAAAATTGCTGAACAAAATCGTAAAGATGCGTTTACGAATTCAACGAATTTTAATGAATACAATAAAATAAAATTATTATCCTGTTCTTGGAATTAGAATTCAAAATTTACACTAAATTGCATTTATATACACCATGGAATAATATTCGAAATCATATAGTTGATCATAATTTATATAAATCAAATAGTAAACTTATAATAATCATAATAATCATTTATTATTCAAGAAAGAAAAAAAAATAAATATGAAATAAATAAGTTGCTTTTTACAACTATAATTAAAAATGCCGCCCCAAGATAAGTGCCGCCCGGTGCGGGCCGCACCCACCGCACCCCCCTAGGTACGCCACTGGTAAACTATATAAATAGAAATATAATTAGTAAAAAAAAATTAAGTTGGAAGGTTGTTAGCTTGTTTGTCGAATATACTGTCTAGTCCCCTATTGCATATAAAAAAAATATCTGATATATACCGTTTGATCATCAAACTTGTGAAAAAAGTACATTAGTACAAACTCGCTTTTTTTTTTTTTTAATTGATTTTGACAGTGCTAAAACTTTTTATATACATTAATCGAAAGTTATATGTAGCCAATTTACAAGGCTAACTTCAACAAATAAATAATCACTAAATAAAATTTTTATCAATTAATTATTGAACTTTTAGATTAAATATTAATGAAAGAATAAATTTTATAATAATTTTAATAAATATGAATTATGTCCTTTACAAAAATGTTAAAACCTTTTATAATTTGAAATATATTTCCAAACCATTATTAAAAAAGTTAAAATAAATACAGATAGATACACATAATTTGTATTACATTTAAGTTAAAGTATTTTATTTGTTGATTTGGAGTTTATTCTATTTTTTTGTTTGATTATCAAAGAATTAATTTTAGATGATTGCTATCACTTCTATTGGATATAAATATTAATGTATAGGAGTATGAAAATAAATGTAAACTGCATTGAACCGTTTACTGCTGAGTGAATCTATTTGATTTACTAATTTGCATTAAGTTTTATGTATTGAATCGATTTAATGGTGAAATTCGCATTATGATTTGCTCTCAAACGATGATAACTTAGTTGATGTAATCTTCAACTTTACCTTAAAAATTTAATTGAGCCTGTTGACGAGTTGAGTTGGGGTAGGCTGGGGTCGCAGGCGGACGTCCTCAATTGCCTTCACCAACCAGAAACAACCAGCCAGTGTTTATTTGTGTATACTAGTATACTTTACTTCTCCTTCGGAGGCCAAAGATGAACAAACGTTGCACTTGGCATGAAAACAGGAAATTGAAATGCTGTTCCTTTCTAAGGGCTTAAACACCATTCTAATTACAGAGTGTACGCACGAAAATTAAATATAAATTATATTTGGATTATTTAAAAAAAAAAAATTATTTTCAACTAATGTTAATATTATTTCATATTATTATTATTCTATATTATTTTAATTATAAATCATTCCCCTAATCCCTCTCATTCTTGTTAGTAGTTTCACTTGAAACCATTAAAAAAATTTAAAAAAAACAACAACAAAACAAACATTTTTTCCTAAAACATATATAACGAATAGTAAATTAAGCCCTTTTAAGGGCCGAAGAAAATGCATCCATTGTCTTTCTTTATTTTTATGTTCGTTCAGCATTCTTTACCTAATTCTTTCTTTACATCGCAACCATAAAAGAAAAACTTAATATATCAACCTATTTTTGTTTTTCTCTTTTACATTTTTTCCCACTAAATTTCCAGGTAGAAATTTAAGTAACATTGAGTTATAAATGATGACACTGTAAGAAATGACCTATCTATTTCAATCAAAAAAATTTTGATATTAAATAAAATGATAAAATTAAAAATAAAACATCAATGTAAAGTCGTGTTAGTTTTTGGAATTTTATTTCGAGGAGGGGGTTCATGTTCATTTGAATTTAATTTAAAATATGGATTTGTCTATATCAGTGATTCCCAAACTGTGAGCCGCGACGCCGACATAAGGGAGCCGCTAAAAAATTTTCTAATACTTGAAATTTTTTGGTTCTAAAAAAAAAGGTAAACCGTTTAAGGGAGCCGCGGAAAAAATCTAATGTATTATGGGAGCCGTATACCGAAAAAGTTTGGGAACCTCTGGTCTATAAGATGCTCCATTTAGTTCAAATTAAATTTGAATATTTTTATTATCTCGCCAGAGATAGTATTGCGATCACCAAAATTTTTGATGTTTCTATACGTTTTGAAGGTCCCTGATTCATTTTCACGCGTCAGCACGTGACGTGGTGCAATCAACAAAATGCCAAACACTGGTTTGTTATTATTTATTAATTTTATTTTATAACTTAATTAATTAAATTTAATTTAAATATAATATATGTTAATTAATCCAATTCAAATTTGCGACATAGTCAAGTGACACTCCAGATTTTTTTATATAACATTTATAAATAAAATCGTTATCATATTAAAATAAATTTTATTCATTCGTTTTATTATCATTTGATAAATGAAAAATTTCATTGAGTAGTTTTTAATTATTTTAAAAACTTATAATTGAATGAAATAAAAAAAAATCGACTGGTTTGGGTTAATGAAAGCGTCATTGACTCTAAGGGGTTTCGCCTACCGAGATGTAATTTCCTTAGGGTTGAATCCTTACGAATGAATTAGCTCTTTCTTTTATCCCTGAATGGAGCCCTCTAAAAAGAATATTAATTTATTGTCAACCCTATATTTAACTCTTAAATTAAATGTTTCCATTCAATTTTCCTTTTCCAATCCAAATTAAGATATTTTGTACATTTTGTATGACTTCTCTCGAAGAGATTTCAATTAATTATTTTTAGATTAGGTTCTATTTTTAAACTCTGTAAGGATTTGCTGAATATAAAGTTAAAAAAAAATGGTAACATTCAGTTATTTATTATTGTGGTGATTCCGGTTAGAATAGGGGAAAAATATAGACTTATATCGGAAGGGTTTCTCCCCCATTTTTTGCGAGATGTTTTATTCCGATGCATTGGAAATGAAATGGAATTTGAAACTGTTTGTTTGGGTCGTTGATTAGGAACATTTTGTACGCTACTGCGGGCCTCTCTTTGTAGCTCCAACAAGATGAATTGGATGTCGAGTTGATAGGTGTTTGTTCCCCTCGGAGAACTCAGGTTCGAATCTCGACGGACGACCAGGCCGAAGTGTGCCGAGGATTACCGAGCGCAGCCGAAGGGCCCCTCCCACGCCTCAGCCCAAACCCTGCTCGGCGCGGGCCTCATTCGTTCCGAGCCTCCATCGACAAAGTTACGTTGCCGGATTGCCGCCGCTCTCGTGACTTTTGCATGCCTCTGTGTGACAACTGGCTGTGTGTGTGTGTGTGTCTGTGTGGATGTGAAACGTGCTTTCCGTGTCAACTCATGTCGTCTGTTGCAGTGTGTTAATTTTGCTTGGGGACTTTTCCCCTCATCCCCTCATCAAAAAGAACCCTATTTTCTTGCCGGGAATTATTTGGAAGCCTGCTTGAATAAGAACCTCGTTTCAAACTGGATGCGAAAATACCAAACGAGCTTAAAAATGAAAGGTAATAACCATCCTTTGGAATTCAATCTTTCATTGAAATCTTTAGCAGACTTTCATTCAAATTTCCGATGTCAACATTCTAATGACATTCCTGTCTAATGTTGACAACATTGGATTTTAATTCCTCTCGTTTTAATTTTAATTAAAATAATACGTTAATATATTTTATATTATATATATATATTCATATTGATATATTTCACTATTTAAACTGATTTTTTAGATCCCATTAGAAATAAAATAAAATATAAATTTTTTATTCGCTTTTTTTTCTTGAAAAAACAATTATCAATATTTATTCTTATCTAATAACCTGAATAGAGTATTTTTTTGTTAAGTTTTTAAATGAAAATCATAAAAAGTAATTTTATAGAATCATTACAATTATATAAAATAAAATATCACATAATTTACCTAGAACTTGTTAATTTGTGTTTAAGATTAAAAATGGACGTTTTTTTTAAAGAAAAATATTGATAAATTTTCACACTATTTATTTATATGAAAGAGATAAGTTTATTCCAAATAATTTTAATATATTCTGGATCCTCATAAGATAGAAATGTAATTGAAACTCCAAAGATTGAATGAAATATTTACTAAAACAAAATATAAATTTATACTTTTTTAATAATATAATAAACTAAAAATTATTAATAATATTATAGATTCGAAATTATATAGACATACATAATTTCAAGTACATAACATTCATTGTCAGAGATTAAAAATATATTTTCAAAGTCCTTGAAATCATATTATAAATCTTTGTTATCTATTAATTTCAACAAATTATCCTATTTCTATTTTTTATATAGAAAATGCTCTAAAATTAATTTTGATTGGTTAATATGATCAATGATCAACTCTCTCTCTCTCTGAATATATTAATCAATTAAATTATTATTCAATAAATTTATATAAAATATTGATTTAACAGCTTTGATAGACCTTAGATTTTGTATTATATAAATTTCTTTTTCAGCTGGAAAAATCATGTGTTATTGAAGAAATTATTTTTGACATTTAAATCTACATATAACATGTTTTTATATCAATAACGTGTATTTTAATCGAGATGAGAAATATTTTTAAATTATATATATATAGAATAGATTATTTTCTATTAAATACATCGTATCTATAATATATTGACATTTATCTGACTGTATATCATTTAAATTTCTCTTTTATCTTATAAAAACATGTCATTTGATATTTTCAAGAAAAAATAAAAACATTTGTTTACTTGATTAAGAATTAAAATTTTACTGTTTTTTTTTTAAATATAAACCTCAAATCGAGTCATATTTTCTAAAATTTTGAATTTTCATCAAATTTTATATAACCTATTAATTTTTAAAATTCCCTTATATTTTTCTTTTTCGAAATCTATATCGTTGATTTATTTGTTTTAATTTTAAATTTTTTAACTTAATCCTCATGATTATCGCCAATTCGTAAAAAAAATTTGATCATAATCATTATTATCTATCTAAATCTTTGTTCTCATTTCATGTAAAAAAATCAACTCTAAAAGGCTTTCACCTTTATTTTACCAACATTCTTCACCCATATTTTAAACAAATTAATTCTCTGGAAATGAAAATTTTTCTCTCTTATTTATTCCAATTATTCATAAAAAAAATTCAAGTACCTACGTAAATATAAGTTATCTATACACGTAATATTATTTTTTTTTTATCTAACATTGAATTTGCCTTCAAAAAGTTTGATAGGTTTCATTATGAATGTGTATAGATAAATATAAATTTAAAAAAAAGGAAAAAAACACATATAATCAAAACTTAATGACTTTCTATACCTTGATTTTTTTTTATAAACTTGATTATCTCTAAGTTGTGATTTCATTCACACGATAAATTAACACATAAGAACAAGTCCGGAAATAGGAACTGAGAATTGAGAAGCTTGATTTTTTAATTAATAAATATATTAAATATATAAAATTTGGTTATTCTATGAATTTCAGTCCCATATTATTATTATTACATTAATTTGATAGAAATACTATATCAAATTTATTTTTAATTAAATACTGATAAAGACTAAAAAGAAGGAACCCGGAAAAGAATTTAATAAAAAATTATATATATATATATATATATGAAAGACGAATGAATATATTATATTATTGTAACTTGTAATACTACTGTAATGTACGTATTATTAATTAGAAATCTTACATCAGAAAGTACTTAGATTATTTTTTTTTTATTTTTAATAAGATGCATTTTTTAAAATTAAAATATTACCATTTTATATTTAAAATTAAAAAAACACTATTTTTTTTAAAAAATTATATAATACAAATTAAATATTTATTACTCTTAAACTTAAATAACTTTGAATTTAAATTATTTTTTTGATTTAATATAATTATATAAATTTATAATTCTCAACTATATATAGAAATTATAAGGTTTTTTTGCTTTTTTATTAGGTAAATGGCCTAAGGGTCAAATAGATTGTTCAGATTTAAACCACTCACCCATACTTGACCTTGCTTCAGAATTCTAACAAAATAACCCTAATCAGTTTTTTAATTTTTTTACCCAGGTCATTTTATAATGGTTGGGTGTATTTTATTCACAATAGTTTTTTATTAAAAAATATGAATTTTTATATGAATTTCTTGATTTTATATATTTTTTTTAAAGGTGTATTTTATTCACATAGTTATTCTTTTAATGATTTTTCTAGTGAAAAAGATTTTGATTATATTAGTAGGAATTCTGAATTCATTTTATGATTGTAGACATTTCTTAATACAACTTTCCATTATCGCTTTTGTTTTTAGACAGAAAAATACTAATCTTATATTTATCCCCGATAATAGAATTTGTTTTATTTCTAAGCTATCCAGACAGCATTCCAATGAAAAAAACAAGCTGATGTATAAAAAAAAAAAAATTACAGATGAAGTTGACATTACCTCCTTTCTCACGATAAAAGAATTTTTAAACTTCCACTCTTAGGATATTTTTATTATTTTTCGTTACTTAATCAAAATTACTTTAATTCTCAATCTTATATAAAAAATCACAACTATCTATTTTAACAAAAAACAGCATATTATTCTATTACGCGATTGTTGAATTCATTTAATATAATTAATATCTATAAAATTTATTTAAATTTGATTTTTTTTTTTGTTCTAATTTTGAATTTCAAACTACACTTCTCAAATAAAGAAATTGTTTTAATTTTAGAATCTTTATTATTATTTATATTAGAGTAAGGGAACATATCCAAAATTATTGAATTATTCATTATATTTCTTTTCCATATCTATATAAAATCGGCATTTTTAAATAACCTATAAAAAAATCCACATTATTTGTGTTTGCAAAATTACAAAGAAAAATTCAAAACAAATGCCTGGTAGGCGTCAGTGAAATTTTTACGACAAAAAAAACAAAACAAAACAAGATTTTAGAACCAAATCAAGGACAAGCAATCTCATATAAAAACTATAAAAATATTTTATTTAGGTTATTTTATAGTAAATTCCAACAAGTATAATTAATTATGCATTTTTTTCAACAAACCATTACAAAAACATATAAATTTATAATTTCAAAGATAAATATGAATGAATACCTTTCTCAAACTTGTAAATTATTATAGTTTTTTTATATGGTATTTATATTAAAAGAAAAAAAATTATCTAAATCTATTTTTTATTTATTTATTTTTTATTGCATAATTGTTCTTGACTAAAAAACCCTTGACATTTATCATTTGATCAATCAATATGATATATAGGTAAATGTCATCGTTTCAGGTGAAATTTCCCACTTAACTATTATTGTCTTTTTGATATAATTTGATCTTATATTTTACAAAGTTTTAATAATTCGATTAACTTATCCATAAACGCTGTAACATAAAACTAAAATTAAAATAAAATTACCTATCATTATTCTTGCATATTTATTATATTCCAAATTGTTTTTTATCTACTTCTTTATATTAAATGAATTTGCAATTTTTCACACTTATTAAGAACCAATGACAATGATATAATATTTTGATATTACTACCAGAATTTAATTGAATATCTTATATATATAAATTTCTCTTAAACACATTAATAAAATAATAATATAATGATAGGATAGATATATAAATCAAAAATATGTTTTTTATAATTTATTAAAATATACTTTAATATCAGAAATCAAATTTTAATAAATAAAATTAATTAAAAATTTAAAATTTTTACTTCTTATTTTATATTTTAAACATAAACATAACTTAATTTTATTTTTGATTTAATTTAATTATATATTTAAATTAGATAATATTGTAAACAATATTGTTTACATTTAAAATTATATACTAAACTTGAATTTTTTTACACCGTATTTCCAGTCCTTGGAATGTTAATGAAAAACTTGCTAATTTACAAATGTAATATAACAAAAAATGTTCCTAATTTGACTTCTTCGTGTATCTAGTTATACAACTAGAAGTCAACAGTTAAATTTATTCAATCACCATTTTAACTGAAGGCATCAGAGTATATTTACCATTTACTTCCTCTTTCATAGAAATTTACTCTTTCTCTCTCCCTCTCTCTCACTGCAAAATCTGAACCAGGTGCTATTTTATTACCCTACAGGTAGTGGAGTGTTTGGTCTATGCCGTTTTTCCCCATTTGAAAAAAAACACAATGTTCTCCCTTCACGGTTCCATCAGCCGTCCTATTCTTTCCATAACCAAAAAGGGGAAAAATAGATCCCTTGCCTCTCTCTTAACCCGACGAATCGATCCAAAAACGCTTTATATAAAATTTAATTTCGAGTAATATTTTCATATTTTAATAACCTATATCTAAATTGTAAGTATATAATAAACTAAAGCAACCATACTATTATTATCTCAAGATAAATCTCTTGCACAATCTATTTACCAATCACCACCATTCATTTCTTTTGTTATATATTATTCATAAATTCATTGAAAGAATAAATTTATTATCTATTGATTCTCTCACAAGTTCATTCATATCTTATATACATATATATTTATTGCATAATTTATTTTTAAATAACTATAAATTCTTTATCAACATTGAATTTTACAATTCTGGTTAAAAGAATTTACTTATAAATTTATTTATAAAAACATATATATATATATATAAATTTAAAGTTTTAATAATTATTAAAATTGACTTTTTTCTTTTATAAATTTTCTTTATTAAAAGTAACTATTATTTATTATTTTATAATTTTTTACATTTTATGAACTCAAAAATCCTATAATATCGATCAAAATCGGTTATTTTGATTTTCCCTGCTATGTGTATTATTTTTTTTTATAAAATATATTGAAAAACTAATTATAAAGAATATTTTTTCCAAGATTAATTTAATTCTATTTATTTCTTTTCAAAATTCATCACGATATGAATCATTTTAGATTGATTTTTATAATAAGGCTAATAACAGTCATTCTCAACCACTGTGCCGCGGCACTTTAGTGTGCCGCGAGATTATGAGGCTCTTAAACATTTCCGACTTTTTTCTAAATTTTTTCAATTTGGTTCTAAAAAAAGGTAAAACGTTTTTGGGACTAGGTTCTTAAACATTTCCGACTTTCTAAATTTTCTCAAAATGGTTCTAAAAAAAGAAATAATAGGTAAACCGTTTTTGGGACCACTTTTTACTATCTCGTAAGAGATAGTATTGCGATCAAGAAAATTTTCGATGTTGAGATTTTGATGTTTTTATACGTTTTGAAGGTTCCTGAATCATTTTCACTAAGGTTGAGAAAAATGTCTGTGTGTGTGTGTGTGTGTGTGTGTGTGTGTGTGTGTGTGTGTGTGTATGTATGTAGACAAGATTACGCAAAAACGGTTTGAGCTAGAATGATGAAATTTGGTACATGGACATTATTCAAAATTCATAGTTTTCTATCAACTTTTGAGAAATGTAGCTCATCCGGAAGAGGGTCATTACCTACAACGTTTTGATTTTTTTTCCTTTAAAGTGACCGTAAAATAAAAATCTATGTTTGATAATTTTTCACATGATTAATAATTGTATAAAACTGCTATATATAGAATTTCAGCTTGATTGAATTGCTGAAAGTACCAGAATTAATTTTTTAACACTGCAAATCTCATGGTGCCATCAATAAAAAGCCAAACATGCGCTGGTTTAATATTTATAATTAATTAAATTAAATTTAAATATAATATATTATGTTATTTAATCCAATTCAAATTGCGAGCTAGTCGAGTGGAGACACTCCAGCTTATTTTTCAATATGTTAGACTTTTACACTTATCTTTTTCTTCGTGTGCCGCCAAATTTTTAAACCGTTAAAAGTGTGCCGTGGTAAAAAAAAAGGTTGAGAATCACTGGCTTATAATATAGGCTCTATAATATATTTTAAAATTAAAAAATAAAATATGCTTCATAGTATTAAAAAAATTCTGCAGATATCAGTTAATTATTTTTAATAATGAATTAAGTTTACATTATTTTTCAAAGATTTGGGTTTATTTGAAATAAATAATTTTTTTTTTTGACCTTTTAAAAATTTCTATATTTCTATAGATATTTCGTTTTAAACGAACTATTTTATTTTATTTTCTTGTTCCAAAGTTCCATTAACTTATCCTATTATATTATATTATTTTCATTTCCTTCGGCAATAATTTAAGTGAAACCAAGAATTTAATTTTTAAAAGATTTAATGCTTTTTTAACGGCAATTTTTACCGGAACAAGTTAAATCTAGTCAAGCAGCTATATTATATATTCTGAAAATTTTAAATTATTATTATTTATTCAACTACATGCAACTATTGGAATTTTATGATTAGTTAGCTTTTAATACTTTTTTATCATTTATTTCCTTGGAAAGTTTCTCTCAATTGTTTTTATTCTAAGTGATGGTTATATGTAATTTATTCAAGAAGATTATTATTATAGATATCATTGAATAAAATAGATGATTAAATATAAATAAAAAAAAAATATATGAATATTATTTGAAATTTTTCTATTTAAATATTTATTTATTAATCTAAAAATACATCTATCTATCTATCAATATTAAATACATATATATTTTTCTCCTCTTTTTGAAGATTTTTTCTATAGTTTTTGAAATTTTATTAATCAATTAATATATTTTTCATGTTATTTATGAAATAATAATTCAGTTATTTTTTATTATTCTAGTAAAGAGAAAATCTCATTTGATTTGATTTGGTCTGATTGATTAAATTATTAAATTTTTAGGGTCGTTATTTTTTAAACAATTAAATAACTCAATTATAATTTCGGTCAAGGTAGATCAAAATAACTTATATAATCATAACCCAACTCTTGGATCCTATCAATTAATAAGAACAATCATTATTAAGGTGTTTTCGGAAGTGTAAATTATATTTTATTGATTTATTTTCTCCACCTAAATTGACACCTATCGTTTGTCTCTTCCCACTTTTTTAGAACTTCCTTTTATAAAATGTTTTTAATTTGTTATTGGACCTACCTCACTTTGACCTCAAACCTCAGAAGTGTCTGCTTAGTATATTTTAAATGAAATCTACTTTTAGTTTAGTAAACTGTGTATGTTAATTTTTTTTTTTTTTGCTTTCGTTTTTAGTTTGTTGTTTATATAAACATTATCAAATACCATATATAATTGTATTGAAAATTTACATTTCTTATTTTTGTTATATATATATATATAAAAGATCATTGACCTTAGTAAATCGGACATATGATACTCGATTTTAATCTTTAAAATGATACTTAAAATATTTAAATATAAATAATTCATTTAAAAATTTATATTTCATTAATCTCTATAATCAAAATTTTGAATTTTTATTACTTAAGATAGGGGAGAGCTGTAGAAAATTATTAATTTTATTATACCTGTTAGCCATTTACTTTTACTTTGCAAAAATTATTTAAATCGATAATATGTTTTTAATATTTAAATACTTATATGAATAGAACATGGCGTGATAATGCTAAAACATTTTTTGAATTTTCAAACATAAGAACCAATAAGTTACTAATTAAATTTATAAACTTAAAATTTTTTAATTAAATGATATTGTTTCTAAATTGAAATTTCTATTTAAAGAAGAAACATTTATTTAAATCAGCTTTTCTGTTTTGGTGAGGTCATTTCGCTCATTTTTTTTTCTTTTCTCATAAACCAATTTAGATGATCCATTAATTTGGAAATAAACGCTGGCCGAGGGTAATTGGTCTATCGGCCCTGTTGTGGTCTGTTTATGATAAGCCAAAGAGGAGGGTTGCTGCTCTAAGCTGGGTGGGGAACTCTTCTCCATTGCTCTGGACCGGTTTACACTTGGAGGACCTCTGCCTCTGGGTCTAACAGGTTTTCTCTAAGCGGCTTCAGTCTCCACTAACTTCACTTCTCAACTTTTCTGGTCGCCCCATTGCATGCACTTGCTACAATAAAACTGACGACCGAGTGCTGCTGACTCTTTTGACCTTTCATTCCATATTCTACGCAATTAGAGTTCAATTGCTGTATCTGCCATTAGAATTTAACAAAAGAATCAAGAGAGGAGAGAAAGGCATAAAAGACAATGTATGTCCCTTCGTATTAAAGTTACCTCGAGACCCAACCATTCATAATTTATAATTGGGAATAAAAATAACTCTCTATGGGGGGGGGGGGTTACTATTTTGAATTGTATTTTCATATAATAATACTGTAAATTACATAATAACCACATCATTAATTTTCCATGGTATTTCATGGTAAACTTACATCAAATATTTTTGCAACTGATGAAGTACTTTAAATGTTATAAATTTATATTCAATGAATATACTATTCACTATATGAGATTGTTAAAATTACTTTAGAAATTATTTTTGACAAGTTTCTGATCATATTGTCTATCGTTAGCCTATTCTGGCATGGATAATAATGGAGGAAGGGGAATTTCAACACTTCACCATTACTCTAAACTTCTAGTTATATGTCATTTTGCTTTGTATAGCGTTTACAATTGAATTTAATTAACTCCAAGTTAATGTTGAAAATTTTAATCTCATTTTTTTCTTTTCTTTTAATTCATAATTAGGAGGCGAAAAAAGTGGTTAACCTCATACTTATCTGAAACCCAATTGTCCCAATGTATAGATTGAAATAATGAGAATTACAAAAAAACCAAAACATTAATTAAGTTCAATAGATCTACTATTACTTAAATGATAACATATTTTATACACCTTTTATATTTAATTTATACATATTTCAGAATAATGTTTTAAATATTCTTTTATAAATATTTTTGTTTTTTTTTTAAATAACTTCTACGATTAATTCAGATTTCCTTCCATTGATTATATCCGTCAAATGATGAATCATATATTATTCATGATATAAGAAGACTTTACTCAAAGGTGACTCATTGAAAGTAAACTTCGTCGTGGATCAGTGCCTGTTAATTTGGCTTGGCTGTTTCATCGAGAATCTAAAAATTATTTACGATATTACTAAAGATTTTTTTCAATGTCTTTTGTTTAAATTTCATTTCATGTTGGAAATAACAGAAAGATTTTATTAATATATATTTAATTATACATTTTTATTAAAATTAAAAAAATAATATTCCACTAGTCTAGAACCTACTCCAAATATTAGCTTTATTTTATGCAAATTTAATTAATGATCATGCTAATATATATCTTTCAATATAAAAATTTAAAAAAGATTTTTAAGATTTCATAATATAATTAAATTTCCATGATATATAAATGTAATCATTCTATGTTTGATTTGATTTCACTTGGTTGACATGCTTTTTGGAGAAAAAAAATATAAAACGTTCATTTGAATCATATATCATCGCACACTGAATGCTATGAAAGAGTCAAAAACAATTCTCATACCAAGATAAACGTAAGAAGGATTGGAAATTCACACGCCTGTTGGCAACCATGTTACACGATTCGTCTTAAGTTTTCACTACAACCAAAAGTAATGCTATTAATCAAAAAATAAAGAGAAAAAAAATTCCCAGTTTGGAAATTGTTTCTACATTGAACAACAATTGTTGTTTTTTTTACTTTTTCTTTTTTTTCTTTCTTTCCGCCCCAGCATCATTCACAAATTGACTCCCTAAAACTTTACCATTCACCAAAAGTTACTTTTTCTTTGACCAAGCAAAATAGAGAACAAAATAAAAATATATAACAGCATTGGCGACTATAAATTTATATGAAAAAATATTTTAAGATATTTAATGGATATTTAAATAAATGATATTGAATAATAAACAACATAAAAATACTTATATAGAATTTTCATTTTCATTTGTATTTTTATTTGAATTTATAAGTTTTTTTCTTTTATAAAAAATATTACTTTGAACTAAGTAATATTTCTTTAATTAATATTTTATAAAACTAACTACGTTTGTTTATTTAATTATATTTTTAAATCATGATCCAAGCAACAAGTGTGTAGGTATATTGACATAAGATTCTAAGCTTGTATTAAATAGAAGATTGAAATTCATGCAATGTTGTCTTACCTTCACTTACCCCCCTCCATTCATCCAAGAATTTTACAATATGAATGATAATATAATATTATTGTATTATAAAAATAATATATTTTAATTTACGTTTTATTTAATTCTCTATCAACTCTTATAGCCAATAT
This sequence comes from Labia minor, assembly GCA_963082975.1. Classification (NCBI taxonomy): domain Eukaryota; kingdom Metazoa; phylum Arthropoda; class Insecta; order Dermaptera; family Spongiphoridae; genus Labia; species Labia minor. The sequence continues at coordinate 25,658,768 of OY720347.1, read as the reverse complement.
TACTAAGAAACGTTATTGAATCAATACTACACTATTTGACTTTTAGGAATAAATATTTTACTACATCAATTATTTTTATATATAAACTTGTATTCTATTTTGTAATAATTTTTTTACTATTGAAAATATAAAAAACTCATGTCCACACTGAAATGGAGACCCATCGTCATTACCACTCTTCCAAAAGGTCTAAACACAATCATAAAATAGAGATTGGAAGTAAAATTTTCAATTTCTACCACCCTTCATAATTATGTAATATTTAGGACCAAATTATTATTTTTACAGTAATACACAATTTCTAAAAGGGATAGGCAGATCTGTTTCACGGTGTAAATTCAATATTATATTTTAGAATTATTTTCTTATTACCATTATGAAATTTCATTGTGGCTCTATGAATTGTGATTTAATTTTAGGAACGGAGATAAAATGGAATTCATCCCACTATGAATTTCAAATTTACGAATTCTTCTGTTTTTTGTTTTTTTTTTTTGATAAAAGTTCATTTGAATGCTGGCAATGATTATTTGGTTGGGTTTTGTTCTCTTCCTTATGAATTCCTGTGGTATGGAAGTAAATGAAATGAAATGCTCTCCCCTCCACTCTTCCTGAGTTGTGCTGCTGATGCTGGCTGCTCTGACTGGTTGGTTCTCTGTTCGTCCTCTTCTGTTGGATCGTCTGCTATTCGAGGAATGCGTAGCGCCGCTGCTTGGGCCGACACCGCGGCCTTCATTGGGAACTGTCCACAACAAGCCAGCAACTCAACAAGCCGACAACCACAGATAGGCAGCCTCGGATGCACGCGAATCCATCGCGGGTCACGGGCTGCCCTCCGATACCAGTCGATTCGTACATTAGGCGATACCAACATCCAACCAACCAACCAACCATCTAACCAACCCACTTGGTCAAACAAGTCTTTCCTTGTGAAATATTTCAAGGCGATCCACTTGAATGAATTGGAAATTATCTTATTTTTTGAACCGAATGATTTATGATTTGGCCACAACAGGAATTCTACTTTAGCTATTCTTTATATGGACTAAAACAATTTTTTTCTTACTATTTTCGGAAAAATTATCTATTTTTAATATTTGATTATTTACCTATAAACAAAAACTTTAATATGGATCATATTTATCTGTAAAATTCATAAATTAAAATACTTCATCTGTTTATTTTATATATTCATTCATTTTACTAGTAAATTCATTAATTTTTACTACAACGCCATTTTTACTATCTGAGATAGAATATTGAAATTTTATACAGAGGCATTATTCAAAATTCGTAGTTTTCTTTAACTTTTGAGAAATGTTGCTCTTTCGGAAGAGGGTCATTACCTATCACGTTTTCATTTTTTTTCTTCTAAACTGACTTTAAAAATAAAGATATATGTTTGATAGTTTGTCACATGATTAAAAATTGTATAAAATTGCTATATATAGAATTTAAACTTGATTGAATCGCTGAAAGTACCAGAATTAATTTTTTTAATACGTAGACTGGCAATCACGCGCCAGCACGTGACGTTGTGCTATCAACAAAGAGCCAAAGACACACTGGTTTAATACATATTATTTATTAATTTTAATTTATAATTTAATTAATTAAATTAAACTATATTTAATAAGTTAACTATTTAAATATATGTTTTAATTAATCCAATTCAAATTGCTAGATAGTCGAGTGGAGACACTCCAGATTTTTTTTATTCAAATATATATATTTTTAAGAAATTAAAATTTTGTGATTTACACACTAATTTAATTAGATTTTTTTAAATAAAATTTTCTATTCTCAATGTCTATATTAATATTAAAAATAAAAATTGAACATACACTAACAATAAATTATTATATAATCAAATTTGATAATATTATTTGTATATTTTAATGACAATTTTATTTGTTATTGAATGATGATCATGATGTGTTATCATGCTTCACCTTGACCAATACACTATCGAATCAAATTATTATAAACTTTTAAAATATGAACGTTTTTTTCTTTGTTAATAACATTAATACTATCTCTATAAATAAACGCAATTATACTGAAATTTATTAAAATTAATCTATTTTTTCATATTTAATTTCCTTTTCATTACGAACAACTTATTATTATATATATTACACCTGTTTATTTATATATACTCATTCAAAGCCTACACTAATATTTTTCAATTAAAAAAAAATATTTTATTTTAACGATTTTGAATTGATTTTTAAAATGATTTTTCTTTATATATATATATATTCATCTATATGATATTATTTATTTATAAATTAATAATTATAAGTATAATACTCATTATTATTATAATATATTAATAATTGCCTATTCTTTTGCAAAACTCAATATTGATCTAACGTCAATAAGAATATTAAATTGTTAGTTTATCATTTTAAATTCAAAAAGTATTCTAATGATAAATTTAATAAATCGTGAATAAAATGTCATTCATGATAAATTATGGTGATCGGCATCGAAAGGTCATCCACCCCCCACTTTCTATGTTTAGACTTTGATTTAATCCCATAAATAGAGCATCTATATAATATATAAATGATCGATTTTCTACTCATCTCTCTCTACTTATTTTATATATATACATAAATTTTAAAGTAAAACAAAATGTCATACTGATAGAGTACCTGTACACTCCTATTGTAAGCTTTAAATTTATTAAATTCATGTCGAAGAATGATTCTTATTTCCTAAAATAAATTTCCAAGATTGTTTCTGATAAAATAGCATCAGTACTAGTTAGAACAGACACTGACCAACTTTTTGTTATATTAATATACACAAATGATGTCAATGTCAAGATAGACATTTTTATAGTTATTCGATATATAAAACGTTAACTTTTTTTTAAAAAAAAATAACTTATTACTTTTATTACTCGTTCTTTTCTAAAATATTCATCTTTAAAAAATATCTTCTCTTCATTTTACAAAAACATCTCCATTCTCCAAGATAAAAATTTTCTCTTAAATATTGGACTTTCCGATATCTTGCTGCATTTGCTATTCTCTTTAATTGGATATATTTCCTTTTCTAGGTGAATACATCCAATTTGTTGCATTATTTCAAATAGTACTTCTTTATTTTTCTTTTCCGGTTCGTGGACACACGTTCGTCTTCTCTCTCCGTTTCACTTAGAGAGATCACAAACGAATCTCGCAACTAACATTTATTTTTCAACCTTGCAAAAAAAAAAAAAAAAAAAAAATAGAATGAAATGCCAGAGGCAACGTCATCCCTCCTCTACCACCCGCTCTCTTTTTTTTTACCTCTCCATTTTCCCCCTATTTTAAATAACTCTTCTAATTTACTAATAGAGTAAATAAAATTTACATTGAATATTTTAATCGTTTTATTCTACCCAACCTGGATAATTAGATCTGTTAAAACTTGTCAGTTTTACTTTTAAAAGTTAATTCCTTTTTTCCCCATGTCTAATATATTTCAAATTTAATCCTAATACAAAATTCACACATCAACTAACACCGATCTTTCCGGTATTATCACGAATGTACGTTGTTTATTTGTCTAATTATACGTTGAATAAATTTACAATTTAACATTCATCTTTCATTTAAACCTATTGATGCAAAACTTGCATATTTAAATACCTTCGTCGTATAATAAATTAAGTTCAAATATTCAGAGTTCAACAATCAAATTTTTTAAATCTATTTTTGCAAATTTTTGCATCTTTTCTTTTCATATAGTTGGTATTAAACTTTAATTCATTTCAGTATTCTACTGGTTTACTCTTGAATGAGACAAAAAACAAAACAAAATAATTTTAGGATTTTGATATTTCTTTACGTTTTAAGGCAGTGATTCTCAACCACTGTTTAATTTGGTTTTAAAACCAAAAAAATGTAAAACGTTTAAATTTTTTTCAATATGGTAAACTTTTACACCTTTCTTTTTCTTTGTGTACACCCAAATTTTTAAACCTTTAAAGTGTGCCGCGGTAAAAAAAAGTTTGAGAATCACTGTTTTAAGGTTTCGATAAGCTATTTGGAACCTTTTTTACCGACCGACGATAGTAAGGGAGGTATTGTTTTCACACCAAATTTCACATGTGGAGATTTTTACATATCTCCACGAATCATGCATTTTCTAAACAGAAAAAAGTATTTTTAGCATGATGTCTGTCCGTCTGTCCGTCCGTATAGATGTGTACAGCCTGAACGGTTCAACCGATTTTGATGAAATTTGGTATATTTACTTAATGCATCAGTGGGATGAATTGATCAACTTTTGGTGCAATTCCGGAAACCGGAAGTGGTAGTATTAGCGATCGACGATAGGAAGGAAAGGGTTATTTTCACACCAAAGGAGATTTTTTTATATATCACCACGAATCATGCACTTTGTATTGGTTTTATCCTCGAGAAAAATCATATTTATTAGTTTTTTCTTGATTTAAAATTATATGACGTCATCCAGCCATTCATGACGTCACAGCCTGGTCTTGCATATATATTATAAATAAAATAAAATTAAAAATGTTTATATTTATTATTTATGTATCCATATCTGTTTTTTATTACATTAATAGATATATTAAAATTATTTGAAATTGTTTCTGTAGCTGGAAATTAATTTATTTCAAACAGTCGGTCGGTTCGGACCTGGCCACAGGTCAACTTATCTTATTATGAATTATTATTATTATGAATGAATGCGAATATTTGAATGGAAATGTTTGGGATATATATATATAATCTTAATGTGTGTGAGATACAGACTACAGGGAATATGCTGCATATTCGTTAATTATATATTATGGTGACTACATCCTTACTTACAAATCAATTCATGGTTTCTATAAATAATTATATAAAAGAAAAATTAGACAAATAATCAAGTCTGGATATCAAAGTTTGCAATTGCTCTATAATGCATTTCACCGTTATTCATGAATGTGCAGAAATTTACTTTTTTTTAACCTCATGATTTCTATGTAATTTCCTGTAGAACCATTTCAATTAATTGAGCTATCATATTTTTTCCTCTTTAAAAAATTGCAAATTTTTTGTTATATATTTTTAAAAACGAATTGCCTATTGAGTAAATCTCTGCTAGACTGACATTTGAAAAAGACAATAACAAAAAAGTATTTCCATTGAAATATATTTCTATTTTCCCTAAATTTAACCACCTCGTCGTCTGTCATTCCCTCAGATCGGCTGATGGGAATAAAAAAAAAATAAGCAAATGTTTCCATCCCATTTCTCAATTCAATTTCTTTTTTCATCTGTCTTTTTTTTACATAAGCCATCACTATTCAAGAGCTAGAGCTTGTTATTCTCCTGTTCTGGAGGTTTTCAACCGGGACTCCATCCTGCGGTATGCCGTTCTCCGCAATTCGTGACCACCTCTCCTCTACCCCCACCATACACGGCCTCCAGCATACATTTCAAATCCACCCAATCATTTTTTTTTTATTATGTTATTTACCTCTTTCTATTTCTTTTTAATACAAACAAAACAAAAAAAAAACGAAATATATCTATAAAATCAGACATTATTCATTTTTTTTCGACTAATTAAATCAAACATTAACTTAATTGTACATAAACCGTCTCATGTCTTTTTTTATCTTGATAAAAGTGAAAAGTGCTAATAAATTTAGATTCTTTATCGTTGGCTTGTTTACTTTCTTCTGTTAAATGACTCTCGATTTAATATTTCTGAAAGTTGACTAACATCTCTATCTATTAATTTCTAGGTTAATTGTTAATTTTTTTTTACATTTTTTTTTTTCTTTAAATATCATAATTTTTTAAAAACATGTGCATGATAATACATATACTGTATGGTTAGGTACAAGGGCTCTTCATGTGTCCCTTTCGAGAATATCAATGGACATCGGATGTTTGAATCAACCTTGTGAATGACGATTTGTGTGTTGTGATGACGAGTGGGGTCGGCCAACGTGTCATGGCTGACATGTCATGGAGAGAGGGTTGGCATCGTGACAAGAACAAAACCCGCCTTGGGAGGACAATCAACTTTCCTTGAGAATTTTTCCTAAATGTTTAACAGCAAGATTGAATTCTATTACTATACCGTATGAATATTTATGTATATTATTTTTTTTTTAAATTTATATTTTAAATATTTATTTAATTATTATTTCAATATTAATATTTATATTAAGTATTTATATTTAAATATTCATTAACAATTTAAATATTTTAATGAAAAACATTTTTTTAAGATTTTTTTTTAATATTAAAATATCTTATTTATCGTCATTGTTCATTACCATTTACTTTTTTTAAATTGTTTTTACCTTTTCATTATCATTATATTTTTGTTAATTAGTTTCAAGATTTAATTATACATATATTTATGTATATTTAAATGTATGATAAGGATTTTGATCTAATCAATCAGAAATAAAGAAATATTAAAATAAAAAAGCTAGAATATTTTTTTATCGACCGACGTTAGGAAGGGAAGGTATTGTTTTCATACCAAATTTCACATGTGGAGATTTTTACATATCTCCACGAATCATGCATTTTGTTAACAGAAAAAAGTATTTTTAGCATGATGTCTATCCGTCTGTCCATTGTGTGTCTGTTTAGACGTGTACAGCTTGAAAGACTAAACGGATTTTGATAAAATTTGGTATATTTACTTAATGCATGGTGGCAGCTTGGCATTTTTCTACACAAGAAGTCGGCGTTCGATTCCAACTAAGAAAAATTTTTTCAAATATATTCAATTTAATTAACATCAGCTGCCTTCGGCTCCAGGAACTGGGCAGCTACTAAGGCTATCCTAGTCATGATGATAGCCAAACTCCTGAAGGGAGACGGCAAATTAAGAAAACTTAATGCATCAGTAGCATGAATTCATCAACTTTTGGGGTATATCGGGAAAAGGGCAGTGGTAGTTTACAAAGTATTAATTTCATATTCATTGTCGGAAATTTTTATTACATTAAACTAATTGGTGAAATAAAAAATTCATATATATTTAATGTTGTTAGAGCTCATTTTTTGATTTTTAGATATAAATATTTTTTATTCTCCAATAAAGTCTATATTTTATAATAATAAATATTATTTTTTTATTTATTTATTATAATGATTATTGGTCCGATTTAATTATATTAATAATAAATTTTAGATTTACTTTTCTGATAATGTTGATAACCAGTTGATCTGTCTCGAGTCTAGATTTTATTATTTTATTATTGTTTTTAATTTATTATTTGTTAAATGTCAATGCATATTCAATCACTTCTTGTATTCCTCCCACAAAAGAGAAGAACTTGAAAAATATTCATGGTCATTTCCATATGCTAAGTGACTCCCCCTTCCTCACCAAAATCCCGTTGATCAAATATATTAGGAAATTTGCTTTCCTTTCTCATTTACCATCAAGGAATTTATTATTTAAACGAGTTTTATTTATTTCACTCTATACATACGTAAGATTTAGATTAAGTTTAATTGATATGAAAAAAAAAACAATAAATTCAAATTTATGAATTTCTTAAAGATACTTACTGATTTATTTCACTGAATCCTATATTTATATATTTTAAACATAATTTATTAAAATACCACCAGGGACCATATTTTTGAATCTATATTTTATCATAAAAATCTTTTTTTTTTTTTTGGATTTTTTCAAAATATTAATTTCTTAATTTACCATTAAAATAATAATTTTTAACTAATCATAAAATATATTTAATAGACAAATATACTATCTAAAACTAAACTAAGAAATTTCAATTAATTTTCTTTTGCTATTGAAAATATTTAGAAAGCTTACTTAAAAATAACATTTAAATAAAACAAAATTAGATATATTGAATAATTTTTCTCTTTTGTTACATTAACTTTATTATTAATAATACTATATTTTTCCTCAACATATATTATTTGTATTAATCATTTTTTATTTATCAAAATTCTCTTTATATAATATATATATATATATATATACTTGAAATTTATTTTATGTGCAATGGGTTGTAATTAATCGTTAATGTGCAAATGACTTTGACGCGTTGAGTGCTGTCACGTTGCATTGTTTTTGTTTAATCGGTCCCCTTATCCCGCCCCCAGACTCAACTGCTTTATCAGTACACTACTGTACTTAGGGTACTATTGATCTGACTGGGCGGCGCCGGGGATTTCAGACAAGGGGACTCCATTCGTTTCTCTCCTCTTATTCAACTTTCATTCTTCAAAACGAGTCAAGTTATGAGAGGAAGGGGAATTCCTTTACATTGTCCAAGTTTATAAGAGAATATCGAGTGCCATTCTCAGCAGTTCTAATTAATATTGTTACACCTGTTTTAATTCACTTCATTAATTGTAATTTATCTTCTCTCTTTGATCAAATTGAACAAACTAAAAGGGATATTTTTTAGTTATCGTCCTTATAATAAATTAATTGAATTAGAATATTCCAACACATTATAACTTTTTTTTCTTTTCCTCTCTCTTATTCTATATTTTATTATAGAGCACCAACTTTTTGAAGTTGGTACAACAGAAAAAAATCAGGTGCCACTAAAATGATTTCGTTACAAAAAGTAAGTGCACTGTAGGTACCACCTCGGGTTATAAGGTACTACAAATGGTACATGTATCACAATATGAGAACCATTGTTATAGAGCATTCGACTTTTTTGATTATATAATTAAGTACTTGGTTCACCGAGCCACAGCTCGGTACTTTAAAAAAAAATTAGTCCTTATGAACTATTAATATTTAAGATTAAGATTATTATTTAAAATAAATAAACGACAAAATATCTGAAACAATTTCAAATAATTTAAAAGAACATAAATTTAAAAAAAAATAGTTATAAAACATACAGCCCTTAAACGTACGTATTAATGCACCGAATGACAGAAAAGTATGGCCTGTAGATATAACATATATATATATTTCATATTTTTAATTCTATTTTATTTATAATATTTTGAATTAAGGAAGAGTCTGTTGCTCCATTTTTTTATTATTATTAAAATTCTTATTTTAAATTTACAAAAAAACTAAAAAAATTGATTTTTCCCGAGGCTGAAACCGATTTTTCTTTATAAATATTATCTATGGTGTGAATTCTAAAACAATCCTTCGAGCAGTTAATATTTAAAAAATACAAATATACTTATATATATTTTTGCAAGTACAATAAGATAAGGTTAAACATTATTGTACACAAATATGACTTATTTAATTAAAAAGATTTATTATATTAAATTTCAATAAAAATATTCAAATTTACTACCCTCTAGGTTTCACTTTATATTTTTTTATTTTTAAATTAATAAATTATCCGTATATATTATTATTTACTGTTATTTTATGCTTAAATGCACATAATTATTGGCTCTATTTAATTTCTAGACCAATGAAAAACAGAATTAATATTGTTTTCTTTATTAAGAATGGATCATTGAAATTCACAATGACTATTAATTATTACTAAATATTATTTGAAATATATAAACTTAAGAAATTATAATTGATTGATAATTTTCTAAAAGGTCAAAATCTATTCTTATTATTCTTGTTTTTCATTTCATTATTTTAATTAATATTTATTTAGTCATTTTATTGCAATTATTTTTTTTAAAAATAGTATTTTTTACTGTAATATAATATCGTTTAAAAATGTTTAAACTCACGATACTTGAAACTTTCTCTTCATAGTCAGTCTTCTTTTGAAAATACAATTTTCAAATACGTATATAATCTTCTCTTTGAATAAAAATTCAATAGAATTATTTTGTTTGTTTAATATCAAATTATAAATTCAATTTACAATATTTTTTAAAACTTAAATTATTTTAATTTCATATAATAAAATTAATATAATCCTTTCTTTTTTTCAGGTAAGCGTGAAATGACTTTTGACATAATATAATATCAAGTGATGTAGGTGAGTTTTTAATTAATTTTTATGCAATTTTTTTTACCATTAGTAAATTTAAAATAAATGAATAATTTTAATAAAAGATATATACATAGATATGCACAATTAGGATATTAAATTTAAATATAAATATTCATAAATAAAAACAAAAAAATTAAAAGACCAAATTCTGAAAAATATTTTGATTAAAAAAGGTAAATCACACATGATCGAAATTGAAATTGAATTTTAATCAAATATTCTGATGAATATGTGACATCCCATGTTTCTGGTCTTCTGATCAATGCTACAGGAGAAAGAGGGGGAGAGATTTATACTTTCTGCTTTTTTATTCCTGTTTCCAAATGGGAAACTCGAACCAAAAATAGACCATCAAACTCACTCACTCTCTCTCATACACTCGCTTAGTCGGCTGGTCTGTTGTGACATTTTAGTTCATTCATCCGACGACGAACATTTGGACCTTCTCTACAGAGACTACTAAAATCGATCAAGCTACGCTTCAAATAAAAACAAAAACAAATCAAAACTATCAATGATGTAAAACTATTTCATGTTTAATTAATTTTTTTTTAATTTTTTTAGTTTTAACATTTATATAATAATAATCATCATCATCATCATCTATCAAGTATCCTATTAATATTATATACAGGGTGTCTCAAAAAATGTACGGCTCGGGAGACATACATCTCAAAAGATAGCGTATATTGTATCTTAAATCGTCTGCGTTAGAAATGCTACATTCCAACACTACTCCATGCTCTCAATGAAGATAATCCTGACTGGAGAGTTCTATTCTGTGAATGGTACTTGGCAAAAGATGCAGGGTTTCCATATAAAATTGTTTGGAGCGATGAGGCCACCTTTAAATTAAATGGCTCAATTAATCGCCATAATTGCACCTTCTGGGGATCCTCATACTACAGTTGAACACCATTTTCCATATTCAAAATGAACTGTTTCGTACCGTTTGTGAATCCAATGGTTCACGTTGTCACCGTTGTCTGGATAATAACGGTCATCAATTTGAACATTTGCGAACATGATTCTTTTATTCTTTAATTCGATATTTTTTCTGTAATTAAAGCCTTTAAACTTGTCTTTATGTTCATAAATAATGTTTTTATAGTCATTCAAAGTGTTAGTACATACCCTGTATTTTTCCAATATTATTTTAAGGTTCTGAGCGATTCTCCAAATTTGAATTATTAATTTATTATGGCAAGTTCTGATTTTAACGAAGGTTTTAATATGGGTATAGGAAGACAAAATTTATAATTTACTGAAACACACACACACACACACACACACACACACACACACACACACACACACAAAAAGATTAATCAAGACAATATTTTGAGTATTGATTGATTACTTAAATATTAATTTAAACACTCATTGATCATAGGAGATTTTATTTGATTTATTTAATAGTTATAACAATTCTAAAGGAATCTAAACAATTCTTGGAAACGGATTGTTATTATTATTATGGATTTATCAGATAAATGATTTATCTCATTTCCTTATAAACGGTTTGTATTACGAGTTCTAATCAGTGCTTTATATCTTGATATATAAATGACAAATTTTGTAGGAAATTGTAATTAAATGAGATCAAGTAACTTTGTAATGAACAAAGATGATAAAATTATTTGTAGTCATGTAATGTAAGCTTCAAATCAAATGATTTCCTCACCTTTCTTTGAAATTTCCAAATTACGCTATCTTCTTAAGGATGATTTTTTTATTCCACAATTTACGGTTCATTTAATCTGTCGTTAGCCTATCGTTGATTAATCCCTCTTTCTCTCTCTCTCTATAGATGATACAAAGGCGTATTTTTCTTTGTATTCAAATAATCTTTATTGATTTGGTCTTTTTTCGCATTAATTAATATAGAACAAAACCTTTTTGTGTGTTCATTCAGAATCTCTGCCAAAAATAAATCTCTTTTCTTGATTGCACCCCTCAAGAACATGCGATCATCCCTTTGATCGATATTTAGATTTTCGTGTGCACTCTTTACAAACAATTTCCTATCCATCCCCAACTTGTCGCTCATTATTCATCTATGTGATCAATTAAAAAAAAAAAAAATTGCAAGAGTTTTTAATTAACTTTTATGTTCCACACCCTCTTCTGTTATGTTGTCCCCTCTCCCTTTCAAATAATCATTTTCTCCTCAACCCACTAATCTTTTCCAATGGCTCAACTCTTTCGCACGAGATTAAAAAAAAAATGATCAATGAAACTATTTCATATTTTTTTCCCCTTTTAGGATTATATTTTCATAAATGAAACTCTAGATTATTAATATTAAGTTAATTATAAATAAAAAAAAAATCCGTTCAATTTTCAATGATGGTTAATCTTTTGTGCATTTTTCATTTACCATAACGACCCCTCATCTCTCTGAGGATTTTCACTAAATTATAGCTTCTAATCCCTCTTCTCCTCTTCGCCCAATCGTTAAATCCTCACCCTCTTCTGGATTTAATTTTAATTTATTTATACATTGTTTTATACAGTGTTGTACTCCCAATTACATTCCATATCCGTTTCATTACTAATTCCAGTTATTAACTTGATTGGTGAATGCAACATGCTTTTTTTAACAAAAAAATTGCCCTTTTGAATTTATAATTCCAAGTTGGATCAGAGTATCCCTATCAAATTTTGATGTCCATTAGTTTCATTCATATAAATGAATAAATTGGAAATTAAATAATTAAACTTGCATGTTATTATTTCTATTTTATAAATTATAATATTTTATAATATCATATTTTATTTTTAATCAACATATTTCCCTTTCTAATTGCAATAAAATTTTTATTACATATTAAAAAAATGATTTTCCATTTTTAATATTAAACTAATATATCTACCTATAATATATTATTTTTAGAAAATTAAACCATTCAATTAATAGACTCTTTTTAATTAGAATTCAATGAAAAACCTTATAAAACCAATACTTAATTATACAGAAATGTTTACATTAATAATGAATGGAAATTTTCTTTTAAATAATTTTATTCTCTTGATGTTAATTTCTATTATACATTTTTTTTAAAAATCAATTACTGTTATTTTCATTGCCTTTTAAATATTCAAAAAAATAATCATTCGTCATGTGTAGTCGTAATAATCGTCTTCATATCTATTTTTTTAAATTTCTATTATGTGTATACTTATATAAATCAAGAATGAATTAATCATTATTCTATATTAATATCATTTTTTTATCTTTATAATTAAACAGTGTATATTTTAAAATTAATATTTATTATAATTTTTTAATAGATTTAATTTAGTTTTTTTTAATAAAATAATATGGATTTTCATAATTAATCGAACGGAAATTAAAAATTTTTAGTTAAAAATTCAAAGATAATAAATATAATAGAATTAATGAAATTGTCTATAAAACGCATTTTTCAATTAATTATTAATCAATAAAGTGAAAGGAGATAAAAATGTATAAAATGTGTGTGTGTGTGTTGGTGGTTCGGCTTTGTTTCGAATCCTGATTTTCATTATTAAGTGATTTCTAAGTAATTATCGTAGTAAGTAAGGCCAATTTTAGTATTTTTTGTAACTTTTCCAATTTTCCAGACAACTTTTTCAATTTTTTTTCTGGTAAGACTCTTTCATCGATTATTAAGAACATTTCAAATAAAACAATTGAACCTTTTGAAACCAGTTGTTTGGATAGACTTGATTCAATAACATTTAAAACATCAACATAAAACAATTCTATTATAAGACTCTTCAGAGGTTTAGTGGTTAGCACGACAGTCTACCACACTGAAGACTGGAGTTCGGTACTAGGAAAATTCAATAATTTAAAGCTCTGCGTGATCCTCAGGGTCTTTTTTTCTATCCGCAAATAATAATAATTATAACCATGATTTGAGTTATCGAAATAAATAAAATAATAAAAAACAAAAACGAAGAATAAAATATAAATTAAAATTATGAAATAATGGATATATATATAAATTCGATTGGTAATTGGCTATACTTTTAGAATACATAAATAATACAAATTATTTTAAATGGGTTCGAGTTTATTTCTATTCTCCTTCCAATTCAACCTATAACATACATGGCCTTTCTTTAGGCTTTTATTTTATTTTTCTTCTCGTTTCTTTCTCATTATTTTCTTTCGAAAAGTACTTTCGATTTTTATTTATTTCCGAACGAACAAAGCAAACTGTCTATCATTTCTTAAGAAGAAATATAATTTTCGGAACATAATAATATAAATGCGCTACTAATGAATGGAATTTATCACAAGATTTCGATCTCAGCTGAATAGAAGGGAGATGGAATATAGGATTTCCCGAAAATTCAACTATACAAGTGAGAGCGATCTCTTCAAATGAATGGGATCTGTGAGTTTCCTTCCAAGCGTGACCGTTACCGACCCCTTCAGGCTGATTTCATGTAGAAAGTGACTGGAGACTCGCCACCAAATCATTCCCTATCACTGACCGGAAATCACATATTACTATTTACTATATAAACCCGCCATAACACAGTTTTTTTAGCATACCAACATCCATATATTTCTATATTTTCTTTTCTCCATTTAAGATAATTGATTTTTTTTTGATATACCTCGAAGAGATATAAATCCAATGACATACAAATATAAGTTAACATTTCATTACTAACGGGGATTTTCAAAAGGAGATTTATGTCAATATATAATTAGTATTCCTATTCGAATGGATATTTTAATGTAATTGAAAAGGGTATTGATCCACAGTGAAATTCTTTCAACTTTATTCCCCCCCCCCCTCTGCCCATATCTTTTTCTCTCTTTCCCTCAGAATATAAACAAAAAAATAAATAAATAAATAAACGACAACTGACTCTCGATTAACGTCTCTAATTTGTCCTGGGAAAAGAACATTAACAGAAAGTGATTGTAAAAAAATATCAGTCCTTTTCAGTAACAAAAAAAATAAAAAAACGATATAATCGGAAAAAGTGAAAAAGCATTCAACGAATTACTTTATCTTAGAAGAATAAAAAAATCTCATATAATTATATCGCTTTCTCTGGATGTAAAAGGAACATTTAAAAGATATTCATATTTCGCAATGATTTAAAATATTTGACAAAATATTATTTCAATAATTTAGATAATTGAACAATAATAATTCAATCTATTAATTTAAGGAATTGCTTTGATAAAATTTTTCACTCTAAAAGAAATTTAAATAATTTGGTGTTATTATTAATGTTAGCAAACATGATTGATTTATTGTAATTTAATTTCTACAAATTACTCATTCTAAATTATTATAATTTGTTGAAATGTCATATAAAAAATAATTATGAATAAAATTAACATTTATAAAACTTTCTTTCCATTTTATTATTTTTTTTTTCAGTTTAAAAATATCTTTTTTAATATTTGTAATTAAAAAAAAATAATTTAGCAAATTTTTAGAAAGATCATCCAATAATCTGATTTAAATATCAATTATGCTCCATTTAACAACGTATTACCCTCTTCTGTAGGATATACCTATAGATATAGGAATATTTACAAATTTAACAAATTCCACATTTAAGTTTCAAGGTCTAAAAACATGTAATTAAGTGGTTAAGATCAATATTATTATAAAAGCGTTTATATGAAAAAGAGGTTATTTTAATCTCCCACCAAACAAAAATAAATAATATTGAGTGAATGTAATTTCATGGGTTTCCATTAATCGCAAAGCAAAGCAATATTTGAAGGGATTAATAAGCTAACTACGATAATAATAATATACATTTTTCTTAAGTTTAGATTCCAAGGTTATACCTTAAATACAGTTAAATATGCCTAATCTCTTAAAATTATAAATGTTTATTTTAAAATATATAAAATAAAATGTTTATAGATAAATAGGGTAATAAGTTTGCAAGGTTTCACAATTTCTTTTAAAATTGACAATTTCTAAACAACATTTGAGTAATTCAATTGGGTACGTGAAAATTTTCATGATATAAATATAATCCATTTTGGAGGGCGACACCCAACTTGCCATTTCGAAGATTAGCTCTTAAAAGAGCTTTGAAGTGAGAGTGAGATGAATTGTTGAAGAGGGAATCAATATGTTTTCGCCATATTTGAAGACACCAACCATGTATAATTCGTTTGAACATCAAGATTGAAATTTGACAATTTCCTTGAAGGGTGCAATTTAGTCAACCAGCCCTCGCCATTGGTCCCCCTGCTTTTGAAATTAAGTGAATTCGTCCATCCCCCTCCTCCTCCCTAGTAGAAACATGTAACTGTTTATTTCCTCTTTATGATTGAGGGTTGTTTCAAAAGAGTAAAAAGAATGGCGTTGGTTAAAAACAGACAGGCGCGTTTATCTTGTTTTTTTTTTTTAGAAATGTCACTGCGATGATGATGTATAGTTCAACATACTTTTTTAATCTTTTTCATACAGTATATATTTAATTATCAACCATTTTAGAACAAAGAAATTATGACATCAAAGCAAATAAATATGCTCTTGATTGACAAGTAAAAACAAGAAGACAAATTGGTATTAAAAATAAAAATAGTTTTTTTTTGTAAAGTAATAGGTATCTGTCTCCTTTTGAATAAATTTTAAAAATGATTTGAGAAAATATATGATTTATTGATCATTTTGAATATATTTTTATTTTATTATTCCCATTTATATAATAGAGCTAATTAATATATATATGTATATATCAAAATACAAAATATGTGACCGATCTAAAATCTAATTTGGAATTAAATGTTGTTTTGGAAATGGTTTATGCCTATCTAGGATATTATGTGTAAATCTGTACTTCTTCAAACTTAATTTATAATTATTTTTGAAATTTTATTTTATTTATTGATATCTTAAAACTTTTAATCTATAAACTAAAAATATTTCAGGTATAATTTGATTTTAAGTTGGATAAATAATATTAATCTGAGTGGAGGTGCCCCTCAAAAATAGATAAATTTAAAAAAAATTGGTGCAACCTTCAATTAAACTAAATATTAAATTTAAATTTTATCATTCTTTAACTTTTGTCCATGACTTACCAATACTAATTTATAATATTTTTTTAATTTTATTTTAAACTTATATAAATTTGTATTAATATATATATATGGTTAGACTATATCTCTCCCTGAAAATAAATATGTAATTTTATCAAATATTTTATTTATTACTCATTTTAAGATCTACAAATGCATTTTTCTCATTATAGACTAAAAAAAAAAAAATCGAAAATAAATGACTCTAGCAATAGCAAAGAAATACATATGGAAAGGTTTCCAATAATTTTTAATTTTTGACAACTTTCAATAAATACATTCTTTTTTTAAATCAAAACTTCCAATTATTACATCACTTATTTGAATTCATACACATTTATCTTTTATAACAACTATTTCGATTATAATTTTATTTTGGAGTTATTTAATTTTGAAACTTATTATAAATTAGTTCCATATCCACGAAATGCTATTTATTTATTTTTTTCCTCTATTCAAACATTTCCTATTTGATTATTATTATTTTTTTATTCTATTTAAGCTTCCTAAGTGAAACTTTCAAGAAAGTCTATGCCAAGGTATATATTAAAGATAAAAAAGAAATTTCAAATATCAGTTATAAATATACACTCTATTCATATAATTATTTTTGGGATTAGATATAATTGAGTATTATATTTCAGGTTAACTTATATATATATATTAAATGTATATATATCAATTTATTATTTATAATTTTTTTTATTATTTATTTTTTAATTTTAATTTTTGATAATTTCTTATTTTTAAAATTAATTATATTTTATTTTTGTGTTCATTATTATTTATTACTTAAATAGAATACTCTATTTGCTCGTGTACTGTTAATAATTAACTGGAATTTTTCTTCAGAATAAATTTCTATATCTATCTTACACGATCCAGTTTTTGAATGCAAACCTTTTTCAATCCGTTCGTATTATATCACAGGCACTTTCAGGTCAACCTCATAGATGAAGATTGACACATTGACTAGAATTAACGATTAAAATAAAAAACAAGTTTCCATTTATTTTCTTTCCTCTTTGATCTTTGGTACTTCTTCATCTTAAGAGATTCATTCATTCCTATTTGTTCATCTAAACGAGTTGAAAAGGAAATAAAAAATTAATTGATCAACTTGTCCTAATTAAATAAAGTACTCTGATGAACTCATTTGATGTTTGAAATTTCATATCATTTTAGTTGAGAATTAGGAATTTAGTATTTCGCAATGTTCTTCGTTAAATATATACATTTTATATTATTTTTCTTGTCATATAACATATGTACTCCCATAAAAATTTATTTTTCTAAAAATTAATTGAAATAACAATTGAATTTTTTATTAAGCATTTTCACAAAAATTGTATCTTTCATTAGACCATTATTAATTTGGTTTAAAATTTTAAAAAATTACAACATTATATATATATACTAGCTGTTCAGACCACCTTAGGCGTTCTTAGCATCCAGATAGAGTGTACCCCCTAAGTGATGCATAATTATATGGTTGAAAGTGTGTGAAAAATGGTTTCAATCATTTTATTTTCATTATTTTCTGTTTGCATTCAAAATATATTTTAATTTAATCAATAAATTAATTATATATTATAATTGTATATGTTATAATAGAGTATAATATTTTCATTGCTTGATTTTTATTGAATATTTTTAATTATAATAAAATTTAATTATATATCTATTATTGAAATATATTATTTATTCTTGTCAAAATTTAAAATTGAATCATTGACATTTTTCTTTATAGAATAAGATATTACTTTTCCTTTTCATGTCTACTAAGAAATAACTTGACGACATCAATAGGAAGTCTATTATTTGAATATCTAATTCAATAATTCCTCTTCAAATAATTTATTTTTTAAGATGGCTACTTCTCTTAACTACACCCATTTCATAAAATATCATCCTTGAGCTCTTTAACATTCATTAATTAACTTGATTGATATTTCTCAATTTCGTTTAATTTAAATTAACATATCCATTTTTTTTCAATATATTTCAAAATTAATCCATGTTATTTTTTATTTGCAGTATTTTTTTTAACTTATTACACATGCGTGATAATTTTAATTTCATTCTAAATTTTCAGACCGGACATTACGACATTGTATAATATAGAATAATCATCGCTTACAACGGTCATTTTTCAATTTGAGATAATATCTTGGTTGTTAATTATATAATCGAAGTTTGTCGAAGAACAATTAAAAACATCTATATATTTTCATCTTAATATCTGTCTGTACAGGATGTTTCTTTCACTCAACCTTCATTTGTTTATATCTTTGAATTTAATCATGATCAATAAAATATCTTGGAAATTTTTTATTTTTTTCAAAAATCATGTTAAAGTTGTTCTTTTCATTGATCTCAATTAATAATTATTATGGAATAAGGTAGTTACTAAAATTCCATTGATTATATTTGCATTACACCACAGCCGATTTAACTTCAATTAGATAAAATCGAATCCAAAAGTCCGTAATAATAATAAGCCCCTCAACTTCAGAAAAATCACTGTCCACGTCATCCATTTCCCTTTACAAATGATAAATTCGTAAATAATAAGACGATTATAAATAAAAAAAAAATCTTAAATCATAATTCGAAAAAAAAATACAAATTTATTTTCAAATGAATTGCCATGTTAGTATTCCTAAAGGGTTTTTATTGTTAGGAGTGCCACATTGCACAAATATTTATTTATCCAGAGTTGATTCAGGGCGGGGCACTTACATTTTCGTTTCTGTGAATTTTTCTTTTATACAGAAACAATGACATATTCTCGAATTAATTATAATATTTTTTTTCGCAATTGTTCTTTACTATGT
Organism: Labia minor; assembly: GCA_963082975.1. Classification (NCBI taxonomy): domain Eukaryota; kingdom Metazoa; phylum Arthropoda; class Insecta; order Dermaptera; family Spongiphoridae; genus Labia; species Labia minor. Next base: position 25,638,904 of record OY720347.1, on the reverse strand, counting down.
ATTGTATAAACATAAATTAAATGTATTGATTATAAAAACCTTTTGTATTATTATATATACAATAAAAAAATAACAGATAATGTGTCACGTTCAATAGTTATTGACATTTAAAGATTGCACTTCGTTAAATGATTTTTTTTTAACAAATGAATGACTTTAATAATAATACTAATAATAATAAATGCTACTTGTTTTTAAACAACAAATTTATTGTTCTTCAAACTGAAAAATTTTTGTCCTAAATTGTCAAATTCATAAATTATATGACTAATAATTTATAATTTTTATAAACTTTTTCTTAAGAATTGATTTTCAATTTCTATGCTAATGTGAATGAAAATTAATTTTTCAATTCAGAATTCAAAGAAAGAAAAATAATATCCATCCACTCGATAGATCAATATTATTTTTCCTTTCAAATACATTTTTTTTCTTTTTGCCTTTTTTTATTAAATAATAATTTAATGCTAATCTTGGATTATCATAAATTGTCATAAAAACTTTATAATCCTCGTTTTTTATTTTCATATTATTAAATTTTCTAAAAGTTTCTTTCTTTAGTTCTTCCAAGTTTTTTTTCTTTTTCTGTCCCCTTTTTTTCTCGTCATTGCATTTTTAATTTTTAATACCAGCCTTGAGGAAATTAAGTTAAATCCAATGTAATGCGATCAAGCAAAGCCCTTTACGTAAAATGGCTACGATTTCGTGGTAGAGGTGACGGCTTAAGTGCCATCTAAGTCCCTCTTTCCTTAGGATAAAAAGAAAAATCAATCGATTCTTCCCCCAGTTAAGTTTACTTAAAATTTTAGGAAGAGGAAAAGTACGAATAATTTTTTTTATAGACATAAAAATGTAAAATAAATTACTTTTTGAATTTTTAATTGTTTTAATGATTCTAATTAACTTTACGATTAATTCAAAAAATCTGCTTAGCTATAAATGCAATAATTAATACTTCCTTCGATTTTCTTTTTTTTTTTTTTTAATAATATTTAGTTAAACGAGTGCAGGTCAATAAGTCTGTAACTTTTTGAATGAAACACAGATTTTTTGATAAAAAATAAGATTTGTCGAGTACAATAAAATAGATTTGTTTGTGACATGATTTCATCGTTGGAGTCTAATCTTTCCGCCGAACAAGACCCAACAAGAAATAGTCACTCGGGGCTAAATCTGGAGAATAGGGCGGATAAGGGAGCAATTCGTATTCCAATTCATGGATTTTCATGGAAATTCACTTTTTTCTATTTTCTTTTCAAATCACCGTGTTGTCTGCTATTAATGGATGTCAACTAAAAACTAAAGTTCAAATTTCGTCAGGAGTGAGGTGATAGTTGCTTACCTATAGGAACAGTGTTGCCTTTTCGGAAAATTCAGAAAGTAACACACTTATTGACCTGTGCTCGTACTATTTCTCAAACCAAAATTTTATAATCTTAAAAATATATATAGAAATTTCTAAGCTCATTTTTATTTTTCACTATGAAATTCAACATTTAATTTATAATACAACAGCTAAATTTTCTTTATGCCTTTTTAACTAATAATTAAAATATTACAATTGTTATATTCATGTTTAATGTAATCAAAGTTTTTAATTTCTTAATTTTTTTTTAAATCTATTAAAAATACATAATATTAATCAGACTAATTCTGATCCCATCCCCTGAATCTATTTAAACGATGACGATATATTATCCATTAACAGAAAGCGCATTGCAGCTAATTTAGAAATTACAACTGAGGATATCCGATCTCAACACGGGAATCCTTCTGATATCATTTGTCCATTTAAACACGACCGACCATCTCACCCGTCCATTTTCCCTTTCTCTATCATTTTTATTCATTCCCTCCCAAGAGAATTTCAATTTAATAAAATTGCGAGCGTTTGCATGTAAAGATGCTTTTCATAGAACACGAATATAATTAATTTAATTTATCCATTTTAATTTATTTTATTTTATTATTTTCATTTTCTTTTTTTCAGATATAATTTTATTAAAATTAATTTTTCCATTATAAAAGAAGCCTTGTGAGTTAGAAAAAAATATGCTTTAATAGAAAGCAACTTTTTAAAAAATTGGTGTCATTTTCCCTTAATTTTATTAAACCAACACACCAATAGCTTTTGTAAATAAGGAATATTTATTTTTTTAGGAAATAGAAAAATGTTTAAATTCCTCACACACAACCTGATGCTTTCGTTAACCTTGACCGGATGCTTGTCTAAACATTTCCTTAAATATTTCGGCTTCAATAGTTATCCCTTAAAATGGAGTTTTTTTTATTCATGAGTAAAATTACTCCTTAAAAATCCATATTAGTTTAAGCATTCAAATTAATTTAATTAATTTTAATGTAATTTATTGTGAAAATCATTCAACATAAAATAATCTTATAAGGATTTTTAAATATTCAATTTAATAATATTTTAAAACTGGTCATTATAATCTTCTATATTATATTTTTCAACTTTAAATTATTAAAGTAGCTTTTTACTATCTCGTAAGAGATAGTATTGCGATCACGAAAATTTTCGATGTTGAGATTTTGATGTTTTTATACGTTTTGAAGGTTCCTGAATCATTTTCACTAAGGTTGAGAAAAATGTCTCTCTCTCTCTCTCTCTGTGTGTGTGTGTGTGTGTATGTATGTATGTATGTATGTATGTATGTATGTAGACAAGATTACGCAAAAACGGTTTGAGCTAGAATCATGAAATTTGGTATACGGGCATTATTCAAAATTCGTAGTTTTCTATCAACTTTTGAGAAATGTAGCTCAACCGGAAGAGGGTCATTACCTATAACGTTTTGATTTTTTTTCCTCTAAAGTGACCGTAAAAATAAAGATATATGTTTGATAATTTTTCACATGATTAATAATTGTATAAAACTGCTATATATAGAATTTCAGCTTGATTGAATCGCTGAAAGTACCAGAATTAATTTTTTTAACACTACAAATCTCACGCGCCAACACGTGCCATGGTGCCAGCAATAAAAAGCCAAACATGCGCTGGTTTAATATTTATTATTTATTATTTATAATTAATTAAATTTAATTTAAATATAATATATTATGTTATTTAATCCAATTCAAATTGCGAGATAGTCGAGTGGAGACACTCCACCTTATTTTTTAAATATAATCACGAATTTTTAAAAAGGGTCTGATTGTCGTCTTTTTCTATTAACTTTCATTCATATTAAAAATATTAATATCTATATTTGATTAAATTTGATATTCATTTTTTTTCAATTCATGAAAATAAAGTAAATTTTTTTTTTTAATTTTCGTAGGACCTGAAATTTTTATTGAGACTTAAAAAATTTAAAATTTTTGTTTTATTTATTTTTTTATTCTTGTTACTAATTAAAAAAAAATAAACACTTCTAAGCGCAATTTTAGTTTAGATTAAATAATTTAATTTGCTTCTTGATCAGCCTAATTAATATATTTATTTTTCATATATATATTTAAATAACGATTTGCAAATTTATTTTCAATTATGCTCTAAATTCAGTTCTGACTTTTTAATAAAGATTATCTTTGGATTCAATTATAATTTCTAATAAAATTTTTTAATATTTCCAACTTGTAAATATATTAACTTTTGATTTATTAATTTCGTCTATTCTATTATTTGCTTTCTAAATAGCTTTTCTCTTTTTGAATATATTTATAACACATTTTATTTTTCTACTTTTTTTTGGTTGATAGTTATCAAGAGTAAGTATATATTTCATCTGACCAGTTAAAGTGATTCAAAGTATCAAATGACGCTCTTATTCTTTATATTTCTTTTTTTTATTTTCCTTAAAACTCGTTTCTATTTTCTTGCTTTCCGTCGCGTCGTCTCCTTGATGAATGACATTGGAATTATATTGAATGGATAGATTCTTGACAATATCGACACGTGATATTCGAGTCATGCTTTGAACGGATGTGTGTCACTAGAGCATAGCATCCCGTTGGCGACGTCGCCGATGGCACCAACTATCAGCCAGCCATCCCCGGGGAGGATGCCTATCCATTTGGTTCTTATCAGGGCTGATTAAATGTCCATGTCATAACTACCATTTGTACTGAACATGGACCCGGACGTATGAGATGGATCCCAAGGGACAGCGATGTTCCTCCCTGCCAGGCAACTTTCACATCCACTAGTGCAACTGGTCACTTAGGAAACTTTCACTGCGAATTTTAATATGAAATTTGAACCACTAAACAAATTTTGCAATAGAAATAAAGGTATAACTATCTCTTCATTGAAACTAAATAATTATACAAATTATTTTATTTCCTAGATTCTATTTATTCGAAAATAGGTACAACAAAAAAAAAACATCCAAATTTACAATATTCACAAAAAATAATATTATCTCCATTAGATTTAATAATTTATTTTTATCATATAAAATAAAATAAAATTATTTTATTCTATATTTGGCAATGAGCTCTTGTTTACATTGAAATTAATTTATATTTTATTTATACAATTTTTTTTAGAATATCTATGAATTATTCTAAATGTTTATTGATAAAATAAATATTTGAGAACTCCTTTTCCATGAATAATTATTCCAATTATCATTATTTTTAAATTTTTAGAAAATATTTCCTTCAAATTATTAAAACAAAATTAACTTTATATTTAATAATTTAAATTTAAAATTGATTTTTTTATATTAAATTTCACTAAAAAAAATAAGTATCTTACATTTTGTTTAAATCTAATGATGAAAACAAGGTTTTAAAAATACTGATTTTCCAATATTAAAACTTAATTTTTTTTATTTACTTCATCTAATAATTCAAAATCAAATAATTCAATCAATTATTCAAAATCTTGGAGAAAAATAAAGTGAAATTTTTATTCTATGTGGCTTTAAAATATAATTGATATATTTCAACTAAATTAATTTTAGTTGTTATATATTTTAAATTTATATTTCTCCTTTTCCCTTCACTCTATTTTTTATATCATATAACAATAAATAACTTTTATTTTAAAAGATAATGCCAACGTGTAAGTAATTATCTGCTTTTCAATTTCATCGAAATATGTTCTAAAATTAATCATTCTATTATCTTCTAGCTTAACAGTGTAGAAAAACTTTTTAAATATATAACAACAGCTTAATTAACATGAAAACAATGACGGTGTCTCCTTAAATTATAAGACACAGGTTGTTTGAAAATAAGAAAAAGATGATCTATTTTTTCCACCTATTCATTCTCAACGCTTAGCTACAGATATGGATGACAGGTTGATGTTTCAGTCTTTCAGAAAGCAAGGAGAATTCTCTTCCTCAAAGGAAGAAGTTACGCCTTCTTTTCAATTGAGTTTCCTGCTTGAATTTAAGCCTCCCTTTTCCACCAGAATACGCACAATTCAATGAAACAACTGAAGAGATTTTACACCTCACATAATATAATCTTATAATTCCAAAATATAATACACTCTAAATTATATCAAATCCATTTATAATGTCTATAATATCAAATAAAAAAAAAAATAAAATTTTCCGAATCCTTTATCTTGTTATCTTTGTAAATCACAATACATTTCTTGTAGAATTATATATATATATAACAAAATAACAAAAAATCTTAACAAGCCAAATTTAGTTTATTCCTTTACTCCACTGATTCTCAACCCTTTTTTTTAACCGCGGCACACTTTTAACGGTTTAAAAATTTGGCGGCACACAAAGAAAAAAGATAAGTGTAAGTTTATCATATTGAAAAAAGTGGTCCCAAAAACGGTTTACTTTTTTTTAGAACCTTATTGAAAAAAATTTAGAAAAAAAGTCGGAAATGTTTATGAGCCTCATAATCTCGCGGCACACTAAAGTGTCACGGCACAGTGGTTGACAATCACTGCTTTACTGTTATCAATTTCTTTTATCGGTAAAATTTTATTTATTCTTGCAGTTCCTGCAAAGGAAATTAAAGTTTTACAAATAATATTTATAATATTTTAAGTATATCTGGTTGCCTAAATTTTAGGAGTCACTTCGGTAAAAATTTAATATCTAAGTTTATTTCACAAAACTTAAAATTCTATTTCATTATAGACTTTTATTTATATATTTTTTTAATATTTAGCCCAGTTTTTTATATTTATCAATATAAGTATTATTTTACAAACATGATACTATTAACATATTCATTTATATTAAGCGATTTAATTATTTATTTATTTTATGTAAATAAAAGGAATGATTTATCAATCAAATTGTACTACTAATGATAAAGTGAAGATTTTTTAATTATTCTTTAGAATATATTCAGTGCCAGGATTGGATCGTTTTATCTATTAGTGCTCTTTGTGTGTGATAGAATTTCTTTTTGATGAATGAAAATGATTATGAATTAAATGTATATGTGTTTGATATATTTATTTACTTTTCTTTTAAAATAAATCATTATAAAATACTCGTTATCATTTTTTTCTTAATTTATTATTTCATTTTATTTCATTTATATAAAATCTGTTTTTTTAATATTTGATTATATATATATATATATATATATATATAATTCTTTATTTACCTTTTTTCTTATCATATATTTTTTCCTCACATTTATATTAAAAGTTTTAATTTTAAAAATCATAAATAATAATTAATCAACCTAAATAATGGTAAATTCATCATTTTCAAAATTAAATCTATCTGTTTTCCAAAGTGATTAAGATTTGTTTTTACAATGCTATATTTTCATTTTTATTTTATAAATTCAAATCAATTTCAAATACTTTTGTTATGATTATTTTTTATTAAAATAGAATATGAATAAATTCATTCTAAAACTTAATTTTCTTTTGTTTTTACTAAAATAAAGCTAGATGTTCTTTTAATTACTTATTATCTTTGAATTTAGTTATTAAAAAAATTATAAGTATGAATTAAAAGTTGTTCCCTTTTATCGTTTAACGAATTTTTCTTCTGGTTGCTCTCGAGCTTCTCGCTTAGCGCATCGCGCATCTGTACCCCCGATGCATTTGGAAGCCATGTGTTTCCGTTACACCCCTCCCCCCTCTACATACCAACCACACGTGCCTTTAATGATTATTTAGACTCTGCGGTTTACTAGACTTGGTTTAACTTAATATTCTGATATTTTTTTTTACGCAAAACTCCCCATCTCAAACACTCCATCCCTCTCTCGAATTGCCAAATAATATTATCCGCCTTTGAATTGAATACAAAAAAAAAAACAAATAAAAAAACTGGTGCTGGCTTTAATAATAAAGTTGGCGTATTTGAAATTCAGATTGACAAAAAAGGAGTGCTTATTTTTTTTATTCTTTTACTGTTTTTCAATTCTGTCAATTCCATAAATTCACTTTGTTATCCATTTTTATTATTTTCTAAAATGTATTTTTCTTTTTCAATATATCCTTAATTAACACTTTATATTCCCTAAGTTGAATTGTTTTTTTAATTAATTTTTTTTTATAAATTCATTTTACTTAGTCCTTTTCATTTACTATATAAAGCGCCTTTCAAGGGGGACGGTCATCTGACCGCATACAAAGGAGTCTATTTTTTCCGGTCTCCATTCAAAATCCGAACGTCTAATCTGGTCCAATATGAACACCGAATGACTCGCCACTCTAAGAGAGTTTGATAAAAGCAAGATCTTTAGACAAAGAGTCTCTTCCTTCTCACCATTCATTCTTTCTGATCATTTCTTTTTATAATTCCATTTAAGATACATAAAAGCCCCTCTATCTTCTCATTCCTATCAACTTATTCAATTTAATCTCTTCTCTAAAAAATATTTCCTTTATTTGATTTTTTTCTATTTATTTAAATTCTAATGTACAATATTATAATTATTAATAATAATAATAATATTAATAATAACAATATAAGTTCAAAGAGAAAGTATTTTACATTTGTCTATTCTTGCTTATCATTCTTAAAAATCAATTTGTAATTAAAAAAAATATCGAAGCCGGGCGAGATTGTAGATTAAATGTAAAGATCTCACGCTCAAATATATTAGAAGAAGAAAGAAACAGTCTAATATTCAATTCTTAATGATATACTCGATCTATCTCTCCTTCTTTGCCCGGATCCTTGTTTCTAATCGGGAGTGAAAGTTCTTGTTTTCATTTTCAATTGTTTCCAATTTCGATTATTTTATGATATTAATTATAAATGTTAGCTAAACAAAATGCCAAAATCATTGATAATAATAATTTAAGACTTGCTTAATGAACTTAAAAATTCAAATATAACTATATATGTATAATTCAAGTATATATATTATATATACACGAGGATCATTTAATAAATAAAAAGACAGCTCAAAAACGATTTATTTGATTCTTACACAATTCAGGCTATTTTCAATATAATCCCCCCCCCCCCACACACACACAGTTATGCACTTGTTCTATCTTTCTTGGAGCTTCCTAATTCCATTGGGTCATAATTCTTTCGATTTACCCTGAATCCACTTTTGCACCGCTTATTTAACTTCCTCATTGTTAGCAAATCTTCTTCCATTTAGGGCGTTTTTGAGTGGTCCAGACTGGTAAAAAACAGATGGCGCGAGATCGGGACTGTAGGCAGGATGATGTAAGATCTTCCAATTCAATTTTTGAAGCTTATATCGGGTTAGCTTAGGAAGCTGCAAGAAAGATGGGACAAGTGCATAACTTTGGGGATGATTATGTTGAAAAATAGCCTGAATTGTGTAATAATCAAATAAACCGTTTTTGAGCTATAGTCATTTGTCTCTTATTGAATGAACCTCGTGTATATATATATAATTAAAACAAATCAAACGTAATTCGTGACTAGATTAATCATAATTGTAGGTGTGTCTCATAACTTTGTAAATTCATGAGTAAATTGCTAAGTTAATCATAATCCATAAAACAAACTATATTGGATGTATTTTATTTGAGTTAAAAAAATTTTAAAAAATTTTGAATTAATTTTAATTTAATAATTAATCTTTCAATTTATTCTTTCTTTTTTAATTAATTGAAATTATTCAAGGTGTTTTTAACTCAAAGATGGCATTAATTATTGAGGTCCGATAATAAAATAAAATCTAAAAACAGCAAAACCACAATTCTTTAATACTCTTATAATATATATTTATTGCATATATTAAATACATATATAAAAAATAGAAACCATATTGTTTAATTTAAACAAATATTATCTTCTATAATAAAGTGATATATTTTAACAAAAGGATAATAATCCAAAAGGTTTTTTACACTTTTTATGATATATTTGATTCATATAACTCGTAACATAAAAGGACTAGTTAAAAATATAAATATCCAGTATAGACATGCATATGACAGAATAATCTGTTGCTTTTTAATGTTTTCAAATAAATAATTTTATAAAATTTAAAAAAATAAAATAAAACAAAAAAAAAAATGTTTGTATCACATTGAAACAAAGATAACATTCATTTAATTTATTTTGCCTAGGTAATCAATTTTTTAACCTTTATTAATTTTTTTTTTTTGAATTCAAATCAAAGCTTGAGTTATGATATTTCAATCTCATTATCTGTGGATAATCTATTTCATTAAATAACTTGAATGATTAATTTAAAATTTTCTATCCACGTTAATCGTAAATCGCTTGAAGCAATTGTTTCATTGTTTTTAATTCCAAATTTAACAAGAAAGGAAGTAATAGAGGCTGGGAATAGGGTATACTTTTTCCGGATATACGAATTATATATGATAGAACCAAAAGTATTATAACCTTGGATAATTCTATATAAAATATCATATAATCAATCTTTCATTGCCATTGTTTTCTTTGGAATGATGTAAAATTATAAAATTTAGGAAAATCCCTCATTTTATCCTTGGATAAATTTTAATATGATGAAAATATTGACTATTCTAAACTTATATCTATATCTATCTATAAATCTATCTATCTATCTATATATTTATATATATATATATATATATATATAACATAAATAAAATGATTTATATATAATATATTATATTTATTTGTATTATAATGGGTTTGAGGCATGGTCTATGACCTTAGGTGATGAGAGTAGATTTAGAGTATTTGAGAATAGGATTCTGCGAAGCATTTATGGGCCAAAGAAAGATGAGGTCACCGGGGAATGGCGGAGACTGCATAAGGAGGAATTGCATGACCTCTATGCATCTCCAGATATAGTTAGAATTATAAAAATCGAGAAGGCTGCGGTGGGCAGGACACGTGGCTAGAATGGGAGAAGATAGAATAACGAAAAATATATTGGTAGGGAGACCGAGTGGGAAACGTCCAAGGACACGGTGGGTGGATAATGTGGGAAAGGACGTGAGAGAGATGGGAGAGGATAGAGACTGGAGGGTTGTGGCTCAGAATAGGAATGCTTGGAGGGGTACTTTCGAGTTCCGTACACCCACAGAGATAGATAAATATAATAAAATCTTATATTATTATTGGAAATTATTTTTGAATTTTTTTCAAATATAATTTACAAAAACAATAACTAAACTGCAAAAATCACTCTCCTGAGGCTTTTGAATTTAATCATTTATAATTTTTTTTGTTTTGTTTTCATTTTTAAATTAAGAGAAAATTTCTTTCCAGCTACAAATTGGATTTTTTTTTTGAATTGAGAAATCTGCATCTAACGCCTTCCATTCCCCTTCACCCACTCCATCTGGTATCTTGCAATTTCAAGAAGGATTCTTAACCAATCCAATTTTATTTCTAATTATTTTTACTACGAGGTTTTCGAATTAAGGTCACTTTAGAATTCGCCTGTTGCGATCTAATCAGGTCAAAACATCAAGATGGCTTCCAATTCAACTCCGGCTCCTCTCTTGTTCATCGTCCTCGCCCTTTCTCTTGTCTTGGTTTTTTATTTGTTTTGCTTTGAAAATTAACTCCATTATGTACTTCTTTATGGTTGCGCTCATCTTACTTAAAAAGCAACCTCAATCATGCATGTAACCCTTTCATTCCGCCAATTCTGCTTCCTTTTAAGAAGGGTTATATTTAAATATTCTATTCTCTCAACATTTTTCTAAAAATATACTAATTGATTATACATCTTTTTAAAATGTTTCATGTATAAATTAAAAATAAATGAAATTCCATTGGAAAATAAAATTTAAGATTCAAAAATTTATTTAAATATAATAAATTTTACAAAGTTCTATTTTTCGCAAATGTCTGACCTTAGAATTCTCAAGCCAGCATACCACGCATTCTGATCAGAATCTATTCCATTCTTCCTATAATTTTAATACAGGATTTTATTTTTTATTTTTTATAAGTGTAGAAAAATTACACAAACTATTATATTATGATATCTTGTGTTAAAATCGCATCACTTTTTACTATCTCGCCCTCAAAAATAATGAATTTTGGTACACGGGCATTATTCAAAATTTGTAGTTTTATATAAAATTTTGAGAATTGTAGCTCTTTTGGGAGAGGGTCATTACCTACCACGTTTTCATTTTTTTCCTCTAAACTGACCGTAAAAAGTATGTTTGATAGTTTTTCACATGATTAAAAATGTATAAAACTGCTATTTATAGAATTTCAGCTTGTTTGAACCGCTGAAAGTACCAGAATTAATTTTTTAACACGTGTACTGCAATCACGCGCCCGCACGTGACGTGGTGCCATAACAAAGAGAACCAAACATTCTCTAGTTTAATAAATATTATTTAATAATTTTAATTTATAATTTAATTTTAATTAAATTTAATTTAAATATAATATATTTTAATTAAACCAATTGAAATTTACGAGATAGTCGAGTGGATGCACTCCAGATTTTTAGAATTAAACTCGGAAATCAAATTTTGAAATTGATTTACAAACTTTTAGCCTAATCTTTCCATTTCAATAGTACCTTTATTTCTTTCAATAAATTGTGATTAGTTAAAATAAACACATTCTATATTCTTTGTCAAAAACTAAAAACACATAATTAAAATGTTACATTTAGTTAAAGTATTGTATATATTAGTGATAAAGTCTCATTTATTTCTTGAGAATTTTTCTAAGCATAAATCCACATTTATATTACTCATATTTTTATAATCGAAATTTAAATTAATTTTTGGATTTCAATTTATTTGTAATAATTAAATACAATATTATTAGTTAAGGTAATTAGTAATTAGATTACGTTAAACGCTAAAGATCACAAATATTATATATATATATATATATATATATATATATATATTCACTCATAATATAAATAAAATTAATACTAAAAATAGTTAATCTATTTCCGAATTTCTCTTTTTAATAATATTTTTAACCGATTGATGTTTTCTTTAAACTGGAGTTTAGTTAACATTTATATGTTTTTTTAACTTACCTATATACTTTATATATTTGGGTAAATATAGATAAAAATTTACTTAAAATAGATTCATGTTATATTATATTATTTTAATTATCCAAACATCCCTTGAACTTCGTTCACATTCCCTCTATTTTAGTCATTTCTAAATGTTAATTAATTTATCCACCTGCTAACAAGTCCTTCGTTTGTTTTTCTACATTTACTTTCAACTAATTAATCCCACTTTTCATATCCATCATCGCAGTCGCTCTCTACCGTACATTCTTTTAGTTGGTTAATTGCCCCCGAGAGGGCTCCGGCTGCCTGTCCATATCGCAGCCTCTGGCAAGGTTCCCCCCTCGGGTCCATTGGGCTTCATTATAACCATCAACATTTCTTCCTCCACAACCTCTCCCCAAGGCCCTCTCACCTTCACATCCTCTCTCAAATACCATACATATATTCCTCTTCCCTAATCATCACTCGACTTGATCACGTCCCTATCGGCTGATGGGATCCCCACGAATTCATCCACTGAGGAGGCAATCTTTCTCCTTCCTTGTTATATAATTTTTTTTTATTTGAAATCCTTTCAAAGTCACACAGACATGACTCTAACTTGATCCACTATTTAGAAAACGTTTCTTCTTTTGATTCCGACCCATTTCACTCTTTCACTTTGATTTCAGCTCTGACTCAGCATCCGATTGGAATTTCTTGTATATGTATATACATTCGAATATAATTCTTCTATCCCTACTTTTGGACTTTTTCCCTTCACTAAATCCTTCATCTCTCTTAAATACCAAAGGAAGAATATAAAATATATATTTGAAATTAAAATAGATTTTCTTTCTCACGATTATACATCACTTATATACATATACACAAAAGATTTATGTTTATCAATACATATGTTAGATAATAAAAAACAACTTCAAATTGCATGGTATTACTTTATTTATCGCTAGAATTTCCTAATCCCAATCTCATCTGAATGAACTGGAGGGAAACAAGTCTGGATTCTTATTTTGTAATTTGTAATTTTTTGAATTATTAAAAAAAAAAGAATTATATATAAATTATATTAAAATATATAAACATCAATCCATCAATATTATTAAATCTTAAAAAATATTTTTTATTTTTGATGGTAAATCACTATTTTTCATATAATTTACTTTTATTATTTATATATTATAAAGAAAAATAAAACATAATTCTTAATTTAATTTAAATATGTTCTAAATTTATATTTAGATAATCAATATAAAATAATACTTAAATATATGTTTATATATATGCCAAATTCTATTTCCCCCCCCCTTCCACGCCCACATCTATAATTCCTTCCTTAGTTAATCAATTTGGCTCTCATTTTTTAACACTTAAATTATGTATTAACAAGCATCCAATATATAATTTGGGTCATTGAACAGGAACAATAATCCGTTAATTTCGGGTCATTAATTATATATATAACCAAGGAAAATAATATATATAAACCAAATTGGAAAATTAATTTCTTTTCTTTGGCAGTTGTTTTGATCGGTTCCTGAGGGTGCTCCGAGGGGAACCATCCGGGATGGGAAGGGATCCCTTTCAACGCTGAAGAGCAAAGAGGATGGATGAATTATCCTGACGACCTTTTATGAATGAATCACCCACCACTCGGCTCTTTCTCCAGCTCATTTCGACCTTGTTGGTCCTTCCTATCACTCCCCTCACCGGCCCTTCTCTCATTGACTCGCTTCAATGGAATTTGTTTCTGCTGATCATTGCTATTCTCTAATTTAGAATTAATTATATGTTATTTTTATATTAATTCACAAAAAAAAAATCTTAACAATCTTTTTTATATATATAATAAGAATTTCAACTCTCTAGACATTCATAAAATTAAATAATTTCTTATTCATATATTAAAATTAAATTATTATTTTTCAAAATATACCATTAATTAAATAGTTTTATCTTTAAATTTATTAAAATTTTTATATTATTATTTCACTATTCATCTTTTTTTATACTTTCTTATTGTTTCATTAAATGAAAGATAAAAAAATCCAGGTATTTTATTAAGTTCTTTTGAAATCTTATATAATAATTTAAATTTTTTATTCATTTTATTTAACTAAAAGTTCTATATCTTACATATTTTTTTACTTCCAGATTTCGTTTAAATTGTACTTAAGAAGTATTAAATCAAATATTTTTCAAATCAAGTTCTTTTGAATATAAATTATATTCTTTATTGCTAAAATATTTTTGAAATTTTATACCAGGAATAAAAGATAAATGAAAAAATAAAAAAGGGAATATTCAAAAAGAACAAAAGTACTTTTTGAAGAACCTCATAAAAGTAGAATATATTATATATTACTGGCCACATGTTGACATATCTTCGCATATTCCCCTTGATAAAAAGAATCAATATGTATAAACTTCTCTCTGTCCTACTTTATTCAATGGTCAACCGATCATTTCAATATTTCTCCATATTGTTCTCTTTTATATAAAAACTTTCTTTTGTATTTATTTATTTCAAATATATATCTGTCAATTTTTATAATGTTAAAGAGGTGAATGATTTATTTCGTTATGAATGGGAAATGAGAAAAATGTAAGCACACATACTCTTTCATATCGTTATTAATATTCATCTGGTAATCTAAACCAAAATATGAGGTGTTAACCCTTTTGTCAAACAATCTTACCTTTATCTAATATGGCATAGATTTAAACGATAAATCATATTTCGATATAAATCTCTCGTCATTTTCATAATATCTTCACTTGTAAGGAAATCTATTCAAATAACCCCTGCATATTAGGCAACCAAATTGCCTACCTCTTTTGATTATTTTAAATTTTATTTAATTTAATTAATTTTTATTAGATTTACAATTTGATTATTATTTCTCTCATTAATTAATTTATTATTATGATAGTAAAAATTATTTTGATATAATCAAATTTTTAATGGCATTTAAAATTAATGTATTTCTTAAATGAATGTATATTTATGGTATATATAATAGAATTAAAAAAATTTTTAATATCTTTTGTTAATTTTTAATTCAACTTCGTCTTTTAATCATTTATTTATTTATATATTATATTTATTGTGTAAAATAAATTACTTTACCAGAATATATTGAACAAATTAATGTAATTTCTTTTTTTTTTCAAATATGATTCTAATTAAATTACACGAAACATTAAACTAATAATCAATTTATATTTATTTACCAATTAAAACAGTATATTAATTATTTTTTATTCTCTTTGTTTCAGGTGAGCATGCAAGGATATTTTTTTATTTGACATAGAAAATCCTAGAGATCTGGTATGTTCGTGTTTAAATTTTATTTTACAATTATAAATTCTTTTAAGCTCAAGAACACAGAAAACGATCTGTCGACGGTCTGCGTTACAACGTTGAGACAATGCCAAATGGATAATTCACATTCTATGTTACAAGAATGAAATAATATTGTACTCGTAGAATACAACTGACCCCCACGACACCATCTCGCAAGATCGCTTTCTGTGTTCTCAAGGCTTATTCGCATTAAAATGACTACAACCATATATATATATATAATCACATCTTATATATATATATTACTTAATATTATGGTTTATTTAAATAAAGGAATTTGTGAATTTTATTTAATTTTACTATTTAAGTTATAACTAAGGTCGGGTTTTTAAACGACAATCATTCTTTATTATTATTATTTGCGACTTTTTTTCTAAATTTTTTCCATATGGTTCTAAAAAAATGGTAAACCGTTTTTGGGACCACTTTTTTTCAATATGGTAAACTTTTACACTTATCTTTTTCTTTGTGCGCCGCCAAATTTTCAAGTGTGTCGCGGTAAGAAAAAGGTTGAGAATCACTGCTTTAAAATTACGAGAAAATTATATCTAATCAATATATTTCAAAAACTATTTTTCTTTTTCTATATGAAATTAAATATATTTATATAAAAAATTATTTTTTTCTCTCTGAATGGTTTGATATAAAATCTCATTAAAAACTATTATTATAATTAATAATGACTATATCGTTTATTATCCTATATTATTATATATTATATTATTCCTAAATCCCACAAATACCTATCACAAATATTTTTAAACATAGGAAATCCTTATTGAAATTTGTTATTTAGATTTAGCCCAGATAATTGAGATTATCCTGTTAACAAGTATCTTGCCTGGAGCTATCCAATATTCGCTAATACATTAATTCATAAATTTAAACCAATTAAAATTTATTAAATTTATTATAAATATCTATATCCATATATATCCCTATTTTATATTTGCAAGGTAATTTCCTCAAATAAAATATTTTTTCTTTATTTTTAAATTTAAAAAAAAAGAATCCAATTTGGATAAAATAAATACAGGTTAATTTTTAAATTTAAATATATATATACATTTTGTAGTTTGTATTTTCAATTAACAACATATCAAATAGTCTAAGTTAATTTCAAATTTGTTACTTAATTTTAGCTATAAAGTTTTATTATTATGAATGTCCTAAAGTTTATGTAACCCTCTCTTATTTATCCTAAGCTTTATATATTATAAGCAAAGTTGTAGAATAAGCCTTACACAAGATAAACTTTTGCTCATCACAATATAATAATATTAGTTCTATATAATTTTTTTTTTACATAAACTTACAATTAATTCTCTGAATTAAGACACTATATCATTAAAATGAAAATTGAAAATCGTTTTCTTTTATTTTTAATTTGATTTATTTCTTGGCAATGGGTTGAGGATGGAATAGTGACAATTTGTCCCTTTGAAAAAGTTCCTTTCTTCTATCATTGGAGAGATCTCTGGAAAACCGGAAACTAAAGGATCTGTTTTCACTATACAGAGGGTCTCTACGATAAGGGAACAGCAGTCATCCTCCTACCCATATCATGTTAATGACTCCATTACGTCAAACTTTTAACATTAAAAAACGAAAATCAAACAACTTTAATGTGTCTATCTAACCCATAATAATTGCCTCACTTTTTTTTAATTCCATATATGAAATCAATCTATTTTCATCAAATATGACATTTATTTAAAATAAATAAATTAAAATTAATCCCAAATTTCTTTAAATAGGAAAACAATATACCCGTATTATAACTGTCAGTTATCATTGATATCGACAAGACATGACAATCCCTCAATTTAAGAGGTATTAAATAATATATTCTTAAATTCTATTATTATCATTATATTCTAAAATCCTTTATGACATATCAATTTGACATATGAATTATATTTTGTCTCTACAATTTATATTGGCATATCAACTAATTTAAAAATAAATACATTAATTAGATAAATCAAAATGGTACTTTATTTTCATATCAACTTTAAAATACATAATAAAGTAAATAATTTTTAATTCATTAAGCAACCTTTTTATGTATGTTATTACCATCTCACCAGATTACGCAAAAACGGTTTACTAGAATAATAAAATTTGGTACCTGGGCATTATTCAAAATTCGTAGTTTTCTATAAACTTTTGAGAAATGTAGCACATCCGAAAGAGGGTCATTACCCACCACGTACATACAAAGATATGTATATGTTTGATAGTTTTCACATGATTAAAAATTTTATAAAACTGCTATATATAGAATTTCAGATTGATTGAATCGCTGAAAGTACCAGAATTAATTTTTTAACACTGCAAATCACGCGCCAGCACGTGGCGTGGTGCCATCAACAAAGAGCCAAACATTCGCTGGTTTAATAAATATTATTTATTAATTTTAATTTATATAATTTAATTAATTGAATTTAATTTAAATATAATATATGTTAATTAATCGAATTCAAATTGCGAGATAGTCGACTGGAGACACTCCAGATTTTTTTTTCATATGTATACATTTTATATATATATCAGATACAAAAACCAAATCTTCTGCAAAAGAGATTTGATTCGTTTTCAACGGAATGAATGCGACAGGGTGAGGATATCTGAAACACGAGCCCAAAAAACAGCTGATCTGACTCTACAATACAATTGTCTCGCGTCTCCCTGTACAATCCAGCTGTTGATTAGAGTGTAAGTCGGCATGTGCCATTGGTCAGATGAGTCATGTTTATACCTACTGCCAGGCACGAAAATTTAACAATGAAACCAAAGGGATGTGTTGCGCTGTCGGAAAAATCTAATTGCCTCAACTTGATGCACCACCGGAGATTTTGAAAACTACTTGCTGGATCTACTTCTGAATCGAAATATTCCCTATCGAACATCAGGAAATATACCTCTTGCTTACAAATGACATCATTCACTGTTAAAATCGGCCTCCAACATTGTGGTTTACTCAACCTACATGATCAAAATTGGAAATCTACTTAAAATAAAAATTATTCATTTGCGTTCAAGAAAATCAAAATAAAGGTTAAGAGGGCTCGCTGTACTGATTATGTAATACCTCTATCTTGTTTAGGCGGCAACCCACTTACTTTCATAGGTTACATAGAGTAAGAGGTTTCTGTGAATCTAAGAATGATTTTTTTTCTAATATTAAAAGATATACAAATTAATAAGAAATATTAATTTATTTTATCGGGTTGTTATTGATAATTTTTTGAATTTTTAATATTTATTATCTTTAATTTTGTTATTTATTTTTTTGAACTTTTTTCATTCAAATTATTTTTTATCTCATTTTTTTTTAGCAATGGATTCAATAAATAATCAATGTCTTTCCTTTTTACATTCTTTTTGCAAATTATTTTTGTTTATTTGTCATTGCATTTTCTAAAATATCATTTTTATCTTTTAAAAAAGCTATATAGCAATCGAAATCATGATCTGACTCAACATTTCATCTATTAAATATGCTAATCTAAAAAATTGCTTGTTTAATATATGCTCGTTCTATTTTTTTTTATCTATCCGACATTAATAATATAATGAGGAAATGGATCTTGTTTAAAGACTCCTTATTTTTTTTTCTTAATTCCTATCAAAAGATTAGATTAACGACACTGGGTGATGAAAAAAGGTATCAACTTACGGAAATAATATTGTTTTCACTTCCTCATTTCAAAGTTTACTGCTAATCAAACATGCGTTACACTTTTATTCGTGTACATTAATGTTGTTCTTTCCTTTTTTTTTGTATTCAGTCAATCAATTCATTAAGAACCAAAATAAAGGTAAATGAAAAGTGAATGGTTCATTTCATTTCCTTTCAAAATTTTAAAATTAATTGTTCAATCCTTTTCACACGACAAATTTTATTATCTATTATTTCTGAATGTTATTAATAATATTATAAAGTTTGCTTAAAATAATTTTTACTTAAATACACTCTTATACGCCTATTAATTAATTTTTTTTTTTTATTTATTTTGTTAATTTTTTCAACTTTTAATTATAGATCAATAATCATTTATTTAAAAAAATAGATATATTTGATTTATATAGAAATATTAATTGTCATTATCATCATCATTAAAAAAAAATAATTAATTTGATTCTATAATCGTTTGCAATTTGGAAAATGTATGAAACGTAAAGACAATTCCATTAGTGATTACTTTAATTAAAAGTAATTGATTGTTGATGAGAACGATTTGTTTATTAGGTAGGTTTTTTGGTACCCTCTTTGAACGTTATTCAGATGCTAATGATAATGTTTCGATCAAATTGTTAACAGAGAATGAACATATAGACGTAATTAAGTACATCTATATATTTAGACCGTTTAATATATTATACTTAATAACCCATTCATTTTCTCTCTTTTTTTTTTTATTAATTTATTTATATATATTTTTAATAAATACATTTTTTTTAATTTTAAAACATCAACGAATATTTTTTTTTATTTGATTTAATACCAAAGGGGATGTTAATTACTATTATCACATATCAACATTTTATTTTGTATTCTTTTTACTCTATTAATATTAAAAATAAATAAATAAATATTTAATATATTCTATCTTCATTCTTCTTTGTACTTATTGAATAAGCTGGAGTGTCTCCACTCGACTATCTCGCAAACATATATCTTTATTTTTACGGTCAGTTTAGATAAAAAAAAATGAAAACGTGGTAGGTAATGGTCCTTTTCCGAATGAGACATTTCTCAAAAGTTGATAGAAAACTACGAATTTTGAATAATTCCTGTGTACCAAATTTCATGATTCTAGCTCAAACTGTTTTTGCGAAATCTTGTCTACATACATACACACACACATAGACATTTTTCTCAACCTTAGTGAATATGACTCAGGGACCTTCAAAACGTACAAAAACATCAAAATCGAAAATTTTCTGGCGAGATAGTAAAAATCCTGTTGTTTCTTTTAATTTTATACAAATATGAAATGTAGATTGATTTCTTTTTATTTAGTCATTTTCCATATTAAAATAGATTATTTCATAAATTTTAAAAATACATCGATATGTTATCTATGTTGTTTGCCAGTCTACATTTTATATATTGAAAAAGTCAATGTGGTTAAATTTATAGTGTATCCTTTTTAATATAAATCATAATACAAGCATAAAAAAAAATTGAATTCATTATAAGAAAATTGAAAAATGATTGATCACATATGATAGAATTGCAAGCGAAAATTTATTTTTATTTTATTTATAATTTTAATTACTTTATTACTAAAGTTGATCATAATAACAATAAATTTTTTCATATATTTTACAGGTAAAAATTTCATTATTTTTATTTATACATATGTATCAAAATAATCGCTACAAAATCTCCCAATTTTATCAAAAATTGCAACTATACAAACTGACGTATATATTTATTAATTTAGAAATATATATCTTGAGCTTCTATTACTTATATTCTCTATTGATCAATATTTTTGTAATATTTAAAATAATAAATCTATTATTGTTACATAAAAAATTGTGTTTAGGGTGCACTTGGAGAAATGTGGTTGATGCATCCAAGAACTTTCGAGTTCCTAAGAGCCACAGAGATATATATAGAACATTCATGGAGGAAATGAATTCCTTACTTAGGATAGAGATACTTGATGAACAGTTGGCTTATATGGAATGTAAAAATAAACTTTTTCTATTATTCTATTTTTTTCATTCTTTATCAAATTTCTGATTACTCATTCATTATCAAATATCTACAAATCCGAGTTCTTTAATTCTATATATTTTAAATTTCTATTGATATTGATGATTGTATTTATTCATAGATTGTTAACAACTCAACGAATTCTTTCCATTTCCAATCCTCTCTGATTTATTGACGTTCCAGTTCATTTTCTATATAATAATTCCAAATATACAATTCGCCATGTACAATTACCTATTGGTACTGCTTCTTTTATTTCACCGAAGCTTATGATTGATTATCTCTCTTTAGAGTGGAAGTAGCGAATTGGACAACGGATTCATTGGTCCTTCCCCCACTCACCCTCGCCCTTCTGCCCACCTTTCGCCCTCTTCCGATATTACAATAGCTGCCTTTTCTCTCAACTTGTCATTTAGCAAGTATGGATAAATAATTTCCGACAGCGAGGGCTGTTCTCTTTCTCTCTTCTCTAGTAATAAATTTCCCTCCAATCTACCCTCCCCATTGCAACTGTCTGAAACAGGCTCGAGATATCGAGGACATTTTGGGGTGAATTTAGGGAAAAGGCAATATCCGATATTGGCCACGACCCCTTAAATGTACTGATCAGACTTACTACACCTCCAACTCATCGGGACATGAATTCCAATCCCTCAGGAAACCAGTATGGTTCTCATCCTTTCTAATTCCTCTTTATTTTTACAACTCGTCAGAAATTAACAAAAGATATTATATCATGTTATTATTATATCATCATAAACTCATTACTGATTTTAATCATCTTCTTTAACACCAATTTGCCCATAATATAAATAATATGGATTAGTGACTTTTAAAAAGGGTTATTCAAAAACAACAACAAAAACCCAGCAGATTTCAAACATTTATTTCTTCCAAACCACAAAAGAAAAGTTTACAATTATGGTACGCATTCAATATGAGCACCGTGTGTTATATGACAAATGTCAAAAGGGAGGCTCATTTCTTGCCACACACGAATCAGCTGGTCTTTGGGGTTATCGAATTCACTGCTTTAATAATTCAATGTCGTAGATCTTCAAGAGTGTCAGGCGATGTGCGTGGACGTCCCGTGCTTTTCCCTTTACAGATGCAACCATCTTCTACGAATTTTCGATGTCACTCATAAATTTGCTTATGACGCAGTGGTTGTTTATTAAATTTCTATTTTAACAACATTTAATTGTATGATAATATTGAAATGTTTATAGAATTTATAGTTAAAATATCAAATTGAACTGCAACAATGGACTATAGTTTTGTCAATTGTAGAAATCAAAGACTTCTCCTGTGGTGTCGCCGCCATTTCACTACAGACTACCAACCGACAAATAATACTAGAATAAACAACAGCGCCAATGCGGCCATGATTGGAACTTTTGCCCGTACATAATAAATTGTAAACTTTTCTCTATCCATTAACGTTAGAATAATGTTTCCATCTTTTGTAGTTTAGAAGATATACATGATTGCATTCTGCTCTTTCTTTTTTGAATAACCCTGTATATAAAAAAAATTATTTGATGTTAGTTTTATTGGACATCAGAGTCTGAGCCCATTGGTTAACAATTTTTACCGACAGTCGATAGTAAGGGAAGGTATTGTTTAAATATATTTTTATATTAAATGATTTAAATTCACTAGATTTTTATTTTTTTAATTTTAATTTTCTTATGATCGTATTTATTTAAAAATTTACTATGAATAGCAATTCAAGCAGATGGATTAATTTAAATAAAAATAAGTATATTATGAATTTATATTTATTTAATAGAATAATTTAAAAATTCACTAAGTTTTTTCCTCAAGATTAATTCGCTTAATAAACATTCGGAATAACGTATTAACAGACAAAAGGACAGAAAATTTATTTGACAAATTATCTAATTTTAATCTCCCATCTAATCTCAAAATTTGATTAATAATTAATTACTTTTTCTATAAAGATAATTCATATGAAATACATTTATGAAAATACTAAAGGTTTTTTTCACTAGTAAGAGGCATCCATCCCTACTCTGGGTTCAAAGTCACTCTTATTTGGTCATCTGATTCTTTATCCAGTGTGCTTCGCTTCATATTTGTTTTCAACGTCCACTTTTATTTGACATCTTCACAGAAAAAAAAATAAATAAATAAAAATAAAACAGTTCTTTTTTTCATCTAAAATTCTTTTCATCAGTAAAACATTTCCATCACAATAAATAAACAAAAATAAAATCGCCAACATTCAATGATAAATATTTCATTTATTAAATTCTGCCTCAATAATTTTAATTTTTCTTTTTATCTTCATTTGTTTTTAAAATATAATCTATTCTAATGATAATGCTAAATATTATAAAGTGATTATTTATTAAAAAAAATTTTTTCTTTTTTTAAAAAAAACAAACATTTTTTTTAAAATAGATATTTATTTTCAATGCATTTAATTCACCTTCTTGTCCCTTATTTATGTATTTGTTTTTTAAATATACCATTATATATTTTATTTTAATTTTTCCATTATTCAATATATATTTATTCAATATTTTATTTTAGTTATGATTTATTATACTTGTTATACCTTATCTCTCTAGTTGAAAATATATATATAATTTTATAAACCTTATAGAATATCATAAATATAACTTTCCTTGTTTACTTATTTCATTACAGCTAATCTAATATTAAATCTAATAAATGAACAACTTATCATCCTTCCATCTCTCTCTCTCTTTACCTTTTCACTCTTAGACCTCATCAATTTCCTTAATGTAGCTCAGTCATAAAATAATAATGCCTATTTATATAGACTTTAAGATATATTCGATTAGAGTAAAATTTAGAAATTGGTATCAGTTTCTTTCTATATTCTTTACTATTAATTATCTATACCAGAGTGATTCTTAACCACTGTGCCGCTGCAGTTTTGTGTACCGCGAGATTTTCAAAATGTGCCGCCCAATTTTACAAGTTCAAATTAAGAAAAAGTACTTATTTATTTTATATGTATGTAAAAAATAAAAGGTAAAATGTTTTTGCGATCAGGCTAAACATTTTTGACTTTTTTTTCAATATGGTAAATAAGTTAATAACTTTTTAAACTTATCTTTTTCTTTGTGTGCCGCCAAATTTTTAAACCGTTAAAAGTGTGCCGCGGTAAAAAAAAGGTTGAGAATCAATGATCTATAATATCAAAATTATGCAATTTCGATCTATTTTTTTTTAAACATCAAAGAGTAAAGTATTTTATTCAATTCATGCAGGTCTGAACTTACTCAGATTAGGACCTTTAAAAAAAATGAAATGTATTTGTATGAATTTGTTTTAATTAAATTACCAAAAATTAAAAGAAATTGTTTTATTCTTTGAAAAAAAAAAAAGATTTTTTTCGTATTAAATTATTTTTTCCCATTTCATGAATTATTATTCACTATTCTATATTAAAAAGTAAGAATTAAGAAATAAAAATAATTAAATATATTCAATAGTGGATTTGTAAATAGTTAATATAAAATCAAATTTACACGTGATTGTTTTTCCTTAATGTCTTTATTTTATTTCTTAAAATCAATATTTAAAGGTGCAAATTGGATGCTATTTCAAAAGATTCCAAATTATTGATAAAAACCAATCTGTTATTTATATCAACTACTACAATGCACCATTGATTGAATTGAATTGTATATTTTTAACAAAAGTAAACAATTTGGGATTATTTATTTCTATTTCGTTGATATTCTGGCTAACGTCAAGATCGTATTGTGCTGATATGTATATAAAGTGTCCATAAACGAGTGGGATATACTCTACCGGCCCCTGCTTTCCCCCTGTCCCCCCCCATCCTCGGCCCCATTAGCGAGGGCGCGGCTGGCCCGGGCGTGGCGCTTACTAAACGTTTGTCTACCAATCAATTGATTCCCCATCGGGCAACTTCACTCTCATTTTAACTCTTCAATGCAGTTTTTTAAATCAATTAACTAACTTCCAAATATTAAAAATAAACAAAAACTTCAAACATAAAAAAACTATAGTTAAGGATTTTTCAAAAGAAATTGAATCTAAATTAATTCACAAGCACTACAGTTTATTATAAAATATCCCTCGAATTTAAATTAATAATATTAATACGATAATCTAATGTTTGGAAGTTTTTTTAATGATTTTTTTTTTACCCTTTAAGAAATAATTTAATTGAAAAAATGTTTACTTTTCAAAAAAAAAAAAAAAAAAAAAAAAAAAAAAAAAAAAAAAAAATTATTTATACAAACTTTGTTGGTTTTTTTTTTTGCTAAAACACGAATTGAATTAAACTGAAGCTCTTTTGTTTAATTTTTGCAGGCTAGTATTATGTATATAAATATATATATGTGTGTGTGTGTGTGTATCTATAATAAACTAAGCTATTTTTCAAATTGTACTTACCTCTGGAATTTCTATTTCAAATTTCCCATTCACTTGAAAAAGCGAACGGTGAACAGCTCTCAAACTGATTGATTCATAAAATACATAAAAGTCGCGATTCAACAACCATAAGCACTTGTTGCAACAACTAGATATTTTATTTTTATTATTTAAGCTTCTATTTTCAAAACACTTTCGTTATTGAAAATGTATTATTATTATCACTTTGGAGAAAAATTTTATATTGAAAATGTTAAATAACACCATCTTAACACGTTCCCGCCGGCATGTACCACCGGTGGCTAATACCGCCACATAAAATAAATAGACAAAATATGAAACCGGCGGGAACGTGTTAATGAATTAATGATTTGAAATTTATATACTTTATGATAATATATAATTGATTAATTAATTTCACTAATATATCTCATTTATTTAACAAAAGTTTTTAATAGAATTTATATTGAAAATTCAGATTCGCTCGCTTAATACGAGTAACATATGAATAAAATAAATAAATATTTAGTAGTTGATAAAATAATAAAATATACATTACTATTTTTTTAAATGATTCTTAAACAGGAAATTGTCAAAATCAGTTGTATTAAAGTTTCAAAGATATACTTTTGCAATTCCATTTTGATATTCTATAAACTTCAATTGAAAAGATGTTAGATCGATTATGAAATAATTAAATATTTATTAATTGTCTTGTTAATTCATTTTTTATAACGCGTTTTTATTTTTTTCATGATGTTTTTTTTCATTAATTGCTAAAATATACTAACAATATAATAAGCTGAAATTAATTGATGATATTAATCAAAATTATTATATTTCTAAATTGGTATTATAAAAATAATCAGTAATTGCTTGTCCTTTCCTAGCTAATTCAAATTTATTACAATTACTAAATGATTACTTCTTTAATACTAATCCGATTATGAAAACCTCTCTAAATATTTAAATTTTCAAATCGAAATCCACAAATGACTTTCTATTTTTTTTTTTAATATTTGAATAAAGATAATTTTATTTTAAAATCCACATTTATATTTGTTATTTATTACCAATATTTTTCGTTTTTAATTAGTTAATATGATTTTAAAATAAAAAAATATTTCTTCATAAATTAATGTATCTTTACTTATTTTATGTTTTAAAATAATATTGATCTATTAAATTTATCACTTTTTATAATAAACCTTTTATATTAAATTTTTTTTTTGAATATTTCTTCTCTCTTCTTTTTTGTGCGTATTATTTTATGTTCATTGCTTTTTCTAAATTAATTTTTCTGGCATTTTTTTTAATGATTTCATTTCGTCATAAGACGGGCATAATTTCCTTTATAATAATTTAATTAAACCCTTTTCATTTTATACAAAAAATGCAACTTGATATCTAGAAGGAGGGTTGGCTAACAAGCCCAGCTAAATTGAAATAAATGTTGTAGGGCGCTTAACAGACCCACCGAACGCGAACAAAACGGAAGCCAATGGCCATGGAAAAAAGTCTCAAGATTGACGTTTCCAATCGACTTGGTATAAGAGCAACTCCATTGATTCCCAGTCCATTACATAACATATTATATTGTGAATGAGTTTTTTTTTTTACTTTTCCAAAATAATCAAAATGCTTTTTATAAAATGTTTGTTGTTTCATTTCACATATGTTTTATATTCCCCATCTGAATTATCAATTCTAATTTATATATATAAAGGCAAACTTTTGAGGGGCGTGAGTATCCATTCATTATCTTGACTAATTTTGAGGCATTACGCTTCTTAACATATTATATTTGTTTAAGCTTAAAGTTGTTACACAAGAAAAAAATTATTTAATCAATGGTATGATAGTAGTACAAAATTGTAGATATTACCAATCTTTTTTTCAATAAAAAAAAAGATAACAAAAATATTTTTTTTATGTCATAAGTCATAAGCAACTAACATAATTGAATAAATTAATATTACTAAATAATCTATTCTATAATCTATTTTGTGTATAAATAAATATATTATTTATTTAATGAAACGAGAATCTCAACACACATTGAAAATTTTTTGATTTTTACTTGAAATTTCAAGAAATTTAAAATTTATTAAAAAGAGTATTTTTTATAAAAATTAATACAAACATTAAATAAAAATTAAAAAATTTTAGGAGAGAAGCAATTAATTTTTTTCTTTAAGGTGTAGACTTTTACACACCTTTTATTAAGATCAACTTTTTTTATTTTTCATTAAAATTTATAACAAAAAAAAAAAGAAAAATATAGTTGAAGGTGAGTTCAGCCTCTAAAAACCTTTGCCATTGATTGAAAATATTAATTAATTAATTCGAGAAATACGGGTTGTAATAAAAACAAAGAAGTTTTTCAATGTAACTTTTATAATTAATTTAAAAAAATCGTATTTTCTAATTTATTTTCTTATTTTGCAATTTAATTCCCTAAGAAAAATTATTTCATTTTTCGTTTAAAATTAATTACTCTTTTTAATTTATCTGATTTACCTTCTGCCATTAACTTCTTAATTAAATCATTTTGGTTCTTTCTACAATTTGGAAAATAAATGAATGGGATTATTTTTAGTTAACCAAAGAAATTTACAAAATGTTTTCCATATTTCAATTTCTAAGTAAAAATTTATGAAATTTCACATTGCAATATTTTTATATCCTCTCTCATAATTTTTTAAATTTTTTTTGTATATAAGGAATAAAATAATGGACAATAACGTAATTTAACAATTAAAGGATTTTTCAATTTTTTTCAAGAGCGCTAATTGCCTCTGTTAAGCTCTTAAGCCAATCAGCAAGCATTTTTTAAAATTATTTTCCTTAACAATTAAGCTAATTAAAAATCTTTTATTCGTATTCGTTGAATTGAATGTATCTAATGTATCTCTAAATCCGAAATCATTAAAAGCCTCTCTTTTTTTTTATTCAAGGTCAAGATATTTTTGATTTTGATCATCCAATAATCTCATTGAAATTTTCCTTGAATATTTTTAATATTTTACCATTCTATTATCTAAGTTTAATATCTTTAAAACCACTTATGTAAGTATGGTTGATTGAAATTCATAAAAATAAGATTTTTATTACAAAGCACCTCGATACAATCTAGCATAATCGATTTAATATATGGAAATGAATTTATATATAAACTCTCACAAATTCATTTTCATAATTTTTTTTCTTTTTAATGAAATGCAAGGAATTTACTAAATCTTTGATACAATTAATTATATTATCAAATAAAAAAAAGAGATTTGCAACCTTGCCCATTTCATATTGTAATTTTAAAATTAAAATAGGAACCTGGATATTTTTTTTTTCAAAAAACAAATAAACAGACAAATGACAACATGTCAATACTGTTCAAATTTAAATACGCCTGATATATATGCAACCCACATGCTTCATTTGATCAGATAAAATGATTTAGTATTATTATATAGTACCTCTATCCGGATAGTTATTTTCCTAGATAATGTTTCAGTCTATGATTCAAAGATATTCTTCTATTTTAATTAAAAACATTTCTATTTATTTATTTATTTATTTTTTTTTTTGGAAATTTATAAAACTAAAAATAGAGATAATCTTAATCAAATTATTTAATTTTTTTTCTCTACTTTTCTTTATTAATAAATTTCATTAAATTTCTAATTTTATATTAACTTAACCTAATTCTTATATAGTAAAGTTTTAAAGGTTGAAAAACTGAATCTTCTTTACATAAGTAATCATTTTTTCCAATACGAACATTAATATTATCTTATGAATGGCAATCAATTGTATTAATATTTATTTATTTATTTATTTTTTTTTTTTTGATAAAATCTCTTTGTTCGCCATCTACACTATGAATAAAGAGAATGTATTGATTCTTCTTCACATTCTATTCTACCGATACTTTGACGCTTCTTTTCTTTATATTCGTTCTATAATAAGATGCAAACGAATAAATTTTACGGGACGTGTCTAACCAAATAAGATCAATAGAGCTGAGAAAGAGATGTGGGAACCATTAGATGCAGTTTCGAATGCTACATTGACCCACTTGGCTCGACCCCACCATTCCAGGCCATAAACAAAACAGCACTCTGTAATAAATATTTTTTTGTTCTATAGAAGAGAACTACGCCTACTACATGCTTTAGTTAAAAAATAATTCTTCCCCTCTTCTTTATATCCTTTCTTTAAGTCGAAAAACACACAATTTCTTTGGCTTTTGTCTAGAAAATTATTAATTTTGCTTTTTGATATACTATAAATATTTATTTTTCTATACTTAAACATTTCTATTTTAACAACATTTAATTGTATGATAATATTGAAATGTTTATAGAATTTATAGTTAAAATATCAAATTGATATTATAACAAGAGACCTATCAATAACATCATCATATTGTTGAACTTAGTTTATTTTTTTGAAAATATTTATTTTTTTTTCTGAATAAAAATAACTTCTATAATTCTTTTAATTAGAGTCTACAGTCATTGGGATTACTAACTTAATGTTGAAAAACACGATAAAAAAATTTGTAAAGTTTTACTATTTATTCTAAAATTTTAATATTTAATTAAAACACATTATTTATAATTATATGCTATTGAACAGAACAATACTATAATACTATTATGTCTATTAATTTATGTATAGTCAAGATAATAGAAATATCCCTTGAGCCTTTAGTTTATGCAACCGAACTATTTACTCTCTGTAGTGGTGCAATAACTTAGAGGATAAATTTGTTCTAATAATTTTGAATTTTAATAATTATTATACATTGTATATAATTACATGTCTCCTAAACCAACTATTTATGCTCTATTTATATAATATCTCCCAGTTCCTATGGGAAATATAGCAAATGTAATTTATTTTTTTGCAATTTTATATAAAATTAATGACTTATTTTTCTTCATTCATGAAGGTGAAAAACATCAAAGACACTTTTTAACACAAATTTTGGAAAGCAAAGAGTCACGTTGATACATCTCATGAATTAAAAAAAAAAATAAAAAAAAACTAGCCTTGTGCAACAAATAGCCCAAATGTCTCGTATAATGAGGCTTGTCATCCTTTTCACTTACTACTAACTACATGGAATCGATTTAACAGGCCTTTTAGCAAATAACTTCGTGAATTATTCATTCTTTTTTCTGCAAATTTGGTAGAGGGGCGTAATGATTAATCCTAAGAACATCTGCCCTTCTAAAACATCATTAAGTAGAGAGATATTCAGCCCAGGTTTGTTAGTATACATTATTATCGAGCTGAATTTTGATTCATTTTATAAATTATATTTATACTATAAATATATAAGCATGAAATGGATAACAAAGTATAGGGTTGTGTGTGATGGTCCGTTTGCTTCAGACACCCCAGCGGTCAGTCAATCTCTGATGATTAATGATCAACGAAATATTTCGACTTGCTGACAGACCATTTAGCATGATATAGAAACCTTCCATTAGAGAATAGAATAAAATATGACATTTATTTTTCTCTTTTTCTGTTTTTTTTCCTTTGGAAGATGTTTTTTTAATCATATATCATCAAAAGAACTCTTGCCTTAATTCACATTTTTGATCTCTTATAGACTTGTTTCAGGATCGTTTTTATTTATCCTTCACTAATGGATTTTTTTATAGAGGTTTTTATGAATTAAATATTAATATAAAGTGTTTTTTAGGCTATAAGGATGACCTTTTTAATTTTTGACATTTATTAAACCACCCTTAATAGATTATTTGGTTATATTTAAAGAAATGGTAATAAAAACCAAAGATATATATATATTAAAACTTTTTCATTTAATTATTATTGTTTTATTAATTTAATAATTTTTTTAAATTATTATTACTAAAATAAAGATGTCATCCTTAGAGTGCCTAAAAAAATCTATTAACCCTCAATAGAAGAAAAATATTAAGAATCATTTCTGTTCTAAATAATCAATTTTTATACCGAAATTATTCAATAAAATTTGCATTTACTAAGATTAACAAGAATTTTAAATTAAGAGATAAGTTCAAAAGTAGTTCACACGATTTGAGCACTAACCTTTGAGCTTTACAGTGTCCTAGAAACAAAGGGCCATCGGGGTCGGCAACCTTTCATTACAAACAAGATAGCTTCCTAGCAATTATCCGGGTTAGTAGTAAATAAATACCTCCAACGGATAAACTTGATCATTTATTTATCTTATTTCATTAAAAAAAATGGGAATTGATCCGAGTGATTCGTTTTAATTGTAAAACGATCATAAATAAACAAACATATGGTCAAGGAGAAAGTTATTAATTTGGATGAAGATTATTTAATGTACTGAAAAGTTATCGTGGCCTCCTCTATGGTAGTTTCACTTTGTCATTTTTGATCATATCAGATAAATTAGTTTATGTTTATTATTGTGAAAAGAGACGCCCGAGCGGTTCACAGACAAGGACCTGAGTTCTTCAACTTCCTGATGTCACGCACCTTGGTTAACTTCCGCTCATTTAGCGTCAAGACCCTTTTGGTCGACACTTTAAAAGACTCGTTTTTTGTCTATGATTTTCCTTTTTATTTTCTGTCTATCTAGATACCTAAATTATCGAATTTCCGCTTAATTTTATCATTTATTAAAGAAAAAAACTTCAAAATATTCTTCTTTTAAAAAATATAATATTACTATTATATTTACAAAAATTTTATTTCAATTTCTGCGAAAATTACTTTTTCATTGATTACATCACTATTTTCTACCTACAAATATTTATTAAGACCACACAATGAGTTTATAAATAAACAAGGTTAACCATAGATGTATATGCCTGTAATATATTATAAATAAAACCTCTTCAACACATAATCACATAATCTTTTTAAATTTCTTCATTACTACCATTCATAAATAATGTTTGAGGATATATATATATATTCCATAATTCCTAGTTTGTTTTTATTGTTTAAAATTTTATAAAATTATTTTTCATTGTACATATTGTTTATAAATATTTGTTTATTTATT
The DNA here is from genome assembly GCA_963082975.1 of Labia minor. NCBI lineage: Eukaryota > Metazoa > Arthropoda > Insecta > Dermaptera > Spongiphoridae > Labia > Labia minor. The sequence continues at coordinate 25,606,003 of OY720347.1, read as the reverse complement.
GGATAATATAGTATAAGTCGATTGCCTTACTACTATTGTTTCTTATCAAATATAAGTAGTATTGATTTTATTAATTAATCTATTACATAAATTATATTTTCAAGCCTCATAAAAAACATTAAATTATATTTTAATAACGTTATATATAATATATTGAATATCTACATCAGTGCTCCGCAACCGGTGTGACGCGGCACACTGGTTTGCCTTAAAGGAGATACATGAATATAAGAAATTTATATTTTTTTGATTTATAATTATATTATATGCGGATTTCTAAGTTTCATTTGATCGCGGCGGCACACCTGTATCTCCTTTAAGGCAAACCAGTGTGCCGCGTCACACCGGTTGCGGAGCACTGATCTACATAATAAAAAAAGTACTTTATATTATTATTTTAACAATAAATTAGATTTTTTGATAATTTGGATAAAATTTCTAGAAACTAATATATAGAAATATTTATTTATATATTTTTAATTTTTATCTTATAAATATATATAATATAGAAAGGCATTTGCTTATAAACACATAATTAAATTATTTTTTTGCTTTTATGTAAATTATTAATAGAATATATTGATTATAATTTCTTTTATTTTTTTTTAATATAATATTTATTCTAAACTATTTAAATATTTGTGGGGCGATTTCGGGAAATGAATGAAAATGAAAGGATTTTTTATTGGGTTGTAATAAAACAACTCCTACGTGGATAATAAAAGATTATTTTAATCAAACTCTCCGTGCTCTGCCTCCTTTTCAGATTCGATTTAATTTCTTTTTATAAATGGAACCTTTGGGTAAAGTCTACTACGTCTCATCGGGTCTTTTTTTCCAGGCCGTTTACTAAAATAAAATTAACAACTCCCCAATTAACAATAAATCCTTTTGTGTGTTTTATTCTTATGACTTGAAAAAACACCCATCACCGTTAAATTCAATTCCTTCTCCTCCATTCTCTATTTCTCATGTCATTCACTATCTATACGCTCTACTTTTCCTAAACGCCATTTTGATAATTGTTACTCACCCTGACATTTTTAAATCTTTATATTCTTCTTTTAATAATAAGTACCTGAAACATCGACCTATCGCTCGACCCTTTAACAAATTTATACAATTTATGACTTTTTAGACTTTAGACCAAGGATTATGAATGATAAATATATTTTTAATTTTATTTCGAAATTAAATGAAAAATTTAAAATATTTTAAATATAAAAAAATATATATACAATATCAATCACAAAAGAATGGCAAGAGGCAAATTTCAACATGAATGACGTAATTGCTCACGTCATATAAATTTACTATTTTAAATTAAGAAAATACTATTTAAGTTGATTTTTCTCGAGGCTAAAACCAATACAGATCGATTTTTCTTTAAAAATATTATGGTATGAATTTCAAAAATATCCTTAGAGCGGTTTAATATCTCAAAAATATACAAAGATATATATGTACATACAAATCTATATATATATACGAATATATATACAATGTTTGCTAATATAATAAGACAAGATAAACCGAATAAGTAATACTAAGCCATTACAAACCGATTGCTGACCTAATTCATCTTTCCTAAATTTATGAATGAAGCAACATTTGAAATAATACTAGTTAATTATCATTAAACTCTCATTAGATTGTTTTAATTTTTTAAATATGAAGGACAAATCTCAATTATGAAATCATAGTTTGAAGTTTAAAATAAATTTTTACTAATTTATGAGTAAATAATCTTTTGTATCGTTTTGTATTGTCATTTGTTTGTATGAATATATTAAATTAATATTTTTTAATTAAATCATTTTTAATTATATTTTGATGTTTTAGTAGTATTCTTTGGTATAATATAAATACCACACCAGATCTAATTGAAGTAATGCCACTTGAGTGATTCCGAATTTGCAACGGTTAGTTAAATGATTTAGGGTGGTGGTCTTTCTTGATATAAAATGCAACCACATTCACAATTTACCAACCTCTGATTAACATGAGTACCTAACGGCATGATCTATTCTAATATGTCAAGGTCGTATGAAAATTACTTAAAACTTATTGTTAACTTCTTCATGTATATAAAGTTAATATACAAATTATTATAATTTATACGCTGCAAACGTTATAAGTCCTAATTATCTAATGTTAGTGAAATTTATTCCTTGTCCACCAATTTATTTCCCTCACTTTATGAATCCATCTTACACTTGTGTAAAATCTAACCGATGAGCCATTTAACCCCTCGCTCTCCTACACCTCTCCATCCTCTTAATAAACCCTCCCCAGTGACAGAGACAAACGATGAAAAGCCCACTTGGAAAGTTAGGTCATTATGGAAAAACATGCAGCCTACACTTTCCAAATGGTGAAACAGGAAACCCAAAATCTCGAACACACATACTAACTCTCACACAAAAAAAAAAAGATGATATGGATTCAAAGCTCCCGGGATCTTTTTTGAAGAAAGAAACAACACCATTCAATTTAATCTCGCACCCCACTAGAGTTTCTTCCTCGTTCATTCACTTGCTAACCTTATTTGAGAAGCTATTCTTTTTTTTTTATACAACTATTGCGTAGAGTTTTCATTAATGAGCTGTTTTAACTGCCATTTACATATCACTGCTTCTTTTATATTCCCATGTGAATAGGTCCTTAACGAATTTACTAACTATAAAAACCATTTTACTTAAGTAAACATGTGATCTAAATGCCTCTTCCGCTCTTTAAAAATAAATAAATAAATAAATATAAAGATCTTTGTCTTCCTTCATCTTTATTGCTCCCCCTCGATTCAATTGACCTAATTGCATCCCGGGAATTTAATTATTATATTAAAGCAATGCTATTTTGGACGATATAACTCCTAATTTCTAATGTTTCATAATTGAATAATGAGATCATATATAAATTAAATTCTCTCAATTATCAAAGAATATTTTAAGATAAAAATAAATAAATATAAAAAAAAACTGAATTAAAATTTATAATGTTCATCATAAAATTATTCTTATCACTTCATTAGACACATATAAATCAATGAATGATAAATATATAATTAATAAATTAATAATATTATAATCACAACTTCTTTATTTTAATATACTACTGACGAATATAAGATATAATGGAAATACTTATTCAAAGTTTTATTTTTATATTGAACGGAAATTATTATATACACATAGGAACACTATTTTTAGTTAATAAGAGGTGAATAATACTATTATTTCATAAGTAAATTCAATTTCAATTTTAATTTTAAATTTTTGATTGTTTTATTCATTTTATATGATAATTTACCATTTATTGCAAAATAATATTTGTGTAAAATATTTTTTTTAACAAATTATATAAACAAAAACCAAAAAGACATTTTTAAATCGATTAATAAGCTCATTCCATCACCAAATTTTAAACCATGGGTGTCTAAACTATGACCATTCGAGGGCCACATTTCAAAAAAAAAAAATATGCTGGGCCGAACATAAATATCATTTTACCTTTTTTTTAGAACCATATTATTGAAAAATTTAAAAAAGTCGGGGAAATATTTCATAATTTGCGTTTAGGCCGCATGCAAGCCTGTTTAAAACATTTGAAATTTAAAAGATTTGCATTTAAATTGAAGAAAAATATTGTATAATATAACCAAGAACTTTCAAGTTTTATGACTAATTTTGTCAAACTTTTTTTTTTTAGTTCTATCTAATCTAAATTTCGTAAAAAAAAATTCATTGAAATGTCATAATTTTTACTCTTTTTCAAAACCTAAATGAATATTTTTAAATTAAATGAAAACTTATTATTAGAAAGAAATAGATTTTAATTCTTTTGTTTTTGTTTTGTTTCAGGTGAGCTTCGAATTGTTTTTATTTTCAAAAAAAACGTCATCTGGAGTAAGTATGTTCATTATAAGATATAGATTAACGTTGAAATTTAAATTTATGAAAAATCAAACAGACTTTTTATCCTTAAAATTTAATCCAGATTTAGGTAAATATTGGCTTATAGTGATTTGTAAAAAATATTCTCCAATAATATTTAATCGTTAAAAAAATATTTTTCTATAAAATCACAATTTTTTATTTCCTTAATTATTTTATTTTATTTTTAAAAAATGTTTCATTTAAGAAGTTTTAATATTTTTAAAACTATTTTATATACATATATCAGTGGCTAGAGAAAAAGTAAATTCTAGTTTCACTTAAACTTCCAAGGGGTAAAATAAAATTAGATGCTTTCGACTCACAGTGCTGTGGTCCTCAGAGTGTGAATGAATGATGTTAGAATAAAAACAAGACTGAAAAAAGAATTATAAAACAAAACAAATTTTCTAAATGTAATTATACTTGTATATTAAGTCTTATGGCGACACAATTTTTAAATTAATCAATCATTCTTCATGCCCTGATAGAAAATTTAATTAAGATTTTATTTTTATATTTATTTCGAATTGTTAATTTAACCATTTGGAGAAAATCCAATTGAGATTTGTTGAAAATATTTATAATTAAATTAAAAAGTATATTTCATTTGAAGATGGTAGATCTTATGTAAAATAATATAGTACATAATAGAATTAATTAATAATAGTATCTAATTTATAGTGATATTAGATACAATAATTTGATCTTATCCTCGTTTATTAATATATTTTTTTATTTCTAATATACAATCTTAAATTTTTAATATAAGGATATAATTTTTACAAGTAAATAAATACAAAATATATATACAAAATACATTATACAAACCATTTTTTAAATTAAAAACTTAAATACTTTGTCCTAAATAATAAACTCAAATATTTTTCTCATTATATTATATTTTCGGTGATATTATTCTATTCCGGAAGAATCGCTATTTTTGATGTGGTAATTTAAATTTAATTTTATCGGTTTCATAGGCAAACAGGAAACCTTCCAAAAGGATTTGAAATTTCGAAATAAAAAAAAATAATATACAATTATTTTTATTCTTTGTTTTAGTTGGTATATATTATCGAATTATTTACAAAAATGAATTTTATTGTAGCAAATGATTTTGATTTAATTATATCTAACAATACCACATTTCATTCTATTCAGTAATTTCGAAAATGGACTTGCTTTAGTCTCTTCGCACGATGATAATAACTAAAAATAATGTAATCAATTGTATGTCCACTCCTTGGGGCGGAGGGGGGCGGGTGAACCTGCTGAAGAGTTTGCTGTCTGTTGAGATGTCGTATGGCCGGAAGTGTTCCGTGGTAGTTCGGAGGGGTTCCGGTCTCTCGTCCTTGGCCTTGTGCTTTCGAGTGCGAGTGCGTGGGTGGGATGGGGCGCTGGTGTCGCTCTCTGCTCGCGGACTCTCGTCTCCCGCTTAGGCAGTGTGCCTCGGCGCCCGTGCACGCACGCATCGCAACGTTTTGATCGTGACTGCCACCTTCATCAGGTGACATCTGTGTCGTTGTGTTGCTTCCCTCCTTTATCGGTTGAGTGTTCTGTTTTTATTATCTTCATTTTATTTATGCTGTTTATATTCCATCAATATTTTATTATTATAAAGTTGCTATAATTCATTTAAAATTATACTGTGAAATTGATTATTATTATATTTGTCTTTAAATTTAACAAATAAAAATAGTATTACTGATTAATTATTAATTATGATTCAGCCATAATATTCTAGAATTATATAAATAAAAGTAAGGTACGCCACATTGTATTTATGTAAATTTGGAAATGAAAAATCTGAACGTTTTTTAAATTCATGAAATTGTTATGTCAAATGAAAAGGATTTTATTTTTGAGTGATTTATTGTATTAAATTATTATTTGAATTTTTGAAAATATTTATTCCAAATATATTTGAATTTTATTAAATCAATTACCCTTCCAGTTGCAAACAACTGTTCTCTCTAATGGATTAATTGATATTACCAGATCAGTATGGATTAAATGGGATTCATCTCTTTAAGAGGTTCTATTCATGTTTTTTTTTTTATTTAAATGATTAAATAAGATATTAAATTATTAAATTGAATATTTAATAATTTTGTTTTAGGTAAAATTAATATTTATTACTAATTTTTATTGTTTTTTTTTCATGAAAATAAATTTATATACTTATATTGTTTTTGAGATCACAAATGAATATTACCTAACTATTCTAATTAAAATATTTTTTTAATATTATTACTTTTTATATTAATAATAAGCTGATAACGTAATTCAATCACTGCTTCACTGATCTGATCCTTGAAAAGTTCAAAAGCCTTGAAAAAAATCAGAGATAAAGACATTTGGGACCTTGGGTCTATTTATTTTATTATTATTTGTTTGTTTTTATTTTTAATTTTATATTTATTAATCAATTAATAAACAACTTTTACTTATAATAATAATAAAATAAAAAAAAATTCGAATAATTAAATAAATAAAGAATAATCTCAAAATTTTTCAATTTTTTTTAATTGAATTTTAATATCATTAAAATCAAATTTTTAATTTTTTTATTTATCTAATATCTTATCTATTTATTTGTTCTTATTCTAATTCATTATAAAATTTAGTTTATTATTTGAACAATACAATAACAAAAATAACTTCACTCCATTCTTAGCAGAATTATTTAGTATGAAATTATTAGTATTGATTTTTTTTTTGTTACTTTATTTTTATGGACATTCTTCCCATCCACGATGTTTAACGTTTTGTTTATTTTTTGATTAATCATTTACTACATTCACCATAAACCCTGTTAAATTTTAATTTGGCTTCAAGAAAAACAAAACTCGCCTCAATGTTTGTCAGTTTTCGTACGATGAAACAAAGCCCTATTATATTGCTAAAACAATAAATTTTGTTTCGAAAAAACACAACCGATGTATATGTATGTTTCATTATTGAAAATCCATGATTTTTTTTTTTTTATATATATATATAAATTACGCCAGATTTTTTTTATTATTATTTTAAATATTAAAAATTCTAATAAATTATGAAATATGCTTTCATAAAGATAATTCAATTCGATCTTTGATCTGAACTTTATTTGATAAATTATTCTTTATTTTTAATTAATATAGTTTTTGATATCAAGATTTTTTTCTATTTCTTTGGTATTAAACCATTTCATATTATCTTTCATTAAATATTTTTATTTGATTTTTTAAAAAAATGTTTATTTATTTTTGTTGAATATATAGAAAGTCAAGTATATGAGAGACTCAAAGGAAAGCGACTATTTATCTTCTTAATAACATCACTTGGTGCAGAACATGAAACGTTTACTGTTAACGTAGTCTGATTTGAAATCCGCTAATTGGGAGCTTCTTGAATTTTTTTTTAACTGTCTCGTTTTTTAAATAATTCTTTTGTACAATGATCAATAGTAAATACATCAAGTAACAAATACAACAAAAGCATTTTTAATCACGTTGAATCATATTTTATTATAAAATATATTATTTTAAAATCATTGTATTAAATAATAAAAAAAGAATCATTCGTCCCTTCGATTAAACTCTAAAGCATTTTATATATTTCGGTTTTTAATATTTATATAAAAATATCTATTTTAATATCAGTTTGTTTGATTTTTTTTTATTTCGGATTATTTCACCATTTTGTCAATTATTCACTCTTAATGTTTTATATATAATATATTGTTATTTAATCTGTATGGATTTTTATTTCAAATTTAATCTCAGAGGCACTGACTTTAACCACCAGTTTAATGTTTTTTAAATCTATTTTCATAATTGCTTATGATCTATACCTACAATAAATTTTTTTTTAAGATTAGAAAAATTTTATTGATAAATTTATCAAAATAATGAGTTATTTATTCTCAGAGAAAAATTCATAAAAAAAAAAATATAAAAAACGATGTTTGTTTGAATTATTTAAGGATGATTGACCTACCAAATTATAACATGATGTAGACTTTAATCCTGTTCACCCACAGATGCTTACATATACAGCTATCATCGAAAATTAATTAAAATAGAATGATAAAACATAAAGAATTATCAAAATTTCAATTATACCTCCTAAATACTTACTGTGTTTAATATTCACTTTTTGGAAAGTAAAAAATAAGTAAATAACTTTATTATTAGTTTAGAAAGTATCATATTAGTCCTATTTTCCGACTAATTAACTAACTCTTCGTCATCCCATTAAGAAAAACGTAACTCCAATATTAATATAATTAAAAGTATATTTATATTTTCTATTATATTAAATATTTATATATCATATTGAGAATAATTTTTATCATCTTTTTTATTTAATAATTACATCATTTTTAAAAAATAGGATAGTTTTCCGTTGAGAAAGTTGAACTATCCTATTATTTACTGCTTGAGATTGTTAAGAAATATTTTTTTTTTCATAACGCGAAATTTAGTGTTTCCTACAAGTTCTTTTTATTTTATATTACCATCTACTCAATTTTAATAGTTTAAAACTACCTTTATAAACTTTAATTATTCTTTATGCATTAAAAATTAACTCTGCCTTTTATTTAATTAATTAATTACGACAAATAAAATTTTCTAATTTAATCCTTATCTTTTTTTTTCGTATTTTATGTTTTGGATTTAACTTTAAATTAAAATATTTTTAACATTTCAATTTTTATTAATATTTTTTTTTCTGGGGTTATATTCTATTTTATGCACTTGAAAATAAACAAAGAATTTATATTTACCATTAAACATTGGAACAGTAAAAATTTTTAGAATGATAACATTATAATTATACGTGGTCTTTTGTTTTAATGAAATTTTAAATATTTATAATATGGATTATTTACAATGTAATTATAAATAAATATAATATATGATTAATAAGTTCAATAATAAGATAAATAAAATATTATTTTAATATAGGTAATATTCATGTTCTGCTCTAGAAAACACATATTTCGGTAATTTATTTTTATATTTATCATATGATATATGGATATATGTACATATATTTATTCAAACAAATCGTATGCGTAGCATAACGAAATTGGTTTTATATTTCTCTCTGAGATGTATTTTTTAAATTCAATATAAGAGAGTTTTTTTTATAATATATCGTTATTATTCGGTTATGCCTATTTTATAAAGATCCACTGGTAATATACCGCCCCTCCAAAACTTTTAAATATCGTCGAAAAAAAGGTTTATTGCTTTCTTTGAATTTCTATTCGCTACCTGTTGGATATTATTATCCTAGCCTATAAAAGGGTAGTTCGTTTAAACCCCTGAGAACTCCTCTCACTTTCAATTTTCAATATCTTCGCACACCAACGCGATGTTTGCAAAAGAAAGTGCTCGTATGTTTTTCTTAATCCAAATTTTTTTTTTTTTTTTGTTACTTGTTGAAAACACTGAGCTTGTCATATAATATTTGCGTGTTCGAATGGAGCTGGCAAAATGGAAATGAAACTGTTTCTTCTCCAGCCAGCCGTGGAATTGCTTGAAATTTCTGCTTGAAGGCATCAGTCCTAATTTGACGGCCATATTACCTCCAGGCTGACCTCAGACCAGAAATGAATGTCACCCCTGATCAACCAGCCAAGCAAACTCATATCATATTTTGGGCTTCCCTTATCAAGCCGACTTCCAATTATAATTTCCCATTTGTTTTTTGTTTTTTTATATACAAAAATATTTATACTTTTTTTGCTTAAGCTTTATACAAATTTAAAATTGAATTTAATATATTCTTTCTTTGCTTAAAATGAAGTTTAAATTAAAAATGAAAATTTTTATTTAGAATTATTTAATAAAATTTTCTAATCATAATAATTTAGTTTTCTTATTAATGAAAAACATAAATGCCTGAAAACGAACATAAAATATTTCATTTTCACAGACAATATTCACTCTTCAAATTCATAAATGTATTTTAATTAAAAATTTTTTTTTTTTTTTTCTTTACTTTTGCTAAAGTCTTATTATTGATAATATATATATATATTGTGGCATTAATTACCAAAATTCACTCTGAGTTTATAAAGCTATAAAAATTAATTAATTTCAGACACTGACCCACACTTTGATTTTTATAAATTTCAAAATTTTTTTCAATATGGTTCAAAAAAAGGTCAAATGATTTATCGATGCTCTGAAAGGTTGGGAAACACTGATATACCTATTAATTATTTATAAATATATTTATACAAAATATATATTGTATGTGATTTTCTTTATTCCTTTTTCAATTAAATACTTAGTGACCCAAGAGCTAGATCTAAAAAAATAATGATCAAAATACGACCCACTTCTCAAAAAGGTTCACCATCATTATTATCTATTAAATTACCACAGATTTTCATAATTTCTGGCATCGGCACCTAAAATAATTTGAATTAAGCGTTTATTATTTAAAAACAAATCAATTTTTATTTTTATTATATTTATCTTTACAGTTACCTCACATGTTTGAAAATTAAATATTTGCACAAGTTTTAATTAAAATAATCTTATCAAAATTCTGGATCTCTTTAATATAAACAATCTTCGAAAAAATATCCAAAAAATGATATAGCTCAATTTAAATAATTGAATATGAATCAATATTTCAAAATATAAATTTATCCAATCTTAACACCTGTAATAAGTTTTTCATTTAATTCAATAATTATTTTTATATTTATATATTTTAAAAACTCTTTAATATAATATTTTCATTGATCTGACTTTAAAAATTAATTCAATTAAATAAAAATATGTTCTAAAAGTCGTTTATCTAAATGAAGTCTCGGGATGTTACAAACGCACCCTCCTTCCAAAAAAACTCCCATTTAATAAATTCCACCTCTCACTTTTCTTTTAACCTCCAAGGTAAACATTGGCATGAGGACTTCTTACATGATGAATGTTCTTTCGTTTTGCAAGCGCATTGCTTTTCTAATTACCTGACGTTCCTCCCTTTCTTGAATTCCTTCCTTTCAACTTATGAGCTGTCACATTATCCTAATGGCTTGTACTTACAAACATCTGTACTTTCTAACTTGTCACTTTATTTATCGTTTTAATTAAAAATTCATTTTATTTGATACTTTTATAAAAATTCAACTTTTTGTTTTAACTTATCATTCTCTTCTCTTTCTCTCTCTCTCTTATATATATATATATTTAATATATATAAAGGTAGAGAGATATCATAGAGTAGTCAAACAGCGATTTTTTTTTCTCTTCTCTATTATTAACTCTTGTGATAGAAATAAAATACGTAACCACTCTTAACTAAAATGGTTTGTCTCTTTTTCTCCCCATGAAAGAGGATGGGATGATGATAAATTGAGATGATTTGTTTTCTAATATATGAATTACTCTACTACAATTTATTATCCACTTTCTTATATATTGAAAATCGTATCGTTTTCCTTACTTGTGTGGGTATTTAATAAATATTTATCAATGAATTATTTATTTTTTTTAAATAATCTTATTTAAATTTTATGTAAATCAACAAAATAAATGAAAACGGATAATTAATTAAAATCTTTTGTTTTTTTACTATTTAGTTTCATGATTATTTATAATGTCTTTTTCCGTTAATATATCACAATTTTCCTTATTTTTATAAAGACAATTATTATTATTAATATTTTATTTTGTTTTGTTTTTCGTTTTTTTATTATTTTATACTTTAATTCAGTGATTCTCAACCACTGTGCCGCGGCACACTAGATTTTTAAGAGTGTGCCGCGAGATTATGAGGCTCTTAAACATTTCCGACTTTTTTTCTAAATTTTTTCAGTTTGGTTCTAAAAAAAATGTTAACCGTTTTTGGGACCACTTTTTTTCAATATGGTAAACTTTTACACTTAACACAAATTTTTAAACCGTTTAAAGTGTGCCGCGGTAAAAAATAAGGTTGAGAATCATTGCTTTAATTTATAATTTTTTTAATTATTATTTATAAAACAAAATGATTACTAATTTGTCTTACTTATTTATTATATATATATATATATATATGGAAATATGTGGAAATTTTTAGAATAATATTTTGAGATTCCATCATTAACTTTTTCTCTTCATAAAAACAAACCACTAACTTTTCAAGGATCGTTGGTTCAGCAATATTTTCATATTCCAACGTTGTCTTGGCATCATATTGACTTTTCATCAATTTTATTAAAATAATCTCTTATTATTATTATATCTATATTATTATTATTATCTATATATTAAAAAAAATTCCTTTTGATTTAATGAATCACTTATAATTATTAAAAGTTTATTTATTATTACAACCTTTAAAAAATTAAAATTTAGGTAAATATGTATGTATAAAAAGTTGCATTATATTTTCGGTATAAAAATTATTTTTCTACTATTTAAATGTCTCGGCCGATTGACTTAATAAACTCTCAAGAATATTAATAGACCACTTCTTTTTCTTTAGTTGACTAATTAGTCCCTTTAATTAGAATCACTTATAAAGACAATTTCTTCTTCCTTCCCTCCTTTACACTTCAATTAAAATGCCAGTGAAAACAACAGCAAACAAGTGCACTTGAAAGTAAATTGAAAAGAAGAATTATATAATCAAAAGCTTTTTTTTATATTATAATAAAATAAATAAAATTTTATTATACACCTCAAAACTACCGGAGATCAAAGGTCAAATTCTACCAGTTCTCATAATTTAAAAATTAATAATAAATATCTACATGTAAATAATCAACCAAGAGATTTGTTTCAATAATTGTTCATACAATTTAAATATATATTTAATTTGTTTATATATTTTAGTCATTTCAGATGTAATCTTGCTGGGCATTATATCTTAGTTTCCTTTTTATAAAAAAGAATCCCTTCTCATGATTAAAATGCATACATATAAATGGGAATCCGGATTTTAACGATTTAGTTGAGCCATATTAGCTCAATTATACTTTTGAAATCGCTAATTGTTATCCTTTTTAATATTAAAGTAAAGATTTCTGAACAAAGCCATCAATTGCAAAATTTTCTTTTATTCATCAGGTTCTTTTATATATAAATTGTTTAAATATAATGAAAGAAAATGTACTTTCAAAAAGCTTATCAAATAATAATCCCATTGAGGTCGATTTATCTATCTATATATACATTATACCTTTTAATTTCATTTAGTTATGTTGCAAATATCTGATAAGAATATATAGAAATTAATTTTTGATTTTTCTACCATCCAGATTTAATATAGTAATCCATTTTCAAAAATAAGAAGATGGGCTAAATATAATAAACAACTCATTGAGTTTTCCACCCCATAATTTTTTCGATATCCACTCTTCGGTATTTTCCAAAATTTGCATTGAATTCATTTATCACATCAACTATTTACTTTATTTTACCTTTTTCATTCGTTTATATTTTCATTCATTTCTTTTTTATTTCTTTTTTTTTTAATTTCATTTATTTCATCTATTTTTCTTCATTTATCTCATGTCTATGAAAATTTATTGTATAATTGTTTATTATTGTTTAAATGAAAATTATTTTATTGTTGAATGATTCGGTTTTTTTTAATATTTATAATTTATGGATGGTTATGTTTTATTTTTAACGGTTTTACTAATCTACATTCAAAATAGAATGATAATATTATTCTTATTACATTTTATTTTTAAATTTTAAATATTATAATATTTCTTCTTAATTTATCTTAACATTTACTTATAATGATTATAAGCTACAGCTTTGTTCTTTTTTTTAATTAACATTTATTATTGTTGACAAGGATTATCATTATTACATTAAATTCTCATTAATAATTTTTTTATGGATCTAAAGGAATAATAATTAACTTATATATATACACCTATCCCCCGATTTACACGGTAGAGAGAAAAACGTGTAAATCGAAAATTAAAAATTTTCAAGTCAAAACCGTGTAAATCGAAAAGCTTGCATAAAATGCATAATTTTGCTATTTAACAGTTGTGATTTTTTTTCAATATTTTTAGGTGTACACAGAAATAAAAATAAAATGCATTGACAGGTTAAAATATGTAATATATTACGGAATTATTTAATTACAATACATTAAACAGAAGAACAAAAAATAAAACCAAAGGTGTTTTATTATCCTTCATCACTATCAGAAATTACTCTCATTCTTTTTTTCGGAATCGAAGGTTGAAATTCACTTTCATCACTCGAAGTTATTTGTGCCGATTCGATGTTTGAAGCAGAAATATTTACATTCTGAGAGGTGGTAATAAAATCGGTTATTAACAATTGCTAGATAAAACTTTAATTTTAAGCGAAGAAATACAGACACAGTGTGCATGTGCAGCAAGTCAGCACATAAGCTCGGGATTCCCCGTGAGATGTGTACATAGCGCATTTAGTAGAGTGCGATAAAAACAAAAAAAAACTTATTTGGAAAATCGTGTAAAAGCGAAAACGTGTAAAACAAGTACCGTGTAAATCGGGGGATAGGTATATATATATGTATATACGAACCTTAACAACCTCTCTATTAGTTTAAAAATGAGGAATGAATAAAAATAGGGATTTTATTATACTTAACTCTGAATATAATGTCTATTTTTGAATATGTTGTTAAGATCAAATCATTTTGCTAATATAAGAATTTTTGCCCTGCCCAAAAAATGTCCTCCATTCGTTTGTCAATTATTCACTACTTACATAATTTTTTACAACCTTTTCATTTCTTTAAAATTACATATGTAAATAAGATTCGTCTTCTAAAACATCGCTTATCAAATGATTTTATAAAATGGGAGAGTAAAAAAAAAAAAAAAAAAAAAAAATTAATCCATCATGTTAGATTAATCATCGTTGACAAAACATCTCATGTTATTGTATGTGTGAGTGGATAGAAAAAAAGAGGGGAGAGAGAGGATGACTCAAACTGATAACATGAGTTATCTTCAAACAACCGATTGCAATCAGTTCACAATTTCAGTCAAAATTATTAATATGGTTCGAAATTGATTGTGACGAGCAAAGAACATCGGACAATGCTCGACCCCCAAGAAATATTTCGAATTCTTCTCTTATTTAAGAAAAGGTACTCTTCATTAAATTCAATCTCTTCCCCTTCTCTCTCTTTCTTTTATCATAAAACTCCTATATTTTAATATAAAATTTTTTTAATTTACCCTCAGGTTTGTCTATATTTATAAAATAATATAAACTTTAAAGAATTTATATATATATATTAAGTATATATATGCTTTTTTCTCATTTTTTTTTAATATCATCTCTATATATTAATTTTATTTAATTTAAAAGAATAATATATAATATAATATATTCATATAAAACACATCCATTTATTTTTTTACTCATAATTTACCAATTAAATATTATTGTTTGGTAAAATTATTTGTCTAAATTATACAATGTATAAATAAATGGGAATAATTTAACTAAATTGAATGAAATTTGTATAAACTTCATGCAATGTTTATATAAAGTCTTCATTGATGTTCAAAATTTTCTTTCAATGAAAAATATTTGTTATCTTTTATTTTTATTTGTAAAATCGTCTCTTTTTAAAATAGATTAACAAATATTTAGTTTTTATTGATCAGAATTTGACATGATTTACTAGCATATCTTATCATATAATAATATCCTTTCTGAATATTTACTTTATATATATGTATATATGATTAGGTTAGTGTCCTTCATTGAATATTTTTATTTTTTTTTCAAATATATTTTATAATTTTATAATGGGATAAGTTTTGATTTAAACTACGATATGATATATAATTATATCTAAAATTTTCATCACTCACCCTCGATCTTACTTTTGTTTTTGTATATATAAATAAAAAAAGACAAACATATGTAAGACTTAACTATCCTGTGACTTGTAGTCAATTGTTCATAATAATAGTATAATAAGTCAATTAAATATGCAAATATCTTTGTTCTTTTTTTTAATGTATTCCTCTCTAATTTATATCATTAAATATAATCTTATTATCCAATTGATTTCATTTTCAATATTTTGAAATATTTTCTATAAATTATAATATTAAAATAAACCTTTTACTAAACACTGATTTGATATTATTAAAATTTCTAAAAAAAACTGATATTATTTTAATTAAATCATATATTGATAATTTTTAAAATTTATATGTTTTATCCTCGGGTAATATTTTGGGGTATTTACTGTTATTATTAAAAAATAATTATTAATACACTTATTATAAGTTTAATAATAAATTCTAACTAATAAATAAATATATATCTGTTTTCGTTTTTAAATTTATATAAAATGTGGCATTATATATGGCTGATATCAATTTTATTTTTAAATAATATATACTATACAATTTCTCTAATAAATTCTTTGGTAAGTATTTTTTTATAAATTTTTATAAATTTACCATTTGGTATTATGTAATTTATTCTCTTATAATTGTCTGGAATATAAACAGCTCGAACTCTTTGGCCTTTTCTCATTTTCCTTACTTTAAAATATGTTGATCCTTTGTCGAAATAGCGAGGGGTTCATCTGTGGTCAGTGCCATGGGCTGAGTATCATGTTCAAGCACTGTGCCTCTCTGGATGCCTCTCGCAGGCAATCGGTGCCTGCCGAGGGGCCGATCCGAAGATGGAACTCCTTTCATGCCACCCACCGATCCGGAAGCCTTCGCAAAGACTCCGTGGTGCTTCCTCGAGTACGAACCCTACGACATGAAGCATCTGCTCATACGCAAGCCGGTGATCTGGCTACCGGCTTTCCCAAGCGCAGATTTTCTGTTTGGTGGGCAATCCTTTTTCTCTCCTATCCATCCATTCTATTGTATTAGGAAGAAATTAAGAAAAATAGATACTTTTATGTTGTTGTTTTTTCCTTTACTTTTGGTATTATTAATTTACATTCTATTAATTTAAAAAACTTTACAATTAATTAATCTTTTATTTTATAATTTTTCTGTTAATAATTAATAATAAAATCGAGTTTGAATATTATATTTACTTCATTTAAATTTAGTAAATTTTAAATATATAATATATAATAATCATTTTTATTTTGCCTTCAATTTCTTTTAAATTGAAATATTTTTGTTGTCCTATTTATTTTTTTAGTTCTAAATTTTCACTATGATAGGGTAAGCCTAATGTAATATATATATATTTATAAATCTGAGATCACCCCATCAGGATGGACAACACCCATATACATGTATATTAGCAAATTAAAAAAAAAATAATAATTTTAATTTTATTTTCTATTTATTCTCATTTCAATAAATAAGAAAATATAAACTTAAATTTATTAATATTACTGTTTATTATAATTCATCATTTATTATTATTATTATTATTATTAGTACTATTATTTAATTAGGGGTCATTAACTTTTTACTGGAACTTCTTAGAAACAATTCTTTTTCTCTTTTTAGCTCACAAGATGAATTAATTTTCAAGTGAGTTGTTGTTGTTTTTGTTCTGTGGCGCGTGTTTATTCTTAGCAGTCTTTAATTGTTCCTTTCAAAGCAATTAGTACTCGACATTTTCAATTCACTTTTCAAATATTTTTTTTTATAACAAAGCATCTATAAGAATGAAAACTTAACATCTTACTAGACTCTGATCTATTTTTTTGATATCATCGAATTTGGGAAATTGAAATTAAAATCCAATGTGATATTTGCTCTTTAAATATTTAAACGATTCTAATGAGATTATATATATTTATCCAATTTGAAAGTCGGTCGGTAGATTCGTCTAAATTCGGAAATGGTATTTGTGTCTTGTTCAAATTGAAAACAAATTTCAATATATATGTAAATTATTTTTTTTTAAACGTGGGAGGTTGCACTGTATACACAATTTTTTTTTATAGATTTATCTAATATATTTAATAGATTGATATTACATGAATGTTTCCAATTATAAAAAGAATATTCGTATAAATCCAACTAATTTATTCTATATAGTATCTATATAATCGTATTAACTTACTCTTACCATTTAAACGGTTATGCAATCAGAAACGGAAATCATTAAAATGTTGATTATTTATTTTTCTATATTTTATATATATATATATATATTCTCACTTTTTATATATTTATATACCTACTTCTTCCAATTAGAACAACTTTAAATCACACCGACATTCTCTCTTATTCTATCAGCATCAATTAACTTAATTACTCAATTGTGAAAGATTAGGTACAAATATATTAAATGTTACATATTTAAATGATTAAATTCTTAATGAAACACTAAGAGTATATAATAATGCGAAAATTATCTTAATTGTATTATATAATATAAATAGATAGATGAAAACATATTATTATTATTATTATTATTATAATTATTTTAATTTAGATCACCTTTGCATATGTAATAGCTCAAAGTAATATGATTTTCCAAAACTATTATAGTTAATTGATTTACTACTCCATTTAATCTATATTGTAATTATTCACAATCTATTTAGATCTCTTCCTATTTATTCTCCTCAATTTAGATTTATAATAAACATTCATGTTGTATACATTATATTCATTCGCTTATGGCTTTCTAGATATTTTGAAAGGTTAAATTTAATTTAATTCATATTAATACTTAATAACTTATGTAAATATCTTCCATTAATAAATTTATGTTTACATAATGTTTATAATTTTCTTGTAGAAAATTTATCAAATTGTTTTTTTTTTTAAACATTTTAAAAATTTATTAGTTTAAATCTTACAATTAATTAATCTCAATCAAAAATTTGTTTAATAAACCAAATAAAGTTTTTTTAGTGTGTTTTCCAATAATATTTAGAATTCTAATTTAGATATGACTCGGAGTATTTGTATAAGGTTTTATTATAAAAACCAATACAATACAATGATTTAAGCGCTTTTATGTTTATTCACATATTTACATTTTTAAAAATTACAGATATCGATTCTAAGAACCATAAAACGCAAAATTTATATATATATACATATATAATTAAATTTTAAAATAGTAAAATTGCACAGAATTATCAAGACTTGTGTGGTGTTAATAAATTACACTGAGTTTAAAATATTATTTTCAAATAGGTATGATATTAAAAATGGTACATTCATCTAATAATAATCTATTGATTATCCTTTGATATATCTCTGTATATTTTTAAATTATTTTAGCGTTTTATTGATCAGTTTCAGCTTCAACAGCCATTGGCTTATACCCTTGAAGAGTTGCAAGGCCGTTGCACCTCATTGAAATAAATACTCATTTCTATATTATATATATATATTTACCTAAGGCAACCATTAAATCTTTTTTAAGACTATAATTTTATAATTTCGATCAAATTAAAATAAAAGTAAATTATAAATTGTGTTTAAAAAAAAATGATAGATTTATAAACATATTTCTTTCACGTTCCTACTTTTTAAAAAATTACTACTTTAATTAAACACGACATATTTCTAATATATATGCGTAATATCTATTTATTATTCTGTGTAATATTCTAAATCATCAACAAAATTAAAATTGAAAGTAGAAAGATTGGGGGCTTGGTTTCTGCTAGGAAATGTATGTAAATCAAGCGCATGCACAACTGGTCAATGACATTGGTCTTTATGGATTTGTATTATTCATTCCTTGACTCCATACACGAGAAAGCCTTTAAAGAGTTATTTGTTTACCTAAGCCTGCAAACGAACCAGTCTACGCATATTCTTTTAATCCTTTTACCCATTTATTCTACACCGAAAATGCCAATAAATCGTAAACTATTTCTTTTTTTTCTTTCTTTTTAATAGAACAAACACATATAATGTGTCCGAGTTTATGGACAAGCACAAGAACACACCATCACACACCTTTCCAGATGTCTCCTTTTTTTATTAACAAGCAGAAACGTCACGGTTTAATAATAGAATGTTTCAGAATAGCATCTCCTTTTATTCATCCTCTCTGGAGAAATAGACAGGCATCCATTCATTTAATTGGAAATGGAAACGATTAAAATTTTTTCATCTCTCTCTCTCTCTCTCTCCCTCCAAAATATAAAACTTCACATAAATATATCGTGGTTCATGATATATAATTAAGACTCATTAATTTTTTTAAATAAACTTCTTATTTTATTTGTAAAATTGTATTTCAAATTGGATTATATTTATAGTATTTTCAGAATATGAAAATAATTTAGTATCTAGTTAAATTGGAAATTTTATCATTCATTCTGTTGTTTATATAGATAAAGAAGATGTTAATTAATTTTTCAGTTCTTTCCCTTTAAAACTTCCTATCCTGAACTTTTAAGCATTTTTGTTAATCTCAGTTATAAATCCAATTTATACTTATTTATTATATTGATTATAGGGAAAAATTCAAAAGTGGTGAATATTTTATTTTTCAAGTACATGGATAAATTAAACCCGCTTAGAATACTTTCATTTTCATCCTCTTCTGAACACTTGTAAAATCTATTTTAAGCCAAATCTTAAGTTATCATCATTCCATTTGAAATTCATTATCTACAGAACTCACATTTGAAATTCCACCCCATCTCTCTATCCAAGTAGATACTTATTTGTATTTAAATAGACATCTCTGATTATTTATAAAAAAATATACCACATTGCGAAATGAAATTGTTTCTATTTACCTTTATTGTATTCTATTACATAATTAGGGTGATCATCTTTTGTTCTATAGATATTACTCTAATGAAATAATAATAAACTAATAAAATTTAAATGCTCAAAAATTACAAATTTTTCATTTATAGAAATATAGGATTTTTTTATTTACGTAAATAGACCAAAGATCTTTAACTTCATATTTTGCTCGGCTACAATCCAAAACCCTAAAATAGATAACATCTATTCATATAGTGAAATATTTCATTATTAATTATTATTCATAAAATTTTAAAAGAATTAAAAAATAAGCAAAAAACTGTTAATTGAAAATAATTTATTGGGAGAATAAATATATAAATATATACTTAATTGAAAATAAATTTAATCAAGTAGATATTTTTTGTTTTTGGATTGAATTTGTAAAATTTTGTACTTTTAAATATAAATATGCAAAAGACTAATTTTTTTTTGTAAACAACTACAAAAATTAAATTACCGAACCGAAGATATCCACTATTGATGCTTTCTAAAAAAAACAAGCATTCTTTAATACATTTTATTTTTATTAATTTAAAATATTGTTTCTTTTTGTTATTATTTTTGGTGTATTAATTATTTATTTTATTTAATTTATTAACCGAATATTTAAATGAAATTGCTTAACAATATATTATTATTTTTGGATTTGGTGTTACTTTTTTTTTTTATTTAAAATCAATTTATAAATATACATACATATATATATTTCTATATATATAATTTAATTTTTTTCCAGCTTCGGCAAACGAACTGGAGGCAGCGCCCGGCGTCCAAATGAATGTTTCGTATTGGAACCTTCCGAGATGATTGTGGTGAGTATTTTTTTTTACATTTATATTTTTTATATTTAATTGGATCTAGATATCCAGTATAGATTTAACTTTTTGAATGAGGGCAGGCACTGGACTTGTATAACATCCCTTTTCGATCTAAATGAGGGGCCCTTTATTTTATTTTAATTAAATTTGAATTTTTTTCTCTTCTGTCGTAATAATTTATATACACATTTGTATCTTTTATATATATATATATATAATTTATTTTAACGAACAATCAAACCGTATTTCAATTAACGAAAAAATGACCAATGATGAATCTTCTTATTTTACAGCGATTTTCTCTCGATATATAATTTTCCTTTTAGTAAATCAATTTGCTATTTGCAAATTGATTACCTGTCCACGCTCTGGGCTCTTTTAATTGATTGCATTAACCAAGTCAATGGGGGTGGTATACGAACCAGCCAACCAACAAGATGATTTGTAAATGAGCCCCGGGGGGAAGAAAAGGTTCTCAATCAAATTTACTTCTATTTATGGCATATTAATTTGATTTACCTCTATCAAAATAAGATCAATATAAAATAACTTCTATAAATAGTGATGTATTTTTCAATACTTTACAATTCTATATATATTGTATTACATATAGGACAAAACAGAATTTTGTACTTTTTAAAACTTAAATTTTACAAACAGATATAGTTAATATAGATAATTTAAAATTAAATTAGTTTTTTTTTCCTAAGTTCTCATAATAGAAAAATAACAACCAATCAAAGTAAATATATATTATCCTTAAATTATTTTTTAAGTTTAATATTACAAAATAATATAAAATAAAATGATTAAATATATGATTATATTTACCTACTTTTATAATTAAATTGATATTATTTATAAATAATTCCTATATTCTTTGTTAAAATCCTTTTAGAAATATATTTCTATAAAATAATAAATTATTAACTATTAACGCCTTACGGAACTCCAAAGTACTTGGTCGCAGCAACCACACTTCTCCAAGTATCCCTATTCTGAACAACAACCCTATTCTCAAATACTCAAAATATACTCTCGTCTCCTAAGGTCATAGACCATGCCTCACACCCATATAATACAACCGGCAATAATAATTGTTAAAATTATTAACTTGCTTAATTTATTTACCATATATATAAAAATAAATAATTAATAAAATCTCTAAAATATGTTTCAATTTTTATTAACTTATAAATATAATTTCTTTTTATTTTAATCAAAATTTAATAAAAAAATAATTTATAAATGTATTTTAACATTTTTCTTCGTGTTTTTTTTTCCTGTGCAATATAAGTAATTAGGATAAAAGTAAATATTATATCTAGAATTAATGGTTTAATAAATATACGTTTGTTATTTTAACGATAAAACCAGAGAAATTAATTCAAATCTCAACATTTACACATAAAAAATTTAATCATTTTTATATGATAATCATTTGATAATGGTACTTAATTTTGTTGCTTATTATATTGTTAAATATTTACAAAGGCTTGTTTGTTTATGATGTTTTTCAAATCATCATCATCATCATCGTTTGAAAATGAATGTGCCAATGTTTTGACTGGATAGGCAGACTTTACCCCCCTCGCTCTCCCTCCTGCTAGAATTTCTCTGAATTGGCTTTGTGTCAAAATCTTGAACCTCGTCGATTGGTCTAATTCAATCATTTTACATTCCTCATCCATTACTCTTCATTTTTTTCTCCACTCTCGTTTAAATGTTTTCAACATAATTTGAAATGTTTCCATGGTGGGACGCTGTTCCAATGGTAATGAATATTTCACGCGATTAACTGACATATACCGACGGAAACACGCAGCCGGAACCATCACCAATCTTTCTAGATATGTCGGATACCACCAAAAACACATTCCTTCATCCTGACATTCCGAAATTCAATTCGACCCAATAAACATGATTTATTTGATAAATCTTAACCCCGAATATTTGTAATCTCCAATTTGAAATATATTCACTATTTTTGTTACTTTGATAAATAATTAACTTTCTTTCTATTCAATTATACATTTTTATTTTGGAATCTTAATTTTTTGTTTTAAATATCCAAATTTTAATTAATAATAAATTAATAACTCATATATTTATTTATTAGTACTTCCTTTTACATCATTACTATATCTTGATTACATAATCTTTTCAAGGGATGTACTATAATTAGTGCATGGAAAATATTTATAATTTTCATCATCTTCCCATATTGCATAGTATTTATTTTATTTCTCATTCTACTAAACAATCATTATAATATTTTAGAAATTAATATTTATTATCTATTGTATTTCATCTATACATTTGTGTATAAATGGAAGTTTAAATTTTTAAAACTATTTAAATATATTGATTTAGTATATTTATTATATCTAAAAAAAACAAATTATAATGCCAAAATAAATGAATTTAGTCAATTTCAAATATTTTATGTTGATATTAGTTATTACTAATTTATTTTGGTGTGGCCAATTTAGAACCATTCCAAAAATTATCGATATATATATATTATTTATTAATTAATTACTTAAATAAACTAATGGAACATTGATACAATCTGAATCTGTTGTAAATTATCTGGGATACGCCTTTCATATCTGAATAATAATAATTATTATTATTATAATTTAGAAGTACCTGAAACACCGAACTATCGCTCGACCCTCTAACAAATTAATTCAATTTATTATTATAAACTTGAAAAATTTTACATTTTTTAAATTATTTATAATTGTTAAATTAATTTTGGGTGTGGGAATGGTAAATATATTTCGTAATTTTATTGTAAAATATTATTAAAATAAATATTTTTAATTTTATTTCGAAATTAAATAAAAAAAATTTTAATTATTTTAAATATAAAAATATATTAATACAATATCAATTAAAAAAGAATAGCGGGAGGCAAATTTCTATTCGCGGAGCAGTTTAATTTTATTATTAAGATTATTAGAATATTTCCAAAAAAATATTGATTTATTAATTTTATGATGAATAAATAAATTTTCATAATATTGTTTGATTATATCTCAAAAGCACGATAATACTAATGAAATTCTAAAAACTTTGTATTCCTTAAATTGATTGGTAATCAATTAATTTTTCAAAGTGAATTTTGAAACACATTTATATTAACTAATATTCTAAGCAGAGAAGTTCCAAATTTTTGCTCTAAAATTTGTTAATACTCTAAGAGAGGTTACCATGTTTCCTATTTCTTATCAATTGACCTATTCTATTGAAAAAGAGACGGTAACAGAGACATGAATAGCCGTCTCATCGTTGAATACCCCTTCACGTTGCTTTTCAAAGCACCCACCGTCCAAGAAAGTGGTTTCTTTTATTATAAAGTTAAAAGCATCTTATAAATATTTTGACGTGGACTATTTTGACTTTACCAGAACTAATTTCCATATTAGATATTCAAGGCATCGCGGAGACAGAATTTTTCAGATCAACGTTCATCTTGTTAAGTCGTGACAATATGCGTAGCATAATCGAGATATTATGCAAATCACTCTCTCGTGCTCCTTATAAATATGGATTGCATCTAATCATTGAGTTATTTACTCCTTAGGATAGAAAGAGAGAGAGAGAGTTCTCCTTTCAACCTCCGACCTGCACAATGGAAAATGGCTGGACTTAGCCTCCAGCACTACCACCACAGAAGGGGGAGATATTCCTCCTAACCACTAACTAACACCGTTCATCCTCCAGATTTCATTCTATCTTATTGAGTCTATTTTAATATTCATTACCACCCTTTTTTGACCCTATTTACTACAACCCTCTTGTTATTTAGATTAATATTATTACTATAATTTCATTATTTCGTTGTTGAAAACAAAAACATTCTCCCTTATATAAAGTAAACATTTTCATTAAAGCGAAGAGAAAATAATATCATAAATTAAAAGATTAAAGTAAAAATAAGATCTTCTTTGTCTATTTAATTAAATCGCGATTATATAAGCGTTAAGATAAAAAAAAGTGATGTTTTTTAAAACGGTATTAAACTTAAAAGAATAGCTATGCAAAATAAATTATAAAATTTTTAATTTTAATTAATTTTTAATATTCACTTTTAAATGTTATATTATTTAATTTATGCATATTTTTTCTTAGAAATATTAATAATTCAAATTAGGAAAACAAACATGGTAGATAGATGAAAATAGATGACTAACAATAGGATTACAAGATAATATTGTTGTTTTTCAACAACTTGAATTAATTAACAATTTTATTTATTTATTTACAATCAATTTTAACCTGAGATATTCTCATTAGAAGAAAGTCTCAAAAAACTATTGACAAACTATAATTCAATTAATTAAAGAGAGGTAGGGTAGAAGTTAGGTGAGAGAGATGGTGTAGGGCCAAAAAGGGAGAGAAAGGTGAGGCAGAGAGGAAAGAGAAAGATGATCATGTCTTAAAGTCAAATAGTCAGCACATTAGTTGATTGTTTCCAGGACCTGTACTTTATTAAATCATGAGTTTCTACAAAATTTGAACTTAAACTTAAATGGTGCTGGAGCATTAGTAGCATTACATTTTACTGATAGAAAAAATCTCTAAATTGAAAAGAAATACCAATGACAGTTTGTTTATATCATAATTACTTCATTTACAGTAATTGGAAAGTAATTGTTTCTAATATTTTATTTGATTTTATTTGATACTTTTTTTTAAATAATAAAAATACCTAAGGTTAATGTACCAGTAGTTGATATTATAGGGGCAACTTTATGAGAAAAATTTGATATCTTCTGTTTTTTATCAGATATCAATTTGAGTTTTAGGTGATATAATTCATTGGTTAATAATGAAGAATTTATCTGCATACCAATGTAATTTTCTATTTCTTTTATTGTTTAAATATTTTTAACATTAGCATCTAAAAGCACCAGTAGTTGACACTCTTAAAATTAGGCAATATGGGCATTCAATTAATAGTATTTAATTTTGATGTCAATACAAAAAACAAAAAATAAAAATAAAAATTAGTGATTTGTCTCCTTAAGCCAGTGATTCTCAGCCACTGTGCCGCGGCACTTTTGTGTGCCGCGAGATTTTCAAAATGTGCCGCCAAATTTTACAAATGTAAAGTTCAAATTAAGAAAAAGTACTTATTTATTTTATATGTATGTAAAAAAAAAGGTAAAATGTTTTTGCGAGCAGGCCCTTAAACATTTTCGACTTTTTTTCAATTTTTTCAATATGGTATATAACTAAATAACTTTTACACTTATCTTTTTCTTTGAGTGCCGTCAAATTTTTAAACCGTTAAAAGTGTGCCGCGGTAAAAAAAAGGTTGAGTATCACTGCCTTAAGCATTCGAAGAACAAATATTTAAATATCCATTTGTTCGATTCTATAAAAAGTAATTTTTGTGCCGTTTACTCGGACGGTGACTCAAAACTTTTGTATTTACCCATTTTTAATATATAATACTTGTATATGCATTTACTATATATATATTGAATATTATTAAGCATCAATTTTCTAATTAAATCATTATTCTTTTTTATTTAATAATAATTCAAATATTCTAATAATACGATTAGAATGACAAACAAATTCGATGCTCCTTAAAGTGTTTGTTCCTTTTTGCTAGATCCAATAAACTCTCTTTCGTTTCCCAAAATGTTGATTCTATTTTGGCCAATTAGCTGTGGTCAGTTGAAGATTTCTGCCTGGAGGGTTAGTTTTCAGACGGCCGTTTGCGATGTTGTTGCCTCCCCAGGCTAGCTTCCGTCTCCCTATCGACCCGCGTCGCCGCAGAGGCCATGCAAATTCAAAACGAGCTGCAGTTGGAGGCAGAGCACCTGCCCATTGCCTCCCACGCCGATGATCCTCCAACCACTTCATCCGAAAATCTCACAACCATTTCCACGGCGAATAAACGTGAATAGGCTAAACGAGTACTCCTCTATTCAATTCCTTTTTCTACCTACCAAATAACTTTCTTTTATTTTTTTTCTTTATATTTTTGTTAATTGAATTACTTTCAAGCTTTTTTTCCTCTCTACATTAAAATAGAATACAATAGAGTTGCATTTTATATGTGAGGGTGGTTTTATCTCACTTAAATACAAACAAAAGGAAAATAAAATAAAATTTATAAAGAATTTTATATCCACTTTATATATAATAGATTAAAATTATCATAATTTAATTAAATATATTTAAATACAAATATAATAATTACTAATTGTAAAAATAAAGGATGTGTTTAAAGATTAATATAATTCATATTTATTTCTCAATAAAACGACGTTTCCGTTCCAGATTCGTTGGCATGTTTGCAGTTTAAATAAATTAAATATTATTCTACCGTTTTTTACAATAAAATATATCAATTTACATAAGTTTAAAAGTAAATATCAATAAAATAAATAACGAATGATAACAAAGTTTTTATTAGATTTATAAATGATCCAGTTACTTATAGATAGGATTAATATACCAGCCCTATTAAGTAAATTTATACAATATGCCCATCTTACATACAAATTGCCCTTAATTAATTTTTTTATCTTCATCTAATTGTTGTATAACATATTTTCGGATATATAATAACATATTATTAATTTTATGATTATTATTATATTATATTATATTATGTAAACTAAGATTTTCAAATTAATCATTTTATTAGAATATTAAATAACTTTTATTATTTATAATATTATTTATTTAAATTAATTTCAATATTTTTCCTTAAAAAAATTATCTTTAAAGAAATAATATATTATTTTCTTTTTTTTTCTCATCCGACCCGTGTTATTTATATATTGATTAAAAAACTTATAGCTGACTTAATCACGCTACTTGTATTCCCAAAGAAATGAAAATATTATAAGAAACAAAAAAGTTTTCTAGCTAAACAAAACAGAACATTTATAAATTATATTCACATATAAAAGAAAAACACATTTTTTTCTCCTGTAAACTTTTCTAACGTTTTTTATTCATTTAATTATTTTTTTTTTATTTTTAATTTGTTTTTCTCTTCCTTATTTTGTTCCATCCTCTTTACTTGAATCTTGGATTTTCATGATTTTCTTTAACAAAACTATTTTCTTCTTTGCGAAACTAATACTTAAATGGATTTAAAATTGTTTCTTCTTTTAATTTACATATATATATATTTATAAAATTTCGTTTTTACCGACCGACGATAGTAAGGGAGGTATTGTTTTCACACCAAATTTCACATGTGGAGATTTTTACATATCTCCACGAATCATGCATTTTCTAAACAGAAAAAAGTATTTTTAGCATGATGTCTGTCCGTCCGTCTGTCCGTCTGTCCGTCTGTCCGTCTGTCCGTCTGTCCGTCCGTATAGATGTGTACAGCCTGAACGGCTCAACCGATTTTGATGAAATTTGGTATATTTACTTAATGCATCAGTGGGATGAATTGATCAACTTTTGGTGCAAATCCGGAAACCGGAAGTGGTAGTATTAGCGATCGACGATAGGAAGGAAAGGGTTATTTTCACACCAAAGAAGATTTTTTTATATATTACCACGAATCATACACTTTGTATTGGTTTTATCCTCGGGAAAATCATATTTATTAGTTTTTTCTTGATTTAAAATTATATGACGTCATCCAGGCATTCATGACATCACAGCCTGGTCTTGCATATATATTATAAATAAAATAAAATTAAAAATGTTTTATTTATTATTTATGTATCCATATCTGTTTTTTATTACATTAATAGATATATTAAAATTATTTGAAATTGTTTCTGTAGCTGGAAATTAATTTATTTCAAACAGTCGGTCGGTTCGGACCTGGCCACAGGTCAACTTATTTGAATAAATGATTAAAATATAATATGATAATTTAATGATATACTAATAATATTCATCTTTTAAAAATAAATAATTAAGATTAAAACATCATTAGTTCAAATGAAAGTTATTTTAATAATTAATTAATATTGATTCTCTATTTATGTTTGTAAAATATATCTTGAATTTTCTAATATGACCTCATATATGTATAGTATAGTATATCTTTATTTAGTTTGTTCTTGACTTTATTTTTGTCATTTAATCATTAAATTTACATTTATATTTATTAGCCAATAATTTCATTTATTTTTATTCTTTTAATTGGACATATTAAGCTTATTTACGTCACGCTACTTGAGTGTGGACATCTTTTGGAGATGTGAAAGAGATAGTAGATCTAAATATATTTGATTATAAGTAATCACTATACTATCTTCCAATGAGTTAAAATATAAGTATAATTTTTTTGGAAAATGAAACTGAATTAATAAGAACATTTGGAGGAATATTATTGATTAGGCAATGAAAAATACTGAATAAGTTTATAAACGATTTTAGCTTAAAACAGTGATTCTCAACCTTTTTTTTTTACTGCGGCACACTTTTAACGGTTTAAAAATTTGGCGACAAAGAAAAAAATCTAAAATGTTTAAGAGCCTGATTTCAAAAACATTTTACCTTTTTTTTAGAACCATATTGAAAAAATTTTACCTTTTTTTTTACTTACATGTAAAATAAATAAGTACTTTTTCTTAATTTGAACTTTACATTTGTAAAATTTTGAAAATCTCGCGGCACACAAAAGTACCGCGGCACAGTAGTTGAGAATCACTGGCTTAAATTATTTCAAAAAAATGATTTTAAACTAAAAATAAATAGCTAACTTTAAAAATCTATTAATTAGTCTATATTGAATTATTATATATTATTATTAATTTATTTGCTACAATATAATCAAATATATTAATTTTTCAATAAATGTATTTTAATTGAAGAATTAATATCTTTAATTATAATTGTGATAATGTGTATTAATTACAATAGAAATTTGTCATTTTGAAAATTCCATTGGATAGCCCATTACTCAATTAACTCGGAGAACATGAATCCCATTGAGTCTACTTATTTAGTCAAGATGAAACCAGATATAATTCTTTCTGGGAAAATCTTAAACGATTTCTTTCTTTCCCTTTCACTTGAGAATATCATGAAAGTTTAATTTAATGTCCTGATTATCATTCAGATCTAGTGAGAAATGCCATTTTCAATATCAACACCTTTCACACATTTCATTTATATACTCCATAATATAGATCACCACATTCAAAATAAAAACCCTCATCGTCCTCTATTTGTTTTCAACCTATGAATTAAATTCTTTATATTAATATTGTGTTTTTTTACTAAGGAGATATGCTAAAAGGGAGTGGTGTATGTTATTATTTCTTCTTTTTTTAAATATCATCTCTCGTGAGAAAAAAGCAAAAGTTTATCAGTTCAGAAAATATCCGTTTGACCTAAAATACCATAACATTTTCATTTTCATTTCAACAAATAAATAATGGGAGAACAACAAATTATATTAACTATTCATTTTTTTATACTTTAGTTTAAAAAAAAAAAACAATCCTTTTTTTAAGCAAACGGTGATTATGGCATATAAAAAAGGTCATGATATTTAATATTTTTAGTTGAAATTAAATTCAAAATTAGAAATTCTTAATTTTTATTTATATATGTATATATGTTCACCCAACCGCCGTTCTAATAATTTCAAAGAACATAAATTAAAAAAAATAGTCATAAGACATACAGCTCTTAAACGTACGTATCAATGCATTGAAAGACAGGAAATTATGGCCTGTGGATATAACATAATATCTATTTCGTAATTTGATTTATATTTATAATATTCTGTATTTAAGCGCTGTCTGAGGTAGTTGGTGACGTCAATTTAAATTTCCTATTTTAAATTAAGAAAAAACTAATAAAGATGATTTTTCACAACGCTGAAACCATTACAGATCGATTTTTCTATTTAAAAATTATCTATGGTGTGAATTTCAAAAAAATCCTTAGAGCGGTTTAATATTTCAAAAATACAAATATATATATATATACCCTCCATTCCAAAAGAAACCGAACTTTTTAAAAAAACAAAAAACCAATGTACATTTTGGAATAAATCATTTTTATTAATCAATGCATCGATACACAAATTTTCACGCTCCAACAAGTTGTCAAACGACTTCTCCATGGTTTTTAGGACGTCGGTCGTCGCCTTCTCAATGGCTTCAATCGATGCGTGCCACTTTCCTATCATCGCCAAATGCAGTTTAGGGAACAGATAGA
This sequence comes from Labia minor, assembly GCA_963082975.1. Lineage (NCBI taxonomy): Eukaryota > Metazoa > Arthropoda > Insecta > Dermaptera > Spongiphoridae > Labia > Labia minor. The sequence continues at coordinate 25,574,384 of OY720347.1, read as the reverse complement.
AGTCGTACGGAGCCAGATCTGGTGAATAGGGCGAATAATGCAAAGGAATAACTTGATTTTTGACCAAAAATTCAGTTACAAGTCACGAACGATGTGATGGTGCATTATCGTGCAAAAGTGTCCAATTGCCGATTTCTCGATATACTGACCGAATACGACGAATTCTTGCCAGCAAACGCTTCATGACGCCCAAGTAAAACTCTCCAGTGACTGTTCGGCCGGGTGAAACAAATTCTTTATGGATAATTCCTTTTGAATCGTAAAAATCCGGTTCTGGGACGAGGGTGTATATACAATTTTTGCTAGTATATTAAGATAAGAAATGTATATATATTGTAATCTATAGATTTAGTAATAATATCAGTTTAACAGATAATATATGTTTGTAATAAAGTTGATCGATTGGTCAGCTTTGGTTAACAATATTTTTAAATTTTATTCAGGTTTAAATTTACATGTCGACTAAACATTGCAGGTTTCTCTCGGTTGAAAACAGCCAATAATTAATTATCCTAACCATCTGTTAAAAACTAATTTGCCTAAATAGTAGTTTGTGGTCAGGGTTGGAATTGACAGACATTGCAATGGATTCTAAAGTGGTTTGGCAATGGTAAGTCATTACACTTCATCCCCTTGACTGAACAGGACCGCAGCTGTTTTAACTTTTTAGGTGATATTTACCCCAGTTCATATCTACCAATACTATGTATTAGGACTCGCTCGCTATTAGTCAAATAGAGAAAACTGCCAATGAACTTACAATATATATATATATACTAACAATGTTGATTACTCTTGTTCTATTTGAATAATTGCATGACAAAGGCAATTCCATTATTTCATTTTCGTATTAGCATATCTATAACAAATAATAATTATAATCTTAAAATAATTTGATTATATCTTGTTGTTTTTTAATTGCAAAATTGTAAAATGTTTATTTATGCTTCTAATTAGATTCTTGGATGCTTTAATGGATTAAAAAAAAATCTAAAAAATCATACTATCATACATTTTATAATTTATGATTAAATAAAAACATTAACTCAATAGACTATTCAAGAATCTTATTTTTTAAATTACAAATCAAATATCCTCATTGATTATTATATTATTCATATGCATTAAACATACCACCTACAATAATAATTTTTCTTTTTATTTGTCACTTTATTCATATATTCTCCACAGTGACATTTTAACAATTTTAAATAATTATCATAAATTAATTAATTCATTCAGATTGGCTTTGATGGATTCATTTTGAACAGGATAATTTTGTCAGTAATAATAGAATTTAAAACTTTATAAATCAATTTTTTTTACTATCAAATTTATAAATAATATTTCATTTTTTAAATTTTTAGTATAAATAAAATTAAATAATAATATGTATACTCGTATATTATACAACTGTATTATTATTATTATGACTATTATTTAATATATATTATAAATTATATTATTATTATACAAGTTTCTTTTCTCTAAATATAATAATATATAATATAGAACGAAAATAATTAATGAAAATAATAAATTGATGAATTTATTATTTCGTGAACATGATCTGTCATCTTCAATTTTGAGTTCCTATACAAAGAGTCATATTTTTTTATTCTATTTATTTATTTATATTTTGCTTCTAGAGTGATGAAAATAAATTTCCATTTAGAAGAAACACTTAGCACAGGGAATGATTTATATTTGGTTACCTTAAATTGGACCTTCAACTTTATTTAAGTGGGTGTCTTATGATTTATTCAAAAGAAATTCATGAATATATTTTTTTCGAGTTTGCTTTCCTTTTCAATCACACCACACTCGATTTAAATATTAAATAAATTTCAATTATTTAACATCTAATTTGTTATAAATTATTAATTTGAAATATTAATATATTGAAAGGATATTGTCATTTTTATTTTTTCAATTACATTTAATAAATGGTATCATTTGTATATGCTTATTTAGAAAATAAAAAGGATTTTTATTAAAATTAAACTTGTTGAAACATTCGAAATAGATTGACTGTAAGCCAACTCAATTTATTTTCATGAAACTGTTTATTAGTAAGAAATTGAAATATGAAATTAAAATGCAAACTCAGAGTCATTTGAGTCACCCACATTTTTTTTTTTGCATTCTAAAACAAAATGGTTTTAATTTCATTTGAAAGCAATTTTCTAATCTTTGTATATTACTAAAACTGCTTTTTTACATCGTTTGTATATTTTATTTACTGTTGCGATATTATCACACTACTTTTAATTAAGAGTATAATCAAATTTGTATAAATAATATAATTAAAGTTTATTATTTAAAAAAAAATGATTAAAATTTATTTTTTTTAAGCTAAATAAGTTCTAAGACTTCTTTTATATACATATATTCCTTTTATTATTTTCTAGGATCCTGAAAAAGATTTTATTAGACCTTATAAATATAACTCCCAATATTAAATTCAATTATATAGAAACTTGATCCATTCCTGTTTTTTTCAATTTATCTTATTTTTTATTATTATGATTTGAATTTTTATCAACCATAAGACATGAAATGTTGAATCATGACATTAAATAAAAAAAAATTGATTTATACAGTAATAATAAATTTTTTTAAAAATTAATTTATTTTATTCTATTTATATATATTTTAGATACAATATTAATATTAATTAATAGTTCATTTAAGTTTCATTTTTTTAAAATTTATTTTTAATAATATGAATTGAATTTTTATCAATCACATATAAGATGAACTTTTGAATCATGACATTAAAAATAAAAAATTTTAAAAAATAATTTATATTCTTCTATATATACGATATATATATATTAGATACAATATTAATATTTAATTAATAGTTCTTAAATTGATTCATTCTTTATAAAGTATTCATTAAAATGTATTGTTTACATTACATTCTATTTTACATTTAAATTCACGTTTCAAAAGGGAGCTGAATTTTATTTTCACATTCCGTTTCTTGCATGAAGGGGGTTATAGATGAAAGTTTATTCAATCGTGGTCCGAAGTGACGAGTGTTTAAGTATTGCTTTGATCTTTTATTTATTCCTCTGTGTCTTTTTTTGTCTCGGAATTTGTCTGTCTATCTGTCCTTTGACGATTTCTTTTACTTTGACTAACGTCAAGGCACAGGACGTTTCCTCGGCCATTGGCCATGAAACAAACCCCTCGCCCGAAACTAATATCTAACATAATTACCTTTTATCATTTAACATTTCCTCTTGTTATCTTTTCGATCATATTCTAATTAGAAAATTAAAATTTATGATTCAAAAATTTTCTCTTCTATTTTTACCGACCGACGATAGTAAGGGAGGTATTGTTTTCACACCAAATTTCACATGTGGAGATTTTTACATATCTCCACGAATCATGCATTTTCTTAACAGAAAAAAGTATTTTTAGCATGATGTCTGTCCGTCTGTCTGTCCGTCCGTATAGATGTGTACAGCCTGAACGGCTTAACGGATTTTGATGAAATTTGGTATATTTATTTAATGCATCAGTGGGATGAATTGATCAACTTTTGGTGCAAATCCGGAAACCGGAAGTGGTAGTATTAGCGATCGACGATAGGAAGGGAAGGGTTATTTTCACACCAAATTTCACATGAGGAGATTTTTTTACATATCGCCACGAATGTATTGGTTTTATCCTCGGGAAAAATCATCTTCATTATGTTTTTCTTAATTTAAAATTATATGACGTCACCCAGCCCTTCATGACGTCACAGCCTCGGGTAACGCCGGCTACTTCAGCTATATATTATAAATAAAATAAAATTAAAAATATTTATGTTCTATCCATATCTGTTTTTTATTAGATTAATAGATATATTAAAATTATTTGAAATTGTTTCTGTAGCTGGAAATTAATTTATTTCAAACCGTCGGTCGGTTCGGACCTGGCCACAGGTCAACTTATTTATTTAAATTTCTAAAGCAACTGTATTATACCACAAACTATTTATATTAAAACTATTATAATTTAACCCATCAAATAACATATTTACGTTTTTTCATTATTTTCATAAAATTTCTCACTTATTTTTAACTTAAACAGTTATTTCCTTTGAAAGTTTTTTCTTCATAGATTTGTTATTTTCATTTTTTTAAATATATTATTTATATTATATTTATTTAGATTGTATTTTATTTCCTTAAAACTCACGTTTATTAGAAGTATTTAGTATTTGTGTTTTCTTCCACTTGCGGTGGTATATTTTTCCCTTATTAGCATCCACTGTTTGTGGTCAACGTTAACCGCTTGACTACACATCAAAGGTTGAAACTGAAACCGTCTCTGAGGCGTGTTTTTATATAAAAATAAACCCCCATCCAACCACCCACTCCGTTAGGTTATCGTTGTCGTTACTCCTAATATTCTAACTCCCAGGAACTGAAACAGAATATTAATTAACCTTGCTAATCCATTTTATATTATTCAAAACACTCGCGTAGTTCTGATTTAATCCAACTCTAAAAAATAAAAAAAAAATCCCAAGGGATAGAACTGGAAACTGATTTACCAAACATTCATTTTTCTATCAGATATTTTTTCATTTCTAAATAAAGTAAATATTAAATATTATATATATATTAAATTCTTGTTACACAAACCTTAAATTGTCCACTACCAACACAAATATATATATATATATGTGTGTTTTGATAATAATCTCTTTTGAAATGTAAAAATATTAAAATTCATCATAAAAAAATATATAATATATGAAATATAATATTATATTTTACTTTATTTTATAAATGTATACCAACGGTTAATAAACTTTTTTAACTTCTACACTCTATTAAATATGAACCGACCCTCTAAAAGTAAAATAATTCTTAGACAGGCAAATAGGTAGTATAAAAACAATCCAGAAACATAATTATATTATTATATCAACATTTATATGATAAAATTCTTCAAATATGTTAATAAAATAAAAATAATCTTTTATAAAAAAATTTCCAAGACTATTCCATAAAAATTTTCACTGCTTTTTTTTAAAAAAAATCACAAATGTTTTTAATGATTTTTATTAAAATAATAGAAATATAATTTTTACTATTATAATAAAATTTAAAATAATTATATTCGTGATAAAAATTTAGAATAATTTTGATTTTAATTTTAATTTTTTTTTATAGACATTCTTAAATTAAATACATTATAATAATTTAGCTTAGGTACATTTAAGATCTAATTAAACCAATTCGCTACCACCGCTATTGTCTTGATCTTCGAATGCATGACAATCACCAACCCTTACAATTATTAACGTTGGTTTATTAGATTGAGTGTTTTCATTGCATACCTGAAGATCCTTTTGTCGTCGAAGACGATAGAGAATGATTAATCCAACATTCATTTGTGCTGCTTATCAAACATCCAGCGATACCATTTCTATTATTATTATCCCAATCAAGATTCTCTCTGTTCTTAATAATAAATAGAACATTCCCTTTGATAGAAAGTCAAATGAAAATACTTTTGTGAGAAAACAATTCCATTCTAAATCGATCATTTACTCTAATCATTTTTATTAGAAATTGATGAATTTCAAAATTTACATTTTTTTTTTATTCTGAAAATAAAGAAAGTATATGTTTAATGATACGAAATTTTTTCCTGAATTTAAGTATTTAAACATTTTATGAGAACATATTTTTCACAAATTTTATTAAAACATTCTTCTTCTTCATTTTCAAAAGTGGGCGCTGCATACCACGGGTGGGTGATGAAGGTGGGGAAATTTGTAATACTATTCTATTCAAAGTTTAACACGATCCCGTCGGATCCATAATTTGTCTATTTATTTAGCCACCGGTGGTACATGCCGGCGATTTTTTCATTTAAATTTTCTTAGCATTCAATTTATCAATCTTTTTATTCTTACGATTAAAAAACAAACATAATTAACAATTTTCATTTTCCTTCTTATTTTTTAAATAACTAATATTATAATAATAATAATAAAAAAATTTGATTTTCGATGAATGAATTAATTATAAATTTTTTCTCTTTAGGAAAATTACTAATAAAATATAGAATTTGTAATCACTTCTTTCAACTCAATTAGCGTTAAATAGGTTTACCATTGAGATATTTGTTTATTTCTTCAATTAACTAACAAGAAAAACATTAAGTTAAATATATATATATAATTGAGATTAATATCAAGGATTTGGTAAAGAAATTATCTACATAACTTAAATATTCTTCAATATCCATTTACAATACTATTTTATTATCTTGTTTTTGTATAAATATTTATTTTATTCTATCATTTACTTTTTTTATAATTTGAAAAAAAAAGAAAAAAAAATTAAATAAACTCTTTGAATGTTAATAAACGACTAATTAACAATAACTTTCAACGTAAAATATCCGATCTATTATTGTTAATATCCATTTCCACCTACTGAATTGGAAATTAATTCAGTTTTTTTTTTTTTCTTATTTCTTTCTTTCTTTCTTATTATTATTATAATAATAATATTTTTTTTTTAAATCGTATATTTTAAAATTCTCTCCTGCGGGTATGAATACTTTATATGAATAACTCCGTTCTCTACCCACTTTTACAATATATATTATATTCTTCCTAATCCCCATTTGTCACGTTGAAGGCGGGCATGATTGATCACGCTGTGCACTTAGTATAAAACCCACCAACATCATTATCGTCACCATAAATTGACATATGAAAGAATTTTTACTCTATTTAATTTATTCGCATTATATACATTTATCTATAGTTTTTCAGCTTTAGAAAAAATTTATTCTGAATCTGATGAATTCAGTGCAATGATCTATTTCAAGTATAACGGGTTGAATATTTATTAAAAGTATTTAACTTTTCAAATTTAATCTAATACATAGCGATTTAAACGTTATGAGATTAAATCAAAACAATAAAACATTTTATTAAAGGATTTAGTATAAATTTAAATTCTTCCAATAAATTTCATTTCCATTTTATAAACTAATTCATTTATGTATTGTATTTATTATTATTATTGTCATTATTATTATATTGAACGTAGAATGTTGAAAAGGATAATACCTAATAATAAATCTTACAATAATATTTAATTTAGCCGATTATATATATAAATTTAATCTATTAATAGTGTAAATGACTAGATCAATGATTCCATTAAATAAAACATTTATTGATTAATAAAAGTTAGCTTCAATTTTTATTTATAACTAATTATTTAAATACTAAAGTAAAATAATTCATTATCATAAATCTTATAATATAATTCTTAAACTTTTAGAAAAAATTTTAATACACACTATTTATATATAAAAAGTTATTTTAATTATTTTATTTTAATTAAAACCAATTCCCTATCATTTCTCTCTTCCATTATTTTAAAACATTTAAATATATTCTTTCCTTCGAAAATTTATTTAATACTTTTATACAATTTTATATTAATTTTCTCAAATGTTTCAGTTAGTAATTTAAACAATATTTATTGCACATTAAAATCAATTTCTACCTAAAACTGTTAAAACTATTTTAAGCATTAAAAAATATTTGAAAATTAAATAAAAAAATTTTATACTTCGAGGTGATTTGATCTAAAGGCATGTAATTTTTTAAACCGACGCTCTACAAAAGGTGTGGGCAAATACTTTTAAGCGCGGGCCAAAATGAAATTTTCAAAATGTTCCCCGGGCCGGAGGACTATACCTAGGGTGACCATATTTTGAAAACAGCAAACCGGGACATTTGTAAAAAAAAATTACCTTTTTACCGACCGACGATTGTAATTGTTTTCACACCAAATTTCACATGTGGAGATTTTTACATATCTCCACGAATCATGCATTTTCTTAACAGAAAAAAGTATTTTTAGCATGATGTCTGTCCGTCCGTCCGTATAGATGTGTACAACCTGAACGGCTCAACGGATTTTGATGAAATTTGGTATATTTACTTAATGCATCAGTGGGATGAATTGATCAACTTTTGGTGCAAATCCGGAAACCGGAAGTGGTAGTATTAGCGATTGAGGATAGGAAGGGAAGGGTTATTTGCACACCAAATTTCACATGAGGAGATTTTTTACATATCACCACGAATCATGCACTTTGTATTGGTTTTATTCTCGAGAAAAATCATTTTTATTAGTTTTTTCTTGATTTAAAATTATATGACGTCATCCAGCCATTCATGACGTCACAGCCTGGTTTTACATATATATTATAAATAAAATAAAATTAAAAATATTTATGTTACATGCCTATCTGTTTTTTATTACATTAATAGATATATTAAAATTATTTGAAATTGTTTCTGTAGCTGGAAATTAATTTATTTCAAACCGTCGGTCGGTTAGGACCTGGCCACAGGTCAACTTATTTTTTTAAGAATAAAAAATCGAAATAAGAGCCAAACGGGCCGGATAAAATAAGCCGGCTTTTGCCCAACACTGCTCCACAACCTTCAGCCTTTGCAAGAAACATATATTCTGCTAATTTATTACTCGATATAAAACTAAAATTAATTATTTCAATTTAATTAATAAATTAATATTTGAATAAAAACTGTATTGACATCAATTGCCAATCAATCCACTTCAAATTTATTTAAAAAAATGTGGATGAATAAAAACTATTTTTTTAACATTTGAAAATGTTTTTGTTAAATTTCTTTTTCGAATTTTAAAAATTTGGTTTGTTTGTATTTATATATGTATATTTGACCAGTGCCGAATTCTTGTGTGAATAATTTTCTTGTTGGGCGCTTGTGCAAATGGGAATGGCTACAAGTGGGCGAAACCCATTCCAATGGCATTATATAAAAAGGTTCAAGGTTCGATCACTCGAGTGCAGACGCAGTTGGCGTGGGTTCGTGTTGTTAACTCTACTCCAATTGTTTTATTAAATGGCACAAACAATTCCTACTGCATTATGAGAAGACGAATTGCTAACTTTCCATCGAAACGGGGTGTCATCTTATAAACACTTCTTTTCAATATAAGAATATAACAGTAAAAAGCTTTCATGGAATAAACGAATGAATGAATGAACGAACGCAGAGAACAAAACTTTTTTTTTCCTTTATTTTGGTTATTTAATTATTTCTTCTTTTGAAAATATAATTTCCACGATCAGGAATTCGAGAACACCCATGGAGATAAATTATAGGATGATTTCCCATCTGTGAAATGATAGACCAAATTTTATTTCTGGATTATTTTATGATTAAAATTAACCATTTGTATATATGTATATACGTACGCCTCAGGTGGCAATCCAAAGAGATAAGTATTATTTGACTGGAAAATTTACATTTGGAAATCTAAAATAATTATATGTCAGCCTGAAGATCTATAATAGAGAGGTGATTTTGAAAGTTATGGTTGATTACTTAAACCATCAAGTGAAAAATAATAACTTATATATAAAGGAACTTAAAAAAAACTTATCAAATAAGCATATCCCCCCCCCCAATAGTTGATGATAGTTTCTCTTCTTTATCAAATATTATTTCCCATCCTCAAATATTCAATTATTTTTAAATTAATATTTTGATAATTTTTCTTTCTTTCATAAGTGTTAGGATATTTAATACTTTAAAGCAAAAATCTCCACCGTTTCATTTCCTCCTTATCTGTTTTATCTTTCATCATAGCTTCTCGGTTTATACATATTTAAATATAAATATATTTTTTTAAAAGGAAATATGTAGCAATTTCGCATTGTTTTCTTTACATTTGCTCTGAAGAGGTTGTTGTTTTTTTTCTTTCTTGGAAATACGTGACTTTATTATCAGTTTGAATATTTCATTTAAAGTAGAACTCAGAGGAGGAAGTGAGCCCAGTCCTACAGACTTGTAGGATGGGCGGGGTATTGGGTGAGGGTGAGGAAATGTGTTTATGCCTGTTCCCTCTTCTCTACGGGGGGATGTTTTCAAGAGCCGCCTGCTGCGCCCTTCAAGGAATCATAAAAATGGCCTAGCACGTGTGCGCCCCTTGCAAATAGGCAACCCTCCGTCTCGTGGGCCCATCTGGCTGCCTTTGACGGCAGGCGGCCTCCAATAGATTCATTTAAAAATTAATGAATTAAATAAAAAAAAAACGAATGGATCGTTTCATCCCCTCTAATCAGAATTTCTATTCACACTATTATTTTTTTTTAAGTTTTATATTACAATTATGATTTATTTTTAACTTTATAAAATGTAAAACATTTGGATAATTAATTTATTATTTTTTTCTCTTTCTAAAATAAGGTATACTCTTTATATTTTTTTACATTCATTCATTTTACATATATTCATTATTGGTTAATTTTTAAGAGTTAATCTTGATAACGAAATAATGGCTCCTGTTTACTCTCTCTCTCTCTCTCTCATTTCCATTTGATTTGAAATTTAATTAGATTTTAGCTTCTAAAAAAGTAAATGAAATCTTTTGTATTTCCAGTAAGGATCTTGTTAACGGAGTTTTTTTTTAAATGTGTTTTGACTTCGATTTTATTCCACCGATGAGGATTTTATTTTTGAAAACATCCCTTTATCCGAGGAAGCTTTTTTTTTCACTTGCTTATTATTTATTTATGCAACGACTGATATTCACCCTCCAAACTCTACCTTCTGCAATAACAACATCATTGATTTTAAATCCGAGATTTGTTTGAATCTGAAAAAGATCGCTTGCTGTTTTTCGCCTGGTCTTTTTTTCCTTCTGATAAATATCCATTTCCTATAGGCAGCGGCTCGATTGGTACCACCCTCTGACGAAAAGTTGCTGACTTCACGTCACTTTCAAGCAAACCATTCGATATATTATTTTGCTCCCTCGTTTGTTAAATTGTACAGTTTTCTATATTTTTCTGTCTGAGGGAGAATATTTAGGGTATATTTTACGAGAAGGACGGGAGGGGGATAAAACTGCGATAAGGAAAGGGAAGTTTGAGCTAGTTGGGCATTCGATAACATCTGATTTATAATATCATCTTAATCTCCGATTGTGTCTACCGGATAACCCCCCACTTTAAAATACAAATTAGCATTACAAATGAGCTCCGGATCTCCAAGTGCAAATTCAGTCAATCAATCAGGATTCACATACTTTAGCACGAGGAATTTTTTTTTTAGTATCAACATTTACTTATTCCATGAGTGAGGGGTTTGTCTATATTCGATTTATTTCTGATATAAATTTATTTTAGAAAATATTAATAAGTATATTAGATGTGTTGAGACATAATTTAAGAAGATATAATTTGATTTATATTATTATATTAATAATATTAGACATATATTTCTAAGTATTCAAATTAAAAACTTTTAATGACGTAAAAATTATATATATCATATATCTGTATTAAAAATAATTAAATATCTGTGATTAGTTGATATTTTATACATGTTTATTTTTATTGAATGTATTTGACACTCATAATATATGTCAAGAATGAAATCATCGTCTTCAACATCTTCATCTCCTTATCGTCACTTAAATATGCAAATTACTTCCATTTTCATTATCATGTACTTTTTTATTTGAATATCAACTTGGATTATCCAGGAAAATCGTTTATTTTAATAAGAATAATTTAAATAAAAAAAGAAAACAAGACATTTTAATTGAAATACATATTTATTATATAATTTATCAGGTTTCTTCTATGTTCAGTTAATTTTACATTTTTGACCCCCCCCCCCCGCCCCTTACTCTTCCTCTTGAACCTATTAGAAGCAATTTATAGTTGAGCCTATTATTTCTTTTAACACGCGATAACATTTTATACCGCCTTGAATAAATCGCATCAAATAAACCTGTTGCTTGATGATTAGAGCAAGAATACTTTTCTCCAACTGATAAGAACATATTTCGGAGAAGAGAAGGTAAAGAACGCTTAGTATTCATTTACCTTTATCACTATTTGATTGAATTAGATTGTTTTTAACTAAACTCTTATCAGTCAACTGATTTCTAAGACAATTCTTTTATTCTGTTTCCTTATCTCGAAAATAAAACTGATTATCTGTATGTTATAAAATTTCATGACAACTTGTTAAAATATATTTAAAAATAAATAAAATCGATAAAATCAACCCACGTTGAAAATATTAATAATTATATTATCATCTAAATATAATATAATTAATAAATTCTAGAATCGATCAATCAATAAAGTAATTAACTTTATATATTTCTATTCTGCACATAATAGAATACATTTCCACAAAAAAAGAATTATAATTATAAAATTTTTATTACATTTCAAATTTTCTTAAATGCAATCTTTATAATTTAATTATTTAATGATTAATTCTATTAAAATGTGGTTTTATTATTGATTAAATAATTTTTAATAATTTATATTTTTTAAAAACCTATTTATCTAAATTTATGGCATTACTAGGAGGTTCTTGGCTGCAGCAACCACATATCTCCAAATTTCTCTAACTCTATTAAATTTTCATTTTTTTCCTAGTTCCTTGATCTTTTATATTGTCAACTTATACCAGCATGTATGTCTCTTTCTGATTGGTTCTTCTAAAAAAATTATAAAATCACTACAGATATTTTTTGTTAATTGACATTATGTAGTTGGTTGAAATTTTCATTAATGAAAAGTATGTTTAATTTCTAATAAGGTCAATTGGCATGGTTTGTTTTAAATTATTTATTCCAACGTGAATTCCAATTCTGTTTGTTTTTTCTTTCTTTATGCAAATCTTTAATTAATGAAATTCTCCAAATTTAAATTTCCTTTTAATTGCTTATTTGCTTAGTTGCATTAAATGAATAGAATATTTTTTTTTCTTTATTTTCATAAAATTTGAATATTCACAATTCTCATTATTCTTTTTAAAATGATTTGAATAAAATGAAAATTTTTATTTAGTATGTGTCTACGTTACTACGTTAGTTAATTATTCCTTCATTTAATGGATCCATGTTACCTGAAACATGAATTAAATTGATCCTGGTAAAAGAATATCCTACATATGTTTTATTTTATTATTTATTAATTGAGCTTTTGAAATAACTAAAATTTTGTTGCCTATCAATCATCTATGACGAATTATTAATATTAATCATGAACTCGTTTTTTTTTTTAAAACCCCTTTCATTTGTTTATTTTTAACTAACTTGGATCGTTTGTCTTCCCCCTCCACTCTCACCTAAATAGGAGTGGATAGCTGAAGAATTGGATTTTGGTATTTGCTCGTTTCTTCTCGTGTCGTAGTCACCAACGACCATGTAATCACCATCGGGTTAACGAAGGGGATGAATTCCTTTGAGAAATGAGTTTCCCATGAAGGGGACGGGATAAGGCAAATGGTCCAAATCTCCATGACGACCCTCCTGATGATCCTGAGTCATCGTCTTTTTTGCTAATTAGATATTAACTCTACCAATTCTTTTTCAAAACTTTTTTTTTTGCTTTCATTCACATGATTAGAACATTATTATTATTAAAACATAAATTAATTGATCTTTGTGAGGTTTGATCCATCGACTTCAAGTTTGTCAGACCAAAATTATAACGATTGAAAAAAGAAAAATTTCTAAATTATAAATATCCAGGCAATAAAAAATTATAAATCATCCTAGAAATATGAATAAGTTTAATTATAAATTAACTATTATATTTTTTTTAATAATTAAAAATAATCTTAATGATATTGTTCGAATGGGGGTGCATTTATTTATTCTTAATATATTAATTATATACATTTTCATATAAAATTAGTATTTATATTTACTTATGTGACCACAATACTAAATATTATTCTTTTAACAATGTACTTATGTAAAATATTATAATAATAAAAAAAATATAGGATATTTTTTTGTTATTATCTATTGATTAAAATTTCATTGAATTTTTAGTTAAAATAGAATCTAAGCTGTAAAAATAATTCTTAATTATTCTTATAAATTCTCTCGATGTTTATTTAATAATAAATCATCATTTTAATCACATATTAAATTGATAATTTTAGTAGGCCTTTAATGAATTCAGGTCACTGAACTAGAATAGAATTCAACTCTGAATACAGTACACTCATTCATAGTTTATGCATTGGTTTTGTCTGATGGCAGTTCACCGATTGAACTTCCAACCAGAAACCCGATCAGATGCAGTTATTAAATGACGCATCCCTTCCATGCATATCCATAAATTGAACTTCACTTTACGCCATTTACGACGCGTTATTATTAATTTGTGTGCATTTGACCTTTGCCCAACAATCAATTTATTAATTTTTTCGATGGGGCTATTCATAGGTGTTCATCCCTCCTCTCCTTCTCCATTTATCCATTTCTCTTACATTTCCAATCAATCATAATGGCTCCATTCATATACCTGATAATTAATTGGGATATCATCCATTTCCACTACTATAGTCAAATTCTATTACTTCATTCGAGTTTATTCTTAGCTAAATATTCATAATTTAATATTTTGCTTTAAATATTAAATATTATTTTATTTATTCGTTTCGTTAAAATTGGATCCAAGTTCCTGGTAAAAAAAAACGAAATTCTTTTTTCTATAAATAAACATTTCCCTTATTCATATTTATTTTATATTAATAATAATCCTATAAATAGAGTTGACTTTTTAATATCTTCGAAGGATTCGTCTTATCTGTGTTCCCAAGTGATAGAATTTCCTGGAGTTTCACCCATCACTACGCCTATCATTTTATAACAAACCCACTTCGACGAAAGCAAAATAGAGTACGTCACTAAACTTCACTGCCATTATGAGATAATATTATTCCACCCTATTATTAATGAATTTTTCGCATCTCTCATCCCTCTTAATCGAAAATTCTCTACCCTTTTCTCTTTCGTCTTAAGTAAACTAACACCTTAATTGGAAATTCAATCTCAATTCCTCGCTTTCCTCAATTAAGCCATTCACGACTGTAATTATCAATCTCTCAGTTGAAAATTCAATCGATTCCAATGAATTTGGAAACTTTAATTAGAAATGCCTTTCATATATAACAAGTTTAGAGAAGATGTCTAATAATTAATTGATCGATAAACGATTTTATGTGAATTGATTTTTTTTCACATCTCATTTAAATTAAGATTTGGAGAAATTTTTAAATTAAACGGTTAAATTTCATTTTTTTTTATTACCTAAAATTAAAGAAAATAAAATAATTTAGATATATTATATGAATATATCAATATAAGCCAAATTTTCTAAATATATTCATATATTAATACAATTTTATTGTTTTTTTTTTAAGTTTTTACATATTTATTATTAATATTACTAACAATAATATTTAAATCTTAAAACTTACTTTCCCTTGTTTTTTGAATAACATGCAACAAGTATTCCATTCATTATTTATTTATGATATGTATATTTTTCTAAATATAAAAAAAAAAATCAAAAATTTAATAGGATATTTAATACTAATAAAAACTGTTTTTAAAAATAATATTATTTTTATCCTATTCATTGAAATATACATTCAAATGAAATTGGAAGCTACCCAAATCCTTTCTACTATTATATTTATCTAAAAAAAGAGAAAATTTCACAAAAATGGGTATCCCAGAAAGAAAATAACAAACCAAGTGTGTATTTGCAATTAAAATAATGCATATAAATTCTCAATGATAATTCATTAAATAATAAAACAAGTTCATTGGTTTATTTCTGAATAAGTATTATAATTCTTAATATGCCTATATTTTAAATATAAAATTAATTGAATCTAAATCAAATTTCGTATCATTAATATTCATACTTTGTTAATGCATTTACTGTTCTATAGAATTTTGCCACCACTCCACTTTTATATTTACTAAAATCACCCTTACACCCCCTTCATCCCGGTTATACAGGAAATAAAGTCCCTTAGCGTAAAAGGGTTGCTTGTGACATCGACTTGCTAAACACGAAGTTGCTACCCCATCACACTCGCATTCACTCGTTACACAAATGGGAAAAAATCACGAAAAGCTTTTAAGTCATAAACTTCCATCTCATTCCAAACATCCCTTTTAATTGATCCAATGACACTAATTTTAATTCGATATTTGTTTATAACGTTAAATTGTTCGTTATTGGCAGCACAATTCTATTATATTCTAATGATTTAAATTTAATTTGTTTTTTTTTTTTTGATTTGTTTAATGGTTGGAAATCTAAATGAATTGAAACTGATTTGAATTATTGTTATTATTATTATTATTATTATTATTATTATGATCGTTATTATTTATTATTATTTTACATTTATTTTCATATACCTGCATTAATTTGGAATTAAGTAATATTTTTTTTATTAATATTGTTACTGAAAAAAATATTAATTTAAGTACTAAAAAATTCGGGAGTGTCCTCCCCTAGACTTTCCCGCATATAAATAGGTAATTAGGTTATTATTATTATGTTTTAACAACAATAAAAATAAACAAACTAATTAATTTAAATTATAAAGTAAAATGGTTTAACACTATTATATATATTTATAATTTACACCTAACGCTACTTGTATAGGTAAAATGTCACTTCCGGTAGTCAGATCATGATGAAATTTGGTATCTGAATTTTTTTCATATTTTTAAATCTATATACAAAATATGAAGCAAATATCTCTAAGCAAACTGATACTTTACTTGAAAGGTAAACGCAACCAGTGTAGGTAAAGTACCACTTCCGGTTAACCGATTTTGACGAAATTTTGATAGAAATCTACAAACTGTGAATAATATCGGTATACCAAATTTCGAAGTCCTAGCTTGATTAGTTTTTGAGTAAATTTGCTAACAGACATTACATACATACATACATACATACATACATACATACATACATACATACACACACACACACAGACATAATTCGAAAAATGGTATTTTCCGACTCAGGGAGGTCTAAAACGTCAAGATCTATCGAAATCTCGAAGTCGAAATTTTTGACGATTCCAATACTTCCCTTATACGAAGTATGCGGGAAAGTAAAAAACAATGTTACAATTTTAATATAATCTCATTTGTTTTTAGTAGAGTTATATATAAGTATATATACCACTATTTAAATTGCTTGAATTCGAAAATTACCAGGATCATATGTTTTCAATAATATTTAATTATATGTAATTTAAAATACATTAATTAAAATAATTTAAATTTATAGCCTAATCTCATTGAATCCATTTGTCATTCTAACTCATAATAATAATAATAAAAATCTAAAATCAATTTTTACCCCATTTTTAATAATATTATTAATATAATTATAATACTGCTCTACTCATGACTTTTCTCACACAACAGGCCTTTTATATTATTTAATCAATACTTTCATGTATAGATTTAAATAGTATTAATAATAATTATACAATTCTTATTTCTTGATAATTTAATAAAGTCTCTATAACATATTTATTTTATTTAGTATTTGATTTTCATCCCATTTTAATTTTCCAAATTTTCAACCACATTGGAAGGGGAAGTCGTGAAGTCATCGCGTTTCGTAGGCGTTATCAGAGCTTCCTCCGAGATAAGCCTGCTTGCGTAGGCGCCTTCATTCCACTCCATTCATTCACTCTGCTTGTATATTCGGTCACTCATCCATTCGCCATCAACATCATCATCATCATCATCATTCATTCATTCCAACCAAATATAATAAGAAACATTTGGTTGGATTTCAGTTGAATAATAATCATATATTTTGATTTCATATCACATAATATATCAAATTCCATTCGTGTAATTGCGTTATTTAAATTCGACAATTTCATGGAAACATAAATTATTATTAATTTTTTTTATAAGATTCAAGTTCATGTTATTTATTACAAAATTTTTTTTAAATTGAATAAATTGACTATATATAAATCTATATATACTACACAATTAAATTAAACCAAGTTAGAAATTATATAAATTATTAATTCAATAATTTAAAAAAAAAGATACACATTATTAAATTTTAAATCAATAACAATGAAATATTTACAAATTCGAAATTGATTATTAGAAAAATAAATTTATTAATTATTAATAGCTAAGAATTTTTTTAAATTATTTAAATAAAAAATATTATTATTATTTTTTATATTATTATAAAAAACATATATTTCTAAATCTAAATTAAAATATAAAAATCAATATTTGGAATCTTTCATGTTTTTTTTTTTAAAGGAAATATTTTATATTAATTTTTGTTATACATGTATTTATTAGATTTTATTTTAATATTGAAATTGTAAAATGAAAGTTTTACCTTTTTTATTTCAAAGACAATTAAATTCATCGTATTTAATTATTAATTGTCATATTATATATAAAATATTATATTGTAATATCAACTTTTTCAATTTGTATGTATAAAATTTTATTTAAATAATACCTTTATAAATTAAATATCTACTAATATATAAACATACATATATTTTATACCCTCTTTCCAAGGCCTCTTTTTTCCCAGTCAGCCACACCGTTTAGGCCGCGAGTGTGTGAAGTCTACCCCCCCCCCCTCCCCTTCCCACCCCAGTTCTCTCTCATCCATGCCCCAAGTACTAAATACCTTTCTAAAAAAAAAAATAAATAAATAATAATAATAACAACGCCAGAAATGGCAATATGTCACTATTGCAAACTCCACATTCGTGGTGAGAAATATAAATGCAAGACATGTTGTAAGGGCTTCCACGCAAAATGCGCAGTAGAACACCAACTTTTTCACAAGGACCAGCCCAACCCCTGCAATGTATCTTTTGAAAAAATCACGCTTGAAAACGACAACGCCGGACCTTCAACATCTTCACATTCAGACGTCTCCACTCCTATAGACAACCATAAAAACAACTGGCAACTGGTAAATCACAATAAAAGACTACGTGACAGCCCAGAAACTCGATGTGTTAAACAAAAGACTTTGGATGATTACACTATACCTACACACACTAATAAATTTCAATCACTCTCAGAACTAACTGACAACCAACCTAACTCTTCTAAAGAAACTATACCAAACAAACCCCCCCCTATTTTTATTCCTAATGTCACTAATTATAATGACATGTTGGCGTGTCTTGGCAGGGTAGCCCGAGACGGGTTCGTTTGTAAACTAATAAAAAAAGACGAAGTTAAAATCAATCCTAAAAAACCACTAGACTACACCTCCATAATTAAAATGTTAGATAACAGCAAAATTGAATATTATACCTTTCAACCCAAATCTGAAAGAAATTTTAGAGCTGTTATCAAACAACTACATCACTCGACTGACCTTGTTGACATTAAAAAAGAAATTGAAGACCTTGGTCACTCAGTGGCCAATATCTTTAATATAAGAAAAAAAACGACAAAGGAACCCCTACCTATATTCTTCTTAGACCTAAAACCAGCACCCAACAATAAAGACATCTATACTACTCAATACCTCTGTCATAGCAGGGTTGTAATTGAGGCACCGCGTGCTCGTAGAGATATCCCTCAATGTACGAGATGTCAGCATTATGGGCATACCAGGGCATACTGTAAGCTGAGACCACGCTGCGTCAAATGTACTAAAGACCATCTTACATCTGACTGCCAAAAAGACAAGACTTCTCCACCCCAATGTGTACTCTGTGGCGGTGACCATCCAGCCAACTTTAAGGGCTGCAAACATTATGTCGAATTACGACAAAACAAATATCCCTCTCTTAGACCTAAACAACTACAGACTGTACCCCCTCCACTACCAACTAGTTCAACTCATGATAAACGACAAACACTTAACTCCATGTCACAACCAAACATTCGCTACTCTGACATACTAAAATCTAATAACAACGACAACTCCAAATCTCTCCCGACACAAACACAAACACCTATTCTGGAAAGCATGTTGGTTAAACTCATGGATCGCATGGACACTATACTCAACCTTTTGACTACCCTCATTGCGAGAATGCCCAATGGATCGATTGCTTAAAATTTCATTATGGAATGCTAACGGCCTATTGAGGCATTCTTGTGAACTCAAACACTACCTGATAGACAAAGACATTGACATTATGCTAATTGCTGAGACTCATTTCAACCCTCGAAGCTACTTAAAAATTCCCCATTACAACCTATACTTTACCAATCACCCAGACGGTACATCACACGGAGGAACAGCCATTATAATCAAAGACAAAATATCCCATTACGAAAACCCTCCTTTTTACAAAGACTATCTACAAGCAACCTCTTTAACAATTCAAGACAAAAACGGACCTATTACAATTGCATCTACTTACTGCCCTCCCAAGCACCGAATTTCGTCTGGGGATTTTTGGGATTTTTTCCAGACCCTGGGGTCGAGGTTCCTTGCTGGAGGTGACTACAATGCAAAACATACTGACTGGGGATCTCGACTTATTACTCCTAGAGGTCGAGATCTCGCTAAGACTATTAACAAACACAACCTAATTACTATCTCAACTGGAAGACCTACGTATTGGCCCTCTGACAGTAACAAAATCCCAGACTTAATTGACTTTTTTGTGGCAAGAGGGGTTAACGGGGATGGATGCTTAATTGAATCCTGCCTTGATCTTTCCTCTGACCACTCCCCAGTACAACTTACATTAAACACCTGTGCATCTCTCAAATCAAACTCTCACTACTTGACTAATCATAAAACTGACTGGAATAAATATGCAGAAATACTAAACCAAAGCCTGGACCTAAACTTACCTCTGACATATAGCCTTGACATTGACAAAGCAATCTACCATATAACCAATACTATACAAATGGCAGCACGTCTGTCAACACCAAAAATTACTCCTAAAGACTTAAACCAAGACACACCAAAACACATTAAAGACTTAATAACTAAAAAAAATAGGCTGAGACGACAATGGCAGACAAACAGATCCCCACACCTTAAAACGACAATTAATAATCTATCTAAACAAATTGGGAATCTACTCAGAACTGAAAGGAATCAAAGCATTCAAAAGTATCTGAGAGACCTCACCCCTACTCATTCAACTGACTACTCTCTCTGGAAAGCGACAAAGAAACTTAAAAGACCAACTGAAAGAATCCCCCCACTACGTAGACAAAATAATGAATGGGCGAGGAGTGACATCGATAAGGCGAATACATTCGCTAGTCACCTTTCTAACGTTTTTACTCCTCTCCCACCAAAGGTCACTCCACCTGACAATAACTTTCAGGCAACACACCAATACAAAACACACAATTACTCAATGCCATTCCCCAAACTAATACAGACGTGTGAATTAAAATACATTATACGACAGACAATCAAAACTAAAAAGGCCCCGGGAAATGATCTAATCTCAGGTAAAATGTTGAGGAACTTGCCTGATAGGGCAATTCTCTTTCTGACCCTCATATTTAACTCCATCTTTAGAGTGGGTCATTTCCCAACCCAGTGGAAAACAGCCCTGGTGAAAATGATCCTCAAGCCTGGGAAACCTCCTGAGGAGTCAAACTCGTATAGGCCTATTAGTCTTCTCTCTGCCATCTCTAAATTGTTTGAGAGGGTCTTTCTTTCTAGACTCCGTCCCTTTCTAATAGATTTAATCCCAATCCACCAATTCGGCTTTAGAGAGAAGCACGGCACTATTGAGCAAGTACATCGAATTGTTGATGTTATTCACAAAGACCTTGAAAACAAACGTTACTGCTCAGCCGTGTTTCTTGATATATCTCAGGCTTTCGATAAAGTTTGGCACGAGGGTCTACTTCGGAAGCTTTATGACATACTCCCGCTAATTTATTACAGGCTGATTCGTTCTTACCTCGATGGCAGAAGCTTTAGAGTTAAGATGAATGACGCCATTAGTGAGGTTTATCCTGTTAGATCTGGAGTACCTCAGGGTAGTGTTTTGGGACCTATTTTGTATTTACTTTTTACAGCTGACTTGCCGACCAACCCGAACATAACCACAGCGACCTTTGCTGACGACACCGCTTTGCTCGCTTCACATAAAGACCCAATCGTGGCTTCTGCTATGCTCCAGGAAAGCCTGGACCAATTAAGGCCTTGGCTTGAGAAATGGAGAATAGCAGTTAACGAAGACAAATCTGCACACTTGACTTTTACTTTGAATAGACAGACCTGCCCCGGCGTAAATTTAGACAAACCCATTCCGACTAAAAGTACTGTAAAGTACCTCGGTATGCACCTTGACAGACGCCTAACGTGGGAGATGCACATCAAGTCAAAAAAAAAAACAACTGAGACTTAAACTTAACAAATTATACTGGCTGCTCCGACAAAAATCTCAACTGACGATAGACAATAAACTTCTAATTTACAAAATCATCCTTAAACCCATTTGGACCTATGGCATTCAGATGTGGGGGACCGCTAGCAAATCCAACAGAGACCTGATTCAGCGGTTTCAAAACAAAACACTTAGACTGATAGTCGGTGCTCCTTGGTATGTCCCTAACAGACTGATTCATAGGGACCTCGGAATGGATACAGTCCAAATGGAAATTAAAAATTACAGCCTTCGCTACAAAGACAGACTCCTTAAACACCCTAATCCCAAAGCCCGACAACTATTAGACACACAAGGACAACTGAGACGACTCAAAAGACTCAAACCACAGGACTTGACAAGAGACATTAATAAATAGACCCGCGATGGTGCCCTAGCTGGGATTAGCCATCAGGCTAATAATTCAGTGACATTCCCTTCCTCCTCTCCTCGACTATTTTCCTACCCAGTTCCAATGACTCACTCTCCTTAACCTGCCCTATAATTTCCTTTTACCTCCCCCCCTCGCCCATTTATTACTCTTTATTGTAAACCATGTATTATTGCCTTCGGGCAGATGTACAAAATAAATGGATGCTAAATAAAAAAAAAATAAAAAAAAAAAAAAAAAAAATTATTAATTGTAATGTAATTTGATTTAAAAGACAAAAAATAATAAAACACATTTTTATCTTTGATATATAGTTAAAAAAAAAGTGCTCTGTTAAATATTCCCAATTAGTGAATATTTTCATTCGTCATAATTTTATATCCAATTTTTCATCCAGTATTTTGATTAGATGAAATGTCTCATTAATTTCATATAATTCGTATTAAAATATCGATAACATAACAAAACAACCACAGTGTAATGAATAGATTGTATATTATGATTTTTTAAATCATTTTAAGGCATTGAAACAAATGTCGATCTGAAGGGCCTTACAAACATCCCAATTATCCATAAACATAAATTCCAAATCTATAGCCAACAACCTTCAATTCCATATCATGTGAAAATCATTCTTTCTTCTATTTCTAGCTCTTATATATAATTTCTTTAATATCTACCAAAGATCTGAAATGTTGAAGATAAATCCAACTTGAAATCTCGACAATGTTTTTCTACTTTACATATATCCATCTGGTTTCTCCCTTCCACGTTTTTTTTTTTATTTCTATCGCCACTTAACTTAACTTATGTCTATATTAAAAAAAAAAAAAAAAAAAAAACTAATTAAATTAAAAAAAAATGAATAAAAATGTGTAGGATGATGGATGAAATCGGAATTTGAAGAGTCATTTAGGCTGGTATTTTCGATGGATGGAGTGGCTGTGCGTGCGTAAGCGGGATACTTTCGAATCAATTTAATGCTTTTAGTCGTATCTGTTCGGTCTCTTTGCTATCTACAACAAGCAGATGGCTCAAAATCAACAGATTTGTGATGCAATAGATGTAAAAAAAAAAGAATATATCAAAATTCAATTGAAATAGAATAAATTTTCAATTTATGAATACCAATCAACAAAAAATATTCTCGTTTATTATCATCCAAAGTAGAACTTATTTCATTTATCTATTTAAAACAATTTGATTATTATACTCATATTATTATTATTATTTAGTTTTGTCTTATTTTACTTAATATACATACAATAAATTACACAGACAGAAAAATAAATTAATATGCATTCCTAACCTAACATATATCAGGCACTGGGTATCTCGAGGAGTGGGGAAGGGAAATATATACATATTTATATACTTTAACGCTATAAATATTCAGAGTGCTCGGTATTAATTGTCCCTGTAAAAAAAGATATAAATTAATGTTCAAATTTTGATTTTAACATTACAAAACAAAAATCATAACATTGTTATAAATTATAATTATTCCTATTATATATATATATATTTTTAATGGATTTACTCTTGGATCCTACAAATACTTAATCGATGAACTCGGAAAAACCTATATATCTTTATAATCCAATTTTATTATATAAATTCATTATTATATTATAATACCGTATAATTTTGCTTATTTATCTTTTATTTATTTATATATATGAAAAAATTAAATAATATTGAAAACAATAGTTTTTTTTAGAGTTTTTTTTTTACAAAAGTATGAATTTATCTATTGTTTTGAAATATATAAATATATAAATAAAGTGTCTTCAACCCCCCCCCCCCCCACGCACACACACTTCACTTGTGATTCATTTAGACATTCTTATAGCTTCCTTCCCGGTGTTTCAAATCCCGAAAGAAAGCATTTTGATTGGGATCGGATTCTGCAGACCAGTCGGTAAGCAAATATAGAAATGTTTTTGCGCCGACACTTGTCGCGGAAGGCGAGATAAGCGATAAGCAACGAACGAACGGTTGGGGAGGAAGCGGCGAGCTTAGGAATCAGTTCACTGTCAGCTTTTCTACTAACCCAACGATTGGAGATGTGGTGACCGGGTTTGAAAGATGTTAAAACATGCGAGTCGGTATCGATGGCGACCCCGGACTCGGGGGAGGATCGCCTCCCAATCTTGGCCAGGGAGCACTGTATCCCTTCAGGTAGGCGCGTAAATGGAAAAAGTGATTTTCTTTATTTATGTTATACTAAGTAATGTGCTAACAAATTGCAACTTATTAAAGTGAGGGAGTTCCCCTGCTATTTTTTATGACTCGAACATATTTCACCATTATATTAAAAGAGGAACTCCTCAGGGGAAACCTTACCGTACTTGGAAAATAAATTGGAACTCTCTCCGTATATATCAACCACTTCTCATATATTTATCTGCTTCATTTAAATATTATTATCATTTTTTTTAATTTAATTAATGCATTATATAATATTCATTTAAACAAGTCATGAAGGCCGTTAGATAAATGAATGATTAATTATTCTTTTTTTTTTATTCTTTTGTTTTTGTTTTTGAACAAATTCGTGTTTGATTAATCTGTTCACTACGAAATAAACGTTGTAATGAAATTGTTCTCCAAAGCACCATTTGTGTTTGAAAAAATAATTGATAATATCCGAATGAAAATTACTAATCGACTTTCTCGTTTTGTAACTTCTCGGGTTCATTGATTCAACGCAACGTAACGACGGTGGTTTTGATGACGCATTCCTCCTGAATCGCTTAGCAACCGCACACTCGCACACAGACAAAAAAAAATTGTCTTTTCGCTGAGCTTTGGTCATTAGATTCGATATGATTTGCTTGTCAAGTTGGCATCCCCTAAAATTACCTCCGTAATCAAGCAACTCAGGCAGCACTCATTTCCTTTATCGATGACATTTTCTATACCTTTTCGTAATGTTAATAATCCCCCTCCTATTCCTCCTCCTCTTCACATTCTTTCTTTCATTCATGTTTGCACCTTAACTCTTCAATAAAGATAAATTGACGGAGGGAAGTTAATGGCTTCTTTGCCTCCGTCTTGATGGATTCTTGAGAGATTTCTTCCTTCCATGTCAATCTCGATTAAACTCTTTGAATTACACCAACAACCCATTTTTTATTTTTTTTACTTCTCGATTTCTGAAATCTTCAATAAAAAGCACATAATTCTACTTTTTCTCAATAACCGTGAAATAAATGAAAACCAAGTCAAGGTTTGATGTTTTGATAATCATAAATAAAAAAAAAGAATTGCCTGACCGGGATATTTTCTTGTGTTTATTTTTCTCCCAATATCCCATTTACAATGCATGTTGATAACAACCGGCAACGTTGATCCTTTTCTCACTAATTCGACGACACACCATGCCACGAATTGTCCTTGATTCCATTTACAAATTCCGGCTCATTCTTTCACAAATCTTCTTCATATATTCTTCTTGCATCATCTCCATGAAAAAAACAAAACAAATCAAAAAATACATATCTTATTCAGATTTTTAATCTAATTTCATATAAATTCATCTGTTAATTATTTTGATTTCTATTCAAATTTGCAAATTCTACAATAATAATAATAATAATTATTCTGTTTCAGTTATTTTTTTTTATTTATTTTTTTTTAATGTTTCATTTATAATACGTGAGCGAATTTCCAATAAAAAATCTCCTTTACTTGCCAAAATAAAAATATGGATAAACAAAAGCATTTATAATCAATTTTAATTACTAATCCTCTTCAATACCGGATGAATGAATGAATGATCCATCCAATCTGATCTGACCTCCCCTCATGCATGATCATTAAATATACATAGATGGGGAAATAATTAATAGTGATCAGGATCCCTATATTTTTTTTTCACTCACTTTCTCTCTTTAGAAAAATTTCAAAATGATTGACAGATGTATGTTTGTGCAAACTCATTATATGTGCAAAGAAATAAATAAAAAATATCTGATATATATATATAATCTAATTAAATAGAAATGGGAATGTAATATTTTGTGTATCACAAAATCATAATTTAATTTTCAAATTAATTCATTTTTGTTACATATTTCTACAGAGATACATTCCTATACTTATTATGTATTCATATACTAATATTTATAAAATCTGATTAATTATTATATTTTTACTATTTTTATTAATATTTTGAATAATATTGAATTATCATAATTATTAACTAATAATAATAAACTAGTGTTAATAAAATAAAGTATATATCATAGTATACAATGTAAGAGGTAAGAGAGATGAGGGAAAATAGATTTGTGTGTGGAATAGGTGTTGTTTTCAAATATATGAACACTTGGAGAAATGTGGCTGCTGCTGCCAAGAACTTTCGAGTTCAGTAGAGCCACAGAGCTAGATAGATGGATATTATAGTATTCATTAATTTTTATGTGATTTTTAAATTTTAATCTGTTTTAAACAAGTAAAACAGTTATTAATTAAATAAATCCATAAGTGACTACTGACTGACCCTGTTTCTATTTCAGTTTAAAACAATACAGTTCTTATCAGAGAGGATATTTCTCAAATTAGAAAAATTTTTGGAATCGGTTTGATTATCTAAATCCCTTCAAAAACTATTAAAGTATATTCCTCAATATACCTTAAATTCTATGTTTACTTATAAAATATTTATACAACTTAGTAATCTTGAGATTAATTATATATATATAGTATATTGTTCGTTCTTGTTATATAAATGTTTCTTATATATACATAAATTTCATTATGAATTGATAATATAAATATTTGATTAAAGTGCTTACGACATTTTTTTTAAACATACAACTAACTTATAAAATTGATTAAAATATAAATATAATGAAAATAATCTTATTTTTTTTATTAGAAGGGGCGTATTAGCATTTGAGGTTCATGAAAGCCACGCTGGTAGATCAATATTTCATATTATATATATTCTAGTATATAGATACATAAAATAATAATATATAAATAATCTTATGTTTTTAGTGTGGCTATAAAGGGGCTTTACCGAACTTAAATCTAAAATAAATAGATATTAATGCTAATGACTTGAAATTAATACAAATAAGTAGATTAAAAATTTATTTGTATTTTGTAAGTTATTAATTGATTCTAATATAGCTCAGTGATATAGTAAAGGGGATGAGAAATCAAAAGTATACAAAAATTATATATAACATATATTCTATAATATTATATCTAACTTAATGCATTTTCAAATAAATGTTAAATTGGCCTTAGATCCCGGAGGGCAAAAGAAAAATAAATTGAAAAATTGAAAGTTGGTTAATATTAAATTAAGCAGTAACGGAATAATAATAGGTGAATAAGTGAATACAAATGGTTGCCTATCCCTGGAGAATTTTTCAATTGTTTGCCGTTTGCAGTTCATTTTTATTCAGTGAATGATTTCTCACAGGGTGCAATCAAATGAGCGGAATTCCTAAGGGAAGAAAGAGGGGCGCAAAGATAAATTGACAAATAAAATTGTATTTGCTCGCTTATTTGTCAAAAATTGTTAGATCTATTTATTAATAGAAGGAGCCTCTTTGAAATTCGCGTGGTGCGATAAGAAGAGAAAAAAAATGGTTTAGAGTGGGGGTTTTGGAATGTTTGCATGTCATTGAATCATGTCGTTGTTCACCTCACTTGTTTCCAATAGAGATAAGAAAAAAATCAGTTCCCCGAATGAACTTGATCTCATTATGTTTCTTTACAGATCGACTATCCGGAGGCACAGAGCGGCCGGAGCGGCGGCGGGGGCGTCAGTGTCAACCTCGTGTTCGACGACTCGGTAAGATATTTTGGGGACATTGGTACTCATCATTTCGACATTCCTTTCCCTTTTATTTCAACAACTTTCTATTTGTCTTTTTATCTCAAGTATAAAACGGGCATTAAATTATAATAAAATCATTCTGAATGACTAACTTGCATATTAATTCCTTCCAACCTTTAAAAAAAAGAACAAATTAAAAAAATTATAAAAAATTTAAAGAATATTTACTTCATTCTCTCTTTCTCTCCCAAGTACTACTTACTATTATTATTATACAGCAATACGAAGGGTTGACAAGATAAAAATGACATAATATAATAATCTAAGAGTATAAGTTTCAAAAAATAAATTAATTAGAAGTGTTTTTTGTGATACTTGCACCTGAAAATAAATGTATCCCTAACTTTATAAATAATTTAAATTTTATAACAAAAATATGCAATTTCTTTATAGTTTATCTGTTTATTTTATTTCTCAATTTCATTCTATTTTATTTATTTTAACTATTTTTTTTAAATACAATTAATTTATTTTGAATTATTATTAAGAGAATTTTTATTAAAAGACCACATTATTTGTATAAAATTATTTATTAAATTAAAATAATTGTACAACGTTTCAACTGCTTATTCTGCAGTCGTTTTCAAGTAACCGTACGCTTGCTCCGATTCAAGCGGACTGGACTTCCATTGTAATGACTTCCAGCAAGCGTACGGTTACTTGAAAACGACTGCAGAATAAGCAGTTGAAACGTTGTACAATTATTTTAATTTAATAAATAATTTTATACAAATAATGTGGTCTTTTAATAAAAATTCTCTTAATAATTATCAAAATAACCACAAAAGCTTTAATAAAAAAAAAAATTATTTTGAATTAGTATAAATAATAAATTTCAAATTTTTGGTAATAGTTTTCAATCAATTTATATTGTCTTTGGAAAGTTTTTAAGTGATTCTCTTTACTGAAATTATGTTTTAATAAAAAAAAATCTTAATAATAATTTTGAGGAATATTAAATAAATAATAAATGAATTTTTATGAAATGTTAACTTAAAATACTTTATATAAATTTTTATTAAAATAAAAAAAGACATTACAATAAAAACAAATTGCATCAGATAAAACATTTTCCTCATCAAACTTGAATTTCCTTAATTTTTTTTTAACCTTTTAAAAATAAATTAAATAAATTAAAGCAATTTTTAATATATGCTGTCAATATTTACAAAATTAATTCCATTTCTATTTTTTTTTTTTTAATTTTTTGTATTTTTTTTTACATCTTAATAAATTGATTAAATAAAAAAATCCTATCATTATGGTTTGTTCAAATCTTAAAAAAAAAATCTGGGCATCATTCCATCATATTAAAATCATTTGAATAATTTGAAGCATTTATAGTTTTAGAGATTTTTTTCAAACAGTCGATGTCCAATATTTGATTTGATATTTAAACATTATTTTGGTTGTTTTGCAGCCACTGCCGACGGGACTCTCCGGCCGTCCTGAGCTACTCGTCAAGTCCAATCGGTCTTCGCATAGCTCGGACACTTCCAGCGCGTATAGTGGCTCCGATACCATGGCCAGTGTCCAGAGTTCCCTCGATGCTGACGAGGTGGACTTGAGCGGGCTTGTCGAGTCCGTCGTCGACTCTGACGAAGAAGAGGATCTTGCCGAAAGCATGGATGTAAGTTCATTTTACCCCTTTTTGTAAAAGAAAATATTAATTAAATAATTTATTTCAGAGTCTTACCGTAAGGGATACGGTACGAGAATGTCTTGAAAAGGATCCTTCAGAGAGGACTGAAGATGATGTTGATACGTTACTCGAATTCACCCAACATCTGAAAGCATTTACTAAAATGACACTCGCAGTAAGGAGGGCACTTTGCGGGGTCATGGTATTCGCGGTTGTTGAAAGAGCAGGTACTATTGTTATGAACGACGGCGAAGAGCTCGATTCCTGGTCTGTTCTTATCAATGGCCATGTTGAGGTAACCCATGCGGATGGACGCACTGAACAACTCCATCTCGGAGATAGGTAACTACATTTTCCATTCTTCTATTCCACCTTTTTCTAGACCTAACATTATTTATTACTTAATTACTAATAAAAATATTCTTTATTATTATTTAGCTTTGGCATTTTGCCTACTATGGACAAATTATATCACCGGGGTATAATGCGAACTCGCTGCGATGATTGTCAATTTGTTTGTGTCACACAAGCTGACTATTTTCGAATTCAGCATCAAGGGGAAGAGAATATTCTTCGTCATGAGGAGGATGGTCAAGTAGTCATGGTCGTGGAAAGAAGAGAGACAATGGATGGAGGATCCAGACGTGGACATGTTGTTATTAGGGTACAATTCACAATTCATAATCACCAACAATTTTTATTTACAACTTTTTACTTATTTTACTTCTTTTTTGCAGGCCACTCCAGAACGCCTAATGCTCCAACTGATTGAAGAAAATTCCATCATTGATCCTACCTATGTAGAAGACTTTTTACTCACCCATAGAACTTTCATTGAAAACTCTATATCAGTTGCAAATCAACTGCTCTTATGGTAAATCAAAAACAATATAACTATCATTTTTTTTTATAATTTTTCTATCATTAATTATATGAAATTAATTACAAATAGTGATTCATTATTTGTAATTAACTGTTTTTCTCATATAAAATAAATCTCCAATCATATAAACATTTATAATATTATTTTGAACTTTGTTCTATATTTGTTATATTTTGTTTTTCTTTTTAGGTTCGATGAAGCATCGGTTCGTGATAGAGTGACAAGAGTAGTATTATTATGGGTAAACAATCATTTTACGGATTTTGAAACAGACCCGTCGATGATGGAGTTTCTTGAGACCTTTGAAGTTGGACTCGAACGAGAAAAAATGCATGGGCAACTGCGGCTACTTAATATAGCCTGTGCAGCAAAAGCGCGAACAAGAAACGTAACTCTTGCTCGTCCAAGCAGAGATGAAGTATTACAATTTAATATTCTTGGCGGCTATGAGAAAGGATTTGGGATTTTTATATCTAAGGTTATTTTATTTTATATTTTATTTATTTACATTTAATTTAATATTATAATCTATTACTTGATATTTATAATAAATTACTTTTTTTTTAATTAAACTTTTTTACAAGTTGAATAATAAACAATTTCTAAAGATGTATTTTCTATAATTAAATTTAATTTTTGTATTAATTTTTATTAATTTATCTTTGATTCGTGATAATAATTTTTCTTTAAAATATTAAATATTGCTATTTAGGTGGAGAAACAGTCTCGAGCGGAAGATGTTGGTCTCAAACGAGGGGATCAAATTTTAGAAGTCAATGGCCAATCTTTTGAACATGTGAGCCACGCTAAAGCTCTAGAAATTTTACGAGGCACCACCCATCTAAGTATCACTGTCAAATCTAATTTGCTCGCATTCAAAGAAATGATACAATCTCCGGACAGTTCTCCAAGACCACGTGCTCGCAAAGTATGTTTCCTTATTCTATCTATTCTAAAATTCTATTCGAAATTCCAAAATTAATTCTTGTGTTTATTTTAATGTTGAATTTTAGGTTTCGGAAATCGCCAGATTGCAAGCTGATCCTCGCGCACGGCTTTCTGCTGTTGATCCTGGTGCACTCGGCGTTTCAGGTTTAATTCCAGGTACCGCTTCTCTTGCCATAAACACCCCACCGCCAATCTCGGCTGTGTCAACGATGGGTGCTACTCTCACCGTAGCTGCAGCTGCTTCACCCATTAAAGATGGAAAGAAAGAGCACAAAGGTTTCATGACCCTGGGTCCCAAACGTCGCCTTCAGAAAGCTCTCATGAAAATGAACATCCTACCTAAAAATACAATTCAGTAAGTTTTAATATTTTTTTTCATATTATTCACAAAATTATTTGGATTAATTATCATATTCTTTTTGAACCACGAAGTACTTACTACATAATAATTTACACAGAAAGATAGAAATATTCATTTATTATTTTTATTTATAGTGATGGTATTCATACTGAAGTTGATAGTGCATATCCCGCCATTCAATCAGGAGTTCCTGGTGGAGGAGGTGGAGTTGGACAAACTCTCAGCCATAGTCAAAGTAACCCAGATCTGATAATGTCAGCCTGTTATGAAGATTTAAGAAATACAGCTGACTATCCAGAACACGTACTCAAAGTAAATAGGATTATATTTTATATTCCATTGTTATTATTTGTTATTTTTTGTTTAAATTTTTAGTTCCTAATTTTCTCCTTCTTTTTAAAGGTTTATAAACCGGATCAGACATGCAAATATCTGTTAGTTCATAAAGAAACAACAGCACATGAAGTAGTTATGCTGGCTCTACAGGAGTTTGGCATAACAGATCCTAGTTCAAGATTCTCTCTTTGTGAAGTATCAGTCGCTGAAGGTGGTATCATCAAACAACGTCGATTGCCAGATCAACTCCAAAATTTGGCAGAGAGAATCGGGCTTAGTAGCAGGTAAGAATCACAAAATAGTTTTTTATCAATTTTATTGAATATTTCCGATATACTTACTAACTGAAAAATCGAAAAATTATTCTCTTAATATAAATACAATATACTCACACTTAAAATTATTATTTTCATTAAAAATATATACTATTATAAATTTCTAGAAGTATTATTTTTTTTTAAAAAAATAGGTATTATCTGAAAACAAATGGAACGACTGAAACTTTGGTACCGGACGAACTTGCTGGGGAGCTGATACGTGAAAGTCAAGTGCATTTTCTTCAATTAAATGCCGTCGAAGTGGCCATACAACTCACTTTGCAAGATTTTAGTATATTTCGTCAAATTGAAAGCACTGAATATGTGGATGATCTATTCGAATTACGCAGCCGTTACGGATGTCCAATGCTTTCACAATTTGCTGAAGTAAGCTTAATTTATATAGGAATTAATCATTTTATCGTAAATAAATAAATATTTATATAATCTTTTTCCAGCTTGTTAATCGAGAGATGTTTTGGGTAGTGACAGAAGTGTGCTCTGAACATAATCTAGTCAGAAGATCTAAGATCATTAAACAATTTATTAAAGTAGCACGTAAGTTTTATATATATAATATTATATTGATATTTTGTTAAACATAAAACTATTAAATTTTAATTGATTATTTTTAATACATATTTTAGGCCAATGTAAGGAATGTAAAAATTTTAATTCAATGTTCGCGATTGTGTCTGGCCTCGGTCACGGAGCGGTATCTCGATTACGAGTGAGCTGGGAGAAATTACCGAGTAAATATCAACGGTTATTTAGTGATTTACAAGATCTGATGGATCCATCCAGGAATATGAGTAAATATAGGCAGCTTGTTAGCAGCGAACAATCTCAGCCACCCATTGTACGTAATATTCCTGTTATGAAAAAAAACAACTATTTTCTTATTTATTCTATTAAAACAAAAAGAAAGAAAATTAATCAAATGAATAATTATCTTTGTTACAGATTCCATTTTATCCTGTAGTTAAGAAAGACCTGACATTTATTCATCTTGGCAATGACAGCCGAGTAGAAGGTTTAGTAAATTTTGAAAAATTGCGCATGATTGCTAAAGAGGTTCGAACACTTACAAATATGTGTTCTAGCCCTTATGATCTGCTTACAATGCTTGAGCTAGGTGAGGAAAACGGTAAAAATCTAATCGAAATATTTACCCTCGGGTTGAAATAAATGAATCCATTTGCTTGCAGCTGGACAACCACCATCAAGTGCAATGGTGGCCCTAAATCAATTGACAACAGGCAATGGCAGCGGAACTGCAGGACCTCAGGGCGCAGCCACTGTAAAACGAAGAAAGAAATCTACGGCTCAGCCTAATCCTAAAAAAATGTTCGAGGAGGTAGGCATCCGTTATACTTTTTTAGATTTAAAACTTAAATTATTTTTCCTATAAAGAAGAAATTTGTGTTTCTCAATTATACGAACAAATCTATTTTACAATATACTCTTATAGTAATAAATATATCACTCCATTTTTTTCTTCAGTTCAGGAATAGTAAAATTGTAAAAAAATAATAGAAAAATTTAACAAATTATTATTTTTTATATAATAAATTTTAAATTCATTTATTTTTAATAATTATAAAATAATATTTATTTACTTAATACATATATTATATTTTCTAATTTTGAGTTAAATAATTGTATTTGTGAATTAATTAATGAGACTAGTTTTATTTTATTGTTTATTTATTAATTTATGATAACTTAAAATATGTTTTTTTTAGCTTGAGTGGAATTTAATGTTGGATATAAGAATTAATTTAATAATATTTTGTTTTGAATAAACTCAATCTAATATTTGTTTTTGTTTTTAGGCCCAGATGGTTCGTCGGGTCAAGGCATATTTGAATAATATGCGAGTTGTAACTGATGAGGAGAAATTGCATTCACTCTCCTTGGAGTGCGAGCCTGGAGGTTCAACTGCCCCCGCCTCAGCGCCAATCAGAAAACGACACCCCTCACCTACACTGAGTACAACATCGAGTGCCAGCAGCGCAAGTGAGGGCAAGAAAGGACTTCCAGGTGTTCCAGCAGGGACAAAATTCGGTGCGGCGTCCCCTCAAGCAATGAGGAAGATGCTGGCACTCTCAGAGCCAGGCAAGACTCGTCCTCGGCAACCCCGTCATGGCAGCGTCGCAGGTGGCCATCCTGCAGCGCTTAGCCCGACGCCGTCGCCATCAGCACATCGACGAGGAACGGCACCAGCAGCTGTGCCTCCGGCAGCAGCAAGGACTCTCCATGAACGATCGCATTCAGACACGCCTACCCTCCCAGTCGACCTGAGCGCCGAGAGTAGCAGTGTCACCTCACTTAGCAACTTGCCCCTGCGAAAAACTCTTACCTCCGGTCAGTGCGACCCCAGGCTTCCTACTAACTTTCACCATCCCCAGTATTAATCAGGAATCTGTACTCTGGAATTGGATATTATCCCTTATTTATATAAGACCCATCTTCTGTTGATTACTTCTATTCTAAAGAGATTAATTATCCTCAAACCATAGCATGTATTTAACTAATAATTATATATTTATTAATAACACCTGCTCTTGTTGACTATTAAGTAGATCTTATTATATTATATATATTGTCTCATTGTCATATAGTATAATATTTGTTTTTGTTAATTTTAATAAGTTTTCGTCATAATTTTTTGATTTCGTGTTGATTTCTTTTCTTTCTCTAGTTTTCACTTTCATTTACTTCACTAATTTCTCTAAAATAGTAATTTGCACCAATTCTATTTTTAAACACTTGGCATGAATATATATTTCATTTATAACATTCTTATCTTTATTAATTAATTAGACTAATTTACATTTATTTATAATAAATATTTATTTTATTATTTTTAAAATTAAAATCTTATATAATTAACAATTATTAATTAATAATCTTACATGTAATTTTTGTTAATTAATAATATCCTTTAACTAAAATTTTGTGATATTTTATAAACCTGTATGAGATTATTTTAAAACTTTGAATGAGTGAATTTATTTAATTAGTCCATCATATTTGCTTATTGATGGTGCTTTGCTTGATATTATATTCTTTGCGGATGGGCTAGAACGTGATTGTCAACCACCTGTACAGGGTCGGTGACATCCACAGACAGCGGTCATTCCACGCAGCTCGATTCACACAGCAACAGCAGTGTCGAGGTTGCTCCACTTGGCTGCTCACCTCCGGCACCCACTCGAAGACCCGCTGCCCCACCACCCCCCGGTAAGCAACAACCCTTTCTCACTCTTAAAACTATTCTAGACTATCCTCACACACGAAATCAAAACTAAAACGGAAACTATAATAATATTCACTCCTCCCTTGTATTATTATTATCATAATCATTATGATTAGGATTACTTTTTTTAATCAACCCCTTATACAAAGTTTTAAAGTTTTATATAAGAAAGGAAAATTATTGATATTTTTTTAAATTTAAATTGCAAAATTAATAATAATTTTATTATATTCATAGAACTCTTTATATTTTTAACTTTTGAATTAGATTCTTAAAATTATTTTGAAAATACAACTTATTATAACGTTTTTTTTATATTTTATGAACATATAAACATTAATTTTTATTTTCATTACAAATAAAAAAAATCAATACAATCAATATTTTTCCTATCTTATTAATAATTTTTTAATAAAAATAAATAATTTTGAAATGGTTTACATTTTTATATAGATTTTTACAATAATAATCTTAATATAATTGTTTTAAATCAATATTATTTGATAATAAATAATATTTTTTTAACAATCATTGTATCAAACAAAAACCAGTGTGAAATTTAAAAAATATATTTTTGTAGTATTTTTGCTTATTAATTAACTCAAGGGTTTTAAAAATGAACTGTTGAAATTGTCTTAAGCTTAAATTTATGATTTTTTTATTTAAATTAATTAATTATAATTTATATTTTTTAAATATTAGGATTTAAGATTAATTCAAATTTGTCTTCCTTTAAAACCAAATCAAATTTAAAAATTATGTAACATATTTAAAAAAATCTAATAACTTACGTAATAAATTATTGATAATTTGAAGTTGATAAAATATTGTTTATAATGTGAATCTCTAAAAATATTCTATCAACTATTATATAAATATAATTATATATAGTACGTGATTATTCCTTCGATGCCAAAGATATTCTAACTATTCTAGTGAATTTTACCAAAGTTACACTATATACCATTTTATTGGTAATATAAATTTATATATATATTAAATTGTATATAATTTAATAATAATCAAAAGTTTTAATGCATTTTTTCCTAGAAATATATTTATTTTTTAAAATGATTATTTGAAACCTCTTTTTTGTTAATAATTTATTTATTTTGTTATTCATGTTCTTTTTTTAAGTTTTTTTTCTTCCTAAATAATGTTTAAAAATATGAATAAATATTTATTTATATTATTTCTATTTTTTTTAGAGATGTTTAGATTTCTCTTATCTATTTACTGTGTATAGTTTTCATATTAAATTATTAATAAATTCGAAAATACTTGAATTATTTGAAACATGTCACCCCCCCCCCCCTTCTCTTTGCATGTTTTTTTTTATTTGATGGATATAAACGGCATGCATGCCAATCCGGTATCTTTACAACAAACAAATAAATAAATGAAATCAAAGAGTTAAGAAAAAAAAAATCAAAACCAGCATACCTTTCGTGTGTTTGTTTGTTTTTAATAAACTCTTGTCTTAATCTGATCCTTATGTTAAATCTCTCACGTTAAATAAGTTTCCTCTAATTAATGAGGGAACCATCTCTTGAAGCATGCCATGCATTTGTCTTTTCCTGAGGGTTACTCCTCATTTGTGCTTGTGTTGGTTGTCTGCAGCGGTCCCCGGCAAGCCGGCCCTCCGTCCCCCCTTCCCTCTCGCCGTCCAAGTGCTTCCAACTCTTCTGCCCTACGGTAAGTGGAAGACCCTCCAGTTCCCTTTGCCCCTCCTTGCCTGCATGGGTCTGTACTCTCATTTCAACTACCACTTCACTAATAAGCCATAATTATAGAATATGCAGGCTTGGGTGATGTTACTCAATGCAAAATTAGAATCTTTCAGCGAAAATGATGAGCTGAAAAGTTTTTACTATTTGCAGAGTCATATTTACTTTTTTGGAAATTTTTGAGAATTGAATTGAAACAATTATAAAAAATACATTTTACATTAAATTATTTAATATTTAAAAAAAGTTTTAATTCAATTGAACAACCGCTTAGTAGATTCATGATAAAAACAATTAATTATCAGTTAATTTTTTCAAAATATAATTCATTATTAAATCAATTTACCCTTTTTCAATTGCTTTTACTTTTATAGTATTTTTTTTTATTTATACTGCCAATTTAATAAACTATTATATGAACTATTTTCATTTACTAATATAAATGCAAATACTACAATTATAATATATTCTAAATATATAATTTTTAATATTCAATTTAAATCATATTAATATCTCTTCAAAACTAATATATTAATTTCCATAATCATTTTTTTCTATCAAAATTCATAACTAGTAAGCAAACTTAACTGCTTATTTATTCTATTACTAAATGTATATAAATTTTATTAAATTGAATTGAATTTAATCAATATTTGGTTCATATTAAATTAATATATTATTTTTTATGATACATATTTTTTATTATCTTAAAGAAAAAAATAATAAATAATTCTAAAAAATATTATCATGATAATCTTTTAATTAAAAAGTATTTATGACTCAAAGTAAAATTGTATGCTTGTAAATAATGAATAAGAAAGTTATGAATTGCAATATTTAATAATAATAATATTAAAAAAAATTAAATTAATAAAATTGATGAATGTGTTTGCACTTTTCCCCTGACCATCACTCTCTCCTACTAGACTTGAAATGCACCTTTAACAACTTGATCTAATAAGAATTAAGGTGGTGGTTATCGATCAAACATTTAAATTATTTGATTTTCCTTCATTAGAAATTATTCTCTCATGTGCAGGTGGTTGTGGTATGCCGCCGCCTCCTCCACGTTCACGTCATCCGCCTGCATATAACGTTGCTGCTCAAATGGCTAGAATAAATCGTCTGGGACGAGCACACTCCCATGAGGGAGTCACTGGTTACTATCATACCGACCCAGAGGAAGATGGTATGTATCTCATGACAAGATCACAGAAATTATCTCTATATCAACATTAATAAAATAAATATTTAGAAATTGTAAATATTCTCTATATTAGCAATAGCATAATAAACAATTTTTTTTCTAAATTCTGTAATTGTTATTAATGTATAAAATACCTAAAAAATAAAAGTGAAACTACTATTTATACATATTTAATTTTATTTTAAAGGGAATATTGATAGATGATAGATATGCAAATTATCATTTACGGATAGTAAAGGAAATAAATATGCTAATTTCTAATATAATACATGTATAAATGTATTATTTTTATTTTTTATATTGAAATATCAATCTTAGTCAGGAGTCGCCAAATGGAAAATTTTTGTTAGTAAGCAGAAAAATTGTAATATTGGAATTAAACCTAGCTTTTTTTATAAAAATAACTGTTATATAATTTTATTCTTTTAATCGATGCATTTTATATTAATTTTAATGAAATTTTATAATTATTAATATAAAAATATACTTAATTAGATAAAATTGCACATTTAATACTCCATGAAGTTCTAAAAAATTGGTGATCGTTGCTCTAAATAAAAGAACAAAATATTTTTACATAACCAAAATACAATATTAGGTCAATACTTTTGTATCAAATTTATATTATTAATTGGATTAAATTAAATTTTTAAGAATTTAGCTGATTCAATATATATATATATATATATATATATATAAAAGTATATACTACTAGTCCACTGGATGAATAAAATATTAATTTAATATCATAAAATTATCTGTATTTTTTTCTGTTGATATATATATATATATTCAAGATTATTAATTTATTTTACTTTTAATATATTCACAAGTTTTTATTGGATATCTATATACTAAATTTTATTTAATTTACATTAAAAATAACTAAAATAAAATATAAATGATAATATAATATATAAATAAATTTTTAATTTAAATATAATAATATTGTCTTTTTATGAAATAAATATTTATTTAAACAATTGAATATATAGTACATTTTATTTTAATTATATTTTAAAACTAAATATAAAATATTTTATTTGATTAATCGTTGTTTTATTTTATTTTAATTTACAGATGATGAAGATACTCAGGTGTCAGCTGTATAATTTAATGTCTCCCCGCCGGCCGGTGCGACTGTTATCTATGTATTATATAGATTTTTAGATAGGGTTTCTGTTCCCTTTCTCGTGTAAGACATTCCGTATCCTGTATATTTTATGTTGTCAATTTAAATTTTTTATTTTCTATTTTGTATCTCATACAATACCTCCACCCCTCTTTCTATATATATATATATATAGATAAATTATAAATTTATATATTGTGTTGTGTCTATATAAAATGAACAATGATTTTTAAGCCAAAGAATTTAAGAGTGATCCATTTTTTTATTTTTTACGACAGTATTTTGTCCTCATTTTTCACTCTTCTTATTTTGTCCATTTTGTTTAATAATAATTATTTTAAATTTTTGTACATTTAACATAGATTTACATATTACATATTTATATAAACAAATCAATAAGCATTGATCTACATATAAATGTAAAGAAATAAGAAAAAAATACATTATTTATAAAATAAACTACTTAAATTGTAACATATATCTTATTTATATGTTACCTAATATTTCAATATTTTATGAGATTTGAATTCTTATGTATATAGGTATATATATATCTGTATATCTATATATAAACATGTATAGATATACAGATATATATATAATATATCTGTATATATATGATTAATTTACTGAAATAAGCATCTTCTTATACAGATGCTATTTATAAACGTATTTCGTGCATTTATTAAATGACTATATCAACGCGATAAATTCTAGAAACATATCTGCTAGAGGCTGATCCAGTAGAGGTGAATTCGTTACAACCCACTAAACTGTGTTACTAAATACTCAATGTTTATCATATAAGGATGGATATAATTATATATATATATATATTGATTCCGTTTTTATTTGATTTTTTGATATATTTTTTTTTTATTTTTCAAGACAAACGTATATCATGATTTTAATTATTCTGCTTCATTAATGTAGATCTATTTCAATTTTTGTCTGTTATATTTATTAATTTTTATTTGATTTCTATTAACAATGTTAGATATAAAGAAATCCTCTCTTCAATATATATTATATAAATTCCATTCTAATTTCAATAGTGAAAATTGTTGAAATTCTCATTTATTTAAAATTTTATTATATTTATACTTAATAATAATAAATTTAAATATTCTGTTTTTCAAAATTATGTTATTTTGATTATAACTTTTTTTAACCAATTCATATATTTTATTAAATTGCAAAAATTAGATAAATATCTTAAAAATCATTTTCAATTTTTATTACCTATAAATAAATTGGTTTGCAATAGAATTTATGAATTGAGTTTTTATATATTTTCACTGTCATTGTAAACACTAAACAAAAAAAAAATTTTTGCTTTTATGATTTATGATTGATATATATATATAATTTATCATTTCATATACATTTATGTTAATTTAAAAAAATATTTTCTTTAAGAATTTTTGTGATTTTATGTAAACTACCTTAGATGAATGAATGATCATTGCAATCCCGGTAAATAATCACTCACAACATTGTTTAATTTTAAAAATTTAAATTTAAAAAATTTGTTCTTTTTTCAAATTTTTTTCTAAAACAAATAATTTATTTATTTAAAAAATATTGAAATTTAATTAATATTTATTTATTTCTATTTAATTTAAATAGAACATACATATGTATAGAATGAATCTCTGTCTATGTAATCCATAAAAGCACAACTCTCAGATCTATAAAAAAAATATATCTCTATATACTTAAGCTCTATTTAATAATTATCTTGTTAATATCAATGTCCAGAATAAATATATATTTATATATATATATAGATATATATAGATATAGATATTATAATATTTAATAATATAAATATATAAATTAAATAAATGTTTAATTAAATGCATTTAATATATTATATTGAAAAAAACAAATATAATGAAAAAAGAAATATGTGCAATTGTTTCACTACATGTTAATTTGAATTTGAAATTAAATTTTCATCTATTTTAATAAATTACTCTAAAATGGGGGTTGGTCGGTTTCTCATATCTCATTGTATATATAAATATATATTTGTCATATTTTTAAGAGTGAGTCCATAATATTTGAATATAATTTTATATAAAATAAAAAAGAAAAAAAAACAAAAACAAAAAACTAAAATAATCTAAGAAATTTTAATTTTTTATAATACAAAATATAAAAATAATAGA
Source organism: Labia minor (assembly GCA_963082975.1). NCBI lineage: Eukaryota > Metazoa > Arthropoda > Insecta > Dermaptera > Spongiphoridae > Labia > Labia minor. The sequence goes on along the minus strand of OY720347.1, from coordinate 25,531,865 downwards.
AAAATATACAATTTGAAAATAACTTTCGATTTGGTATGCGTGAGCCTAGATGACTAGTCCTATACTAATTCTCTCTCATTCAAATTTTACTTTTAGTTTTGTTATTCATTACTTATCACTACTTCTAAGTCGATTGTATATAATTTCATTTAAACAAATTTTCTTTTGCGTTAAAGGATATATATATATATTTATATATTCGTTTATATATATACATATAAATATTTAGATATATTAAGAAAGTAATATAAAAGTACATATGATTTGTATTGTGGAATATGTAAATTATTTTGTGTTATAAAACATAAACTTACATATATGAAAAATCTATATATACATATATTTATATATGTATATGTATATAGAGATTATATACATATAAAGATATTTAAATAAAAAAAAACAAAGAATTTAAAAAAAATTCTTTTTAAATGTACAATAAATGTTTTTCAAATAAATATTATAATTCATCATATAAATCAATTATTTATTATTATATTATTATTAATTAAAATTCTTTATATAAATAATAATTAAAATATACTTCTAGACTTAGAATAAGGTAATAAATACATTTTTTCAATTTTTTTCATTATCCCTTATATGTATATTGTAGATATGTAGTTGTAATAAATTCAGATTGGATTGATTATGTTTCATCAAACTAAATATTATAATAATGTAATTTAACTAATCTATATACAGTGGATACTTGGATGGGTTGTTAATTCATTCCAAGAAAACCACCGACAAACAAATTGAATTTTCCCATATGAAATAACTAAAAACCAAATCCATTCCAAGTCCCCCAAATCATTCAAGTATATATTATTTTCACCATTATTTTAATAAATAAAGTTAAATGACCTAATTAATAAAAGAAATATAAATAAATGATATTAAATAATAAAGATAATAAAAAGTCGATGTAAAGCTATCGATGGAGCAGTATAGTATAGCGCAGTCTACCTTGCGCGCACTGGCACACGTTTTCTCTGATAGTAACAGAGTCGCTATCGTTTTCTTTCTGTCCCACACTACTCAATGTTATTTTTTGTACATTTTTTCATCACTTTTATTGCAAACAAAATAAACTTGTACAGTTGATTTAGTTTATCAAAAGAAATTTATGAAAATGTAAAGGAGTAAAGTACTCCACAGTATATAATTAGACAATAGAGAAAAGGAAATGTCAAAGAAATTATATCTATCTATTATACTGCGGGGTGTTCATTAAACTTGAAAACCCATTGTTTATGCTTTATATGAGAGATGATTAGAAAAAATATTAATTTGATTTTATGTGTTGCATTGACGGAAAGCATCAACTTGCACCAGCAGACCCATTGAAAATTCTAATTTTTAAAACTACAGCAGGAACATCAGGAAATAATTATAACTCTTGTTTTCTTATGACTAAATTTGGTGCGAAAATCGTGCCAACTCAAATCATGCCAACTTTTAAAATCAAAGGGCAAATATGTCATGAAGATTGCTCCCTGCCTGAAAAGAAGATCCATTATTTCTCAGCTCCAGAAGCTCCTTCACCAAAGGAACAATTTGGTGCGTTTGTTCAAAACGGCAATTGATATGATGCCATCAGAAACACAAGATTGTCATTTACGCAGATAAAACACCAGCTGGTGAACAATTTTGGAGATATAATCCTCCAACTATAGACGAAGTGGAAATTGTCAGTTCCAACCTAGGGATATTGTTCTCCATCGAAGAAACGATCAACTGATAAACGTCGCACCGTTTTTACGATGTTTTACAATATCCATTTATCTTTTGTGATTATGCCGATGGATATCATTTCAATGTTAAAATGGTAAATCCAAAAATGGTAAAAGCTAATTATATTTCCATCTTAATACATAGGCAGTCCACGTCACATGCAAGAGTATTCTCAACATGCAATGCCATATGTTCGTCATTATAGGCGTCCAGACTTATCACCTTCACATGCAATTCAGCTTGGGACGAGATACATAAACTATTACTTTCTGTCAATTACAAGTGGATAGGCATGACATCATAGTCACGTGTTTTCAGACCAAAGCTTAAGTTAAGTCACTGATGGATTTCATTGTGAAAAATGAAGTGACTGGATATGAGCGCTGCTGGATGTATTCAGTAGAATGGCAAAAGATAGGATTGTCACATGCATATATACTAATCCTGCAGCACATTAACATGAGACGATTTAGGATTTCTCACCCCTGCATCTTGTAAATTATATTTATATAACTAGTAAATTATAAAATTAAATTTTATTAACTGATATTATGAATCTTAAATATTTTTTTATTTTAATTATTTTCAGTTATAAAATTAAAATTAATTTTCTTTTTTATAATCAGAAAAACTATTTGATATACATACCATTGAAATAATTTTTTTTTTTAAAAAAAACAAAACATTAAATATAAAATAGAAATAATATTTCAAAGAATTTATTTGATAATATTTTTAAGGTGAATTTCTATTAAATAAATATAAAAATAAATAAAAATAAATAAAAAAATCAAAGAGCGATAAGATAAATTCAAATATTTTATTATAAAATATATCAATTTAGTTGAGTAGCAATATTTCTAAAATATATACCTACTTCATATTGTCTCGCTCTCTTTACTTTCTCTTTATGTAATTCTGTGTTCGTGTATCAAGCATCATTGAAGTAATTTTCATCAAATGTCTACATATATAGGTATGTAGATAAATATTTAATTTAACTTATAAATTAATTTAATTAATACAGAAATATTTAAGAAAATAGTCTAGAGTGTCTCCACTCGAATATTTCGCAAATTTGAATTTGATAATCAATGATTTTTACTATATATGAAAATTAATAAAATTTTATTTTATCCGATCATAGGATTTATGGTTTTTAACATAATTTTCACTGATAGCATTTTATTGAAATAAAAATTTTGCTTAATATAAAACATTTACCTTCATTTGTAAGTCAAAATTTAAAAAAATTAATTCCGGTACTTTCATCGATTTAATCAAGCTGAAATTCTATATATAGAAGTTTTATACAATTTTCAATCATGTGAAAAACTATCAAACATATATCTTTATTTTTACGGTCACTTTAGAGGGAAAAAATGAAAACGTGGTAGGTAATGGTCCTCATCCGAATGAGCTACATTTCTCAAAAGTTTTTGAATATTGCCCGAGTACCAAATTTCATTTTTCTAGCTCGTTTTTGCGCAATTTTGTCTATACAAACACACACACACACATACAGACATTTTTTCAACCTTAGAGAAAATAACTCAGAGGCCTTCAAAACGTGTAAAAACATCAAAATTTCGACATCGAAAATTTTCGAGTTGACAATACTATATCTTGTGAGATAGTAAAAATTGATTTATTTTTTAATTGAAATTTCCAAATTTAAATAATATTTGTTCTATTCTCTATTCTAATTAATATTACGGATAGTTTTAAACAATTTAACAAACATGATGAAACTTTTGTTAATTATTTAAATTAAAGAAATTTTTTTATTATTATTCGAGATGTAATCTTCTATTTATGGGAGGTTATTTTTTTTTTTTTAAATAATTATTTATATACCTAAATATGTAATATATCTATATCTATATCTTATCGATTTCTTCATTGTATAAATTATTATTCTTATTGAGTATATTATATATATTTCAACCATTTTTATTTCTTTATATATTTAAATTTTTTTTTTTGATATTAATTTCAAATATCTTATAAACTAACCATTTTAAGTAAATCAAAATACTCATAATCACTTTTTTAAAAAATCGAAATATTTGGATAAATAATATATTTAATAAAATTAATAATTAGTTATATAATTAGCTAATTAATTATTTAGATAGATAGAAAAATATTTAATTTTAATTAATTATACAAAATATACAATTTTTTACCGACCGACGATAGTAGGGGGGGGAGGTATTTTTTTCACAGCAAATTTCACATGTGGAGATTTTTACATTCATGCATTTTGTTAACAGAAATATAAAAAATAAAAACCATGATAATATAATTTAGTAATTTTAATTCAAGTTTTAAAAATATTTTTTTGTTACTTTGTATAAATATATCTTATCTTATTATGCTAGCTAAAATTGTATATATATTTCTATATATATATAACCATTGGTTCTCAAAAACCGCTCTAACGATTTTTTTCAAATTTACACTAGATATAGTATTTATAAAGAAAAATTGAGTTTTATTGATCACATCTCTTGAAACTTACAGCTTCATTATTAATTTCTTAATTGAAAATTATATATGGGTGTGACGTCATCAATTTTACTTCAATTAATATTTTTTTTATATTTAAAATATTTTAAAATAAAATAAATTTCGAAATAAAATTAAAAATATTTATTTTTAATAATATATATATATATATATATTTATTAATCTTAATTAATTAATTATTAACAAAAAAATACGGTTGGTTGATTCCCGCTTTTTTTTAAATGAATTGTATTAACATTTTTTTATATATTTAAAATATTTTAAAATTCATTATTTAATTTCAAAATAAAATTAAAAATATTTATTTTTAATAAAATATATATATATATTTATTAATCACTCTCAAAAAAAACAAAAACAAAAACAAAAAAAACATATAATTCTTGCAAAGAGATTAAAAATGTCATTTTATAGAAAGAAATATAGATATATACAATTTTAGCTATCATAATAAGATAAGATATATTAGTCTATTGGGTAAAGGCACTGTTTTGAATAGTCAACTTAGCAGGATCGAAACCGGCGGAAAAAAATTTTTTTTTTTTTTTTATCTATTATTTTATATTTATTTATTCATTGTTCTTTGATTAAATTTAATTTCTTTTATTTTATTTTATTAATTAAAATGATGCAACATTTAATAATTGTAATATTGTAATAAATTTTATTTTTTTTATTTTATTAATTACTTATTAGTCATTAACTAATAATTTAATATTAATTCAAAATTTTATAAATTTTTATTATTTAATTTTGCTTTTGTTTATATATATATTTTAATTAACTTATCTTATCTTTTAATTTATATATGGACAAATGACACTCATATTGAAATTTGACTCCCGCCTTTTTTTAAAAGATATTTTTTTTATATTTAAAATATTTTAAAATTTTTTATTTAATTTCGAAATAAAATTAAAAATATATATTTTAATAATATTTTATAATTATAAATTACGATATATATTTATCATTCTTCCAATAAAAAAAAAATATTCATGCACTTAGAAACATATATCTAATAATACATATTTATGTATTATTGAGGACCCCAAGTTCCATGCAATGATGCAACATTTAATAATTGTAATAAATAATTAAAGAATTGTATATCAGCTCGGTGTCCCAAGTATTAATATTACCAGCCAAACCCAATATAATAATGAATTATTTTTTTTTAACTTAATTACCTAGCCGAGGCTCGGGGTCCCGGTGTGATCTTAATATATTGTCAGAATTAGATAAATAATGTAGAGAAAAATTATTTAAAAATAGATATTTATTTAAATGAAATAAAATTATTTAATTTACAGAATGAAAATGTCTATAATAATGTCTAAACATTTTTTCGAGCGACAGCTCGGTATCCCAGGTATTAATATTACCAGCCAAACCCAATAATAATGAATCATTTTTTTTAACTTAAGTACCGAGCCGAGGCTCGGGGTCCCGGTACTATATATAATGTTGATTGGAAATTAATTTATTTCAAATCGTCGGTCGGTTCTGTGCCTGGTGACAGGTCAGCTTATTAAATTTGAAATGAAATAAATAGATTTTAAAAAATTGAGATCTTTAAACAATTTTATTTATAATTAAAAAAAAAACATAGCCATAATTTTTCTTTCTTTCTTCGATTATTCATTGATGAATATTAACTACCTAATTTTATTTTCTATTTGTTTAATTTTCAATTAGATTTCTAAAATAAATAGAGTATACAAAACAGCATTCCTTTTATAAAGGGTAACAAAAAATTATAATTATTACTTTTAACTGTTTATGAAGAAAATAATTAATAATTTATTTATTCTCATTAAGGTAAAAAATATTAATTTTCATTAATCGAAAATTGTTGACCGCAATAATTATAATCCTTCATTATTTATATAATGTTTATCCTCTCCTTATTCTTTCACATCGCCCTTTCTATTATTTTCCCACCACTGTATACTGTATCGATCGACCCACTCGTCCTTTTCAAATGCCTTTTGAAACTCTCACTATTCTTTCTTTACTTATTCAAGCCACATGTCGCCCTAAACTCGTAAATTTTATGAGTATATCTAAGTTTGCGGATGCTTAAAGGTTATGCAAGTTCTCCATAACCAATATTCGCCATTATGATTTCATATTTTTCTATTCATGAATTCTACGAATAATTCTATTTTTTTTTTTTGGTTTTTCAAAAACATAGAACACAACTCTGATATAACTTCTCCAGCAAATAATAGTTTTTAAAAATGTTTATATTCCTCGATAATAACATATTAAGACTCTACCGAATATTAACAAGTTCTACCTTAGTGAATAATTTAATATAATTAGTCAAAAAATTATTTAAAAAATAATATTATTATTTCCTAGGAACACATAAAACTATTCATGATCTCTTGTCAATATTGTTAAAAAGATTATCTATCTATCTATCTATCTCTGTGGCTCTACGGAACTCGAAAGTTCTTGGCCGCAGCAACCACACCCCTCCAAGTATTCCTATTCTGAGCCATAACCCTCCAGTCCCTATCCTCTCCCATCTCTCTCACGTCCTTTCCCACATTATCCACCCACCGTGTTCTTGGTCTTCCAAGTGGACGTTTCCCACTCGGTCTCCTACCAATATATTATATAAGATTATTATTATTATTACCAAAAGATTATATAAGTAACATATGGCAAAAATTTATCTTAAGATCTACACAAATTTATATAGAAATTAAAAGGTAATTAATTATTAAGAAAATTATTTATATAGTAAATAGAATAAAAAGATAAAAATGGTTGTTAAAGTATCAGATTTATTTAAAATTCATTTGATAGTTGAATATTTCTTACATGTTAATGAAAGATGAAAATTTACAAAATATGAAATGTGAAATATTTTTATTTTTACCTTAAAATATATATATATATATATATATATATATATCTGATCCGTGATTTTCCGCTATTCCAATTCAACCGGAGAAGGAAGCGGAAAGGATTTTCATCTAACTTTTTAGTCGAATATAAACCGTTTGAGTAGTTCTAATCTTTTTAATTATATCATATTAACGTGTTTTATATTTATTTTATTTTCAAAAAGTGGAAAAAAACAAAATAAGAAGATTAAAACTAAAAAAAAAATATGATAACATCCTCTTTTGTTTTTTGAGAGTGAGATAAAATTTAATCATTAAAATTAATGTAATAACATTGAATGAGGCCTCACAGAAACATTATAAGGATAAAAATAAATGGAAAAAATATGATAAACGAAATTAAATAATAAATAATTAAAAGACCATGAATTATTTCTAATTGTTCATTCGTATATAAATTTAACAAAAATCCACTTAAATGAATATATTCCAATGTTTATATTAATACATTCCAATGAAAAATGAAATTTTTCTTTCAAATTGAATAATATTTTATTTTCCTTTGTTTATATAAAAATATATAATAATTTAAATTTTTTTCATAAATATTCATTTAAATTAGATAAGAAAATATTCCAAAAGTGGTAAAAAACTTTACTACTAAAGAAAAATTGTTTTTTTTTTGTCAATTTTCAATATTTACATCTAAATATATTTCATCTGAGAATTCGGAAAACTTAAGGAGATGAAAGAATTGCTTGATGTCTTCCATCTTTATACTAGTATCAAAATATAAAACAGTATTAGCGGCAGCTATACAGGTTATAGCCTTGGTCACTCCATTGAATCTGTAGCCTGAGGAAAATGACAATGTAGCCAAGGGAACAGAGACACGATGCTTAGAAATGACAATAAATAGGGTGTATGGCCTTTGAGGGGGGCCGAACCAGTAGACTCAGAAGACATTTGAGGTTGCTGTTTCTTAGGCAGATACGGAAACTTTGGAGATATTTTAAGATCCGTGATCTTGCGTGACATGCGGTATCAAAGAGTTAGCGGAACATAAGTTGTTCGAATATGGAAAATATATTAAAACTAGCTCTGTCCCCTGTATCCCCGAATTATTTTAAACTGTCTATTCTCAGATACTATAATTAATACCTTTTTAATTTCTTCATTTAATGAAATATTTTCATGTTTTAATGGATTAAAGTCATTCATCTTCTTTGAGTAATTTTCCTAAAATTATATATATATATATACTAATATATATACTAAGATAATAAAGAAAAAGAAAAATTAAAAATAAATATCTTTACTATTCGAATATCTTTATTAATTCAAATTTAACCTGAAGTAGAATCACATAGCACCCGGATAAGAATACCATACTTTGTGATTTTCGAAGGGTTATAAACTCTGAAATTCAATTTTCCACGCCATGGTACCAATCCCTCTTCAATGGAAATATTTTACCCAGGTTTGAAATTTTCTTGGAATTTTTTTGATAAATAGTTTATTATGTGGTGAATTTTTTTTGAAGAATCGGCCAGCATTGTCAGTAACATTATTATTATTATCACAAAAATGTATAAATGATAATATAAATATATATGGTCCATATAAAAACTCGTTAACGTTCCTATTTTAATGACTAAATTAAACATATTTTCAATTTAAAAATGCTAAATTGAAAAAGACCAATGAATTACAATTTAAAATTTTTAACAATTCAAAATAAAGATTTCTAATGATTAATAAATTATTAATAAAATTAAAATAATTCTATTATAGCTTATTGTTGTTTTATCAAAGAACAAACACAAGTCCAAAAAAACAAACAGCAAGTGTCCGTTTGAGGCTGGGGGATTCCCACTGTCAACTTATAAAATTTAAAAAATTCTCTTAATGGGAGGTCGACACTACGAACATACTCCATCAGTAGCGCAATTATTCGAAAATAATTATTTAATTATTTATTCAATTTTTAAATTCACGCCAGCGTGAATCACCAGTTTATTAGTCGAATTGATTAAATACATTAAATATTGTATCTCCACTATCTCTCTAAATATTGTCTATTAACAAAATGTCACAGAATATCAGGTTTTAAAGAGTGATATAAATGCGTTGACACCGGCCACTATCGTTTGGATGGAGTATTGGTGCCATGCGTAAGCCAAACAGGGGCCGATGGCACTAGCGTGGTGCCATCTGACTCCAAAGTGTTAAATAATTATTAAACAGTCAACCCAGCTTTTTTATTTAGCTGATTCTCACCCCGACTTGGAGGTGTCTGAAACTTTATACCTAGAGAAGGAGCGCTTTGTGTATTGAGTCCTGTGGACAGTGTGGTCTATTCAGCTACCTTGGACACATTAGATTAGCCAGGACTAAAATATTAGAAATAAAATATATAAAAAAATATGAAAAGTATTAATAAAAATTATATTAAATTAATTTAGAAATTAAAATCAATAAAGATATTAGGTATCCTTTATGATGGTTCAAATATTTTATGGAATTTAATTCTGATGAAATTAATTCTAGGACAAATTCTTTTTAAGGTTTTTGACTCAATAATTTATGTCTCAGTATTAATACGAACAGCGAAGCTCAACAACGAAGATATCTTTGAAGCGGATTAATTTGTGATGGAAGTGCGCTTAAGGGTTTATCAAAATGACAAAATAAATTTGACAATGTTTTACATGTAAGAAAAAAATAAAATTTTTAATCTTTACCTCTATCAGTACCTATTAAATATTTAATATCAATAGAATCAATGATATAAAAAAATATAAGATGTTATTTTCAAAAATTTCGTTTATTTATTGACAAATAATGTTAACAAATTAATATTTAAAGAAAATTACAAATAAAATCTAAATGTTCATTCTTAGATGCTATAATTAATAGACTTTTTCCATGAGAATCTTTTTCATACACATCATACGCATCAATATAAATTAAATGTTTTACTATTTCTAAATGTCCATTTTAGATCATAAATAATGAACCAAATAATAATAACACAAATAATATTTAGAATAATAATCTTACGAAAATCTTTTACATTGGCACCATTATCAAGTAAATATTCTACTATTTTTAAATGTCCATTTTCGAATGCAATATTTAATGGAGTTTTTCCATAAAAATCTACTACATTCAAATTGGCACCATTTTCAATTAAATATTTTACTATTTCAAAATGTCCATTCTCAGATGCAATAATTAATGGTGTTTTTCCATGAGCATCTTCTAAATTCACATTGGCACCATTTTCAATTAAATATTTTACTATTTCAAACTGTCCATTCTCAGATGCTATAATTAATACCTTTTTAATTTCTTCATTTAATGAAATATTCTCTTGTGGATTAAAGTCATTCATCTTCTTCGAGTTAATTTCCTAAAATTTAAATATATATATATATTATATATGTAGGATTGAATTAACCAGGCAACACCACCGTCCATATGATCTACATCACATCTAGGCTGATGTGTCGCTCCTAGCAACGGAGCTCCGAGTTAACAACGATGTAAACAAACCCAAGCCGAAAGACTAGCTATTTTCTTATCATTTGCCGTATTTTTATTTAATATATTGCGTTCCTATTTAACGAGTTGTGTTTTTGTTCAATTAACTAATTACATTCCTACAACTTTGGAGGCTCGTCCCAGGATAAAAGTTTAAAAGCAACATCAAGACTGACCAACGCCAGCCAAACAAAATGGATTCATTAGGTGATATTGTTTTTATTAAAAGAGCAATAGAAGTGGCTAAATTAAAAGATATTAAAAAATTTGGTATATATTTATGACCCCCTACACCTCGCAGAATTTGATGAAACTTCGCCAGTTGATTCTTTGAATAATTCTAAGAAACTTTTTCCTTAGGCATTTCTTGGGAGAACTTCTAGTTTTCGAGATACAAGTGATTAAAGATTGGATATCAATCCATTGATATCCCATTTAGCTACCATGTCTTAGCAGTTTGACCAGCAGAGGGCGCGACTAATTTTCGGTTTTTTTCTGTTCGGATTGTATATAGAAAAATTAAAAAATTAATTAATAAAATAATTTTCCTATATCCCAACCGAACAGAAAAAAACTAAAATTAGTGAATTAGTCAATGAAAATTTCTTAATGGCTGCACATTTCGACATTCATAACCATCTAATTGATATCCAATCTTTAATCACTTGTATCTCGAAAACTAGAAGTTCTCCCAAGAAATGCCTAAGGAAAAAGTTTCTTAGAATTATTCAAAGAATCAACTGGCGAAGTTTCATCAAATTCTGCGAGGTGTAGGGGGTCATAAATATATACCAAAAATTTTACTGGATTTTCATTCGACAAGGATAGAGAGCGCAACTAAGGAATTTTCTATCGAAGAAATACAACGAATATCGGAAATAATTGATATTTCTCACGAAGGTAGGAATAAAGATGATTTAATTATATTATTATGTTACTAATGATGGATTTAGAAGAACTCGAAAGAGAAGACGATGATGAAAAAAGCAATGATGACGATGAAGAAAGAGAATTTAAAGAAGATGAAGTTGAACTCAACGAAGACGATAACGAAAATAAATACAAACAGATTAAAAAAAGTGACATCGACGGTAAGTCCACTATACCAATGACTTTTAGAGAAATAGAAGATTCTATACAAAAATTTGATGGCTCCTGTTACATTTCAATTAAAAATTGGGTATCAGATTTTGAAGCCGATTTAACAAGATTAAATGATTTACAAAGATTAACTTTAGCAAAAAAAATGCCTCATTCAACTCACCAAACTTTTCATTCAATCTCAAAAGGGACTTACAACGTGGAAAAAATTAAAAAATGCTTTAATAAAAGAATGCCTAAAGAAAACAAATAGTGCCCTTCTCCACCAAAGATTATCAACAAGAAAGAAGAAACTAACTGAAAGTCCTTCAGAATATACATATGTTTATAATGAAAACCATTGCTGCCCAAGGTGAAATAGAAGATGAAGGTTTAATAAAATACGTTGTCGATGGTATTCAGGACCGAATAAAATCATCCTTTATGGAGCAGAAAACAAGAATACAGAATCTGAAATAATAATGAATCAAAATGGAATTTCAATAAAGAAATTGTTACCTGATTATCTCGTAACCACGGTGACAATCGATAAGGATACTGAATTGAATATTGACAACAAAGCACCTAAAAAATATAAAAAACAAACAATGATGAAATTTTTAAAGAATATATTGCCCAAAAGAAATAAAAATAACTAATATAGAAATGAGGATTATTCTTAACGAAGAAAAGCAAATTAACAATCAGCCAAGACGATTTCCTTTTTCTGAAAGAATTATAATGGATAACCAAATAGAAGAATTGGTAAAAAATGACATAGTTGAATTCTGCAACTCCGAGTATGCTAGCCAAGTGGCAGTGGTGAAAAAGGACGGTTCACCTAGAATCTGCATTGACTACCGACTTTTGAATAAATTAATTGTCAAGGACAGATATCCATTGCCTGTCATCGAAGACGAACTTGATCAACTTCAAAGGGCTGAGATATTTACCACAATTGATTTGAAATTTTTTCATGTACCGTTTAGTTTAGAGAGTAGAAAAAATACAGTATTTGTCACACACAATGGACAATTTCAATTTAAAAAGATCCCATTCTGATTGTGCAACTCTCCATCTGTTTTTCAACGTTTAATAAATACAAATTTTAAAGAATTTATTGCAAAAGCCATAGTTTTAACTTATATGAACGATCTGATAATGCCAGCAGCTGACGAAGATGACGCCATTAACGGATCGCGAAAGCATTCACAAAACTACAATCTAGAAATAAATTGGAAAAAGTGTCATTCCTTGAAAAGAAGAGTTTGACCGTTTGTCACACTTCGAGGAAATGATGGAGAATATTCTTCGCATCAGCGAGGTTCGGATGGACCCAAACCACAAGGCAGAAAATCACACTCCTGAACCCCAAGCCGTCTCAGATAACGGTTGCTAAAAATTAACTTGGACCTACGAAGAGATTTCTTTTGGAAATAATCGCGAATGTACAACAACCAATCATAGGCGCAGATTTTATTCATGATTTCGTTTTAATCATAGATTTAAAAAATAAAAAGTTGATTGAATCATAAATTTATCAACATCGGGAAAACTGGCAAAAGTTGTTCGAATAGAGCAAATAAATTACACTCCGCCAAACAGTAAATATTCACGCATGTGATCAACGAATTTCCCAAAATCATACTCGAAAACGTTAAGTTCTCGATTTCAGCCACGGCAATCCAGTATACGATATCTACCAGCGGCCAACCAGTAAAAAAATATTTATTTACTGTTAAATATATTTAATTAATACTTCTCTAATGTCTTCTTTTAATGAAAGAATTTCATCCTTTAAAAATATATTATTTTCTTTTAATCAAATAATTTCTTGTTTTAATGGAGTATTATAATATTTCATCCCTCTTTTGATATTTTAATTATAAAAATATAAATATAAGCTAATAAAAAAATAATAATTAGAAAATGTACATGTAAATATCTCTGTAATTATTATTTCTATATTAATTAATAATTTAATTTTAATTAATTTTTTTTATTATTTTTCAAAATGTTATATTAAGAGTAGTTTGTTGAAAATAATATATATAGTTCATATTAAAAGTTAATATGTTATTATTCGGTAAAGCGTAAACATATTTTTTATTGTGATTAAACATGTCCTATTTCATTTATTGGAAGCATTTCATTTTTGTTTTAATCCAATGAAAAAGGCTGCTGAAAGTTTTCGTTTGTTTCGAGAAACTTATGGCACCAACTCAACAGACTTGTGAAAACTAGTTTAAACGAATCAAAAGTGGGGATATTGATGTCATCGACCATGAACGTTTTGGTTAACCAATATTCGAAGATGAGAGAGGAATTGAATACACTAATGAAGAAAAACTCAGCTCTACCAGAAAAAGAATTTGCAGTACAGTTAAATGTTACTCAAGCAGCCATGAAAATGATAGAAATGATGATATGAACTCAATGAAGCCAAATTTGAAAATCGTTTAATGGTTTGCAATTCTTTGCTAAGATATCGAAGATAGCACTTTTTTTATCAAATTGTGACTGGCGATGAAAAATGTATTTACTACGATATCCTTAAAAACAAAAAAAAATCAAGGGTTTATTCAGGCAAACCATCTACACCAATAGGGAAACGAAACATTCATGGATGTTATGTTTTGCATTTGGTGAGATAAGAAGTGATGTACTCTGAGCTTCCAAATTCGAACTAGACTGTTACTGATGTATGTTATCAACAACAATTAATAAATTGAAGCATGCATTTGAACGAAAAATGTCTGTTTCCAGCCAATAAACATCGTAAAGTAATTTTACTTCAAGACAATGCTCGACCGCATATCTCAAAACCAGTAAAAAATACGTTAGGAGTGCTTAAATGGGAAAAATTACTGCATACTCCCTATTCACCAGATTGTGCTCCATCAGAGTACCAATTGTTCAGATAAATGCAAAGCGCCCTTTACAACCAGCACTTCAGAGTCCGCGAAGAATTCAAAAAGAGATTCAAAGAGTGGATCACATCAAAAGATAAACAATTTTGTTTAGATGGGATCCATAAATTGACAGAAAGATTGTCGAAAATCATAGTTATAGATGGAAAATATATTGGTTAATATAAAATTTAAGATTTCTTAGAAATAATCGTCTTTTTCTTGCAAAAAAATTACTTCCAATAGGTAATTAAAAAAATGTCCATTTACTATTAAATTTTTTTTATTAATGCCTTTCTTATTTCTTCTTTTAATGTAAGAATTTCATCAATCAAAAATATATTCTTTTCTTTTAAATAAATTAAAGGGTTAAAATTAATCTCCCTTTTGTTATTTTCCTATAATTTAATAATTATGTATATAATATAAAATAATAAATAAATACATATAAGAAATCAATATCTTTTTATATTTTTAAAAATGACATATTCAGAGTTAAACCATTTTGAAGTTAATATTTATAAATATATATTATAAAATATCAAAATCTAATCTTTTATTAATACCTCTCTAATTTCTTCTTTCAATGAATGCATTTCTTGTTTTAATGGATTATATTCATTCTTTTCCAATAGGTTTTGTTTCTATAATTTAATAAAGGATTCAAAATTAGAATTATTAAAGAACTAGAAATAAAAAAGAAATTATACCTGAATTTCTTCCATTAAGATATTATATTTCATTTTTGCTATTTCCAATTCTTTTTTTAGTTTCATATTTTCAATTTCTTTGGTTTTTAAATTTTTTAAATAAATGTGGTTCATCATTTATTATTATTTTTTTAAATTATCTAAATATGAAGAATAAAATAGAATAAAATTTAAAGAATAACTATTCAGATTCTTATATATTTCCTGGGGTGACGCTCAAATGGAATTTCCGGAAACAGATGGCGCTGTTGTCTACAAATTATTATTATTTTTTTTTTAAATTTTTGTTGTTGATCATGTCTTTTGACTGGACAGCCCCGATTTTTCACAATTTGTACCACGTCCCGCGACGTTTTCCAAAAGTTGTTGGATGGAATTCAACCTTGTACTCGATCCTGCGTATACAACGGTATACCCTTCGCTCACAACAAATATGAAATTGGATTATAAACGAATGAAATTTAGGATGAAATTGTTCTTACTCCCTATTAACCCACTATAGCCATTTGTAATGTCCAGTTTACCTCGACTCATCCGATCAGCTTCCAATTTATTATTCAACTTATGAAATTTTTCTTTTTGTTTAATTTACAAATTAGAATTGATGAATTCTTAGAAAATCAAAGATCATAATTATAATATAAGAGTTTCGGAAAATATCCGATTATTTAATTGCTTCCCAATTTGTCGATATAAAATCTCATTAGATTAATTATATAATTAATTTTAAAATTTCTTTTTAAATTAATTCATTTTTTTCATTTGGACTTTTTTAAAAAGCTAAACTCATAAATAGATGAAAATTGTTGAGGTGTACGATGCACTACTATTTTAAAGGGTGATTACATACTGTAATGTGTGTTTATTGATGTGTTTTATACCAAAAAAAATATGCCATGTATGTTTTCTAAAATGGTAAGTTTGTTTAACTTTTCTAGAAGTAGGTAATATAAAAAACATATAGATAACTATTTTAATTACTAAACTGCTGAAAAATTTGAAAAGACTAGAAAATCTTTATTGAGTATTTATCTTCTAACTACATATCTACAAAATTTAAAAACAAATGTTTTTATAAAATTGCTAAAAAAATCTGTAATTTTTTTTTTAAATTGAAATAAATACTCAAATCTCATTATTAAGGTTTATATAAATTTTTTTTCGGGTCGATAAAATTTGTATTATCTATTTTATCATTTATATGGGAATTTTATAATGTACGATTCAGATTTTTAAATAAAACATGTGTGTCTAAATATAGATAAAATATAAATAGTTGTTTGATTCATTTTGCAGATCATTTTTGAGATAAAGGCAACAGTATTACTACAGATTACTAGTAAAATACTTATAATTAATTGTTGTATTCAAGATTTTTATATTAATTTTTTTTAATTAATATAAAAATCTTGAATATTCATTATAAACATTCCTTTTTTGTAATCAATCATTTTTCATCAGTTTTATTGGAATATTTTTGTATATTTTAATTGAATGATATTGAAAAAAACTTTTATTAATTAATTGAATATAACAAGTTGGTTGTCCACTTTCAATTTGATTGAGCGAACAAGTATGAATTGAAATGTTGAATCTTGACACAATCGTTTTATTTCATATGAATTTATTTTTACCGACCGACGATAGTAAGGGAGGTAATGTTTTCACACCAAATTTCACATGTGGAGATTTTTACATATCTCCACGAATCATGCATTTTCTTAACAGAAAAAAGTATTTTTAGCATGATGTCTGTCCGTCCGTCCGTATAGATGTGTACAACCTGAACGGCTCAACGGATTTTGATGAAATTTGGTATATTTACTTAATGCATCAGTGGAATGAATTGATCAACTTTTGGTGCAAATCCGGAAACCGGAAGTGGTAGTATTAGCGATCGACGATAGGAAGGGAAGGGTTATTTTCACACCAAATTTCACATGAGGAGATTTTTTACATATCACCACGAATCATGCACTTTGTGGTGGTTTTATTCTCGAGAAAAATCATTTTTATTAGTTTTTTTCTTGATTTAAAATTATATGACGTCATCCAGCCATTCATGACGTCACAGCCTGGTTTTACATATATATTATAAATAAAATAAAATTAAAAATATTTATGTTATATGCCTATCTGTTTTTTATTACATTAATAGATATATTAAAATTATTTGAAATTGTTTCTGTAGCTGGAAATTAATTTTCGGACCTGGCCACAGGTGAACTTATTATATGTTTATCTTATATGATAATATAATTATCTATTTATTATGTAATAAATAAATATATTTTATATATATATATTATTTTTGATCAACGAATAACAAAATTAAAATATATAATATGTTTATAATAAAGTGCTAAAAAATGGGAAAAAATTATATATTATTAATTATATAGTCAAATACTAAAATATTAAGGTTAAATCAATAATATATTTATATATGTTCTTAGATATATGAAAGATATGTTAGTTTTAATTATTATAATAATATTAATAAAAAAAAATTGTAAATGGAAGGGCTGATATTTTTCATTTAAATTTATAACTTCAATTAAAATAAATACTTCATTTTGGAATGGATATGATATGAGAGGAGGGGGAGGTAGAGGCGAAATTTGGGTAGAGTAGAGTAGTCTAGGACTAAACGGTGTTTTGAGAAAGGGAAGCCCTCGGATATAAATTATCGGGATAAGAAAAATATAAATATATGGTATATAAAAGATAATAAAATATAGGATGATTATGATCTAAAATTATTTTTTAATAAATTTAAAAATAATATCCCGGGTAGCGAGTAGATTCTTTTCTATAAACCCAGTAGAAAAGAATTCTATTTCAGGGATTGGCGTCCCTGCCCTCACGTGAGCTCATGATTTCTTCTAAATCCCTCTTCTACCTGGAGGAATCATGTCCTTTACCCATTGACGCCTTTCCATCCATTCGCTTACTCTTACTCTCCCCCCCCCTCCCCTGATCATTCAAAAAATCAAATTTATTTGGATGAAGCAGAATACCTAGCATAGATTCATTAAAAAGAAAAAAAAATTGAAATCTTGTCTCATAACAACAGATAAAACAGATAAAACATATACGAATAGATTCATCATGAAACGTAGATTCATTTTCACTACTATTATATAATTTTACGGTGCTTCGTTGATTAGATATTAATTATTGAATTTTGACAGATTGAAAAGATTTGCCGCCATGTTTCCCCTCTCCGCCACCTCTTCTCACCTCCCACCCATCCTCCTGGCCTGCCTGCCTGTCGGTGAGCTTCGAGCGCATTCAGTTCGCATTCCCTTTCCAGTCGAAGACGTTGACCGGCGTCACCACCGAAATCATCCCTCAATCACGAATTAATTATAAATTTATTTATTACTTTTTACGGATATATTAATTATATACATTTAATAAATTTCGCCCCACCTCCAATGCTTTGCTTCTCGGTGACCTTGAAGGGGACAGCATAGCAATCTCTTGCTTACCCCCAATGGATGAGATTCAACTGTCTTTGACTTTATTTTCAAAATAAATTATATTATTTCCCCTTCGTTAAATGAAATTATATACAAATTAATTATACTACGTATTATACGACAAATAAATTAATAAGAATTATTTTAATAAATCGATTTAACCAACTTTTCCATCCCAATCATTCCTTCTTTTTTGTATTTTAACATTGAAACATTTTTCCTGCTATTCTATTCTATTTTCAAATTTTATATTCAAAAATAAATAACTTAAATTAACAAAAATTACTTGAAAAGGAAGGAAATAATTTTATTGTTTTTATATATGAAGCAATAAGAAAAAATTGAATAAGTTTCATGAAATGTAAAATTAATTTTTAATAAATTTAAAAATAATATCCTTGGTAACGGGTAGATTCTTTTCTATAATCCCAGTAGAAAAAAATTATATTTCAGGGATTGTCGTTCCTGCCCTCACGTGACCTCATAATTTTTTCTCCCATGGAAAAATCATGTCCTTTACCTTTTAACTTTTCCAACTTTGGCTTCGCGGGCTTCTTTTAAAGCCTTTGCGGTCGACCGGTCGACCGCGGTCGAGGTGTTGGCCACCCCTGCCCTATACGAAGAATACGATTATTTCAGAAGACGACGCTTATCATGAAGTTTATTTTAACTTGTTTATTAATTTTTAAACAAAAACGATATTTTTGCTATTATATTTTTAAACAGAACGATATTATTTTGCTACTATTTTTAAACAAAAACGATATTTTATTTAAAAAAACCTGCTTCGAGGCCACCAACCCTACATATATATTTTTTACAATATACACAATAATTATCGGTTAAGGAATTTGTAATAAAATAATGCTTTATGTTTTACAAATGATGCCTTTGCTTTCGATAATTGATTGTATATGTGAAGTTAACGCAGTTAAGCCTCACGCTGCGAGGCGTCTTTAATAATATTAAACAAATAAAAATTAAAAAAATAATAGTAAATTTAAGAGGTAAGCTCTCAATTTTTAAAAAAAAAAAAATGGTTCTCCCAGAAATAGGAAAAAATATTTAATTTTTATTATTTGTATGTTCTCAATTCAGATGTCCCTCATTCTATAAAAGTCAAATAAAAATTTAAAAAATCATTTTATTTTTGTTCAGGTATCCAATAGAATAATTATTTAAAATTGCAATATCAATATGAAAAAATAAGCGGGAGTGTCCTCCCCTAGACTTTCCCGCATATAAATAGGTATAAAGAGTTGTGAATGAATATTTAGAATGTGTAAACTTGGTATTGATAAAGAGCCAGTTCGTATTAGTTTATTGGTGTCAAATTTGATATTTGGTAACATTTATATATATATATATATATATATATATATATATATATATATATATATATATATAGAATAAAGTGCTACTTCCGGTTAACTGATATTTTAAATGTAAAAAAAACAGATATGGATATAATATAAATATTTTTAATTTTATTTTATTTATAATATATAAGGGCTGGCTGTGACGTCATGAAGTGCTGGGTGACGTCATATAATTTTTAAGAAAAAACTAATGAAGATGATTTTTCTCGTGGATAAAACCAATACAAAGTGCATAACACGTGGAGATATGTCCTCACGTGAAATTTGATATGAAAATAACCCTTCACTTCCTCTCTTCGATCGGCAATACTAGCACTTCCGGTTTCCGGATTTGCACCAAAAGTTGATCAATTCATCCTACTGATGTATTAAGTAAATATACCAAATTTCATCAAAATCCGTTGAGCCGTTCAGGCTGTACACATCTATACGGACGGACGGACGGACGGACGGACAGACATCATGCTAAAAATACTTTTTTCTGTTAAGAAAATGCATTATTCGTGGAGATATGAACCTAAAAATATCCATAGGTGAAATTTGGTGTGAAAACAATACCTCCCTTACTATCGTCGGTCTGTAAAAAAGAAACGCTACTTGTATAGGTAAAATGTCACTTCCGGTAGTCAGATCATGATGAAATTTGGTATCTCAATTTTTTTCATATTTTTAAATCTATATACAAAATATGAAGCAAATATCTCGAAGCAAACTGGTACTTTACTTGAAAGGTAAACGCAACCAGTGTAGGTAAAGTACCACTTCCGGTTAACCGATTTTGACGAAATTTTGATAGAAATCTACAAACTGTGAATAATATCGGTGTACCAAATTTCGAAGGCCTAGCTTGATTAGTTTTTGAGTAAATTTGCTTACAGACATTACATACATACATACATACATACATACATACATACATACACACACACAGACATAATTCGAAAAATGGTATTTTCCGACTCAGGGAGGTCTAAAACGTCAAGATCTATCGAAATCTCGAAGTCGAAATTTTTGACGATTCCAATACTTCCCTTATACGAAGTATGCGGGAAAGTAAAAATCATCAAATCAAAACATTTAGTCTGAATGTTTAGAAAAAGTAGTAGCTGACAATAGATATCTTATCTTATCTTCTTATACGAGTAAAAATTGTATATATATATATATATATATATATGGGTTCTCAAAAACCGCTCAAACGATTTTTTTGAAATTCACACTAGATATAGTATTTATAAAGAAAAATTGAGTTTATTGATCATATGTCTGGAAAAAATTATCTTTATTAGTTTTTTCTTAATTTAAATTTATATATGGATGACGTCACAACCACCGCCTGTGAGATATATATATATATCTATTCTTAAAATAAAATTAAAAATATTTATATTATATTCATATTTGATACACAATGTTTAGTAGAAGATTTATCTTTATATTCGATTCGATATATAGGAGAATTAAATGACGTTAAAAATTTATTATACTCCGGTAAATCTTATAAAATATTATATACTAAATATTCAATTAGTATATATTAGATAAAACATTTATTTGTTTTTGGGTTCTTATTTTTAATATATTTTAATTTAATCAGTAAATTAAATATATATTTATATTGTAAATGTTATATCTATTTATCTCTGTATGTCCCTTCATATATTGTAATTCCACCCATAATAATATTTTAGTACCGGGTTGACAGGGACCCCGAGGCTCGGCTCGGTACATAAGTTAAAAAAAAATAATTCATTATTATTGAGTTTGAATTAAAAAATATTGATATACAATTCTTTAATTATTTATTACAATTATTAAATGTTGCATCATTGCATCAATCTGATTAAAATGAATGGATCTGGGGTCCTCAATAATCAAACAAACAATTTTAGCTAGTATTATAAGATTAATCCAAGTAATGTCGTCTATTTCTATTCGACACTATTTTCAGTTATGAAATGAACAGTCAGTAGAGAGTAAAAACATTGTAATTGTAATATTATATACTAAATATTCAATCAGTATATTAGATAAAACATTTATTTGATTTTTTGTTCTTACTTTTAATATATTTTAATTTAATCAGTAAATTAATTATATATTATTATTGTAAATGTCCCTTCATATATTGTGATTCCTGATCTTACTTACTTGAAAATGAAAATCCAATTATGAGATCAAAATTAAAATTATTTTACATTATAATAATACTAATTACAGTAGTTATATAATATATGGGGAATTTTCAACTTTGACCGCCGATTTGACCATGTTTCAAGATCAGGGCAAGACACTCAAGTGCTTCGGAATTCATTTGCAATCCCCATGTTTTTCCCACGCCCAATTATATGTTGCATGTTGTGAGTATGTGTTTACCAAATTGGGAAAAAATCACTCGAAATGCAATTAAACAAAAAAATTGAAAAGTTAGGCTAAGCAGACGTCTTAAATATTATAAGGTATTCGGCAATTGTGCAATTACAGATAGCGAGGAAAAATTAATGGAGGTTTGAAATTAATAGTGATAAGAAAAAATATTTAGTGACAAAGAGGAACAGTATTAACATACAAAATCTTAATATACAAAATGTAAAATTTGAATATGTAGAAAAATTGAATGTAATCACGAAGGATAATAATATTTGAGAAGAATTTAAATCGAGGTATCAATCGGGAAACGATTGTTATCATGCAGTAAAGAGGCTTATCTCATCAAAATTATTATCAAAGGGAATCAAGACCATGGACGCATAGGAAGGGACGTAAGAGAGAGGGACAAGGGCTCAGGATAGGGACATTTGGAGAAATGTGGCCAAGAACTTTCGAGTATCTTTGAGCCATATAAATAGATAGATATAACATATACAACAATAATATATATAATTAATTTACTGATTAAATTAAAATATATTTTAAATAAGAACACAAAAAGAAATGAATGTTTTATGTAATATACTGATTGAAACAAAATGGATGAAAACCTTTTACTACTTTTAACCAAATACTATGTACCACTCGGGGGTACAGGGGGCGGAGCACCCGTCCAGGTGTGAAGAGCGCCGAAGGCGCTCTGACCAGCTGGTATTTCTTAAAACTAAATTGAAAAAATCAGACTTTTTCACCGTTCCTAAAATGTGTATCTTAATATAATTTATAATAATTATTGTAGGAAGTGATTATATTTCTTATAATTCTAAAATCATTTAAAGTTATTTTATTCTGAATCTATAAATCTATATCTGAAATTATTTTTGATTCTTAATATTTTTACTATCTCGTAAGAGATAGTATTGCGATCACGAAAATTTTCAATGTTGAGATTTTGATGTTTTTATACGTTTTGAAGGTTCCTGAATCATTTTCACTAAGGTTGAGAAAAATGTCTGTGTGTGTGTGTATGTGTGTGTATGTGTGTGTGTGTGTGTGTGTGTGTGTGTGTGTGTGTGTGTGTGTGTGTGTGTGTGTGTGTGTGTGTGTGTGTGTATGTAGACAAGATTACGCAAAAACGGTTTGAGCTAGAATGATGAAATTTGGTACATGGACATTATTCAAAATTCATAGTTTTCTATCAACTTTTGAAAAAATGTAGCTCAACCGGAAGAGGGTCATTACCTACAACGTTTTGATTTTTTTTCCTCTAAAGTGACCGTAAAAATAAAGATATATGTTTGATAATTTTTCACATGATTAATAATTGTATAAAACTGCTATATATAGAATTTCAGCTTGATTGAATTGCTGAAAGTACCAGAATTAATTTTTTAACACTGCAAATCTCACGCGCCAACACTTGCCATGGTGCCATCAATAAAAAGACAAACATGCGCTGGTTTAATATTTATTATTTATAATTTATAATTAATTAAATTTGATTTAAATATAATATATTATGTTATTTAATCCAATTCAAATTGCGAGATAGTCGAGTGGAGACACTCCAGCTTATTTTATTATATTGAATTAACTAAATTATGTAGACCTTTGTTATAAGGACTTATATCAAATTTATATGATAAGAAATATTTATGATTAATTTTATAAAACTGAATGACTAATTGGTATATATACTAATAAGTATATATAGTAAGATTAAATAAATATATATTTCAAATGAAACCAGTAGTGAATTATTACAATATCAATAGACATTATATTTTTTTTAAATATGATCTGAATCCATGGAGAGGAGAAGGATACATGAGAACTAGTGGAGGGGAGGGAGTATTCTGGGGAAGCCCAGATCCGTAACCTGGCGTTTGCTATTACGTATTTTGAATTTATACTTGGCGCGTGAGTTTTCATCGTGCCGCCCTGATCGCGGAACAATTCTGTTCACAATTTTTTCCTGAATAACCGAAGACTTTTGATTTATCATCGAGATTGTGTTGTTCGGTCACCGGGTGGTTGACAAGACCCGGTCACCCCTAGTGCTTTTATCCGTTTGGGGTTGGTGCTCCTGGCGCATGGCTATCGATCGTTCAGTGTGCTCCGGGCGGTCGTCGTTGCTGTAGTGGCTGCCGAGTCTGCTCGCTTGGAACCCATTGGCCTTTCCCGAATCGGCCGGCCGTCGCCTACACGCGAGCTCCAAGGCCTCAGCCTGCCTGGTCGCGATGGCTGCTCCGGCGGCTTGCACGCGGTTCAGTGATAACTACGACCTGAAGGAGGAACTCGGAAAGTGAGTAGAGGGGTCTTGTGGCCGATGGCCCTTGACTACGCACCTCACAGTGCCGTACGTAGCCCCGGTGGGTGCGCACGTCGTCCCGGACCAATGCGTAGCGCCTGCCAGCCAAATCCTTTCTTAATTAATCAGCTATCAATAGATTTCACTTTCGAAATTCTTGACCTCAAAACAAGTATCCAGATTCTCGGCTCAGCCAGTGCATTGCTCCTTTGACTCTCTCTCTCTCCTCTTTCTCTCCCGTCCCTCTCCAATCTAAATATACATTTTGTAATTTTTTTTATCATTGAACGTTTTTTTTTTTATTTTTTAATTTTATTTTATTTTAATGTATTCGAAATCATAATAAATTGAAAAAGCAAAAAAAGAGATTCCGTGACAGAGTGATATTATTCGATTCGAGGGATGGGGGATGAAAATAAGGGTGGCGTAGGTGGGTGGGTGAATAAATGAGTGACGATTGTTACAAACTTGATCCTGAGGTGTCTGATCCTTTTGGATGTTCCATTGAAAATCATAGGCAACCAGGAATAGACAAAACCAAGCAGCAATGACAGTTCATCGTTTAACCAAGAACAGATATTTTTAGAACATGTAGAAGCGATATTGAATTTTTTTTTTTCGTTCTACCATTATTATTTCCATTAATAAAAAGAGAAACGGAGAGAGGAAAATATGATTTCGAATATATATATATATATATATATATTATTTACCATACATCTATTTTGGTTATAAATATTAAGTATTTATTTATAAAATAAATAAATAATATAAGAAATTATTAACTGAATAACTTTTTCATTTCTAACACTTACTTGTATGAGGTACATATTTTTGTAGGTTGAAAAACCGGAATGCTTGATAAATCGAAGAACGATGGACTATTCCCCTCCAAAGATAACCGATATTGCATTTGTTGTTTTTTATCTTTTAATATTATCTTGTTCAATCTTTAAATGATTAAAATAGTGATACTAATATACAATATACAATATATATACATATTTATATATATATATATGTATATATACAAGTTTACTGCTTTCTTTTCAATTCAAAATATGTAAAACCGAAAGAAATGACAGTGATTGTGATTTATTATTTATTTATTCATTTAAATTTATTTTGATTAGTAAAATGTTTAGTAAAATTTATAAAAATAAATATATATTTATATATAATTCATAAAATAATATTTTTTGGTTAATTGAGAAATTATAAAAACTGTTAATTTGTTCTTTGAAGTTAAATTAAATTCTAATAAACCTAATGACAATGTTTTAGAATAATTAAATATTATAATTACCCCAATCTAAAATTCGCAATGATTCTAAGAAAGTAAAATTATAATCGAATAACTAATAAAAATAGTTTAATTTTTTTTATCTTTAGATTAATCATACTTAATCTTCGAATTATTAGTTATCCTCCAATTCATTAATATGATATATGTAATCCTATTCTATATTTATGGTATAATAATATACGATTTCAGTTGTTTTTTTACTTATTTATTTGATATATTTAATAATTAATTAATTATTCTTTTGTTTATCATAATAATAATTTATAAAAATAATAAACTATTATATAATACTGAAACAAAAGACCTATAAATATTATTATTGAAAATTGAACTTTATTTAACATTCGACTTCGAAAAATATTTATTTAAGAACTTCATCTAAAAACAAAATTTTATGATAATAATGTTAAACAAATGTCTTTTAATTTATTATTATACAATTATTGATTATAATAATATAGTAAGAATGAAATTTTATCTTTATATTTTAATATATATATTTATATAACTAATAATATTATAAAAATGAGAAATAAGTAATTTTCAAATTTTAGCAGCCATTTGTTTATGGCCCCTTGAATATAGGCAACGTTATACAAATGGCACTCGACTGTTTTGACATTAAAGGAAAAGTTCTCTTACTTAATTTTCCGCTATACCAAATTTGATATCATAAAATTTTGAAGTAGCAGTAAAAGATTAATGAATTATTTGCTGTACACAGAAATAGCAAACAAATTTCCGGACGAAGGGAAAAGGGATGAAAATGATTTTTGATATTAAGACTTTTGTGTACTCAGAAGGGCCTGGAGTTATTTTCAGCCAAAGCCACTCTCAAATAAATTACCTTTATATAAAATTCAAACATCAAAATCATATTTTCTTACATATTTTTTGTTCTCTCTCTCTCTCTCTATCATACATACAGAGACACAGGTAAAGTTATTTATTTCAATCAATCACAGAAAATAGATTTGAATCATTTTAAGTATCACATAGATATATAAAAAAATCGTAAAATATTTATTATTTAGTTAATTAATGATTTCATATTTACAAATTATACAGTTATTTACGTAAATTTATCTATAAATATGAATTTATCTATTCTTACTATTAGCTGTTTGTAATATATTTAATTTATTTGAAGCATAAACTGAAATCTAATGTCGTGTATCATAATTATTCCTCATTATTTATTCATAAATTTTCATAATATTCACTATAGAAATTATTTGTTTGCTCATATAATATACATTTTATCATTTCATCCTTTATTAATTAATATAATGATGCCGAGTATATATATATACAATATATTCATTCATGTTATAAAATTAAAGAAAATAATAAATAATTATATGTTCATATGTGAGTAATAGGGAAACCATTTTTAAATCAATTATAATATAGAATACATTAAAATTATTTTAAAATATCAAACTTATTGAAGGAAAAAAATACTCAATTATATTATTTATTTATTTATATAATACTTATATAAAAATATACTTTATTAGACCTTATTACTTATTAATATCTCTCATTTATTATTTCTTTTCTAGAATACGGGTATTAAAATCCGTCTATACATTTTCATAAAAGAAAGATATTTGTATTCTAAAATTTATAAAGGTATATATTTATTTGTAATTAATCAAAATGGAAAGTTCCCAGTCACATCAAGTACTTATTACTAATTGATCATAAATTTTTACAGTAAAGAGTAAAGATATGAATTTTTATAAAATAGTCCTGCGCTATAAGATCTATACCAATAATAAAATATATATATACATATATAATTCTATATAATCATATCTTCATTATTCTAAATTATTTTCTTTTGTTTAAATTTTTTTTACAAGAACAGATACAAATTTCAATGTTATTATAACTCACTCTCTCTCTCCCTTCGTTTTTTATTCCAATACAACTTGAGAATATTATTATCAAAGCCACAGATATGTGTTATTTCTATTTGCTCACACATACAATCACTTTCTTAATCGTTATCATTTAAGGATTTTTTTCTCTCTCTTTAACTCTCTAGAATGATTAATATTATTTCATAATAGTTATATAAATAATTTATATATATATATATATATATATATTGATTATACAATTTTTGTGTATGATTTTAGAATTAATTTTTGTTAAATAATAACAAAGTAAGCCGCCGTAAATGATTATATATTAGTTATTTATGCAATTTAAAATTTATTTTTAAGAAGCAAATGTTATTTGTAACATATTAGTGTCTTCAGAGTTATGTGCTTATTTTTTTTATCATTGATAAAAAATTTACATTTTAGGTAATAAGTTTTGAACTTTTAATTTAATCAATAGTTCTTTTCACATTCAGGTTGCAACTATCAATCGTTTTAATTTCTTTTTTGTTTATATTAATTAAATACTGATGCAATTGTGATGTTTATTTTTTGATAATTAAATAATTTATATAAATTTGTTTTTTTTTATTTATTTCTTATTTTGATTTACTTTAATACTACATATATTAAATATAAATAATTAAAATTCAAAAAATAGATTGAATGAAAATTGATTTTTAAAATGTTAACAACTTACTTTTTATTTAGATTCTAATTTACAATTTAAATTAAAATCATAAATAACCTTTTTGTGTATGGTTTTTTGAAGATGGTTAAACAGCTATTCTTTCAATGTATGATTAATACTCTCCTCTCCTGTTTTACTGTGTAATTTAATGGGAGAATATGTATGCTACTTCATAATAATATAAAAAGAAACCATAAACATTTTAGAATATGTTAACTTAAAGATCAAACAAGTGAGAAAAAAACAAAATAAAAGTGGCTAATTAAACCGATATAGGATTCATAAATAAATAAAATGTAAGTGTTTAATTTATATATATATATAATTGAATTTATATTAACAAGTATATATGAAATTTATTATAATTTATATTTAAAACGACCAAAAAAATAAATTTTTAAAAATTAATTAAATTGTCTTGAAAATTCATTTTATTTTTTTTTTAACTTATACGTACAAATCAATTAATTATTTAGTTATACATCTTCTTGTTTATGGAAGTTAAACGTTTATTACATAACATATATATTATAAAAAAGTAATCATTAGTAAAATTTTTATTTAAAATGTTTTTTTTTTTTGATTTAACAGTTTAGTGTCATAAGAAATATTCGAAAGATAATTAATTACTAGATTACACATAAAATGATTATTATTATATACTATTTTATACGTTTTAATTAGTTAAATATTAATCAAATATTTAGATAGACAGGCAGAGAGTTATAGTGTAATATGTATGTTCAAATCAATTTTTTTTACAAATTTATTTTTATCTAATTCAGTGATTCTCAACCTTTTTCTTACCGCGGCACTCTTTTTACGGTTTAAAAATTTGGCGGCACACAAAAAGATAAGTGTAAAAGTTTACCATGTTGAACAAAAGTGGACCAAAAAACCGTTTACCTTTTTTTTTAGAACCATATTGAAAAAATTTAGAAAAAAAAGTCGGAAATGTTTAAGAGCTTCTTTACATTTATAATAATTTGGCGGCACACTTTTGAAAATCTCGCGGCACAGAGAATCACTCTTCTAATACATAAACAAAATTTCTATTCATAATGATAATTATATACATAAAATCAAAACATTATCATAATCTAAATTTAATAATAAATATAAAAATAAAATAAGGTACAATTTAAATTACATTTTATCGGATTGCTAATCCAATTTACCTTCTATTGACTCTAATTAAATTCATTGGAAGACACAAACGACATTACTTGAATTGGCGAAACCTTCTCCAGTATAATTATTCTCCTGTAGTGGTTGATGATTAAGTTTTGGAAGTGGAGACACAAACCGATTGGGAGTATCCAGATAATTTTTTTTTTAAATGTAATTCAAATCTCATTATAAAATAATTAAAATTAATACTTAATAGATACGCACATCAGAATAGATAAAAACACATATATATGTATGTATGTACATATTTATCGCATTACTTTAAATTCAAATTATTATTCAACACAAAATTTTTTCAAACTTTACATTAATTAAAAAAATTATATTACAACCAAGATTAGGAAAGGTTTTCAATTTAAAAAGATAAATTTATGACAAATTACTATAAAATACATAATTACACCGAAATCAAAAAGAAATAATTTATTAAGGTTAGAGTAGTAATAATTGAAATGGTTTAATTAATTACTTTTGTTTACGTTTGCTCTCGATATGCTTATATTTAAACAAAATACAATATTTACCTTCATAAATGAATATCTTAAACTCTGTTTTTCTTGATTAATAAAAACAAAATTTTATAATTATAATTAAGATTTTTTTCTTTAATTTAATCAATCAAAACAACAAGTCCTTCAATTAAAGATAAACCAAGGAATTTGTTTGTTTACCACTACATTGATTAGTTTATTAATAATTATTATGTTAGATATTTCAAATCCTGTTAAATATGCCATTTATTTAATTATTTCATCAAATAAATGAGAACAGTTTGGAGGCGAATATTTTCTACCCAATGATCTAATGAGGTCATATCCATAGGTAGGAAATGAACAAAACAGACAGGGTGATTTATTAACAAAAAAGTCAACATGTTAATATGCAAATATTCAAAATTAAAAGCAAAAGAAAAAAAAATATAATTGTGAGAGGAAAACAAAAAATAAAATTCAAATTAAATTTGATTGCTAATATTCGTTCAAAACAAATCATTCGTTCATTTATTTATGTCATAACCTGTTTGTTATTTTTATGTAAAAAATTATTGATTGTAATAATAGTCTCTTATAAAGTTTCGATAATTAACAAAATACATTTAAAAGTGAATCCATATTTAAAATTTAATAATAATAATACAATAAATTTCATTGTCTTCAATTATACTTGTATAAAGACAACAATATGATATGTTATCATATTTTTATTTAATATTTTTAAAATATATATCAAAATCCTTTTATTATTAATTGAATTAGTAAAAAATCAAAAACATAATTGACTATACAATAAGTCTTTAGAATTCCTCCCCCTTAAAAGAAATTTGTTATCTAACTATGTGCTGACAGGCCCCTGATCCACCTCCATTCAACTCTTATTTTCTCCCAACTTCTTCAGGGCTCCATTATCTTTGGTCTTCCAACTGATGGTTTCTCAATTGGTCTCCCCGCATCAAACCATGTTTCTTGTTTGTCTTTTGCACTTTTTTACACATCATTCTTTGATCTTGCTTAAACATGATCCATCAATCACAAACTATATATTTAATTTACAATTGATTGATTCATGTATTAAAATTTAAATAAATACAAATTTTCATTTTGTTAATTTATTTACGTTTTAATTTAAACTGAGTCATACGCTTTGCCAAAACTCTGAATAATTTGTGAACAGAAATATTGAACTAAAATAGGGAGATTAGATTTTATCTAAAGTTGTCTGATTTGGTCGGAATCTGCATTGATTTTCTCCCATGATTTTAAGAAACTTATAAATTGCCTCCTTTCTCAGTCCAATTCCATTACCCATCCATGTTGCACGAGACATAAAAATTTCTTAATTTTCCTAGAACTCTACGTTTTTTAAACACTAAAATAGAGAGAGAGAGAGAGAGAGAGATTTAATTATATTGAATTAGTGCATATATTATTAGTATAAATATTTTTTTATAAATCTAATTTTATCCTAAAAATTTTATCAAATAAATTAATATTATAATTAAATATACAAATTTTAAAGTATTATAATTAAACTCTCATATTTCTGAATTAAATAGGAATGGATTTAATTATATATTTTATTTGCATATGATTGATTACTTATGTTAAAATTTAAACAAATTCAAATATTCTCATTTTTAACATTTATTTTTAACATTTATTTTTATTAATAATTTTTTATTAATATAAAATCACAAAAAATAATTTATTAATTTAGAATATAATCATTTGGGTTTAAAACAAATTTAAAAAAAATTATCTAATTTTAAAAAGACAAAAATTTAAAATAACTCCAAAAATGAATTTATTATATATATCTATCTCTGTTTAATAATTATTATTCAATAATAACATTTACTTAACATAAATGCATAAAATCAATTTTGGAAGATTAATATATTTTTTTGTTTTATTCAATTTGTAAATTTTCGTATAACTTCATCTTTTCTATTTCTCTTGTTATATTAAATAAATTTATCATATTAAAATTGCACTAAAAAGAATAAAATAATATAAATATAAAATTTTTTTATAAAATAACGTTTTTCCAATGGACTAAAAAGAATAAAATAATTTTTCTATAAGCCTGACAAAGTTTATAGATGAATTGCTTCATATTCAACAAAAAACGTTGGGCGCTTTTAGTTTTCATTTGATTTCTATGGAATTAAATTCCTTTATAGAGCTACAATTCATATATATATACTAACATACATACCACACTAAAACACTTCATTAACAAGTAACATTATTCTTATTCTGAGCCACATCCCTCCAATAGCTCTCCCATCTCTCTCACGTCCCTTCCCACATTATCCACGTGTGTTATACAAGTGGACGTTTCCCACTCGGTCTCCCCACCAATATATTTTTCGCCATTCTTTCCTCGAATTTATTATAAGTAATTAATAAAATAAAAACTTTTTAATAATTGTTTTGTTTATGTTTAAATTTATAAAATTTATCTAAATTATTTCTTTTTATTTCAAATTTAATTTCAATTAATTTTGGATTCTAGACATCATGGAATTTTTAAATTCTGGACAATGTACAGACAAAAATCTTTTATACTTATATATATAGATAGATAGATAATTTAAAATGTTAATATTGCTCCAAGCAAAATTCCTCCCCCTTCCCTCATCAAGATTTGATCTCTAATGACATTCAAAACAATGAGGATAAATTTATTTATAGGGCGAATTTAGAGTTTTAAAATGTTTAATTTTAAAGAACAAAAATAAAATAAAAAGAAAATAAATTCATGAATTATGTAAGGAAGGTTTATTTATTAAAGTTCAATCGATAATTTGAATTCATAAAAAAAAACTTAATCCTGATTCGAGGTCAATCAAAATACTCTTTAAAATTCAAATCTTATTCTACATTGAATATATATATATATATATATTATTAGATTATTATGTTTTGTAAAAATTGTGTGTGTACATATATTCTCTGAAGTACTAAAGTTAAAATTGTAATATTTTCATAAATATTGATAATCATTTTTACACGTAAATATAAAATATTAAGAAAAATCTATTATACTTTAATAAAATTTGCCTTATTTTTTTTTATACAAAATTATTTTTGTATTAGATTAACTGTGCAATATGGTAATATGTATTTCAATGTATTTTGTAAAAATGATAAGAACTTGAATTAAGAAAAAATAATATAAATATAAAATTTTTTTATAAAATAACGTTTTTCCAATGGACTAAAAAGAATAAAATAATAAAATAATGAAGTGTTTTAGTGTGGTATGTATCTTAGTATATATATTATCAGATTTATCAGGGATATAATCTCGTATTTTTGTGAGATTGTTTTCTCGACGTTGCGGCACCCATTTTGGCGCCATTTTCAAGAGATTATTTAGGTGGGAGTATTTTTGGGATTCTGGGTCTTAGTCTGTGTGACCAAGGGTTAATATCGGGATTTTGGGTTGATAGGTTTGGTGGTTTTGTACTCACTGCGTTGCTATAGAGCTCCGAAGAATCCTGGGCAATCCTGAGACCGGCACACATCCGCAGTTGGCCTCGGGCTGTTGTCCAATTTATGTTTCAAAATCCGTTGAAAAAAAAATTAATCGGAGCAATACAAAAGGAGTTAGTTACTAAATTATGAAATTAATTACAATTAATTAATTATAATTATTATATTTCTTCTATATATTTTAGGAGTCCATTTAAATATCTATAAAAATTTTCAAAAGTCTACTCAATAAAACGTCAATGAAAAATCTATTTCAATTTGTCAAAAGAGCGAACAGACAGACAGACAGACGCCAAGTGAAGTTAAGAAAAAAGTTATAAAAAATGATGAAATCAAATCTATTCATTCAATCTAAATGAAAAAAAATGAAGTCAATAATCTCAAAATTATTACTAGAAACTAGAAAAAAGTTTTGACTTTGCATATATACATGAGATTTTTCTGATCATATTTGAATGTAAAATATTAAAAAACGGGATTTAAAGTCTTTAAAAATCTATTTTTTATATATATATATAAATATATGTAGATATTTATTAGAAATAAAGGCAAATTTCATTAAACTTTAATATAATATTTATTACAATTCTCTAGTAGCATTTAAATTTTGAAATTTTTTCTATTCTGGTTCACACAAAAACTCACACAATAGTTTTATACTATTAATTTCAAGTAAAGATTTTTATGTTTTATGTATTCTTCAAATTTACTCTTCAGTGATTCATTCCCCTATGATTAATTAATTAAGGAAATTAATATAATCTATAATTAAAAAAATAATAAATTAATATAATTTTAAAAAAATTCTATATTGTACGTATGTATAAGTTTTAAAAGATTCAAAATTCAATTTACAAGCCTATTGTTAGTTATTTCATTTAACAATTAGAATCATGAATTCAAAAATTTCAAATATTAAATAAATTATTAAACAAGTAAATTCGAATGCTTGCTAAAATGATTTTGAAACTTCATGTTCATTGAACAAAATGCGATTTGAATTCCTTTACACTTTGATTTTAAAGATTTCCTTCAAGTTTTCTCTCCTCCTTTTGATTTGTTTTCTTACCCATCAACAGTACTGACTGATTTGATTGTTTCCTTAGTCATGAAATGATAAACTAGTCACTTTGTTGTTGTTTTTTTTTTTTCTAAAATATCTCTTTTTTTACTTTTTTTTATTCTTGATTGATTAAATGTTCAAATGATTGGAAAGAATTAAGATTAAATCGAATTAAATAATGAAATAAAATTAAATAAAAAAAAATGTGTCAATTAAATAAAAATAGATTTATGAAAAAGAATTGTAAATTGAATGTCGAAAAAAACTTGGATAATCCTATAACTTGGTTAATACGAGCTAAGTGAGTTCCATATGTATTTATTTGTTTATATGAAATCCTTTTTTATTAAACCGACGAGCTGGAATGTATAAACCTCCCCTTGGCCCCTCACATTTCATCAACTGACAAAACACCACTCAGCCACTCCAATAACCAAGCCCATTCGCATACAGAAACCACATATCCGACAAAATTTGAAGTTAGCCTCGCCACCAACATTTAAACGAATGGAATCGAGTCTATCTCTTCCCAACATTTGAATTTTTTTTTTAATCTAGCCTCGGAATCTACCACACACACACACACACACACACCTAAATCGACTCTGAGTCATATTTATATTGTTTTTCATCATCGATCAATATTAAAATATTATTATTTTAAATAACTTAAATTCTCTTAACATAAATTACCTTAAAGATACAAAAAAAAAAAAAATAAAAAAATAAAAAAAGTTTAAACTTATAAATAATCAAGGCATATTCTGGTGAATCACTAAAATTAATCAATATATAACAATTAAAGAAAAAAGTTTTATAATAATTTTTTTTTAATGTTCCTACTGAATACATTGAAGTATAATAATTTTTTTTTAATAACGCTAACAAAAAAGTGGAGCCGAATTAAAAATTGATGTTATAAAAATGTTATCAAAAAATCAATATTCTTTTACTATTCAAATTTGGTGATAATATTTGTTGGAATAATTTACCCTATCTGTATAATAAAAAGAATAATATTAATAAAAATAAAAAGGGGGAATTGTATTATTATTTGTGAATCATTACAAGATGCTTTCTATAAACACCAAATGATTCATACTTGTAAACATTTATCTACTTGACCTTCATCCCACAAATTTTTTATCGATGCTCATTTTCGAAGGTCGATTTAAATAAACATTTAATCAATTAATTAACAAAATCGTCTAATGAAATTTAAATTTATAATTTTTTTTTATTAATAAAATGTTTATATTAATAATTTTAAACTAATAAATTATTCTTAAAAAAAATGAATCTAGGTAGTTATAAATAATTGATATGATAACCAAAATGTTAAGAAACTTATACAATTTATTTAATTATTCTTACATGGGACTGATTTTATTCAGCATAATAACTACATAACAAATAATTCATTTAATAATATATTAAAAATTCATATAAAAATATATTATAGTACAGAATAAATTGAAAATCAAAACTAAATTATTTCTGTTTCTCCAATATAGCTAAAAGATAGAAAAGTATTGTTTTTTTACCAAATTTTTTTTTTTTAATATTTAATGATTTTATAAATTTTTGGAATTTAATTTAAAAATTATATATATTCATATGTAAAAATAAAAAAAGTATTTTTAAAAATCTTTTTATTACTCGTAATATGGTTATTTGTTCCAAAAACTTTTTTTTAATCCTATGCCTTATTTTATACATTATATTATATATTTTATAAAATTAAATAAAAAAATAAAATTTTAAAAGATTAATAGGAAATATAAATAATTTGTGACTTAACTTGTAGATATATATATTTATATAAATAATTAAATAAATATAAAAAAACTTCAACAACTATACTTTCCACTAGAGGGAGTAAATAATTCATTAGAATTTAATTTTAGAATTTAATATCAATAAAAAATTAATTTTACTTTTGGGGTTTTCGAATTCACTTTTAACACAAACATTTTTTTTTTTATTTCATACAGATTTATTTTTTTAAATTTTTAAACTTGATGCTTGATGACGTATGAAATACATCCTCCAGTGCTGGAGCTCACAAAATTATCATTTGAGCTACGATAGAATTGTTTAAATTAATCTTATTTATAATATTATTATAAAATTATTGTATATATATATGTAGGAAGTTAGATTGATTTAGAATCAAGTTGAAAGATCATTGGATCTTTGACATTTTCATCGAATGCTCTACAGGTGGAATGATATATAATCTTTTCCACCGAATATCCTATAACTTTTTTTTTTAAACATTTGACTTGAATTTTTCAATCTGTTTTTTCTACTTTTTTTATTCCTTTTCTAAACATTTATAAAAATTACTTTTGTTCTTTTTTTTACATATCATTTATTTAATGAAGTTACATTTGTGAAGTTCTTTTTTATTAGACACGCTATTCTTTATATTTAATGAAGCTTGTTTTTTTTATCTGTTAGTCTATTTATTGGTCCGCTGCAAAAGAAAAACATACAAAATAGATAAATTCAGGTAATATTTAATTTTAAATGAACTTGAAAATAAAAAAAAATTATTCAATAAATTAAAATAATTCAATTTACTATATAAAATAAAAATATAAGATATGTCTTAGAAATTCCGCTTTCTTGGTGAAATTAATTATTTTTGTTTATGTTATTAAAATTAGAAATTGTCGGCAACTTAGTGCTACATACTTTATCGTTATCAGTTTC
The DNA here is from genome assembly GCA_963082975.1 of Labia minor. Lineage (NCBI taxonomy): Eukaryota > Metazoa > Arthropoda > Insecta > Dermaptera > Spongiphoridae > Labia > Labia minor. Next base: position 25,494,086 of record OY720347.1, on the reverse strand, counting down.
ATGAATAATAAATAAATAAATAGTTTTGTTTATAGCAGTAGAGTATAATAAATAAATAAATTAGAAAAAGTTTTTATATTTATTTACTACAATGATATAATTAATAATATTTTTATTTATTTATATTACGAATTATTCAATTCTCTCTTTGATAATATAACTATACTCATATTCGTATTATCATTTTCAATGGATGAATGCAATTAATTTAATTACATTAATCAATTTTTTTTTTCATCTTATCCAGACCGCTAAATTCACATCCCTTTATTTTATACCTTTATCTCCTTTTGTGAATTAATATGAATTATTTAAATGCATGCATAATCAATACTTCTTTTAATTTCACATTTAAATAAGCCCACCCTCTCCGTCAGTGGTGGTTAATTTATGATCCGAGTGGGAATAATAAACCATTCGTATTATTTAAAATATTCATTTGGTTATATCTATATTAAAATATCATTTTTCGGTGCCTAATATCGATGAAAGAAAGAAAATGTAATTATATTACATATGTTGTAATAGGATAGAATGGTAGAAGAAATATAAAAGATGGTAAACTGGCGCTCGTCAATTAATCGTTGATTTCTCTGGGGGACCATTTCTACGACCAATTTGGATGAAAGGGTCACTCGCTCTCCCGATCCCAATTGATGACCCTTTGGCTAGACCCGGCCTTTCTTTAATAACATCCAATTTCTTTCCGTTTACTCTCTGAGGGTCACCCACCACCCCGCAGTTCACCCCCATTGGCTGGGAAAATCTCAAGAGCTACTTATTACTTGATATGTCTTTGATAGTCCTTCCAATTCAGGTCCTATCTAATATTTTTATATTGACATCTTATTTATTTTCACTTTAAAAAATACTATTGCTTTCAATTATTCTTTATAATTTGAAAAAGATGGGTATATAAATATAATATAAAATTATAAAAATTATATGCTAATATAGAAGAAATTTATTCGATTAATAACATTATATATATATATATATATATATACAGTGAACGCTCTATATAAGCAACTCATTTGAACCATGTTCAATAAAAAAGTTTCTTATTGGGAAAAGTTGCTTATAGGGAAAAATTGTATTTAAAGCACAAAAATATTAATTAATTAACAGAAACTAACAGAACTTCTAGTAACTATTCTAATTAACAGAAATTAAGTTCAATATTGTGAGCACAAAACACAAACATATTCCAATAACCGGATTTTTTACAATTTTAGGTTATGTTGTCGTGAACAGCTTATCAACTCAACTATTTAGCTTTAAAAAATAAGTTGCTTGTATAGAGGTTGCTTATAAAGAATGTTGCTTATAGAGGGCGTTCACTGTATATATATACTTATACTTAAACAAAGTTAAATAAAATAAAAATATGCTACTTAAATTATTTTATGCCTCTTCGAGATTCGGAAATATCAATAAATATTCTTGTTGTTTTACTTTATATACAATTGGAGATAATAATATATAATTCTACATTCTAGTTCCCGAAAGTATTTTTTAATTAATAAATTTTTAATAAATAATATAATAATTTTCAATGTTATATTATAGTTACTTATAAGGTATTTTTTAAAAATTAATTAATAAATATATACATTAATAAATGTGTAAATAAATTAAAAACAATTGCATTAAATTTTTTTTCTCTCTTTTCAAATATGACAGCAACCCTAAAAAATGACTTATTCAAGGAAGTGTGCGCTCATGAAAATCAATAAACCGGCAAGTGAGTTGGCTGCTCATCCAATGGGGGTCCTGGGCAATGGCTCAAAAACTGTCCAACCCACCCCATACATTTTCAACATCCCATTTCGTTCTCTGTTCTCTCTGTGATCTAAAGACAAAATTGCTTCACTTCTTTCCTTTCTTCACATTCTCTTTTTATCAGTAAAAATATTTCGATTCATCTCTGATTATAATTATTTTATTTTCTGAAATTTTCTTTACTAGAGGCGATGTGAACTTTACTTTAAAAATACTTGATAATTTAATCATTCCCAATCAACATTATTTTTTAACTACGAATGCACTAATTTAAATTCTATTATATTTCAAATCATAGCTTTAATAAATTTATAGCCATAAAATGCCTATATAAATTTTTTAGTTATCATTGTATTCTATCATTATTATTATTTAAAGTAAAAGAATATATCAGAAGATTCATTAATCAATCATCCAGAGCCTGTTATTCTTAAACGTGACTGGGTGACGATACCTAAGATAAATTCAAAATTTTATCAAAAAAACTAGTAAAACGAAAATAATATTGAATAAAATACAAACAATAAGATTGTTGATTTTATTTTAACACATTCCTTATTTAAGTAAATATTTTAAAAAACAAACCTTATTTTTTAGATATTTTCTGTTATTAAAACCCTTAGGTAATAGTTGTTAAAATTAATTTTAAATGATACTTGAAATTTAGTTACAAACAAGATAATAATTAAATTTAATAGAATTTTAATATACTCAATTATATAACTTTTAAGAGATTTATTAATTTTTAATAAAATACGTTTATAGACAAGATTCATTTTTGCACTCGTATATCGCCATATAACCGACATTATAAGATTTACCGTCGCCATACAGGCGACATCTTACATTACTTGGGATCAAATTATAGCTAGTTAATATTCATTTAAATAAATTTATTTTCAAGTAATTTAAATAATGTTTTCAAGAAATATGATATTCTTAAAATATTGATGAGCCTTTCGAAAAAATTCCGAGTTGATTGTTAGACTTATCGAATATAATATAGGGGGTTAAGTATATAATTGTATAAATCCTAAGGGTTAAGTATATAATTGTATAAAACCTAATCAAACAAAACACTTATACTACCATTTATTATAATTACACCATAATTTATTTTTTTTACATAGAAATAATATTTATTCTTAACACATAGAATATCAAGTTTTTAAAAATTGAAATTGTTGAAATAAATATCGAATTAATGTATTAAGAAATAATATGAGTGAAATTAAAAATTTTTGTTTTTATATTATCAATAAGATCATTAAATTCATAATCAGATTCTTATGAATATCTATTAAACTTTGTAAATGAAAGTATGAATATGTATAATCAATTAAAAATTGCAAAAAAAAAATTATTTTACAATAAATATTTCTCTAAATTAAGTATTAATTATAAATATCAACAGTGGCGTAGTGTAGTCTATAATGTTGGGGGGGGGGGGGCACGTGCCCCCCCTCCCCGTGTCCTCCTGCCCGACGCCACTGAATATGAATATATTTTTATTTTATGACATGTAACTTTTAACTATAAATTATATGTTTTAAAAAAATAAATTTTAGAGAAATGTCATTTTCAATTAATTCTTTGTTTAATTTTTTTTTTTGGGTCTCTATTAAACGAATTCAAAATTTCCTTGAAATAAAATCAATTGAATTAAAACTTAAATATATTAAATTATATTCGATTATTTTTTGATATTTAATTATTAATTTCATCAAAATTAGACATTTAATATCTAATCGTAATTTATTAATCACATTAAATAAGTTTAAAAAATATAATACAATTATCCTTTTGAAACGATGATTATTTAATTTAAGTTTATGTTCTTTAGTATATTAAATTATTCATTAAATAAAATATTAATATTTTAGAAAATTAAAACTACACAAAAATAAGATTTTATCATATTAATTTAATTTCCTTACTCCTTTTAATTTAATATTCGGTTATGTTATCATATTTTTAATACTAATATTTTGATTTGTTTTTTTTTTGTTTCAGGTAAGTTAACAACATTCTACAACATTCCTTCTGACACTTCTTGTGGGGTGTTTAACAAGAATTATAATAATATAAAACAGGTATAAACTTTTGTAAGTACAGGGTTTGTCATTAGTTGTTCTCAACTAAAATTAATTCAGAATTAATTCGTTTACCTAAATTAAATAAATAAATAAATAAAGTAAATATTCTTTTTATGTTTTATTGTTTTTCTGTTAAGAATTCTAAGTATCTGTTGGACTTCAAATGGAGTCAATTATGCGACTATTGAATCCAAAATCTTGTCCGTTTTAAAAATTATATTCAGCTAAAGCTTATTTATTGAAAACTTTAATATAATTAAATACACTAAAATTTAGTTTACTCATGCATATTAAGAGCACAGGTACGTAATCTGAAGTATATTTTTTTATTTTTAAATTAAAATTTCATTATAATCATTCAACAAATGATGTATATTTTTTAACGAAAATAATTGTCTCATTTGTTTTCATTTAATTTTAATTGAAATCATTCTATTATACACTCTTAACTTTGAGATATATACTATTGATGTACTACAAAAAGGTCAAGGCATCAAATAAACAAGTAATCCATATTCATGATAAATTTCCTTATTTCAATAAAATAAATGAATATGTATTATGCACATAAAATTAATTTAAAAAATAAATAGGATTCATCTTGATTTAAATAATATTTTTATTTTTCCGAATTTTGAAATTATACGATATATATTATTTATAAAATAATTGACATTTAAATGGTTTATTGGGCATTAAGGATAGTAAAAAAAATTAATTTTTTAAAATTATTCTATGATGAAATGTCATTAACATTTAAATTTATAATTTGATAAAAATGTTTTATACCTTTTAATTATATTCATAATTCATAATAAAAAGTATAATATTTATACTTAGAAATAATGACAATTTTTTTTTAGATATTTTGTCAAAAATCTATACTTTGAATTGCCCATATTTTATTAATTATATTTTTGAATGGATTATTTTCATCTCTTAAGTTTTAATTACTACACATTATAATTAAAAAGATTTCTATTCTTGGAAATGGTTCTTATTTATTTATATTTATTTGTAATTCCTTATATTATATATTCCAATCAATAAGCTATTTAGCATGTATAAAATGCTGATGTCTTAAAAAAACATGATAAAAAACGATTTATTTAAAGAAATAATGATTTTACAATGTTTTCTCACTTTTAGACTAATTTGTATAAATATCTTGTCACTATAAATTTTCTCCTTTTGCCGAATTATTTTCATATGCCTACTAATTTTATTTATTTGATAACAATTTTTATATTGATAAAATAATATATACTTATTGAGATTCATTTTTTTTCTTTAGATGCATTCATATTATCGACATGTTAGAGTATGGAATAGAAAATACAAGTCACCTGTCATTGAATTTTTTTTTGCCTTTCTCTCTGTTCAAATGTCTGACTGATTTTTTTTAACAGCCTGAGCCAGATTTGAGTCACTGATAAGATAACCTTTTAATGCATAACCCAATAGAGGAATTATCTTGTAACATGTCGAAGATAAACCAGAACCAATAATCGGTCACCACTCTTTGTCATGTCATGCCCTCTCTCCCTCTCTCTTTTTCTGACAATATCTCTATTACCCTACTTTTTTTGCAACTAATTCATGAATTTGTGTATCTCTCCCCAATATACAAATCAATATATATAAATAAACAAATAAAAACGATCGCAACAAATTTTATTAAAATAAGTAAATATATAAACATAGATAAAATAATCAGAAATTAATTATATCAAATTTGACATATTATGAATAATTTTTTTTATTATGTAAAAAGATGAATTGAAATTTAACAATATTTAAAATCCTTTATTTTATATTTTTATATTTATTCAATACCTATATGGTCTTTATTAAATTATTTATCTATTTAAATTTAATTTATAATAAATCACTAAATTTTAAATTAACTATTTAATACCTTACCTTAATTATTTATTGTATAATAAAATTTCACCAGTAAAAACAATTTGAAAATTTCACATGGTTTTAAAATTGTATCTATTTGTAAATAGAAAAATAATTATTTATTTTTGAAATCACTCCCAATTCGTTACATTACACTAGTAACATTATTTTTTACAATTTTCGAATTAGTCATGTTTTCATGACTTTTATTGAACTTTCTTTGGCTCGATCGAAGCGAAACATTGATGCCTGACCAGTCTTTTGAGTTTGTTCAACAACTAGTTATCGACTGGAGCTAAATCAGACGAATAGGGTGGTTGTGAAACATTATGAGTTTAGCGTTGTGGAGCGGTTCAAAAAACAAGAATTATCTGTCCATAACTCTTGAGACATATTTCTTCATCCAAACAATGAATAACATTAAAATAGTATTTCTTGTTAGCAGTTTAAGTTGTAAAAGAAATCTAGGATACACAATAATTTAAATAAAAAATTACAATTTTATGTTTCTCTTCAGTCTGATATTTATATATATATATATATATTTGTGTTTATGTGTGTGAATCATTGGATCTCTTTAGTTAAGCTACAACGTAATTGGTCCTCTGGGATTATTCTAGTATTCAAAGAAGCTCATTGGATTTGATTATCTTTGCTCTAAGCTGATAAATGGAAAACAAGATAGAAACCCACACTCACCATATAAAAATAAATAACGGCCCACTGTTTAACAGTCTCATTGGTAATCAAAAATATTTAAGATCAAATAGAGAATTTTAGATATTAAGTACATTTTTTATAAAAATATATTTATCTAATTTGATATAGTAGTAGTATTTAATATATCTTTGATTCACAATAGTGTTTTCACTTAATTATGGGAGGTTGCCTGTATGAAACTATCTATCTCTGTGGCTCTACGGAACTCAAAAGTTCTTCGCTCCAAAAACCACATTTCTCCAAGAGTTCCTATTCTGAATTATACGAATTAAATTCCTATTTTCTTCCATCTCTCTTACATTCCTTCCTACATTGTTTATAAATTCATAAATGTATGAGACTAATATTATATTTATTACATACAAAGGAAGGAGTCGATATCTTTAAAATTAAAGTTAATTTAAATGTTAACTAAGGAGATTATATTGATATTTCTATTATCTTTATTAAATATTTTTTACTAATAATTTCCGATTTGATCATTTGAAATAAAATTGTATAAGGCTAGTTATTTGGATATAAATATTTAAGCATCCAAAGAATTAAAAATTGAAAAATATACTTATAATAGTTAATATTAATATTTTTATTTATTTTGTACAGTTGTTTATAGAATTATAATAATCGTGACCAAATTTTGAAATTAATTATTTACATATTACGACCTTCAATAAAAAAAAACATTTTTAACGCGTTGTGACGTTTTAGCTGTGTAAAAACAGAATTATTTGTACGAAATTCTGTTTAAAATTAAATTATAACAAGATCAATATTAATAACTAAAAAATCATTAAAAAAATTAATATCATCATAAATAAAATGATTTAGTCAAAATGATGAAGTTTGAAATCTAAAGATATATTATTCGAATAATTTATTTATAAATTGTATCAATAATATTTATATCTTAGGTGAAAAATTTATTAATTAACCAAAATTCTAATTTCAATGATGGCCTAAATTTATTATTATTTCATATTAAATCTGCATTCATATTATATTCTAAATTTATAAATGAATTATGACATAAATAAAATTGTATAATATATGATTTATATTCATATCAAAGTTTAATATACTTGGAAATTCAATTTTTAAACTTTTCATCAATTCAATTCGAGCTTTATACCAATTTTATTCTAATGTATTTTATACTAAAATTAATGAAGTAATTTCCTTTGGAGATAATTGACTAAGGTGATTGAATTATCATTTTACTATATTTATACTATTAAATATCTTTTTAATATATAAAGGAACATTTACTATGTTTTAATGAATATAATATATGATTTAATCTTTTTTAAGAATGCTCATTATTTAGGATATAAGAAGATTTTATATAAAAAATAAAAATTAATTTTCAAATTAGTATTTTTAAAAATGTGTAATTATTCTTCATTTACAATATTATCATAAAGCTTGTTTTAAAGTTTTAAATAATTTCAAAGATTACAAAATAACCTAATTTTTAAGAATTTGATTTTGGGTTTCATCCTTCTCCATGCTAATAAATTTCAATGCGAACACATATGGGGCATATTATTATAAATAAAAAAATATGTTTAAGATGATGTTATTTGCTTTTCTATTAATTAATCTATTTATTATTTATAAAACATATATATCTATATTGATTAATAAATTTCAAGAAAAATTATTTAATGTTACAATTTATTAATTCTACACAATGTCAGAAATGAGGACATTCTGACTGATGGAATACGTTAATTTCAAATTTGTATTACTACTAATGGTTTAAAATTAAACAATATTGAATTAATAAATTACAATGATAAATTTATATATATAATTCTTTATTTTAATGCTCACAAACAGTGCCGAATTATAATAAATATCCGAACTGACAGTTCATATACAATATATCGTGTGCATTTTATATATATACGTTAAAATAAATTAGTAAATATATTTATTTATTTAAATTATATAATATCACCAACAATTTATATCACAGGTCTATATATTATATTTAATCGCCATCATTTATTTTATAAATAGACTAAATTGTAGTTAACAGGGTTGCGGCTGACTTGGGTCATTGATAGATTCTGAGGTTAAAATCACTGCCATTTATCTGAACTTTATTAGGCACCAACTGACTGGTCCTTGAAAACTTAGTCGTCATCATAGGTTGCTTTTTATTTGGATATTGAATTGAAAATTACTTTCTTTTAAAAATAATTACCACAATAATTTTTTATCCAATTGAAAAATATCAAAATTAATTTCTGATCTCCTTTGAATAATGGTAACTAAAAAAAGATTATTGATTTAAGATACTAAGGCGGTAAACAATTGTATAAATATTCATATCGTAACCAATATGCGCAACTTGATTAATAACTGTCATATAATTTAATTCATTAGGCAGTAAAATGAAACAACCCTAATTGGGGCTGTTGTTGATGATATGTAGGGGTATGGGAAGCCAGAATGTTGTTTCTATCCCAGCTCAATTAACAAGGAATTTCACTACAGTTTTTTTTAGAATTCTTTTTTTATTAATTATAACATTTATGTCCAGCTTATAGACTATTAAATGAATTTCTATTTTAATTATTTTTTTTATATTGACAATTTTAAAATTGAATTAATTTAACGCTTCATTCTGTTATATTAACTTATTTCTCTTAATTTTTATATTTTTATCTTTTTCAATAGTGCTACTGAACTTTAAAGTTTTTGGACTCAACCTCCAATCGTTCCTATCCTCAGAACAACTTGCATCCAATTCCTATTCTCTTCTAATTCTTTCATAGCTTATTTTATATATATTACCTTTCAACTGCACAAGTCATTTTCCAACATATTTAATAAATAATTTATAAAAAAAACCCTCTGACTGTACGTCATACTCAAGGACAACGCCTATCAGGCCAGTTTTATCAAGTGTCCTATGATCAGTAGAGCGGGTCCTCTCAACCTTTACCTTGATCGGAGGCGCTATCAAGTAGCTTTTCCCCAATGTTGTTCCCGGAGGCTGGGCTGGCTCCGTCCGATAGACCCCAGCTAGGGAAATTCCCTTGCCAGGTTCGGGACTTGAACCCGGGACCATGTGAATGTGAGGCAGGTTCGCTTCCCACACACCCAATGACGCCGTTAATAAATAATTTATAGGTATTCAAATATTAATTTAAACTATTTTTTTATATTACTAATCTTGATTTTAACAAAATAATTATAATCACAATGCTATGAAAATTCTTTAGTTCATTTAAAATTTAAAAGAAAAATATATAAGTTTAGTTCAATTTAGATACTAATGATATGAATGAAATAAAACTATGAATCCTTGCCTGGTTTTTTAATGTAAAATTTAATTAGAATCTTAAAAAATAAAAAAATAATAAAAATTAACCAATATTTTGTATATTAGATAGATGATTCGATATTCTTAATTGTGAACTTCTACTAATATATATTTTTATTTTGCATAAACCGAAAATTATCCGAAAAAATACATTTTTGTATTCTATATATATAAAAAAATTTATTGTCTGCATATTGCTCATAATTTAAAAATTTTTGTATATCTTCATGACCTCTAGAATCCAGAAGTGATTAAAATTTCTCATGTATGCCTGTCCTGAAAATTGTGACGTTATTAAATCAAAGTTGACTGACCCGATTACTATGAAATTACACCACACAATATTCATATATTACTCTATTTGATCACACAGGCTATATATTTTATGAATATCTAATCAATAAACGCAGAAATTAATTTTTAAAAATTTATATAATACTTCATGTTGTTCATTCAGAGTTTCCACAGGCTCACTGAAAGTGTAGACTCATTTCCGACAGTGAATCTAAAATTAATAATTAATAATAAAATAATATAGATGCTTCCTGCAACATGAATGGGTAAATGTATTGGACTGGGAGATAAGACAATTTATAAGTTTCTTCTAATCTAAGGAGAAAATCAATGCAGATTCCAACCAAATCAGACAACTTTAGATAAAAACTAATCTCCTTATTTTAGTTCAGTATTTTTGTTCACAAATTATTCAGAGTTTTGACTCAGTTTAAATTAAAACGTAAATAAATTAACCAAATGAAAATTTATATTTGTTTAAATTTTAATACAATGAAACAATCAATTGTAAATTAAATATATAGTTTATAATTGGTTGATCACATGATTAGAAGAGTGTAAAAGACAAGCAAGAAAGATGGTTGGTTGTGGGGAGACCATTTGAGAAACCATCATTTGGAAGACCAAAGATAAAGGAGAACTGAAGAAATTGGGAGAAAATAGGAGTTGAATGGAGGTGGGGCAGGAGCCTGTCAGCGAAATGTTGTAACTAATAATTTTCGAACCCCCTAGCGCCACATAATTAGATAAGTTTCTTCTAAGGGTGAGAATATCTATGGTCTAGAAAAACATTAATAAAAGAACTTAATAAAAACACATTTATCAATTAATATAATTCAAAATTAAATTAAAATATGTTTTTAGTTTATCTACTTTTTAGTTTTATTTTTATAAAATATATCAAGTCTCTCTAACTTTAGATTTTCTTAAATTTCTTTAAAATTAAAAATATTCAATAAATTACAAAATGAAATGATTAAGAAATATTATACTCTATTATAACATATACAATAAAATGTATAATTAGTTTACTGATTAAATTAAAATATATTTTAAATAAGAACAAAAAAGAAATGAATGTTTTAATAAACTGATTGAAATAAGATGAATCAAAACCTTTTGCATACAGACTTTCAAACAAATACTATTAATCACTAAAGGGGTTCAGGTGCCAGAGACCGTATACCGACTGTATACGTGTAAAGATTGCCGAATGCTGTCTGAACATCTAGTTATAAATAAAAAAATACATGACTTTGATTCTATTTTATTTTATTCTAGATTTATATAATTATATTGCATAAAAAATAGTATTGTTTTAATTATCTCTATCAATTATAAAATAAAGAAAAGCAAAATGATAGAATAACATCCGATATACTTTATTTGAAGTACAAAGTTAATAATCGCTTCAATAGTTTACACTGATTTTACCTTTTGCAGAGATGTTTTTGCCCAAAATGGTAAAACAGGATTCGAAATACTTACGGTACTAAACTGATACTACTCGTAAAACCAGTACTTACCTTTACCTGTCAGCTTCACTAACATTCTTTCTAATAAGATATTTATATCAATTCTTCTCACTTTTTTTCCTTTTTGTTCAAGAATGTGAGATTCTTTCAAACATATTTATACACATTTTTCCATTTATAAATCTAATTGATATCTACCAACTCTAAATTTTTTTTCACTATATATTATGATTAATTTATTTTTCTAGTTTATTTTTTAATCAATTCACTTAGCATTTCATTTGATTTCCGTTGCGTGTTTCTGGGTTTTATTTCATTCCCCTTCTATTTCAATTGTTCTTTTTCTTTTTTCTTTTTTTTTTTAATTGGAATATATATGTATATGCGTGATTGTATATATATATTAATTCTTCTTCATAAATGTTTTATAAAAACTTTTTCCTATTCAAATTGACCAGTATTTTAACAAAGATAATTGAACAAATCATTGTTGGTATTTATCACGCTCTTCTCCTTAATAAAAATCGAATAAAAGGCTAAAACCAAATCACAACCATTGTTAAGATACTGAATAATGGACACCCAATTTTGAATGGTTCATATAGAAAAAATAATTTTACATTTTCCTCTCCACTTTTATTTCACAACTTTCAAGTTGAATGAAAATATAATAGAATAATATTAAGTACGAGCATTTTAAGAATGGTTTATTATTCAAACAAACAAAAAAATATAGTGAATTTTTCCAAAAATTACTTTTCAAATTGAATAGATATTTTTTTTCTAGAATAGTATTTATTTATATATATATATATATATATATTATAGTATTTATATATATATATTTGAGAAAAAACTTCCTAAATTAGAGCATATAAATGTTTATATCAAATTTAATTAGATTATTAAAACTTTAGATGAATTAAATTGTATTATTTTCCAAACTTTTAATTATATTATTTTGTGTAAAATGCATTAACAAATAAATATTATATATGTTTAGGTACACTTAACTATACCATTTATACAATAATAATATTTTATATCCGAAATTATAAAATTAACAAAAAAAAAAACATACAAGGTTTTGAAAAAGAAATTTGAACTTCAAATTAAATTAAATTACTCTAAATGATTAAAAGAATAAAATATATTCGAAATCTTATTATTATTAATTTTAATAGAACTATTCGTGTATTTTGATTTGACATTAATGATATTTTATAAGATACATATAAATTTAAGGATTGAAACTATATATACTCATCAACTCCCAAAATATGTAAATTTTCCTATTTCTTGATTACTATCCGATTACTATTTAACCCTAAAATAAAAATACATTTGTATTCGATATTTTTATTTGTTTTTTTCCTGTTTTATAATTTTAACTAAAGTGTTTTTATATAAATGGAAGGTTGCTATCAATGGGCCGGGTCCTAAAATGGGCTACTTTAATTTCTCATTAGATCATATTCTAATGGTAAATAAGAGTTATCCCATGTTGCCAACGGTTAGCTATTTTAATTTTTTTTTTTTTAAATTATTTTAAATAAGTAGAAATAAATTTAACTTATTTCTTCCAATTTACCAATGTTAATGAACGAAACGTTAAAACAAGATGTTCCTACTGATTGAATTTACGAAGGCAAATTTTAAAGCCGATCAATTGTCAATATTTTATCATATTCACAATATAAATTTACTTACCATATACTTAAACTGGCTCTTGTTGTAAAACACCGTGATAGTTGCCTTATATTAGCCACTGTCAAAACTAACGAGTTTCTCAGCGAACAAATTAAAAAGAAACAAATGAAAAATAATAACCGACTGAATAAAAATCAACGAAAATTATTTACTTTAATAACATTTAAAGATTAATAATTAAATGAGTAATTAACTCAAAAAATAAATTAATGTTAATTAACTCACAATTTAATAAAATAATAAATTAATAATAACCTATTATTTATAAATTCTTATTGTAACGACAAGGTTAGGCTTTCTGTTCTTATTTATCCCTAGGAATAGGTGGGAACTATCAGACCAATCAACGAAACCAGTTGCTTTAAATGGACCAATGACAAGTTTTTTATTTTTCAAATATCTCTTCAACATTGAACATTTATTACTTCTATAGATAGTGAAAAACAATATAGTATGTTTCTCTATTGCATTAATATATATATATATATATTATATATACATTATCCATAGATCTTATTATAAAATTTCCTAGAAGTAGCTCATCATTAGCAACTTTCCCATATATGAATATGAAAATCTTGCATTCATTAGTAATTTATTTCTTAAAATTAATTGATCAAAAATCTTATTGGAAAACTTAGTTGAAAATTGTTAATTTTAATTCTTAATTATATACTCATATTTTTCCCCTTAAAAAGTTTTCCATCTAAATTCATATTTTATAATTTAATAATTTTATGCATTGTACTTTTTTTAAATTTTGTAATTTAATAATAAGTAAGGCCAAGTGCACTTGTGCTAATATATATATATATATATATATATTAAAAAAGTTATTCCAAATTGAATTGGATAAAGTTGTAGAGCCTCAAGATTTATGAAATTATAGAAGAACGAAAAAGAAGGAAGAACTTGATGTCCTTATCATTTTATCATTTTATGAATTTTTTCTCTCTCTTTTATGCTACTTCAAATTTAATATTTTCTAATATTTGATCGTTCTAAGGATTTCTTCAAAGAAAAATAATTTTATTAAAAATTCACTCTGCTATCGGGAATCTAAAACATAAAATATTTTTCAATTCTATCTTTATATTTTTTTTCTAGAAAAAAATACAAACTATTATTTATTTATATGGAAAGTTTTTCCTTTTGTTTTATATTCTTATTTCATATGTCCAAATAATTATTCTCGCAGTTTCGTAGCCAACCTCCTCCCCTTCCATCGATAGCCATCACATAACTGTGATTTACAAATACAAATCCCAAAACCGCAAAGCAAATTTATTTACTTCGTACTTAATTTTGTTTATATGATCAATAAAATATCGATTTCGATTATATTTTGCAAATTAAAATAAAAAGAAAAAATATAACTCCCACACTCATCTACTCCCACTATATGATGTCGCTATATTCATTTCGATTTTCTAAATATAGGCTTTCGAGGCAATAATAAACCTCTCTTGGGGTTGAGCATTTGGAAATTTCTATTATTAGACATGTTAGATGAATACCAAAATACATAATAAATATAGAAAATTATTCCATTCGATTTGTTTCTATTTTCAAAAAGAAATTATATTTGCACTTAAATTAAATTTATTATGAATGAGAAGAAATTTATCAATATGTCACAGGGCGTTGACTTTTTGAATTTTTTTTATATTTGGTCTTAAATAATAGATCTTATCTATTTAAATTAGTATTGATTAATTTTTAACTTCTATACGAATAATTAGAATAAATGAAAATTAATAATAATAAGTCCGCATTCCTTCTAGTGGCAGAATGTAGTTTTGTAGTATAAAATATCTAATCACTTCACATCAAAATCAACCTTGTAAAGCACATAAGGTCTAATATTTGAATTCAATTAAAATAATTTTTTAATAATGTCCCTCGAGGTATTTTAAGATATATTAAACATTTTGTTTTTATGTTTGTATTTGTCTATATTATCGTTAATTAATAGAGTATATTTTAAAAATTTTTAACCAAATATTTACTAATAAAATTTCTGATACTTTTGAATAGGAGTATAAATTGTAGATATCTATTTTAATTAGTAATTTTTAAATTACTAAAGGTTTTAGCTTTTTTAATTTCAAAATAAATTGTTAAATGCTAAAACTTCATTAATTGTCTAAAAATTCCTTTTTAAAACATGATGGGGATTCTCACATTCAAAAATATATACTAATTATTATTATTATTATTTTTATTAAATATTACTTGGATAAAATTTAATCTTGGTAATTTCTTTATCATCTATATCTATATATAGATATGTATGGTATATATATAAATGGCAATGACATCAGATGATTTTTTTTAATTTCCTTTTTCTCTATTCAGTTAATATACTAAAAATGATGAAAAAACTTGTCTTCTAACTTCGAGGCCACCAATTAAATATGTCAATTCACTTTTAATTAATTCCTTTGTGATATGAAGACACAATGAAAACAAAAAACAAAACACAATTTAGGTCAATTGAATTTGCATTTCTAGAATCACGATTTTTCTTAAAGACAAAAATATTTTTATTTAAGTATTGTAGCATTGATTATAACCTTATTATATAAGCAAAATTTCCAAATATTTATTAATTTTCTATGCCTATAAATACAACAAGAATAGAAAATATTTCACTCTCCGGTTCAAATAAATTTTTGTTTTATACATTCGTCTTTATAATTTCACCAACATAATCTTTTTCCTCTAACTTTTGGGTGTCTTTTTGTAGAACGATTTTGTTCACAAAATAGGCTTCAGTATCCAAAAGATCTTATTATCATATCTTTTCTTGATTCAGAGGTCTCTATTAACTCTATTATTTTATCTTCCACGAACATCTTCAAACATCCCTCTGAAGCGGCGCATTGTTATATTGCGAGCAGCATCGACTGGCTACACTAAAATTTCTGTAATCTGTAAACTAGATGTCAGAATATCATGAAATTTTGACAAGTATTGTTGGAAGGTTGATAATATTCTGAAATTGCATTTGTCTCTAATCAGTGTTGTCATAAACAAATTGAATACCTATTGACTGATGTGTTATCTACATATATATATTATATTTATGCCTTTTTAGAAATCTATTTATCTTTCCAATTTTGAAAATTCACATAGAACTGGTCCAGAACTAGACACTTATATTTAATAGTCGTTAATTAGTTAGATGAAAAGGAAAATCAAAATATCGCAATAAGTGCATTAAAAAATATATGGAGTGTCTCCACTCGACTATTTCGCAAATTTAAATTGGATTAATTAACATATATAATATTTAAATTAAATTTAATTAAAATTAAATTAAAATTAATAAATAATTTTTATGAAACCAGCGCGTGTTTGACTCTTTGTTGATGGCACTAAGTCACGTGCTGGCGCGTGATTGCGAGTCCACGTGATAAAAAATTAATTCCGGTACTTTCAGCGATTCGATCAAGCTGTAATTCTATATATAACAGTTTTATACAATTTTTAATCATGTGAAAAACTATCAAACATATATCTTTATTTTTACGGTAAGTTTAGAGGAAAAAAATCAAAACTTGGTAGGTAATTACCGTCTTCCAAATGAGCTACATTTTGCAAAAGTTGATAGAAAACTACGAATTTTGAATAATGCTCGTGAACCAAATTTCATTATTCAAGCTCAAACCGTTGTCTTGTCTTCATACACACATAGACATTATTCTCAACCTTAGTGAAAATGACTCAGGAACCTTCAAAACGTATAATAACATCAAAATCTCTATATCGAAAATTTCCATTGTCACAATACTATCTCTGGCGAGATATGATAATTAAAATTATGAATAATTATAATGTTATAAAATGATATACAAATTAATAAAAAACACAATTTTGATTTTTTGATTTATTAAAAGTTCATAACATTTATCAGGGTTGATTTTTTGATTTATTTAAAAATATTTTCTCAAGTAATTTAAAATTTTTTCTGTAAGAAATAATAAATAAAATTACTTTTTATTTAATATTTTTTCATTAATTCATTTGAGTAAAATTTTGAATTCTATTAATCAATTTTTGTGTTACTCCTTTTTACCGACCGACGATAGTAAGGGAGGTATTGTTTTCACACCAAATTTCACATGTGGAGATTTTTACATATCTCCACGAATCATGCATTTTCTTAACAGAAAAAAGTATTTTTAGCATGATATCTGTCCGTCCGTATAGATGTGTACAGCCTGAACGGCTCAACGGATTTTGATGAAATTTGGTATATTTACTTAATGAATCAGTGGGATGAATTGATCAACTTTTGGTGCAAATCCGGAAACCGGAAGTGGTAGTATTAGCGATCAACGATAGGAAGGGAAGGGTTATTTTCACACCAAATTTCACATGAGGAGAATTTTTTATATATCACCACGAATCATGCACTTTGTATTGGTTTTATCCTCGAGAAAAATCATATTTATTAGTTTTTTCTTGATTTAAAATTATATGACATCATCCAGCCATTCATGACGTCACAGCCTGGTCTTACATATATATTATAAATAAAATAAAATTAAAAATATTTATGTTATATCCATATCTGTTTTTTATTACATTAATAGATATATTAAAATTATTTGAAATTGTTTCTGTAGCTGGAAATTAATTTATTTCAAACCGTCGGTCGGTTCGGACCTGGCCACAGGTCAACTTATTTTCTATTATTATTAGATTGCAATAATTTTTCCTAAACCTATTATAAACGTTATTCAAAATCGATAAAAATGATTAAATCATATTATAAATCACTTTATTTTAAATCATAGATCACAACTAGATATGTATTTTTCTAATTGTAAGTTGAAAATCCTAATTTTTTTAAAATTTATTTCTTCTAAATCTTTTTCTAGTCATTGCACAAGTAAGAAATATTACTTATAATAGAATACATCAATAATCATTACAATTCTTATAATGTTTAACCGTAAATTAAATTAACAATATAGATATATTTCTAATCGAAAATCACTTAGAGATTACCTCAAAAGTAATATAAAATAGAAAGGTTAAAGTAAAATTATATACTCCAATTTATTCACGGATTTATGATAATAATTGGAGGGCAGCCCTTCAAAGTGCGTGGGTGAGAGATGCGATCAAGTCAATTCAGGGACAAATGTTTTGGGATTGTTCCCTTGGCAATCATCCAGCGATATTGATGCTTTAAATGCCTGGCTGTGTCCCAGACAAACAATTTATTCATGCTTGTTTTAACCAATAAATGTCTTCGAGATGAAAAAATTAAATGTACCACGCCATTGATCAATTGGCAATTATAAGGATTCTTCTTTTGCTTGGTGTGTGTGTGCGCGTATGTGTGTGATTTTAAAAAATTCAAAAGATAAACTCAATTAAAATAACTCATTGAAAGATTATTATTGAATTTTATTTTTTGAAAAATTCTTTATAGATAATAAATATATTTATTTAATTTTACATTTTTTCGTCAATTGAAAATTTAATAAGTAATTCCGATTATTTTAAATCATTAAGATTATTTTAAAATATAAATAATATCACCATAAGAATGTTCGTTATATATATTAAATTAATCAAAAATAAAGATTTTGTTTTCATTAATAATTTTTACTATTGCGATCATGAAAATTTTCGATATCGAGATTTTGATAATTTTATACGTTTTGAATGTCCCTGAGTCATTTTCACAAAGGCTGAGAAAAATATATGTGTGTGTATGTAGACAAGATTACCCAAAAACGGTTTGAGCTTGAATGATGAAATTTGATACACGGGAATTATTCAAAATTCGTAGTTTTCTATCAAAATTTGAGAAATGTAGCTTATTCGGAAGAGGGTCGCCTACCTACCACGTTTTCATTTTTTTCCTCTAAACTTACCATAAAAATAAAGATATATGTTTGGTAGTTTTTCACATAATTAAAAATTGGATAAAAGTGCTATATATAGAATTACAGCTTGATTGAATCGCTGAAAGTACCGGAATTAATTTTTTAACACGTTGACTGACAATCACGCACCAGCACGTGACGTGGTGCCACCAACAAAGAGGCAACACGCGCTGGTTTATAAATATTATTTATTAATTTTAATTTATAATTTATAATTAATTAAATTTAATTTAAATATAATATATGTGTTAATTAATCCAATTCAAATTTGCGAGATACTTGAGTGGAGACACTCCAGATATTTTTCAAATATATTTATCATGAAGATGAAATTGTATGGCATTGATTTCAATGAAACTGTTACAATTCGTTTGAATCTAGTACTTTTATTCTGTGTTTATTATCTTAGGGGATATCTTCAACCATTTTTGGTAATTTATTGCGAATATTCGAAACATTTGACTTTAGTGTGTCGCAATATATTTTAACTTAGTAGAATATTGGTTGGCCTTGAAACATTTCTCAATCATTGTGGTTCCTTTTATTAGTTTACCATTTAATTTTTTTCTTAATAACGTTTATTTTTATAAATTATGTTACTTTTGGTAAAATTTATTAAATAACAAGTAATATAAAAAAACAATATTAATCAATTCCTACTTAAAACTACCAAAAATCTATTTAGAGTATTAAAAATTATTTGAAAATCAAATAAAACTATTTTGTTTCGTTAGGATTTGAGTCGACGCTCTACCCAACTTTCTCATTGCAAAACAAATAGGATATAAATATATTTGCTAAAATATTCAGATCAGATATAGACATACATTTTTTTTTTTGAAATCTAATTATCTATATTTTACAGAAATATTAAATTTAAAATATCAATAATGCCAATTCAACACCAATTTTATATTAGGTATTGAAATAAAAAAATATGTGTTGGGGTTTATGTGATGATACTAAAATAATTTTTAAAATATTGATATTGATATTTAATATTCAATTTGTTAACCTTTATTTTTCATTTGAAGTTTAATATATTTTAATGATTTTACTTAATTGATAATTACAAAAATATTTTAATTCTTAATCGTAGTGATTTTAAGTTGCGTTTAATAATCTAAAGAATTTATTTAATTTAAAAAAAATCATCATTTATATTTATTCAGTTTAATGAAATAATAAGTCATTAAAATCATTCGGTTGATTTTTAAATTTTGATTCTGGAAATATTTTTAATTCAAAAATTTTCTATTTATTTGACACATCTTTAAGAATTTTAATTAAGAAGAATTTATACAAAACATGATATAAAATACATTTCAAAACAAATTTATATATATATTTATGGAAACCTTTTCAGTTCAATTAAATAAAAAATTTTATCATTAATATTTTTTTATTAATGCTTATTCAATAAATATGCAATTATATAAGTAATTATTTAAATTTAGCTTATATTTTTTACTTTGTAAAGTTTTAACTTATAATATTAATTAACCTAATATTTTATATAAAAGAACAAACATTTTATTTAAACTTGTTTAGTTTATGAAATGAAAATTATAATCAATATTTTATAAAAATATAATTTCTATTGTCTTTTCCTTTTGATTAATTCTTGACAGGAATGAATCGTACTAAAAACATGATAATTATGACATCAAATCGTTTATTTAAAAATTGATATTAATCTCATGCAGTTATTTGACTAATTTAGTCAAATAAACTAGTCATTAAGTTGTTTTTGTTTCAAACATTTTCTAAATGCACTGAAAATCAATCAAATAATAAATATGTATAAAAAATTTATGATTTTCGATTTTACTTTCACTTTTATAGATGTAACGCAATATTTAACATAGGAATTTCAATAGATTTATTTATTGTTAGTTTCTACTTATAAAAACATACATTTTAAATATTTTCAGGAATAAATTTTTTTGTCTTTTAAATATTCTTTACTATTTTACAAGAGATAATATTGAGATCACGAAAATTTTCGATGTCGAGATTTTGATGTTTTTATACGTTTTGAAGGTCCCTCAGGCCATCAACAACGAGCTAACCAAGATCTGGTTTAATAAATATTATTTATTAATTTTAATTTATAATTTAATTAATTTAATTTAATTTAAATATAATATATGTTATTTAATCCAATTTAAATTGCGAGATAGTCGAGTGGAGACACTCGAGCTTATTTTTTATGGTTTTTAAATATCTATCTATCTATTATCCAAATATATATATATATATATATATATATATATATATATATAAAGGTTTTTGTCTGCACATTGCTCAGAATTTAATAATTTTTGCAATATAATATGATAATATTATAACTAATTTATTTTCTTATCATATTATAATTATTTTTTCAATTTTCTATCGGTGAGACTATATATATACTACAATAAACCCCCAAATATTTGTTTTGTTCTTTATGTTTCTGTTTTTTACTTTATATATTTATATTAATGATAGAGGAAAATGATACTTAATTTTTAACGAAATAGTTTTCATAGTAATATTTAATTATTAATTTGGTGAATATAAATCACGTAGTCTTTTATATCTCAAATTCAAATTACTTTTATAGAATGAACTCTGAATTAATTATATACAGATTAAATAAATTAAATTAAAATAAAATATAGAAATTTTAATTATTTGATAGTGAATGTTTGAAACTTTATTCCTTCATTTTTCATTCAAAATAATGATTGAACATGAAATAATATAATATTTTATTTTATTGATTTATATTTATATTTGATATTAATTTATTAATAAATATTTTAATATATCTGGTAGTACTCACCCTTAAATTTTTAATAAAAGCCAAGGGAAATTAGTTAATATCTATCATTGAGTGAATATCCCAATAAATTGTTATATATTATATATGCATATATGCCATTTTATTCTACTTGACCCTATTTTCAAGAGCCTTTCAAATAAATTATATTGAATTGGATTGATCTTTTAATTATATTGATATAATAATAACAAAAAAGAAAGTAATAATTATATTAGTATTAAATCGAATTATTACCTACTTATTGTTTTTATTCTATACTAGCTGCTCAGAGCGCCTTCGGCGCTCTCCACACCTAGACGCGGGCTCCGCCCCCTGTACCCCCCCCGAGTGTCCCTATTCTGAGCTATAACCATCTAACTCCTACCCTGTCCCATTTCTCTCACGTTCCTTCCTACAATGTCCTCCCTGTTCACAATTGGTCTTCCACACGGACGTTTTCCAATCGAACTCCCCACCAATATATTTTTCCTCTCCCATTCTAGCCATGTGCCCTGCCGATCCCAGCCTTCTCTATTTTATGACCTATATCTAGAGATGCATAGAGGTCATGCAATTCCTTGTTATGCAGTCTCCGCTATTCCCCGGTGTCCTCATCTTTCTTTGGCCCATAAATCTTGGGAAGAATCCTTTTCTCAAATACTCTGAATCTACTCTCATCTCCCAGGGTTATAGACCATGCCTCCCACCCATATAATACAACAGAAAAAATAATTGTTTTATATATTTTAATTTTGATCCCCTTTGATAATAATTTCCCGATTGCAACCTCGATTTAAATTCTTTGCAAATATTATTCGCTCTGATACTATTTATTTTGCTTTATCACTATTAATTTCAAACCCCATCACTTTTCCTGCCTCGAAACCATTAATACAAACCTGCCTCGAAACCATTAATACAAACAAACAATTTTAGCTAGCATAATGAGATTAAAAAATAAAAAATATATAAACTTACCTGAAAATAATTAGATATTTATTTAATAAAATTAAATTTTTAAGTAAATAAATAAATAAAATCAAAATTCAAAATTAATCAAGTAATAAGTTGACCTGTAGCCAGGTCTGAACCGACCGACGGTTTGAAATAAATTAATTTCCAGCTACAGAAACAATTTCAAATAATTTTAATATATCTATTAATGTAATAAAAAACAGATATAAATATAACATAAATATTTTTAATTTTATTTTATTTATAATATATAGCTGAAGTAGCCGGCGTTGCCCGTGATTATAATAAGGAGGCTGTGACGTCATATAATTTTAAATTATGAAAAACATAATGAAGATGATTTTTCCCGAGGATAAAACCAATACATTCGTGGTGATATGTAAAAAAATCTCCTCATGTGAAATTTGGTGTGAAAACAATACCTCCCTTACTATCGTCGGTCGGTAAAAAAGGCAATCGAAATGTTTTAAATTATCTAAAAAAAACAATTAATATAAAAATACAAATAAAATGATCAAAAAATAAATAAAATTAAATTAAATAAATAAAACGTTTTAAATAGAAATTCAAACTATTTGATATTATGAAAAACAATTTTAAACAAATGTATTTAATTAAATTAATAAATTTAAAAAATATTAAATGATATTTAGCTTAAATATAAAAATTAAAATAAAAAGAAATTACTTAAAAAAATTAAAACTATAATAATAATATTAAAATATATATAAAATTACCTGAAAATAATTAGATATTTATTTGATAAAATTAATTAATTATCTTAAAAATTTATCCAAGTAATATCATCTATTTCTATTCGACACTGAGAAGGAAGGGATTCACAGCACAGATCATCCTTACAGTCACAGTCAGTAGAGAGTAAAAAAAATGAAGACCGCCGTTTTTTAAAATAATTAAATTATTTTATAGATTATAAAATAAAAATTATTGTATTAACATTAAAAAAATATTGAAATAAAAAATAATATTTAGTTTGATTTAATAAATAAAAATATTATAAACATTTTTAGTGAGAATTTCTCGGGGAGGTAGGGAGGTCAGATAAGCGACAACTTTTATTCCAAATGTTCGTCCTCCCTAGCTGTGACGTCATCAATAAGAAAATGTAAAGAAAAGGGCTGTTTTTAGGGTGTTCCCGACAATTATTCGATTTTTTCTCGCCGGAAAAACCATCCTTGGACTTCAACGAACATTTTAAAAAAAGAATTGTCAAAATTGGTCCAGGCGTTATTGAGTGATGCAATTACAAAAGTCATTTTTATTTATAAGAATTAAATTTTTAAGTAAATAAATCTTATAAATAAATATGAAAAAATAATTAAATCAAAATTCAAAATTAATCAAGTAAAAAAGGCAATTGAAATGTTTTAAATTATCTAAAAAAAACAATTATTAATATAAAAATACAAATAAAATGATCAAAAAATAAATAAAATTAAATTAAATAAATAAAACGTTTTAAATAGAAATACAAACTAATTGATATTATGAAAAACAATTTTAAACAAATGTATTTAATTAAATTAATAAATTTAAAAAATATTAAATGATATTTAGCTTAAATATAAAAATTAAAATAAAAAGAAATTACTTAAAAAAATTAAAACTATAATAATAATATTAAAATATATATAAAATTACCTGAAAATAATTAGATATTTATTTGATAAAATTAATTATTTATCTTAAAAATATTTTATAATCTATAGAATAATTTAATTATTTTAAAAAACGGCGGTAATCATTTTTTATCCCTAGCTGTGACGTCATCAATAAGAAAATGTAAAGAAAAGGGCTGTTTTTAGGGTTTTCCCGACAATTATTCGATTTTTTCTCGCCGGAAAAACCATCCTTGGACTTCAACGAACATTTTAAAAAAAGAATTGTCAAAATTGGTCCAGGCGTTATTGAGTGATGCAATTACAAAAGTCATTTTTATTTATAAGATTATAAATATATATTATGTATAGAAAGAGAAAACACAATCCATAAACACAAGCATTAAGAATATTAAAAATTCAATCTTTTGTAAATTATTTCATACACAAATCAGTTTTTTATAATTTTTATAAATTTAATTTTTAGCCAAGAACTCAATATTAATTGATAAGTTTACAATCTATTAAATATTAATTAAAACTTTGAATAATTAGGAAGGGAGTAATACAGTACTAGTCATTTATTGGAGACTTTTTAAACTTATGGAAGATTCCATATTTAATCTCTATGCATTTGATTAGAACTCATATGGAAGACTCTTAAGCTTCTCTGACATCCAAACCACTTTATTTAAAATCTATTCCTATGAAAATCTTAAATATCAATTAAGTCTTGAATGAATTTAATCTCAGTATTTTAAAAATTAGCATATTGACTTTCATTTGTTTGAACACACAATTCATTCATTCATTTAGCTAATTAAATTAATTCGCATATACATAAATATTATTTTTATAGAGTTCATAAACAAATAGTCTGGGGCTCAACACCATTCTCATCCTGGTGTTCCCGGACTTGAGGGAATTTCTCTCTAGTTGGGGTCTATAGAACGAAGTGCGCCCAGCCTACGTGATCAATATTGGGAAGCTACTTAAAGCAAATAGTAGCGCCCTCCGATCAAAAAAATCAAGATAAAGGTTGAGTGAACTGATCATACAACAACACCTTTACCCTCTTATGAGGCAAATGATGATAGATGCTGTCTATTGGTATGATGTATAAAAGTTGGAGGTTTTTTTTAATATAATACATTTTAATGAATTATATATGATTGAATTTCTTTTTAATAATAAATAACAAAAAATAGTGAAAATTTTGAAGACTTAATTTTTAATTCTTCAAATATTAAATTAAGGTACTATTTTTTTTATTTTTATCTTGAGTGATAAATTGTTCTTAAGATAGATTTGTCACCAACTTATAACAAGTCATTCTAAATGTAAATGTATACTTTATTTAGAATAGGTAATATATTCTCATGATATTTATACACTTTTTCATTATATAAATAGATTGGAATTATATTATAGTTGAAGATACCACAGTTTTTACCCCCTCTTGCATTACCTACTATTAAATTTATCAGCTAGTTATTTTACTGCATTTATAAGTAAATTTCCTTTGAATTAAATAGTCGTTTTTCTTCTTTCTCTTTTATCAATTTATTTTTCTTACAATATATTGTTTAGAACATCAACTTCTTAGGAGCTTTTCTATTTTCATTTTCAACGATTGAGCGATATTATTCTACTTGCCTTGAAAGCTTAAAGCTTATCTTCTGTGGTCAAATAATAAAAATATTTTTTTCTTTAATCCCTTAGATTTGAGGTATACTTATATTAAAGTAAATAAAAATTTAAAAATAATGTTGTTAAGCTTTGCAGAATATCAAATTTCAATTTATATTTTTTATTTATTTATTTTTTAAATTTATTAGCAATTATATTTGAATAAAGTTTGAAAAAAATAATAATATTCTATTAGATAAAATACATTAAGTTAATCTCTTTAAAAAAGAAAATTATAAAGTATTACACTTTTTCTATAAACATGTAAAGTTTTAATTTAGTGATTTTATTTTATTTATTTATTTATTTTTGTTCATTGAAAAAGAAATAGAAACACCTTTAAATTGGCAAACGCCTCTGTCTAAGCTATTTAAAAATACATGTAAATTTTAATCCAATGCTCAGTTAGTTAAAAAAGATGAGGGAAAAGAGGATGAAAAGGTTAATTCATAGTTTTAAATTGTATTTGAAAATTGTAAAGCATTTTTAAGCTCTCTGAATGTGGATTTATATACTGTGTTTAATTATTTTTATTACGACTCTGCATTGTATTCATTAAGCCCATTTTTAAATTTAACTATACAAATGATAATATATTAATATTTCTTTCTAGATTAAGTTTTCTATAAGCAAATTATTTAATATATTTATCATAATTACATACATGCAAAATATGATTTATAATTATCATAAAAAGAGGATGAATTTACTAAAAAAGATAATAATATTTCTAGTGATTATGATATAGACACCTTAGATTAACACTCTTGACTCTTACCTTGTGGTTACGGGCTGGAAAGGGAATTCCTCTGTAGCTGGAGTTCACGTGATCGATATTGGGAAGGTACTTTAAATAAATAGTAGCTGCCTCCGATCAAGAAAATCAAGATAAAGGTAGAGAGGATCCGTTCGAGTGATCATACAAGACCTCTACTACTATCTTGATAGGGGCTGTCCTTTAGTAAAGTATATAAAAGTCAAAAATTGTTTTTTAGTATATAAATTTAAAAAAACAAAAATTATAACTTAAAATTTGATATGCTAGAAGGTTTAACAGAATTGAAAAATGATGAAAAATTTAAATACTTAAGCTCTGTAATCACGAAGGATAATAATATTCGAAAAGAATTCAAATCGAGGTTGCAATCGGATAACGCCTATTATCATGCAGTAAAGGAGTTTATCTGGTCAAAATTATTATCAAATTAGATCAAAATTAAAATTTATAAAAATATTATTTTTCTGGTTGTATTATAGGGATGTGAGGCGTGGTCTATGACCTTAGGAAACGAGAGCAGATTTAAACTATTTGAAAATAGGATACTTCACAACATTTATGGACCAAAGAAAGATGAGGTCACCGTGGAATGTAAGAGATATTAGAAAGAGTTGGAGTTGGATGGTTATAGGGATTCTTGGAGAAATGTAGTGCGGCCATAACTTTCGAGTTCCGTTGATTCACATAGATAGATACATAGAAAACCACATTTATTATTTATTTATTTATATAATAAGATTCCTGTATTCCTCTTTGAGAGATTTAGGCTATTTACTAAACAATTAAACTATTATAATTTGTTAACAACACATTCACTATAAATTTAACTTTTTAATTTAAAATTAAATGTTAATTAAAAAATCATTTATTTAGAAATATAATCATGTAATCACATGACTTATTATTCTTATTTATTAATTATCATTATTTCGGAAAATACCTAAATTTAATTTTTTTTCTAAAATATTTTTTATTTAAAATAATATTTAATCTTAATAATTCAATCTTCTGACAAAATCGGTAAGATAACTTAACATATAAACACATATAAACATATAAAGATATTCTTTATTTATAAAAGGATATAATAATGAACTTAATTTTTTTTTCAGAAGGTAGAAAAAAAATGCTATTTTTATGTACTTATAGGTTACATTGGCGTTCAATAATCCGATAGGTTAAAAATGATATCGACCTTCAAAGTTTGCATAAAAATTTTCAACAAGCTTTTAAATATAGTATCAATGTATTTACTTGTGTATATGCATATAAAAAGAAGATAAATTGCAGATAATATATTTTTTTATGATTTTATATGAAAAATGGGTTAATGTAGGTTTAATATATTTCCAATAAAAAATAAATAAATAAATATATACATATAAATATCATTTTGTATTGTTGATAAAATTAATTATATATTAAAGAAAATAGGACAGGTAAAAACATATTGAGATCGTTTAATTTAAAAAATTAAGCATAAATAGAGGTGTTTGAGCTCTTTTAATATAAAATGAAATTTGATACTAAATTTATTCGTGGGTGGTGGGTGAGCGAAACAAGATTGTGTCAAATGGGAAGGGGGGGATTGAATATTTTACACAACAACCAATTCTGGTTAAAAGCCTTATTATCAAGTTTAAGAGCTGGAAAAATTGTCTTTTCCTTATAAAAAAGGGCGCGAGATGAAATATGAATCTTAGAAAAAGTTGAATATGGAGTGGAGTTGGATGGAGGGAGTAGAATGACAAGGCAGGATGAAAGGTTTCAATCAGAGACGGGTTTAATTAGTGGTTTGTATGAGGTTTGTCCTTAGTTTAGTTCGAATACCTTTCATCAATCTGCGATTGTAGTGGCGAAAGGGCTGTAGGTTGGCCTCTAGGGAAGGACCAATTCGTCCTCTCACTCGAAACTAAATATTCATGGCTTGTCTCTTGTCTCCTCCTACCTTATTAAACATAATTAAATGGACAATTGATTTAGGCGTAATTCAAACACGTGTCACTATGCGGCTAAACAAAAAGGCCGATCGTTTCTGCAAAACAGGGATCGGATTTGTTGTTTGTTTTTTTTTGGGGGGGGGGCTTTCTCTTTTGTTCTCAATTCAATGACTAGTAATTATATTTAAAATGCATTGTTTTTACAATAAAAACAATAAATTATACTCTAGCACTTTAATTTAAATAAAAATTATTTTAATGAAAATAAAAAGAATATTAATTAAACAACAGACTCCAAGGATTAGACAGAAAAAAATAAAAGAAAAAAATTATTCTTCTCATCGATGAACGAGAAGACATTTTTTATAATCATGAAAAATTATATTTTCCACGGAATGAATATGATATATTACATCCATAATTAACCTAGATTTTTAAAAATATTTTTTTTTAAATTAGGGGAGGGCGGGGTAATAAGAGACATGAGTTATTATCGGTCTGTATGAAGAGGGGTATTTCTCGTCCATGTCACTAGAGTATCTATAGATACTCAGCAATCGAGGTCGAACCTCACTGCTTTTCGGGAATTTGTAGGTTATATTTTTGTTTTCCTGCAAACCTGATTTCAGATTGTGTCTCAGTGCCGTCAATTATTCCCCCAAAGGGATTTTTCTGGCTTTTGAACAACAACTTAGACGAAGTAATATTGCATTCATATGCTTTTTTCAAGAAATAAATATTATCAATGCTTAACTAATGGTTTTAAATGAATCAAGGCGATGTCTCTTATTACCCCATATGTTATAAATAATCCTATTAAGCTAGTAAAATTTAGGAAATTCAATTGTTCTGCAGGAACAATGAGATCGGACAGTAGTGATGCAGTCTGGTCAAAGGTTTTGGCAAAAAACCCACATCATTTAAGATGTATGTTTGCCGAATAGACGCCACACGCACTGACGGTGCTGAAGTCACATTCATGAAGAAGACGGGAGCCATGAAGTTTTCATATATTGAAGAGGAGGGGTTTATTTTATATCAAGACAGAGTGTAAAAATTTTACTCAACCCTATTTCTATAGGGAATTCTGGGAGGTTCCAAAATTTATACAACATCCCCGCAGACTTAAGTTCTTTTTGTATTCAATAATGCTATATTTTTAATTTTACACTTTTTCTTATGACCTAGGCCTTAGACTAAGCATATTATATTTTTTTGTATCAAATAAAGAATTCTTAGATACTTTTTGCCTTTTATTAGCTATTCCTTTCAAATTTTATCGGGCATCTTGGCGAAGGTCATTTTAACTCTTCAATTTTTCCTATTTAAATATTTTTTTGAGGTGGGTCTACCCAGGGGTAATTAGAAACATACTATTAGATGTCTCTTATTACTTTTGGGCTTATAACACTGTGTTCTGTGGGAACTGAATCAGTTGTCTTTTCCCCCTATAAATCGTATAGTCAAATAATAGCCCCCTTTAAGATGTCGATGTCGCCCAGGTGGAGAATCACTACTTTTCAATAATCTATTTGTATTATAATATTTGTTGAATTGATAATTTTTAAAAGAGTTTTATTTTTATTTTTGTGTAAAATGATTCAAAACTCAAATAAATTTAAGTATATTTAAATATATACACAAGGATAGCATAGCTTATTGGTATAGCAATTAATCTAATGGTCTATATCAGGGGTGGGCAAACTAATTTTTGGTATGATCTACTTATTGTTTTTTTATTTTTGCGAGATCGACTTCCAAAAAAGGTTGAATTAAAAACAAATAAAAATTTAATTAACGTCTCTATTAATAATAATATATTAAATAGATACATTTTATTTACTTGTGCATTACAATTTATAAATATTTTATATTATTTTTTTGAAGTAGATGCGTGACATTCCATTTCAGCAACGAGTTTTGTAAAATTAGGTTCGTAATTACATAACCGAATTGATGCCATTAACTCCTTGTCAGTCAGGGAACTCCTAAATTGTGACTTAATGTGTTTCATTTGAGAAAACACTGCTTCACATAGATACGTTGAGCCAAAAAATGCAAATATTCTCATTGCCACCGATCTCAATAAAGGATATTTTTCTTCAGGTAATAAATTCCAAAAATCCTTTTCGTTTACTCGTGCTTTCAGAATAATATCAGATTGCAATGTTATAGTTTCCAATACAACATCCGATAAATTCAACTGAAAAGAATCAGCAAGAATCGAAGAAATATTTTCGTTATCGAATTCTTTAAAAGGAAATGAAATAAATTCAAAAATCGGCTGAAAATTTTTAAGATTTGCAAATCGTCTTTCAAATTCTTCATTGAAATTTTCTAGTTCAACACAAAACATTTCAATATTACATTCTCCATCAAGTTTAACATGTTTTTCTAAATATGGAAAATATGTAAAATTTTGTCTTTTTAATTGTGAAATAAAAAGTTTTAATTTCGCTTTAAAAGCATTTATAGAACTAACCAATTCTATAATATTTTTTCCTTTCCCTTGTAATTTTAAATTAAGCGAATTGTATTGGCCCATGAAATCTGTCAGGAACGATAATTTTTGTACCCATAGTGGATCTTTCAATTTATCGTTTTTTTCTCCCATCGTGTCCAAAAATATAATAACTTCAGGCAAACGATTTAAAAATCTTTCCAAAAAGCTTCCTCGACTGAGCCACCTACCTAATATGACAAAAAAGAAGTAAATCTTCATATTCCGAGTCATTATCTTCAAGTTGACTACGGAATAGACGTCTCCTTAAACTCCGTGCTCTTATTGAATTCGCAACTATGATTGTCACATCCATAATATCATTAATGTCTAATATTTTTGCACATAAGGCATTATTATGAATAATGCAATGAAATGTTATGAAGTCAGGAAACTGTTCATTTTGTTTGCACACAGGGCTAAAAACCCATTATTTTTACCAGTCATGGAAGATGCTCCATCAGTAGACATAGCAACCAATTTATGTAAAGGCAAATTTGTTTTTTCAACATAGGACATAAAAGTTGTCATTATATCTACACCTCGTGATGTTCCCTTTATCAGAAGAATTGTCAAAAATTCTTCTTTTACTGAAAAATCACAAAACACAATTCTTATAAAAACAATTAATTGAGCAGTGACAACGATATCCGTCGATTCATCAAACTGCAGCGAATAGAAAGAGCAAATTTGCAGGTCATTTTCTAATTGTTCAGTTACATTTTTATCCAAATTTTCAATTCGACGTGTTACAGTTCTGCGAGAAAGTTGCAAATCTTTAATTGTATTGAGAATTTCATTTTTATTTTTAAAGTTGGAAAATAATTTCTCTCCACCCTCAAGAAAAGCTTCCTTAAGAATTTCTCCATCACGATACGGTTTTTTATGTTTTGCCAAAACGTATGTTATGACATAGGATGCTTCAGTTACCATTTTGGATTGCTGCATAGGCTTTTGAAACAAAAGTTGTTGTGCGGTCAATTGATTTTTTAATTCTTTAATTTTTTGTTTTCTTAATTCTGTGTTAACAGGGTAATCATTTTCATAATGTTTATGTAAACTCGAAAAATGTCTTTCGAGATTGCCTTTTTTGGGTAAAGCGACTGTAACACGACATACCAAACACATACATTTATCTTTATACATAGTGAATAAATATAACTCTTCCCATTCATTATGGCAATGATATGTTTTTTGTTTCTTTTTATTCATTTTAATTTTATCTGAAATTAAAATTAGTAAATGTAGTTGAAATCTAGAGAAGTAAACCAAAATTAAACATTTTAAATATACATATTTACTTACGCAAAAACGGTATTTCAATAATTTTCACTACACAATTTCTTTCTTAGCGCTTGCTTCAGCTCCCAATCAGATCACAAAATAAACTAAAATGTCCAGAAATAAGTAGCAAATGTTATGCTACGACCAAACCCTCAACTTACTACATAGTTGCAATTATAGAAAATAGTAAACAACTTGCTACAACAATAGTTGCAACTCATTGCAAGTACAGTATTTAGACAAGATATAGTAGGGAATAAGTTACGTGAGTTTTACAGTTGAGGGTGTAAAGGTGCCAAACAAACCTAACGCTTAATGCCTATTTCTATGATTACCAAATCAATCAAAAAAATAGATTTTCAGTATAATATCATCATCATTCATAATATGTGCAGTTCTCTGTAAAATTATAAATTAATGTTTCATCGTTTTTTAAATTTTAAGTCGGTGCATATTATGAAAAATTGAAGTAAATCTAGTAAATTATATAAAATGTTTGCGATCGACTGCCGAACTGTACGCGATCAACGGTCTGCCCACCCCTGGTCTATATAATTTACTACAATATACCTATATATGACTAATGATATAAAAAGTTTATTTAATTTATTCAAAAAACTTATCTTAAAAATTATAAATATTCATTCTCTTTTTAAAGGGTATCTATTTTATCTATTGCAATGGAAATTTATTAAATTTAATTTCAGTTTAAATTTTTGAGAAAATAAAAAAAAAATAAGTACTTAGTTTTTATATTATTTTCTATTCATAACCATTTCGGTATATAAAATTTATTTTATTTTAATATAACTCGTTACACAGAACATTCGAACATACATTTCCTGCTTCTCTATTCTAATAATATTCCAAAGTTGGTCGCCTTTCGTTCATTACTCTGACATTTACTATACCCTCCTAAGCCTCTTTATATAGGATTATAAATCTAGTTTTAGCTATAATGCAAATAGTATGTTATTTACTTTAAAGATTCTTTGACAAGTTCCTTTTTACAGGTCCTTTGCATGCTTCTATCAGTGACTAAATAAGCATTTTTATTTTTTTATTTTAAAACTTTTAATATTTTTTCTCTCTAATCTCTATAAAATTATTTAAATTAGTATATTGTAATAATTTCTGTTGTTTAGACCCAAAAAATTAATGTATTATATATATATATATATATACCATTAATTTCTTCGTTTGATGAACTGACTCCTTAAAATTATGAAAATTTTTATTTGTTAATTTTATGGAATATGAAGAAAAGAAAGGATAACATCCATGAACAATTAAGTAATTAATTTATTTTTTGTTCAACGAAAGTCACAGTATATTAATGCAAATTGTACATTCCTTAGATATATGTAAAGAACTAACACAACACACTCTCTAGTAAAATGTTCTGAGAAATAAGCTGGAGTGTCTCCACTCGATTTTCTCGCAATTTGAATTGGATTAAATAACATATATTATATTTAAATTCAATGTGTATAATTAAATTATAAATTAAAATTAATAAATAATATTTATTAAACCAGCGCGTGTTTTGCTCTTTGTTGATGGAACCACATCACATGCTGGCGCGTGATTTGCAGTGTTAAAAAATTAATTCCGGTACTTTCAGCGAATCAATCAAGCTGAAATTTTTTCTATATATAGCAGTTTAATTTTTAATAATGTGAAAAACTATCAAACATATATCTTTATTTTTACGGTAAGTTTAGAAGAACAAAAAATCAAAACTTTATAGGTAATGACCTTCTTCCGGATGAGCTACATTTCTCAAAATTTGATAGAAAACTACGAATTTTGAATATTGCCCGAGTACGAAATTTCATTATTCTAGCTCAAACAGTTTTCGCGTAATCTTGTCTACACACACACACACACACACACAGACATTTTTCTTAACCTTAGTGAAAATGACTCAGGGACCTTCAAAACGTATAAAAACATCAAAAAATCTCGAAAATTTTCGTGATCACAATACTATCTCGCCAGAGATAGTAAAAATGACAAAAACAATCATATACTAAATAAAATATATTAAAAAAGCCATACTTAAAAGAGACCCCATAGGATAGCAGATAAATGATGAAACAACTTTGGTTATTTCATACAATGAAATGGAATGAATTGATCTCCCATTCACCGTAGCCTTTCCTTTAGCGACTATTACAACACATCTTAAGAGAAAGAAATTTAACTTCGGTGATTCAGAAATATCTTAATATTATAAAATTTATAAAACTATTTATTAATATTAGGGATGAAGCGACAAAATAGCGAACCTAAATTTTTTAATATAATTTTGATATATTTTACCGACCGACGATAATTTTCACACCAAATTTCACATGTGTAAATTAATTTATTTCAAATCATCAGTCGGTTGGTTCTATTTTTTCTTTAATTTTAGTATTAATGTTTTAATAACTAAAGTCGAATTAAAATTTCAATATCTTTAGGACAATTAAAATAATATTTTAATAATAATTTCATATTTATTTAATTATAGTAATAATTTTTTATTGATTATTATTAAACGAAGGGCCTATTCTTTTGAGAGAAATCTCTCTCATTATCATATATATACACCCTTCTTATAGGTGTAATTAGCTCCACCTACATCCACCTAAGAGAATTGAACAAATGCTTCTTTAGTTGACCTTGATATTGAATGAGCATACTGCATACATATTCGTTTTATATTCGATTATATACATACACCTTTTATAAATGTATAAAATTGTGGGTTTAAATTTATCTTATAAATAAATCGAAGTCTTTACAAGGTGAAAACTAGCCATCTATTCTATTACAATCTATTACAGTCGATTACAATTTCACACACGCAATATTTTATTCGAAAGTACTCCGGTGACAATCCGAATAATTCGTGTTCATCAGAATCAGATTTTGCTCAAGCCATTCATCTAAATTATTTTCTCTGAAGATATTATCATTTGAGGTGTGGTCCAGCAAATTACAAATTGGCAGTCCAACTAGTGGCCAATATTATTACAAGGAACTTAAGTACTCACTTTATTTATTAAAACAGTTTATAATGAATAGTATTTTTTTTTCAAAAATAATTACTTTTATTTTTAATTTTTAATTTAAATTCTTTAATTTATTATATTCCAAATAATTTTATAATTATATTTAAATTATTTTTATTTGCTTCTTTTACTTATATTAAATATAATTATTATTTTACTTATTTAATACAATTTTGTTATTCAATTTTTTTATTACATTTCACATTTATTTAGTAATTAGTGTAATATATTTGATGATTATTTTATTATTTTTTTTAAAATTAAATTTCAACTTTACTTATTTTATTCTATTTATAATATCTTAAAATAATCCTGTCATATTTTTTTTTACTTTTTCATAGAATAAACGTAACTGGGCGTGATTATTTCCTATCTTGTATCTAAATCCTCCTGAATTTCATCTACAATGGCTTTCATAGCTAAAGCTGAGAAAGAGGATCTATATTGCCTAGCAAAAGAACTAAACATATCCACTAATTCTGAATTTAAATACATGGATTTTATAAATTCAATTAAAAATGTTGAAAATTTTGATGCAAAGGTTATTCAAGCCCTTTTAGAAACAATTAAAAATAAGAGAGAAGAGAAAAAACGAAGAACTGATGAAATAGGAGCTTCCATAGCCTATGCTGAGAAAGAAGATCTATATTGCCTAGCAAAGGAACTAAACATATCCACTTATTCTGAATTTAAATACATAGATTTTATAAATTCAATTACAAATGAAAATTTTGATACAAAGACCATCCAAGCCCTTTTAGACACAATTGAAAAAAAGAAAAAAAAGAAAAAGCAAAGAACTGAAGAAATAGGAGTTTGCATAGTCAATGCTGAGAAAGAAGATCTATATTGCCTAGCAAAGGAACTAAACATATTAACTAATTCACAATTTACTTACATAGATTTTATAAATTCAATTACAAATGCTGAAAACTTCGATGCAAAGGTCATTCAAGATATTTTAGGAAGAATTACTCGAGATAGAGAACGAAGAGCTGAAGAATTAAAAACAACAAATGAAATAAATCTGATTATTGCACAACCACTAAAAAAGCAACCATTTTCCTTTTTTGCTGAATAATTCAGACATCTAAACCGATTACCTTTTTCAAAGAATTTTAAATTTATTTATTTTATTCTATTTATAATATCTTAAAATAATCCCGTCATATTTTTTTTTACTTTTTCGTAGAATAAACGTAACTGGGCGTGATTATTTCCTATCTTGTATGTAAATCCGCCTCAATTTTATCTACAATGACTTACATAGCTAGAGGTGAGAAAGAGGTTCTATATTGCCTAGCAAAGAAACTAAACATGTCTACTAATTCTGAATTTAAATACATTGATTTTATAAATTCAATTAAAAATGTTGAAAATTTGGATGCAAAAATCACTAAAGACATTTTAGGAAGAATTACTTGCAAATGAAGAGCTTAAGAAATCTAGAAAACAAATGAAACAAATCTGATTTTTTCACAATCACTAATAGAGCAGACCTTTAAACTAAAGTCCCTTTATCCAGAACAAAAAAACAACTCTCCAGAATATTTTCAGACAAATTGGCAACGTAAGACCACTTGAATCAATTTTTTTAGTGGATAAACAAATAGTTAGAACCTTGCTTAACTTTGTGTCTTTTTTTATTCCTAATATCTTAGCTATCACATCACTTGGTTAGTTTATTCCCACAAAATATAATTACCTCACTAATTGTATATCTCGTGTCACATATCCACATAATATAGTTCTTTTATTTTGATAATGTAAGTTTGTGTACATATTTATATTGCAAATAAATCAAAGCTTTTACAGCCGAAAACCAACTATCTATTTACTTTTTCCTCCTCGAGAGTTGTAATTTATAAGATCACGCCCCATCACCCGAAACAGTATGTGTCAAAGAAACGAGAAGGTTTTTAACAGGATCGGATTTCGTTCTTGAGAATTATTTTCTTTAGAAGTTTTTCGTGTAATTATCACATTCTCACAATTCAACATCAATCCATCGTCAAATTTTAACCATCTGGGTGTTTCCTGAGGCAAGAACTACATGATTTTAAGTATATTACAACTTACAATATTTAATGTTATTTATTAAGTAAATTTTCCAAAACCTCAAACAATTTCATCAATTTATATTAATTAATCTATTATATCATTTATTTAAGATATATCTTATATATAAAATTACTTAATAGATATAAAAAATGACATTTTAAGTATTTCAAAATATAAATTTGTATGATGAGACATAAAGCTAAACTTTCATAATTCTACATCATTTTTTTATAGATCAACACCTATCATAAAATATATTTATTTATTACAATATATAATATATTAAGCAAATAATAAATTTAAAATTTTTGTTAAGTATACATATATAATATTTCAAAACAAATTGCTCCAATTAAATCAATAATCTATTTTTACTTTTATATAAATAATTATTCAAATTATTTTCCTTTCATTTTATCTAATTTCAAATTTTTTAATAAAAACTTGATGATTGTTTCTTTAGCTTCTAATATGTATTTAGAATGTTTATATCTCAATGTAAACTAATAATGGTACTTGATGAACATTTGAAATTCGATTTGTTTAGATTCATCTTAAAATTTATACCAGAATTTTTTAATAATTGTTTATAATAATTCAAAAATATATTTTTATATTCAATTTCTCTTAATATTATTTATAGTTAGTTAAAATCTATTATTATGTAAGAGTGGGTAGTTTATTGTTTTTTTCGATAATAGAATGAATTTGTGTAACTGAATGTACTCCTTGGAAGATTGAAAAATGTTTTAGAAAAAGTCGGACGTAGTATTTCCTCCATCTTTCCTGAAAACCTTCCGTTGCTGGAATGGTGCGTTGATCTCGAGTTGCCATTTCCTGAAAATGGTGAAAGGAGGAGAGGTGGATTGTGGGCCAGGGACATGCGGGGTCGGGTAGCGTCGTTTTTTGAACCGCCCTGTAGGGCCTAGTGGTACAAGGGCCTCGTCTGTCGTCGTTGCCGCAATATTGATCCGCCGCGTTGTCTCCCGCCGCGAGTGTTAATAAGCCGCCCGTCCCCTCGTCCCATCCCCCGTCCCGTTTCCCCTATCATTCCGTCCAACCCCTCCAGATTCGTTCCATTGATTTTGGCCATCGGCCACAGTATACGGATAGAAACTGTTTTT
Organism: Labia minor; assembly: GCA_963082975.1. Classification (NCBI taxonomy): domain Eukaryota; kingdom Metazoa; phylum Arthropoda; class Insecta; order Dermaptera; family Spongiphoridae; genus Labia; species Labia minor. Next base: position 25,455,020 of record OY720347.1, on the reverse strand, counting down.
TTTTTCCCCCAAGATTCAAATTTTTGTAAAGAAAAACAAAATACAACAGGCAATTAATTATTCGCTTAAAAGAGAAAAAACAAAACAAAATATAAAAAGATTATTTTGTATAATAACCTTTTCTAATAAAATTCTAATATTTCTTTAATTATTATTTTTATTTATTAATATCTGGGTTTTTTTCAAAGAATTTAACATATTATAACATATTAAAATCCTACTTTATTCATTTCTCTCTCTTCATATGAAATATTATCTAAAATAAACTATTTTTAAAAATTCACATTCTATCCTAAAAATATTCAACTTGTTGCTTTCGTTTTCCCAGAAAAATCTATATTAAAATATTAATCACCTTATCTTGGAAAAAATTATACATATAGCTAATATTTGAAAAAATTAAAAAAAAAAATACTTTTGTTTAATTATTAATAAATTTCATTTTAAAAATATTATTATGAAATGTGTGTGTGTTTGACATAAATATATAAATAATTTTTTTATTTATTTTCATTATTCTTCTTGAATAGACCTTTAATCCCATACTAATAACAAAATAAAAATTAAAATTGATTTAATATTCAGTAAAAGTTAAATATTATTATTTCATTTAAAATAATTACAGTTGCTGCACCTTGGGATTGGAGAAAAATATACTTTTTTTTTCATATTAATGAAATTTTTAAAAATTATAAAAAGACTAATTAATTCTTGATGGGTTTCGAATTTTTCTCAAAGTTCTGGAAATGAACTTCCCCACTCTTAAATTACTAATCCAGTTGGACCCTTGCTAAATTAGTTTATTTCTAACTCAATTAATACAGAATAAGTATCGATTAGCAGATTTCATTTCACATATAATTATTCAAAATGATTTTATTTTTTATTTGAATATTTTAAAATCAATATTCGAATTAATATTCAATATTTGATTATTTAATTAAAAGTATGTAATTCAAAATATGGAGGTTTGTATTTATATATAAATTAAATGGCATACACTCAATTTTCTAAGCTTTGAAAATCATTAAAATTTAATCTAAAAAACAAAAATATTTTAATTCTTCTATCCTGTGTAGTATTTGATAATTTTTAAAAACATAAATATTAATAAATAAATATGTAATAAATATCTTAATATTCATTTCTTTATTATTTTTATTTTCTAAATTTTTCTTAATCATTATCTAACCATTCTTTATTAATAATATTATAAAATAATTGCATTTAGTAAATATGTATATATAATTAAAAATAAGCTGGAGTGTCTCCACTCGACTATCTCGCAAATTGAATTGGATTAAATAACATATATTATATTTAAATTCACAATTTAATTAATTATAAATTATAAATTAAAATTAATAAATCATATTTATTAAACCAGCGTGTGATTGGCTCTTTGTTGACGGCACCACGTCACGTGTTGGCGCCTGAGATTTGCAGTTTTAAAAAATTAATTCTGGTACTTTCAGCGATTCAATCAAGCTGAAATTCTATATATAACAGTTTTATACAATTTCTAATCATGTGAAAATCTATCAAACATATATCTTTATTTTTACGGTCATTTTAGAGGAAAAAAAATCAAAACGTTGTAGGTAATGACCCCCTTCGGTTGAGCTACGTTTCTCAAAAGTAGAAAACTACAAATTTTGAATAATGCCCATGTACCAAATCAAATCGTTTTTGCGTAATCTTGTCTACATACATACACACACAGATATTTTTCTCATCCTTAGTGAAAATGATTCAGGAACCTTCAAACGTATAAAAACATCAAAATCTCAACACCGAAAATTTTCGTGATCGCAATACTATCTCTGGCGCGAGATAGTAAAAAATTCCTAAATTTTAAAAAAACCAATCCAACATTAAGTATCGTAAATTACAAAAGCTATTCGTTTAATAACTCAAATATATTTTTTAATCAATCAAGAGGTTCCATCATTGATTTTTAGATAACTCTTAAATATACATCTCACCATTCAGATTCATCCTACAATCGCTATCTTTCATTCAAATAAACTTTTATCCTCCCTCAGTACACTTAATTCATTAAATTGTCGCCATCTTATTTATCCTTAACCTGGAAATGAATTGAAATTAAGAAAATTTATTTTCGAAATTCAATTGAAAAAAAGTAATGGTGTATTTCATTCAATCCTGTTGCTTCTCCCTTCCCATTTTCCTTTTTATTCCAAAGGACATCAACCTTTTTATCTATAGTTCATTAAATTCATCCCTTTTAATATAATAAATATCCCGGTTAACATTTTATTAAAAAATAATATTTTCATATTATACATAACTATATTATTCATTCAAATGTTATTTCAATATACAATAATAATACAAATCCTACATAATATTAGAATTTTTATTATATATGCTTAAAGAAAATATTGGATAGAAACAATAAAACAAATACTACATTTACCTATTAATGCATGTAAATTTTTTTATTTATTTTTAATATTCCATTTTATGAGTAATTATAAATTTAAGAAATTTTATTTAAATAAAAATTATGAAAATTATTTTATTCATTATAAAAAAATGTTTATATAAAATTATAATCTATAATAGAGCTAAAAATAGGTATTAAATAAATTATAATGAATCAATCATCAAGTGGAAAAATTTATTAAATTTTGTTTATTTTTTTTTTACTATCTCGCCAGACGAAAATGTCGAGATTTTGATGTTTTTATACGTTTTGAAGGTCTCTGAGTCATTTTCTCTAAGGTTAAGAAAAATGTCTGTGTGTTTGTGTGTGTTTATATAGACAAGATTACGCAAAAACGGTTTGAGCTAGAATCATGAAATTTGATAGACGGGCATTATTCAAAATTCGTAGTTTTTTATCAACTTTTGAGAAATATAGCTCATAGTCATTACTTACCACTTTTTCATTTTTTTCCTCTAAATTAACCATAAAAATAAAGATATATGTTTGATAGTTCTTCACCTTATTAAAAATTGTATAAAACTGTTATATATAAAATTTCAGCTTGATTGAATCGTGGAAAGTACCGGAATTAATTTTTTAAATTTTTTTGCCAATCACGCGCCAGCACTTGACGAGGTGCCATCAGTTTAATGCGGTAGTTTAATAAATAATATTTATTAATTTTAATTTATAATTTTTAATTAATTTAATTTAATTTAAATTTAATATACTTATCCAATTCAAATTGGCGAGATAGTTGAGTGGAGACACTCCAAATTTTTTATTTTCGAAGGAAATAAGAATCAATTAAAAATCTTTAAAAAAGTTATAAAAATATTGAACAATTCATATTTTAATCACTTTCTTCTTATTTTTTAAGTAATAATATAATTTTATTTTTAAAATAAAAAAAAGTAATCAATAAATACATAAAATAAAATGGTAATTAAGTCAGAGAATGTAATTGGTTATTTTTTTAAAAGCGAGTGCCATTTTGATTAATAGGCAGAGCTTTTCCTTTTACTATCAAATATATATATATATATATATATATATATTTATTACTATTGTTTTGTTTTTACCCAACTTCCAAGCTTTTTTAACCCTTATTCAGCTGCCAAATCAAATCATAGAAATCGAAATGTATATCAATTATGTTTGTTCCTCTTCGAATAAAAGTCTTTGAGATTTATGTTTTGTTTTGATCCAGCAATTGGCTTGATATTGGAACCAATGAACCCGAACGGATTGATGTTCCCAAGACAGAGAGGGTGGGTTACCCGTTTGAGCTCTCAATAAAAATTGTTTCTTGTATATCGAACCTTGCGTCCCATTTAAGCTCATAGCACAAAATATTATCGATATTAATATATAAATTAGGATTTGTAATCGGTTATGTTAAGATGCCTGTGTTCACTCTAAAATTCTGCTTGCGTAATTCTCAACGGCGCCCTCACATTTGGATCAATGTTTAAAAATACGAACGATAAGTATATTTTTATAGCCATTTCTAAATGTCTTCCGTGGTCTACGCACGCTTCTATTCAAAATGCTGTCTACACGCCCATCATTTTTCCTTTCCGTTGCTAATTAAACGGTCCCGTAACTGAAGTGTCGCACTGCTATTTGTTTCTGACAAAGCAATTTACAAAAGCACTTTTCCCTCTTGACGCTTTACTCTCGTTTCCATTTTCCTCTTCTATTCACTTCAATTTAATATTGTAACCAGACTACTAATACGACTTCAAATATCGATTGTTTACCAAATTCCTTCAACTAAAATAATATATGTTGTAAATTCAACTAATATTCATTAATCTATATATATATTTATCTCGATTAAATTTAAAGTTTCAAAATTATCTATTTAATGAAAATATCATACAATAAGTTACATAAGATCAATTCAATTAATCAAATAGAATTGTTCAAGACAAATATTAAGTTTGTTATAATTCACGAATCAACAGGAGAACTATTTAATCACGAATCAATTCAATCAATAAACAAAAAATAAATTAATAAATCATTTATTATTTAAAATATTTTTACCAATCGACGATAGTAAGGGAGGTATTGTTTTTACATCAGTCGAGATTTTTACATATCTCCACGAATCATGCATTTTGTTACCTGAAAAAAGTATTTTTAGCATGATGTCTGTCTTTCCATCTGTCCGTCCGTATAGATGTGTACAGCTTGAATGACTCAACGGATTTTGATGAAATTTGGTGTATACTTAATGCATTAGTATGATGAATTGATCAATTTTTGGTGTATATCTGGAAACCGGAAGTAGTAGTATTACCGATCAACGATAGGAAGGGAATGGTTATTTTCACACCAAATTTCACATGAGGAGATTTTTTACATATCTCCACGAATGTATTGGTTTTATCCACGGAAAAAATCATCTTCATTAGTTTTTTCTTAATTTAAAATTATATAACGTCAAAGCCAGCCTTCATAACGTCACAGTCAGTGCCTCCTTATATATTATAAATAAAATAAAATTAAAAATATTTATGTTATATTCATATCTGTTTGGTATTGCATTAATACATACATTTAAATTATTTGAAATTGTTTCAGCAGCTGGAAATTAATTTATTTCAAACCTTCGGGCGGTTCGGACCTGGCCACAGGTCAACTTATTTTTTTTTCTTTCTATATAATATTTAATTTAAAGATGTGGAATGTTTTACTTGATTGAAAATAATTCTGAAGGGTTGAATAAAGATAAATCTTTTTCAAGAAAATATAAAAGATACAAATTAATACTATATCTCATCTATAATGTAGAATTTATCAACGCACCGCTCAAGCACAGAGAAAAATTATTTTTAAGATAATTTAAAAAAATAACGGATGAATGGAGAAAGGGTTTATAAAAGAAAGACCGACAAAAACAGAAGAGACATCGTAGCTGGATTAAAATAAAAACAACATAACATACTATATATAGAGAGAGAGAGAAAGAGGGAGAGAAAGAATTAATGTAAATATGTAAAAAGCACTATAAATGTCAATGGCAAGGGTGAAATAAAATAAAATAAAATTCATGTTTCAAATCTGTTTATATTTCATGCAACTTTAAATATATATATATATATTTAAAACTGACAAATTTAATAAAGTTGACAATTTTTAATTAATTTCTACTAGAATTATTAATTTATACTGATATCAAAGGGTTGATAATTAATGGCTTTTTCAGTCATCCATATGATAATAAAAATTCAAATATAACTCTTGGAAAGTTTTTTTTAGAAGAATACTAATATTTTTGCAGTAAAATCATAACACTTATGATATATATATATATACTCTCTTTCAAAAAATATATTCTTAACAAGCAAGGTTATGAAATCTTGTAAAAGAGCCCATTTGATATTAATTAATACAATCCTATTTTCATGTATGGTTAATATTCATTTAAGAAAATATTTTCCTATGCGTGGGTATCTTCTTGCACAGCACTGTTCTGAGATGAACAAGAAAATCAAACGCCCACTATATTTCCACTTGCTATATATTTATGCAATTGTGTTTTTTTTTCTTTAATCGATTGTTAGAATAACTAAACCGGGATTTTATTTAAATTTTACTTAAAAATAAAATAATATTTACTTGATTCAAATGAAGCTGAATTCAATTTGCAGCAGTGAAAACTTAACAAATCCATAAATATAATTTTTTATAAAAAAGTAAATAGAATAAATAAGAAAATGGGCTAAAAGATAATAGGTTGACCTGTGGCCAGGTCCGAACCGACCGACGGTTTGAAGTAAATTAATTTCCAGCTACAGAAACAATTTCAAATAATTTTAATATATCTATTAATGTAATAAAAAACAGATATGGATATAACATAAATATTTTTAATTTTATTTTATTTATAATATATATGTAAGACCAGGCTGTGACGTCATGAATGGCTGGATGACGTCATATAATTTTAAATCAAGAAAAAACTAATAAATATGATTTTTCTCGAGGATAAAACCAATACAAAGTGCATGATTCGTGGTGATATATAAAAAATTCTCCTCATGTGAAATTTGGTGTGAAAATAACCCTTCCCTTCCTATCGTTGATCGCTAATACTACCACTTCCGCTTTCCGGATTTGCACCAAAAGTTGATCAATTCATCCCACTGATGCATTAAGTAAATATACCAAATTTCATCAAAATCGGTTGAGCCGTTCAGGCTGTACACATCTATACGGACGGACGGACAGACGGAGGGACGGACGGACAGACATCATGCTAAAAATACTTTTTTCTGTTAAGAAAATGCATGATTCGTGGAGATATGTAAAAATCTCCACATGTGTAATTTGGTGTGAAAACAATCCTCCCTTAATATCGTCGGTCGGTAAAAAATGAAAAATAAAAATAATCATAATTAAGAAACTCAGTCAAATATGAATTTAAAATTTATTGTTACTAATAATTTTTTATTTGTTTCAGGTAAGTTTTCTCAATATCTCTACTAGAATATGTGGTGATGGTAAGCACAATATCTGATGTATCATTTGATACAATTTATTTATTACAAAACAAACCTAAAATTAATATAAAAATATATATTATATGAAGAGAATAAATTAATAAAAAACTTTTTAATATACACGCTTATTAATCAAAAATGGCCTAAAAAATAGAAAACAAAATATTAATTAAACCTTGAATATTATCCTTTACATATGCCTAACAAAAAAAGCGAGGGCGCATATGAACTTAAGTAGTAGGTAAAGAATTTAATATTATTATTATATATGCGCCTCAAAAATATAAAATATAAAAATATTGTATATATAAATATAATATTGTATGCGGCACTGAGTTATTATTTAAGCAATGATAATTAAATTCACAAATTTTAAAAATTTGTATTTTTGAAAAATTCAAAACATTTCTTTTTGATTACTTCAGTGTCATCGGCAATCAATATACGTTTAAACTAGAAGTGGGTTAAAATCCAATTACAATTTTTAAACATTAGAGACAGACAGAAAAGTTAAGTTATAATAAAAAGCATATAAAAATGCGACTATTTGGGAACAATGTAGGTCTTTCGTCCTGTTTTTACAAAATAGTAGTTTTTGAACCTGAACTTGAACTTCCATATCTATATTTCTACATTTTTATATATTGATTGCAATCTTACAACATTTTGATTAAAATCATAGCACCATAACTTCCATTTTACAATAGTGAGTTGTCACTTTTTTTTGCAGTTTTTTATAAACTAATCTAATGATATTGTATAACTCTCTCCATCAATGTCAAAGAAAATTATCTTTAATATTAAGAAGATTTTATTCACCTTATAATACGGTATAAATATTAAATTTTCAAAATGACTTCCTCTAAAATACCTTTAATTTTCATTATTTTAAATTACTTACATTGTTCATAATGGTAAGTGATGATTTAATATCAAATATGAATGAAATTAATAACTAACACTTTCCCAAGAAAACTTCATAAAATCTAATAAGAAAGAGGGTAAGTGAAAGTTCTGATGTTCACACTAATTTATTTTAGTTTTATATGAATTCTATAATTATTAGTTATTCGAAATTTGTTTAATATTTAAACTTTAAAAAAAAATTCTACTCTTCCTTATATAGCTAATATTTTGAGACTATGGATGAGTTTTCAAATTATGTTTTGTGATTTTATAAAATTAAAACAAACTAATATATAAAAGTGAACCTTTGAATATTAATCTTAAAATACATTATAATAGAAACTATAAAATTAATTTTCAAAAAGATAAATTGGATCTTAAAATTTGTAAATTCAAGTTTACTTTATCTTCTAAATGATAAATTAAAATGTATATATATATATATGTATTTCGTATATGTAGATTCTTGTCATATATCTGAACATAAAATAGAACAAGACGACCGAAAATTGATCCTGTTATGATTAGTTTAATATGCATAAGCTAATTTTCGCTTGTCTCTCTTTATGCTGGCTGGTGAACTGACTTTAAAAGAGATTGCCTATCTGCATGGATAGATAACCTTGACGATCCACTTCCTTGTAATAGGCACGCCTAAAGGAGTTGAGTCATAAAAATCCATTTTGATGACATTCGAACAACACTCATCCTCATTCAAATTCCCGAATCTAATATTCCAATTTTGTTAACTTTATAAAAAAAATCACTATCCGATATATTGATAAACTGAAACTTGCAATATACAATAAATATATATATACCTAATTCACAGGGGCGGATTTAGGCCTAGGCAGAATAGGCAATTGCCTAGGACCCGTAAAACGGTTCAAAAAATCGTGAATTTTTTTTCATCAATCAGACTTTTAAATATTTTCGAATTTTTTAAAAATTTTTTCAATAGGGGGTTCTAAAAAATAAAATAAGATAAAATGATTTTGCGATCACGAATTTTCAGGCTCTAAGTATCACCAAGTGAGCCCCTGCAAAGTACTCTTCAATAATAATTTTTTAAATGAAAAATAAAATAAATAATAGATTTTATGTTATCTTATGGGTGGGGGCCCGGAATTCTGTCCGAAAATTCCTTAATCCGGCACTGCTAATTCTTATTTTAATCATCTCTGCAAAATTTATACAAAACAATAGTCATTTTTGTATAATTTAATTTTCATATACAAATATTACGAAATATAATTTTATTATTTATCATTATTATTATAATATATATATATATAGTTTTTTTTTAAATTAATTCTAAAAGTTGATTTTTTATTAAGAATTTATTTTTTACGGAAACTTATTATTATTTATAATTAAAATAAAGTTATCTATTATCTAAGTTATGTATATGTACTTATGTACCACTTATATATAAAGTTATGTAGGTATCTATTAAAATTATGCGTGCATTAATTATGCAATGCATTTAAAATGAATCATTTATAAATCTGCTATTTTTGTTTTCGTATAATAATTAGAACCTGACAAATTGTCACTAATGATGAAATTTTCATTCTCATGACTTATTTACAGCTCTTTATTAATTACAAAGCAATAAATTACCTACTTAAAACGAGTCTTGAAAGTAAATGTCGTAAAAATACCTATTTATAAAGATATAAATCTCGTATATATATATATATATATATAATACATTTAATAAATTTATATATTGTATTTGAATAAAAAAAATAAATTTGTTGATTTCTCTCAATATCAAATAAATTATTCTTAAATACCTTAATAAATCAACTTTGCAAAATGAAATTTCTTACTTAACAAAATTATCCTTGTTCCCATCCCTTCATTTTAATTTGAGTCTTTTTTGAAATTCTTGATTTAACAGAATAGACTATTAGAGAATAAAAAAAAAATCAAAATTATAATATTTAATAGGAAATTTTGGTAAATATATATATATATATATAAATGTTTGAACCATCCCTTTTTCTGATTTATATATTTAGCTAAAATCCTTTCAACAACACTAAATAACATTCACTATCTTCTAACAAAAGCTGATTTTAAGCATGACCCGAATCGATCTGAGGAATTGCCAATAAATTGTTCCTAAATCATTAAATAAAATAGTATTCTGGCCATTTATTATTTTCAAATGCGTCGTATATCTCTTGATTTTTTTTTATTTTTTTGTATCTATTGGAAAGTTCATAGTCATTTTAAAAATTTATTTTGTGCGAAATTTTTTTTAACTTCATTAGGTTTTAAAGTTTGTTAGTTTGTCTAGAAATCATGATAAATCAATTCATACTGATATATTTCAGTATTAAAATGATAATAATTTTTTCTTTAAAAAAAAAATATTGAAATATAATCTTTGTTCAAGAACAAATTCGTCTTAAAATCCTGACTATTTGATATGATAATTGAATTTTCCTTACCTAGCAGAACTATTGTATTTATTTATTAACATTAAATAAATAAAAGATAAGATTATCTTTAGTATGTAGCTATACAACGACACTTAATTTTTGAGAGAAGTCGTTATCATCATTATATTGGTGTTTACGTCAAACTTAATAGTTTTTCACATTCTGTTTTTATTTACAAATTTCTAATAAACTATACGGCAAATAAAAATATATAATTATTTTAAATCAAATAATTCTAATTATTTCATATATAAATATTTTACATAACACATTTCGGCAGTAGCAAATAATTAAAATTAATAGTATAATAAATAAATAAAAAAAATAATTAAACTTCCAATTCAATAAAATGTAACTCTCGAACAACAGCGATTAAAAAATATTACAGTTAATTTATTTTAAAAATATTTTTTAAAGGGATAAATTTGAATAAATAAATCTTCAGGGAACTTCTTAGTTATTTAACAATGTCTTGTTAGTAAAATAGACTCCATTAGCCACTCCAAACTGGTGTGCTTGAAAACCATATAGTTTAGCTATATACATTGTGGTTTATTAAACATCAACATTTATAAAGAGAAAATCCACTTTGTCTAAGTCCGGGCACCAAATGAATTCTGGTTGGGAGCTGTGGTGACTGTCCACGGTGTGACAACACTTTAATTTACTTACCTGGGATTTAAACCCACATATTCCAATTTCCAAACAAGCTTTTTGAGAATAATAAATAGTAGTATTCTTCCAAATTATCAAGCATCATCCAATTATAAAAAAATTATAAAAAGATTAGATTATATTCATTTATATTTTTTTTTTAAATTTTCAATTAAGTATATTATATAATTAATTGATTTTTAAATTAAACAGACAACACTAAGCTAAATAATATATTATGTTGGAAACAAAATTCAAGATTTAATCAAAAATAGTATAAATTTTAAGAAGTCATGAATAAAAATCTGGAGTGTCTCCACTCGACTATCTAGCAAATTTGAATTGGATTAAATAACATATATTAAATTTAATTAATTATAAATTATAAATTAAAATTAATAAATAATATTTATTAAACCAGCGTGTGTTTGGCTCTTTGTTGATGGCACCACGTCAAGTGCTGGCGCGAGATTGGCAAAAGAATTTAAAAAATTAATTCCGGTACTTTCCTCGATTCAATCAAGCTGAAATTTTATATACAGCAATTTTATATAATTTTTAATCATGTAAAAAACTATCAAACATATATCTTTATTTTTACGGTCAATTTAGAGGAAAAAATTGAAAACGTGGTAGGTAATGACTATGAGCTATATTTCTCAAAAGTCGATAGAAAACTACGAATTTTGAATAATGCCCGTGTATCAAATTTCATGATTCTAGCTTAAACCGTTTTCGCGTAATCTTGTCTACCTACACACAGACATTTTTCTCAATCCTAGTGAAAATGACTCAGGAACCTTCAAAATGTATAAAAACATCAAATCTCGACATAGAAAATTTTCATGATCGCAATACTATCTCTGGCGAGAAAAAGTGTATTTAAATGTTTTGTAAATGTGTATGACCTTTGCACAAGACAGATGTTAATGTCAGGTCTAGTGCCGGTCTTCAGAACGTATTGAGTCAATGATTACCAGGGCTTCGAACCGTTATTTTTTTCGTTTCGGTTTTCGTTCCGGTTCAATAAAAAAAAAATATCAGTTCGGTTTCGGTTTTCGTTCCGGCAAAAATAATGGTTTTTTTCGGTTTTCGGTTTTCGGTTCAGTTCCGATTAATTAATTTTAAAGACCTTTTATTTGTATTAGAAATTTAGGTCTGGGTATGCCTAGTCTGCCATAAATTAGCGCCCGAAAAATATTTCTTACTAAATCATACTACATGAATTGATACAATATAATATAAATAATAATAATTAATTAAAGGTATAATAATTAGAAGTATTTAATATAAGATGATAATATAATTTATTAAACGGAACATATATGTATGAATATTTTTTTACATCCCTCTACTTTCATACACTCAACAAACGAAACAAATTCGTATATTTAATGTTAAAGTATACAGGATTCTTGGATATATTTACTTATAATTATAACTATAATTATAAAAGATGAAAATTACCTCTAATTATTAAAATATCTTCCAATATATTTTCATTTAAACTATTTCTATTGTCTCGTAAAATAAACTTTAAACCAGAGAAAGCTCTTTCAACACTAACTTGTGTTGCAGGAGCTCCTAAAATCACCATTGCAATTTTGTATAAATGAGGATGTGTATTTTTATTTTCCTCCCAAAATTCTAAACTATGTTTTTTACTGTCTAATCTTCGTACTTGGTCAAAGTTATTCAATATGAATTCAATGTCAACATCTGTAGAAATAGGGAGACTAAGTGTCTCTATTGCCAATTCTTTACTTCTTAAAAAATTCTCTAAATCGTCTTCCTTTTCATCGTACGCTGCCAACGCAACCGAAGGGAGAGTAAGACTAGGACACTCTATGTTAATTTTTGAAATAAAGTTTTTAGTGACAACATGCAGTACGAGGCATAACTAATTGAAGAAAATTCGGGCTTGTGTGTTGCCAAAACACCACTTCTGGCAACTCTGGCTTGAACACGTACTGAACTGAAATAAAGCGATATTTTTTTCGGTTCAGCTCCGGTTTTCGTTCCGACAAAAATACCGGTATTTTCGGTTTTCGGTTCAGTTCCGGTTCGAAGTCCTGATGATTACCTACCCATTTAACCCAAAATTCCAACATTGAGTCTTGATTACACAGACAAAGACCGAGAATCTTAAAAATTCCCTTCTGAGAATTCTCTTCAAAATGACTTAAATGTTCACCGAAACACTGGGACGTGAAAATAACCTGGAAATTACTTTTAATATATTTATAAATATATGTATATACATTTATTTAGATATGAATTATTATTCTTTTTACTAAATTTATATTAATCTTTTTCTATTATTTGATTGGACATTAGTTGATGTTCTGTATTTAATTGTATAATTTATCATAAAGCAAGAAATGAAATTCAATATTAAATTTTATAATTTAAAGCAATCCATCAAATTTTCTTTTATTCATTTTATGACAATTCTATTTGAAGCAAAAAAAAAAATTATATTCATATTTATTTTAAATCAATTTATATTTTCTTTTTTAATTTTACAATTATTATTCTTTATTCCGATTAAGTTGAGCATTCAAAAAGAAACATTTGTTTTCATTAATTATATTAAAACTGAATAAAGATGACTTGACATATCTTTTAGCGAGACGATGATGAATCCTTTCATTATCTTTCTTGTTCCCCCTCTTCTCAATCTCCGCCAACTCATCCTTCCATTCATTTCTTTGAAATTAACTCATATGAATAATTACAAATGATTATAATAATAATTGGATAAATTTATTTATAGAGGACCACCACCTAATTATATTTGCCTTGAATCATTCAAAAAAAGATAAGTATTTTTTTTTTAATTTGTACTTTTAATTTTCATAAACATTTCAATGTTCTAACATATAATCTAAATTTATTCTTTCATATTTATATGTAATAATAGGTTGTACGATCGATCATTAGAAATAATAATAATTATTTTCTACTCTTTTACATATTTCTCTTTAGTTTGTTTTAGTCATGTAGTTAGTTTTCTACGAAAATACTTTTAATAAACACTATTATCATTCCATTTATTTTTACCATCTCGCCAGAGATAATATTGCGATCACAAAAATTTTTGATGTCGAGATTTTGATGGTTTTATACGTTTTGACGGTCCCTGAGTCATTTTCACTAAGGTTGAGAAAAATGTCTGTGTATGTGTGTATATAATATATATATATATTGACAAGATTACGGAAAAACGGTTTGAGCTAAATTAATGATATTTGGTTCACGGGCATTATTCAAAATTCGTCGTTTTTAGAAAGGGAAGAGGGTCTTTACCTACCACGTTTTCATTTTTTTCCCATAAACTAACCGTGGGATTAAAGATATATGTTTGATAGCTTTTCACATTATTAAAAAGTATAGAACTACTATATATAGAATTTCAGCTTGATTGAATCGCTGAAAGTAGTGTAATTAATTTTTTAACACGTTGACTGGCAATCACGCGCCAGCACGTGACGTGGTGCAATTAACAAAGAGCTAAACACGCGCTTGTTTAATAAATATTATTTATTAATTTTAATTTATAATTTAATGATATGATAAATCCAATTCAAATTTGCGAGATAGTCGAGTGGAGATTTTTTATCTAGTAGTACCTATACCAAATAAATAATTATAGTGAAAGATCAATTTTTTAATTTAAAAATTTGTAGATATATAATATTAATAATAATAATTGTTGTAAATCTTTAATTTCGATAACCCTTAATAATTATTGTCACATTAAAATATCAATGAAAAATCGATATAAAATGACTTTTCTTAAACTTACTGGCCGATTCTTGAAAGAATCTCAGGGTATCATCCTTTATCAACTTTTCTATTTGTTTTGATGGACAAGACACGTGACGATTCTCTTAAAGGAGAGATTAACAAAGATATTAATAGGAAAACTCAAAGATAAGAGAACATAAACGAGAACTAAGATGTGTAGAAGAAAAATATCATATCAGAGAGGAAGGAGGTTGTCAGAAAAGTTCCAAGTATATAAAGAAGTTGACTAAGTCGTGAACGTATATATATATATATATATATATATATGAAAGAGAGAGAGAAAGATGAAGATAAAGTTGAATCTTTTTTCTTCTATGAATATGAAATAATACAAAAATAATACCCTAACATTCCATTTATTGAACTTTTTCTTCTAGTATATTATAACATCATTTGAGATGACCAATGCGATATATCCTTACCTTGCAGTAGAGATCTAAAGATTTTCTTTTCGTTTGTTGGATTCATATTCTCTACTATTTGAAATATAAAAATACAAATTTTTACTGCGCTTCATTTCACGCTTCACAATTCGCTCAACATATAATAGTGTATTTCACCGCTAAAAGGAAATATAATATATGTATATAATTAATTATATAAACGATTATTTTTTTCATGCTATCTTTCAATAAATTAAAGATTTTCTTTATTATTATTTTTAACATATTTTATTTAGTTTAGTTATCAGATTTTGAAATAAACTATTATATATGTATTTCATTTAAACATTGATTATTTTTGTTGAATTGAATTTCAAAATTTCATTCTAACCCCTGGAAGTTGGATAAACCTGCCTTACATGGGCTACAACTTCCTCATTTCATTTCATATTGGCAGAATTTTCAAACCAATCACTTTCAAATTTTATATTTGGATATTTAATACAAACCTTCTTAAGTGTGATATGTTACATGCCTAATAATTCATATATTTTTTATTTACTAATTTTAATTGATTCTTATTTGTTTTCATAGCTTTTAATACAAATATAAATATATGATCCTATCACATTTGTTTATTTTACATATAGCTGCTATCAATTATTTTATTGTTGATAAAGGTGTTGTATGATCAATACAACAAATTCTCTAAACATTATCTTGATTTTCTTGATTGAATGACGTTATTTTTTTTATTTCAAGTAGCTTCCCAATTTCGATGAAGCTATTTGGGTGGACCTCGTTTTCATAGATCCTCATTTATAGAAAAATTCCTTTTCCTGACCTAGTTTTTGAACCCAGGACCACGACTTTGGAAGACAAGAATGTCAGGTGTCTTTTTTTATTAATAATTCATATTGTAAGATTTTTATACAAGTTTTAATTAATTTATTTTACAATTCTTTCAAGTAATTATAGTATACCTGTTCAAGATCTTATATTATATTATACTAGCTGCTCAGAGCTCCTTCGTCGCTCTTCACATCTAGACGGGGACTCCGCCCCCTGTACCCCCGAGTGGTACATAGTATTTGGTTGAAAGTAGTAAAAGGTTTTCATCCATTTTGTTTCAATCAATGTATAACATAAAACATTCATTTCTTATTGTGTGATTATTTAAAATATATTTTAATTTAATCAGTAAATTAATTATATATATTTTTATTGAATATGTTATAACTATCTACTCGAAAGTTCTTGGCAGCTACAACCACATTTCTCCAAGTGTCCTTATCCTGAGCCTCTGTTCCATCTTTCTTACGTCATTCCCTGGTGTCCTCATCTTTGGCCCATAAATGCTGGGAAGAATCCTATTCTCAAATACTCTGAATCCACTCTCATCTCCTAAGATCATAGACCATGTCTCACACTCATATAATACAACAGACAAAATAATTGTTTTATATATTTTAATTTTCATTCCCTTTTATAATAATTTTGATGAGATAAGCCTCTTTACTGAATGATAACAGGCGTTTCCCGATTGCAACTTCGATTTAAATTCTTCTCAAATATTATTATCCTTCGTGATTACATTCAATTTTTCTACATATTCAAATTCTACATTTTGTATGTTAATACTGCTCCTGTTTGTTTCTAAATATATTTATTTATCATTATTCATTTCAAACCTCATCTCTTTTCCTACCTCGATTAATTTTTCCTCGCTCTCTGTAATTGCAATTGCCGAATCTCCTATTATATTTAAGTCGTCTGGGTCACCTAATATTTTACAATTGATTTCCGCATCTTACTCTTTCTTTACTACCTTCAAGATATATTTTAAGATCAAAATTTGAAAAAGTTTATCCGGATCTATTGAGTCATGCGTAGGTTTTACTAAAGTCTACAAATAATTAGTGAACAGAGATATTGAATTCGCGGTTTTTTTAATATCTGTCGTAATGAAATTATCTTAATTAATGTTGATCGATTTGGCATGAACCCGCAATGATATCGTCTAATATTTCCTCCGCCTATAGTTATAAGTATTGTATATGTTATAATAGAGTATAATATTTCTTGATCATTTCATTTTGATATTTTAATTTCATTGCTTGATTTTTATTGAATATTTTTAATTATAATAAAATTTGAGAAAATGCAAAGTTAGAGACTTGAGACAATTTATAAAAATTAACGGTATAAAAGTATTGATAAAACTAAAGATAAATTAACAATATATACATTCATTAATAGTATTAATATAAATTAATGGATTTATTTGATTTTTTATTATTAAGTTCATTTATTAATTTTTTTAGATCATAGTTAATTCCCTCCCTTAAAATAAAAGAAGTACCTATTCAAATATGGAAAGAATAAATACAAAATAATTTAAGTTAAATATGATTTAAATATTTTATTATATTAATTAAAATGAGAACTTTTAGAATAAATTATTTAATTGAAATGATATTTGAATATTAGAATTTAAAATAAAAAGTTAAATATTATATTATTGCTTTGATTGCTAGTTATATACATTGTGTAAAATGAGTCCGCCAGTCAGTGGGCCACGCCTGGCTCTTGAATGAACAACACGGAGAACTATATAAACTTTAAAAAATTAAATTCTGCGGTTATTGATTAGAATTAGATATTAATAAAATCTATAGCCTATGTTACCATAGAGATATATAAGAATATTGTGATGTAATTTCATAGAAAGCGTTTCTTATTTTTTGATGTTCATAATTCTAAATTACCGGTAAAGTGTCGGTTAAGTAGGAAATTTCTTTTTTGTTTGTTTCTATGACAGCAAAAAAGTAAACAAATTACATACATACATACATTCATACATACATACATACATACAAACACTCTCCTTTATATATATAGATTTAGAAAGAGTTACTTTGGCCTAATTTATTTTATGCAATAAATCTTGTGAAATTTACTATTTAAAATATCATTATTTACTAAAAAAATTAACATCATTTACAATAATGTTTCAACACTTTACGTTAACTTTTTTTTTACATAAACTTATAATTTCAATATAGGTAAATAGTGATAATTACTTGATTTGTATTCATACTATAAATTCTGAATTACACTCAAAAGCCAACGTAATTTAAGTAAGCAATTAAGTTTTAGAAAAAAAAATCATTTAAGTTTTAGAAAAAAAAATCATTATAATGCCTTTATTCTCTCAAGCCATTAATGACTAATGAGAAATACGGATGTCATGGTTACTATTGGCTCCTGATAAACTCATTAAGAGAAGCCACTAAAGATTTCGTATTGATTCATCAGTCATTTGGTTTTTTGAAAGGCAAATTCAAATACCTCTTAGATATATAATTAATTAATTATATAAACATTTTATATCCGTATTGAGTATTTT
The DNA here is from genome assembly GCA_963082975.1 of Labia minor. Lineage (NCBI taxonomy): Eukaryota > Metazoa > Arthropoda > Insecta > Dermaptera > Spongiphoridae > Labia > Labia minor. Next base: position 25,436,439 of record OY720347.1, on the reverse strand, counting down.
TTTAATAAAAAAAATTAATTAATATGTTATACTTTGTATTTCCAATCTGGCAAACCCTTTATATTGTAGTAATAAATAAAATTGTATCATTATTAATTCATGTTTTTTAATACTTAATTATTTTTTACAAAGTTTTAATTATTAATTTGAGAATTGTAATGGATAATTGATTGATTGAATAATCATCTAACGGGATTTTTTACTTTTACCATGTAAAACATTCGTTAATCTTTTTCCAATATTCTATTTATTTGTTTGTTAATTGAATTACATATTGCTTTATTAATAAATGAATCTGTTTTTTTTTTGCATTTGATAATTTTTATTTAATAATGATCATATAATTCTAAATATTTATATATTATCAAACCAATCAGAAAATGTGAGCGGCTTGGGAAGGGGACCAGTGCATATGCCAATGTGGGCTGACATGGCCAGAGGAGCTTGTTAACAAAGTGAGTGGTGGTGCATGCCAACAGGTGCCCATCCCCTCTTCGTTTCTTGTCGCTAGTCCCATTTCCCACACTTCGACCAATGTCTACTCCCCCACTATCCATACTTCATGACAAGTGCACAACTTCACTATTAATCAGTCTCTCCTCTCCTCCCCATTTGCAAATTTGATCCCACTACAAATAAGAATAATATATTGCTTTTAGATAGACACACCTATGTATGATCAAGTTCATTTATTAAAAGCATATTTGAATTATCAAATAGTATAGGTCGGAAAGATTTGAATCGAGATTAGGATCTTGAAAGATCATCGCCATGATGATGTTAATTAGCAAATCTAGATGACTATATATTCATTGGAAAACCAATTTGAATCCATCTGGATCAAAGTATAAATAGAGGCTGACAGATATAAAGCCTCCCCATCACCTCCCCCAGGTCCCTCACAGGCCTTGTTAATTATAGAGTTTATTTTTAGGCTTATCTCAACTCTAGTTCATCTTAACAGAAAATATACCACATATTTATTGTATGTTATAAAAAGATCAACACTTTGCCCTCCGATTTGTTTCTTTTTCATCCCCTCTCATCATTTTTCCCTCGTTTATTCTCCTTAAAAAAAAAAAAAACTAATTAAAATTCGGAGATATATTTTCATTACAAAGCGATCAATAAATCTTGCAATTAAAAAGAAAACAAGTATTTCAATTCAATGGTGAAAAAAGATATTTAAATAAAGGAGTCAAATTAATTTATTAACATTCCATAAATATACTAATTCTTACAATAATTTTTTTTTAATTAACTATTAGGATTTATTCTCATTTAAACATTTTAATTACAATTAAATAATTTTTTTAAATAAATATATTAAATTTAAGATAATTTGCTTATTTTAATATTTAAGTTAAAAAAGATCTTATTGAATTTTTAATTTGTTCATTAAATTTTTTCCATGTGGGCAGAATCTTGATTTTTTTTTTTATTCTAAAGACAATTATTAATCTTGATTTTTTTCTAGTTGAATAAACGTTATAAAATGTTAAAAAGCTGACCCCGTAGTATTCTTTTAATTTTGAATGGACAATTGCAAGTAGCTAAATGGTTTTAAATATGGGGCTGTTAAATCAATTTTAGTCAAAAAACTCAACAATACCTAATTTTTACCACGTGTGTGAAGATATTTTATATTCCAATATCCACTAATTTAATCATAAGTAAAATTAATAAAGCTGGAGATTTATACTCTAAAATAAAAAAAAATAGAGACGTTGGAAATGTTCCTTAAACTTAATCATACATAAAAATTAAAAAAAAAAATTATTTATTGATGAATATATTTACTGATAGTTTTTAGAAAATTTTCGATGTCGAGATTTTGATGTTTTTATATGTTTTGAATGTCCCTGAGTCATTTTCACTAAGGTTGAGAAAAATGTCTGTGTATGTGTGTGTATATGTAGACAAGATTACGCAAAAACGGTTTGAGCTAGAATAATGAAATTGGTATACGGGTATTATACAAAATTTGTAGTTTTCTATCAACTTTTTAGAAATGTAGCTCAACCGGAAGAGGGTCATTACCTATCATGTTTTCATTTTTTTTCCTCTAAAGTGACCGTAAAAATAAAGATATTTGTTTGATAGTTTTTCACATGATTAAAAATTCCTTAAAATTGCTATTTATAGAATTTCAGCTTGATTGAATCACTGAAAGTACCGGAATTAATTTTTTTACACTGCAAATCACGCGCCAGCACTTGACGTGGCGTCATCAACAAAACACGCGCTGTTTTAATAAATATTATTTATTAATTTTAATTTATAATTTATAATTAATTAAATTTAATTTAAAAATAATATGTGTTAATTAACCCAATTCAAAATGCGAGATAGTCGAGTGGAGACATTCCAGATTTTAGCTTATTTATTTAGTATTTATTTAAATTAAGAATAAATATAATCTCTCATCTGCCATATACTATTTTCATTATATGCACTTGTCAATTTTATTATTATTTTATTTATTTATTTTATTTTTATTAGTATTATCTACAGGTGTGTTGGTTGATGATTTCCCAGGGGGTCCACAAGCGTGATGTTGAACACGTTGAGGACCTTAGGGCTGAAGCTAGCCGGGGATTTTGGAGCACGAGCTGTGTGAAACCGCTTTGAATCGATCCCCGGCCTTTTGGCCTGCTCCCCATCACTTGCCAAAGCCACCTCCCTCATTTGCTTAAATCCAAAATGTAAATACATTATAAATTCTCATAATATGAGCTTCTACTAACCCACCCAGGACATTGACTGTAATTGTTTATTTTTATATTTTTCGTTATTTTAAAGGTATTTTATTATTAAAAGTGTTGAGATTGAATAGATTTTGTTTAGATGGTTGGTTTATAATACATATAAATAGGAAATTATACGTTCATAAACCATAACTAATTTTGCAAGGTAGATGGATGGATAGATATACAAGAACATAGCATTTAATTATTATCTTAATGGAAAATTAGACAAGTTTATAGAATGATTGATCATTGTTAAATCTCAGGGCTCGACTTCCCTCTCTATCATTCTATTCCTATCTTATGCCTTGTATATTTTCAAAGTTAATCATCACCACTTTATTTCAAGGCACAAACATATACATACATTGTCAAATCGCAATTTTCTTTAACAATATAATCAGTGACTATAAATACTAAATAATTAATAATTGTTTTTTTTTAATCCAAAAATAGTATATATTTTTTTAAATCACAGCAAATCCATTGAGATATAATAATTACAAGTCTGGAAGCTACTATTCTTCCTTTAATGATAATGAGATTTAACACGTTCACGCCGACTCCATAATTTGTCTATTTATTTTATTTGGCGGCATAAGCCACCGGTGGTACATGCCGGCAGAACTTGTTAAATAATAATGGTTTAATATTAACTTAATTTTGAATAAAGTACTTTTCTTTATAATTGTCCTCATTTAGGTTGTATTGACTTGGAATTTGATTTATGTGATGGGCGGGGATTGATTTTACAAGTTGGAGTGGCAGACATTCCATTTGATGAGTAAATTTCTCTGACCCTATTATTAGTTTGATTTGATGGGCTTGAATATCAAACTAAGTGATTGGCATACACCATTTCAATGAAAACTATTTATTTACTCTTAGAAACGTGGTAGTCATTTTATTTTCATTATTCCCTTTCTATTCTATATATAGCTCTCATCAAAATTAAAAATAAAATCAATTTGATTATTTTATACCTTCAAATTTAATATTTTTTATAGTTTATTTTTAATAAATCTGTTTATCTCGTTATTGATTATTAGCTTATCAAAAGATGATGATAATAAAATCACGATTGAAAATGTTTGATAAGAGATAATGTATTTTTAATATTTCTTTTAATCAAATATTTTTTATTAAGTAATATACAAAAATTATCACTACCCTTTTTCCATACTATTTTCTTTTTTTCTTAATAGTCTTAAAAATTATTTACTTTTAATAATTTGTAAATACACCATCTTAACGCTCTCTTACTTTACTAAAAAATTATATTATATATATATTATGGGAATTTATTTACTCGCTAGCTAACTGAGTTGTACAAGCCAGACATGTTTTACTCCAAACATCTCAATTCTTGGTCATACTTAGGGCTTACAATACCGGGATCCCGGACGATTTTTGTCCGGTATTAAAAATCGGTATTTATGTAAAAATACCGGTATTTTGGTATTACGAATTTACGAATTTACAAAATGTGTATGATTTTTTAATGACAATAGTGCCGACATGTGTAGAATCAGAAAGAGCTTTTTCGGCCGCTGGTTATATTTGTACGAAAATTCGGTCCTCGCTTGATGATGAAACGCTTGATTCGTTGTGTTTTTTAAGAGCAAACTTTAATAAACAAAACGCTTATTAATATTAAATACTTTCAATTTATATTTTTATATTTTTTCTTCTTTAATTATATTTAATTCTTTAATTATATAATACCATACGAGCCTATTATATGTAAAATGTAACATAGAATTTAATATTTACTTTATTTTACTTGCACATTTTTTTGTATCTATCTACTCCTACTCTCTATGTAATAAAATAAATAATATCTATATATATACTCATTTCAGAACTATATTTATTGGATTTCATATATTATTTGTTAAAAAGTCAATAGAACAACTGAGGTAAGTAGAAATATAACTAGTAAATTTATTATTAATAATACCGGTATTAATACCGGTATCCCGTTATTTCAAATTTCAAATACCTAATACCGGTATTCAGATTTTAGTTCGGTATTGTAAGCCCTAGTCATACTGGCTAATAATAAGAATCCCTAAAATTTCTCTTGAAAATAGCATCAATAGCAGCAGCCAAACGTCGAGATAAATATTACAATAAAATGTGAAAATAACCTGGATATAACTACTCATAATAAAAACGTTCTCAGAAACCTAAACCAGTGGTCGACAACCTACATCATGATGTAACTCTCTGGTTCCATGAGTAGATATTAATAATTATATTATTTTATTGTCAAAACACAAAATATTATATTACAAAAAGAAATACTGCAAACATGATAACACTCACAGAGAACAGTTTATTTAGTTATTTGAAATCAAAAATAAAATCTATACCATCTACCCAAATCCTATTTAAATACAGTGAACGTTCTATATAAGCAACCTCTATACAATCAACTTTTTTTATTTCAACTGTTTTGTATAAGCAACTTATTTTTTAAGCTAAATATTTGATTTGACAGCTGTACACAACAGCATAACCTCAAATTGTAAAAAATTATGTTATTGGAATATGTTTGTGTTTTGTGATGCCAATATTGAAGTTAATTTCTGTTAATAAGAGTAGTTACTAGAATTTATGTTAGTTTATGTTAATTAATTAATTTGTGCTTTTTTCCCCTGTTATTGGCTATTTAAAAACAAGGAAATTTTGTAAATTGTAACTTTTGGTTCTTCCGTCTCAAAATGTTGCCGTCCTCTGACCTAAACGAATTTTATTTATATATATAATATATATATGATATATACAAATTTATTATGCTATTATCAGTTTTTTTCTTTATTAGAGTAATTAATAAATATCCAAATAAAAATGGTAAAGTTTAATTTCAATCTAGATTTTATATTTAAGATAAATATATAATTTTCTAATTTATATTTAATTAATTAATTAATAAAATATATATATTTATTTTTATTTATAAGAACTTTTTTTGTTTCAGGTAAGTTTATCTCTTCTCTTCAACTTTTATATAAATAATTTGACTTCGAACAAACTAGAGCACGCAAGTATCATCATTAATATTATTATTATTATTATTATTATTATTATCAAATTCAATATACATATATATTATCATCTACATATATGTATAAAAATCAATGTATTTATTGGATTATTATTTATTGTAAAGCTTTATAATTGTTTATTTAATCAATTTATTTTAGAATTGGAAAAATAATTAAAGTTATTATTTATACAGAATGGCAATTAAAGATTTAATCACTATAAAATTAATTAACTAATTATAATTACGTCTGTAAGCCAGAAGCACACTTTTGTAATTCTGATTTTGTGTTCAATCTTCTCTGACATTTATGAAAACTAAAACCAATGGTTAAACATTCCCACAATATAAAATTGATTTATATTGAATTAAGAAAAGCTATCATTTTATTATTGTAATAATAAAATGACCTTTAAATAATATATTCTTCTTCCTAATTCACTGGAAATTATTAATTTTTAATTTCCAATTTATTAAATATAATAATATACACATTTATATAAATATTTCTAAATCAAATTAACTTTTCTATTATATTTTTTAGTAATTGTAAACTTTTACTATTATAAGAATTCTTTATAAACTTTTGAAGATCAATCCGAAATCTCAATCGTGCCTAGGCCAATAATATCTCATGGCACCTCTAATCGGACAAAGAACAAGCTCAGTTACATTGATCCGTATCTCTTTTAACTTTTCCTCTTTTTTAACCTTTTATATTATTTTCTCTTCTTTTCCAAACCCAAAAATCTATTTTTGAAGTAGTTTATAAAATGTAAATATCCATTATATTACAATTTTTCTTCAATACTTTATTTTATTAAAAATGTGATTAGAGATTCAATAATAGAACTTTATCCGTTTATTATTATATTATAATTCATTAAAGAATAATTAATAATGACCAATATATATATTGGACCACCATCTGGTGAATCCTCTCTGATTCCTTATAGATTTTAGTGTTGTAGGAGGGTTAGTAAAAGTAGACATATATAAGGGCTCTGTATGAGCCTCATGGGGCGATGCATAGCAGTCGCCTACATCGCGTGAAATTGGCCCCAGAGAGTCAAGAGGCCATCGCCTTCATGATTCACCCACAACTTTTGGAACTTTCATTCGGGGATCTGGCTGGGTCTCTCACCGAATCATCTGCCCGATCCTGTGAACACACCACCTGGACTTAATTAGTCTAATATATATTCTAATTTAATAAATATCAAATCTACTTTACAATTATTGCTACCTTCATTTGTTCAACAATTGACATCTACTTCCTTTTTTCTTCTTAAGTTTATATATACATATAAATAAAATAGTATAAGAATGATGACCATAAGGATCCAAACAAACAAAAAAAAATACATCAATACCAACGTTCATGTGCCCACCAACATTGCCAACAAGAAAATAACCTGATCAAACTGATAAGTTCTGGATTCAACTTGAGGAAAGGTCATCAAGTTAGAAATTCTATATGCCAGCAAGACCATCACACCAGAAAAAATGGATGCTTCGCGTGATTGCAAAAAGGGTCAATACGCAAAAAATAATATTAATAATATATATAATATATTATTTCACTTTTCATGTCTTGGTATTAAAATAATATAAACGACAAAAGTATGATGAAGACAAAAAACAAAACTGAAATTCTAATTCTAATTTTAAGTTTTTATAGTTATCCAGTCTGTTAACAATTTAATTTCTTCTTATCCCAATTTATTTTATTATATATATATATATATATATATATATAATTTAAGCCTGTTTATGATAAATTTTTAATATATTATTTACATATAAGACAAATAAAAAAGATAACAATTATTTATCAGACCCGTTTTGGGCATAGGTCTCTCCCATTTCTTTCCAAATTTCTCTTCTTCTGGCAGTTCTTACCCACTCGTTTCCAGCTAACTTCTTAAAATCGGTGTACCTCACTTGTTTTGTCTTCCTTGATTTCTTTTTCCCTCGATAGTCACTACTACTTTCGTCTTTTAGCCTAGCTATGTGACCTTCTCATTTTTATATATGTTATATATATATAGAGATATATATAGATATTATGTTTATTTAATTTTATCTGCTCATTATTTATATTTTTTCTTTGAATTCAATTTAATTAATATAATGAATTTGGAATATCTTGCTATTAGTCATTTTTTTTTATTTAAGAGACAAAAATTTGAATTTTAAAATTAAAACCAGTCAACTGTAATGTTAATGTATCTCAAGAGATGTTCATTTTGCTTTTAATAATTTGAGAAATTGACTTTCAGAAAATATTATTTAGTCAATTCAACATGTATTGGAAATGTCAGCCGTTCCACTCTTTCAACAAATTCAAAATGATATTTCAACCTCAACAATTTTTTTTTTCTCTACTTTATGACTAAGATAAAAAGATATTCTTTTGGAATGGAATATATATATTGGTATATATGTCATCTTTTAATGTTTTCTAAAGTAACTCTAGTCAACGAAATAGGAATAAATGAAACCAAAATGGATTTTTTTTTGTTATATCAGGGCTCGATGGTTGCTTTATTTAATTTTTCCATCGAACAACTTGATTTCCCAAGGCTGGTGGTGAAATATATCAAAAAAACTTGTTCCTTATTTATTTCCTGAGTGGAAAAGGAAAAATACCGGGAGGTCCAGGTGCCTGGGGCTGGAGGGTGATTGACGCACCGACATCATCGATCTCTCAGCTACGAATGAATCTCGCTTGAACTCCCAGTTCATATCTTGCCAAATCTTCTTTAACAATTGTTATTAATGATCTGATGACGAAGCCCCTCACTTTTTCTCTTTTTTTTTCTTTATTCTCTGTCAATCAATTAACTTTCTTGGATTCATCAATGAGCAACGAAAAATAAATTAATTAAATATCAATATATACTTACGTATATATAATTAAACTGAATGATTTTTAATTCATCTCTAAGTCCCTTCTTTAATTTTGTATTTAATATTTATTTTCAATTAAGAAAAAAGGTATCATTTATTCAGTTCACTTGTATACTTAAAAATATATACACTTTTCAACGTTATTAAAAAGACACAATTAAAATTTTATACTTAAGAAAGCTGAGTTAATCCCTACAATCAATTACAATATCATATTTAGGTATAATTCAAATATTTTTTAATAATAACAATAATTACTGAAGTCATTAAAATAATAATATGATTCATATAATAATTAAGTTAATATAATAAAACATTAGTAAAAATATAATAATTGGGAAGAAAAATTAGTTTCATTAAAACAAATCACAAAATCAAATAAAACAAAATAAATAAAACTTATTAAAAATGTTTATCTATTAAAGTACCAATATTTCCAAATCCCACATTTATTACAATTTATGAAATGATACTACTTTTATGATTTTGTCACATATCGAATAATTTAATAAAAAAATATTTTTTATTTAAACAATATTAAAGTTAATTCTCTTTTAATATAAAGTAAATAAATTAACAACTTTTCAAAATGGCGTCAAATTTTATGAGTGTTTTATATTTTCAATTTTCAAATGTTTTATTATCTAGATTAACTTGAAAGATTAGAATAACATGAATTACTGGTAACTTGATTTACATCTATGATAATTCTATGGGATCATTGACTTTTGTTGTTAATAAATAAATAATATAGACTACTTAATTGAAATATAAATTTCCATTTGTTTTTTTCTTCATTCTGGATTAATTAATATAAATCATATACATCTTTTAATATTTTCTAATTAATTTATTAAATTTATTTTTTATTCCTCTATATTTTTGAAAAATTAAAAATACAAAAACAAACTCAAAGATATGTGATTTATTGTGACATTAAGAAATATTTTTTAAATTTGTTACAATGAAAACTATTAATTTTAATATATATATTTTATGTAATCTATTTCACTTTCTAATATTATATTCTAACAAAATATAAAACAAGTATTTTGTCGGTTGAATTATATGGGTGAGGCATGGTCTATGACCTTAGGAGACGAGAGTAGATTTAGAGTATTTGAGAATAGGATTCTGCGAAGCATTTATGAACTAAAGAAAGATGAGGTCACCGGGAAATGGGGGAGACTACATAACGAGGAATTGCATGACCTCTACGCATTTCCAGATATAGTTAGAATTATAAAATCGAGAAGGCTGCGATGGGCAGGGCACTTGGCTGTAATGGGAGAGGGAAGAATGGAGAAAAATATATTGGTGGGGAGACCGGTTGGGAAACGTCCGCTTGGAAGACCAAGGACGTGGTGGCTGGATAATGTGGTAAGGGATGTGAGAGAGATAAGTGAGGGTAGGGACTGGAGGGTTGTCACTCAGAATAGGGATGCTTGGAGAGGTGTGGTTGCCAAGAACTTTCAAATTCCGTAGAGGCACAGAGAGAAGGTAATATTATTATTATTATAATATGTATGCATATGTATATTAAAATTATTATTAAATATAATACGACTTCGTTTAAAAGATTATATATATATATATATATATATATAAATTCCCTCCATTAAAATAATTAAAATGATTACTAAATTATTGATTCTGAATGTTAATAAAAATAATTAACTGAAAAATATTTCTGGGTTTAGCAAAAGTATTTGGTCTACGGTGTGCTTCTTCTCTGAATTGAATGAGGCATATTTTAACAGACGTGAAGCTTTTAGCATATTTAAATCCTTTTCAGGATTTTATAATAGAAAATTAATATTTAATTTATTTTAAAATGTTTTGATATTTTTGTTTGATATTTAATTATTTTGAGAGCATATGTTATTTTATAATATACTTATTATGTGTATAATAATATAATATATATATAATGAAAATGTATATGAAAATGAAAAATTCGTTATTTTAATAAATTACTAATTTAATTAATTACTAATTTAAATTGTGCTTAATTCAATTAACAAGAAATCTCCTTTATAATTTAAATGATTTCGGTAATAATCTGCCTAATGATCATCGTAATATCTGAAACGATATTATTAACGAATAGGAAACGATCTTCATTGACCATCAACTTCTTCCTGTTTTATCCTTCCTTGTTGATAATTTCCGTGATTGTGAATGAATTTGGTTGCTTGAATGGCAATCTGGGTTAAGGATACTTCTTCTCCCCTTGCTCCCCCACCACTTGGGTAGGTAAAAATATCACCGATCCTACATCCCGGTTCTAAAAATATTTTTTTAGCATGCCTTCCAGACCAACAAACAACAAACGCACCAAGGCATCAGGACCGCTTTCTACTTAGATCCACCTCGATCAATATCAGCTTTTATTCATATACTAAATAGATAATCAATTTTAAAAATCACAAAATCAAAAGAAATTTGTTTTATTATTTATTTATTATTACACATTACTCGTATTTGACAAAAATAAATTATCAATTAGATAATGTTTGTGGAATTTCTGTGAAAAAGAGGATTAAAATCTATTTAAGAATGTACAGTTAAAAAAATATTTAAATACTAATATAATTATACTTATTCTTTCTAAATACTTTATACTTAATACAGACAGATTAGAATTATTAATTCAATTTTAAAACATTTAAAAACATTTAAAATATCTAATTGTTAGGCACAACTTTGTCGCTGAGTTTACGTTGGATAAATTTAACCTAATATGTCTTCATGATAAAATATTGTAATCCTGACTTTATCACTAACAATAAATATAAAATAAATCAGCATTATTGACACATGAAACAAAATAAAATTGGCTTTTTAAAAACATTTTTTTTGCTTATATATATATATATATATAGGATATATCATTGTGATCTAATCCCATTTTAAACATGTTTACACGAACAGTTTTTTAATTAAATTTAAATATAATTAAATTTTAATAAAGAAAAGCAAAAAAAAATAATAATAAAAATCAATTGTTTTATCTTAATTTAAAGATTTATTATTTTAATGACTCTTCTTTCTATCTATCTCTTTGGCTCTACGGAACTCGAAAGTTCTTGGCCGCAGCAACCACATTTCTCCTACTGTCACTATCCTGATCTACACCCCTCCTACCCCTACCCTCTCACAACCCTTCTTACATTGCCAAATTCCTAGTTATGGAGTCTCCTCCATTCCCCGGTGACCATCTTTCTTTGGCCCATAAATGCTGCAAAGGATTCTATTCTCAAATACTCTCAATGTCTTAATCTACTCTCGTTTTCTAATGTCATAGACCATGCCTCACACCAATATAATAAAACTTGCAAAATAATTATATGATTACTCTTATTAATAATATATGCAATTTGAGACGCGATATGTTTAAGAAACACTCTTCATTTTAAACTACATATTACATTTATCCCCTAAGATTAATTTTAACTCTGTTTAATAATTCCAGACTAATTGCCATCGTTTTAAGTTAAGTGCCTGTAGAATACAAATTCTAATTTTAATTAAAAAGTTTTGTTTATTATAAAAAATTAAATATATATTAATTTTAATACAAAATTTTATTTATTTTGCTTTTCTTTATTTATTTAAATACGATATAATTTTACTTCGGTAATAACTTAATAATATTTGTATATTAACCTTTTTCGAAATTACGACTTAATAATTATTAATTAATAACAAAAGGATATAATTAAAACAAAGAAAAATGATAATTGTAAGAGAGATCTAATGAAACTAGTTTGGGGGATTTTATTTTATTTTAGTTTTAGTTTTAGCATACATTATATTAATAGTTTTTTTTTTATGAACAATTAGAATTTCCTCAGTCGTATAAAACTGAAGTGAGTTACAGAAATTGTGGGCGAAGTTTATAAAAATTTGATATAACTTTATATATTTATAATGAATAAAAAAAATAAACTTAATAATCAGAAATATATAAATAAATAATCAAATTAAAATATAAATTATAATTCTTTTGAATGGATAATAATTAACTGTATATTATATTAGACTTGGTATAATAATTTATTGTGCATTTAATTAAGAGATTTATATATCTTTATTTTAAATAATCTTATTTCTATAATAAAGTTAATCACAAATATATTTTAATAATGTCATTCCTATTTAAATCGTTCGATTTGATATATGTGTTATTGTATTTTGAAAGTTAACCGTTTGCTTTTATACAAATTCATTCAAGTTAAGACTATATCAGCCTTTCTGTCATGATCAGAAGGTTGTATAATAAACTGGCGTCAAGTTAATTTTTCTCTAATTAGAAAACAACTTCACAAATCATCAAAAGTTTTAACGAATTTCTATATAATTAAAGTTTAATTAATATTTTTTTAATACCATTTCTATAAATTCTTTATAATTAAAAGATTTGTTTATATTTGAAGGAGTGTAGTTGAAAATGAATCGCAATGTTAACCTGAATCATTTCAATTATTCTCACATTGTTTTTAAAAATAATAATTAATTTCAAATAAAACCATTATTTCTTGGTGAGCGAAAAATTTTAAAAAATGATCCTGGAATATTTAACTTTAAATTTAAAGTAGCTAGTATAGTGGTATAAATTAGCGGAGCATGACATACTCTAATTAAATATCTGACTATATTTACATTACTGCAATGTTTTCTGAACCCTCGTCTCATTTTATATAAAAAACCCTTCCGATCTTTTACATTTTTTAAACAATCACATATAAATATTCTTAGTTGAATTTAAATTAGAAATTAGTATTTAATGAGCTATAAAATAAACCTTATTATTCCCAATAGATATTTTTTATTATAAATAAAATAAAATAACGGTTGCCGCCTAAGCGGGGTAATTGAATTATATGATCAGTACAATTCTCAACCTTTTATCTTGATTTTCTTGATTGGAGGCCGCTACTTCTTTATGTTGATTTCATAGGCTGTGTAGACCTCGTTTCCATCGATTACCATCCAGATAGATATTTCCTTGCAATGCCTGGGACTGGTATCACCTGGATGAAAGTCAAGCCTTTTACATTCCAGCCCTTGTAGCGAATTTTTATTATAATAAGCATTTTAATGTATAATTTAAATCTTGTAAAATAATTGCAAAATCTTATTCTAAATCTTCAATATATTTTCTTATTTCAACCCAAACCACATACATTAGAAACAGAGACACACAGAGGGAGAGAGAGATGCTGATCATTAAATCTTCATTCTGGTTAAACTAGTTTATACAGTCGATCGAGTTGTTGAGGTCATCATAACATAAAGTATGATCTATGTATTTATATATGCAGCTATTTGAATCAAATGTTTAACTTATTTTACAAGTTAAAACAAAATTTGTTAATTTAATCATTTTTAGCACAAATAAAATATGATAAAATAAAATAAAAAAAATCTAATATTGATCGTATTAAAAGAGAAATACAAATATAAATGAATTCAATATTGACTAAAGTTTGTGAGTGTATTATAATATATATATATATATATAAAATGGATACGAATGTAAATAAAAATAATATTTTCTCTTTCCAAGTGTATGGTTTTTTTAAATACAAAGACAAATAATTTTAGTTTAAAATACTTTATTAAATTTGTCGAGTGAATTTGGTCATTAAAATGATTTTGGGCTGTTATTCCATCTTATTTTTATATGACAAAAAAAACCCTTCATTTATAAAAAATTAAATACAAGCCAATATAATATAAACCCAAAATCTTTTAGTATAAAACATTTTATAAGACTTTAAAGCTCCGCGCTGTCCCTTTAAATTAAAGAAATACATTAATTTATAATTGTTCATATGGATTAATATGTTGCTAAGTTCATGAATATTTTTTTTTGTGGGGGAAATGATTTATTTCGCAATTTGATTCTAAAATATTATTTAAATAAGTATTTTTAATTTTATAAAAATTTTAAAATATTTTGAATATAAAAAATGATTAACACAATCTATATATTTAATACGATAGTGTCCGTCTGTACGCAAAAAACTCCAGAGCCTAAATTACAAGGAGTAAGGTAACCAAATTTTTCTGAGGTGAAGGGTACCTCAAATGATGAAAAATAAAAAAGAAATTAGAATCTTAGGTAACTCCTTTAGTTGATTTTAATTGAATCAAAAGTTTTATTTTATCAACAGGAAAACATACAAAATAAATATAAAGAATTTACAACAATACTGTTTTTGTTTATATTTACATGAATTGATTAAATTATATATTTATATAATATGCTTAAAAGAGTAAAAATAATTAATTAATTTCCACGGCGATTCTGATACTCTTCACCGCCACATACTCCCTCCCCAGTGGCAACGTCGAGGAATTTCTTTGGAAAATGCACGGTTCTTCCGAAGCGTTTTGTGGTGTATTGTGGCGTTGGAGTTGTATTGTGATTCAGTGTAATTGTAGCTGGACTCTGGGATGGTGTAGGTGGAGGTTGATCCTGTGCCTGTGGTCTAGGTTGAACTTCTTGAGGTCCTTCATCAAATTGACTTGATAGTAGAAAGGCTGGTTTCAGTCTGTCGATATTAATAGTTTTGTTTCCAAATCGGTATGTCGATATCGAAGGTCTTTTCACCTCGTTTTAGAACTTTGTACGGTCCATCGTAAACGGGTTGTAAGGACTTTTTCAAAGCATCGTGCCGAATGAAAACATGTGATGAATTCGCTAGTTCCTTATGAATGAATACATTTCTCTTAGAGTGGTGTTTTTTCTAATATTGGCTGTAAATGTTTCATCTGTTGACGGAGTTGATAAAGAAATGTTTCCATATTTGAATCATCTTCACTAGGTGGTTTATTATCTAAGAAATCGGTTGGTAACCGTATTGGTATTCCGTAAACCATTTCTGCTGTAGTTGTATTATATTTTGGTATGATATATGAGCGTAATCCCATCATAACTGTAGGTAGTTTGACAGTCCAGTTGTCTGTAAGTTGTGTCCTGAGAGCTGATTTGAGACAGCGATGCCATCTTTCAATTTTTCCATTTGAAGCTGGATGATATGCTGTTGTTTTGATGTGATGGATTCCTAGAATTTTGGTGAGTATTTCAAATAGTTTACAATCAAATTGCTTGCCGCGGTCAGTTGTGATGTATTTAGGTATTCCAAATCGTGAGATCCATGTGGTAAGTAGAACAGATGCTATGGTTTCTGCAGAAATGTCCACTACAGGTGTAGCTTCCGGCCATCTAGAAAACCTATCGATCATCGTGACAAGGTAAGTGTAACCTTGGGATGGTGGTAGAGGTCCTACGATATCGATGTTAATGTGACTAAAACGTCCATCTATTTTATTGTATGAGCCAAGTGCACTTTGTGTGTGTCTCCATATTTTTGATCGTTGACATGGAATACATGCTTTTGTCCAAGTACTAATGTCGCTTTTAAGGGATGGCCATACGAAGCGTTGCTGTATTAAATCAACTGATGCTCTAATTCCTGGATGTGCGAGGTTGTGAAGAGCTTCAAAAACGGTATATCTCATTTCTGGGGGAATATACGGTCTCAGTTGATCCGTTGATTTGTCGCAAATTATTTCTGAATTATCTGGGAGGGTAAGTGTTACCAATTGTAGAGAACATGAGGATGAATTTTTCAGATGACTGAGTTCTTTATCTTCCTTTTGTAACTTAGCCACTTCTTCTAACGAAATAGCAGATGGAAAGGTAATGGAATTTATTCTTGAGAAAGTATCGGCTGGAATATTTTCTTTCCCAGGAAGATAACGTATATCGGTGGTGAATTGCCCTATGTAATCGAGATGCCGAAGCTGTCGTGGAGTTGCTTTGTTCGGATTTTGTCTGAAAGCAAAGGTAAGTGGCTTATGATCTGTATACAGGATAAATTCTCTACCTTCTAACATATGTCGGAAATGTTTGATGGCAAGGTAAGCCGCTAACAATTCTCTGTCATATGTGCTGTACTTGGTTTGAGTTTCAGTGAAGGTTTTTGAGAAAAAGCCAAGTGGTTCAGGAATACCTTGTCTGACCTGGTGCAAAGAAGCTCCGACTGCATAGTCTGATGCATCCACCATCATTGCGAAAGGTAAGTTAGCTGAAGGGTGAGCCAAGATTACTGCGTTAGCCAATTGCTCCTTTACTTTTTCAAAAGCTTGCTGGGCTTCCGATGTCCACTGAACTTTCCTCTTGTCTTTCTTTCTGGTATCTTTACACAGATTGAAAAGAATTTGTTGAGAACAAGCTGTATGTGGTAATGAACGTCTATAAAAATTAATAAGTCCAAGAAATCTGCGGAGCTCGGCAATTGTATCCGGTAAAGGAATTTCTTTAACATTCTTAACTCGGTCTGGGAGTGGTGAAATTCCATTTCGTGATATAGAATATCCTAAAAACGAAATTTCAGGCACGCCGAAAATGCATTTGGAAAGTTGAATATTAATGGAGTATTTGTTTAGTCTTTCGAATAGTTGATGTAAATGAGACACATGTTCTTCTTCTGACTTTGAAGCTATTAATATGTCATCAATGTATGAATAAACAAAATCTAAATTTCGAAGAATTGTGTGAATATAGCGTTGAAATGACTGTGCCACGTTTCTGAGACCAAATGGCATCCTGAGAAACTCGAATAGTCCAAAAGGAGTTATAATAGCTGTTTTATGAATATCTTCAGGTGCTATTGGAATGTGATGATACGCCTTAACGAGATCAATTTTCGAGAAAATTGTTTTCTCGCTTAGCTGACTATTAAAATCTTGTACGTGAGGAATTGGGTAGCAATCTGGGACAGTAACAGCGTTGAGTGCTCGATAGTCGCCGCATGGTCTCCACGATCCATCCTTTTTAGTAACAATATGCAAAGGACTGGACCACGATAATAATTGGGACGGTTTTTTGTCTCCTAACTCCATTTCTTTTAATAATTTGTTTACTTTTTTCCCTTCTGATTCCTCAAATTCCTGTATTAATCTATTTTTAATATCTGTATAGGGAGTATTGGAATTAGGAAGTGAAAGCATATCCGATATCATTTCGGCCACATCGCAGTCTAGTGAGGCGATAACGTGATTAAATTTTGTTATCTCCCTTGTAATGTTTGCCGTAGCGAATTGCGCTTCGACTCGTATAAACCAGACTTTAATATTTTTCCTCCAAATAGGTGGTATTTTAATAGAAATGTGTGATATTTCACTTGCCTGTGTATGGGAAGCATGTGTTGAGGTTTCAGGCTTCTGATTTTCATCTTCGATTGGCATGATCACGTCGGGGTCACCAATTTAGTTGATTTTAATTGAATCAAAAGTTTTATTTTATCAACAGGAAAACATACAAAATAAATATAAAGAATTTACAACAATACTGTTTTTGTTTATATTTACATGAATTGATTAAATTATATATTTATACTAGCTGCTCAGAGCTCCTTCGTCGCTCTTCACATCTAGACGGGGGCTCCGCCCCCTGTACCCCCGAGTTGTACATAGTATTTGGTTGAAAGTAGTAAAAGGTTTTCATCCATTTTGTTTCAATCAATGTATAACATAAAACATTCATTTCTTATTGTGTGATTATTTAAAATATATTTTAATTTAATCAGTAAATTAATTATATATATTTTTATTGAATATGTTATAACTATCTACTCGAAAGTTCTTGGCAGCTACAACCACATTTCTCCAAGTGTCCTTATCCTGAACCTCTGTTCCATCTCTCGTACGTCATTCCCTCATCTTTCTTTGGCCCATAAATGCTGGGGAGAATCCTATTCTCAAATACTCTGAATCCACTCTCATCTGCTAAGATCATAGACCATGTCTCACACTCATATAATACAACAGACAAAATAATTGTTTTATATATTTTAATTTTCATTCCCTTTTATAATAATTTTGATGAGATAAGCCTCTTTACTGCATGATAACAGGCGTTTCCCGATTGCAACTTCGATTTAAATTCTTCTTAAATATTATTATCCTTCGTGATTACATTCAATTTTTCTACATATTCAAATTCTACATTTTGTTTGTTAATACTGCTCCTGTTTGTTTCTAAATATATTTATTTATCATTATTAATTTCAAACCTCATCTCTTTTCCTACCTCGATTAATTTTTCCTCGCTATCTGTAATTGCAATTGCCGAATCTCCTATTATATTTAAGTCGTCTGGCTAACCTAATATTGATTTCCACATCTTACTCTTTCTTTACTACCTTCAAGATAAATTTTAAGATCAAAATTTGAAAAAGTTTATCCGGATCTATTGAGTCATGCGTAGGTTTTACTAAAGTCTACAAATAATTAGTGAACAGAATTATTGAATTCGCGGTTTTTTTCCAAATATCTGTCTTAATGAAAATATCTTAATTAATGTTGATCGATTTGGCCTGAACCCGCAATGATATCGTCTAATATTTCCTCCGCCTATAGTTTATAAGTATTGTATATGTTATAATAGAGTATAATATTTCTTGATCATTTCATTTTGATATTTTAATTTCATTGCTTGATTTTTATTGAATATTTTTAATTATAATAAAATTTGAGAAAATGCAAAGTTAGAGACTTGAGACAATTTATAAAAATTAATTTATAAAAATTAACGGTATAAAAGTATTGATAAAACTAAAGATAAATTAACAATATATACATTCATTAATAGTATTAATTTAAATTAATGGATTTATTTGATTTTTTATTATTAAGTTCATTTATTAATTTTTTTAGATCATAGTTAATTCTCTCCCTTAAAATAAAAGAAGTATTCAAATATAGAAAGAATAAATACAAAATAATTTAAGTTAAATATGATTTAAATATTTTATTATATTAATTAAAATGAGAACTTTTAGAATAAATTATTTAATTGAAATGATATTTGAATATTAGAATTTAAAATAAAAAGTTAAATATTATATTATTGCTTTGATTGCTAGTTATATACATTGTGTAAAATGAGTCCGCCAGTCAGTGGGCCACGCCTGGCTCTTGAATGAACAACACGGAGAACTATATAAACTTTAAAAAATTAAATTCTGCGGTTATTGATTAGAATTAGATATTAATAAAATCTATAGCCTATGTTACCATAGAGATATATAAGAATATTGTGATGTAATTTCATAGAAATCGTTTCTTATTTTTTGATGTTCATAATTCTAAATTACCGGTAAAGTGTCGGTTAAGTAGGAAATTTCTTTTTTGTTTGTTTCTATGACAGCAAAAAAGTAAACAAATTACATACATACATACATACATACATACATACATACATACATACATACATACATACATACATACATACAAACACTCTCCTTTATATATATAGATAATATGCTTAAAAGAGTAAAAATAATTAATTAATTTCCACGGCGATTCTGATACTCTTCACCGCCACACTCCTGAGCTGAGCTGCGGGTGTTCCATTTTCCAGAAATATATATAAAGGATTTGTATGTATGTAATTTGTTTACTTTTTTGCTGTCATAGAAACAGATATATATATAATTAGAACCTCTCTCTCTCCCTCTATTTAAATTTTTAAAAAATGGAGTGTTCTAGCCAAATTAAGAAATTTAAATTCCTTATGAAACATTGATAGGTAAATGAATTGGGCTGGAAGAGGTGACATATGATTAGAGAAATTAGAGAAAAATCAACCGAAATGTAATTAAACAAAAAAATTCAAGACTTATGATACGGATACGACTTACATACAATTAACATACAAGATGTAGAATTTAAAAAAGTATAAATATTTAAATACTTAAGATCTCTAATCACGAAAGATAATAATATTCGAGAAGAATTTAAATCGACGTTGTAATTGAGTAACGCCTGTTATTATGCAGTAAAGGGGCTTATCTCATCAAAGAGGATCAAAATTAAAATATATAAAACAATTATTTTTCATGTTGATCGATGACTAGGGTGACCATATTTCGAAAACACCAAACCGGGACAAACGGTATTTTTTAGAACTAAATTGAAAAAATTTTGAAAAAAAAATTACGAAATGTCCTAAATATGAAAAAACAGTAGGGTGTCCCGAAGACATTTTTGGGACAGAGCACCTAAAGACGGGACGTTTGGTCACCCTATCGATGACTCTGGGAGACGCGAGTAGATTTGGAGTATTTGTGAGATTATAATATTGTTCGCAGCATTTATAGGCCATAAGAAGATGAGGTCACAGAGGGATGGCGGAGATGGCATAACGAGAAATAATGTCCAGATATAGTTAAGGTTATAAAATCGAGAAGGCTGGGATGGGAAGGGGACGTGGTTGGAATTGGAGAAACTAGAAATTGGGAGAAACCGATTGGGAAACATCCGGTGGAAGACCAAGGACCAAGGTGGGTGGACAATGAAGGAAGTGACATGGGAGAGATGGGACAGGGTAGAATTTGGTTTTGGTTGTAGCTCAAGATAGGGACGCTTAGAGAAATGTGGATGCTGCGGCTAAGAACTTTCGAAAACTGTAGAGACACAGAGTTAGATAAATACAATAATAATATATAATTAATTTACTGATTAAATTAAAATATTTTACAAGAAAACAAATACATGTCTTATCTACTTATACTGATTGAAACAAAATGGATGAAAACCTTTTACATACAGACTTTCAACCAAATACTATGTATCACTCGGGGGTACAGGGGGCGGAGCCCCCGTCTAGGTGTGAAGAGCGCCGAAGGCACTCGGAGCAGCTAGTATTAATTAATTAAAAAAGAATAGTTATGATGTCGCTGCTGACGTCATTTTATTTTTAATTTTACAATTTTTTAATATGATAATACTAATAAATTAGGAGGGTGAAACCAATACTTCTTTTTTTTATAAAAATTGTCTATTCTGTGAAGTTTATAAAAATCTTTAACAGGATAAAACATCTCAAAAAATACAAATACTTATATATATATATATATAAACATACATTTTTTGTTAATATTATAACAAAAGATAAGATATATATAAATATAAATTTATTGTTACGAAACTATTTAAGTATTTCATTTTAAAAATTAATGGAAATGTTTGTTTTTTTTCTAATTAATTATTATAATTTTTACAGAGTGTTTTATTAATTATTTTTCCTCTTTTTTCATAATAAGTTTTTAAGTTGTTTTGAGTGGTAGATTTGATAAACTAAATAGGTGTTCAAGAAAATTAGAAAAAATATAAAATTGTAATTCAGAGAAGATTTAATATAATATTTAACATACTATACCTAGATACTATATCCTATATGTTAATATTATGTGTCTTTAATAGTTCGCCTGATTGTTCTTTATTCAAAACAAATTTAGGTTGCATAAATAATTTTTTGAATATCCTCTATTATTAATAATTTAAAGAAATTGATAGAATTTACTTAAATATTTTTAATTTAATAAATTAAAAAATAATATTACAGTCAAAATTTTGATTTATATAATAGGTATTTTTAATTCTTTAATAAACCAAAAATAATCATCAGTAAACATCAATTCTCTTTTTAACCTATTTGAAACTTTATATTAAATAAGTATGTTGTCATTAATTAATTAAAAAGTTTGCATTTACTTAAAATTAATTATAGACCGAAAGTCTTTATCGTCATATTCGGTATATCTGTCTCATACTCCTTATATTTACGAATTTTAAAAATTTCCTTCACTCATCTTGTTTCTCCTATACGTGGTTATTATCAAAGAGAAGTTTCTCTTAAGGAAATTAATGAGTTTATAAACATTTTAAACTTAAATTGTGCTTTTTATAATATTCCATTTTCTAAACTTTATCACTTTTTCGTTTAGCTTATAAAGTAAGTTTTCATAATTATTTCAATTATCTTGTAAAGTTTTCATTATAATTTGCATATATTTTATTTTAAGAATTAGATTAAAAAAAATTATTTGATATAAATTTAAAAAGATAAACATTTTATTAATTTTAAAATAATTTTTTTTAATAACATAGAATTTTTGTATTAAAACTTTCCATAAAAATAATATAATAGATATAATAAAATATATAGTTTTGTTAATAATATTTGATCATATATATGCTGGTCAATTTTAGATTTTTATTATTTTTTATAATAAATAAAAACAAGTCGAAAATATATGTATATTTGTAATGAAATAATTTCATTCGTTATAACTAAGAAAGTAATTATATAACTTTACTAAAAAAAATATATAAAATAAAAGTTTAATATATGTATTATACTTAAAAAGATTGATCATATAGATTATAATATATGTGAGAGAGATTGAATAAAAATGTATAAAGAGATGTAAAACATGGAGTGAATGAGACTCCATTGACCTTTCACGAATGCATTAGTGAGTAGGGGTTTGGGGGACAAGAAGAGAAGAGTAAAGCAAAACCGTCATCATCAATCGGTTGTAAGATATCTAATCTCTGTCAGCAAGAGAATCATATTTAACATTTATTTGAAATTCGAATTGAGAATGGTAATAGGGCATTGGAGAGAGATTGGGAGTTGGTTAGGAGGGAGCAGAGAGAAAGAGAGAAAGATGAGAATAATAAAAAGGCAAAACGCGTTTAAAAATGAGTAATTCATAAGAGAAGTCAGGGATGCTTTCATTTTGAACAAAATTCACATTCGAAATCTGACAATTTTTTGTATAAATATCTTATCTCTTAAAAAAGGGCTAAATTGTTTTTTTTTCTTATATTTTTTTATGTTAGTATAGGAGGAGGAAGTCATTGATTTGATAAAAAGTAATCCTATTCATTTTTCATAATAAAACATACAAGAATGAAAAAAAATGATATTATTAAAATCCATGATATAATAAAAACTTTATACTCATTTATTAAACTTAATTTCAATGCAAAAAGTGGTGAATTATGTATTACATTCAAACAACGATTAAAAAGTTTTATGAGGTCTTTTTGAACCAATAATATTTTATGTATCGTCTCTTAAATTTAAAGGCAAAGTATTAGTTAATATATGATAAGATGCAATTGTTGTAGTACTTCAATTCACATGGGACTAAAAGGTCAACCCTACTAATATCATATTATATACACATTAAAAAAATCTACCTATCTATCTATCACTGTGGCTCTACGCAACTCGAAAGTTCTTGGCCGCAGCAACCACATTTATCCAAGTGTCCCTATCCTGAGCTACAACCCTCCAACCCCTACCCTCTCCCGTCTCTCTCACAACCCTTCCTACGTTGTCCACTCATCGCGTCCTTGGTTTTCCAACCGGTCTCTCCACCAATCGATTTTTTATGTTTAAAATTTCATAATACGAAATTTTCTTAAATATTATGTGGAGATCAGACAGATGCATTCACTTATATCTACATAGAATTTTTGTTAGGATATATATCTATCTATCTCTGTGGCTCTACGGAATTTGAAAGTTCTTGGCAACCACACCTCTCCAAGCATCCCTATTCTGAGCGACAACCCTCCAGTCCCTACCCTCACTTATCTCTCTCACATCCCTTCCCACATTATCCACCCACCACGTCCTTGGTCTTCCAAGCGGACGTTTCCCAACCGGTCTCTCCACCAATATATTTTTCTCCATTCTTCCCTCTCCCATTCCAGCCACGTGACCTGCCCATCGCAGCCTTCTCGATTTTATAATTCTAACTATGTCTGGAGATGCATAGAGGTCATGCAATTTCTCGTTATGGAGTCTCCTCCATTCCCCGGTGACCATCTTTCTTTGGCCCATAAATGCTGCGAATACTCTAAATCTACTCTCGTCTCCTAAGGTCATAGACCATGCCTCACATCCATATAATACAACCTTCAAAATAATTGTTTTATATATTTTAATTTTGATCCCCTTTGATAATAATTTTGACGAGATAAGCCATGATAACAGGCGTTATCCGATTGCAACCTCGATTTAAATTCTTCTCGAATATTATTATCCTCCGTGATTACAGAACCTACAAAAAAAAAAAAGAAATGTAAAATAATTTCTAATAATTAAATATTCATTTATTAAGGAATTTTGCTTTTTTTATTTAAGATGTTAAAATATTAATCTCTTTTCTAATTTAAATTTCTTTCCGTTTAGACATGTTGTTTGTTTTTTTTCAATCTAACTTAACTAAATAATATATCATTTTCCTGCAACTCGTTTATCTCTATTATCAAAAAACAAAACAACAATTGTTTGTTTGTTTGTTTTTTAAGTCATTTTCAAAATCTTTATGAACTTATTTTATCATCAATTATTTTCAATTTTTATAATTTCCTGTATTTTCAAAAAAATTAAAAAGTAAAACGAATTTTTTTAAATAAAACAAATATTCTACTCATGTATAAAATAATAAAATTCATTAATTTTTTACAAACAAATATATATTTAAGAATAATCCACTATTTATAATAATTGAAACCTATCCATTTATTTTTAACTAAATTAATTCAATTTCAAATAAATAAAGATTGTTAAAATAATTAAATATGATTGATTTTACATTTAATTACCTTTAATAATTAAATATTTTGAATTAATTTATTAAAAAACAAAAAACAAAAAAAATAGTATATACTATATTTTTCTATTGAATATATTTGTTGTTATTAAAGATTGACAAATGTAAGGTATGAATACCAATTAATTTGAATTTTTTATTTTTTTTTTAATTTTGTAGTCACACACTTATTTCTAACACATTTATTTTTTCTCTAGTTTGACATATGTATAATAATTCTATAATTAAAATTCTTATATTTTTAGATATTATTTATTTATTCAAATATCTAATACAATTATACTATAGAACCTGAAATATTTTTTTTTATATTTTTCTTTTTACCTAGTTAATATAATATATATAGGCATATTTGATATTATTCTCAATTTATTTATTCACAATGATTTCGAATGTCCGTTGGTTTGGCCAAGATTTTCTGCTAGCATCAAAAGGTCAATGGGCTCTTCAATATATTTTCATTTTTTTTTCTCCTTTTTTCTTGTCTAGAGGGTAGTTGATATTAATTTTTTCATATTTTTTTTCTTGTTACGTATAACTTTCTTCTTATAAGAATAAACTTTTTTATTATAAAATTTTTCTTTTAATTTTAAGCTATATATAACATATCTAATTTATCATCTAGTTTTATCTAAGAAATAAAGATTTTTCTTTATTCTATCTTCATCCCACACTCCAAAACATTCGACTGTATAATTCTTAGATAAAACTGGAATCGTGTTCTTTTTTCCTTTTGAAAAACTAAAAGACTGTATTAGGAAATGATTTAGGAAATGAACTCCAAAGAATCGAAGATAACAGTTGTAAAAATTCTTGGTAAAATAAAGGATAAACAATTTTATTAGATTTGATTTTATTATTTTGTTTGAATCAATTTTTTATGCATAATTTGTTCGTTAGTTTTTTCTTTTATATTTAAAATTAAATCTCTAAACAATGAAAAATGTTGACTCTCAAGTACTAGCCATTTGAATACATAATATTTTTTATCAAAAAATGTTTATGAAATTACATAATTTGTATTATTCATTTAATTTTCATTGAGGAATGCTATTAAAAAATAACAGAATCCAACAACAAATGTTAACAATTAGTCTGTATGGTGTTCGATTAGATTGAAATGTATATTAAGTTGGGGTATTTATAAAAAAATATTTTTTTAAGTTTTATATTAAAATTTTAGGAACAATTTCTGATTATTATTTTGATTTAAAACTTTTCAATTATTATTATTTTTTAATTATTATAATATTGTTATTATATTTGATTATTGTCTGATATTTTTCTCTTTCACACACCATTTTATTTTCTAAAAGGTTTTACTCTTTATTTTTTTTACATCACAATTATGTTATATAAAACTCTTTTATTATATAAAATTATTGTTTCCTTATTATGAATAATTCGAAAAATATGTATTGTATTTTTTCTGAATATTTATTATTTATAAAAAATATCATTTATATAATACCTCACACAAGCTTTGTCTGTAAATTGGCTGCCTACATTTAGGCGAATGGAAAGAATTGAATTGATTGAATAGAAATTAAAATAAATTAATTATAGCAACTTCTCTATAAGTAATAATTAAATTTATTCTTTAATGATTATTGTTCAATTTTATAAACATCAAATGAGACAAAAACCTCATTTCTCTTTTAGTTCTTTATCTCATCTTTTTTAAATTAAATAGAAGTGGAAATATATATAATCCAATGTTATAGCTAATCATTTTCACTGGTTCAATAACTAAATAGTAATCGCAAATAAAAACTTACAAAAACGATAATATAAACATTAAAAAAATTTTAGTTATATTTCAATAATAAATAAAAAAATAAAATCTTTAATCTCCAAATTAACTATCAAAATATCAATCGTACGTAAATTCTTTAACACTTTCATTATTTTAGGTATATTTGAAATTTTAGGAACATAATTTCAGAAAAATTAAAATAAATGATAATTTTTCTTTATTATTATGATTAACAATTATATATTATTATTTCTTTTTTTATGGATAGCAAAAAAAAGCATGAAACAAAATCAAATTTCTAAATAATCAACTTTCTTATAACAAATAAAATAAAATTGAATTGTTTTTTATAATGATAGTACACTTGCAGACAGTATTAGCTTATCTTCAGACAATTAAATTTACAAAATTTTCGTAAAAGGAAAAGAGAATGAGATTTCAATAGGTCGATCTATCTGGTAAAAATTCATAAGGCCAACGACTATATAATATTTTTATAGATATGGCTGGACCAACAAACTATGTAAAAGGAAATATCGAACGATCAATGAACAATGCACTTACATTGATTATCGACGATGTAATTTTAGAAACAAGCAATATAGCTGTGGCTTTTTTCATCGACCATGAGTAGAAATAATTTAATCTATTTTTTTTTTTATATTAAATAAATTAAAAGCTAAATATTAAATTAATGGTATCATATATATATATATATATATATATATATATATATATATACTTATAAATATTGTAATCAGCTTTTATGATTTTCCTATAGCAGTTTAAGTAAACAGACAAAAAGTCATTTTGATTGGTCTCGGTAGAAATATGAGTATATCAATCACAGGCAAATCTGTGTTAATATACAATAAATAATATACTATACATTTTTATTTTTATCTTTTTTATCTATGCTTAAATATAAATCAACTTTAGTAATACATTTATCGTTATATTACCTTAAAAGTTATATATTATTATATTTACATTATTTAACAAATTTAAGATGAAATTACAGAAAATTCTACAATTTAACAAAATTTACAGATTTGTTTATAATATAAAATAGCAAATTTATTTATTCTCAAACATTTATTTTTGTATTTTATTAAGAGATTGTATATTATATTAATTTTTTTTTTCAAGATATAAATAAAGTAATAAAAACAAATATATATCTTACTTTTCGTATTAATATCCCCCAAAAACATACGCCAGAAATGTTTAAAACGATGCTTTTAGACATTTTCATAGCAGTTGGTAATTATTTTCTATATTTTTATGTATAAAAAAATGGCTTCACAACTCATTACATATTTAGTATTTTTTCTTCATAACATTATTTTTAATGGAAAAAATTACACTTACTTAATAAATTTTCCTTTATGTTAATTATTCTAATCAAGTACAGAAAAAATTTATTTAAATTTATAAAGTAATTTTTTTTAAAGTAATAAGTTTTAATTAAAAATTAATTCTTAAATTTTATATATTTTTATATTTTTTAGTTTCTAAATTAAGTTAATTCTCAAGTTGAAAACAGCTTAAAGACTTTCTTGTTGGTTGTAATTTTAGGGTATAATATGAAAATAAATAAGAGAAAATGGCTGCTTTTGATCTCTGGTAAATTTCCTCTGTGTAATTCGTAGAAACTCACCGCTTGGTGGATGGAGTCTTTGCATTGATCAAATCAGCTGCGATCCCGGTGGACCCGCCTGAACTTTATAGGGAGTGTTCCGCTCGTTGGAGCGAAGTATCAAACGGGAGACAAAAAAGGATGCTGATCCGATTATCGTGGACGACTGAAGGTCATGACAGGGACCGGGTCCCAACGAAAACTGTCTTTTTTTTTTGATAGCTTAGCAGCTAAAACTACGCCCTGACCGTCTATCACCTACTTAACCTTTAACTGAATTATTTCCTTCAACTCGAATAGACTAGAAAATGCCGGAAAAGAAGGTCAAAAAATAAAACTTCTTAAATTAATTGAAGTTAACGAGTTCACAATCGAATTGATTGATACTGTTATCTCTATAATTCTCTTTATATATATATATATCATTTACTTTAAATACATCATCACAATAAACACACATGATAGATAAAATATTTTTATTTTTTTCAAACGAAAACTCTTATAATCTAAAAAATTATTTATTTTTAATTCTCTTTACTTTATTTTTTTAATTTATTTAATTTTTAATATATTTTTTAATTACGATGGCACTTAAAAAAAACCATCTCCATTTTGAAAATATAAAAATGCAAGATAAGCAAGTGGATAGCTAAAATATGTATCTAATAGTCTTTAATAATAAATAAATAAAGTAAACAAAACATTAATTAATTATAAATTTTCTATTTTGCCAACATTTATATATATAAAGATAGCTATATACAAAACAAGGTTGGGGGTTATATAAGAAGCTGTTTCCTAGAAACATACTGTTACTTCTTTAAATAATAAACTAATATAGTATTAGTAGAAAACAATAATCAAAATATACGTACTTCGGAATAATGAAAAGTTTATTTATTTTAAAATTTTCACCGGTTTCACTAGTTCCCCGTCATCGACCTGAACATCAAATCTTTTATTGGAGTTTATCATCAGATAATCGGTTTAATCCAAACTAACCCCATTTACTATATTCTGTATATAGTCTTCTTAGCATAAACTCCATATCAAATGAATTCTGGGCAATCACAGCTTGATCGTTTAGGGAGAAGAGGTTGTTTGATGAGTAAACCCATCCCTTGGCAAGTTTTTTTTCAGTTGCTTAGAGCTACTTCTACATATATATTAAAGAATATTGGACAGATACTACGCCCCTGTCTAAATCCCTACTTTGTAAGGATAGATTCTAATCTGGCTTTATAAAGGATACAT
Organism: Labia minor; assembly: GCA_963082975.1. Lineage (NCBI taxonomy): Eukaryota > Metazoa > Arthropoda > Insecta > Dermaptera > Spongiphoridae > Labia > Labia minor. The sequence goes on along the minus strand of OY720347.1, from coordinate 25,406,585 downwards.
TGCCCTTCATAGAATATAATTTTGAGTAGGTATGGGCTGGTATATATACTAATAGTTCGTACAGTTTCTATTAGATTGTTTCTAAGTACATATTTTTAAGCTTTCTTCAGGACTATAAACGTTATATGATAGTCTTGGTTTCTCTTAATCTTTTTTTTCAATTAATTGCTGAAGTATAAATAAGTTATCTACACAGGAGCTCCCTGGAGTAAGTCTTCTCTGATCCTCTCCGATACTTGTTCCCATTTCGTTTCTTAATCTTTTCTGGATTAATTTTCCCCAAATTCGATTTAGAGAGCTAGTTAGACTTAATTCTCTCTAACAGTTTAGATCTTTTCGATCTCCTTTTTAAATATAAATGATATCAGAGCTATTTTTCATTCTTAGATATTTTTTGTTGAGTCAGACATAGGTTCATCAAGTGTCTAATTCGTTTCATCAGTGCTGGACATTCATATTTAATTAGTCGTAAGAAATATATCCTTAATGAAAAGTTCAATCTTAAATTAAATTATTATTTACCGACAATTTTAAATAAAAAAAAATAAGCAATATTTTCATTCAAGTATATCGTTTAACATCGCTAAATTTCTAATGAATATCAGATAATTAAAAGAAAAAAAAAGATAAATAAAGAGAAAGATGTGAATTTAATTGAAAATATGAAATTAAAAATTTAATTTAATATATCTTCCTTTTTTATCGTTTTATTAATATGCAAGAGATGTTTAATTATCTTTAGTTTTTTTCTGGTTTATTTTTGACTAAGAAAAAATTGGTAAAGTTCATTTTTTTAATCGTATTTTATTGTTTAATCATATTTTTATTTACTCTTTATATTACTTTTAGTATTAGTATATTATATAAAAAAAGAAAAAATTATAATATACATAATTACTTGAATTTTTTAATAAAATCATTTAATTAGAATTGGGAACTCAAATTTTAAGATATGAATTTTGTCAAATTAATTTATTACTTGAAACAAATTATTTTCTCATATTAATAGTAAAATTTGATCTGCATCATTTATTGATTAAAAACATAAGAATGAGCTATATAGATAATATAGCAATATAATAAAATATATAATATAATATCTTAAATTTATTTTTGATTAGAGATTAATTTACAATTTGTATATAAAAATATGTGTGAGGCGTGGACCATGATTTTGAGAAACGAAAATATAATTAGAGAATTTGAAAATAAGTAGGCTCGGAGAGAGAGAGAAGGATGATGAGAAGCACTACATAACGAGAGACCTCTATGCAACATCCTCTATTCCAATATAGTTAATGTCATAAAATCGAGGAGGGTGCGGGGCCTGCGACTAGAATGAGTGAGAAAAGATTAGTGAGAAATTTGTTTGTGGGAAAACCGATTGGGAAACGACCGGTTGGTAGACTAAGAATGCGGTGGGTAGACAATGTAAGGTGACAGAAAATGTGAGTTGGATGGGAGTAGCTCAGAAGAAGCGTGATTGCTGTGACCAACAACTTTTGAGTTCCATAGAACAACATATATTGATAGATACATATGTAAGTATATTTATAAAATACTAATTCACTAATTCTCTAATCTAATCATAAAATAAAATAAATTAGTATAAATTAATTTAAATAAAAATTATTTATTATTTTTTTCATTTATTAATAAATAATAAGAGAATAATAAATAATATTTATTGTTCAAATATTAAAATATTAAAAAAATGATTAAAACCAATCAAAATAGGAATGACAAAATTCACTGATTTCGATTGGATCACAATTTTCTCCTGTGAACTGACCTTTTCAGATTCTAAAAATGAACTTTTCCGATTTCATCGATTCTACTTCATTATATTTTTTAATCAATCAATATTTTTTTTTTTTCGTTTGATATACAATAAAAGATCGTATCGTTTATTTTTTACTTATAAAAAACAAATAATCACATTAAAGAGGAATGATGGGAAGTAGAGTGAAGATGAAACTATTTACTTTTCTTTGCCCAAACTCTCTAATATTTGTAAATAGTCGTTGGCGACTCTCGGCCAGTGGCACAGGGCCGTCTTGCACCTGGGCTATTTCTGCTGAGGACATTCCTCCAACAGCCGACACTCGGTATTTATGAACACCTCTCTCTCTCTTTCTGTGCTGGCGAGGAAATCGGACTCAGTAGACGACTCGCGCGACGTTTATTTTTAAGATATGCATTCCGCCTGTACGAAACCAAACATTCGCTTCTGCCACCCGGAGATCCTCCTCATATCGAGGAGACAAAGAAATCAACACCTTTTTTTTTTTTTTTTTTTTTTTTACATAAATCAATAATGCACCTGCTATTGTATTAAAGGATCAAAAGAATATCTTCTTATCCTTTCTTTTCTTTGCAATACTCTGTCATTTTTCAAATAAATAAATAAAATTCTACTCTAGAGTTTGTTTTTTTTGTACAATTTTTAACGAAAATCTTTCAAATTAATAAAACATTTAATATTTTAATGTGCATTCTTAAATTTTGTCTAATTTAACTTTTTCTCATCGTGATTCATTTTTATGATTACTATTAGTACAAGGAGAAGGGAAGGGATTGTGCAGATTAAAACATTATAGTACAAATAAAAGTAAATAAAATAAAATTTTTAAGTCAATAGTTCTTTCTATATTAGAAATTAGTTATTAGTTTAAATTCAGTTCACCAGTTTATATCTATTATTGTTATTATTATTTTTGATTTTAGAGAAGTGGGCAGTTATTATTAATACTACTTTTTATTTATATCAATTTCTTATATAGTCTATAATTTATTATTATTTATTTAATTAAAAGAATTAGTATGACTAGTAACTTATTTCAAAGTGAATAATAATAATAAGTAATTGTAATTTATGAATATAAACTTTATGGATGTTATTTCTTCACTCCATTAACTCAACTTTGTATAAATTTTATTTCTTTAAAACATGTCTGTCTATTGTAAATGTCATTTATTTTTATTTATTTATTTGTCATAAATAAATTTGAATAATAATTGTAACAGAATATGTTTTTTAATTTACTGTTTATAATTTGAAAATATAATGTGATAATTTAAATATAAATGACATTTGACATTTTTTTTGTGATCTATCGATTTAGTTAAATTTAAAATATTAAAAGGTTTGAAAAAAATGAATTATAGATAACTACCTTTTATTGTATATCACGACAATGATCAAATTGCCATGATAAATTAATATATAGGTGTAATAGGGGAGATATCTTTTTTTATTTTTTCCTGAATTTCCTATCCCAATCATCCCCACGCAATCACTCTCTCCCTCAATAATTGATATTCAACTTTATTATATGACAGTTATTTAATTATTATCATTAAACTGAATGGAAACTCGAATGAAATCCAATGTTCATCCATTGATAAAGATCTTTTTAATTGAGATATAAGTAAAATATTGAATGATATCTCTAGAATTTTTTTCCTGTTTTGTGAAAATTTAAACTATAACATATGTAAAATAATATAGAATGACATTTTTTTTAACCGATTGTCAAATTCTATATCAGGTGTCTCTCAATTTGTTGATTTACTCATTATAAATATATTTATTAATACTAGCTTCTCAGAGCGCCTTGGGCGCTCTTTGCACCTAGACAGCTCTGCCTCCTGTACTACCGATGTAATACATTGTAATCTGTTGAAAGTCTGTATGCAAAAGGTTTTAATTTATTTTAATTCAATCAGTATATTTTTATCTCTCATTTGGATCTTCGTTTCCGCTCAAATTTGCAAATTGCACAATTTTTCAAAATATAAATTTAAAAATATAAAATATTACTTACTTTGTTTTAGAAAATATAAATCAATTAGGAGTAATATTCAATTTAATTTAATTTTACTTTTAATATTATAAAATATTAGAAGTTAAAATAAAAATTTAAATATTATAAACATTCTTGGTATGGAAATTTCTAGAATTATTAATATTATATTGAGTGTCAACTTCTTAATTGAGCCACCGGAGGCGCCACATGGAGCGTTGTTTATTTGGGTCGGTTTTTTGCCCATAACTTTGGAACGGATAAACTTTTTTGAAATTTTCAACCTTATCCTTGGGTCATGACGGTTCTAATGATTCCCGAACCATTAAGATCCATGAAGCCGTTTAGAAGGAGTTTAGGATTGCATAGTCGTTTATATAGTTATGTAGATCTTTGTTGACCATCTTGGGTTTAACCATATCCTTGTCGTCCCGGATTCAAATATCGGGTCTGGCAAGGGAATTTCTTTACCTGGGGTAAATCGAGTCCACCCAGCCTCAGGGATCAAATTTTGCAACCTTCTTCGAAAATCGCGCCTCTGAAGAAGAAAATCAAGATTTTGGTTAAGAGGTCTGCCATAGGACACATTACTCCGCTTGAAAGACGCTGTCATTTCGTAGGTGTACCGTAGTTATAGTTTTCTTTATATCTTTGTTAGCAAAGATGTCACGCAGTCTGATGGGTGGGTATCAAGCTTGACTCTCAACCAGAAATGGCAAGAGAATCTTCTAGAGATTCTATGTGACCAACATTGACCAAACTATTTAAAATAAGTAGTTGCATCCGATCAAGAAAATTAAAGTTTGGGAGGAGGATTATATAACACCTCTATCCCGCTTAGTCGGTAACCGACTTGATAGATGCTATCCTTTCTTATGATGTCCAAAAGCCATTTTTTTTATATTTATTTTAGCTTGAGAAGAAATTTTATATTTAATTGAACTATTCTCATTTTCAATATGTGATAGGATATTTTTTATTTTCACAATTGCTTAATCCATATTTTATGTGATTTTATTATATTTTATAATGAAAAAAAAACTTTATTTAATGGAGAGAGTTATTTTATATTTTCACCCTTTCTTAATTAATTTATTAAATTATATATAGTTCAGGTTTCTCTCCTTCCATTTACCCACCATTACTCTCTTTCACACTCTGTGTCTCTCACAGTGTTTGCCTTTGAATTAAGGAAATAATTTTACTCGACGATGATTAAAAGCAAAGAGGCGTTCTCTTCTTTTAACGACTACCTTATTTACATGTAAAAGAGTATTGATGAAATTTCTCTTATAGAAAATATATTTCCTTTCTTCTTTACTTATTGAATCTTTTAAAATATAATATTAATCGTTTTTTTTTTATTTTAAATTATCTTCTTTTTGTAAAATAATAAATTTTTCATTTTTTTTTAATCATCACTGAGTTAAAGTTTTAGAAAATTATATTTGTAACAATGAATCGAGAGAGTATTCTACTTCAAGGCTGGTAAAAGTTTGGTAAACGGGTATTACTATAGAAAATCATATTTTTGTCCATCTTTATTGATAAACCATTTATAATGAGATGTGTTGCAATATTTACGTCTTTTTTTAGTTAAGAACACATGATTATCAAATTCAGTTCTTTAAAATTAATCAGAATTCCATTTGGACCAGTTTATATATCTATCTGTGGCTCTTCTGAACTCAAAAGTTCTTGGCAGCAGCAACCCCATTTCTCCAATCTATACCCATCCAACTTATATTTTCTCTCATTGATTTGGCTAAATATGCATTATTATATAATGAAAATAAAAAAAAGTATAAGTAGATATAAGGTTGAGAAAGAACAGGGATCTGTGAGTTAAAGTCAATATATCTTTATTTAAGGAAATCAGAAAGGGGTAGGAAGAGAAATCATGAGCTTGCCTGAGGACGAGGTATCTACAATCTACCGAACTCGTTACAACAAGAAGGACTTACATGTAACTCTGAAACTACATTTTGAACAATAAAAAATATATTTACATATCCTAATAAACCTGTTAAAACTTAATCATATGGAAAATAACTTATTGTATATTTGTTATAGAATTATTAAAATATTATTATCAAAAATAAAATTTATGAAATAAATTTGAATTAATTCTATTATAAACTTTTATGAATATATATATAATATTTTCATGAGAAATTTAAACTTAATAACTTGATGACACATACTACATTTACCTTATATCTGTATAATTAATATAAAACAGTTGTTTTAATTTGTGCAATAGTTATTAGTTGCCCCAGTTAAAAAGAAATTCCCTTCCAGATCCGAGATCACGGGGTTGGGAGGCTACCAAACTCTACCTTCCAAACTTCGTGTGACATTTTATTATATTAAAACTTTAACTCAAAAAAAAATTATATAATAATAAATTATAAAAAATATAAATGATAATAATACTATACTATTAAATTTAAAGTTTTTTTTTTAAAAATATCTCACTTTTTCTAACCAAAATCATATATTATATCTAAACATTTTGATTTTATTTACATAATATATCATTTACATAATCCCTTTCTTAACTTTTCTCTTTTGCCGATGTCGGTCTCACTTTCTTATTCACAAAGAGATTGTAATCTAAGCTCACATTCCTAGACCTATCATCAATTTTGGTTTCTTTTTACCGGCACTCTTTTTTTACACATTTGACATTTAAACTAAACTATCATCGATAGTTTTGATCTTACTCTTATTTACTTGATGAGACTTTTCTTTTCTCAAAATAAACTATTTTTATTAAAAAAAAAATGTGATACATCAACCTAAAATATTTTTTTATTTTTGACCAGGAGAGAGATCAATTTATTTGATATAGATACAATATATATAAATATATAATACACATTTTAAAATCTCATAAGAGATCTAATGAAATATTTATATACTACTCATGTAATATTAAAAAAAAAAAATTTTTTTTTCTTTAAAAGAGTACTTAATAATGAAGAAAATAAAATTGGAATATCTCTTTGATGATGCTGGATGAAAATCTATGAACATTTCCAGTTTACTCAACTTTTACCTGGCGGCTATTCATTTTTCAGCCATTTAACTTATGTTCCTTTATTTGTCTAATAGTACTTCAAAGTCATAGAATATTCTTTTAAAGCAAGATGTGCTATATAAATCTAAATTTTATTAAATGAATGAGAAGAGTAGTGAAAAAGAATAACTAAATAATAAAATTTTAAGAAATTATACATAAAGACAAAATAAACACATAAATATATTAAAGATGTATTAAGTAATTTAATAAATTATTTGTAAAAATAATACTCCCTTATTATATACCAATTTATATAAACTATATTGAGGATTTAAAAACAAATTTTCAAGAATAATTGCTTGTCAAAAAGGTGTTGTATGATCACTACAACAGATACTCTAAAATATTATTTTGATTTTCTTGATCGGAGACCACTACTTTTTATGGTTATGAATATGAGTTTTGTAGGCTTCAGTTAGACATATTTATATACACTTCAAACAATGTAGGATTCCACAAACATGTGAATTATGAAAAGACATTTGGACCAGAGGAATGGGAAAATGAAATTTTTCTTACTTATCCTGGTCTCGGCTCCACGGTGCAGTTTAGTACTATATTTTGGATATTTATTATTCCAATACTTATAAATTCATTAAATCGAGATATTTGAGATATATAGAATTAAGAAATAATAGGAAAAAATGATCTTTTATTTATCTTATATAAAATAAAATAAATAAAAGTATTCTCACAACAGTATAGAAGAAGAATGATGATCATCTAAGATTCGAGTATAACAAATAAATAATACATTCAAAAAATTCACAGATATGATCAGTGACACATCTCTTTTTTACCTTTTTCAACATCTCGAGTGGCATCCATCTTCAATGTACACATTCTAAGATGATTGATTTTTCTAAAAATATCCATTTTGCTTTTTATATTTTTGTATAAAAAAAATGTTTCAAACAAGTGATATGTTATATTGCTAAGAAATAAATTATGACTGATGCAAAATCTCATTTAATTTTTATGTAATAATTCAATTTTCAATTCTTAAATTTCCATCAATTTAAATTATTTAGAAAGGAGCTTATATTGGCTCAAATTAAAACAAAGACTATTAATGTTAGTGTTTAAATGTTTTATTTTTACTGATTATATGGCATTTTTAGATATGTTTCTATTCAAATTAATTATTCAAAAATGTTAATTTTCATTTGTTTTTTTTTATTCAATAACAATACTATTAATTTAAAATTAATTAAATTTTGAGAATAGTTTTTGTATACTATTTTATCTATTTTTATAACGTTTTTTTATTATTCAATAATAACATTTACTTAACATAAATGGATAAAATCAATTTTGGAAGATTAATATATTTTTTTGTTTTATTCAATTTGTAAATTTTCGTTTAATTTCGTCTTTTCTATTTCTTTTATTATATTAAATAAATTTGTCAAATTAAAAAATTGCACTAAAACGAATAAAATAATATAAATATAAAAAATTTTTATAAAATAACCTTTTTCCAATGGACTAAAAAGAATAAAATAATTTTTCTATAAGCCTGACAAAGTTTATGGATGAATTGCTTCATATTCAACTAAAAACTTTGGGTGGTTTTAGTTTTCATTTGATTTCTATGCAATTAATGAATTTTAGTGAATTTTTAATAATTTTCTCTTTCTCCTTTTTATTTTGTAACCTATAACAGCAAAAAGGGATGTAAATGTATATATAATAAATTTAATTTTTATATTAGTTTATATATATTTAATACTTTATTATAATTCTTATCTTATTATTCTAGTAAAAATTATATACTTATAATATATGACCTCTTACTTTTGAATACCTTACAAAAGAACAGCGCCTATCAAGTTGTTTGCCATCTAAGCAAGGAAAAGGTGTTTTATAATCAGAATAACGGATCAACATTTGTCTTGATTTTCTTGATCGGAGGCTACTTACTACGTCTTATTTCAAGTAGCTTTCTTATTTTGAAGTCAAGAATGTTGCCTCCCAATAAAATATATTATTCTTATAAATTATTATTAATTAATATTATTTTCTATTATATTTTGAAAATATTAGTATTATGATGAGCGAACCCACTAGTGTAATTAAATATATAAATTTTTTACAATCAAATTATTCACATTTTTTTCTAAGTTTAACTTGTAATTTAAAATTACTTTATGAACTTTGACAAATTAAACTATATTTGTAAAACATATTTTATACTTATTATTTAAATCATCAGTTAGTTTATTAATTTGTTTAATAAATTAACAATCAATTGGATCAATAGCTAACCTACATTCCATTGAATTAAGAATAGTAAAATTGTATTGATGTTGCGTGACAATGTTTATATGCATTGCGGATTTTAATCTAGGTCTTGTCTTTATAATGTATATATGTATCTCAAAGTTTGATTTAATTTACTATTTCTTTTTTTTTAATTTTATAATAGAATGAAAAAAAAATTAATCGTTTGTAAAAGACTAGCATTGGAAAAGCTATTAAATCAAACTTTTCCGTCTTTTTTCTTATTTAATTTGTAATTTGAAAGTGATTTCTTAATTTGGCTTCCTGATTAAAAGAAAGAAAAAAAAAACGTTTTAAAGAGTTAAAATAAATAAGAAAGATAAAATCTTATTGAAAAGTGAATTCTTTTAATCAGCATTGCATTTTTAAAATAAGAACTCTTCTCAAATTTTCTATAGATGTTAACATTATTGTCATTTAAATAATTAATTATAAATATATAAAATAATATATATTTTGTATTGTATGTAGGTATAATTTATTCGCTGAATTTTGAATTATCTAATTTGCTATTAATTAATTATTTATTAATAATTGACATCTTGCAGCTATTATTATTATATAATTATTGAAAAATACTATAATTTAAAATTTTGTTATACTAATAATTTATATAAATAAACTAACTTTTAATAGAATAACTATGGTATAATAAGAAGTTTATTTTTTTTTACAAAAACTTTTAAATATAATCAAATAAAAACAAAAGCTTTTATACATTCTAAATTCTAAATCTTTATAATTTTAATCATAGTAATTTAAACAAAGATTTAATTGATAAAAATCAATCATCAACTCTACTACATATATTAGCAGATAAAAAAAGTAAAATTAAGTTTTAGATATTTTAAAAATATCAACTTTGATTTATTGATTAATTATAATTATTGTAAATAAATATTGAAATCTTATTTCTCTTTTTCTTACCATCATTATATTTTAATTAATATTACTATTTTGATTGGAAAAATATCAGGAATAATATTTTGTCAGAGTTTTTTTCATTCATTTTTTTTTTATCTTTAATTATCGAGAAAAACGGAAAGAGAAATGAATGCATAATAAAAATTCACTTTTTTAAAATTATTCCATTTTTTTAAATTAATGATAATAATAAGCTTAATGAGAATCAAAAGATTATGCCTAGAGCGTTTTATAATTTTAAAGGGATACATTGAAATTTTATATATATATGAATATATATATTTAATCTTAATGATAAAATTTTAACTAATAATAATGCTTAGAATTGTTATACATTTTTTGCTATACTGAATCTGATTCAAATTGCTTTTATTGCCAAGATTCAATGTCATAAAAAAATATATACTATTTACAATGTTACATTGATGATGAATATGTTTTTTTTAAGCATTTAAATACGGAAACTATCATAATAATATTATCTATAATTCATTCTTTAAATTGATATTTATGAATGATAGTCAAGAAGAAATTATATGTAATAATGAATATATGCGTCGAAAAATAGTAATGATAAAAATAACCAATCTATCAAAAGTTTACTTAATATATTTGAATATTTACGCACATTATTTTTGTTCTATAACAAGAATTTCTTGGATCACAATACAATATAACCGAATAAAAAAATAATCTTTTTTTATAATTATTATATTTATTAACACAATTATTTAAAATAATTTGAACTATAAAGTAATCGTTAATTCAAATCTTCCATCTTCGGAAATCCAATAAATAGTTAAAATTTGATTAAATACAGCCAATGACTCTAATTTTATTACTAAAAGCTGTAGATTAAATAGATAGAATTCGATTAAATTCTGGAAGTAGCACTTTATTGAATTTTCAATTTTAGTGCTAGAGAATTTTTTTAAAATTGAGTTTAGCCGAGATAAATTTAACTAGTAGGACTTAATATAGTTTAGTATCATTTTATCTCATTGAAATTGACCCAGAATCAATAAATGATAATAATATTTAAATAATATTTAGTAAAAAATATCTACATTTCTAGAACATAAATTATAGTTTAAGATTGAACAAATATCAACATTTTAAGTGCGTTGGAGCACTTTAATCCACTTTTCACACCAAATTTAATACAGATTCTTTGATACATTTTTTTTAAGTAAAAAACTGAAAAACACACAAAACGTGACTAACTTTTTCAAGTTTTCAAAAACAATCTACTAATCCAAAATGGCTGATATAAAACATATGTATACCAACATAACAAAATAAAAACTTCGATAATCGACTGTATACAGTTTTTCTTTAAAACAGATATAATATCAATAGATAGATAAATATTTAATTTTTATTTTATTATTTTCATTATTATTTTTAATTCAATATGATTAAATCTTATATTACATATACGAAATTTTCTATTAATCCACTTAAATCATAGAAAATTTCAATATTTTGTTGACTAAAATATAGATTGATTTATTTATATGTATAAGGGATTTAATCCTTTTCCCTCTGTTTCAATTCCATAAGGAGTTAAAAGTTCTAGTTCCCCCTTCTCCTTAACTAAACGTGCTTGGTTTATTCCAAAGGGAGACAGGTAACACATCACTTGGACCAGAGATCGGTTGTTTTGATTTAATTAATTTCAACGTCCTTTGGAGAAGACAAGCCTCCTTTCTACAGCCCCACCAATACTGTCTGTCATGTGTCTCATGGCTAGGATGGATATTTTCATTTGATTTATTTTATAAACATTACCCTGAGGGAAGAACATTAGAATAATAAAGAATTCGCCCACATAAATTAAATGGATAGTTGTTTTGTCTCTCTCCCCCCTTCTCTGTCTCTCTCTTAGTATCTCGTAGACAGACATAAAGTGATGTCCATCGCTAATGGAATTGGCTGTCGTATCATGACTTGCCGCGATTGATATTCGCATGCGACCAAACAACTAATCTAATATATGCTGTTTTCACATCACTAAATTATGTTTATTTTCTATTATTAATTCCTTTGTAGCAATCAAATGACTTTATTATCATTCTGTAGAAAATATATCTTTGAAACTCGAATGAATAGATCCAGATTATATGATCTATATATTTATCATGAAATTGGCTCCAAGCTATAAATTTCCTTCTTTCAAATATTATATATATATTTATATATATATAGAGAGAGATACTTACTTTTTCTATTCATAACAATAAAAATAAAAGTTTTGACTTTCTAAGAAAGGATAACACATTCCTTCGTATACTTATTTACATAAATAAATTATTTTATTAGGTGTTTAAAATATTTATTAAAGAAATTTATACTTAAAAAAAAATAATGTAATTTTTAAATTTTATTCTACTTAATCAAAACCTTTCCTTACCTTTGTATTTATTCCCCATATAAATAATTATAATAAAATTCCAATTAAATATTTATTATATTTTAGAGATCAATCGTTTAAATTCACTTAATAATCTTTAATAACCTATGACTTGTATATAACCTGGGAAAGTTGGTTACTACATAAACAAAGTAAATGTGTTGTTAAGTGCAACTGATCCTCTCAACATTTATCTTGATTTTTTCGATCGGAGGCCGCTACTTTTTAATTTAGATTACTTATGTTCGTCCCCAAAGATAACAGTGAGAGAAAAATTTTCTTGCAAGATCTGGCACTTGATTCCAGTACCACGAATTACCCCGATGACTTATTCTAAACAATAACTAATATAAAATGCTCGTAATCCAAAATATATTGTATATTTTATAATTCATTTAAAAAAAAAAAAAATTTAATCATTTAACATAATTCAAATAAAATAATATACTTTAACAATCAATTCTATTATACAATAAAATAGGATTTAATAAAAATTGACTTTTAAATTAAAATATTTTTTTGTCTGATTAATTTTGTTTTAAACAGAAAATTATTTTACAAAAAAAAAAATATAATAATTCCATTTAAGATCTTTATGTTAGGTATACTAAAAAAATTATATTAAATTTTTATTAATTTTATTTATAATTTAATATAAAGGTATTGAAAAAAGAAGATTTTTAATAAAAAACTTTTTTACCAAAGAAGAAATAAATATATATTTTGATTTTTTTTTCTTCTTTCTTCTTTAAAAGAGAATCTACATATATAAAATAATTACATTTTATTCATTTTAAAAATATAATTTTTTTTCTTATTTTAAAATGAAGAGTGAAATACTTATTTAACTAACATCGATATAAATCTTTCAAAGAACAAGGCCATTTTTCACTTTTCACTTCATTTCATTTTTCCAAAATAATAAAGATATTAATATCTACAGATGAAAGAATTTTCAAATGTCCAATAAGATTTGTCTAACCTTGACTTTAATGTCTGGCACAAATTGCATGAATAACCCACTCCAAATCCATTCATTATATTTCTTATTTATTTATCTTGTTTCATTTATAGGATGCATAATTGATATTTTAATTTTTTTTTAATTGAAATGATTAATTGTTTATCAGTATCTTATTTTCCTTGTCTTAATTTATTCTTAATTAGTCTTTCCTCGTTCACTATGATAAATGAAAACACGGATATTTACAAATATAGTTCATCAATAAATAAATCCAACTGCTACTTTGTAGATTCTAATTAAATGACCATATTGTATTATGATTCTAAATGCCTCTACTCCAAATAAATAAAACAACATCCAATCTACCTTCTCCATACAAATGACTAACAGAAAATCGAACCATACTCAGTGCTTTCAATCATTCTCAAGACAAAAATAATTCTAACCAAAGTTTTCAACATTAATTTGCAAGATTATCATTTTATATATTTTAATATCAATTATAATACTTTTCGAAAGTATTAAACAAAAAGAATTGATTTTTAATAATAATATATTAAAATATATTTATAAATCTTTGTGGTTCTATGGATCTCAAAAGTTCTTGGCTGCAGCGACATCACTCCTCCAAACGTCCCTATCCTGAGCCACTCCCATTCAACTCCTATTTTCTTCCATTCCTTCCTATATTGTCTGCCCTCAGCGTTCTTTGTCTACCAACTCGCCGCCGTAATCGATTTTCCTACAAATAGGTTTCTCGCCAGTTCTTCTTCTCCTATTCTAACCATATCTCCACTCACAATACTAATATATTATTTAATATTTTTTGATTATATACATGAAATATATATAAGAAATCAAATTATCTCAATTATTTTTATATCATTTTTTTTATTATTTTTCTTGAATTTGAAAGTAAATACTAAAAAAAAAAGTTCTCTGGCTAATTTATATTTCTACAATATTGATCATCAATATTTAATATTTTCTTTAGTCCCCACCATTCAATAAATGACTATTGATTCATAAAATATATGTCAATATTTTAAAAGTTAATATCAATTTAAAACAAATATTTAAAAAAAAACTTCAAGTAATTTTTGTTTCAACGTTTTCAAAGTTGATTTTGTCCGTAGTTTTCAAAATTTCTTGAAACATTAATGAAATATAATTTTAAAATTGTAAAAATTTGTATGTAAGAATAATCACAATTTAATTATCATCCTATTTATCTATCTGTCCTTCAAATTTCTTAACTGCATCAACTATATTCCTCAAACTGTCTATTATATGCCATCATTCAATTACCTTCTTCTTTTGCTTCATTTTAAATTTAAATTTTTAAATGTATTCATAAATGAGAATTATATATATATATATATTAAAGCTTTCATTAATTTGGAATCTTTTACATAAATATCATAATTGGATTATATCATTATTAATCTATATAAATAATTAAATTAATCAACTAATTCTTGTTTTATTTTTTTTTTAGGTAAGTTCTGCAACAGTTTCTTTGATAATTTCATCACCAGGTATTAGTCATATTAATCAGTAATATTAAATAGTCATCATAATGAATTTTTACCGACCGACGATAGTAAGGGAGGTATTGTTTTCACACCAAATTTTTAGCATGATGTTTGTCCGTCCGTCTGTCCGTCCGTATAGATGTGTACAGCCTGAACGGCTTAACGGATTTTGATGAAATTTGGTATATTTACTTAATGCATCAGTGGGATGAATTGATCAACTTTTGGTGCAAATCCGGAAACCGGAAGTGGTAGTATTAGCGATCGACGATAAGAAGGGAAGGGTTATTTTCGCACCAAATTTCACATAAGGAGATTTTTTTACATATCACCTCGAATGTATTGGTTTTAACCTCGGGAAAAATCATCTTCATTATGTTTTTCTTAATTTAAAATTATATGACGTCACCCAGCCCTTCATGACGTCACAGCCTCGGGTAACGCCGGCTACTTCAGCTATATATTATAGATAAAATAAAATTAAAAATATTTATGTTATATCCATATCTGTTTTTACATTAATAGATATATTAAAATTATTTGAAATTGTTTCTGTAGCTGGAAATTAATTTATTTCAAACCGTCGCGACGGTCGGTTCGGACCTGGCCACAGGTCAACTTATTAATAATATCATCACATATCTTTTACACTAAATATAATCAAATAAATTCAATAGATATTCCTGAAAAGAAACAAGCGTAGTTGTCAATTCCAATTACAAATATTCCACGCAGGGAATATAAACCAAAAATTCCAAATTGTATTTTGTATATTTAATTTTAATTTTAGAATTCTATGAAATTTGGAATAAATATATTTATTAATAAAACTATTTGTCTTTTTTTAATAAAAATAATATAATTACTTACAATATAGGTTTACAAATTCAATTAATAATTTTTAATTCAAATTATAAATAAATATTAATTTTCTATGTAATCTTAACTATTTAATTAAAAAAATCACAAAATTTAAGAAAAAAAAAAATAAGATTCTTTTTGGATGTTCCCTCAGAAGCGTTCCTTTTTCTTTCTCTGGATTCCATTTTTCCACTTTAACCTGATTAAATAGATATCACCAACTTGTCGTGTGATAGGCTTTTATCGGGTGTGAAGAGCCAGAAGGGCGTGACAAAATCGACTGGTGGCAAAGAAAAAACTTGAAATGCGACGATTAAAAGAAATTTCCCAGTATTTATCTTGGCGATTGGGTGGTAGGAGACGACGACAACATTTAGTGGAAGGGGAGGCCTGGCGAAGGTTCAACTTGGGTGGCGCAAAACACTCACACCTCACAAATATTCATTTCAATCGGAGAACTCTCTTAAGACTGTTCTCGTAGTTATTTACCCTCCAATACTTTCAACCTAATTTTTATTTATTTATTTTACGCTCTTCATTTTTTTTTCTTCAATGGAAGGAAACCAACGAATAATTTTATTTCCTCCCTGAATTGAATTTATTCAATTTCCGAGAAATATTTTTTTTAATATAAGACAGTTTTGTAAATGGAAAAAATTATTATGGAGGAAATTTAAATAAGTTCTTTATAAAATAAATAAAATGTTATCATTAAACAATCTTAAAAAAAAATTATTGAGAAAAACAAAGAGTTTATTTAATTATTCGAATGGAGCATGATTTTTAAAAGATTCGTAAATTTATGAATAAAAATGCTCTCTATCTCAATCTAAATATGTTTAAAATTTAAGATAGCGTTTCTGAACCTTTTTGGACCAAACGTCCACTTAGTAAGGCCGGCTTCATAATTCGCCCCCCTATAAATTTTAAATCGAGTTTCAGAACCTGATCGCAAATTCATTTTACCTTTTTTTAGAGTTGAGGGGTCGATATCGCCCAGGTTGAGAATCACTAATTTAGGATATCACTGTTTTTATGTAGTTTTAAAAGTTAATTTATATATTTTTAATTTAAAGATTTTCAACTAAATTTTCACAAGCTCTCTCCAAATTTAATCCTAACCTAAATCTCATAGAAAGACAATTCAATAATTTGAAATAAATTTTTCTTAAATTGGAATAAATTGAGGATAAAAGAAAATAAATTTGTATTTGTTAATCTTATAATACACAGGTCTTAAATTATACAATTTGTTACCGTTGCTTATCTTTCATTAATGCATTCATTTATTTTGTTTATCAAAACATCTTTGTACTATGTCGTTAGACTGGTTGTTTGTTATTTAAGGCTAGAGCATTTATTTAAAATAACAAATGTTCCATTGGTCAAATAGTTAGTTTAATTATCATTGCAATTCAGTCCTTTTCTAGCCTTCTTTTTTTCTATTATAATTTCATTCCAACTAAGAACCGTTCAGTTCATCACTCATAATATTATGAAATGTTTGTGATGGATTTGTTTGGACAGAAATATAAATTTGTTCGGATGATTTATATATATTTAACCAAAACAAAAACTGTTTAATCTAAGTTTTGATATAAAACTTTTATTTTTATGATGCTAGTAAATTCTTTTTATTACAAAAAATTTATTATATATATATATATATATATATATATTAATGCGTGTTTGTGTGTAAATGTATACATATAAGAAGATTGCTCTACATAAATTGATGAAATCTTACAAATTTTCAATTTTCTCCTCATTTATTTTTCTTAATATTATCTTAAAAACGATTTATTCTTATTTTATTAGTCAATTATAATTTTTATGAGATTATTTATATAAAAGTCATATTTAATAATTTATGAATATTGAGAAAATATCTTCTCATCGTTTGAACATTTTACAATCTAAAAATCAAATACGCTATGCTATTTTTTATATCATTCTAAAAATAAATAAAAAAAAAAACTTGCGACACCCCATTTTAATATTAATAAATCAATTTCTTTTATCTATAGAAAATAAATTGTTCTATATAATATAGTGTATTTTTTTTTTATTTTATTTAATTTATTCAAATTGTTTTTATTTTATTCTATATAATCTTTTTTATTATGAATCATTTATGTATATACAATAAATTAAATTATTATATTATATTATTACTCAAACTATAATCATGTTTTTTTATTGTAATAAAGATGGAAACAATATGCATGTGTGTTATCTTTTTATTTTAGATTTAAAACAATTTAAATTTTTAATACTATTTATTAAAGATTATTTAATATATTAGTTTTCAGATATATTCATATTAACAATTATCTTAATAATGAAGGATGTATTCATACATTATAATTAACATGGACAATTATCATACAATAACTACTAATTTCTAAATTATTATTATTATTAATAAAATTCAATTTAAGTTTTTGAATCCAAAATAAAAGAAAAGACAAGTTAATTAAAATTTTATATATGACATAATAATATTTTATATAAGATAATTTACCATTAAACATATACATATATATATATGGAATACTATTGTTAAATAAATAAATATATAAAAGTAAATATAAAAAGTTTAAATCTGGAAGCAAATGTTGCTGGTCGCCTAAACTTCAGGGGCCCCCTATTCACTTGAAATGTCAGTCTATGTTGGTGATTTGGCACGCAAAGTGAGGCCACTCAGACAGTAATCAGCTTGTCACTCTTGATAGGTAAGCAACTTTTCTATTGAAACTATCATAATTTATAAATACAAAAAAACAAAAGAACAAATAATTTATTCCATCCTCCCCACCCAGCTAAATAAATACAAATAATCTAATATATCTAATATTATATTGTACAATGTATAATTTATATATAAATAATGCTAATATAATTTGAATCTTATTTAATATCTAAAATTATGAACCCATACAACTGATAAAATAATATTTTAAATATCAAGGTATATTTATAATTCTTAGATGAAAATAAGTAATTGAAATGAGGTTAAAATCAAAAGAAAAACGATAATTGCATGGTACAATTAAATTTATTAAATATTTACATTCTTTAATATATAGCAATGCTTATCTTCTATTATTAAACATTATCTATGCAAAACTTTCTCCGGATCCATATATATTTTTATCCAAAATATAAAAATACATCATACATATATTTTGATAAAAATGGAAATGAAATATAAAGTACTTTCTACTATAAATAATTGAATTAAATCTATATTAAACAAATACAAATAGTTTCATAATAGAAGTATCTCATTAGTTTAATTTAAAACTTTTTATTTGATTTACTTTACTATACTATTCAATATTTAATGAATCATTTAATCATTTTACATTAGTATTTATTTATTATCTATTTAAGTAAAATATCAATTACATTTAAAAAAATATTTTTATACAATGTTAGTAATAAAAATTTTATTTCATTAACTAAATTATATTATTTTAACCTATTATTATATATATAATAGTACAATTATTAAATTAAAATGCATTTCATTTTCTCTTCAGACTCCATTAAACAACATTTAATTAATGTTCTAATTTATATCCGTGAAAATAGAATTATACTTATGAAAGGTTTTAAATAAAATGATTATATGAATTATACTCATTAAAATAGTATATAATAATTTTAGGAATGTATTCAAATGAATCATGTTTTATTAAATATAATGTTAAAATATAATATTAGATGTTGTCTGTAAAATTTTTTCTATTTAAATAAAAATAAAATATTTTCTTAGATTAATATGAAATTGTTTATTTTTATTATTTTGTTTTAATAATTATTTTAACGGAAGGAGAGTACGTGTATTTTTGAATATATTCGAATTATAATACAAACGGCTGATAACATTTTTTTTTAAAGAAACTCAATCTTGATAGAAATTGTAACATTAATGATTAAAACAAATTATTCAGCAATAACTTGGGATTGATATTGAAATGTCGAAACTAAAACACGCAAATGGTATTTAATTAATAAATAATTCAGGAATTAAATGAAATCTTAAAAACATTTAGACATCAAACTTAAACAAAATGATAATGTCCATAATGGAGAGAGTGATCTTCAATTTCCTAATTTTAAATCCCATCCCCTCAATTGTTAAATTTCAATAATCAAAAGTTCATTCAAAAATCAGTCTCTCATGTAGTCAATCTAATATATTTTCTACGATTCGGAGTTTTATTATCACTCCATCTGCCAATTTTTTTAATCATAACTCAAATTAATAACTTAGATTATTTATGAAATTATTTAAATTCTTTATTATGCAATTGTTGTCTAATTTCGCCTGGAATCTATTACGAAAAAAATTTATTTAACTTAGTATTTGTAATTTGTCTAATCCCTAATACCCCCCTCCCCATTGTTTATCTCTTGGATCTAATTAATTATGTAATAAATTTGCGTTCAGAATATATGTATATCGAGATATATTTTTTTTTAATTTAATCAATTTTTAATTTATTTCTTACATCGTAAGATGCAATTCAAAATTCTCTTTTGATAATTTAATAATTAAAAATAATTTCAAATAATGTTTTTATGAAATATGATTATATAAAAAGATTTTATTATGATAAAATAATATTTTAGTCATTTTGAATTATACATATATACATGTATTTATGAATTTGTATGCAAAAATACACATAAAATGAAAAAAATATTTTATTTTTCTTGTATAATGTAATTTTTTTCATTAAATTTTTGAATAAATTGAGTTAGCTTGTTGGTATTTTTTTCATCATTTCATTTCATTTTTTTATTTATTTTTTTTAATAATTTTTGATGATTTTTCCTTAGTTCTTAGTTCTCTTTATCGTTTTTTATCGCTCTTTCGGTCTCTTTAATTTACAGATACCTTTCGTACTTTCTGGTGGTAGTGTCAATGCATAAATTTGATCCGTTTGATTTCCCTTCTGGTATATTATAGTCAAGTCGAGGGATGAAGAAGGCGTTCAGTTGAATGGAATGAGTGAGATTGGAGAGGGGTATGGGAGGTGAGTTTGGGAGAGAGTCCGGGTTGGGGACCCGACCGGGAGAGTTCAATCGATAGGCCCTGCCCGCCTCCTGCGCGCATGCCTGGGCCCCTCATCATCCCCCATGCCTCAGACCCTTGCTAATGCAGACAAGTTTACAACCACTCGCCAAACCTAAGAGCCTCATTTTATCATAAATATTATCTAGCATTGATGAAAAATTTAAATATTGCAAAATTCCTCGATAATAAAAGAAGTGGAGGGGAGATAATTAAATAATCAATTGAAAGATATAGGGACTATACCCGAATTACAATTTAATAAAAAAATAAAATAAATAAAAAATTAAAATTGATTTAAAAAAACTTGTATATACCTTTAATAATTCTGAGACAATTTAAAATGAACACCCTGTATCTTTATTAACTACATATTTTGTACATTTTTGTTAAAAAATAAATACTTTTATTTTAAACATTTTCATTCATTTTAGGTTTTTATCTATCATTAATTGTAATGAAAGAAAAAAAAGCCTTTAATAGATTTGTTAATGAATACACTATATTATATATAAGTATATTTGTTTACTATTTACTATTAAACTATTATCGATAAATTTAATTGAGATCGTTGCAATATTTTTACATAACTTGTCCCAACTCCATCCTCTGCCAGAGTTCACCTCAAGATTTGATGTTTCATTTTCCAAATCAGAAAGCCTATCTAATTAAAATATTTATGCAATTAATCAATGCGTCTTTTGATTGGTTAATAATGTTCCTTTAACTATTTTGTTGTTTATCAACAATAACTCATCACTCTTCCCTAATATAAACTGGTTTCAAATTTCATTTAGATTGGAATCCAACAAAAAGAACTTTAAATTCATTGCAAAGTTTACAAATAAGAACTCCAAAAATACTTTTTTAATAAAAATGAATATTATTAAGAAAATTTTTTATTAAATCTCATTTTTGCCAAATATTTTGTCTATTTTATATCTAAACCAAATACCAATAAAATTAATAAATAAATCGATTTTTTCCTTTTATTTATTTATATTTATACAAGGTAAAATATATTTAAATGCTTTATGTTTCTTAAATATTGTATAAATCAAATACAAACTAATCCCTCTAATCAAAATTTTCCAAAATTCACCTGCTCTTCTCTCTCCCTCCTTTAACAGGATATTTATTTTTTCATCATTTCGTGAATGGAAACTTAGTCATAGGAGTATTTTTATTTTTAAAATCTCATTCATATTATTAAAGTAATTATTATGGGAATCGATTCATTCGACTTTATTTATATTTTCATTTTAAAGGTAAATTTTCATAAAGGCAATTTTCAATTAAAAATAAATTACAACACCTAGCGATATTTTATTAAAAAAAAAGTTCTTTTAGAATTTATATTAAGAGACTTCACAATTTGAATCAATATAACAGAAACACGTTATTTCTGAGAAAATTAAAAAAAAGTTGAAGTAATCATTGAAAAAAGGTGATTTTTAATAATAATTTTAATAACAGCTCTGAAAAATATTATATAAAAATTTCATTCAATATTTTATATTACGTTTATATGGAAAAGTATAATTAAATTATTTCACATTTTATATATTAACTCATAATTTTATTCCTCTTTAGAGGGTGGGGACATAACACTGTTTATTTGACTATTTAATTTAAATATTATAAATATATATTTTAAATAAAAAATACTTACTACTTAGTAGTAAGTATTTAAGTAAGTAAATAAAAAATAAAATATTTTGAAAAAAAGAAGAATCTCTTTATCAATCAAATAAATACTTATATTTTTTAATTTAAAAAATTGTAACATTTTTATTATGAAATTTAATTTTAATATTAATATTGTGTTTTGTTATATTTATTTTATTAAAATCTCACTGTTCTATATTAAAGATTATGATGATAACATTCAATACAACTTTTTTTCTTTTTTCAATCAATTAATTTTTTGAAGTGTGGATATTTAGTTATTTCCAATTCAACCAATCGTCGCGAATAGTACAATTGACATCTGTCAAAACCGATAAAACATAACTGGCAATCCTTTGGGACACTTCAATATCGTATTTTAATATAGTTATCGTTTATCCACTTGTAACCCCTTCCCATCTCACGAGCAACAGTTTTAATTTTTTTTAACTGGTCATATCTTTCATTACATTATTAATACTATTATTCTACTTTTATTATTATCATTTCATTTGCTTTTATTAACTGAGCAAATATTTTTTCATAAACTTCAACGTTTCTTTTTCTCAGATATATAAAAATTTGAAATATAATTTTTTTTTTTTAATTTTTCAAATATATTAATACAACTGCCATATTAAGGGCATCTACTATAAAATTATTTTTAAATTTAACATAATATATATATTTACAAATTAATATTTAGTGATTCCATTGAGTGAACTGATAAAAAAAATGAATAAATGATAAATGTTGTAAAGATAATGGTTCTTTAATACATTTATAATTTGTATTTTAATAATATTTTTTTATTTATACTATATTAAATAATTAAAATATTGATAAAAGTTTATATTAAAAATACCGTCAAAAAGAGCATTTAAAGTATTTTTTATAAATTTAAAAATAATTGGATAATATAGAATTTTCAATTAATTAAAACGCGTTTATTTTATATAATAAAAAGAATTACTTATAAAATACAAATGGATTTGTTGATGAACAAAAGGATTAAAAGGTAAATTAAAATGAATGAAATATTTTATAATACAATTTGATGAAATATGATTGAAAAGTAAAGAAATATAATTTTTAATAGTTATAAAATTCCGAAGGATAATAATATATTTCTATAACTTTCAATATTTATGGAGAATTGGTTTTCCTGTTTTTTATTCTATTATTCTCTTTATTAATATCGATAAATGTTTCATCATTCAATGTTTAAACACATACTTATTTGGATGTCTATAATGTTTTATTGATTTTTTTTTAATTTGAAATTGAATGTCTAAAGAAAATACTGTTTCTTATATTGAAATCGATTAATATTAATAATTCAAATGAAAGTACAATTTAGATAATATTGTTTTTTTTTACTTTTTAAGATAAGTGGATTGTAAAACCATTTCAATATACTAGAGACATTTTTATTCATTTTTAATTTTTCTCTTTTTTTCTAAATTTTTCAAAACCTATAGGTTCAAATTTATGCAAATTTGGCTTGACTAAAAATAATTAATTATTTCATCATTATATAAAATTTTATATCCATTAGTTTTTTATTCAAGATGTAAATTTTAATCAACTAAACTTATTAAGTAAAAATAGAAAATTATGTTCTAATAAAATTAACTAGCTGCTCCGAGCGCCTTCGGCGCTCTTCACACCTAGACGGGGGCTCCGCCCCCTGTACCCCCCAGTGATACATAGTATTTGGTTGAAAGTCTGTATGTAAAAGGTTTTCATCCATTTTGTTTCAATCAGTATAAGTAGATAAGACATGTATTTGTTTTCTTGTAAAATATATTTTAATTTAATCAGTAAATTAATTATATATTATTATTATTGTATTTATCTAACTCTGTGTCTCTACAGTTTTCGAAAGTTCTTAGCCGCAGCATCCACATTTCTCTAAGCGTCCCTATCCTGAGCTACAACCAAATCCTACCCTGTCCCATCTGTCCCATGTCCCTTCCTTCATTGTCCACCCACCTTGGTCTTCCACCGGATGTTTCCCAATCGATTTCTCCCAATTTCTAGTTTCTCCAATTCCAACCACGTCCCCTTCCCATCCCAGCCTTCTTGATTTTATAACCTTAACTATATCTGGACATTATTTCTCGTTATGCCATCTCCGCCATCCCCCTGTGACCTCATCTTCTTTTGGCCTATAAATGCTGCGAACAATATTAATCTCACAAATACTCCAAATCTACTCTCGTCTCCCAGAGTCATCGATAGGGTGACCAAACGTCCCGTCTTTAGGTGCTCTGTTCCAAAAATGTCTTCGGGACACCCTACTGTTTTTTCAATATTTAGGACATTTCGTAATTTTTTTTTTTCAAAATTTTTTCAATTTAGTTCTAAAAAAAAGGTATACCGTTTGTCCCGGTTTGGTGTTTTCGAAATATGGTCACCCTAGTCATCGATCAACATGAAAAATAATTGTTTTATATATTTGAATTTTGATCCTCTTTGATGAGATAAGCCCCTTTACTGAATAATAACAGGCGTTACTCAATTACAACGTCGATTTAAATTCTTCTCGAATATTATTATCTTTCGTGATTAGAGATCTTAAGTATTTAAATATTTATACTTTTTCAAATTCTACATTTTGTATGTTAATTGTAGGTAAGTCGTATCCGTATCATAATTCTTGAATTTTTTTGTTTAATTACATTTCGGTTGATTCTTCCCCAATTTCTCTAATCATATGTCTCCTCTTCCAGTCCAATTCATTTACCTATCAATGTTGCATAAGGAATTTAAATTTCTTAATTTGGCTAGAACACTCCATTTTTTAAAATTTTAAATAGAGGGAGAGAGAGAGGTTCTAATTATATATATATCTGTTTCTATGACAGCAAAAAAGTAAACAAATTACATACATACAAACACTCTCCTTTATATATATTTCTGGAAAATGGAACACCCGCAGCTCAGCTCAGGAGTTACCTAAGATTCTAATTTCTTTTTTATTTTTCATCTCATTTGAGGTACCCTTCACCTCAGAAAAATTTGGTTACCTTACTCCTTGTAGTTTAGGCTCTGGAGTTTTTTGCGTACAGACGGACACTATCGTATTAAATATATAGATATATAACACTATAATTTAACAAATTTTAAGAGAATGTCAACAATTTAACTTAATTGATTTGAATTCTAAATTGATTTCATTAATCCCAAAAATAGAATATTTATTGTTTTATCTAAATTCTCTCTCTCAATATAATTATTATTGCATTACAAATAAAAACATTTGTCCAATAATTTCCATTTCATTTCTTCTAATGCTATCTAATAAAATTAGTTTTATCTATTTCAATTAATTTAATATGGCAAATATTTGGATATATTATTCTGAATGAAATAATAAAATATCTGTCTCCATTATAAATTATTTATATTTCTAACTTATTGTTTAATTAACTATATATATATATGTATATTACTAAGTTAATTCAATTGAAACTCTTTTGAAAGTATTTCATTCATAATGGTATATTTATTTTAATAAATTATTACAAATATATTCTAAGAATCATATCTAAATAAATTATAATTAATATTTAATTTTTATTAAAATATAATTAATTATTAAAAGTAGGAATATTATATTTAATTAAACATGTTTGAGAGGGAATGTAATTAATTTTCATTAAAAATTATACTGTACATTTGTGAAAAATATTTTTTTTTTATTCAAGATTCCAATTCATAAAAAGAGATTAGGTCCGTTTGAATTTAATTGGACAACTAAACCAGACCCCTTAAGAACCCTCTTCTATAACATGCATGTATAATATATACACAACTCCAAAGAGAATAAATAAATAAATTACTTTAATGTTTCTCTTCTATTTTTTTCATTTAAAATTAAATTTTTCAAAAAGTATAACTAATTTGTTATAATTATAGTTAAGAGTTTATCTAAAATAATCTATAAATAAAAAAAAAACAATAAAATCATTTTATATTTTATTAGATTGTTCTTGATTAAAAGAGTTAGAGTATAATTTATTCTTTTGTTGTTTATTTTCAATTGAAGTAACAAACGAAACTATTAAACAAGAATAACGGATGGGATGTAGGAGGAGGTAGTGCAGTGGAGATAGAAAGAGAAGTATGGAGGGACATTAACCTTTTTAAGTACATTTTATTACAAAAACAAATAAAACAAGTGATGTAGATGTTTTCTCCAAGTTTTCCATTTAAGATGTTTCCAAGAGTTGAGGATTAGATTGTTTACTTGTAAATGAGCTACTAGGCACTGTTGCAGAATGAGAAACTGAATTCATTATTTATCTTTAGATATTGTTATATTTGGAATAGTATATGGAGTTCTAATTTCATTTATTACTTATTTTAAATATTTTAAATAATATAATATAAAAACAAAACAAATCTTATCTTCTTATGCTAGCTAAAATTGTTTGTTTGGCCATGCGTTCTCTAAAACCACTCTAACGATTTTTTTGCAATTCACACCAGAGATAGTATTTATAAAGAAAAATTAAGTTTTATTGATCATATCTCTGGAAAAATTCATCTTTATTAGTTTTTTTGTTTTTTAATTTAAATGTAAAAATGTGACGTCACTATGTCATCCATATTGAAATTTGACTCCCATCTTTTTTTAAAGGATATCTTATTAATATTTTTTTTATATTTAAAATATTTTAAAATTTTTTATTTAATTTCGAAATAAAATAAAAATATATATTTTAATAATATTTCATAATTATAAATTACGATTTATATTTATCATTCTTCCAATAAAAAAAAAAATATTCATGCACTTAGAAACATACCTAATAATACATATTTATGTATTATTGAGGACCCCAAGTTCCATTCATTATAATCAGATTGATGCAATAATGCAACATTTAATAATTGTAATAATAATTTATTTAGTTAATTAGTTAATAAATAATAAATTAATTAATTAATAAATATAAAAATCTAATTCAATTTAACATCGGCTGCCCCACCGAAGAAGGCAAGGGGAAACCACTTCGGTCAAATTTTCCCATGAACACCCTATGACTCCTTGGAGTTATTAGGGCCACGACACTTCCGCTAGGAAGTTATCGACAACGAAGAAGAATAAATAATTAAAGAATTGTATATCAGCTCGGTGTCTCAAGTATTAATATTACCAGCCAAACCCAATAATAATGAATTATTTTTTTTAACTTAATTACCGAGCCGAGGCTCGGGGTCCCGGTACTATAATTTTATAATATATAAAATTTATTTAATTTTGCAAATATTATTGGAACTTAACCAATCTCTATATATTTCAATATAAATAAATTGTACACTAAATATACATTTTATCAAATTTTTAGACTACTATGAATATATTATATTTAAATAAAATAGTATAATTAAGGACTTACTTAATAATATTAAACGTTTGTGATCACATTAAAGACTTTTTGAAATTCTCTTTTAAAATAAATGTTTAGTTTTCTATGTAAATGTTAATGTATTATATGTTGAGTCTTCTTTATTAGAAGGAATTATTAAAAATAACTAATTTATTGAATATATCTATTAAATTCAGTCATCCTTTAAATATTAATATATTACAGTGTTATGATATTTATTTATTTGTTATATATGTTATATTTTTTACTATCTCGCCAGAGATAGTATTGCGATCACGAAAGTTTTCGATGTTGAGATTTTGATGTTTTTATACGTTTTGAAGGTTCCTGAATCATTTTCACTAAGGATGAGAAAAATGTCTGTGTGTGTGTGTGTATGTGTGTGTGTGTGTGTGTGTGTGTGTGTGTGTATGTAGGCAAGATTACGCAAAAACGGTTTGAGCTAGAATGATGAAATTTGGTACATGCGCATTATTCAAAATTCATAGTTTTCTATCAACTTTTGAGAAATGTAGCTCAACCGGAAGAGGGTCATTACCTACAACGTTTTGATTTTTTTTCCTCTAAAGTGACCGTAAAAATAAAGATATATGTTTGATAATTTTTCACATGATTAATAATTGTATAAAACTGCTATATATAGAATTTCAGCTTGATTGAATCGCTGAAAGTACCAGAATTAATTTTTTAACACTGCAAATCTCACGCGCCAACACGTGCCATGGTGCCATCAATAAATAAGTTGACCTGTGGCCAGGTCCGAACCGACCGACGGTTTGAAAAATTAATTTCCAGCTACAGAAACAATTTCAAATAATTTTAATATATCTATTAATGTAATAAAAAACAGATATGAATATAACATAAATATTTTTAATTTTATTTTATTTATAATATATATGTAAGACCAGGCTGTGACGTCATGAATGGCTGGATGACGTCATATAATTTTAAATCAAGAAAAAACTAATAAATATGATTTTCCCGAGGATAAAACCAATACAAAGTGCATGATTCGTGGTGATATATAAAAAAATCTCCTCATGTGAAATTTGGTGTGAAAATAACCCTTGCCTTGCTATCGTCGATCGCTAATACTACCACTTCCGGTTTCCGGAATTGCACCAAAAGTTGATCAATTCATCCCACTGATGCATTAAGTAAATATACCAAATTTCATCAAAATCGGTTGAGCCGTTCGGGCTGTACACATCTATACGGACGGACAGACGGACAGACGGACGGACGGACAGACATCATGCTAAAAATACTTTTTTCTGTTAAGAAAATACTTGATTCGTGGAGATATGTAAAAATCTCCACATGTGAAATTTGGTGTGAAAACAATACCTCCCTTACTATCGTCGGTCGGTAAAAACCAAACATGCGCTGGTTTAATATTTATTATTTATAATTTATAATTAATTAAATTTAATTTAAATATAATATATTATGTTATTTAATCCAATTCAAATTGCGAGATAGTCGAGTGGAGACACTCCAGCTTATTCTAATAATGTTTAATCGAAATCAATGAATGATATCTTGTTTTATTTATTCTTTACATTTATTTATTTAATTATTCTTGATAAAGATTGTTGGAAAAAATTATTTTTTTTTTCTATTTTTACTATGTCGCCAGAGAAACATAGCTCAACCGGAAGAGGCTCATTATCTACAACGTTTTGATTTTTTTTTCCTCTAAAGTAACCGTAAAAATAAAGATATGTTTGATAGTTTTTCCACATGATTAAATAAGCTGGAGTGTCTCCACTCGACTATCTCGCAATTTGAATTGGATTAAATAACATAATATATTATATTTAAATTAAATTTAATCTATATATATAAAAAAAGGTTTTTGTCTGCACATTGCTCAGAATTTAAAAATTTTTGCATATCTTCGCGTTTCATGACCTCTAGAATCCAAAAGTGACTTTAGAATTTTTCATGTCTGTCTGTCTGTCTGTCTGTCTGTCTGTCTGTCTGTCTGTCCGGAAAATTACTATTTTATAGACTCTGAATTGGCTGAACCGATTTCTATGAAATTACATCACAATATTCTTATATACCCCTAGAGTAACATAGGCTATAAATTTTATTTATATGTCAACAATAACCGCAGAAATTAATTTTTTAAAATTTATATAATTCTCCGTGTTGTTCATTCAAGAGCAGCTCGCGGCTCACTGTCGGCCTAGCGGAATCATTTCAAACAATGAATTATCATAGCTATTCCCAATCAAAGAATTATTATAATATTTCCCTTTTTATTTTAAATTCTAATATTCAAATATCAATTCAATTAGATAATTTATTCTAAAAGTTCCCATTTTAATTAATTTAATAAAATATTTAGATCATATTTATATTAACTTAATTTTTATTTATTCTTTCTATATATTTGAATATATTTCTTCTTTTCTATTTGAAAGTGAAAGGTTAAAAAATCTCGCTAAGAACATTCAATATTTCTATACACAAATTATTCAAAGTATTGGCAAAGCGTATCACTCACAATCAGTTTAATTTGAAATTTTTATAAATTAACAAAGTGAAAATTTTTATTTGTTTAAATTTTATTACAATGAATCAAAAAAAATTAAATATATAGATCACATGATTAAGCGAAGCAAGAAACTTGAGGGAAATAACTGTTGGACGGAGGTCGGACATGACAGAAACTGTAAGCGAAATCTTCATATTGCGACTAATAATTTTCAAATCCTCTAGCAACACAGAATTAGATAAGTTTCTTTTAAGGGAGGAAAATAACTATGATCTAAAAAAAGTAATAAATGAACTTAATAATAAAAAAACAAATAAATCAATTAATTTAAATTAATACTATTAATGAATGTATATATATTGGTAATTTATCTATAGTTTTATACCGTTAATTTTTATAAATTGTCTCAAGTGCATTTTCTCAAGTTTCATTATAATTAAAAATATTCAATAATAATCTAGCAATGAAAATAAAATATCAAAATGTAATGATCAAGAAATATTATACTCTATTTCACTATTATAACATATACAATACTTACGAACCATAGGCGGAGAAAATATTAGGAGATATCATTGCGGGTTCAGGCCAAATCGACCAACATTAATTAAGATATTATCATTATGACAGATATTAGGAAAAAAATCGCGAATTCAATATTTCTGTTCACTAATTATTTGTAGACTTTAGTAAAACATACGCATGACTCAATATAGATCAGCATAAACTTTTTCAAATTTTGATCTTCAAATTTGTCTTGAAGGTAGTAAAGAAAAAATAAGATACGGAAATCAATTGTAAAATATTAGGTTACCCAGACGACTTAAATATAATAGGAGATTCGGCAATTGCAATTACAGATAGCGAGGAAATATTAATGGAGGTTTGAAATTAATAGTGATAAGAAAAAATATTTAGTAACAAAGAGGAAGAGTATTAACATACAAAATCTTAAGATACAAAATGTAGAATTTGAATATGTTGAAAAATTGAATGTAATCACAAAGGATAATAATATTTGAGAAGAATTTAAATCGGGGTTGCAATCGGGAAACGCCTCTTATCTTGCAATAAAGAGGTTTATCTCATCAAAATTATATCAAAGGGAATATATAAAAAAATTATTTTGCCTGTAGGATAGGATTAATCCCTGCATTTATTGGCCAAAGAAAGATGAGGTCACCGGGGAATGGGGGAGACTGCATAACAAGAAATTGCATGGCCTCTCTGCATCTTCAGAAATAGTTAGGATTATAAAAGGGAAAAAGCTGCGATAGGCAGGGCACGTGGCTAGAATGGGAGAGGAAAAAGATATTGGTGGGGAGACCGATTGGAAAACGTCCGCTTGGAAAACCAATGACGCGTAGGAAGGGACGTAAGAGAGATGGGACAAGGGCTCAGGATAGGGACACTTGGAGAAATGTGGTTGTTGCGGCCAAGAACTTTCGAGTATCTTTGAGCCACATACATATATATACCATATACAATAATAAAATATATAATTAATTTACTGATTAAATAAAAATATATTTTAAATAAGAACACAAAAAGAAATGAATGTTTTATGAAATATATTGATTGAAACAAAATGGATGAAAACCTTTTACTACTTTCAACCAAATACTATGTACCACTCGGGGGTACAGGGGGCGGAGCCCCCGTCTAGGTGTGAAGAGCGCCGAAGGCGCTCTGAGCAGCTAGTTAATTATAAATTATAAATAATAAATATTAAACCAGCGCATGTTTGGCTTTTTATTGATGGCACCATGGCACGTGTTGGCGCGTGAGATTTGCAGTATTAAAAAATTAATTCTGGTACTTTCAGCAATTCAATCAAGCTGAAATTCTATATATAGCAGTTTTATACAATTATTAATCATGTGAAAAATTATCAAACATATATTTTTATTTTTACGGTCACTTTAGAGGAAAAAAAATCAAAACGTTGTAGGTAATGACCCTCTTCTGGTTGAGCTACATTTCTCAAAAGTTGATAGAAAACTATGAATTTTGAATAATGTCCATGTACTAAATTTCATCATTCTAGCTCAAACCGTTTTTGCGTAATCTTGCCTACATACATACACACACACACACACACAGACATTTTTCTCAACCTTAGCGAAAATGATTCAGGAACCTTCAAAACGTATAAAAACATCAAAATCTCATCAATAGTAAAAATGTATAAAACTGCTATATATAGAATTTCAGCTTGATTGAATAGCTGAAAGTACCAGAATTAATTTTTTAACAGTGCAAATCACGCGCCAAGACGTGACGTTGTGCCATCAACAAAGAGCCAAACATGCGCTGGTTTAATAAATATTTATTAATTTTAATTTACAATTTATTAAATTTAATTTAAATATAATATATGTTATTTATTCCAATTAAAATTGCGAGATAGTCGAATGGAGACACTCCAGCTTATTTTTTTTAATTTCATCAACCAGTAAGGATTCAGATCCCTGGCTAAGACAACTCTTCATTTCTGGAGGAGTATCTTGATTATGAACTCAATTAATTAATTCATATAATTAAATATATAAATGATGGATGGATGGCACAATTTTTTTATCCTTGAAGAACCTACAAATTTCTAAATTCTATATAATAGTAATATTTTATATATAGAATATATATATTATATAAATTGGTTTTCTTTAGTTAAATAACTGAGTTAATGGTATTTTTTAAAATTATCTAATTCAAATATAATTAAATTTATTTTTGTTAATTAATATAAAATTTGATGTTAAATTAAAGATGCTTTTGAGTAAATAATTGAAAACTCTTGAAATGTTTTTTTTTTCCTCTTCATCGTATTCATTATCTTTTTCCTTATCTTTTTCGAAATTTCTTCATTTTCTTGTCTCGCTTCGACGATTCTCCTAATTAAATTAATCTTTAATTGAAAGTTTCTCCTAATGAAAGATCTATATAACCTGTCAAAAAAAACATTTCTAAATTGAAAAATAAGAATATTATTTTTTCCTTCTTAATTAAAAAAAATAGATTTATTCATTTATAATATTATTATTATTGATGTATTCGGTACATTACATATTGTAAACATATTAATATAATAACCTTGACAATTTTGTAAAAGTATAAATATAAAAATTTAATATATCTGTTTTGTTTTTTTGTTTTGTTTTTTTTTTTAAATCCATTTTCTCTTTATACCGTTTTGTTAATCATTAATTATCTTTCTTAGCTTTAAGTCTGTGTACTTCATGTACCTAGGTGGTTGCTTACCCTTTCATTCCACTTTTCAACCCATTCACCTCTTACTCCATCCCCCTACCCCTTTGTTAGTCCCCTTTTGAAGGCCATCTTCTTAACAACATTCAAACAAGTGTAAACACAATACAATGCAATTGCGAAAGGAACATTTGTTGATGACATTCATTTTCTCAATTCAATTTGTCGGATATTGTTTGCAAAGACATTTGTGGCTCATTCAATGTTATTAAAAATATGAAGTCAATTCATAGAAACATTTGCTTCAACTCCCAACTACATCCCCTACTTATTATAGATGCATAGAAGAGTGAAATGTCATTGGGACAGTGTGCTTCATCCTTTGAAAATAAATCTCAACACTGATCATTACTTTTTATTTATCATTATATATATATATATATATATATATATATGTAAAAAATAAATATTCAACCTAAATAATTAAAAATTTTAATTAATTAATTAATTAAAATTTAAGATATTATATTCTATTGATTGAATTGATTTTTCTCTTTTACTTTTTTAATATATTTTATGAATTTGAACAGACAAATTCAGGTTCTATCAGATATCGATAATAATAAATTATTATACATCTAGAAACTAGAACATATCCTGTATTGACAAGTATTTTTAGGTTATACGTAATTATGCAAGGAAATTTTACTTACTTAAAAAAAAATAAACATTAATACCGAAATATATAGATAATTATCATTTTTACCGACCGACGATAGTAAGGGAGATATTGTTTTCACACTAAATTTCACATGTGGAGATTTTTACATATCTCCACGAATCATGCATTTTCTTAACAGAAAAAAGTATTTTTAGCATGATGTCTGTCCGTCCGTCGGTATAGATGTGTACAGCCTGAACGGCTGAACGGATTTTGATGAAATTTGGTATATTTACTTAATTCATCAGTGGGATGAATTGATCAACTTTTGGTGCAAATCCGGAAACCGGAAGTGGTAGTTTTAGCGATCGACGATAGGAAGGGAAGGGTTATTTTCATACCAAATTTCACATGAGGAGATTTTTTACATATTATCACGAATCATTCACTTTGCATTGGTTTTATCCTCGGGAAAATCATATTTATTAGTTTTTCTTGATTTAAAATTATATGACGTCATCCAGCCATTCATGACGTCACAGCCTGGTCTTACATATATATTATAAATAAAATAAAATTAAAAATATTTATGTTATATGCCTATCTGTTTTTTATTACATTAATAGATATATTAAAATTATTTGAAATTGTTTCTGTAGCTGGAAATTAATTTATTTCAAACCGTCGGTCGGTTCGGACCTGGCCACAGGTCAACTTATTTGAAATTTAAGTTGATTAAAGATAATATGAAATTTTAATTTTAATATTTTTTCATTTTATCATTCTTCAGACTGATTAAGTCACATGAAGACAAACAGAGACTAGTTAAATCATTTGTTTAATATATCTTGTGGATATATTGTAAAAGGCCTCCTCTATTTGAAAATATTTTTGTTTTAAAGAATTTCAATAAAATTAATGAATTAATTGAGGGCGGGCGGAAGAATTGATAATTTTTATTTTAATTATATTAAAATTTAAAACTAGTTGAGAGGAAATCTATTTATTGATATAATTTATCTTTGTATCCACTTTACAGAAATGATATCACATTTAAACAGGGAAACTGGAGACCGTGTACCATTTTACATATTTTCTTTTATATTTATCCAATGTATTTTTATGTTTTTGACTCAAATATATAATGTTCTAATAATATAAAATGGTATTTTGAAAATTGATAATATATATACAATATCTATATATATACTAATGAATCATGATTAAGTAATAAACAGACATATAAAACAATATACATATTTAATTAGCCAAACCTTTTTTGTGAACATTTTTCGACGCATATAACTTTGAAACGATATTATCTTTTATAATTTAATTTTTTTTAATAAATATTTCATTAAAAAAAAATCCCTTTATTTTCACGAGAATTTCAAATATTTAATTATTCCTTTGTTACATACTATAAAAAAAATGAAAAATATGTCTATTTAATAAAATAATTTTCATTTTTTTTTTTAAATTATTGAATCTTTCATTTAAATTATAATTAATTTAAAATTGTTCATTTTCACTATTGATCTTCAATTATAACTGAATTCAATAATATACTTTATCATATTTTTTGTTTGTGGTAAAAAAACTAATCTATCTAAGATAATTTAAAAAAAAGCAATAACAACATATTCTATTTTAATATTTTAGCTAAAGTGAAAAATGGCACGAGATCATACATCACATATATACTATAAGTATATCATGTTCCTCTTAAATGTTATGCAAAGATATATAGATATTTAAAAAAAAAACTTTGGAAGTAGATGCCCCTTTCCATATCAGATGTTCAACAAACTCTAAAGAGAATTTATTGCAATTGAAATAGAACTGATTGATTGGAAAAAAATAAATTACTCCCTTTCTGTTATTACAAAATGTACTATTAAAGTAATTTTATAATAGATAGAGGAATAATTCTACTTATATATCATATTTTTCCAAGTTACATTATAATATAACCCTTCTGATTTCTTTTAAAATATGCTGATATAAAAAAGATACGTAATTTAAATAACAATTTTACATAATTATTATTAATTACTATTTATTTGAGTATTTATTTTATCTTTATCATACATACATAAATGTACTGGAAAATATTTAGAGACAAAAATGTCTTTATTTTATAGTTTCTACTTTTACAATGGTGATTTATAATCTAGACTGAAAAATTTATGAATGACTATCTTTAGTCAGTTGCAAATTCATCTCTTTTAAATAAGCTTTTTATGGAGATTAATTTCATATTTTTTTTTTTTACCAACTTCCAGCCGATTTATGTTTCTATTGAATTCTGTACAATCCACCACCATCATCAGTTTCTATAGAATTTAAATTATTAGTTGACACTAATTGCAATTGCATGTTTATATTTCATTCATATGATTGGATGTTGTTTATGAAGATTGATGCTCTAAAAATCTTTAAAATTAGTAAATAGAAATGCAACCTTAAAATACATTTGATTTATATACAATTAATTTATAAAAAAAAGTTATTAAAGAATAAGATACTACATTCTGGGAAGTGGGCTTGAACCTCGTGATCCCGTGTTTAAGTGTCACCTGATAAGGGGATTTCTCTCTAGATGGGATCTAAATAAATGGTCCAAACAGCTTATAAAATCAAAATTGTGAAGCTACTTGTAATAAAATAAGTTGACCTGTGGCCAGGTCCTAACCGACCGACGGTTTGAAATAAATTAATTTCCAGCTACAGAAACAATTTCAAATGATTTTAATATATCTATTAATGTAATAAAAAACAGATATGGATACATAAATAAAAAATATAAACATTTTTAATTTTATTTTATTTATAATATATATGCAAGACCAGGCTGTGACGTCATGAATGGCTGGATGAATTTTAAATTAAGAAAAAAACTAATAAAGATGATTTTTCTCGAGAATAAAACCAATACAAAGTGCATGATTCGTGGTGATATGTAAAAAATCTCCTTAAGTGAAATTTGGTGCGAAAATAACCCTTCCCTTCCTATCGTCGATCGCTAATACTACCACTTCCGGTTTCCGGATTTGCACCAAAAGTTGATCAATTCATCCCACTGATGCATTAAGTAAATATACCAAATTTCATCAAAATCCGTTCAGCCGTTCAGGCTGTACACATCTATACGGACGGATGGAAGGACGGACAGACATCATGCTAAAAATACTTTTTTCTGTTAAGAAAATGCATGATTCGTGGAGATATGTAAAAATCTCCACATGTGAAATTTGGTGTGAAAACAATACCTCCCTTACTATCGTCGGTCGGTAAAAAGTAGCGGGCTCCAATCAAGAAAGATTAAAATTGAAATCATCCGTTGTACTTAGACAACAATTTTAGGCAACCAATTTAATAAGAATTGTCTTTTCATGAGACGTTCTATTATGATTCTTTATAAGGTGGATAAATATAAAATGAGAAGTTATTATTTGTTTTAACTATAGTAGAAAAAATTAAAAGATAACAATATTTCTTAAGTAAATTAAACACAAAAAAAAAGTATATATATTATTTTTAATAGATGTATTAATTAGAGAAACATTTTTTTGTTAAAAAATATGAACAAAAATTTACAATTAAAAATAAAAAAGGATTAATTTAAATTTATACTATTTGATAAAGTTTTCTTTATTTGAAGATATTTTGTCTAGAATAATTGATTTTATGAAAAAGTTTTGACAATCTAGATTTAATTTTGAAATCCTTTTTGACAATCCGTCTGATACAAATTAAAAATATTGTGTGGGTCGCATGTAAAAACTTTTGATAATACAACCATTGAAAATAAAATAGCATTTGTATAAAAAAACTACAGAAATATAACATTTTTAGGCAAACGATTAATGTGACAATATTATTAGTTGAGCGTGTTTTTAGAGTTCTCCAAAATTTATCGTTATTTGTATATATAGACAGATGACACATATGACACCCACGCATCTTTTTAATCGTACCTAATTTAATCTCCATCAGTTATCGGCTATTAATTATTTTATGTTTATTTCAAAGATTGATTTAGCTTTCATAATAATTCATTTTATTAAATTTGTTATGAATAAACTGGATATATTTTTTGAAGTTTTATGTATAAGTTATATTCAAATGTTGTTTTAAGATGTCAATGGATTACATGGATATTAATACTACATACCTACGTGTTTATATTATATATATATATATATATATATATATATATCATTTATTTATTTATTTTTATAAAAATGATTTCACCACCTCTGGATTTTGGTCAGTCAACAAAAAAATATACAAAAATATCTTCTTCAAATTAATATATTATAACAAAATATTACAATAAAAAAAAATTATACTTATATATTTTATTTATTATTTGCGGATATATATATATATCTATATATATATATGAACTTTATCATAAAATTATTCGTTTCTATCCATCACAAAGATTAATTCTAGACTATCATATACATTTACATTTAAATAATGATACACATACATATCTTTTTCATGCATTCATATATACAATATATGTATGTGTCTCTCATTTATTTTTAAGCTTTATATTGTATACTAGAATATAATGAAAATCCTGGATAATAGAAAAGTAAAAAAAGTTTGTCTCTGTTTTGAGTGAATTTTATTTTTTTTTTTTTACTTTTTTTAATTGTTATTTATGTATATAATCTCATTGGACGATTAATGATCTTTCATAGGAAATAGATACCGATTGTTATTAATACATATATATATATATATATATATATATATATAAAGCACAAAATGAGTTAAAGTATATAAATATAATTGAATGTTCCCATAAATATAATAATAAAAATAAATGAGAAAATTGATTCAGAAAAAATATAATTCCCAGGGGTCACTTTGGAAACGTGATTGTTGAAGTGAGCCTCGTGCTGACTTCGCTTAGTTTTTATGTCAACCAATTTCTTCTCCTCACTTCTCTTCATTGTATTTTCATGGATCCTTCATCTTTTTCTGAAAGGAAATCGATTTCTATTTTTCATGTTTTTTTTTTATTTATTTTTTTTTTTTTATCATTTTTTTCATATTCATTTCTTTTGTTTATGCATATTTTTTATTTTATTTTATTTATTATCTTCTATTTCATAATTTTTGAGTGAATATTTTTTTGACTTTAAATTTTCTGTGATGTTATTTGAATATCACTTTAAATAATATTCCCTGAGCGAATTCGTCCTTTCTAATTCTCAAATATTGACACATAACATTTATTTTGTTTACCCTCTAATTAATGTTGTCCAAATTTGCTGTATTTTCCATAATTTCATCCCTGTCTCATGAGAACGCATCTAAAGTACCATATATTGAAATTAATATTAATAATAACAACAATAATAATATATATATATATTTAATAAATATTAAAATAAAATCTTTACTAGCAAAATTTGTGATTTAAATATTATTATTAAATATTATTAAGATTGATGTTTTTATTTCATTTTATTAAAAATGATTTTGAACATCTCAATATATACTTTTGTGGGAACTAAAAATAGATGGTATTGATTGTAAGAACTTTCATTTTATTGATTTCGTTATCATTTTTAATTTACTGGAATTGTTTCCCAAGGAATTTCTAGAATGACCTGTTATCATTACTGATAAATTTCCATATGTAATTTAAATAAAAAATTAGATTATTAACGAGTCTTTAATATTATTATTATGTTTGATGATGTTTTTAGAAAGTATAATTAATTGATTTTAAAATAAAAAACGAACTTGAAAAAATATCCGATATTTCACTCGTGTATTGCAAGTTATCCAAACCACAGGGGCCCTTAGATAAATACGAACTAAAATAGTAATAAAAAAGTTTTAAAAAATAAATATAAATTATAAATTATATAATTTTAACCATTTATATGATTAAATTAATATTATGAAAATAAATATTATATATATATGTATATTTCTAAATATATTTATTCAGTTTCAATTCAAATAGATAAATATATTTTACTGAAATAAAAAATTAGATAATTTTTTAATTTATATAAATTACATATTTAGAATTATATAAATTCTTTCACTTAAATTCAAAAATCTCAACCATATTAATTTTATACGACTAATATTTTGATTAATCAATGGAAATTAATAAATGTTATTATTCTAAATAACATGATTTAGTTTTCATTTTTTTTCTTTAACTATTTTGAGAATTTGTTGAATGATTAATATATTCTTTATTGTGGATCTTTTAATATTTTTTAACTTATTTATTTATTTATATATTTATATATAGCATATACTGGCAGTTCATCAATTATTTAATGTAAATTTACAAACATGCAATATTATCTATATTCTTTTTTTATTAACAATTTTGATTTTATTTTTATTTGAATATTGATTATAAAATATTTAAAAAAAATTTAATTTATTTTATTAATAATAGGTATTATTTCAGAAAGCCTGTCCATGACATTTTCTTTTCTTTTGATAGAACGAAAATCCTCTAAATTCTTTCATACTCAGTGGTATATCTCGAAAGATAATTAAAAGACAACCTTTAATGGAGAACAAACAGTGGGTATTAAAGAAGAAGATAATAGAATACGGATAAAAAAATCCCTAGAATGTTCAAATCCAAAGACAAACGAGACATTCCCCATCCCCCTCGAAAAGCAAAGGAATGAATGGCTTAAGAGGACGGTGGTGAATGGCGAGGGAGTGGATTGGAAATATACTAAAATAGGAAACCACGTATAATCCTACAAAGAAAAAAAAAATTAAGAATTATCGTCCGAAAAATCCAATAATTGCTTTTCAGTGAAAGAAAATTTCTCCTTTACCTTTAATA
Organism: Labia minor; assembly: GCA_963082975.1. Lineage (NCBI taxonomy): Eukaryota > Metazoa > Arthropoda > Insecta > Dermaptera > Spongiphoridae > Labia > Labia minor. Next base: position 25,365,325 of record OY720347.1, on the reverse strand, counting down.
TCTACGAATATCTAAATCACTTCTTATTTGGATTTAAATGATCATTCAAGTTGAAAGCTATTGATTTTATTTTTTTATCTGTTAATTCATTCATGTTTGAAAACTTGTATGCATAGAACATTATTCTAGTAACTAGATATTTATCTAAAAAACATAATATAGAATAAATTCTTCAATTTTATTTTGATTTTGAATGAAAATGTTGTTTTTTTTTGTTATTCATTACTAAACCTTTTAAAATATCTAGTAACGAAGAATTTAAATATTAATCATGTAGCTATTTTTTTCTAACATATTAATCAACCAAAAAGAAAAATTTATAATTTCACGACCAGAAGTATAAAACTTAGATAACTTAACCAATTTTTGATAAAAGAAACTCTCATCTCTGTATAGCAAACTAAATATTTTATAGTCTTTTTATTCACCCGTTGATTGTATTAAAAATAGAAAAACATTAGTGATGAGCAGAAATGGCTCCGAATGCATAACAGAAATGAAAATGTAATTTAATAGGGTCGTTTTTATTCTGAAATGAATACTTTATTTCAACTTTTCAAGTGCTTTCTTGTTTATTATTATTTTCACATTTGATATTAAATTATAATAAAATATTATCGAAAAATAAATAAAATAGGTATTTCAAATAAATTATAAAATTTACATATATACAAATATAATCATATAAAATTCTGACTTTTGTACATCCTATGAAAGGTCAGCGTCTATCAAGTTGATTGCCTAAAGGTATTATATCATCAGTACAACGAATCCTATATTATATCTTTATATTATTTATCTTGATTATCTTGATCGGAGGCCGCTAATTTTTAATTCAAGTAGCTTCCCAATTTTGCTCAGTGTACCTCGGTCCCAAAGACAGCAAGAGAATCCCCTTGACATTCCAGACTTCGTGGCGTCTTCTTTATTAAATATATGTAATTACTTTATATTTTATATTATATGTATATATATTATATTTGTCACAGAAGTTTCTTATTCCGGTCTACTCGAGAGTTTCAATTAAAAAAAATATTTACAATATTTTTTAATTCAAATATCAATGGTGACTGATGGTTATACAACGTTATACCTAATGATTAATAAGTATAAAATAAAATTTGAAAAAAACAATAAACAAAACGGAAGGATTAAAATTACATAAAAATCTATTTTAGTATATACATATATATATATATATATAACTTAAGATTCATTTTTACAAATAATATTCAATTAAATATAATTGTTCTTTTTACAATTCTTATAAATAAACGAAGGAGAGAATGACTTTTACAAACTCTTTTCACAAAAAAAAAAATATAATAAATTTATATATAAATACATATATATTATATTATTAAGAATGGTGAATTGGTTTCGATAACAATTGAAACCCTAAAAATTCTTTTTGGGAAATTTAATGTCGATACATTGTTTTTCCATTTTATCCAATTATTTCTACGATAACTTTCTTAAGGTTTCATCTAAATCCAATTAATAATATCTTTTTAATCTTGCTGACTGTTTGGAAATTGGATCCGAAATCAATTCTTATCTCTTCTTTATAGTGATCATAATGTTATGAACTAATCTTTTTGTTCTATCTCGCATGGGACAAACGAAAATAGTTTTATCTTATCCTTCCCCTACTAGAAAAATACTATAGTTTTAATCATTCTTTTTGTTATAGTCCTTTCATTTGGAGAATTATGATTCTTAATAAAAATTGATTGCTAAATTCCATAAATAAATGAAAGCAAAAAGTTTTTGTTTAAGTGACTTTTTTCAATCTTTGTCATCCAATAACAAAAAAAATTGTACCCATTCATCACAATCTAAGCTATTGACCTTTTAAGTCTTCTGTGGGGAGAAATCGTTCAAATCCTCCACATAAATTATCTCATCGCTCAGTGGTGGATTTCAAAAAGGCGCAGGAGGCATATGCTTAGGGCAGTGATTCTCGACCTTTTTTTTTACCGCGGCACACTTTTAACGGTTTAAAAATTTGGCGGCACACAAAGAAAAAGATAGGTATAAAAGTTTACCATATTGAAAAAAAGTGGTCCAAAAAACGGTTTACCTTTTTTTTTGTTTTATACCAAATTGAAAAAATTTATAAAATAAGTTGACCTGTGGCCAGGTCCGAACCGACCGACGGTTTGAAATAAATTAATTTCCAGCTACAGAAACAATTTCAAATAATTTTAATATATCTATTAATGTAATAAAAAACAGATATGAATATAACATAAATATTTTTAATTTTATTTTATTTATAATATATATGCAAGACCAGGCTGTGACGTCATGAATGGCTGGATGACGTCATATAATTTTAAATCAAGAAAAAACTAATAAATATGATTTTTCTCGAGGATAAAACCAATACAAGTGCATGATTCGTGGTGATATATAAAAAAATATCCTTTGGTGTGAAAATAACCCTTTCCTTCCTATCGTCGATCGCTAATACTACCACTTCCGGTTTCCGGAATTGCACCAAAAGTTGATCAATTCATCCCACTGATGCATTAAGTAAATATACCAAATTTCATCAAAATCGGTTGAGCCGTTCAGGCTGTACACATCTATACGGACGGACGGACGGACAGACGGACAGACGGACGGACGGACGGACAGACATCATGCTAAAAATACTTTTTTCTGTTTAGAAAATGCATGATTCGTGGAGATATGTAAAAATCTCCACATGTGAAATTTGGTGTGAAAACAATACCTCCCTTACTATCGTCGGTCGGTAAAAAGTCGGGAGTGTTCAAGAGCCTCTTTACATTTGTAATAATTTGGCGGCACATTATGATAATCTCGCGGCACAGTGGTTGAGAAACACTAGCCTAGGGCCTCATAAAGCAAGGAGGCCTCAAAATTTAGCCTATATAAAAAAATTCTCTTTGCTGCCTAGCAGTTGTAATAAAAATATTTAGAGGGAGGTCTCTAAATTGTATTGCATCTCGGGCCTCTCATATGATAAATCCACCATTGACATTTGAAAGAATTCATGTAAAATTACTTATTTTAAAAATTTTGAAATCTCATTTTAATTATAACTTATCTTATATATATTTTAATATTTGTATATTTGCTCAAGGTTGAACTTTCGTCATTTTTGTTCATAATATACCAACTCTCAATCAATTATATATTAAATTTCTTCTAGGCTAACAGGTTCTAAGTCATTTCAATCATTTTATTAATTTTTTTTATTCAATGTTATATTTAAAAATTAATTTTTGTTAACTTTGATAAAAAGTAACATATTAATTCATAATTTTCCATTTTCTAATTAATTTATTACTATTTTTGAGTACATTTTAAAGATAATTCTTGAAATAGTATAATCCGATTTCTACTAAAAACTAATTCTTTGTTATATTACAAATAGTGTGGATTCTAAAGCGTTTAACCATTTGTATATGAAAATTTCGAAAATAACCCTTCCTTCACATTTTCTTTTTATAATTTTCTTTTCTTTTCAATTTGTTTGTGAAATTCAATATGTATAATTTTATTAATAAAAAAAGGACTTAATATCAATGATAATTTTTAATTTATGAAGTTTAGAAATTTATAAAAATAAATTCTATAGTATTCTTTCTTCTATTTTGAAAATAAAATAAAATAAAAAAAATATCAATTAAATACCATTTTTTATTCGTTATTTTTCATTCGTAATAAGCAATCAAATATATCGTTCCGATCCATGGATTGCTACTCGACATTTTTCCACTCGATCGGCATTTCTTTTAATGGTTACTTGAAAATTGATGACCTGGAAGAACATTTGTCGTGTTAATGATAACATCTGAATTCTTTTATTCTATCTAATAAAAAAATGATAGAGATGCATTCAAATGAAACATTAATATTTGATCGTGATTGTTCATCATCCATTAAAATTTTATTCTCTTTCAAGTCAATTTCTATTGAATGAATTTTAGATTTTCAACCACTAAATAATACATAATTCACTATTAATCAATCTATTATCTATTGATAGGTGTTCACCATATTATTATTATTTCTTTCTTTATTTCATATTTCTTTAGGAAAACATTAAAAGAGAAAATGAACAAACTTCGAGGAGGATAGAAAAATCAAAAAATACAAAAGAATTTTGGACATATAATTAAAAAATATATTTAAGAGAAATCAAAAAGGGTACAGATCATAGAGATCAGGGGTCGGCTACCTTTTTCAATAGTCGGGCACATTTCTGAAATAATATAAGAGGGTGGGCACACTTGGTGATACTTAAAGCCATTAAAAAAATCGAAAATGTTTAAGAGTCTGTTACCTTTTTACCTTTTTTTAGTAATAATTTAATACTTAGTAATTTGAATGTGGGCTCTTGAAAATGGATTCGCGGGCACCTGGTTGCCTACACCTGATAGAGATAATGTTGATATATTTCTAAAATATATTTGATGCAGAAACATTGTACCCTAATGATCTAATAATGGAGACAAACAAAACTTTTTTTAGTGGAGAACTGATCAAAGAAATTCAACTATTTGAACTAAAAAAAAGACCACCTTTTCTTCCCCATTTTGATACACATTTGTAGGAAAGCCTAAAATAAAAACTAAGATTTTTAAACATCATATGAATGGACAACAAGTGGGTTGCCTCCTAAGCTGAGATCATTATAACGGATCATCCTAACCTTATCTTAATTGGATTCCACGTAGCTCAGGTAGGCTGGGTGTATTTTGTTTCCAGCTAGAGAGAATTTTTATTGAGAGGCCTGGGACTTGGACCCATGACCACGAGATTAAGAAGTCAAGCGTTTGCTTCCCAGAAGACGTTTCATCGAGGATGCAAAGGGTCCATAGAATTTTTTTTTTATTTAAAATGTGTTTATTAGTCTGTATGTAAAAGGTTTTCAACCATTTTGTTTCAATCAGTTTACTACATAAAACATTCTTTTGTTTTTGTGTTCTTATTTAAAATATATTTTAATTTAATCAGTAAATTAATTATATATTACTATTGCATTTGTTATATCTATCTATCTATGTGGCTCTACAGATCTCGAAAGCAACCCCATTTCTCTAAGTATCCCAATCCTGAGCTATAACCATCCAACTCCTACCATGTCCCATCTGTCCCACATCCCTTCCTACATTGTCCACCCACCGGACGTTTCCCAATAGGTATTTCCCAAATATATTTTTCGCCGATCTTTCCTCTCCCATTCTAGCCACGACCCCTTCCCATCCCATGAGTTTTACCCCTTCTCTTCTTCTCCTCTCTCCTTTCCCCCACTTTACTGGTTCTCTCACGTTTTCTTAGAAACTTTACCTCCGCGTCTTGGATCCCTCGACCAATCAACAGCTGTGTACAACGCTACATACATACATACATTTCATTTTTATATATATAGAAGATAGAAGATGTACAATTTATAACAAAATTGTGCAATAAAGCACATTCGTTGCTAAGCGGAGATGTTATAATAAATGTGTATAAAAATGAAATTTTTTACATTGTTTCAATTGAATTCATATATTAATTAAAATGTTTATTTTACAGCTAATGTTATACTTTATTAAAATTCAGGAAAAGGCTTAGCAAAAAAAAACTGAAAACCACAGTTTAGGTTCATGGAATTAGTTGATATACAATCTTTGCCATTCTCCTTTCTAAAAAGTTTTGACTTTAAATAATATAATATTCATTTACTCTAAAATTACATTATTCCCTTATACTATTTATTCCTTTCATTATTAATACAATTTTAATTGTGATCCACTAGAATTTGAGAGCACATTTACGCTGATACATTGTTCCCACGCCTATTCTAGTGCATCAATTAAACTCCTCTTCATTCCCCATTTCTTTATTTATTTAAAAATAATTACAATGGCGCACGAGGAGTGTAAAAACCAGTTGAATTATTTAAAAAGAAAAAAAAGTAATAACGATAATTTAGAAATGTGTAAAATTTAATTGAATTTGTGTTTAGAAGAATGTTTAAAATAAATTATCACTTACAATTATCTAATTACTTGTGGATGTTTTTATACATATTTAATCAAACAATTATCCATATGAATACAATATATATATCTAATAAGGAATATTAAATTGTTACATTTACATTAAAAACCTAATAATTTCATATTTCTCTTTTTATTTTCACCTACTATCATCGAAGAGAATATAAAAGAATCGGCTAAACGCAACAGGAGAGGTCGATATATTTTTGTTGTTTTTCCCGACCTCTCAGGAAGAAATCGTTGTCGTTTGAGAGTTCCGTTTTTCCTGCGAATTATGATCCACACACTTAAAGAGGCGAAATGGCGGGACGACGCCATTAAAAATCAATTTCCTTGAATTGTATTCCAAAGGGACTGAGGCTTGTAGGTGATAACTGATAAGTTGACGACAAGTAAAACAGGATATATATACAAAATTGAAGTGAAAAAAAGTAAAGGGACGCGTGCAATATCGCCGCACCCTGTCGCAGGGCGCCGCCCTTCACGCTATTTATACTTAGACTAGTTCATATTTTATAAAATCAATAGGGCCCAAAACGGAGCTCAACAGTCGATGACAAACGTTTTATTCCAATGGCAATATGGCAAGAATTGAAAAAGTTTCGAAAAGAGATGGCTTTTTAATAAAATCGCTTGAGATTTAAATTTTGCTTTTCAATAGCAATAGAAAAGTTTTTCTGTTGGAAGATTGTCATCTTCTAGTTACATTCAACTAGGAAATTTTTTTTTTTACTTATCATTATATTAAAAAGCACCATTTGCTTTTATCATCACTTTTATATACTCCTATTCGGTATTTTAATATATAAAAGAAACTATTTTAAATAATAATTATACTTTCTATATAATATATATAATTTATTATATATCTTTAATCATTTTAACCTATTCAAAACAACAATTTGATTTTTTCTTTTCATTTAAATTTTATCTTTTTTGCATTTATCCTCGACTCAACAATTAAATTTTGCATCAGCATAATATCTTCTTTTGTTTACCTAAAGTTTTAAATAAATATTAATTACCTAATGAAGTACTTAATTACATAATATGTTTATTAATTAATAAATCATTCTTCTATAATGAAATTAAGTCTAAATAAACATTATTAAATTATCATTTATTAACGTATAAAGTGAAATTATTTTTAAATAGTAAATTTTAAATAATTTCATCCAAGGAAGATGAGTATGGAATTCAAAACATGAATATAAGGCGAATTCCTTTTGTTAATTACTTAAATAAAACAAGAAAATTCCCTAAAGAGTTTTTTTATAGATTTTACTGCAATTTTGTTGTAACTTTTATAATATAAGTTATTAACTTGTTAATTAACTTGTTTTTTATGTTTATCAGATATTATGTACAATTATTATCCATATAGCAAGTATAAATAATATGAGTTATAGCTTCTAATATTAATAAAATAATTTTATTTATTTATTTATTAAAATATCTATGAAAATTTTTAAATAATTTTTCAATTTAAAGAATAGATATAAACAAATTTATGTAAATTATAAAATTTAAAAAAAAAAATTTAAGTATTTTAAATAATTTTAATTTTCTAGTTTGATACCTAATAGTTAAATGTAGCATAATCCTTACAAAGAGGAAGGGGCGAATCTTATTAAATAGTTTGATACCTTTATAGAGCATGAATACATTAATGGATAAATAAATTTAGAATAATACTTATTATATTATTACTTATATATATTATTGTAAGTTAAGAAGAACAAAATTTCTGATGATAGTATAAAATATATTATCTTCTTACATCTTAAGTGATTCTTAACAGAACAAATATCCAGGATTCAATGAATAAATTTTATTTGTAAATATGAATTCTTGCATGAAAAATAATTTTATTAAAAATGAATTCACAGTTATTCAACTAAATATAATTTAAATAAATTTCATTTGGTGCTCTAAAGAATAAAATGTTGATTTAAAATAATATTAATAAGTTGACCTGTGGCCAGGTCCGAACCGACCGACGGTTTGAAGTAAATTAATTTCCAGCTACAGAAACAATTTCAAATAATTTTAATATATCTATTAATGTAATAAAAAACAGATATGGATAGAACATAAATATTTTTAATTTTTTTTTATTTATAATATATGTATATATTTATATGTAAGACCAGGCTGTAACGTCATGAATGGCTGGATGACGTTATAATTTTAAATCAAGAAAAAACTAATAAATATGATTTTCCCGAGGATAAAACCAATACAAAGTGCATGATTCGTGGTGATATATAAAAAAATCTCCTCATGTGAAATTTGGTGTGAAAATAACCCTTCCCTTCCTATCGTCGATCGCTAATACTACCACTTCCGGTTCACGGATTTGCACCAAAAGTTGATCAATTCATCCCACTGATGCATTAAGTAAATATACCAAATTTCATCAAAATCGGTTGAGCCGTTCAGGCTGTACACATCTATACGGACGGACAGACGGACAGACGGACGGACAGACATCATGCTAAAAATACTTTTTTCTGTTTAGAAAATGCATGATTCGTGGAGATATGTAAAAATCTCCACATGTGAAATTTGGTGTGAAAACAATACCTCCCTTACTATCGTCGGTCGGTAAAAATAATGAATACATTTTTTAAAATAAATACTGTTTTAACCTAATAAATACAGGTTTACTTTTTTTTATTTTTAATTATATTTCCAATTATCGTTTGTTCAATGATCTTGAAATTAATACAAAACAGTTAAATACAATAAATTGTTATGTATAAGAAAAATACATTTTACTAAAATTTTCATTTTTTTCAAAATTGTCGTTAAAGATATCCTACCAATTGGAAAAAAGTGAATTGTCTATCGTTAATGATTAAGGTATACTCCCATTCAGATAGATTAACAGTGAACATCCTTTGAATACTTTTTTTTAACTACCACTTTCAGTTTTAGTTTACTGATCACAAATTGCAAATGGTGATAGGGGTTGTAACGAGTCGCGAAACGTGCCCAAGTCCATTGGCACCGACTTCCTTACTCTTAAATCAGAGCAATTTATTTGAGCTCCCTTTAGAATCCCTTGGAAAGCTACACAGCCACCCTATCAACTGGCTACGCGCCAGGGCACTCACCAGGACGTGCAAACGAATAAAAAGTTAACTACCCACTACTAATCCAAAAGCCTTCCTTAATTCATATGCAAATAACAACTACCAACAATAACAATACGGCAAAGGAGTTTCAACTCAATACTCACACAAGAGTAGTAAAAATAAATTACTAACCCCAAAAATTAATAAATTTAATACAATATAAATTCTTTAAATATTGCAAAAAATAGTATTAGCACACATGCATTCATGACATTACTATATATTGTAAGAAAATATTTTTTTTCTTCTTTCTTCTTTTATCTTCTTTAAAGGTAGATCTTCATAAATGATAATTCAATAAATTGGATCCATAAGTCCTTTTTAATAAAATATTACATAAATGTAGCAAATTCATAAAACATAAAATGCTTGCTTAACATAAACTCAGTGGCGTACCTAGGAAGGGGGGGTGCGGTCCGCACCGGGCGGCACTTATCTTGGGGCGGCATTTTTTATATTTAGTTATAGTTGCAAAAAGCAACTTATTCATTTCATATTTATTTTTTTTCTTTCTTGAATAATAAATGATTATTATGATTATTAGTTTACTATTTGATTTATATAAATTATGATTAACTATTCCTCGGTGTATATAAATGCATTTTAGTGTAAATTTTGAATTCTAATTCCAAGAACAGGATAATAATTTTATTTTATTGTATTCATTAAAATTCGTTGAATTCGTAAACATCTTTACAATTTTATTCGGCAATTTTTCCTAACTAAAATTTGTTGATATCAGTTTATAAATGTCATTTCTTTTGAAAAGTTTATATGATTACTTTGAAGTGATATACCAATATTTTTTTAAATCATCGATTTTTCTTTTGAAAAGCAGGGCCGGTGGAAGGCGGTCTGCTAGGTTTAAAATTTACTCTGTGTATTAATTAATATTGATTAAATAAATTAATAATTTATTTATGTGTATTAATTTATAAAAAACACTATTCGATTAACTTATAATAGAAGGGGCGGCAAACTGGAGATCGCCCCGGGCGGCAAAAGTTCTAGGTACGCCACTGCATAAACGTGAGCATAACCAATAGTATAAGTGGTCATAACATAATCAAGACTTGGTCATAACTGATTGAATATTGATACATGTCCGTTTTTAAATTGTATCTAGGCATATTCAATCTTGTCGCTCATTGGCTGGTTTTCTCGCCAAGCATAGCTTTTACATTTTTTATTATACTTTAATAAATAAGTATTATTACAAAAGGGTTTATTTATTAACATATATTATAATATTAGCTAACTTAATATATTAATCTTAATCTAAATATATGTTATACTAATTAAATATTTAACATAAATGCGTTCTCGTCTGTGACTGGCTCAACTGGATTCACTTGGTCTGAACAAGGTTATAAAAACCTCCGCAAGAGACTTGTTTCGTTCTTTTGACAATTGGACTCAACGCTGCTCGGATGCCATCTTTTCAACACAACTGTTCTTTTCAGAACAAACCCTTTTATTTAATATCAACAAAAACATGCATTTTTATTAAAATTTCCTACAATATATAAATATAAATTAAAATAATATATAAACTCTGGAATTTAATTTGTTCACTGAATAAAAATTTTTAAAAACTTCTAAATTTTTGTACTTAATATAAATATAATTAAAAGTTTTTGACTGACCTTTTTATTCGATAGATAAATAATTTATTTTTTTACCGACCGACGATAGTAAGGGAGGTATTGTTTTCACACCAAATTTCACATGTGGAGATTTTTACATATCTCCACGAATCATGCATTTTCTAAACAGAAAAAAGTATTTTTAGCATGATGTCTGTCCGTCCGTCTGTCCGTCTGTCCGTCCGTATAGATGTGTACAGCCTGAACGGCTCAACCGATTTTGATGAAATTTGGTATATTTACTTAATGCATCAGTGGGATGAATTGATCAACTTTTGGTGCAATTCCGGAAACCAGAAGTGGTAGTATTAGCGATCGACGATAGGAAGGAAAGGGTTATTTTCACACCAAAGGAGATTTTTTTATATATCACCACGAATCATGCACTTTGTATTGGTTTTATCCTCGAGAAAAATCATATTTATTAGTTTTTTCTTGATTTAAAATTATATGACGTCATCCAGCCATTCATGACGTCACAGCCTGGTCTTGCATATATATTATAAATAAAATAAAATTAAAAATATTTATGTTATATTCATATCTGTTTTTTATTACATTAATAGATATATTAAAATTATTTGAAATTGTTTCTGTAGCTGGAAATTAATTTATTTCAAACCGTCGGTCGGTTCGGACCTGGCCACAGGTCAACTTATTCGTTTTTTAATTGAATTCAAAATCTGAATGGGTTACATATATTGATATTTAATAAATTCCTATATCTATTTACAAGAAAATTGATTATTATTTTTTGTTTTTTGTTTATAATAGATAATTAGATTAATCATATGGCTAATTTATAATTTAATTTCCATTTTAAACAATAAGTGAATATGTTAGAAGTTAATATTTGATGCGGAGACTGATAATTTATTAACGTGTTTAAATTATTAATATTATTAAACTTTAATTCAGTCAAAGAAAACTCCAGTACAAGTGAAATAAACAGAATTAAACTCATTGTATTATACTAGTTCTTAATTTTAGGCATAATTAAATTAAATTTTTAAATAAAATGAAAATCTAAAAGATTTATATAACTTGAATATGAATTATTTAAACTTGTTCCTTTAAAACTTACACACACTCATACCATATACCATATATATATATATATTGAAGTAGATGTTCGTTACGTTTGCCAGGGAATTTCGCCAAAAGGCCTAGCCAGCTAGTTGGCTCTTATCTTTAAAATATGCTTATGGAGCTCTTTGAACATTTCTTTTTTTCTTCTTAATCTTATACTCTCTTACAATTACTATTATTCATAGAAAGTTTTTTGACAGCTAACTAATTAGGAATAAATTAAATATATAAAACTATAATTGGGGGACTCGGAGAGAAAGAATAAAAAAAGTACATTAGAGTTTAGAACAGTGATTTTCAACCTTTTTTTTTACCTCGGAACACTTTTAACGGTTTAAAAATTCGGCGGCACACAAAGAAAAAGATAAGTGTAAAAGTTATTTACCTATTTTCCATATTGAAAAAAACATTTTACCTTTTTTTTATTTTAGATCCATATTGTAAAAAGTAGAAAATGTTTAAGAGCCTTTTTTTAAAATACATATAAAATAATTAAGTACTTTTTCTTATTTTGAACTTTACATTTGTAAAATTTGCATATTTTAAAAATCTCGCGGTACATTTTGATAAACTCGCGGGACAGTGGTTGAGAATCACTGGTTTGGAAGAAAAAAATATTTAAAAAATAGTGTTTTTAAATATGTTAATATATCATAACTATACTTCTCGTATAATATAATATATTTTTATAACCTGTGCATGTTTTTAATTGAAAACGTCACGGAGGTCAGAAAAGGTTGAGAGAATGGGTTGTACTGATCATACAACACTTTACTTGATAACCGTTATCCTTTCATGAGATATGCAAAAAGACAGGGATATGTTTTTAAATATAATACTCTAAAAACTACTTATTATTCCATATAAGAGTGTATTTCGGTTTTTTTTTTACTTTATTCATAATATGAGAACCACACCGTAGTCTCTTAGTAACACACAAATTTAAATTTAAATTATTATGGTTACACATTCCACTCGAATCTTAAGTGCCGTCTAAAGTATGATATATATCTATATAACGAAATAAATGTAAAATCATTATTTCATAATTTTTATAATTAAAATTTTATATATACATATATAGTCAAAATAAATGTAGTATTATATGTATATAAACATAAAAAAATTAATACTTCGTAAAATCTGTAAGTATAACAAAATATTAGTTAAGAATATGAAGTGATTTTGTCGAGTTTCGAGTGGGAAAAAATACTAAAATAATTTTATTATGAAAATGGATTAATTCTAGGATCTGCAGTTAATTTAATATATATATGGCAATGATGGTAATATATCAAACCAAATGAATTTTTCATCAATATAAACATTGAAATAAAATTGATTTTTTTTATTGGCGAGAAAGAAAATGCGTGAGCGTTAATGACTTCTTTTTATAAATGCGATTAAAAATCCTTTGTAAGGGTAGATAAGTTCTACAGGTCGCTGGCCAGCCAGATTGCCTTTTTTTTATTTGTTTGTTTGGATGTTGCGCCACCACGCTGTCTCGTATTGATCTCCAATGTCAATAAACAATAAAACTAATTACTCACCTTTTAATAAAATCATTCGACATCTGTATCAAATCTAAAAATAACACCCACATCGAGCGTTTTATTTTAATTTATATGATACATATTTCCAAGAATTGGAAAATTATAGAAAGTTATAGAAACTTGATTAATTGAATAACATCGAAAATAGCTTTCAGTGAAGGTTAAATCACTTAAATTAGTAAATAACATTCAAACATAACCAGAAGAGGTGAGCTTTTAATGGACCATTCGGGGTGACCCCCTTCCGGTTTGTTGTCGATTATACTCACTTACGTTGCTTAATCTCAAACATAAATTTCAAACAACATTAATAGACTTAATTAAACGAAATATACCAAAATCTATAAATAATTTATTAATACAATAATATAGATTTTGATCAAAAAATAACTAAAAGATTTTAATATTCTTTTATGATTTCACAGAAATCTATTTTTGATATGTCTACAGGGAGTCTAATTGTTGATTTGAATTCAAATTTTATAGAAAAAGTTATAAATCTAAACAAATCGGTTGTTATACATGTAATTTTTATGAGTTGTAACTTACATTTACTTATCTCCTTAGTTATATAATTACAGCTTTTTATTTTTATTAAATTTGTGAAAAAAAAGTAATAAATAATAACGATATTATAAAATTCATTTTTTTTTATTTACCCAAATAAACTTTATTAAGATTATAAATTATGTATACTTAAAATAAATGTAATATTTTGTTTTTATTTTATTTTTTCTGTTATTAATAAATTTACGTTAACACAATATTAATCTATTTATGTCTTCATTTTCATTAAAGACCTATAAAACTATAATTTGTTTTTCTCGGATGAGGTTTTTTTTTAAAAAAATTATATCGATTATTCAACAGGTAATTAATTGATATATCACTTGAAATTGTATATCTGCTGGATGTTAGTTAATTTATTAAAGGTCGATGAGAGGTAAGTTGATTTACGTTATTGCATATGTCATTTGTGAACTTTTATTAATTAAAGTCATTTTTAAAATAAGAACTTTGAAAAATTATATCCCAAATAATATTTCATATATATATATATATATATATATATATATATAATAAGCAGAAATTTTTCATATACTTAAAAAATAATAATTTTAGATGACATTTTCATCTGTTGAATATTAGAATATTTATTTTAAATAAAAATACACCAAAACTACATCATTAAATATTAAATGAATTTAAATGTTTTTTTCATTTAGAGTTCCAATTTAATTTGTTGTAATGGATGTATAAATGTATGTGATTAGGCAGACGAAGCTCTGCATGGCAATCATTCCCGTATTTATTTATTTATTTATCAATCCCCTTGAATTTAATTGAATATGATTGCAATGCATGACGTTTGCTTTAATGACATTAATATGTCTATAATAATCGTTATTTATTGTATAACATTCATTGATTAAATATTAATTATCCTTTAGATATATACATACCTATTAATTATAAACAGTCACGTTCTTCTAGATAGCCAAGATTTTTAACAATTTTTATATTATAGTATCATTATTATTATCCATATTACTTGTATATCTATTCTAAGCATAAATATATATTTTTAATTAATAATATAATTTTTTGCAAATATTGAGAATTTTTAGTTAGTTATTCATTAATTCCTATTAAAAATATATTCATTCTAGATACCAAAATCGAACGAGTTAAGCCAAGCAAAAACAGATGCCTCGTTCGTTAATTAACGTAAAAGTTAACTTTTTCATACTTAACCAGATGCCGATCCATATCGTGTGAATCGTGCTTTTTCGTTAAAAGTTAAAAGTTGATTTCGTCGTGAGTAAATACCTTAAAAGAGATGAATGGTGAAACATCGTACGCTCAAATATCATACCAAGTACCAATCATAAATGGTACTTAATACATAGATTCGAAAATATATACATTTTTTTTAATTATTTTATTTAAAATTATATTTTATTTTATTACGAGGGCAATTCACAAAGTAGGTTACCTTTTGGAATTAAGACAAAATTAGTACAGGAAAATGTTTTTTATTGAAACGACGGTTTCCTCTAATTTCTATATTGATCTTTCCACCAGTTCATTTTTTTTTCACCGTCGTTTCACCATAACCGAACTTTCCTTCAGTTTTCCGCCAATTTCACGCACTTTATTGTAAGAAATTGTTTCTCAAAAGTTAAGCTACCAAGTTTTGTGCCAGGTGGGTACCACACTCAGGCGGCGGATTTCTATAAGGAAGGAATTTCGAATCTAGTTCATCGCTACCGTAAATGTCTCAACTATTTAGGCGATTATGTAGAAAAATAGTATTTTAGTTGCTCTTTCAAATGTATACAATAAAAAACATTTTCCTGTTCTAGTTTTGTCTTAATTCCAAAACGTAACCTACTTTGTGAATTGCCCTCGTATTAACAATTTTTATTTTGCATCTGCTGTGATTTTTAAGATTTTTAATTTATTTTAGAAGCACATAGACATAAGACTATATCCAGCGGTGAATAGTCATACTTCGGATTCATTTTCTTCATGGTTGTTCATATTTTCACTTTTTATAATGAAACCAAACTAAGAAAATTATATAGTAATTAAAACTGCGCTGACCTAGTGATTAGAACTTAATTTTGTTTCATCCCTTTATTTATTTGTGATTTTAGGGTGGGTACAGTGTTGCTCCAAAGTTAACTAAATAAATAATAATCCAAATTATTATTAAAGTAAATGGTAAAACTTATATCAATTTGTTATAAAGTATTCTATTAATTTGATTTGAAAGAATATGAATACATATACCAATAACCAAATAGATGACATGTAACTAGTATCAATTAGGAATAGTTGAAGCACTCCTAGAGACATGCCTTAAGTGAGATGGTAAATGTGCTTTGGATTGATCTCCACTAGTATATAACCTTGTTGGTAAAAGCAAACGAACATATGTCCTGTCACCTCCAGATTACTTGACCCAGCTTGGTTTAGAGTTTAGAGAGAGAGAGAGATAGAGGGAGACAGGTAGGGGGAGGGGGATAAGAATTATTGATCTAACTCTAACTCACATGAAATACCTTCCTTTTTAAATTTTGATCGAATATGATATAATATTTAATTGAAAAATTAAAATCTTAGTTATAATACTAGGGGATTACGGGTATTACAACCTTATTATTGTGAATAGAAAAGATTCAAAATATTCAAATGTTTTATTAAAGTATCGGTAAAAACATTGCATGCTAAAATGAATATTAGATTAGAAAAAAATTCGGTTGCGTTGTATTAATACACAGTAAGAACTAACTAGAACTAGCATTGAGACTAAAACTTATCTAAGTTACTTCCATACATAATTGTATTTCAAATTTATTCTATTAAAATATCGTAGTTTCTCGAAATATCTCCGTCAATAAGGAAATTTCATTCTGAAAATGTTCTATCTGATTGAAATCTATTTCAAACTTACTTTCCCTGTTCTGTCAACACCAGGCTGTGATAAAAGGTATTTATGCCAACATGAAACATGACACAAAATTTACTTGTAGACTAGGCTATATTAACCTTCTTATTGAATAGAAAAGCTCCAGTATATATAAATGTTTTCCCTTTTTGGGTATTATTCTTCTTGTTTTATATGCGTTTGAATTATTTATTATAGAATACAAAGGTTTATTCCTAAATATCTGAATTCAACAAAATAATGCATATTACATTTTCTATTCTTTATTTATTCAATATTTAATTCCATTTAGTTTATTTATTTATCTAAAACATCAATACAAGAAAAAAAAACAATTTTACTCTATTTGAACAAAGCTAATATGCACACCAAAGATCCGTCGTCAGCGTTGTATGATTTGTGTTTTAATAAAGAAAATTAATTAAAGACATGTACTGATATTTGATCTTTCAAATTAATTTTACTGATGGATCATGATGATATTTGATTAACATAGATTAACATAGAAAATAAAAAAATTTAGTATTATTATTGAATTTAAATATAAAACAATTTTAAGAAAAGTGGAATATGTTTGGTCATTTCACAAAGATTAACTTTATGGAAAGAAATGAATCATATTTGAAAATAGGTTTTTCTTTTTAATATATATATGCCTTATAATTTTATATATAAAAAAATAATGTTATTATTATCTAACCCAGTGATTCTCAACCACTGTGCCGCGAGATTTTCAAAAGTGTGCCGCGAGATTATGAGGCTCTTAAATATTTCCGACTTTTTTTTTCTAAATTTTGGTTCAAAAGTAAACCGTTTTTGGGACCACTTTTTTTCATTATGGTAAACTCTTTTTCTTTGTGTGCCGCCAAATTTTTAAACCGTTAAAAGTGGGCCGCGGTAAAATAAAGGTTGATCACTTATCTAACATGTAAATTTTTACACCTAAAAATCTCGATCAAATAATTAAAATAAATTATTTTTATAAATATTGAAAAAATTTTATTCCACTGTTAGCTTGTTATTCAAAAATTAAACTTATTTTTTTTATAAATCTGATTTTTCAATTTAATATCTTTTAAAGATTTTTCCTCTAAGCAAAATTAAAAAAAAACAAATAATAAATTGCTTTTTGCTGTGTCACTTTTTTACTTTACCTATCACATAATTCTTAATTTTAAAAGAATTCATGGTATGAAGCCATTTTTTGCATTAATTAACGTTTAGTTCCATTAAGCGAAAGGCAAATTAGCTTAACGAAAACGGATGTCCTATCAAGTGAGCGTGAGCTTAATGTTGAGTTGGTGAGTTGTTCACTCGCATATAAGTATAGATGCGACCGTGGGTAAGGAGGGTGCAGGGTTAAGCATCACTTCGATGCTAATGTACTGTGGAGAAACAATCTTGGCCATTTTGAAAAGCGACACCCTTCTTGGATGCGCTTTTTTGCTTCTTCGATTGTCATGAACAAAAGGAAAAGGGTCTCTCTTTGGTCAGACCATTTTATGCGAAGCACTTCTCTTTTGCAGAGGTTGCAATTTTCCATTGATCGGACGAAAACATTCTCCTCTTCTCAATCAATAAT
This sequence comes from Labia minor, assembly GCA_963082975.1. Taxonomy (NCBI): domain Eukaryota; kingdom Metazoa; phylum Arthropoda; class Insecta; order Dermaptera; family Spongiphoridae; genus Labia; species Labia minor. The sequence goes on along the minus strand of OY720347.1, from coordinate 25,346,838 downwards.
AAACTTGGATATCTTTTGATCGGATCAACTTTTATTATAAAATCATTTCTTATCACAATAGATTTAATAGATTCAAATTTTTATTATAGAAAATGTGAAAAGGTATTTTGTATAAATATTCACAGGTTTATATAAATTGAACGCATGTTATTAGCAATCAATTTTTATTTTTATTATTATGTTTTTTTATTTACACCTATTATATAATTTGTTGTGTTTTAATATAAAAAAAACTTTGATTTTAGTGAATTTCTCTTCTCCAGCCTGGGAATCGAACTAGATTGACAGTCAAGCGTGTTGATTCCCCCCCCCCTCCCCCAAGTACCATTTTTTCAAGATTATTTAAAACTTTTTATCATAACACTTTTTAAAATTAAATAAATAAATATATATTTATATATATTAAATTATAAAAGTTGTGCTTTAAACCCTTACTCCCATATCAGAATTTATATCAGTATGCGTTTTGTTCTTAATTATTTTAATGAACTCAGAGGGAGATTTGATCACTTATCCTCCTATTCAACGGACCATATTATTAATTAATATAAAATTATATAATATGACATTATTCTAAACAATTGTAAAGGCTTGTTATAATGAATTTACAGACTATAAATTATAAAAAAAATAAAACATTTGATATTTAGTGGTTTTCAAAGTTTCCTTTAGGCTTATATTAGATGATGCAATAAAATATCATTACCAGTAGTTAATCATTAAAATTGTTTTAATTCTATTTGATATAACGTCTAACTTATCCAGGAAAATTAAGGCAAGATTAGAAATTAATCTTAATATTTATCTTCTAAATTATGTGCCATGTTCTTCATTAATTAGTAATTTTTTAAAGATAAAGTCAATGATATGATTCGCTATTTTCCCATTCTGAACAATATTTTCCCACTCTTCCTCTTTCCATCCCTCTTTCACCACTTCACCCCCCCATCCCTCACCCAACTTCAGACTTCATCATTGTCTTTGCAAAGTTTAATCTTGAAATTCATCCTCAATTCTCATTTCTAACAAATTTACTCTGTTAAATTATTCATTTCATTCTGAGGAGTTTTTATATTTCACTTGAACCTTTAATCTATTTCTCTTGCAATTTCGTTTTTGATTTAATACCAGTCGACTTTACTCATTTTTTTTTTTCATTAAACGAATTTCTATCAGTGTTTTATATTTATTTATTTATTTTCAATCTTTGTAGAATGTGGGCGTCTATTTATTTCCTTTGTTATTTTCATCACACGTATTTTAGTCGTAGGGCGAAGTTCTCCCTTCTTGACACTGCCCTATTCTCTATTGTCTTGTGTTAGCTGAAAAACAAACGAAACGATTTGTGTATCTAACCATCAACTGGGAAAGTTTTATTTCCACTCCTGATATTCTTTTCTCTTGCATTGGTCCCAGTAGAAAATTCGAAGAAGACTACAACCATGTTACACCAAATTGAAACTGAAAATAAACACTAGAAAATACTCCCTGAGTCAACATACCTACTTTTAGAGAATTTATATTTTTTAAAAAAAATAATTTTTTATTATTATTTTTTTATTATTTATTTCTAATTTATGAATATCTCTTCTTTTTTATATAATAGTATTAAATGATCCATTTAAATGCAATCTTCACTTTTATAACTTTTGTTTGTTTGTTTAACGAAATTCTTAAACATTGTAATAGCAACATTCCGAAAATTAGAAATTTCTAGTAATAATTCAAAATATGATTAATAAATAACAATAAGGTCAATTGAAATATATTAGAAGAATTATGAAATATTGTGAAATATTAAAAATTTAATTTTCTTTTTTAAATAAAAATTAAATATTCATGAATTTTTGACAATAAACTTTTCACAAACTATTTCTATAATTTGTACATATTTTACAAAAAATAAATTTTCTATTTTAATCAATTTATTAATTAAACGAATTATTGATCCAATTCTTTTATGTTGAAAAATTTTATGAATCAAAAATAAAATTGAACATTATTCAACATTTTTATGGAAATCATTTTAATTCTAGTTATTTAACAAATTGAATGAATGCATTTTCTTTTTTCTTCTCATGCACAATCTTTTTCATGTTTTTATTTTATTGAGATTATGATAGCCATTCTTTTTTTAAATTTAAATTTCTATGAATTAATTATTTGTATATAACTTGGTTGTGATCATTTTTCAAATTGATTTTTCTTATATATTTTTTTTAACATTTGTTCGTACATAACAAATCAACGAATGAATAAAATCATTTTTTATTACAAAAGAAAGTTAAAAGTCATCTAACATTTTCTATAGAATTATTGCCATGCTTTTCAACCAATAACTAATCATTATTGACGTAGAAATAAAAAAAATAAAAATAAAAAAAAAATAAAAAATTGAAACCAATCGATTTTTTATTTATTCATGTAACTTCCTGATGCTTATCTTCTTGTAACATTACAGAGAAAATACTGGTGTATACATTAAAAAAAAAGTGGGAGGTATAACCGTTTTGTATTCAATCTATCCATTTCCCTAGAGTCCTAAGCCAAAATTTGTATTGGTATTATTGTGTTCCATTTGTTTTAATTTTTAAATTTTTTAATTACCGAGAAATTTCTATTCAAGTCACGAACTTCCCAATCCAAATATTTAGTTTTAATTTATTCTGATTGCATTATATAATAATTATAAAATATTTAAAATGGCCTATTACAAATTGACCATCTTACCATTATATGTTTATTTTATCCACGCACATTCTTCTGTTTTATTATTTTCCTTTATTGCATGTCTATTCATTTTATATCCTCTTTGTGAACGTGTTTTTTTTTTTAAATGTTTTCTCTCCTCCAGTTCTATTTGTCTTCATTGCTGTTCGGGGGCTTTGTGTCTAAATTGCAAAAAATTGCCTGCAAAATGTCACTCACTTAATTGGTTCTCTACAATATATCCACTCTAACAAAGAATAAACTAGGCCACATATATTATATTATTTCTTTATATTTTATTTCTAAATAGTAAATAATAAATAACTTCCTTTTAATAAATTATATGAAAAAAGATAATGACATTTAGGCACAGTATAATTAATTTATAAATAATAATATTGGTAATTTTAATGTATACATAAGCAGGTAAAGCCATTGTGAATGTCTGAACGAGAATTTTTTTTTGTTTTTTTTTTTTATTTTGTTATTTTTGTATTTTTTCATAACAGTATTTACGTTTCTACATAAAATTAATAAAATATGAGATATTAGAAATTAAATGAAACTGGAATATTTCACATATCCTTCATAATAGATGATTCTAAAGTTTTAATATTATTATTTTAAAAAAAAATACTTTCTAATTTTGTGTATATAAAATTAATTGTATTGAGAGTGTAAAATTAAAAAAATTTAAAATTAATAACAATTTTTTTAATATAAAAAAAAAAATAATAAAAAAGATACTTTATACGTTCTGTGTTAAGGTAATGTAAATTTTAATTTTGAAGGAAAATACTTATAATAAATCTAATATAATAATATTTTTTTTTCAAATTAAAGTATATTTATTTATTTTTTAATAGATATTTATGATTTTGTAGATATTTCATTTTTTCTCTTTTTGTAATAATATGTATAATCGACTTTATTTAACAACCAAGTAGAGAAAAGAAACATTTTTTAACTTCTACCTATAATTTACAATTTCTTGGCAAATAAAAATTTATGGCAAACAAACATTTATCAATTTAAATTTTCATTCTTTATTAGGAAAAAAAAAATTTATTCCTTTTTATTCAATTTAACAAATTATTCCATCTTCATTTTATAACTAAATTAAATGTGTGAACTTTTGACCCAAAATTTATCAAAGAAATTAAATGGGATATACGAAAATAATACATTTTTTTCCCACTCTCAAAGATAATATTGTTTAAATGTATGCTATATGCTTCATTTATTTTTATATAGTCATATGAGAAAAAAATAATGAATTTATATTTTCATAAAAAGAAGTAAATATAAAATATTATTCAACCTCAAGGATTAATTCTTTCAAAATTTCTTTATTATTTATTTTATTTGTGACTAATTTATCTTATTTATTTAAATTTCAAAATATATATATTCCAATTTTTTACATTTCATTTAGATATCTTATTAATCGATAACATTATATTGTATGATGTGTTTGTATAGAATAGAATATAGTCAATTTTTGTTATTATACTTAAGTGATCATATTTCAATAAATAATTATTATATTATTATATTAATTATATTATTTATTAAACAATACCTCCCTTACTATCGTCGGTCGGTAAAAATGAATTAACAATTTTTGTATTAGTAAATATTATTTACTGTTTAAATTATAATTAATTTTTGTAAAATTCATATTAATAAAAATTATTTAAAAAAAAACTGACTTTTGTTCGTCTTACTCAAAAACAACGCCTATCAAATCGGTTATATCAATTATGTGTCCTATGATTCGTAGAACAGGTCCTATCAATCTTTACATTAATTTTCTTGATCGGAGGCGCTATCAAGTAGCTTTCTCAATTTTGATGCAGGATCTGGGTTGACTCCGTCCCATAGACCCCTGCTAGAGAAATTGCCTTACCAGGCCCGGGACCACGACAATGTGAGGCAGCTTCGCTAACCTCTCATCCTGTGGCGACTTAAATTATTTTTAATATATTTAAAATATTTAAAAGTAAATGATACATTTAATAATTATTTAAAATAATGCCAATATTGAATTTTTAAATTATATTCACTTTTAACATTCGTAATACGATTTTTTATTTGTCATAGGATCAAATTAATCTTAACTGATTTTTATTTGAATTATTTGGATTATATCAATTTATATTTAAAATAAAAATAATTTATATTTAAATATAATTTACATATGGCTTGATAAATCAATTTTAAAAAAAATAAATGTCATTTTAAATTATATTTTACTTAATTGTATCTATCGTAATTCAATTGAAATATCCATATCGGTAGCCATAACAATAGAACTAATAATAATAATCCTTTAAGGATATGATATTCAACTAACATTTTATAATATATAACATACATATTTATGTCGATGATATGTATTATAATTAAAATTTATTTTCATAAAAGTTGAATTAAGGATTTATTATAAACACTGATAAATTTCATTGTTTAAAAGAAAAAACATTCATAATATTCCATTCATAAAAATGTCCTTATATTTGACATTAATTAGATTGTTATATACTAATATTTCGTCTAATTTTATACTAAAATTTTGCTTGTGAAACTAATTCCTCCCTTAAAATGATTCGTTCTCTTCTAAATAGATAACTTTCTCCAAGCTGTGTGTAAGATCTGTTTTATTTTTATAATTTAATTTATAATCCTATTGTAGAGTTTACACACAAAAGGTAACCATTATTTTGAACTCTCGTGGGATCACAAACGGTGAAGAGGAAAAAGCTTTAAATTGTGCCAACGAAGAACTTTACACTGTTTACCGAGTCAGGCGATGTCAATAGCTCCTTGCGTCTCTTAGAAATGTTCCCTCAACCGGATCCTTTTCACAATCTGTTACTATATTTGAACAAAAACAATCCATATAAACCTTTTTTATATAGATGGAAAATAAAACAGAAATCTCCATCCGGAAATTACTTTCAGGAAATTAAATTTATTTTATTTCTCCATTGTAAAAATCGAATTAAAAATTGATTCTTTTTTTTATAGTTTTTACCAACACAAATATCATTTACAAGTGTCAGAAATGGGTTATTGGTACTTTAAAACTTAAGAGATGCCCATCAGTTTGATTATACTTAGGTGAAAGTTAGTAAATCGTCCCGAAAATTTAAATTTGAGTTTTGAGTTCTTTAAAAAAAATATATATATAAATAATAATTAAATATGATATTAATAAATACAAATAAATAAATAATAATAATAATAATCATCATAAATACATAAATAAATAAAAGACAAAAATATAATATAGACATTATTATATTATGTAGATATATATGTATATCATTCATTATTATAAAACATTTACATCTAAATTCATATAACATTTATACAACGGTTTTTAATTCTTTATAAGACATTTCAATTTAAATTTAATTAAATCTTAATTCGAATTTTTCAACCATTTCAATTAACATAACAAAATTACTTTTTCTATTTCCATAAATTTCACCTCATATACAAATAGAAAACGCTTTCAAAAAAGAGAGATTTTAATATTTCATCAAATTTGAGTTGAAAATCTTTACTTCTTGGGTGAGAAAAATGATTTTAAAATTTCATCCGGGGTTCTTAGATCTCTTCCCTCTAGCATGCCTTTCTCTCTTCTTTCTTTCCCCATCTACCATCTAAAGTTCTCTTGTGCACTCAAAAGCCTTTTTCAACTCAATTTGTCATATAGTACTAGGCTAGGGTGGGTTCAATTAGACCAACCAATGAAAACTAATTATTAGCCTTGAAACGAAAAAGAAATATCACTTCAGTTTTCATTTCCACTCTTTGTTTTTCAAAGTGGAAAATAAAAAAAATCAAGAGTTTAATTAAAGAAATATTAATTTGTTTTATATGAAATGAGCAATAAAAAATGTAAAATATATTAAATACTAAGAAAATTTAAGTTTTAATGAATATATATATATATATATATATATATATATATTTGTTACAAATATTAATTTCTTTTTTTCTTGTTTTTGCAGAGGAGCATTTTCTGTGGTCCGGAGATGTGTCCAAAAGTCAACCGGTCTCGAATTTGCAGCCAAAATTATTAATACAAAAAAATTATCAGCACGTGGTAAGTTTTAAATAAACTTAATTAAATATTAAAAATATTTCTATTATTATTTGTTTAAAAATTTATTAAGACGTCAATTATTATGTACTTGATTTTTCTTCTTTCATATTAAATTTTTTTAATTGATTTTACTTAATCAAATCAATTCATTAAATTAAATATATATATATATATATATAAAATAATATAAAAGAAGAATGTTGACCTATTTTATAATTTCCCATTCCCAAGTCAAAAATGTACTTTCCTTGTTAGTAAAAATTTTAACTTTTTACTTTTTATAAAGGATGAGATGGGGGAACTTGTGGCTAGAAATAATTAGTAAATACTAGCAAAACCAAACTTTATACGTGACCGATTGATCGACTAAAGACGCGTTGGCAGACATCAAGAGTGGATGTGAGGGAGTTGGGAGAGAATTTCATTAGGCTGGAGGTGGTTTGGGATATGAACTATTGGATTAATATAATATATAATTTATTTATCACTAAATATAGTGATGAAAGTAAAAAATATATAAGAAAGCATTATATATATATATATATATATTGATTAAAATAAAAATTAAATAAAGTCTTTCAACAAAAGCCCGTTTCTTCGTTTTAGTAATTAATTTAAATTTTAGAATTTTGTCCCACATATGTTCTTATCTTATAAAAAAATCAATTGTATTATTTTTATAAATTTGATTTTTTTTATTATGATAGAAAGTAGAGATATGTTTACCCAATATTTAAACAAACAATTTTATTTGTTGATTTGCTTATTAAAAAAGATCATTGTCGATGAAATATTTATACATTCATATAAAATATGTATAAATTGATGAATTAATTTCATTCATAATATTATAGAAAAAACTAAAAAATTCTACAACAAATAATATATGTATTTATTATGTTAAAATTGATTAATAAATAATTATTACACCTTGTTAATTTATTTCAGTTTGTAATCAATATTTTTTTATATCAGCATCACTAATTGGAATTGAAGCTTGCCTTATTTGCTATTTATTATAATAAATAGTTAATCGGGGTGATTCACCTGCCCACTTGCTTTTAAACTAATGACTCCTACATTTAATTAAAAGTTTGACCTCTCGCAACCCTCTTCGATGGACCTTTTATCACCCCCAGGGGATTCAAATTGACTTTGGATATTCGAAAACTGTAATCATCCCTCCTAGCTATTTTTTTTTTTTGCCTTCTTGATCAATTTTCACAAATTAATAATGTCTTGAAAAGATTGATCTTATTGTTTTATTTATTTAAAATTATTTTTTTAAATTTACAAATACGTCATTTCCAAAATTTTTTTTGTTTTATATTGTTTTTAAACTATTCTTAAATTGAAAATAACCCATGTTGATTGAATTTGTAATTAAGAAAATTTTGAAAATATTAAATTAATCAATTTAATTCCTTATTCTCTAAAACTATGTAACTTTTTGTCCCTTGTGTTTAATCTAATAATTTAATTATTTTATCAATTCAATGTATAAACCATTTTCATAAATTTGTAACCTTGATGGACCAAAATTGAATTAAATCACAGGGGAATGGCACGGATACATAATGATTACTCTCCAAAAATAATTTTGATCATAAAATAAAGGAGATTATTATGAACAAGACACCCTACTGAACTTTCGAATTGAAAAGCGCCACAAAGATATAAATCGTTAGATATAAATACAATTCCACATAAATAAATGATCCTGTTATTATTGATGAATATGATAATTTTTATTTATAAAATATACGTCTATTGTAATTTTCTATATAGAATCTTGGCCCCTTTGTCCCTTTGTACCTGTTCTCCTTATAACATTATAAATGCTAATTAGCTACATCTGTCTATGAGGAAAGAGAAGGGGTTGAGGAAGGGTCTAGTATGCTCCAATATTACATCCTTAGCATTGAGATAGCCCCTTACCGGTGCTATTTGCCATTTGCATGCATGTAAAGGCAAATACATGTCGATATGGTGACGGTCGTCAATTAGAGCTTCTGTGGCATTGCAGTCCCAGCAAACTGCAGAGATCGAAGCTGGGGACTAAATACAACAGCTTCAATAATAAATCATCTGTTGTAGTGTGTGAGAGAACAAGAGAGATAGAACTAGTAACAAAAAATACTATCTATCTCTTTGGTCAGTCAAGGGTATGAGAGGAAAAAGAAGTAAAGAACTAAAATAGCTAAATAAATAAACAAATAAATAAATATCAATTTATAATTAGATATTTATTTCAATGCAAAAACTTTTTGAATTTTAATCATTAGAACAGATTCACAAAATTATTTCTCTCAATTTATTTTATTTAATACATAATTTCATTGTTTTGTTTTGTTACTATCTCGTAAGAGATAGTATTGCGATCAAGAAAATTTTCGATGTCGAGATTTTGATGTTTTTATACGTTTTGAAGGTTCCTGAATCATTTTCACTAAGGTTGAGAAAAATGTCTGTGTGTGTGTATGTGTGTGTGTATGTATTGAAATGATTTTTTGGGGCAGTAAGGTAAAATAGTAAATAAGAGAATTTTTATAAAATCAAAATATTGAACATTTTATTTTAATTTAAGAGTGTGTGTAATGATATATAAAAAAAAAGGTTTGAAGGACTAATTCAGGGTGTAAAATAGTCTCAACAAGGGTGTAATTGGTAGCACTTTGGAAGAGGGAATCCAGCTTCAGGCTGAAGTTCTTGAGATATTGAGGAGGTTAGATAAATCCAAGAAGACCCCGCAACTCGAACCGGTGTATTCTTGCAAACAATATTTCTTGTTAACGATGTTGCCAGAGCTCATATAAGCGAGGATGTAGAAAACTGTTAATCTTGTAGCCGGTCCTTATATCAGCGAGAATCAGTGGACTGGTGAATCGTGGTCCCTTTTTTTTTTTCCAATCAAGTTCCTCCGGTCGGGACACTAGCTACTGCCCGACTCCTCTCATCCAGACCATCCGGTCGGGACAATTGCTACTCCACGACTGGACTCTTTGACTTTTTCAACACTTCGTCTCTTCAGGGGAAACGTATTACAATCCTAATCCTTTCCACAAAGAAATTTATTTTTAAATAAATAAATTTAATTTTTTCTTTTATTTTTAAGAATTAATGATATTTTTTAAAATATCATTACAGTATGTAACCAAGATTACGCAAAAACGGTTTGAGCTAGAATATTTATTATTTATAATTTATAATTAATTAAATTTAATTTAAATATAATATATTATGTTATTTAATCCAATTCAAATTGCGAGATAGTCGAGTGGAGACACTCCAGCTAATTTTTTTTGTATTGTTTTCACAAAAATTCTTTATAAATTGTACAACCTTTTTGAATTTAATTAAGATTTAATCTTAGGCATTAGTAAAAATATTTTAATAATTTTAGGTGAATTAAAATTTAACTTAATAATATATAAAACTTAAGAATAATATTTAATTTATTTTCAACTCTTCTAACGATAATATAAAAATCGAAATTCGCATAAATTAAATCTATATCCATAAACAATTATTCTTATTAAGTTTTATATTTTTAAGTTTATACTTCTAATTTCATAAAAAAAATTATAATATTAATAAAGAATACAATATATAAAACAAAATCATTTTCTATAAAATATAAATAAAATAAAATCTTCTAGAATAAATAGAAAGAATTATAAAAAGGTAATATTTGTGTTTTCTCAGCTTAATTGATAAGTGCCAATTTAATGAAAAGTAAATCAAATTATAATTAATATTAATAATAATAAGAATAATAAATATTAAACTTTTATTTTCACTTGTCAGTTTGGATAATTTATTTAAAATTTATTTAATTCCCTTGGTGCAATGATTCTCACAGTTTTGACTAATTAAAGTGGATCATTAGGTTATCTCAAAAACGATAAATCAGCACCCGAATAAAATTTCCAACTTATGTACAGATAAAATCCTATTCAAAGGATTTGATATTTGTAATTATTACCAATATAAATGATGCATTTATTAAAACTTTTTAATATTTAATATTTTTATAAAATGAAAATTATTGTTTGTAAAACGTATGACAATTTTTTTTATTTAATGTGTAAATTTACCTACGTCTAAATTTATATAATGAGACATAATGATCAATTTTAATTTGATTTATTTTTAATTATTTGAATTATAAAATATAAATTATTAATAAATTAATAATAATAATAATAATAATTATATTATTTTACAATATTATATCATGAAATATTTTCAAAAAAGAGATAATAACTGTTAAAAATTAGATTCTAACTATAATATATAGTCAATTAGTTTAATGAAAATATTCTAGAGTTAACTGACTATTCATGTAAAATTAAAATTTATTATCCAAATTAACTATTACAAACAAAAAAAAACAATTGAAAAATTTTTTTAATACAATTATTTTAAAATAAATGATCCACATTTACTAATTTTAGACTCGATAATACTATATAAATATAAAACTAATTATATATACTAGAAACAGGCAGGATAGAAAAAAGTATTTTAATATGAGGGCTCTTTTTTTGCATGTAGGTATAGACCATCAAATAAATTATTGAATAAATAATTTTAAAAAAATAACAATTATAATCAAGATTTATTTTTTCAATAGAAAATCAATAATTCTTAATTATCAATATACTCAATGTTTCCTATGTTGAACAGAAAATTCAATTAAAATCCTATAAATATTACGTATGATGATGATAAATGGTACAGCCATCAAAATGATCGATACCATCCAATAAAGTTGAAATAAGTTTTAAAGCACATGTTGACTCTTTTACAGGAAATGATCATTTAATTTGCTTTTCATATATCTCATAAGATAATCTCTTCAAATAATATCATATGAAAAACATACAACAATATCTACTACTTTTATTATTAATAATTTTATTAATTAATTTTGAAACATTTTATATTTTATGAAGGAATTAAAATAAAATTATTCAAATGCAAATAAATTATAAACCAGAAAAATTGTTAATAAATAGTTGTAAAATAATTTATAACAGAAATAAGTAGTATTTATATAATATATGTACACTATGTAGTAAATAATATATATATATATATATATATATCATGTATAATTCAAGAAACAGCTAATTTGAAATTTAAATATTTTAGAATTCTTTGAATAATGAGAGTTTAAATAGTACTACTATTATTCTAATTTAATTTAATATGCTTTTTAAATTGGCTTTTGGCTTACATCATGTCATGTCAGTTCCTACCTTTATATCTTTAATACATACTTTTTTTAATTAAATCTAAATTTTTATATCTCAGCTGGATGAAGATCCTTACACATTTATTTTGTAAACAAACATAATAACATTCTTGTTCTAATGATGATTATATGATTATATTTTAACATTATTATTATTATTTTTATTGCTTTAGTTAAATTAAGTTTAGACGATATGAATTTTGAATACAAAGTAGTAAAAAAAAATAAACAAATAATGTAATTTTTTTTAATATGTAATTGATATATTAATACTTTTTTCTGTTTTCCCCTTGAAATATGCAACCCAATAGGCTTCTCTAGACTTCGACTTCTACAAGTTTATTATTATTTTCATATTAGTCTATTTTTATCCCAATTCAAAACTATAATATTATTTTTACTTTTTCAAAATTCCACTACCTGTATATAATTATCAATATAATTGCCCTAATTATAGGTCATGAGCTTTTAAGTGAAAAGAATAATTTATAATGAACATTTCTCTTTAACTCAATAATATATAGAAATACATATTAAATTAATTCGTCGAAATTTACAAATGAATGGACTTCAAAAAATAATAATTTAAGTTAAATATAACATTTAAGTAAATAATTAAATTGATGAAATATTGTTTATTTATATATATATTCCTTTTTTATTCTTCTTCTTTAATTTAATTAGAATTATGATTGATAGATTTTAACAACCATCAATTATCCACCAACCTTTCAATTTATTGGATTATTCTTTTTCATTTAGTAATTCTTGTCAGTGTCAGATCAAAGGTAAAATGGCCCAAGAGCATTTGCTTAATGTAATTCTCAATATATTCAATACAAGTGAAATGGACATGAGAAGTTAATGTGAGTGCATTTGGTTAGGAATGTTGGTCTCGATCGCCTTTCGCTTATTTAGGAAGCCCTTTTGCCGCATTGCAGGGGCTTTCAGGGCATTTTGTCAAAGCACTTGCCTTCCGACGGATGCTTTCAAATGATATTTGTCGATTATTTATTTATCTACTGGGTATATTTGGAACATAAAACTCATAAAGCAAAACCTCGATTGAACGATACCCTGATGAATAAAAACAGCGAGAATTTAAACGTTTTTCACATAAATTTACATGGATAACAATAACATGGATATCCGCCCTTCTTTTTTTTAACCCCTATTTCATTGAATTTTATTAAATTAGTAATATAGCAAAATTTATTCCTTCATTCTATTATCTTTTAATATATTTATTTATTTTTTTCCAAACTCATTTGGATTTGTCTTTTTCTCTTTGAATATTTACATTATTTTACAATATAGAACAAGTTTCATTTATTGTTTTGATTTTTATTATTTATTTTATTAATATTCAATTTATTAACAAAATATCTTTAAATGTTTATTCTCAAATTTTCTTTTTCTTTTTCTTTGCATTTTATTTAATCAATTGTTATATATATTTTATTTAAATAATAGAATAAGAAATGGATTGATCAATATACAGTAATTCCCTCCAGAATAATGTACTTAAACTTTTCTTCTGATATTTTCATAAATAGTAGCCAAATTAAATAACAATTTCCAGGTCAGATTCTTGGTCCCAGTCACTAAGCTTCAGGACAGTAACTCTCCTCAGCTGATGTCTAAAAATCATTCAAATTCTTTATTTTTGAAAGAAAATGAAATTCTAACTTAATGGGGTTATTTGAATTGAAAATTTTTAATAATAAATTGCAAATTTTATAATAATTATCATCTTATCTGAAACAATTTTTTATCAATTTTTAATAGTTTTAATAATAATAATACTTTCTCTATTTTATTTATTTGTTTTATTTTACTACATTCTTTTGCCTAAATATAATTGAGGCAACTTTTTTCTTTTTCTAACTATGGTCAATCGCTCTCCAAATTTCATTTTTATAGGACTTAATAGATATAAACTATGCAATTAATAAATATACACACAAAAAATACCTGATAAAAACAGAGTATTATTGTATAATACATACATATTTGTTAGTTTTACTATAAATATGTAGTATTTATATTGTTTTAAATAAAATCAATCTCATGTCCACATTTATTGATAAAATAGTGCGTCGCGCGCGAATAAAGATTCAGAAATTATACCGGTCTGGTAAAGACGTTCCAACTCTTTCTATCTATATCTATCACTGTGGCTCTACGGAACTCGAAAGTTCTTGGCCGCAGCAACCACACCCCTCCAAGTATTTCTATTCTGATCCACACCCTCCAGTCCCTAACCTCTCCTATCTCTCTCACACCCCTTCCCACATTATCCTCCCACCGCGTCCTTGGTCTTCCAAGCGGACGTTTCCCACACGGTCTCCCTACCAATATATATTTCGCCATTCTATCTTCTCCCATTCTAGCCATGTGTCTTGCCTTCATCAGCCTTCTCGATTTTATAATTCTAACTATATCTCGAGATGCATAGAGGTCATGCAATTCCTTGTTATGCATCCACCATTTCCCGGTGACCTCATCTTTCTTTGGCCCATATATATATATATATTAATTTTTATTCTCTTTACAAAACTTATCTAACTAGAAACCAGAATTATAAAGCTTATTGGTTTATCCAAAGACTGAATATGTGTTATAATTAAATTTCAATAAATTTATAATAATATTATAGAATTTGAGAATTATTTTATAAAATAATTATTATACCTTCATCCAATTTAATATATTCAATAAACAATTATTTACACTAAAAATTTAGATTAATAAATTAATTTTTGTTTAATTTTTTTGTTTTGATTGTCAATTTGTCTAAATATTTAAAAACAAATTAACATGTAAATTTGTGACTCTTTCAATTTTTAGTCACTACATTAAAAAACCATTGAAGTATATTTTTATCAACTATAAATTTCAAATGGAACGTAGACGAAATAATATTTAAAAAAGATGATATGTTAGTTTGCAGAGTTATTTTTGTTTTATTGTCTATCGTGACTAGAATATCTCTTATCTAGATAATTTTCAATTATATATATCATAATAAGAATACATCATTTTCTCCTGATATTCAAATAATGGGAAATGTTACATTTCTACAACCAAACATAATTACTGCTTTTTTCGTTCTCTCTGACACAAATAAACCCATTTAATTCTTGTGTTTTGCAAGATACTATATAATTCAATAAAACAACTTTTGAAGCTTTGTTTAAATCATTGAAATTTTTTATAATCATATTATTTGTTTACAATTTTTGCAATAAATAAAATACATACATTTTTTTGATCACTTTTATCTAAAAGCTTTGAGGTGCGGGGGAGGGGTGGAGGAGAAATTAGAAATTAAATGATAAATTTTCTAGACCAAATTGTGTCTTTTATATTGCTCATGTACATTGGTGAAATGTACAATGTGGTTTAAGCAAACGTTATATTATTGTTATTGCAGCAAGGTGCCCGTTGGTAAAGCCCATTCAGCCGAAAATTGGATTAATATTATTCAATTCTAAATTTTATATTACCTTATCTCATATAAAACCCAACAGAGTTCAATATTAAAGTTAATAAGATTAAAGAATGTTGGATCATTGTATAGGTAGACAAACCATATTATCTATATTTTCTCATTTTATGAGTTTCGAAGCTTTTAATCCAGTAATAATTTATCTTTCTTTTCAATGATTATGAATTATATAATGGATGCTACTTGAATATTAAATGGGGAGTACAGATTCATTGCATTCACCTTCCAACATGAAGTGGAGATTATCTAATATACAACCAAGCTTAGTCAACCAAATCTCTTCACTCTTTTGTTTATTGAATCTCAAGTAGAATGTAAATTAAATTAAGAGACTATATTTATGTAATTGTTCTAATAGTTCAAATAATATTCTAATTTTTTTTTTTTTATATTTAATTATTTATTTTTATTCTTCTATTTACAAATAAAATATAATTAGGGATAAACTTTGACACCTCCCACTCAATTTTTAACGATTATGCTTCTGACACAAACATTTAGCAAAAAATAAGCCTACCAAAGATTTAAGCCTTAATAGGATAGATGATTTATATCTATAAAAAATGATTGTTATAATAATTATAGTAATTTTGTTTTTTTAAAAAATATATTAATTACCATAAGTGATTAATTATTAAAATCTATTAACTTATGTTTAAAAATAGACTAATATATATAAATCAGTTTGGTAAAGTATATGGTACCAATCGTTAAACCATTTATAAAAAAACAACAATTAGAAACTATTTTGTGCTAATTGTTTCTGAATTGCAAATATAATAATTAATAATATGAACATAAATATATTTTTATTCATATATTCATATATAATGCCAAGTTTGCTGATAATTGTTTATATTTATTCAGGCATCGCAATATTGTGATAATTTGTTTATAACTATTGCTTATGGAGGACATTTATTAATTAAAAAATAACAATATTTTTAATAAAGTTATTTTCACTTTTTTATTCATTTCTCTGTATTATATATGGAAACTTTCTATCTATCTATCTCTGTGACTCTACGGAACTCGAAAGTTCTTGGCCGCAGCAACCACTCCCCTCCAAGTATTCCTATTCTGAGCCACAACCTTCCAGTCTCTATCCTCTCCCATCTCTCTCACGTCCTTTCCCACATTATCCACCCACCGTGTCCTTGGCCTTCCAAGAGGACGTCTCCCTACCAATATATTTTTTGCCATTCTATCTTCTCCCATTCTAGCCACGTGTCCTGCCCACCGTAGCCTTCTCGATTTTATAATTCTAATTCTGGAGATGCATAGAGGTCATGCAATTCCTCGTTATGCAATCTTCGCCATTCCCCGGTGACCCCATCTTTCTTTGGCCCATAAATGCTTCCTATAGAATCCTATTCTCAAATACTCTAAATCTACTCTCATCACCTAAGGTCATAGACCATTACTCACATCCATATAATACAACCAGTAAAATAATTGTTTTATATATATTAACTTTTATCCCCTTTGATAATAATTTTTATGCGATAAACCCCTTTATTGCATGATAACAGGCATTTCCCGATTGTAACCTCGTTTTAAACTAATCTCGAATATTATTATCTTTCGTTATCACAGAACTTAAGTATTTAAATTTTTCTACATTTTCAAATTCTATATCTTGCATATTAAGATTTTGTATGTTAATACTATTCCTCTCTGTTACTAAATATTTTGTCTTAGCATTATTATTTTCTGGTCCCACCTCTTTCCCTGCTTCAATTAATTTTTCTACACTATCTATAATTGCAATTGCCGAATCTCATATGGTAACTTTCACCTATGATAACAAAAAAAAAATAAATTAAATAGAATAAAATAACATATATTTAAATTAAATAAAATTAATTAAATTATAAATTAAAATTAATTAATACTATTTATTAAACCAGCGCGTGTTTGTCTCTTTAATGATGGCACCACGTCACGTGCTGGCGCGTGATTTGCAGTGTTAAAAAATTAATTCCGGTACTTTCAGCGATTGAATCGAGTTAAAATTCTATTTATAAAAACTATCAAAGATATATCTTTATTTTTAAGTTCACTTTAGAGGAAACAAAATCAAAACGTGGTAGGTAATGACCCCCTCCGGTTGAGCTTCATTTCTCAAAAGTTGATAGAAAACTAAGAATTTTGAATAATGCCAGTATACCAAATTTCATTATTCTAGCTCAAACCATTTTTGCTTAATCTTGTCTACATATACACACACAAACAGACACACACTCACACAGAGAGAGAAAGGTTTTTCTGAACCTTAGTGAAAATGACTCAGGGAGCTTCAAAACGTATAAAACCATCAAAATCTCGACATCGACAATTTTCGTGACTGCAATACTATCTGTGGCGAGATAGTAAAAAGTGAAACAACCCATTTGTAATATAAATTATTCATATAAAATAGCTATTTGAGTTTCATAATATTTATTTGATTATTATGAATAAATCCTCAATAAAATATTACATGATTTTTATCCCAGAAAATTCTATTTATCACCAGACATTTAACGAAAATATTGAGAATACAACTATTATTATTAATATAAATTATTATTAGAATTATTGTGTAATGTAATTTATTATATAAAATATAAACTATTTAGTATAAAGTACTGTCTATCTTTAAATCGAAAAGTTTATCATTTAAATATTGAAAATTCAAAAAAATGTCTATAAACATATAAAGTGTTTTATGTCAATTTTAAATTAGAGTTGTAAGATTCTAGATTAGCGAATTACATTAAAAATTTTATTTTTATTATAAATAGATTATTTTTATTAACTCGTTCTAATTTGTTAGAATTACATTTGTTTTTTTTAATGATAAATAATAATTATTTTCATAAATTTTAAAATAATGTAATTATTAGTAGAAAATCAATATCAAGTGCTAAATTTTATTTTTATTATTTTTAATCTACCTGATCAACTAAATTAAAATTTTACATTATAGTGCTTTTCCCTTTTTCTTTTTACTGTCTTTTTTAACGACTCCTCATTAATTACTCATACTCATACTCTTGTAAGACTTTCAAATTAAAATTAATTTTAATTATTTTTTTCCTACAATAAGGACGATAAAACGTTACATGAATTGATATTAAAGTGGAAAATAAAATCTACGTTTTTAAGTGTAAATAAATAAGATCATAAAAAACGATTATAGTATATAGTAGGTCAAGCCTTGATCTAATAAAAAGTGAAGTACAATTGTAAATAATTGCTTGTAAATTTACTTTTCCCAATCGTAAAAGTATTCTCATGCCTCTTCAATTATTTCCTTAGAATAGATCCATTAAAAGAAAAAGTAAAAAATTCTCTCGAAATATTTATCCTTGGTTCTTACTTTAAGGGCCAATTTCAATGGAATTAACCTTTGGCTGCCCTGGCTATCCGTTAATCCATATCGGAAAAGTAATCAAGAAAGTGGAAAAAAAATTTTTGAGGAATTTAAATATTCGATAGAAACAATAGATTAGAATACAATTCAATTTATTCAGAGCCAGTTTCAAATTATTAGAATATATTGATACTTCTCTTCATAAAATATATTGACTCAATATTTATTCATAAACAAAACAAAAATATCTTTAATGTTAATAATGATCTATAATGCATTTACTTAAATTAACAACAATTTTATTGATTAGAAAATTACTATAATATTTCATCACTTTGAAGAAGAAACGTTTTTTCAATGATTAATTTTTCATAAACAAACAAATTAATAAATAAATGAAAATATTATATTTTATCAATTACTATTAAACAAGTGAGGTATCGTTTAAAAATATTTAACATTGTTATAAAAGAAATTTAAATTTGGTCATTTTATAAAATTTAGATATTTATTTAAAGAAAGACTTATTTTTAAAGAAAAATAGTTTTTGAAAAAACAAAACAAACTTATTTACTTTAAACAAAGCATTTCATATTTAATATTTAAAGATAACAACAAAGTCTTAACATCATTTTTTTGGAGTTACTTTTTGTTTGATATTGATTAAATACTTTATTATTATTATTTATTAAATATTACAAATAAAAGTGAATGAATATATAAATTACTTAAATACTATTCCTATGAAAATAATTTATTTTCGAAAAGTTTGAAAATAAAAAATCGAAATTATTACAGTTTGATTTTTTAAAATCATGAATACAATATAATTTATATTTATTTATTTTATTTATTTAGAGAGATTCATACCTTCCCTTTTTATACTACATTTTAATATCACAATAAGGAATAATCACTAATTTATCACAAATTAATTCTAAATATCACCATTCTAGATATTAAAATTTAATTATTTTTACTACATAGTATGATGTTTACTGTTCCAGTTCTATTTCCAGTATTTTAAGAAATTCACACCATTTAACTTATTTGTTTAATTAAAATTAATCTATCCGACGATAATTTTCCATCCCCCCTATCGTCCTTTGGTCTTGTCTCCATTTGTTTCATTCCTTCATAAAAATATAATATTATTTAATTTCACCACCCTTTTCAAATTTTGGTAATATGCTTATATTCAAATCAAAAGAATATTTTTGTTTTACTTATTTGTAAATTATATATATAAATGAAATAATTTAATATATATAAAAATAAATAAAAACTAATTATTCAGTAACCAATGCAGTTGAATAAAGTTCCACTAAGCAAAACCACTTAAGCATCAAATTCTCTTTACTCCATTAAATGTTTAAAGAAAGTGGAATTGTAAATTCTAGTGTTCTTTGATGTGATTCCCATTAATCCCGAAGTAGTCCTTCCCAAGGGCCTATTTATATTCATCTGTCCAAAACTTTCTCATTCCATTCCATTATATTCGAAAAATGTCCCTTACTTAAATTTAAATCACCCCCTACCAACAAAATAACTAATTTTATATTCTCTCTTTTCTCCATTGATTTTAAGTGAAATTCTAACGGTTCATGAATTCTAATGTTCTCAAAATCCTCGCTGAATCTAGAATAGGAGATTCAGGAGTTTGGGTTGAGACTTGCAATTGGGTTTATAACCTCCTGCCTTTATATAGATGAATACTCACATAACTGTATGATATTCCTGAATTATCATCATATGCATTCCGTTGTTCAATTTTCTAACATTTGCTATTCATTTGCTTTACTATGTAGGGTTACTATTTAAATCCGCTAATACTCAATCAATAAATTTACTCCAAGTCAATTCAAATTCAATTCATCAAACTAGCTTCACCATCATTATTAGTTTATCAGCTTCGTTACAAACACAAAATAATATAAACCTATATATATAAATTATTTAATCTGATTATATGAGTTTTTTATGTCGTATTTTGAAAAGAGCATTGAAAATATTTTTGTAATTCTTCTATTAAAATTTTTGAATTAGATTCAAAAATTCTCTCTGTTTACATCCCATTTTGTGCAAAATTATATTGATTTTTAGTAAACAAGGTTTTACATAAACTATAGGTCCAGTGAAGAGTTGATGGTAGTTAGGGTGACCAAATGTCCCGATTTTCCGGGATTGTCCCGATTTTAAGTGCTCTGTCCCGTCGACCCGAAAAATGTCTTCGGAACAGTCTATTGCCCCGGTTGTTAAATATTTAGGTCAGACGAACGTTTTCTTACAATCAGTTTGACTCTTATTTTCGATTTTTCATTCAATAAGGCTCTAAAAAAAAGGTAAATTTTTTTACAAATGTCCCGGTTGGGTGTTTTCTAAATATGGTCACCCTAATGATAGTAAAATATCGATTTAAATATATACTAGTATTTTAAGAAAATAAATCTTGATCAACAGGGCTAAGGGTCTAATTGTAGGTATGATAGGTCGATTGAGAACTTAATCAATCGAATTTCTATAAACGTATATTAAAAAAACTTGCTATTAATGATTTAAGGAGATAATTCATATTCATCATATACAGTATTATTTAGACATAAATGATCAACAAAGTTGTTTAATATAATTTTGTTGAAACTTTTGTGGTTAGTTGTCAAAATTAGAAACTTTGAATGAAACCACATAATTGTACTTTAAATCGTTTATCATTAAGCTCTAAATAGATTTATGTAACATGTCGTTCTAAATCGATTAGGAAATTAATTATAATTATTAATAGATTTATTATTTTCATATACAGGTTGAATTTTAATTAACTTTGATTCAGAAAAACTCATACAAAATAAGTTTTATTATTATTATTATTATTTATCTTGTTAAACATAAAATTTTTGTTGTTATCAAATTGAAAACCTCCATCAAATTTCTATCCATCGTTTTCTCAAAATCTATTGTTTGTATTGTTATCATAAGGAACTCGAATAGTTAGTTATTTGGTTCAAAGATTTTAATTAGTTAAAACTCAGACTGCAGGAAACCTGAAAACTGAATAACTGAATTTATTTCCCGTAAATAATATTTAATTTTTTTTACGTATTCTTTAAGAATCCTGAATAACAAAAAAAAAAAAAAAAACACTTCACTTTTAACCCAAATAAATTTTTATTAAAATTCACAATTTTCTTTAAAAATTAATTAAAATAACCAACTATTATCATGGTCAATATTATTGAAGATTTTAATGGGTTTTATTTATTAAAACAAACATTATTTGATTATTATATCTTTAAATTTAGTAAATTATATATTTTTTTTATTAAATTTTTATATACTTATTTGACCAATTAAAAATCTTTACTTAATGAACATTCAGATATGGAAATACAGGATTTAAATAAAAGATTTTTATATTTTAAGAGATATAATAAAAACAAACAGAAGTCTAATATATATAATATATACTTTTATACTTAAAATATTTTTAGATAAAACACTAAATAAAAGTTAAACATACCAAAATTTAAATTATTATCTATGTGTAGGGTGGCCATATTTCGAAAACCCCAAACCGGGACAAACGGTTTACTTTTTTTTTTTTTAGAACCAAATTGAAAAAATTTAGAAAAAAAGACGTAAATGTTTAAAAGTCTAGTCCAGAAAACGTTATACCTTTTTTTTAAGAACCTAATTGAAAAAAAAATCGGAAATGTCCTACGTTTGGTACAGAGCACTTAATATCGAGACATTTGGTCACCCTATCTATGTGAAGTTAATTCAAACATTGAAAAAGTACGTTTTTTTACTCCAAATAAGATAATTATTTATTTGTTTATTTACGAAGTCATTTAACCAAAAAAATGACCTTTTAACATGAAATAATCGATCTGATTCAAATTGCTCTAATTCCCAATCTGTTTAATTTCTCAATAAATTGTAATTTAATTTAATTTATAGTTGCAATCGAAATTTATAATCCTTGATATGCAAATGTTCATAAATATGATCTAGTTTTTAAAGACTACAATTTATCCCTTTGTTTGTTTCATTATTAATTATAATTCAATAATAGTTTGCATTTTTAAGCCATTTTAAGCGTTTTTATTCATTAAGTTTTATGTTTTAAATAAATCTATGATTTTATCTTATAATTTTCAATTATAATGCAAAATATTTAGTTGTTATTAATTTATTATTTTAATCATATATATCAACAGTTAATGATCTGTGTAATTAACTGCCAAAGAATGTTGCATAGTGTTGATTAGAAATATCTATGGTACTTATATGAAATATCTATATTAAATATAATCCAATCAACACATAAAAGGTGGTATTATAATTGAATAAATTTTTTAATTTTAAATCCTCAATTTCCTAAATGATTCTTTTTTTATTTTATTGAACGAAATCGATACTGGAGTAAAGATCTAATCTAATTTGTTTGAAATTATCTCTAGTTCACATTAAAGGTTGGCATTTTCTTGGCACAATAGGCCATTGGCATTCAAGAATAGCTGCCAATTAAACGAATGTCTTCCGAAATTGTTCTTTTTGATCCAAAAGAAACTAGGTGTATATATTTCAATTCTTACTCCGCTTTAAAAAATTCAAAACAAATTAAGAAAACAAAAAAACAAAAAAATCAAAATAACTACTTAGTTTTTTTTCTTTTCATTATTTATTAAAATTATTCTATAATTTCAAAAATATTTTTTTGTTATTCTCTTTGATGTTGAATTTTCATGACTTAAATTTTCTTTTTACAAATTTAAATTTTTATTATTATTTGAAATAATCATATATTTTTATATTCTTCAATTTAATTGATTTTTTTATTTATGGATAATTTATAAGAATGGCTGATTTTAATGTAGAGTAAAAAGAACAAGATTCCAACCTAGAAAGCATTTTGTTAGGCAGATTTACATATGAAAATTTTCTTTAAGGCCCTATTCAAAGCTGGATCAAAAGAATCCGGGGAACCCTTTGTGATTTGATGGGCTGGAAGGTTTAAAGGAGCTATCAAAAGTGTCAGTTTCACAGACATACTTTATAAAGGAGCTCTATCCTGATTAGAAATAAAATGAAACTGAATTAAAGCTTTCCAGTAAAACCATCATAACCTATAAATTCGAAAATACTGCTCTTTGAGGAAAAAATAATTTATTAAAAAATATTATTAATAAACGGGTACTTGAGCGTATTGCACATCATTTACTTAGCACATGGATTAGTTAAATAAATTACACTAATGATAATTATCTTTGAAAATTATAACGTCCTTAATTTAAGGATCTACATCAATATCCTCGTAATAAATAATAAATAAACAAGTATACCTTGTTAAATATAAGGAACTCAGGATAGAAATTAGTCTAATTATGAGATTAGATAACAATCCAATTAATTATGATATATAAACAATGAAGCATCGTTAATATATAGATTAAATAATGTCTCTTGGGGAAACCACCCTTTCTGAATATATGTATCACATTGAATAATAAATAAAAATAATTTTGTTAATTTTATTAAAATATTACTATTTGTTAACCTAACAATAACAATTATTTTATCTCTGTTTTAAACTTTTAATATAAATAATAATTTAATGAAATGCAAATAGTAATAACAATCAAAGAAATAAATTTGAATTTAAATCTAAATATAAACCTAATTTTTTGATTTTATAAATATTTAGAATGGTCTCTACATTTATTTATAAAGTTTTAGTATAGAAGCCAGATAGAAATTTCATTTTGCTACAATCCATCAGATGGCAGCATTTATCAAAAGCGCCTGATATATATGCAACTACGTTAAAATACAATGTATTTATTCTTAAGACTAATCTAATCTACTTTTCAGTGTTAAACAGAAAACATATATATAGGGTAAACGTACCAGTAGTTGACCACTGTACCAGTAATTGACTATTTGATAGATTTTTTATCAAAATAAGCTTTTTCATTTCAAATTTAGCATGAGATATCGATAAATATCAAAAAGAGCCTCTTCCGGATTGATTAACAATGAAACAGAGAAATTAAAAAACTTATTATGATAAAAAATCTATCAAATGGTCAATTACGTGGTACGGTAGTCAACTACTAGTTCGTTTATCTTATATATATTTATATATTTATATATATATAATTCAAGCAAGAAAGTTTACAAGAGTAATCTTTAAACATCTTAACGTACTAATTTTGAAACTTTATTGCTGCATTAGATTCTTTTAAAATACAAACATCATCATTTATAAAATAAAATTGACAAGAATAAAATACTCATCTTATTGGTTATTAGGCCATTTCATTACGCAACTTAATTAAATAATTATTTAATAGATTATTGACCAAATACATATAAATTTAAATAAAATATATTTTATTATTACAAATATCATCGAACATAAAATATTTGATAAAATATACATAATTTAAGTTAATTAATTATAACTATTATATATAAAAATATGTGTAAGCTAATATATTTTAAAGTTGATGTTGGAAAGGAATTTTTTCTTTGATAAAAAAAAATTGAAAAGAGTTTAGATGGAATGTTTTGTTGCACGCATTGTATTAAATCATGTGTTTGGAAATTTCAAGGTATCAATTGTTAGAGATTACTCAGAACATGGCAGAATAGAACAATATGGGGTGAGTTTTGTTCATGAAGCGATGTGTTTATGTCGTGGGAGTTTGTATGAAATCAATTTTGATGGACACCTTCCATTTATCTCCCATACGAGCCATCAAGACTTGGGATTCAATTACAAAGTTATAGTCCCACCAGCCATCCAAATGGAATCCAATTTATATTTTTAACAGGAAGTTTTTCAGTTTTTTTTCAATCTTCAAATCACTGTCATTTATTTTTATTTTAAATGTCTAAATTAACGAAAGGCAGGTGGAAAATTGGATTGAATCAGTGGTTTTTCAACTTTTGAAGATGAAGAAGTTTTTCAAAATTTATTACTATATCAGATATAAAAGAAATACAACAAAATTAAGTGAGTGCTCTTTATTTGGTACATATATATAGTAGATATTTTGATCACTTCAATGAGAGCAATTAAAGAAAAATTAGTTCCTTTTTTTCTTTCTGAAGAATCAAAAATATCACAAAATAACAAAATTTGTATTTTTTTAAATTTGTTTTTAAAAATAAATAATCAACATAGTTTATCAAAAACAAATTCACAAAAATTAATATTTTTCATTTAAATTTCAAAAAATTTCCATTTAATGTTTTTTAAAATTGTTATTTTTTTTATAATATATTTTATAATAGAAAAAAAAATAATTTAAAGACAAATTCCTCAACTCAAATTATATTGCAGTTTAGCTTCTCTGAATCAGTAAATTTATATAAATATTTGATATAGTATTCTAATATATCATGATATAATTTGGAGATATATGTTTGTGAAGAGGTCAAAAGTAAATAGATCGAAGCTATATTTAAGTTGGTCTTCCCAATGTTAAAGTCACTTTAGAGTCACAAAACCATCGTTAAAATGGCACGTATCAATGATCTACTTTGAAAGGGAATTTGTTCATTCAAAACAAAACAATTCTGATCTTTTCCTGGATCAAATTCAAAAACAAATTTTAAAAATTGCACCTAAAATGCATAATTTTTATACGGATATTTACATTTTTAAAATAATCACAATTAATATAGAAATTTCCAATTTAATTTTTATGAAACTTAATATTGAGATCAGTTTAGTTTAAATTATTCAATATTCAATTAGTAAACGTCCGGCTAGTAAATTGAGAACAATTTGGGGGACAATATAAACCGAGATGAGTATATTGAAAAAAGTCCTTTTACAGGATTATTGTTGTTCAATCAATAGGTAGATTCAATGTTCAGTGACTCTAAAACAAAGCCTAAGTTTCTAATATTTCTTTATTTTATCACAATTAATAATTAGACTACTAAGAAGAGAAATAACTCATACGATACATAAATTTCCTTTGGAAGTTTGATATATGGATTATTCAAAGAATATATAATATATAATATAAAAAATAGAGATTTACAGTTTAATTTTTGATAAAATTCGTAATGTTTAAATTAAACAGATATAACGGTTTTTTATTTTTAATTTAGAACTGATGTCATTACAAATAAAGTCTTAACGCAATAACTTCAAGTAGGTTTATAGATTATTGCATTATAATAATTTCTAAGTATAAATTGTGATTCTGGTACGGTACCAGAAGTAACATTAATTATAATTAGTTTTCAGTTATATTTAACGAGTTTGATTCTTTATTCTAGTCCCAGGCATTTCTCTCTGAGGTTTATCCTACTTGATAAAAATTAGGAAGCTTCTTTAAATAAAAAGTAGCGGCCTCCATTCAAAGTACTTAAGATAAAGTTTGAGAGGATACGTTATACTGATCATACAACACCTTTATTCAATTTATGCGACGACCGGCTTGATAGGCACTCTCCTTTCATAGAATGTATAAAAGTCTGAGGATTTCTTTTCATTTATATTTATTGTTTTGTGTGATTGACTTATTTTTTTATTTCTCTGTAATTCATTAAGAATGATAAGACAAATAAATGTGGTACTTAAATTTGTTTTAATTTTGTAACAAAAATAACGATTAACTACTCGGCCTAATTATAATATTGTTTATAATTATCAATGGGGATCTTTGAAATTTTGGCTTTAAAAATTGAAATTTTACCACCGAGTTCAAATTTTCAATAATAAATGTAGTCCATAATCAAATATTTATTTAGTAGTTATGTCCCATGAAACCTGATAATATCATATTCCTCTATTCTGTTTCATCATAAGCTTTCATTTCTAGAATGAAAAATAATTAATTTCAAATATTAAAGCATATCGTTTGAAATTATCCCCATTAGCTCTCCAGGGCGCAATTAAGATTCAATTCCCCCTTGTCCTCTTCGAAGCTTCCATGCCTTTCTGATTCAATATAATTAATAATTCCAAGGTACGATTGATATTTCTAATAGTAGTTGTATATCCATCTATCCATCATACATTCATCGAATTGGTTTATTATCCTTGATAACGGTGTTATTATGAAACGACAGTTTAATTAAGCCATAAGGCAATAGATTTTACATGCTGTAACTTAGGAAATCTTCATTTAACTCAAATGGAACTGTCATTTGTGTTTAATAATTTTCTCCTAGAAATCATTTACCACTCACTCACTGTCTCTTTTTACTTCCACCTATGAAACTTGGTTGGTGTGCTATTCAACTTTACTCTTTACGCTTTTTATTAGTTTCTGTTTCATGACAACCATTTGATAAATACATATTTCTAAAGATTAATATAATATTTTTTCCTTGAAAGAAATAATTATTTTACACTATTAGAACGCAGGTACTAGGCATCATTAATCATCACGAATTGACTAGAAAGAAATACATCAAATATAGGAAAATACACTGAAAGACGATTTATAATTTTAATAACCAACATAATAAAATTAATTTCCTGTTTTTTACACTAAAAAAATGATTTTTGTTTTTTTTTGGTTTTTTTCTTTAATAAATGATTAACTATATTTAAAGTTAAATATTACGGAACATTTTAATTTTAATTAATTATATTAAAATTAATAAAATACTTACTAATATATTAAAAACATATATTTCATAACATTTAGATACAATATACTTACATATTATTTTAATTTTTTAAAATTTAAATTTTTATAATATTTCTAAATACTATATTGATTTTTTTTAATAGCTATATCTTTAAATTCTAATAATTTCCTTCATTGAATCCTTTACACTTTATTTTGTATAATATAATTTACAATAAAGATAATTATCGACACCTTTGTAAGGATTCCCTCCTTGAAAAGTTTAAATATCTTATTGAAAACTATTGTATGAAAATTAATCGTAATTTCATGATCAACGTTTTAGATCAACGATTCCCAAAGTGGTCTATATCGACACCCAGGGGTCTATGGCAACCCGCAAGAGGTCTACGTCAGCGGATAAAAAATTTGGGGGTCCATGAAATGAAAATGGGGGTCTTCGATAATGGTTTTCAAGCCTATTTACTTACATTATACTATCTTATAATTCAATTCAATATGGCTCTAAAAAAACAAAAGGTAAATTTTTTTTAATAAAAATCAATTTCAGTTTAAGGTTTACTCAAAACCGAAAAACATGCCAAGGGATCTACGACACAAAAAAATTTGGGAACCTATGTTTTAGATGGTACACTCACTATGATTTACCATTAATATAAGTAGACTTAGTATTAATATTATCAATTTTTTTTTCGAGTTTTTTTCTTCGATTTATGTCTAATATACAAATATGTTTTCATATAGATATTTAATTGAAAAATTATATAACATTTTTTTTTCAAGAATTAATTTGTTTAAAACTATTTCTGAATTTAAATATATGAATTAAAAATATCACCATTTACACCATTAAACAAACAACTCCTACCTACCTAATGACACACATGCAATATTTTTTCTACTAATTTTATTGGTATATTATTCATATAAATATATATATGTATATATAAATTGTATAAAGCCGTCGTTCAATCACCTCTTTCATGTCTTATTCGTGTTCAACTAAAAAAACATATTTCTTTTCTTTAATTACTCTTCTTAAAACTATTTCACAATCAGATATGGAAAGTTTCTAATTTTATTAGAACGCGTATTGCTATTAATATTATTGCATTGGTCAACATTTATGTGTATATTTTTTGTTGATATTATTTAAGTATATTTATTATAAATCGATTTCTTATTATTGTTTTATATGAAATACATTTTAATTTTTAATAAATTTTGTTTTATTATTATTATTATTAAAATTTGAAAAAGGGCCTAATTTCCAAACACACTTTTAAAAAAAATTATATTAAATATAATTTCTATTGATATAGATTCTTTTTATAAAAAAAATATTTGAATTACTTTTTAATAACATAATTATATATATACTATTTAAAGAGTGATTAGAGAGATAAAAAAAATTGATAAAATTAATGGAGCAATTAATTTTATTTGCTTAATAATAAAATGGTTTTTGTATTTCGTAAAACTTACTTAAAATATTCTCTTTAACCTTCTTATCCCTCCTCACTTAAGTTTGTGAGACGAGTTGATTTTAGAATAAATAATATCAATTGTAAATATATGTATAAGAAATATAAATTAAATGGAAGCATATTTAATTAAAATTAGCTGGAGTGTCTCCACTCGACTATCTCGCAATTTGAATTGGATTAAATAACAAAATATATTATATTTAAATTAAATTTAATTAATTATAAATTATAAATAATAAATATTAAATCAGCGCATGTTTGGCTTTTTGTTGATGGCACCACGTCACGTGTTGGCGCGTGAGATTTGCAGTGTTTAAAAATTAATTCTGGTAATTTCAGCGAATCGATCAAGCTGAAATTCTATATATAGTAGTTTTATACAATTATTAATAATGTGAAAAATTATCAAACATATATCTTTATTTTTACGGTCACTTTAGAGGAAAAAAAATCAAAACGTTGTAAGTAATGACCCTCTTCCGGTTGAGCTACATTTCTCAAAAGTTGATAGAAAACTACGAATTTTGAATAATGCTCATGTACCAAATTTCATCATTCTAGCTCAAACCGTTTTTCCGTAATCTTGGTTACATACATACACACACACACACACACAGACATTTTTCTCAACCTTAGTGAAAATGATTCAGGAACCTTTAAAACGTATAAAAACATCAAAATCTCAACATCGAAAATTTTCGTGATCGCAATACTATCTCTTTCGAGATAGTAAAAATGGCCTGAATTAGAAATTTTTAAAATAAAATTAATATAATATAAATTATTTTTTCCAAATTATTTTACTAAATTTTATTATTATTATTTTTTTTTATTAATTTATTAAACAAATAAAACTTATGTTCAAAAATTTTTAATTTTTATGAAATTTTAACTACCTACTTACTATTATCATTTATAACAAGTTGAAAAATTAAAATATTTTTAAATTTTGTATTCTGTTCTCATCTGTTTAGATTTTTTTAATAAATATATTTTATTTAAATAATATATATAACAGATATTTATTTAATTTATATTGAAATTAATAAACTTAAAAAAAATAAACTTAAAAAAAAAATAAACTGAATTGTTTTTAAATTCATATGATCTTTTGTGATAACTTTTATTTCCTGATTTATTTTCAACAATAAAATAAAATAAATTAAAATAATAATTCAAAAAAAAAAAAATACAGAATTATATTAACTTTCAGTAATTTGATAAAATTGTTGTGTTGGGAGATTTTATTAAAATAATTGGGGTGGCTTTGAAAAAAACAGAATTTTGAGTGACTAGAAACCAACACAAATGGAAAATGAAAATGGCTCGATGGATAAAGTAAGTTGAGTGGAGGACCAGGCAACAGAGAGGGTGGTTTTTTAGAGATCAGGGGATGAGCCAGGCGGACTGTGACACCATCAAAGCGATCTGGCACCCTTTGTGTCGCCGAGCACATTTGGCATTGGGTTCCAACATGGCGTCTCGACGAGCCATTTAACCCCTGAAGATACCCTAAACACGAAAAGAACCAATTCTTTTTTTAAATAAAAAAACATTCACTTCCCTAAAGCCCTTAATCGAATTTATAAATTAGATCCTAATATATACATATATATATACATAATTGTATTGATTTTTTCCAAAAGTCATTTTAAAAAGAATTTCTTAAAAATATCCTAGCTTATCCTATTATTATTAAAAAAAGTTTAAATTAAAAGATTGTTATGCTTAACTTTTTAACTATTATAATTATACTAGACAAACTAATTGCAAACGCTGTTTACAATTTAAATTTAAACTGAATTTATCGTGGTTTGCAGCAATTAATTGACAATAAATTGCGTAAAAACACTGGATATTCCAAAATCATGCCATTTACATTTGTCGGTTTAGGAAACTTGTCTTTACCCTGGTAACAACTGTTAAACATTTTATCTGCCGGGCGTTCTTTATTAAAATTCAAGGAGCCACAAAACTGACAAATGGAATCTATTAACCCGTAATCATGACAAATAACTTGGTTTTCATTAAATTCTTCACTATATGAAACTTGTAATTCTTCTATTAATTGTTGTGATAATCGAATGCGATAATTAAATAATTCAGCCGATAATCTATGAGCCTGTGATTCCGCATTTCTATTTCTATTACTTCGTTCTTGTGTCTGCTCAGGGTGTTTCTCTTGCTCTTTGACGGACATGCCTCTCTACATCTCTTCGTTTTTCTCTATTCAAGCCTCTTTTTTTCATTGGGGCTTTCCATTGTTATATCTGTATGAAAGTGGGAAAATATATCTTCAATTTATATTTTCATTATATAAATAGAATTATTATACTTACAAAAATTAAAATTAATAGTTTATTAATTATTCTTTACAAACTGTTTACAAAATTATTATCAAAAAATATTTTTTCAAACATATTATTATGGTATTTGTGAAGATATCTCAAATTTCAATCTTGATATAAGCGAGTTTTTAAGTTTGCCAGAAGAAATAAACCATTCATTCGTAAAGGAGATGAACAAAATTATTTATTTTATATTATAAATATACTAATTATATAATAGATTATATTAATACATAATATTGTAAAATAGTAATTATCTATAAATATATTAATAAGAGTTAATGTATATCAACAAATCCAAACACCAAGAAAAAAGTGGATTAAAAGAATGAAATATAGGCATATTATAATGTGCGTGAAGTTAGCACCGCCATTTTATAATTACAGAAAAAACGCAATTGTGCTAGGTTGTGCTAAGTTTGTGCTACGTTGTGCCGCAAACGCCAGTCACCCATCTCAAAAAACAAACCGGAAAATAAAAAAAAACCGGTTTTTTTGCTGGCACCGCCATTTTGTTTTTCCAAAAAAACAAAAATTGTGCTGGATACTATCTTGGCTACTAAACATTGTGCCGCAAACAGAACAACTCTGGCTCTTTCCGTTTAGGAGAAAAAAAATATCCAAATTTAATATTATAAGACATAGTATTAAACCTCTTATAATTTTTTCTGAGAGAGAGATAAACAAATTATGCGAGTTGTGCTAAGTTGTGCTGGTTGAATACAACAAAGTATCTTTCATTAATAAAATAAATGTTGCATAGCTTGCGAAAAAAATGGCAAAAAGTAAGATAGCAAAAACTGAAAATTTACATTTTTGAATTTTCGAAAGTTGTGCTGAATTGTGCTAGTCGACTACAACAACTTTCCCTAATGGCACAATTTCGTCAGATCAAAACTGTCCATGGTACAGCCCAAAATAGATTTTGGTTTGCCCGGTAATCATTATTTCGATCTTTAATTGCATTTTAATCTCGAACGAATACAGAAATCGAAATTCTGCGAGTTGTGCTAAGTTGTGCTGGTTGAATACAACAAAGTATCATTCATTAATAAAATAAATGTTGCATAGCTTTCGAAAGAAATGGCAAAAAGTAAGATAGCAAAAACTGAAATTTTACATTTTTGAATTTTCGAAAGTTGTGCTGAATTGTGCTAGTAGAGCACAACAACTTTCCTTAATGGCACAATTTCGTTAGATCAAAACAGTCCATGGTACAGCCCAAAATAGATTTTGGCTTGCCCTCTAATCATTATTTCGATCTTTAATTGCATTTTAATCTCGAACCGTTACAGAAATCCAAATTCTGCGAGTTGTGCTAAGTTGTGCTGGTTGAATACAACAAAGTATCATTCATTAATAAAATAAAAAGGTCGTAGCTTGCCAAAAAAATGGCAAAAAGTCACGTAGCAAAAACTGAAATTTTACATTTTTTTATTTTCGAAAGTTGTGCTGAATTGTGCTAGTCGAGTACAACAACTTTCCCTAATGGCACAATTTCGTCAGATCAAAACTGTCCATGGTACAGCCCAAAATAGATTTTGGTTTGCCCGCTAATCATTATTTCGATCTTTAATTGCATTTTAATCTCGAACCGTTACAGGAATTCAAATTCTGCGAGTTGTGCTAAGTTGTGCTGGTTGAATACAACAAAGTATCATTCATTAATAAAATAAATGTTGAATAGCTTGCGAAAAAAATGGCAAAAAGTAAGATAGCAAAAACTGAAATTTTACATTTTTGAATTTTCGAAAGTTGTGCTGAATTGTGCTAGTAGAGCACAACAACTTTCCTTAATGGCACAATTTCGTTAGATCAAAACAGTCCATGGTACAGCCCAAAATAGATTTTGGCTTGCCCTCTAATCATTATTTCGATCTTTAATTGCATTTTAATCTCGAACCGTTACAGAAATCCAAATTCTGCGAGTTGTGCTAAGTTGTGCTGGTTGAATACAACAAAGTATCATTCATTAATAAAATAAAAAGTGCGTAGCTTGTCAAAAAAATGGCAAAAAGTCACGTAGCAAAAACTGAAATTTTACATTTTTTTATTTTCGAAAGTTGTGCTGAATTGTGCTAGTCGAGTACAACAACTTTCCCTAATGGCACAATTTCGTCAGATCAAAACTGTCCATGGTACAGCCTAAAATAGATTTTGGCTTGCCCGCTAATCATTATTTCGATCTTTAATTGCATTTTAATCTCGAACCGTTACAGAAATATAAATTCTGCGAGTTGTGCTGAGTTGTGCCGACCGAGTACTAAAAGGAAATGCTGATAGTTGTATCGAAAAGTGCGTAGCTTGCCAAAAAAATGGCAAAAAGTCACGTAGCAAAAACTGAAATTTTACATTTTTGAATTTTCGAAAGTTGTGCTGAATTGTGCTAGTCGAGCACAACAACTTTCCCTAATGGCACAATTTCGTCAGATCAAAACTGTCCATGGTACAGCCCAAAATAGATTTTTGCTTGTCCGCTAATCATTATTTCAATCTTTAATTGCATTTTAATCTCGAACCGTTACAGAAATCCAAATTCTGCGAGTTGTGCTAAGTTATGCTGGATGAATACAACAAAGTATCATTCATTAATAAAATAAAAGTTACGTAGCTTACCAAAAAAATGGCAAAAATTAAAGTAAAAAAACCGAAATTTTACATTTTTGAATTTTCGGAAGTTGTGCTGAATTGTGCTAGTCGAGTACAACAACTTTCCCTAATGGCACAATTTCGTCAGATCAAAACTGTCCATGGTACAGCCTAAAATAGATTTTGGTTTGCCCGGTAATCATTATTTCGATCTTTAATTGCATTTTAATCTCGAACCGTTACAGAAATTCAAATTCAGCGAGTTGTGCTGAGTTGTGCCGACCGAGTACTAAAAGGAACTGCTGATAGTTGTATCAAAAAGTGCGTAGCTTGCCAAAAAAATGGCAAAAAGTCACGTAGCAAAAACTGAAATTTTACATTTTTTTATTTTCGAAAGTTGTGCTGAATTGTGCTAGTCGAGCACAACAACTTTCCCTAATGGCACAATTTCGTCAGATCAAAACTGTCAATGGTACAGCCCAAAATAACTTTAGGTTTGCTCGCTAATCATTATTTCGATCTTTAATTGCATGCATCTCGCGAACTATATAATATAATTATATAAATTAAATATTTTTAAAACAAAAAAATATTAATGATTTTATGTATTATTATTTTAATCAATTATGATTGAATTTGGGTTCCAAGCCAACCTCTCAGCAATACAATAACTAATAGTTTATTGGAATTTAAGATGACGAATTTCCATATAATAAAGTGGTTCGAAAGATCATTTAATCACCACTATACTAATCGACCAGAAACTAATAATATTTTATTGAAATAGTTTTAGAATCTAAATGTAATACTTCTGACATTATTATTATTTTATTGAGTTTTCTTTAATTATTATTATTTTTATTATTATTATAATTCTTATGTTACTATAATATATATGTTCGGAAGTTAGGAAATAACATATTATGATTAATTATTATGTAATTCACAAACTTGATTTTACATAAATGTTTGGATAAATTTGTATATTATAAATTTAATATTTTATTTTTATTTGTTTTATCTTCTATTATGTTTTATAATAAAATTTAAAAATGGAATATATTCCTTTTGAATCTGATTATTTAATTATGCTTTAAAAAATTATCAGTAAGAAGTTCACTCTATATCTATAAAAATAAAAGCATGTAAGTATAAGAATTTATATTTTTATGAGAAATTGCAATGAAATTTCATTGAATATTGTTTATAATGAGGTGTAATTTTAAACTGTAAATTGAAATAAAAAATCAAAAAATTGGGACCGAATTATTTACGTAAGTATACTTTATATTTATAAAATATAAACAAAAAAATTTATATATATATGAATGGTTAATGGTTAGTGTTTATGGGCCTATCATGTGCGTGACGCTAGCACCGCCATTTTATAATTACCCAAAAATTACAGTTTTTCAGTTTTTGATCTGGCCATTTTTTTGGCAAGCTACGCACTTTTCGATACAACTATCAACAGTTCCTTATAGTACTCCGTCGGCACACCTTAGCACAACTCGCAGAATTTATATTTCTGTAACGGTTCGAGATTAAAATGCAATTAAAGATCGAAATAATGATTACCGGGCAAACCAAAATGTATTTTAGGCTGTACCATGGACAGTTTTGATCTGACGAAATTGTGCCATTAGGGAAAGTTGTTGTACTCGACTAGCACAATTCAGCACAACTTCCGAAAATTCAAAAATGTAAAATTTCGGTTTTTTTACTTTAATTTTTGCCATTTTTTTGGTAAGCTACGTAACTTTTATTTTATTAATGAATGATACTTTGTTGTATTCATCCAGCATAACTTAGCACAACTCGCAGAATTTGGATTTCTGTAACGGTTCGAGATTAAAATGCAATTAAAGATTGAAATAATGATTAGCGGACAAGCAAAAATCTATTTTGGGCTGTACCATGGACAGTTTTGATCTGACGAAATTGTGCCATTAGGGAAAGTTGTTGTGCTCGACTAGCACAATTCAGCACAACTTTCGAAAATTCAAAAATGTAAAATTTCAGTTTTTGCTACGTGACTTTTTGCCATTTTTTTGGCAAGCTACGCAATTTTTATTTTATTAATGAATGATACTTTGTTGTATTCAACCAGCACAACTTAGCACAACTCGCAGAATTTCGATTTCTGTATTCGTTCGAGATTAAAATGCAATTAAAGATCGAAATAATGATTACCGGGCAAACCAAAATCTATTTTGGGCTGTACCATGGACAGTTTTGATCTGACGAAATTGTGCCATTAGGGAAAGTTGTTGTAGTCGACTAGCACAATTCAGCACAACTTTCGAAAATTCAAAAATGTAAATTTTCAGTTTTTGCTATCTTACTTTTTGCCATTTTTTTCGCAAGCTATGCAACATTTATTTTATTAATGAATGATACTTTGTTGTATTCAACCAGCACAACTTAGCACAACTCGCATAATTTGTTTATCTCTCTCTCTGAAAAAATTATAAGAGGTTTAATACTATGTCTTATAATATTAAATTTGGATATTTTTTTTCTCCTAAACGGAAAGAGCCAGAGTTGTTCTGTTTGCGGCACAATGTTTAGTAGCCAAGATAGTATCCAGCACAATTTTTGTTTTTTTGGAAAAACAAAATGGCGGTGCCAGCAAAAAAACCGGTTTTTTTTGATTTTCCGGTTTGTTTTTTGAGATGGGTGACTGGCGTTTGCGGCACAACGTAGCACAAACTTAGCACAACCTAGCACAATTGCGTTTTTTCTGTAATTATAAAATGGCGGTGCTAACTTCACGCACATCATATTATATATATGTAGAGGCTGTGGAGGGGGTGTCTAGGGGTAAATTTAGGTAGGTAGAAAAACATTTTGCAACACATGTAGACAATGCCCTTCGAGGGTCCGTCGGGCAAAACTTTCATTTATATACGGTACGTTACCATAGCAACGAATCGTCACGGAATGAATTAATGATTATGGCTTTTATATATATAATAATTATCTATCCTTAAGTATATCAAGTTGAATTTTAGTATATTTTTTAAAGATTTAGAAAAGGAATAAGTCATTTATGTTATTTACAAACTAGAATTTTTGATCATGTAAGAAATAATCCTTAATTGACTATTTTATTACCAATAAAAAAAAACAAAATTAAAATCTCAAATTACAAGAATTTAAAACAAGCCTAATATAAAAAAAAATTTAAAATCAATTCTTAATTAAAATTGCTAACAAACACTATTCAAAATAATAAAAATTATGCTCCGACGAATTTCGATTCGAAGACCCGATGCTTCTAGGACGACTTAGAACTTATAAGACTTAGAACTTAAACATTGAAAGACAAATATTTATTCCGATTTATTGTATCTTATATATAAGATAATATTTTTCTCTCATTTAAAATTAAAATATATTAATTAGATTTAGTGAATTAATATTTCATATCCAATAAAAGTTTTTAAAAAATGAATTTGAATCTGAATAGATGATTAGAAAGTATTTTATTAACGATTGAAAATTTGCACAATATATACATATATTTATATAGGGAGAGTGTGAACTACCTAATTGTTGAAATTAGAAAAGTAAATTGTAAGAGAGATACAAAAATACATAAAAATAAAAATAACGAATTAATTATTAATTTTTATATTTTTGTTTTTAGATTTTCAAAAATTGGAGAGGGAAGCTCGGATATGCCGCAAACTTCAGCACCCAAATATTGGTGAGTACATTTAACTATTTCTTTAAAATTTTAATATAAATCAATTATGATATTATGATAAAAAATGGTGATTAAAATAGTCTTATTATAATTTTAACATCAATTAATATACATATCAATTTATTTTAGACATTTCATATTTTTATATAACTACTCATATAACATATTTAGCATTCAAATGAGTATTCAACTTTCTAAAGAATAGCATATTTATATTTTTCATCTCAGGTCTAAATCATATTTATATAGTATATATAAATTTTATTATTAATTAAAAATCCCCTCTAATCTTCTAATAGATAATTTTTGCCTGATTCTATCATATATTTGATTTAAAACAAAAAGCTGTACGGTATATATATATATATTATCAATATAAATGTTTGATTTTAATTTTCAATATAAATATTTTTTCTTTCTGATAATTAAATTTGCTTAGTGTCAATGTTAAGTTGGATTTTGACATTCATCGACACGAAATGAAATTAAAAAAACGTATTTTTTTTTACTCATCGTATAAATAGCTTAAAAAATATCAAAATCTAATCAATAGACTGACATTCTTTATAAATATATGTACTTATTCTCTATAACTTTTAATATAACTCTTAGGGCTTAAATTTAATTTTTCAATAATTCTTTAGTTTATTTAATAATAAATATAATACTAAATATAAATTAAATTTCTCGGAATAATTCACATTAAAATTCTTTATATTTTCGGGGTCAAAAGTTTAGGATTTCGAATCGAACAGCCGGTTAGCTCTTTTAATTCTTCTTATAAAGAAGTAAAAGGGCAGAGAATTAGAAAAGGAAACAAGAAAACTTAATTCAAGGCTCATTGCTTGTAACTTTTTGCTTATCCTATTCGGATTTAATTACTTTTTTTGTTATCTTTCTTTTATTTATATAATCAGTTTAAAAATTAAAGAAGTTACTATTAAATTAGCATGGAGAAAATTCATAAATTAAATGAACTCATAAAACAACTATAGATCATTTATCTTTCTATTATTTTTTTTTTGTAAAGGTATTATAGTATTGATTTAAAGATAATTCTATTATTATCTACCCTTATTAGTATTATATATCTCTATCCTATCTTTATTTAGGAAATTAGTTAGTATAAATCTATTTAGATCTAATTTTAATTTTTTATAAAATAATATTTTTTCTTACTTCTATGTAAAACTAAAAAAATATTAATTTAATAATTTATATTTTTTTTTAAATTTAAGTCTCAAATCTCACAATTAAACGTGAAAATAATTTGGAAATAATTCTCATAATATATACTAATAGAATTATAAGAATTTTTATAATATCAATTAATATTTTATATTTTATATTATCTGTGCTTCTACGAGTTTAGTTTTCAATTTATTTTGCTCATACACATTTATAGAATTTTTTTTCTTTCTAATTAATTTCGTTAAATTAATTTGATAATTATCCAAAAGTCTTGGTAACATGAAAGCTTATATAATTATATATAATAATATATATGTTCAATGTCGGCAACATGTGGTCGAGTTCATTGGATTATTGATTTAGATCCACTTTATTTAGTTTAGTAGGTAGAAATCATTACAAACACAATAAAGAAGATTTTAATTTAAATTTAATTTAATAATTATCACTGTTTGTTAAAATCATATTGTATATTTATAAGTTTTTAGTATTATCTATTTTTTTTTAATAATATGACTAAATTTCTGAATAGAAAAAATACAAATTTTGTTATTTTTTCACTTTTCTTCATATGATTGATGTCTAATTGTATTGCCTACTATTTTTATAAAGATTTTAATTATCATATTTTCTAAAAAAATAATTTTAAAATTAACAAAAAATCATACGAGGGTCATTCTACAAGTACTTAGTCTCACCGCCCGATGTGTGGCGCTGCTATCACAAAAGAGTTTTACCATCATGTAGTACATTCTTTTACTAGCCTACTGTCAAAGTTTCAGTAAATTCCTTTCACTGTGTCGATCGATCAGTTGTACAAAAATGGAAAAAGAACAATGCGCATTTTCCCTTCCAAAAATAAGATTCTAATCACCGAACGATATTGTTCTTTTTCCATTTTTGTACAACTGATCGACACGCTCGCTTCCAAAGGCTGTCAAAACAAAACTAGTGAAAAGAATTGACTGAAACTTTGACAGTAGACTAGTAAAAGAATGTACTACATGTTGGTAAAACTCTTTTGTGATAGCAGCGCCATCGGGCAGTAAGGTTAAGTACTTGTTGAATAACCCTCGTAGATCCAAATTTAAAACTATGTTTATTCACTTAGAATTTCTTTATTAATTAATATTTAATTATAATTAAATATAATTTCAAGCAAAATAAATGTTCTCTATTAAACAATTTAGAAAACTATTAAATAAGAAAAAAATATAAAAGCTAAAAAAATTTGTTTAACTTTATTTATCTATTTGTTTTGACTGAACTTAGGCGATGGATAGATAATAAGAGTTACCTCAACTCGGCTTGAATTGTTTGGAGATTGCTTATGTTTAAAGCCCTCTGTTGATTAAGTAACACCATCTTCATAAACAAATGAACTGTTAAAATATGAAATCGAGTCAAATCGAAAATGTGTTGTTGTTTTCTTTTATCTGACCTGCGTGCTTTATTAAGTTTTTTTTTCTTGTTATTCGCATTATCGACTACCGGCTCCCTCGATAACATCACCTGTAAATTGTTTTTCACTCATTTTGGCCACGCTTTGTTAATTTATACAAACATATTTTAAAATAAACCCTCCATTTCAATTTCCTTTCACACTTCACACAACTCTCACTATTTCCTCTAATATATCATGTATATCATGAATATATAATATAATAACCGTTTTTATATGCAATTATTATTGATCGAATTAATTTATTAAATAACATTTAATAATTTCATTTTTTTACCTATAACTAATTTTTTAAATAAGGAAAA
The DNA here is from genome assembly GCA_963082975.1 of Labia minor. NCBI lineage: Eukaryota > Metazoa > Arthropoda > Insecta > Dermaptera > Spongiphoridae > Labia > Labia minor. Next base: position 25,305,169 of record OY720347.1, on the reverse strand, counting down.
TAATTTAACCTAAATTAAATGTTAAAATAATATTTTTTAATTAGAAATGAATATTTATTATTTATTTGTCATTAATAATTAAAAAAAGGCATATTGGAAATAAAATATAGGGATCATTTGAAGACTCCGAGGTGATACACCTCACTCAGGTGAAAAAGTCGATGAAATTTTCTAACCTGCATGCAAATTGCATTTGAAATAGCTGATTCACTAAAAATCAACCACATGACAGAATCATTTCAAAATAACAGGTGTTTAGTAATCTATTAGAAAAACTCACAGATACTTATATACTTCTTTTATAAGTTAAAAATTATTATATATTATTTTTTTAATATTTTTTATACATTTAACTACATTAGAATAATGAATAATATTTTGTTATGTGATTATTTATGAGAATAACTATTAATAATATCTAACCTTGTTCAAAGAAGATAGATAATTAACAAGATTGATTGTAAGTCATATATTATCAAATATTTCGGTAATTTCAATCAATCAAAATATCGCTTCATATATGGGAATAAAATTAAAAAAAAAATACAAAACACAATTTTTTTTTGCCGATAGACACTGAAGTAAAATATTTTTTCTATCCATTCTTAGTCCAATCTAATTTGACATATTTGAAACAGTCATATTACATATACCAATACAATTGGCAGTACACTAAGGAAGAAGACTCAATTACTGCTGAAGAGGTTGAAGAGGTTATTTCTTTAAGAATAAAATGATAGGAATGATTGATGGCCCAAATTTGCTTTGATCTTGAGGTGCATTATTTTTCAAATATTAATATTAATACGAATATTATTAATCATAATTATTTATATTTTTTTTATTTCTACTTTGAAACTAATAAATAGCATAAATTATTATCAATATTAAAAATTATTATTATTTAAGTATAAATGTACTGTAATCAATTTACCTAGTGAACGAAATGTTAATTAGTATTAATATTTGGCGAGTGGGTTGAAAGGTTATATATTTTAAAAAAATCTTATTAGAAATGATTGAATCAATAAACAATAATTAATTTTGAGTTTGATTAGTTTATGTGTTTAAAAAATTATTTAATATCAAATATATATATATAGTAAAAATCTAGGATTATATACACATAATTGGTATATAGAAATTATTGATATCTGAATCAATTAAATGAAAATCCTGTTTAAGATTAAATATAAAATATTATTAAAATAATTAAATTAATATATTTTGATTATTGAAAAATATTAATATAAAAAAATTTTATAAAATAACATTTTCCAATGGACTAAAAAGAATAAAATAATTTTTCTATAAGCCTGACAAAAATTATAGATGAATTGCTTCATATTCGACGAAAAACGTTGGGCGCATTTAGTTTTATATATCTATATGAAAAATCAAGTCAAATTTTTGAAATAATAAAAATTTTATTAAACACATAAACTGACAAATTTTTTTTAAATAAAATTGATAGTTTAAGAGCTAAGAAATTAATCTTTTATTATTTTTCACTGTAATATACTTATATCAAAGTATGTATCAAAATTTAAAAGAATTTTTATTACATTTACATATTATTAATCAAATCCAAAATGGTTGACTATATTTGAAAAAATAGTGTTACTTGTTAATGAAGTGTTTTATTTTGGTATGTATGTATACTATATATGAATTATAGCTCTATAAAGGAAGTAAATTGCATAGAAATCAAATGAAAACTAAAAGCGCCCAACGTTTTTAGTTGAATAAGAAGCAATTCATTCATAAACTTTGTCAGGCTTTATAGAAAAATTATTTTATTCTTTTTAGTCCATTGGAAAAGGTTATTTTAAAATTTTTTTTTATATTTATATTATTTTATTCTTTGTAATGCAATTTTAATTTGATTAATTTATTTAATATAACAAGAGAAATAGAAAAGATGAAGTTATACGAAAATTTGCAAATAGAATAAAACAAAAAATATATTAATCTTCTAAAATTGATTTTATGTATTTATGTTAAGTAAATGTTATTATTGAATAATAATTATTATATTATATTTATAAATAAATAATTTTTATTAATATAAGATTTTATAAATATATATAGAATAATGTACTCATATTGTTTTCATAAAAAAAGGTCATTTTTTGTTGTTTTTTTCTCTTGGGGATATATATAATATATATATATATATATAATAGATCTTTTTATATATTATATAAAAAGATCTTTTCTCTATGCCATTTGAGGGGAAGACCACCCCTACTTTATCGACGCTAGTGCTGATTAATAAGAATTCATCATTAATTTTAATGCTATGAAATATTTTTAAATACGTTCAAAATGAAAATCTATCCTGAAATCAATATTTATGTTTCAAAATCCGTTGAAAAAAAATAATCGTAGCAATACAAAAGGAGTTAGTTACCAAAAGTAATTAAATGCTAATTAACTACAATTAATTAATTATAATTCAGTTATATTTCTTCTATACCTTCTAGGGATTCATTGAAATATCTATAAAAATTTTCAAAAGTCAATAAAAAGTCGATGAAAAATCGATTTTAAATTGTCAAAAGAGCGATCAGACACAGACACACAGAGACATACGCCGAGTCAAGTTAAGAATCTGTACATTATTTTAATGTCATAATATCACATGATCAAATATGTACATTTTAAAATTAAAAAATTTTAAAAAGAAAATGATATGTGAATAAATAAGCAATTGTAGAGCCTAAAATACTGGCTTAGTTTAGTTTTGGAGATTCAACACATATAAAGTGCAAATTAATTTTGCTTAAGCTACTGCCTGTTTTTGTTAAACTAACCGAGAAAGTTTACATTAGGCAATAGATAGGCTTAAAGCTAACAGGTCCCTTAACAACAATTAACACTTGATGAATTCAAATCGAAATGTTAAATATTTATTAAGATATCGTATTACTATTATTAGATCATTCAAGTGAGAGAAATTTTATTAAAAATAAAAAATTATAAATGATTCCTTGTGAGATCATCGCATTACTTTCACTTACCACTCTACTTCATACACTTTTGACCAATTTTCTCCTGAACGTAATTATGAATATCGTTTTTTATTATTTATTTATGTATCTTTTTTACTGCTATTAATAATATGAGAATCTTATCTAAAGTATAAAAAAAAATTCAAATTTCCTCAAAGTCAATAAAATTCTCCTGATATAAGAGAAAATTATTTTATTTTGATCCTTTTATTGAATATAAACACGAAGGTTAATCAAATATAAACATACCTTCAGTGGAAGTGTATGTGTGTGTACACTTATATTGGGTTAGTTGGGAGATAATTAGAGTTACCAACTAGCTTTTCCTCTGCTTTTTTTAGTGGCCCTTATATTATGTGAGACTAATGTACTCGTCTCTTTGGAAAACACATCATTATAGAGTTTCTCGTATTTTAAAACCTCATACCAGCCGAAATTTATCGCAAACTGCATACACAATTCGAGGAAGTTACTATTTCATGGTTTAGAGCAAGTGTCGGCAACCTTTTTGTAATTCGGTCCATAATTAAAAGCAATCAAACTTGAGTGGGCCAGAAACTTGTTAGAAAATTTTTGCTCAAAAATTTATACATATATTTTATTATAGATTTCCCTTTAATATTTAAAATATTGACATGTTAACATAATTTAATATAAATCAACGGTCTTCAAACTTTTTTGAGTTTCTATCACAGAAACTTCCACCAAAATGTTCAGATACTGGTAAAAATATTTCATTACTAAAAGAACTGTACTTTAGGTACCATTGTAATTAATTTCACAAAAAAAAATGTAGAATGAATATATAAACATACTCAACGATATATCCATAAGATAATAAAATGTAGCGCAAAGTCCATGATATGCAGAGCACACAGCTAATATGAGTATAATTTTAAAATTTTAAAATTTCCTGCAATATACTTACTAATATAATTTGTTATTCAGCGGCACTGCTTTTTAAGCTCGTTACTAGATTTTTTTAAAAATTAGTTAATAATAAAAATTTTGTTGAATTAATTAAGCAAGATGCTGCGATACTGAGGTTCTTGATCCGTAGTCTAATGTGAAGATTTGGTGTGAATTTAAGCATTACAATCATTTGTTATAGAAACATTAGGGAGCATTTGGTTAAATACGGATCAAACTTCATTTTACAAAAATAAAATGAAAAAATATCTATAACATTGGGAAAAATGTAATTAAAATAATGAAATTATATGGAAAAATAATTTGAAGAGATGTGGCTGTTTCCTGTAAATTAAATGTTGTTTATATAAAATGTGTGCGTTTATATTTGAGTGACATTTACAGCATTAAATAAATGTATAAATAAAATATTGGATATGAAAATAATAATATGATTTCTATAACTTTTATTAAAAATTAAACTAAGAATGGTGGAGGAACTGATAGACTACGAAGACTTGATGTTAAGATCTCCGAAAACAAGCTAACCTATAGCTAGCTATTGCTATTGTATATAAGTTTTATTGTCGTTTTATTTTATTTTATATATAGAGATGTGTATCATTAAATATTTTATATAGTACTATAATAGACCATTACCTTGCATGAAACTGTTTAAATCTACCATATTTAAAATACACATTTCTGGTACCCAGCCAATCATCAACCACCATCAAACCAAAATTCCCTACAAAATAGTATTTTTCTGAATTAATTTGCAATTGATGGGTCTCTTGAGAATTGTTATCTCCCTAAATGCGATAATTATGTTTGTTGACGTAGACATTCATCTAATTCAAAAAGAAAGCACTCATTTCGATTAAAATTTAATGATTTTGAGTTTTATACTCATTGTTCAACACTGTTTAATTTTTATTACGATGTGCCCTACATTACTTTTTATCTTTTAAATTTGACATAATTAGAGTCCGTCATAGATTCACTGACCCCTTTACTCAATAAAATGTTGAAAAAAAATGGAAATCAATACCTGAATCTCTCTCCTATTGTTAAATGAAAGTTGTTTTTGAAAAATAAACAATACCTTCCCTTCCTATCGTAGGTCGGTAAAAATGGTCACAATTCTTTGAGTTTTAAAATTTAGAAATAAGACCGGGAGGTTATAGTGACCGGGAGGTTATAGTGACCGGTCCGCCGACTCGAGTTCGAGTGTTCAAACCTCGCTGAGTGCATCGATATATAAATCGATATATATATATAAGTAGATATAAGAATGATAAAGAAGGCTGGCTAAAATGGTGATAATCCGAAAGCCAAATAAATAAAAAAAAAAAAAAAAAAAAAAAAAAATTTAGAAATAAAAATTGAAAACTTAATTATTATTTCTTTTGACTATAAAAAATATTGTTTAATAAAATATTATATTATAATAATTTAATCATTGCGCAAGGTTGTCAATTTTTTTTTACGTTTATGCCTACTAATCAAATTGTTGATATATGAAATTTTATAATTTCTGGGTGAACGTCCATTTCCAAATATGTCTAGTTAATACAAACAATTTAGAAAATATAAAAAGTTAAACTAACAAAATAGGTTTATACTCATAGTATGTTTATGAGTTCAAATTATAAAATGAGATCCGACATAATTAAAATTATAATTTTTGGTAATTATTTAGGTAAACTGATTTTCGTGAATTTGAATAATACTTTACCAGTTTTCGAGATAAAAATTATTAAAATAGAGATTTTTTAAGTTTGACAGATTAGTTATGAACGTCGAAATGTACCATAAAGTAATGTTTTATTGACTAATTCACTAATTATTCACTTATTCACTAATTTTTGTTTTTTATAAGTTCTGTTTGAATAAAGGAAAATTATTTAATTAATTTTTTAATTTTCATAAATACAAACCGAAGTTATAAAAGCCGAAAATTAGTACTCCATCTGGTAGCCAAACGGATAAAACATGCTAGCTAAATAGAATATCAATGGATTTATATGCAAATTTTAATAATTTTTATCTCGAAAACTATAAGATGCCGGGAAAAATTTCATAGGAAAAGTTTATTTGGAATTTCAAAAGAAACCCACTGGTAAAGTATTATCCAAATCCACGAAAATGAGTTTACCTGAATAATTACCAAAAAATTATTCTTTTTGTTGATATATTGGATTTAATATTCTTTAATTTGTTTTTATATATAATTATTTTATATTTTTCTTTTTATTTCAATCCTATAAACATTTCTTTCTACTTCTCATTTAAGATTGTGTAAACTTATTTTTTTAAAAACAGAAATATTTTATTCTAACATTAAATTCTTTCTTTATTTATTTAATTAGTGAGATTATATACAAAACCAGGTATATCTTTATCCTCCCCCTATTTGGGGTAGAAGATTTCATAAAAGTCTTTATTTGAAAACTATAATTTAAATTTATTTATTTTTTTCAAAAATAAATTACTCAATAGAACAAACAAACGTTTCAACATCTTTTCTATTTTCTAATATTTTTTTATTCATGGGTTTACCTGTATCTATATATTTACCATTTTATTATATCTTTAATATAATTAATCATTTAAAATACAAAACGGCTCGTTTTACAATCGATATACATCTTTGGCGTCAATGTCTTGAAGGATATTCAACCATCAACAAACGACCAAAAGATGATGGGGGAGAGACAGGCTGACAGATCGATTACTTCGAGGGCAATGTTCTAGTCTCAGCCACATCCCAGTCTGCCCTTCCAACCTACCCACAATCCATCAACAAATTTAACATCTCGCTTGTATATAATTTTTTACCTTGATTACCATACAATCAATTTTCATTTTCTTTTTAAATTCAAGATTTTGAATTAAACTGAATTAAACTGCATACCAATTTTGAAAGGAAAAATTAGCAAGGATGAAAATCAATAGTATTCCTATTTAGTTATCAGTAGACTTAGAAAAATATACAAAAATAAAACTTTAAAGTTCATTTGTTAATTAGATTTCTAAATAGATGAAAAAAATAAATTCTAAATCAATTAGTTTTAGAAAAATTAGAAGATTTCTATAAGAAAAGTATCATATGATTAAAAATTAATTCGAAATATCTAAAAGTTGTTATTAGATTTCTCGAACCCCAATTATTTATTTTGTCTTGAATAATTTTTGAGAAATGTACAATTTACAACTTAACATTTTAATTTACAATATATAACTCCAAATTCAAATTATTATTTTATTATTTATTTGGTATATCTTAGTTTTTTATTTATCTTTTCTTATATTCTAAATTGAAATTATAGATAAAAACTTATTAATATATTGGTGGAATATCATTTTCCATATTTAAAAACGATTGAATTTACGAAAAAAAAGCAAAATGTGCAGCATCGTACACGTGGCGGAAGTGAAACTTCTTAGAATCTAGAGAATAAGAGAAATTTTAGTTGAGAGTGTGAGTGAGAGAGAAATAGAGAAAAATAAAGGGATCATTTCGAAAGACATATAACAGTATAAAATTTTCGTAACAAATATTCGCTTTATTATTACCGACCGACGATAGTAAGGGAGGTATTGTTTTCACACCAAATTTCACATGTGGAGATTTTTACATATCTCCACGAATCATGCATTTTCTAAACAGAAAAAAGTATTTTTAGCATGATGTCTGTCCGTCCGTCCGTCCGTCCGTCCGTCCGTATAGATGTGTACAGCCTGAACGGCTCAACCGATTTTGATGAAATTTGGTATATTTACTTAATGCATCAGTGGGATGAATTGATCAACTTTTGGTGCAATTCCGGAAACCGGAAGTGGTAGTATTAGCGACCGACGATAGGAAAGAAAGGGTTATTTTCACACCAAAGGAGATTTTTTTATATATCACCACGAATCATGCACTTTGTATTGGTTTTATCCTCGAGAAAAATCATATTTATTAGTTTTTTCTTGATTTAAAATTATATGACGTCATCCAGCCATTCATGACGTCACAGCCTGCATATATATTATAAATAAAATAAAATTAAAAATGTTTATATTTATTATTTATGTATCCATATCTGTTTTTTATTACATTAATAGATATATGAAAATTATTTGAAATTGTTTCTGTAGCTGGAAATTAATTTATTTCAAACCGTCGGTCGGTTCGGACCTGGCCACAGGTCAACTTATTATTATTATCTACTCTATCATCATATCTACATTGCCTGTACTATTGTCGGTTGGTGCTTCAATTGGTAATACTGATATTAATGGCTTGTGATAACTAAAATAAGATATATATGTTCGTGATTCGATATTTTCTATATAACGTGTAAAAACAGCATCTATTGTAGTTCCAGATTTTGTTGTTGATTCCTTGGGATCGTTATTTATAAGCAGACCAAATGTTTCTCGAAGAAAGTTGATCAACGGCAACGAATCATCTCAGATCCAAAATTTACATTAAAATCTCCCCCGAGAATTAGAGGGATTTTATCTTCGCCTCGTTCAAGTGCATTAGCACCTGTGTGGCTATAAACCAGTAGTGAACGGTGTATGAAATAAATAATATCGTCTAAATTTTGGTCGTTATTTTTTTTCGGCATAGTGAAATCTGTGGAGTAGAGAAAAGCAGTTTTAAATGCAATAATAATTTTAAATTGATTTAGTAGTGTTAAAGTAATGTTGAGATTCGGATAAATAACGTGAATGGTCATCGACGCACATAACTGTATGTGTTGGCGTGTGAATCGCCGACCATGTTCACACACACAATTACATGCGTCGGTATGCGTGCACGCTGTATATTTGACTTGAGAATTTTGGTCAACGTACTCGTGCGCATGCGCGTCATGGACTTGCGCGTCATGAGTGGGGATTAGAACGAAAGACCGCACAAAAGGGAGACGCAGATAGCCTCTTTCTCAAGAACGAAAGACCGCACAAAAGGGAGACGCAGATAGCCTCTTTCTCATTCTCACTCGTTATACTTATATCTTTTTTCTCACTTGCGTTACGAAAACTCAATTTTTCAATTCACTCTCCATTCTCAACCAAATGTCAGGACGCCGCTAAAGAAGTTTCACTTCAAAAATTATTTTTGAAATTGATGCAGATAATTTTGTCTTCTCTTACAATAGCCTTGTCATAGTATTTATTTTTCAAGATTTTAAAATAAACAGAGATTAATTCAGGATTTACTTTATTTAATTTGTATTGCGTGTGGGTAAATTAACACATGATATTACTGTATTGTTCTTGTTTACTTGTATTCTTCTTCTTTCGCATAAACATATCTGAAGTAAAAGGTATTTCACACACAATATGATTTTTAAATTTATTATCTTCTAAAATTTTTAATTCTGGGATTTTAAGTGTTAAAGGAAAATTTATATTTTAATGTTCCTCTTGAAAAGTGACCTGGAACCACGCAATCAATTTATTTTTTCTTTTATATATTCTCTTTATTCAACCATTTTTTTAAAAATTAATAATTCATTTATTATTGTTTATGAAGACTTAGTCTGTGAGCAATACGCTTGATTCTCAATCACGTGGCCCAGAATTCAAATCCCAGGCCTATCAAAGGAATTTCTATGTAACTGTGATCTATGGGAATACACTCTTTACTCTAAATTGGGAAGTTTCTTGAAATAAGAAGTAGCAGATCAAGAAAATCAATATAACGATTGAGAGGATCCGTTGTACTGATCATACAACATCGTTGTCTCTCTTAGGCGGAAATGGACTTCATAGAGACTGTCCTTTCATAGGATGTACAAAGAGTCAGAGTTTTTTTTTATTACTATTAATATGTTTTGTTATCTGTTTTTTCGAATTTGCTAAGCAAACCAGAAAAAAATACGCCACTATTGGATATAGACTCTGGCAACATGTTTCTAAGTCTTGATTTAGATAATAAAAATAATTTATCTAACAAAAAAATATTATTTCTATATGCAATAGTATTCTAAAAAGATAAATCATTATAAATCGTATTTATTTATCTTTAAATATGTATATTAAGATGTAAAAAAATACTAAAATATTTTAGTTAAGTTATTAGTTCCATTATTTTGAGTCATTATATTTGATTTTCATTTTCAAAAAAAATCTTAAATAGATCTTTATAATATTGTAATTTACTGTTTTTCATTAAAGTTGTCTTTTTAAAGAAGACCGAACATTAGCCTTCTTTCTTTCTTCTCCCTCCATCTCTGCACACATAATGTAGATATATATTTAAATTACTTTTTAAGTTTCATCCATCTATAATAGAAAAAAAAACATTAACCTTTTTATTAAATGGATTATATTTTCTAAGCAAAAAGTAAATTCATTGATAAAAAATTCATTTCCTAACTTTTATTAAAAACTCGTGTTAAAGTTGTATGATGTAAAAAAATACCACTTCAAAACTATTACTAAATTAAAATAATATTAAGTAGCTATATATTTCAAAAATTTATCAACAACTTAACTATCTATTTATAATTTTTCTACTGCTTTTTTTCTATATTACTATTCTTGAACGAAAATAAAAACATAGACGTTATTTGTTAAATTATAAAATAAGATGTTTTTTCATTCACTCTGGGGATTAAATATTTATTTCATTTGCTTATGTATAAAATGAAAAAAAAGATTTGCTTCATTCGTCTGGAGTCTAGAGATTAGTTTTAGTTAAACCTTAAGCAAAAGTTTTCCAGTTCCCTCCCAGGTGAATTTCCCTTGACTATACTGAATTATTAATGGTAAACTTCTTTTTTTTATCGATTTATTTATTTATTATACATATATCAAACATTTTTACTATATGATCGGAATTATTATTGATAATATAATTTTTTCTTTTCTCATGAGAATAAGAGAACATATATAACAATTGAACTCTGTTTTGAATAATCTATCTATGAGAAATTCATCCTCTCACTGTTAACGAACAATACGCCCAACAGGAAATTAAATTTTGAATTACAACAACCTTTGTCTGCTAATATCTTAATCTTGTACAGTTATTGGACCTTCAAATAATATTTATCAACCCAAGATTCGATGGGGAATTCATTTACACCGACCATTCATATTTGTATTATTTATTACACCATCTTCAAATATTCTACCGTCCAATGTCTTTTTTCACTTCCAAGAATAGAAGTGGAGGTAGCAGAATCTAAGGACACATCTGGGAAATGAAAAGCAATAAAAATGGTCTATCTCATAAAAGAAGACCCTTTGAAATATTAAATTTAATTATTTAAGAAACAGTGTAAATTTTACGATTGGAATTTCTGAAAACACCACAACGCGGTTTGTTTCATTTTCACTTCTATTTATATAATATTATTATTTTTGTTTCTTTTTTTATTAATTTACTGTGAGAGCTTTATATCCTAAAATAATCAAAATATAAAACAATATTTAATAGGAAAACAAGTAAATTTTAAAAGGTTCTCAAAAGAGGGTGTTGTAGTATTAAATCCCATTGGAATAAAATTTATTAACGTGTTTGAGCTTCATATTTAGATTTTAATTGTCAGTATGTTAAATTTTCCAGAAATAAATTACTTCATTTTTGTGTCAACGAAAATTAATTTTTCGGTAGTTTTACATTTATACTTCCCTTAAAGTTTTTTAAAGTCACCATAGGGTGAAAGGATAGCGAAGCTGCCTCACATTCTCGTGGTCCCGGGTTCAAGTCCCCGGCCTGGCAAAGGAATTTCTCTAGCTGGGGTCTATGGACGGAGTCAGCCCAGCCCCGGGATCAAAATTGGGAAAGCTACTTGATAGCGCATCCGATCAAGAAAATCAAGGTAAAGGTTGATAGGACTCGTACTACTGATCATAGGACACCTAATTGATGTAACCCATATGATAGGTGTTGTTCTTGCGTATGACGTACAAAGTCAGAGGTTTTTAAAAAAAAACTTTTTAAAATAAGTACATAACTTGCTTATAACTTAAAACTTGAAAAATCACCAAAATCTCAATATCTTATCAATGTTATTTTCCAGAGAAATGATTCGTTTTTAATATATTTACTTAAAGATATGCATTTATAAACATATATTTAATTTTGAAGTTACAATACTATTTATCATTTAATCTTATTTTACGGATTCTTTCTTTCCTCCCTCACTACTAAATAATATAAAATATACACAATAATATAAACATTCGAAAGATATTTTACTATCACTTCATTATTTGTAATAGGATGGTCTTTTGAGAGTTGTTTTATATGTCCAAAATGTCTCTTCAATAACATTCATATTAATTCATTTAACAAATGTTTGATAATGTAAACAGTAAACTCATAATATCACAGAACGAAAGTCAATTTTTGTCCCCAACATGTCTCTACTGACTTTAATTTAATTAATATTTGATCACCCTCCCGGTTTATAAATAAAAGCTATTATTTGAACTCATTATATTTATATATATACATATATATATGTGTATATATATATATTGTTTTAAATAATTCAATTTTTCGGTTGAATGTATAATAAAAAAAAACATTGAAAAAAATATAATTGAAGTAATTTATTATTAAATATGTTTTTTCCAGGCTCAAAAAACAAACATGGCCACTTGCTTATTATTTGTGCAACCCCTAGGAGTACCTATAATGATCCTTACTACTTTGCAGAGTTTTTTTTTTTAGAACTATTAGAACTTTTTAAGTAAAGAAAAAGTTTCAAAAGCCTAAACGGAATAAAAACTTTTCCATTACATCTGACCAAGTTAAAAATAACACCTAAACACCATCGAGTTAAGCAATTTTAATAAATAATTATATTTTTAATGAATTAATTGATATTTATTTAAGTCGTTTGTAAAAAAGAAAATTACTAAAGTTACTTAAATAATATATAATTTCATTGTTTTGTTTTTTTTTGTTACAAAATTATAAATTAATTAATATTATTAAATATTGATTTATTTGATTCCATTTAAATAAGGTCAATAATTTATTAACCCATATAAATGAAAATACTAGACCGCAATTACATTAATTGTATTTTACTTTACTTTACTTTCACTCACCTGGAACTATACAACAACGAAAATATAATATTATAATAAATATAGTTAATTAATTAATTTTATTTCATGTTAATAATAATGTCTATTTATTATCATATAATTATATTATAAAATAATGATTATTAAATATAAAATATTTTTTACTAAATTTGAATATTTATTCAATTAATCTATTTTTTTTTTTAATTCTGTAAAAATAATTTATATATTAATATTGAATTGAATTATTTTTCCCTTTGAACGATTTCATGTTTATCTAAAAACAAAAAGCTTAAAATGATTTTTAAATAATAAAGTTTTTTATAAAATGTTTATACAGAGTAATAACAATCTTTTTTATGTTATGCAAAAGGAATTTCAATAGTAACATTTTCTTCTCTTTATTAAAAGAAATAATATCACATTCTTTTGTCGTTGAATAGCAATTTTGCTTTGTCTATTTTGTTCTATAAGATTCACTTACAATTTTAATTAATATTTAATTTTAAATTGAAATGGATGAATTCCTTTAAAGAAAACCAAATAAATTTTAACATAAAACCTCCTTTTTCGCTCTCTGACTCTTTTTAGGTGACATTTTTTGGTCATCTTCATTTCCCCCACTCAACATTAACATTTTAGATAGTATTATTCATAGAATAGAAAACTTGAGTTGTAAAGGGAGTCCAACGCCCAAATGAAGAATGTGAAGTATAGCGGAAATGAAACCAAGAATTAAGGAGGAAATGAATAAAACACGTAGATAAGTCACAAAATGAAGGGGCAAAACTGTGGGTGGGGTTGATGATGACTCTCTTAACAAATTCTTTCTTTGTTACACACCAGTCCAAATTATTTTCAAAGTAGAACTGAAATGTATTTATTGATAGTCCAACTTCCAACCTTTAGCACATCATCAATTATCATTCTCTCATCTATCTTTCTACCAAAAATAGATTTATCGTATACTTTGAGATAAGAAGTTGATGTTTGGAAATTTATATTGAATATTCATACTACCTAGTTTAGTTAAGGCTATCTATTTATTTATTAAAACAAAATGAATAATATCATCAATAAATTGTATTTCATTATTATGACAATTTTTCTAAATTAGTCTGATATAAATACATAAATAAATGAATTTTGTAGAAAATGTGTAAAATAAAATTTAAGGCCCAATTACTTATGGTTATGAAAAATTGACTTTTGTGTTTTAATATATTCAATGGATTAATACATATCTACTATAAATTATTTTGGTTTAACATAGAAAAGTGGTTTGTTTATATAAATACTGATTAGATAATTTTGTTGAGCAGCATGTTTTTTAGAAAAAAATAACCTCTTTTTGCTATCGTTTTTTTTTAAGCATGAATGGTTTATCGGTGATAGGGATATTCTAAATTACCCTCTCATTCGTTTACCGTTTTTTTTTTTGTTAATTTTGAGATTGCATTCCCCCCCCCCCCCACACACACACCTAAAAGGGATCAGATGCACTATGTTCAAAGTATAGTTAACTCCAATCTTCATTAATCAAAACTAAGAATCCTCTTATATAGTTGAAAAAATATACTTATGGCATAATAATAAATTTTTTTTCTAATGCAAATAGAAATTTACATACACATGTTACTTTAAAAAATATCTTATCGAGCTTCTTCATAAAAATTTGGATTTATTTGCCGCATGTGTTCTTTTTTTTTTGAAAAAAAAAATGAAATTCAAATATTCAAGTTATTTATTTATCTTTAAGTGAAATATTTAATACCATAAGTTTTCAATTTTTTCAGTTTTTTATATAAAATTAAAAATGATTAAAATTATGTTTATATTAATTATTCAACATTATTTACTTATAACTTGATTATTTAATAATTATTTTTAGAATTATCATATTTAATATAATAATGTTCTCTGATTATGATTAATGAGAATTGAAAAAAAATAAAACTAATGTGTCAATTATATATATTGTTCGTAATATCTATAAAACCATGCTTGCTTTATACTAAATACAATTAATCACATTTATTTATAGTAATATTTTTTATTTTCTAATTAATCTACTAAATTTATACATTACAATGTAATTTTATTTTGATTCTTCTTTACCTATAAAAACTTTACAATTTTACTTAAATCTTATTATGGAAGTTGCAGGATATTTTTATCGTTTAAATAACACTCTTGCCGTTTTCATTTTAAAGAATATATAACAAAAATAATCCATAATAATTACTCTTAAAATAAATAAATAATAAGCTGTGGTTTTCAATAATCGATGAAAGTACAGCGCTCTTCAAGCTAGTCACTCCTTAAGCAAGCTATAGGTGTTGTTTGATGACTACACCGGATTCTCGCAATACTTTAACTTGATTTTCTTTTGATCGGAGACCGCTACAGTAGTTTTTCCAATTTTGGTCACGTATGCTGGGTGAACCTCGTTTCCTTAGACCAGGGGTCGGCAACCTTTTTCAATAGTCGAGCACATTTCTGAAATAATATAACAGGGGTGGGCACACTTCGTGATACTTTGGAAAAATCGAAATGTTTAAGAGCCTGATCGCAAAAACATCTTACCTTTTTTTTAAAACCATATTGAAAAAATTTGAAAACTGTTGAAAATGTTTAAGGGCCTGATCGCAAAAACATATGAATGCGGGCACTTGAAAATGGCTTCGCGGGCACCTGGTTGCCGACCCCTGCCTTAGACCACCACAAGAGAAAAATTTATATTTCCCAAGCCTGGAACCTTAAACTAGGCCAACAAGCCTGAGAGGGTCACATGCTGCCACCAGACTACAGTAGAAACTTATATTTGCTTTAATTATTATTAATTTATATTATATTAATTTAATGAATTAAACTGAATATATTTTTGGGCCTGGTTTTGACTGGTGAGGCGTGCTGAAAGAGAAAATAGACCGACAGTTTATAAATATAATTAAATTAATAGATTGATAAGAAATTCAGTGCCAAATTATTTGATTTGTATTATATTAATGTAGATTATTTATATAAATAATTATCACATGGTCGAAAACAGAGTATAAGTGATTATTTTGCCATATCAAGAGCACTGACAATAACATCAAATTGGTAAATTAAAATAAATCTCAAAATTGGAAACTGTTTCGTGGGAATTTCAAGATATCGTAATTGATATTATAAATACAAATATATATTAATTAAGCAAAATATCAAAATATTATTGTATTGCGCAAATTTGCGAAAATTCTTGGAATGAATAATTATTTATTTGTGTTAAGGTAGCAACTCTGGATCACAAGAGTAGGAGGTTGTTTTTAACAAGTACTTCTGGCGCATATCTTTTTAATATAATAATAAAAAATTAATAACGATTTATTTTACAGTTTTTCATTGATTACTTTGTATAATCTTTCATTTAAAAAAAAATTACAAATGAGAAACTACCCTATTTATAACAAATTAATGAAAATTTCGCTAAACAGCCAAAATTATAAAACTTATGTTATTTTCATGTTCTAATCTACATTTTTCATCGCCATCATAGAATAAATAACTTGTTGAAAGGTTATGACAAATGAGCTCCCTGAAATTCCAATTTTAATCTTTTGAACTTATTTTAGATTGTTTTCTAGAAGGGAAATATGTAATGAAGATTTTATTTTTACGAAATTAGCATACAATATTAGGATTTGATTATCAATAATAATTTAAAACATTCAATATTTTTTTATTCAAAATAATCTTATTTTTTATTAATATATTGATTACTTTATATAATACTTAAACAAATTAAAATTGTAAAATATAATTTTTCTTTTTAAATAAAAATGTTTTTTTAAAAGTTAAAAATCAAACTTTCCTGATTTAGAAGGATAGTTTATAAGTCCGATCTAAAACAAAAATAAATATTAGACTAGAATTTTAATTGAAAAATAATATTTACTTTGAATCTCGACATGTGCAAAGTATATCTTTAATCCTATTTATTTTGTTATTTCCATCGCTTCTTTCAATTATGTATTTCCATTTTGAATGTTGATTTATCATACAATAGATAAAGCAAATTTTATATTTAAAATTTTTACAATTTTTTCTTTTATAATTTAGTCTAATTATTATAGTTAATCGGTTTAAATCAGTGTTTATTTATGTTATTTCATTCTAAAGGATTAAAGATAAAGAGACACATTTATAATATTTTATTTCTATTTATTAAATAATACATTAATATAAATGTCATTTTATTTATATATAATAAAATGTTATTTATTAATTGAATTTTTATTTTAATAAATCTATGCTTTTATTGATATTTTAAATTAAAATAATGGAGGCATGTAAAAGTGACTCAGGATGGGGATAGTTGGATGAATGAGGTTGTTGAAACGAAATCAAAAGCGGTTTCAATAGATAGATTGATATATGTTAATTTACGTAAACATAGCAATTTAACTAAAATACTAGATTTTCATAATATTATAATGTTGCAACAAGTGAATTTTGATAAGCATCTTTAATCTTGGACCAATTCCCTTTAGACCTATCTTATGTTAATTTCTTACCAGGACATTCACATTTATATCCTAAGTATTCCCTGATCTACCATACAAAAATTTCTTACATATATATTCTTACATATATTTGTTAAATATATATATTTATTTATTTCTATATATTGTGTCCTAAATTTATATATAAATTGTCTTTTTTCATTTTGACTTATTCAATATTCCTTCCTATTATGAGCCACTATATTTCTCTTATCTAATTACCATGCATGGTACCCAACCATGTTCTTGATCGGGTGAGATTTAATAAACATTTCTGCTTGAGCAACTTATTAGATTAACAGAGTAAATCTCTTGAGAGTGAATGCCACAATGGACTCTGGCTACAAGTTGTTATTTGGATTAGGATGGAATGGAAAAGCATTCCACACTAACACACCCACACACGACCTTCATACATTTTCTATTAAGTTAAGCAATGTAATTTGCAATTTTATTTTATTTCAAACAATTACCGTTAAAAAGAATCTGTAAATATTAACATGTATTTCAAAAACATTCACATTTACTTAAGTATATTAATGCTACTATTAACTTTATCTCTTCCTTTTTGTATAAAAATTCTAACATTATATATTTTAACAGTTATTTTTAACACAATAAGTAAACTATTGAAAAAAAACTAATAACAAAGTTTTATTCAAATGTCGATTTAAAATTGAAATTTCTAGCCTTTTATTTCTAGTTGAAAGTTGAGTCTCCAAAGTTTATACTTTTTACTATCTCGCCAGAGATAGTATTGCGATCATGAAAATTTTCGATGTTGAGATTTTGATGTTTTTATACGTTTTGAAGGTTCCTGAATCATTTTCACTAAGGTTGAGAAAAATGTCTGTGTGTGTGTATGTGTGTGTGTATGTGTGTATGTGTGTATGTGTGTATGTATGTAGGCAAGATTACGCAAAAACGGTTTGAGCTAGAATGATGAAATTTGGTACATGGACATTATTCAAAATTCATAGTTTTCTATCAACTTTTGAGAAATGTAGCTCAACCGGAAGAGGGTCATTACCTACAACGTTTTGATTTTTTTTCCTCTAAAGTGACCGTAAAAATAAAGATATATGTTTGATAATTTTTCACATGATTAATAATTATATAAAACTGCTATATATAGAATTTCAGCTTGATTGATTCGCTGAAATTACCAGAATTAATTTTTTAACACTGAAAATCTCACGCGTCAACACGTGACGTGGTGCCATCAACAAAAAGCCAAACATGCGCTGGTTTAATATTTATTATTTATTATTTATAATTTATAATTAATTAAATTTAATTTAAATATAATATATTATGTTATTTAATCCAATTCAAATTGCGAGATAGTCGAGTGGAGACACTCCAGCTAATTTAATATAAAAATAGATGGTGAAATATATAATAAAATAGATGAATTTTATATTTTCAAAATTATCTTTATTAATAGTTAATAAAATACAAATAAGCATGAGTATTTTTGAATAAATTTGATTATAATTTTTTATAATTGTATTAACTATAATTATACATTTTTATCAAATAGTATTAAATCTTTTATCTTAAAATTAATTTTAATAAACTTGAAGAATTATTTATTAATGTATTTGCATATAAAAGTATTATGTATTGGTTGTATAGATTTACCATGTAAATTACTATACTTTATCTATGACAAAGGAAAAAAAATCTATATTTATATCAAATTTATTTATTTATAATATTAGTTATTTCAAAAATTTATTACCTTCATTTATTTGTCATTTATAAATGAAAGAATATTCTCTTTGATCAATTTGATAAATAAAAGAAAGAGAAATATTCAGATTTTATATGAATACACAATGGAAATTGTATGATCTTCCGTGATTGTTGATAAAATATAAGATTCAAGTTTCTGAATTTGGTTGTTTTACTTGAAAAGTAGAATGTTGAACAGAAGAGCTCTTGAGAAAGAGGATGGGAAGAAGAGAAAGAAAGTTTTGTAAATTCGATGATACAATTCTTTCTTGAATTGTCGTTGTGAATATAAATCTTGTGACAAAGCGATCTTTCTTAAAATGGAATTTTTTATTTTTTCAGATCTTTTTTTATCGAACTCATCACCTTAGAAACTTGAGAAATATTACCACAAGTGGATATTACGCATTTAAATTTATTTTAAATAAAAAAAAATTGACGTTAGCTTACTTGAATGCAATTTTTAATAAATATGGCAGTTTATATTGAAATAGTTATCCTCTGAGTCAAAGCATCATTAATAGTAGGTAGTAGAATGTTGAAACAAACATTTTAATATATAAAAGAAAGGGTTGGTAATTTCTAACTAATCTTACTCATTCCAATAACCAATAGAACACAAATGACAAGACCGAATTGCTTGGTTTCCAATATTCCAATTTCCTAATCTTGGAGAATTTAACATTCGAAATATCAAATTAAATTTATTGGAGAAACCGTCAATAAAGTCGAGATTAAAAATATTTTGTATATAAATAATTTTTTTTATTCTGATAATTTACACTTAAATTCATTAAATTATATTTACTAGTTATACGAGGGCAATTGACAAAGTAGGTTACGTTTTGGAATTAAGACAAAACTAGTACAGGCAAATGTTTTTTTTATTATATACATTTGAAAGAGCAACTAAAATACTATTTTTCTACATAATAGCCAAAAAAGTTGAGACATTTATGAACGAGTTTCGAAATTCCTTCCTCATAGAAATCCGCCGCCTGAGTGTTGAGCCAGTCAGTCACGGCCGCGCGGAGTTTGTCGTCAGAGAGACCACGAAAGTGTTTGCAAACGTTGTCTGCCAGGAAGTTGATGGCAACAGTGTTCTGGGACAGAAAAGTTGTGATTCTTGTCGATTTTCTGGAACGTGGTGCAACAATAAACTCTGATAGGTATTGCCAAACTGGCTCAACAATCAGGCGGCTGATTTCTATGAGGAAGGAATTTCGAAGCTCGTTCATCGCTACGATAAATGTCTCAATTTTATTTGCGATTATGTAGAAAAATAGATTTTAGTTGTTCTTTTTAATGTATATAATAAAAAACATTTTCCTGTACTAGTTTTGTCTTAATTCCAAAACGTAACCCACTTTGTGAATTGCCCTCGTATATATATATACTAATATATCTATTCATAAAATATATTTTTCCAACATAAATTATAATTATTAATTAAACCGATTTCTTTTGTAAAAATGTCTTTGATCAATTTCGGTTATAATTTTTTAAATAAAATTATTAAATATTTTTATTAATATAATTTTCTTCTAAAATATTTAATTGTAAAAATGATCGATATGTAGCTTTGCTAAAATACACTCCATATCTGTAAAACTTATGGTATAGTATTATTATAGATATTATAGATGCTAGAATGTTTATTCATATCATTTTTAAAATTGTAAAAATATAATTTTAAACCATTTAATGTTAAGTAAGAAATACAAAAACATGTTAATAAATAATTAATTAACATAAATTTAATTTTAATTTTAATTACAGAATTTAATTTTTTATAAGATAATCAATGATTTCAAGGTTCATGTTTATGATTAATGAAATATTAATATGACCTCTTCTCTCTACTTGTCTATTTAGACAACGGAATATAATATTATGTTTAGATAAGGTAAATTGATATGATTTGATTTTATTCCTTTCAATTTAATTTAAGAGAACAGAACAATTTGTCTTATTTACTTTTATGATGGTCTGCAAATAAAATGATATAACATATTTACTATTATTTATTTACTGAGACTAATAAATAAACGAAATTTATGAAATTAAGTTCTCTTTTAAAAAAATTTAGAAGGTTAGATGAAATTTCTGTGTGCTCAAATTTTGTAAACAAATGAATGATGATACAGAAGAGTATAATTAAGTAAATAAAACTAGATTTAATGTAACTTTTTAATTAATTAAGTTTTTATTTTGTGTTTCAGTTCGCTTACACGACAGTATACAGGAGGAAAATTATCACTACTTAGTATTCGATTTGTAAGTATTATAAAACTTACTTCTAAGTTATTTCTCTTCATTTGCTTTTGCTTCATAGTCTTTAATTTTATTTTCTACTATTTTTTATGGTTGATTGAAACGATTCATCAAATTTAATCTGGTAAAACGTACCTCTATACATTCTTCCACTAATTTCTTTTTATTTTCTTTTACCATTTTTTATTTTTATATTTTAAAAAAGAACCTCCCCTTCATAATAGTTCTTATAGTTAACTCTTGATAAATTATATTTTATCTATAAAATTTTTATTAAATTATCTAAATGCATTATAATAAAAAAAGCCTTTCATAGTTGAACCTGTTCAAATAAAATCTCAAAATAAAAAGGAAATTGCCTCGAGCATTGAACAACATTTATTAAACGATTAAAGAATTCTTGTGGGATTAACTTTTACTTCCTTACTCTCTGACTTTTTCTTTAGAAAGAACATTTATTTCTTTTTGATATGAAATAAAATTGTAGAGGGTGAGTAGGTTGGAAAGAAAAACATATTTTTAAATTTGAAAATATATTTCAATATCCGTTCTAATTTTATATTGAAAAACAAAACATATAAGATGTTTGCTTTATAAAAATCTTTAATAATTTGCTTTTGAGCCTTTAAATAAAGTAAATAAATTGAAATGCAATCAAGTGGAATTTTTCTAATTGGAAATTTTTTTATTCATTTTTAATTCATTTCAATTTTGAGTTAATACTTGTTTTATATATAGAAATATCTAATAGATCTTTACAAAAAATTAAATCAGATAACAAAAATTCAAAAAATATAAAGAATTCAGAGCTATTCATTGACTACTATATAGTTTGGCTTTTTTTTACTTTTAAAAATTAACTAATTAAGGTGCTTTTCTATTAGCCAGGACTAATTAAAAAATCATATAAGGACTAAATATTTTTATTGTTATAAAACAGAAAAATAGTGAAGGGAAAAATAATCAAATTTACCGCCTTTTTGGTGTAGCTGCAGAATAGATATTGATCAACAATAGCAGTATATAAATTGAATACCAAAGTATTGTAAAAAATATTATTTTACTTCTGTTACCACTAAGTCTCTCAGGTTTATTAAATTTGTCTTTTATTTTATCGTCTTTTATGATTTTTCATTGCCTCCAGTTAACAAAAATACCCAATTTAAACATGATTTACAATTAAAAATTAATTTCAAATAATCAATTATAATTATGATTTCTTCTTTATTTTAAAATGTTCCATTCATGTAGTATAGAAAAGACAAACTATGAATTCTAGGCCATTTTATTGATTAACAAACCAATAGACTTATTTTATTAATTCATTTGCGTTTCGAGAAATTAAACATAATTTGTTTGAGTAATTTCAAGATTATAATTATAATTTATATAGATTTAGAATGGAATGGAAATTAATTTTAGTTTAAATTAAATTGGAATAGATCAAATGAAATATGAATTGAAGGAAAACATTACAAATGACAAATTGATGTTCGTAGAATCGAAAGGTGAACTCCTTTGATGAGATATTATTAATAACAATTCCATTAGAGTTGTTCCTTTTAGTTTATCATTTTATCTTTATATATACCTGTATATGTCTGAACATATGTGTTTTTTATTTTAAATTTTAAATGTAAAGAGGAGTATTCTTTAATCCAAAAAATTGATGGAGTTTAGAAAAAATTATAAAAATAATAGTAGTAATAGTTCAATATTTTTTTATTTTGTTTTAAAATATTTTTCTTGTATTACATATACCATATAAATTTTATATTATTGATGATAGTATCCTCACATATATTCCCCATAGTTTTATCATACATAGAATGCGTCAACGCTTCTCATTTTGCTAGAACACACTATATTATTTCTAGAGGGAATTAAAGACATTTTAAAACCTTTATAAAATCATAAAATATTAATCAAACTATTGATTCTCTTTATTATCTCATTTTTTTAAGTATAATCACAAATATGATAATAAATATAATAATTTAAATTTGTTTACTATACCTTCAATGAGTTGCATACAATTAACACTTGCTCAAATTTCACATTCGTAAAGTATTTAATGGCATTTATTCAAATTAGCTTTATGACATTGATTTGGATAAAACTTTACTAGTGGGTTCCTTTTTTAATTTCAAATAAACTTTTCTTATGCAATTTTTGCGGGTTGCTTCAAATTTACGAGATAAATAAAAATTTTTAAGTTGGACAGATTAACTGGTTATGAACGTCGAAATGTGCCATTAAGTAAGGTTTTATTAACTAATTCACTAATTATTCATTTATTCCTAATTTTTTGGTTGGGTTTGGATATAGGGAAATTATTTAATTAATTAAATTTTTAATTTTTCTATATCCAATCCGAACTAAAAAAAACCCATAAAAATTAGTAGAGCCCTCTGATGGTCAAATCAATAAAACATGATGATAGCTAAACAGAATACTAATTGATTTATATGCAAATTTTAATAATTTTTATCCTGTAAACTAGAAACGACCCGTAAAAATTGCATAAGTAAAGTTTATTTGGAATTAAAAAAGGAACCCACTGGTAAAGTTTTATCCAAATCCATGACATAAAGACTAATTTGTATAATTACCTATTTAATAATTATAAAACTTTAAATACTAAAGTACTTTGACATTCACTCCAGTTATTTTTAAATTATCCCTAGTAATTTAATACAATATATGACTCAAGTCCATTTGATATCTGAATGTTAACTTGAAGAACAAAACTTGAAGTTTCCAAAAACTATCCTATCAGTCTATAAGTACTTGCCATAATTTTTTTTATTGAAAATTTGATAGGATCCTATCAGGATAATATTATCATTTTAAGGTCTTCCTTTTTCCTTTCAAAGTTATGATTTTTTTATTTTTTCCTCTGATATTTCATATTTATGTCCCCATATTTGAACGAATGTTTATGTTTTTTTTTATAATACAAAAATGGTTTTATTTCCATTTCATTTTTAATATTTCAAATGATCTTAGAAAGAGATGGTTAATATTTTATATGGTTTATTATTTTTATTAGTATTATTTTAATAAAGTTTGAAAAGAAAATTCTCAGGTGAACTGAATGAATTTAAGAATAATACTCATTAAATATAATATCAAATTAAAGCTAAACGATAAAAGAATTGCTTGGGCAGTTCATAATTTAAATGCGCCATTCAAGATTATTAATTTTTATTAGTGAAATATTTTTTCAAGCGCATATTTCAATAATATTTTAAAAAAAGCATTCGATACATTATAATTCATTATGGAATTTTCTTTTAAATTTTTTGAGTTGAATGATTATGATCTATTATTATTATAAGGAGGCAGCTAGCCGAGAGTGTAGCATAGCAATTTTCAACACAAGAAGTCGGCGTTCGATTCCAACTAAGATCAAATTTTTCTAATCAAATTCAATTTAACATCAGCTGCCTCCGCCTCTAAGAACTGTCAGTTCCTGGTTCTATACATGCGAAAGGCAATGGGATACGATTGCATTAAGATTCCCAAGAAAAAATATCATGGCTGGGCAGCTTCTAAGGCTATCCTAGTTATGATGATAGCCAAACTCCGAAAGGGAGACGGCACCTTAAGAAGAAGAATTATTATTTTAAATGAGAATAAATAAATTTGAAAGACAGAAAAATAAATAAATGAAATATTTTATTTTTATTTAGGCAAATGTTAAATATTAATGAAAATTATACTATAATTCATCATACTATATTATAATTTGTCTCATAATAATTTATTCTAGAAACAAATCATTCTTCATATCATGCTATGGTAATATTTCATTCGAAAAAGAAATTTACATATTTAATTAACATTTATAGTATATTAATATTCGACTTTAAAAAAAAAATCAGATGATCACTTATTATATACCACTTTTATTTTTTTTTCTTTCTCTCTTTCCACTAAAATATCCTATATATTTATATTAAATCAATGATATTTTTATCTACCATCTCTTCTGCATTTATCTTTATATTAAGAATAAAAAAAAAATATTAAGTACTCTCTCCGATCCATTTTTACTTAGGTTTTTTTAAAAGGCTTTTTTTCTCTCTTTTTCTCTAAGACACGGTTTCTTTTAAATCATGCATCTAAATCAGTTGCTCTTGATAAAAGTTTTAAGATTTTTTAAGGGAGTGATCCTCTCTCAAATGATGGAATGGTTTTTCTTTAAAGCCACCCCTTTTTAAAGGTAAGTGGATTAACATCCCTCTTCCAACTGAAGTTAGACCTTTATTTTGGGATTTTTTAATAACATTGATTAAGGTATCCAATTAATCCAATTTATTGATTCATATCCAATTGAAATGTAGTTGACAGGTTGATTGTAACTCCGGCTACTTGTTCAAAATTCATCATGTTTTAAAGAAACCTGATAAATACAAAGGGAGAAGGTATTTCCTATTCGATGTTCGTATGTGCCATTTGAGTAAGTTGTTGTTTGATGTTGAATCTAGAAGGAGGATTCAGAAACTTTTTCTCTCTGCTATTGGTTTGTTTGCTTGCCTTTCGCATCCACCCAATGGAATCCTCGTCTGATTTTATTTGTCGTTCCCCTCACGAAATTCTATATAAACCTCTTTCTCTTTCTCTCTTCTTCTTCTATTTATTTTCTATAAAGTCTACACATTGGATAACAATTAAATAAGTAAAAAAATTAATAATTTCAATTTAATATCAATCGATTGACGATGTAGTGGAAATTTTTATTTTTCCAAAAATGCAATAATACCTTATCCAATTTTATTAATTAACGATTTGAAAGCACTAATCTTCTTTTCGAAATCAATTGGAAAATTGTAATCACTTCTTTTTACAACCTTCGTATTCGAATGGTTATTCTTTTATTCTTCTCTTATTGAATACAAATTATTTGAAAACTACTCTTATAGATTACTGATAAAGTTCAAAGAACATATTTATTCATTCGATAGATAACATACAAAATAATTTAAAATAATATTAAAATAATTATTTCTTTTTAAAATTTGAAAGTAATTTTAACAATTTTTTAAAAAATATTTTACAAATTTTTTTATCTGAAAAAACCATTAAATATATTTATCTATATTTGTTTAGACCCGAATTTGAATCACATTCCTCCAAACGTCCTTATCCTAATTCCACCCAACCCCGCTTCTCTCCCAACTCCCTTACATTTGCCCCCCACCAGCATCCTTGATCCAACCGGTCACTTCCCAATCAGTTTTCCCACCAATAAGTTTTCTCCTTACCTTTTCTCTCCCATTATTGTAACAACTATTAAATAAATAAAATTAAATTAAATAACTTTATCTGTCTCTTTGGCTCCATTGAACTTGAAAATTCATGCCGGAATCAACATTCTTTCAAACATTCATATTCTTAGCCAGTTTCTCTTCTCTCCCATTTTAATATTCTGATCTTTCATCGTATTTTTAGTCTATATCAGTGATTCCCAAACTGTGAGCCGCGGCTCCCTGGCCGCGAAAAAATTTCCTAATACTTGAAATTTTTTGGTTGTAAATATTTTGTGGGGAAACTTTTGAACATTTTCGATTATTTAAAAAAAAAAAAAAAAGGTAAACCGTTTGTCCCGCTTAGGTATTTTCGAAATATGGTCACCCTAATTAAGGGAGCCGCGGAAAAAATCCGATGTATTATGGGAGCCGTATACCGAAAAAGTTTGGGAACCTCTGGTCTATACAATTTTCCAATTGGGTTTTCTTAACTTCTAGATCAGTGATTCTCAACCTTTTTTTTTACTGTGGCACACTTTTAACGGTTTAAAAATTTGATGGCACACAAAGAAAAAGTGTAAAAGTTTACCATATTGAAAAAAGTGGTCCCAAAAACGGTTTACCTTTTTTTTAGAATCAAATTGAAAAATTTTGAAAAAAAGTCGGAAATGTTTAAGAGCCTCTTTTACATTTGTAATAATTTGGCGGCACATTTTGATAATCTCGCGGCACATAGATTGAGAATCACTGTTCTAGATTATATAATTTTAAAACTTAAAATGTATATATGTATATTTATAAATTTTCAATTATTAAAGACTTTACATATAGTTTAATTATTTTATCTATACGAATATAACTATATCTCGAAATATATAAGCCGGAGTTTCAATTGGTTGTTTTAGGATTTTAGATTCAAATTATTATTGGCTCAACTCACATATAATAGTACAATATAAACGCTAAAAGAATAATTTTTGATTTTTTGATGATAATATATTATTGTTTTGTTTATATACCTGTATATATACACATTTAGTATATTCCTTTTGATTATAGTATAAAATTAAAACTGTTCATAAAATCTTTATTAAAAAAACTTATAAGTAGTAGTGTATATAAATATAATCCTTTACAATCTTCATGGTATAACATTTAATCCTCTCTGTTTTCTACATAAGCAACAACTATATTATTTAAAGGTAATCGATACTGTACGGTATTACTAGTATTATATTTAATCTAAAACAAATTATGCTTTGAAGGTAACTTAATATTAATATTGTTTAATAATTTTATATAATTTTATTATATGTTAATTAACTTTTCGTTAATAATGAATGCTTAACTTTTATATTAATTAAATTTGGTTGATTAATTTATGCTTTTGTTTGACTTATGTTAATTCTTCTACATTAAAAAATATTGCGATAATAGTCCTATAAAAAGCTAATAAATGTACTTCTATAAAAATGAAAAATGATTTAAAGATGTTTGGAAATTTCAGAAATTCATTTCTGCCCTTTTGATGTTTTCATTACCATTATTATTATTCTTATCTCCCTAAAATATCAATGAAAAAAAAAACATTTTTTTTTTCATTTGAAATGTTAATCAAAATATATAAATATTAAAATGTCGAGGGTAATTAAATTTCCATTTCATATTTGTAATAAATGAAAATATTACTTTTCCTAATAAAGGTATAAATATAATCATATTTTAATTTAATAATTCTATTCTTCATTTATACAGAGAAAAAAATGGTAAATGTTTATTGATTTATTCGAATATTATAAAAAGATGTACTTTTCTTGTTCCTAGTTATCTGTGAATACACGAACCTCACAAATAAAATAATTTCACCTTCTCTTATCTCTTTGAATATATCTTGTTTTCCTTTATTATTTTCTTACTTTAATTTCTTTAATGGTTAAATAGATCTTTTAAGTGTATAATATTTATTTTCAACTGTATTTATTATCATCAATTTATCATGATTTTATATTTTGATATCTATACCCCTCAAATATTTTATTATTTCTCTAAGTAAACATTGTTTCATTCTTTTTGTAAAATTATTAAATAGTAAGGGCTCGTTATTTACCATTCATTTGTATTTCAAGTTACTTTAGATCAGGGGTCACCAAAGTGGTCTATAAAGACTCGCAGGGGTCTATTACAACAGTAGGGATCGAATGGGTGTCGATTGGGAATCGAAGGACAAACAGTTCTTAAAACGCAAATCACATATACCTAACTGCATAAGTAAAATTTTAAATTTTTTTAAAATTGACTTAATATTATTTTTTTATAGAAAATAAAATAATAATCGTATATATATATTTATTCGGGTGAAAAGAAGTAAGAAATCTGTAACTACTTTACTTATTGACTCTGATTTATTAAATATCTATCTATTTCTGTGGATCTACGGAACTCGAAAGTTCTTGGCCGCAACAACCACACCCCTCCAACTATTCCTATTCTGAACCACAATTCTCATATCCAATAAATATAAAAAAAAATCCCTATCCTCTCCCATCTCTCTCACGTCCTTTCCCACATTAACCACCAACCGCGTCCTTGGTCTTCCAAGTGGACGTTTCCGACTTGGTCTCCCTACCAATATATTTTTCGCTATTCTATCTTCTCCCATTCTAGCCACGTGTCCTGCCCACCGCAGCCTTCTTCTTTTATAATTCTAACTACATTTATCTGGAGATGCATATCATATATTTATTAAATATTAAGGCTAATAGATAGTTTTATTTTAGTAGTATAGTTTTATTTAAATTAACTTTATTGAGGTCGATGGAGATTTCGAAAAATTATATAGTGGTCGATGATCAAAAAAGTATGGCGACCCCTGCTTTAGGTCAATATTTTTTGGGGATTTTTGATAATAATAATTATTCTAAATTTATGACTAATATATCCTATATAGATATTTAGATATGTCTAAATATCTAATTCTCCTATCCAATAAATATAAAAAAAAATATTTTAAATTTAAATAAAAGTTACAAACTTTTGGATCTCAAACTTCGGTAAAGATGAAATATTAATTATTTTTTTTTAAATAAATTACCTCATGTAAATTTAATTTAAAAGGTCTATATAACCTGTTTTGCTTCTTTTTGAACGCTTTCTCAGTCTTCTTTATCACACATTGTATCATCACCATTTAATAAAATATATTCTATTCGAAAAGAAAAAATTAATTGAAAAAATAATTGAATTGAACTAATTAATTCTTGGTAGTATTTATTTTTATGGATTCCAATTTCTTGTTTTCACAAAATCACTAATCTCCTTTCACTTTAATACCACATATCCTCAACCTATCAGCCGATGTCACGATTTTCACAATGCTTTTTGGATTTCTGATAGTAGATAGAATGTATCGATGATTTGTTCCCTGAAATTTTCTCACCTACCTCAAATATAATCTGATCCCTGTGACGAGCCAGCCCTTTGTCTCAGGGTCACGGGCGGCGAACTGTTCGAGGACATCGTGGCCCGAGAGTTCTACAGCGAGGCCGACGCCTCCCACTGCATCCAGCAGATCCTCGAGAGCGTCAACCACTGCCACCAGAATGGAGTCGTTCACAGGGACTTGAAGGTTCTTTATAATTTTTGCTACTCAATTTCTTGTTTCTTTTTCTCCCTTCTTTAGATTATAAGCTTTCTCAACATTTCTAACGAGCTCACATGTGATTATTTGATGTGATGCCATTATTTCACTTCATCTTTCATTCTGAAATGTCAAAAATTTATCTGTAATTTGACCAAAATATCAAATTCCTTTTAAAAGTTCTTTTTTTTACTAACAATTAAGTAACCATTTTTCACTTCGTAAATACAGGTATATATAAAAAGACCATAAAATATCAAATATAAAGAATATTATCCATATATATATCGTGTTTTACACCCTCTAGTCATTATCAGAAATGTTTCCGGAATGTCCCAATAAATATAATGGATCTTTTCCTTTTCTAAATGATCGCCATGAAAATCTCACTCGCTATTTCTTAAATCTGGGTGGGTTTTTCTTTCTTGGGAATACATATTAACTTTATTGAGTCATCCCCACGAGTCTTATAAAATCCCTTGAAATCTCTAACATTGTTATTTCAAGCTTTTAAGCTTTTGAATGCTTACATTCAGAAATTTCTATTTATTCTATAACACCAGAAAACACATATACAATATGACGAAAGAATTTATCCTAGTTTAAATATGGATATCCTACATAGAAAAATATTTAAAATTATTTTTACAAAGATATTTACATCAAAGAAAATTACACATTAATTCCGCTTTACATTTCTTCCACCTTCACTTGTTGAATAAAAACTGTAAAATATTCCAAAATTAACAATAAATTTTGAAATAAAAATATCTAAATAAAGAGTTATAAAGTTTATTATTATATTTATTATAATGTTTTTATTAAGAGAAAAAACAACCAAAACGAGTTCACTTGTATCAGTTCGCCGTTTTTTTTTTTTTTTGATTATTTAAAATTTTTTAATTGAAATTATACCTATTTCTTATGATACGGGTGATCCTAAAATTTTTTAAATTAACAGTGAGAGAATATATTCTATTTTAGAGAAATTAAAGATTAAAAAAAGAACATTAAAAGGAAAACAATTTTTCAAGTTTCAAAAATTTAATTTAGAAAATCATAACAAATTGTATATTTGTTATATAAAAATAGCTATAAAAATTTATTTTTATTTCTTTTTAAATTAAATATAATAATACAATCATATATAGAATGAGAGATGAAGTATAAAGTAGAAAACAAACAACAAATCAATTCCAAAAAAATACAAAAAATAAGGTAAGATTGAAATATAAAAAGAAATATGTTCCATTCAGGTAAAAAGAAGTATGATTGTGGACAAAGTAATTCTCTTATTCGCTTATTTAATACCCAAAATACTAAAATCTATTTTTATTTAAAAATAATTCACTAGGAATTTTTATATGCGACTTTTCAATTGAATAAAAATTGGCATGTTATATTGATTATGTTTTTATGATGTTACATAAAACAATTGATTCAAATTAATATAATAAAAGGGACGTTTTTTACATCCTTTTAGAATTCATACATATTGAAATATTTTAAATATACTGAGCTAATAAAATAATACATAAAGTTATTTTTTAAATCGATTTGATATTATCTTAAAACATAAATATTCTAATAATTCCAAAATGTAATATTCGTTTGTAACATGAATGACAATTTCAATTGTTTTACCGGACTCTGGAAGCTCTATGTCAACCGGGCGGAAGTATTACTTCCGTATTTTTTTCCAAAAAGACTTTGTCAGGTTGTTTCCTGTTTGACTTTTTATAAGTATAAGTCTGTTCCGGCCATTTTATATTTATTTTACAGACATTCTATTTTTCTTTTTTTTTCTATCTTATTTATTTAATATTTATTGACGATAGCATAGAAAGAATTTGTTTCTTCATTTTTCATTTATATGCTATATAATAACATTTTTTAATAACAAAATTTTCAACCATATTCAAAAAATATGAACTGAGGCCAGGCACAGAACCGACCGACGATTTGAAATAAATTAATTTCCAAAGGAAATTAAATATATATAAACTATAAAAAAATATTGTTAAAATTCGAATTAAAATGAATGGACAGACAAACGGATGAACAGATATCATGCTAAAAATACTATTTTCTGGTTTTTGGTTTTTATTTTTAGTTTAATTACTCAATTATTAATTACTACTATATTTTAAGCGAAATATTTTCCATCAATGATAGTGCGATATACCAAAACTTGATGAATTAAGTAAATATATAAAATTGTATCAAAATCCGTTGAGCCGTTCAAGCTAGACACGTCTATAAGGACACACAATGGACAGACGGACGGACGAACAGATATCATGCTAAAAAAACTTTTCTGTTAACAAATTGTGCATGATTCGTGGAGATATGTAAAAATCTCCACATGTGAAAATTGGTGTGAAAACAATACCTTCCCTTCCTATCGTCGGTCGTTAATTACTAGAAAGAAGAATATATTTATTTGAAAAATAGTAAATTGGGTTATGCTTTTTTATAATGATTAGAATAAGAGAAACTTTGTTATTTTCTTTCAATCACAAATCAACTTCTCTATGGAACCAAGGAAGGAAGAGGACAGGGCATCAACGGACCCGTGCAACAACGTTTCTTAAGGTCCTGAAGGTTTATCCGGCCGGTTTCTCGGCATTTTCAATATTTTTATTATCTTTAAATTTGCCTAGCCTTGAGCCCGCCCTCCAGGGCGAGCCCTATCCCTTTCAACGTCCCAGCTGGACCCGTGCTCTCAATTGCGCAGCCCGAGAATCTGCTGTTGGCCTCGAAGCAGAAGGGGGCGGCGGTCAAGCTGGCGGACTTTGGTTTGGCCATCGAAGTCCAAGGAGAACAACAGGCTTGGTTCGGTAAGAATTTTATCCTCCTATTTATTCTATTGAAATAAAAGAATATAAATTTTACTCTAAAATGAATATAATATAATTTATTTATTAAAAATAAAATTGAAAAAAAAATGGATGAATTAATTATTATAATAAGCCTGGAAATCTAGATATGCTGTTCAATTTAATGTTATTGTAGTGTCTATCCGAGTCCACTATTAATGGAGTTGCCATAATAACACCCCCACTTCTATTCAAGTCTTTAGAATTATGTATAGCTTATCCCTTTGTAAGGGTCTATTGTTCTTTCTTAACAATATAATAACAAGTGTCGGATATACCCTTTATACTAAACAATCTTGATCTTTATAGTCCAAAAAAAAATAAAGTACATTTAATTATATTTTATAGGTGGATTTTACACTTTAAGTTAAATAACTGCCTAGTTTAAGATTATAAATTATTAGGAAAAAAAAAATTCAAATCGAATACAAAAATGAAATAACAAGAATAGAAAGCTAACAATTGTGAGCATAATTGAATAATGCTAATTTATATTATTAGGTTTTGCTGGAACACCGGGCTATCTATCACCAGAGGTGCTGAAGAAAGAACCATATGGCAAACCAGTTGATATCTGGGCGTGCGGTAAGTAACAATTTATTAATCAAATTAAACCATGAATAAAAGCCCTATTTCAAAAATTTAAATAAAAAAAAATTAAATTTGAATTTAAAGAAAATTTATAAATTACTTAGAGATTAGCCTCCCAAACATATTAAAATGAAGTTCAATATAAACACAAAAACAAAACAAAAATAAATCTGGAGTGTCTCCACTTGACAATCTACCAATTTGAATTGGATAAAATAACATATATTATATTTAGATTTAATTTAATTAATTATAAATTATAAATTAAAATTTAAATAATATTTATTAAACCAGCGAGAGTTTGACTCTTTGTTGATGACACCACGTCACGTGCTGGCGCGCGATTTGCAGTCGTGTTAAAAAATTAAATCCGGTACTTTCAGCGATTCAATCAAACTGAAATTCTATATATAGCAGTTTTATACAATTTGAAATCATGTGAAAACCATCAATCATATATATTTATTTTTACGGTCAGTTTAGAGGAAAAAAATGAAAACGTAGTGTGTGTAGGGAATGACCCTCTTCCGGATGAGCTACATTGCTCAAAAGTTTTTTTGTTGATAGATAGTTGATAGAAAACTACAAATTTTGAATAATGCCCGTGTACCGAATTTAATTAATCTAGCTCAAACCGTTTTTGCGTAATCTTGTCTACCTATACCCACACACACACACACACACACACACACACACACACACACACAAACACACACATACACACACATTTTTCTCAAATAACTCAGTGACCTTCAAAACGTATAAAAACATCAAAATCTCGACATCGAAAATTTTCGTGATCGCAATACTATCTCTGGCGAGACAGTAATTATTATTATTATTATTGTAATTATTCAAGATGAATTTCCTTTCATTTATACCTTTAAAATCTGAATGAGAATTTTATGTTATTTTTTGAATACAATAAAGTTACTTTGTTTATCTTTTGATATAATAAATACTATTTAGGCTATTTATTTTCTAACACTGTAAGACATTAGTTCTAGCTAGTGAGCCTGGGTTATTCTCAAAAACAATGATAATAATTTGTAATTGTAAAGTTGAATGTCTAATGCTTTCTCTAGAGACACTCTATGACAATTCTGGTAATCCTTTCCTATTATCCTGTAATTTATGAAAAGCCATATATAATATTTTATTAAGTGTTACACTCCTTCCCCTCGCTCTCTCTCTCTCTTTTTCTTTCTTTACCCAATTAAAATCCACAAAAGACAATAATCTTCTATCTTAGATTTTTAGTAAGTAAAATGTGTTTACTCAAATCAGATATCTTTCAAAATTAATATTAATTTTTATTTTGAGACTCGGTAAACGGAACCAGTCTATATAAAAAACCGCCCATATTATATATATCTTAATATTTTTATTAATAAATATACATGTATACGTTTAATATTTTCTATATAAATAGATTAATTTAATAATCGGATGACTCCAACAGAACTCCTCATTAATGTAATTGCATATAGAATTAAACAAAAAATTATATGGGCATATAATTTTATTATATATTATATTATATTTTGGTTTATTTTAATAAAAAATATAATCAATTACCTTAAAAAATTATACATATGACAAGTCAGAGAATATTAAAAAGAAAATTAAATCTCGTATTTCACTCAATTTCAGTAGCCCCTGTATGTTAGGCAAAAAACCATCAATTTATAACACATAACGATATTCAGAATGTTTTTCTACAAAAATGTCACTTTTTAATTAATTGTATGTATTTTTTAATAAACATACTAATATATATATATATATATATATATTTATATATATAGATATAAATATGAAGAGAGATTTTGCCATCATATAAAAATATGATTTTTAATTGTTGTAAAAATTCAAAATTGAAAAAAAAAAAATAATCAGTAAAAACATTAGAAATAAAAAATTATCATCAAGAATAAATCAAAATAAGGGAATATTAA
Source organism: Labia minor (assembly GCA_963082975.1). Lineage (NCBI taxonomy): Eukaryota > Metazoa > Arthropoda > Insecta > Dermaptera > Spongiphoridae > Labia > Labia minor. The sequence continues at coordinate 25,269,320 of OY720347.1, read as the reverse complement.
TTAAATGAGGTCTTAGTATTATGAAGGTTTTTGGAGTGTTAAGTTTAACATTAAAAAATAAATAAATATGACTGTCTAATTTTATTTCTATTTAGAAAGTATGAAACAATAAAATTCACTTAATGTACCATATACTAAATACTTTTGAATGAAATTATTTTATGGATCTCTTTTTCACTGGAACTATAAAGTTATTATGTAAAAAGAACAGAGTATTTAGAATAGCTTGGATGATTAATGGTGGTTGAACGAAAAAAAAAACAAACATAGCAGCTTAGTAGTCCCTCGTTTTGTTTAACAAAATGAATGGCCAAATGATGTAATATCGGGGATTTATTTGTTTTCTTTTTTTTCAAACTAATCATTAAAAAAGGAATTCCATGTTGAGATTTTATGGGAAATGCAAAAGATTCTTCCACTGTCCTTAACATAAACCAATCAAATATATTGAAATAATACCTAACCAGTAAAGATAATAATAAAAATAACCAATAAAGAAATTTAAAATAAAAATATATTTTATCAATAATATGAAAAATAAATTATTTTTTTTTTATGTTTAATCAATGAGATAATTTTCCCGATTAAGCTGCCTCTGGCTCCAGGAACTATCAATTCCTGGTTCTATACATGCGGAAGGCAACGGGAAACCACCGCATTAACATTCCCAAGAAAAATCATCATGGCTGGGCAGCTTATAAGCCTATCTTAGTCATAATGATAGCCTAACTCCGAAAGGGAGATGGAACCTTAAGAAGAAGAATAATTATTAATCATTAAATTTTCTATCTAAATTTTTTTTCCTTATACATATTTTATATTTACTGTTACTGGACATTTATTGTTAAAATTTTATTTATACTATATTTTTAACTAGCTGCTCAGACCGCCTTCGGCGATCTTCACACCTACACTGGGGGACTCTGCCCCCTGTACCCCCGATTGATACATAGTATTTGGTTGATAGTCTGTATTTAAAAGGTTTTCATCTATTTTGTTTCAATCAGTATATTACACAAAACATTCATTTTCGTATTTTTATTTAAAATATATTTTAATTTAATCAGTAAATTATATATTATTATTGTGTGTTATATCTATCTATCTCTGTGGCTTGACGGTACTCCAAAGTTCTTGGCCTCAACAACCACATTTCTCCAAGTGTCCCTATCCGAAGCTATAACCATTTAATTCCTACCCTGTCCCATCTCACAGACAGACACACATTTAGATTCTAAAGATCAGAAAACGCGAAGATATGCAAAAAATTTTAAATTCTGACCAAGTGCAGACAAAAACCTTTTTTTTATATATATAAATATAATTTGTTTGTTCATTGATCCCATCAACACACCAATAATAAGGATTCAATTACAAGTAAATAAAATATTTTAGAATAGAACAAAACATCATTACATATTATTTTTAATTAATTTAAAAATTCAGGATATTATAAAAATCAACTTTTTTCACATTTATGAGTTGAAAATATAATTACTGTAAGAGATTACACATAATACGAAATTACATGATTTCTTTGAATATAATTAGAATTATAAATTAGATGCCGTCAATTTTTACAGAAGGATAATTTGGTTGTGGTAAAATAAAAATATATATATTTAAAATCAATTTATATATAAGACGTCACGCAGTGTGAGAGGCACGCTTGAACCGGGTTTAAGACCCGGGCCTGGCAATCGAATTTTCTAGCTAAGGTCTATGGGCCAAAATCCTCTCAATCCCGGGATAAAAATTAGGAAACTATTTGAAATTTGAAATTAAAAGTAGCGCAATCGATCAAGAAAATCAAGATAAAGGTAGTGAGGACCGTTAAATTGATTCCTCAATATCTTTACTACACTTAAGTTGCAACCCACTTGATAGGAGATTTTTATAAATGATTTTATAATAACTATAAACTAGCTGCTCCGAGCGCCTTCGGCGCTCTTCACACCTAGACGGGGGCTCCGCCCCCTGTACCCCCGAGTGAAAGGTTTTCATCCATTTTGTTTCAATCAGTATAAGTAGATAAGACATTTATTTGTTTTCTTGGAAAATATATTTTAATTTAATCAGTAAATTAATTATATATTATTATTGTATATGTTATATTTATCTAACTCTGTGTCTCTGCAGTTTTCGAAAGTTCTTAGCCGCAGCATCCACATTTCTCTAAGCGTCCCTATCCTGAGCTACAACCAAATCCCTGTCCCATCTCTCCCATGTCCCTTCCTTCATTGTCCACCCACCTTGGTCCTTGGTCTTCCACCGGATGTTTCCCAATCGGTTTCTCCCAATTTCTAGTTTCTCCAATTCCGACCACGTCCCCTTCCCATCCCAGCCTTCTCGATTTTATAACCTTATCTAAATCTGGACATTATTTCTTGTTATGCCATCTCCGCCATCCCCCTGTGACCTCATCTTCTTTTGGCCTCTAAATGCTGCGAACAATATTAATCTCACAAATACTCCAAATCTACTCTCGTCTCCCAGAGTCATCGATAGGGTGACCAAACGTCCCGTCTTTAGGTGCTCTGCCCCAAAAATGTCTTCGGGACACCCTACTGTTTTTTCAATATTTAGGACATTTCGTAATTTTTTTTTCAAAATTTTTTCAATTTAGTTCTAAAAAAAAGGTATACTGTTTGTCCCGGTTTGGTGTTTTCGAAATATGGTCACCCTAGTCGATCGATCAACATGAAAAAAAATTGTTTTATATATTTTAATTTTGATGGTCCTTGATGAGATAGGCCCCTTTACTGCATAATAACAGGCGTTACTCAATTACAACGTCGATTTAAATTCTTCTCGAATATTATTATCCTTCGTGATTAGAGATCTTAAGTATTTAAATATTTATACTTTTTCAAATTCTACATTTTGTATGTTAATTGTATGTAAGTCGTATCCGTATCATAATTCTTGAATTTTTTTGTTTAATTACATTTCGGTTGATTTTTCCCCAATTTCTCTAATCATATGTCTCCTCTTCCAGTCCAATTCATTTACCTATCAAAGTTGCATAAGGAATTTAAATTTCTTAATTTGGCTAGAACACTCTATTTTTTACAATTTTAAATAGAGGGAGAGAGAGAGGTTCTAATTATATATATATATATATCTGTTTCTATGACAACAAAAAAGTAAACAAATTACATACATACAAACACCCTCCTTTATATATATTTCTGGAAAATGGAACACCCGCAGCTCAGCTCAGGAGTTACCTAAGATTCTAATTTCTTTTTTATTTTTCATCATTTGAGGTACCCTTCACCTCAGAAAAATTTGGTTACCTTACTCCTTGTAGTTTAGGCTCTGGAGTTTTTTGCGTACAGACGGACACTATCGTATTAAATATATAGATTTTGTTATTAGTTTATTATGTATTTTATTTAATTTTTTTATTGAAAATTCATATTTTTTCTAAATTTGAGTGAAATTTTTAATGTTAAATCTTTACCGAGGGAAAAAAATCAACAATTTTTATTTCAAATGATGTATTTTGAATCATGGAACATAAATAATTTCAAATTATCTATTCCTATTTAAAAAAAATATATTTAACGTTCAAATTTGATTTTTTTTTATATACTATGAATATTTCAACAGATTTATTGTTTGTATAATTCTCTTAATCTAATAAATTATTTAAAATAAATAATTTAAAATTATTTTATATATTTATATAAGTATTAATTTATTTATTTATTTATTTATTGATTTTGTTTCAGGAGTAATTTTATATATTCTTCTTGTTGGTTACCCACCTTTTTGGGACGAGGACCAGCATAGATTATATGCACAAATTAAAGCAGGAGCCTATGACGTAAGTATAATTAGTTAATTTTACTTTTCAAATTGAAGCATAGATAGTTCGAAAGTTATTATTTAATTGTTATTTATTATTTTTTTTTATAATAATAATTTATTTTTTTAATTTTAAAAGACGTATTTGTCTCTTTCAGTATCCCTCTCCAGAATGGGATACAGTGACATCGGAGGCAAAGAACCTCATCAACCAAATGTTGACTGTAAATCCTGGAAAGCGGATCACAGCGAGCGATGCTCTTAAACACCCCTGGATTTGCGTAAGTTCTCAACAAATCCAACTACAATTAGATTATATATTCAAGTGTGTTAATAATAAATCTTTCATCTTTTTTTTCTTTTAGCAACGCGAACGCGTGGCATCCGTTGTCCATAGACAAGAGACTGTGGATTGTCTCAAGAAATTCAATGCGCGCCGCAAACTAAAGGTAAGTAATCTTGAATTGTTTATTATTAGCAAAGTTATGAAGAATAGGAGGTAAACTTAATGAATTAATAATTATTTTATTTCACTTCTTTATCAAAATAACTTTGTTCTATTGATTCTTTGTTCGATATTCGACATTCAAATTGAATTTCTCTAAACTGATTAAAGAGTTAATTGAAATCTAAGTTTAACTATACAATTTTTAGAATAATAAGAAATATGACTAATACCTGTTGTCTTTAGATTATAGTGTTTTTAATATATAATTAATTGTCCTTTAAAAGACAGATGATAATGATTAAATAGTAATTATAGAGAATCATGTGAATAATTATTACTAATTACTAATAATCGTTGTTAAAATGACTCACAAAATCTTTATTAAATTAAAAATAAACTAATCATTTATAATTTATTAATTAATTTGATGCTCATTTTTAAGAAAATAAATTAGTGTTCATGGATATAATTTTAAATTTTAATCTGTAAGATCTTGCTACTCTGAATATTATAGGTTATTATTTCATTAGGTTATTAATTACAAAATATTATTAATTTTTCTTAAATGAAAATGCAAAAGGAGGTGATTTATGATCATGTAGTAGATTTCAGGGACAAAATGTTTGAACGATTTTTTTTATTTTTAGCATAAAGAAATAACAATTTAAAGAAGGATAATTATAAATTTTCTTAAACTACCGAAATAAAAAAAATTGGAAATCAATCTGAATGTTTAATAATTATTAATCAATGACAGAATAAAAATAAAATAAAAATAAAATAAAACAACAAAAAAGACATAGAACCGACTGACGATTAAAAAATAATTAAAATCAACATTATATATAACTATATATATGTATTTTTTATTTCACCAATTAGTTCAATGTAATAAAAAAATTCCGACATCGAATATAAAATTAATACTCTTTGTAAACTACCACTTCTGATTTCCGAATATACACCAAAAGTTGATGAATTTATGCTAGTGATGCATTAAGTAAATGTATCAAATTTTATCAAAATCCGTTGAGCTTTTCAAGCTATACTACGGATGCACAATGGACAGACGGACGGTCGGACAGATATCAGACTAAAAATACTTTTTTCTGTTAACAAAATGCATGATTCCTGGAAATATGTAAAAATCTCCACATGTGAAATTTGGTGTGAAAACAATACCATCCCTTCCTATCCTCAGTCGGTAAAAATGTATCAACTCTTATTTACACTGTAAAAGTTAATTTGGGAATATTTCTTTCATCTTTCATATTGTTCTAATTAATTTTACTTTTTTAAAAATATAAATTAATTAGAGTCAGATTAGAAAAATACACATAATTACATTTTTATCGTTAAGTATTATTTCTTCAATTTTAAGAGCTATTATTTTATTAACTATTAACTAGTCAAAATAGATTAGTTTAAAAATATTAATGTAATGCAATGTAATGTATATATCAATATAATAATTTACCCAAAATTTGATTAATGACACATGTTAGTTCAAATCATTCACAGTTTATGTATAGTTATTATCATTAATATAATAAAAACAATTGAAATGCTTATTATTTGGTTTCAGGGCGCTATTTTAACCACGATGCTCGCTACCCGCAACTTTTCCAGTAAGTATGATGCCCACGGTGAGTACCTGAGGACCCCACTTGGCGCCAAAGCGTACAACGATTATACACCTTTTACACGTACCACTAAACCAAAGTCTTGTTCTCTTGCTCTCGCTATTTACCTCAATTTCTTTAATCTTTGTATTATTTATCTTTCCCCTATATAATGTTGATATTTAATTATATTTATCACCATATCTTTCTATCTCTCTCTCACTCTCACATTTCTCTGATCGTATATCATTAACTTGGTCACATTTTTCTTCGGAATTCATCATATCTATCTTAATTTTAACTTATTTTTTTATTCTAAAATTATTCTATATGTTATTATGATCTCTTCTAAATTTAAATACTCTTTTTATTAATTCTTGTTTTCTTAAATGTTTCATGTATCAATTAACTTATTAAATTATTTTCTTATTATTAAGAATGTTAATCTAATAATATTGTCTTTGAAATTCATCAATTTTTATATTTTCAACTATATACATATTTGTTTATTTATTATAAAAATAAAATTATCTGTTTTTGATCACGTTAATGATTACATCATGAAGTAAAATATCCGTTGTAAAAATTGATAATATTTAAATAGCCAAGCAAGAATTATTATCTATTAATCGAATATTTCACAGAATCTTCTTTGGCATCGTTGAATGTATTGAATGGATTTCTCCTTCTGGTGAACATTGCATCTTTACTTGGCTCATTTAATCCATCCCCTTTCAAATGAGAATCAATGTTGGTTTATCTATTGTAATATTCTCATGTATATTTTTGCTTTTATTTGATTTGTGCACATTATTCACCTGTTGAAAGGTCCCTGATGCACATGACATAAACATTATTTGAAAACACAGTTACACATCTCCCCATTTAAAAAATATTTTAGACACGTCACATTGCACTTTTTAGTTTAATTTTAGACGTGTTGTAGCTGCATTTTGGCTAGTTGAAATTGAAATTTATCAACTATTATAATAAAGTGTATTAAAAAATAAAATTTATAAATTGTGTTTAATGAAAATATACCACTTTCAACAATCTGGATTGAGTGGAAACGTCACTTTTGATAGATATTATAATTTAAAATTTTTTTTATAATTATTATATATAAAATAAATAATATAATTCATTAATATAAAAATCTTCACAATCCGTTAAATATATAATTGAAATTATTAGAAGAGTGAATAATTATCATCCACGAAGTAGCAACTACAGATAGGAGCATCATCGATATAACAATTTAAATAAAAATTTCTTCAAATTTATTTTTACAAAAATATAAATTGAAGTTTTTCTAGATTTAATTATCTATCCCAAAGAAAATATATAATAAAAAATATATAAAAATTCACTCTTTAATTCTTCAGTGGCACAATGGAAGTTTTTAGCAGCACCAACAACATTCCTTCAACCATTCCTATCCTGAGTCGTCTCCATCCAATTCCTATTTCCTCCTAACTCTCTCACATCCCCCTTTATATTGTCTGCCTATGGCGACCTTGGTCTACAACCGGTCGCTTCCCAAATGAACTCTTCAAAATATGTTATTACTTAATATAATTATATTTGAATTTCTTTTTTGAAAAAAATTAAAAAAATTAATTTAATTTAGAAAAAATTTAAATAAGACTCTGTTTATGTAGGTATATTTATTTCTTTTATTTAATAAATTTTTAATTATAAAAATGCTAAACCAACCAAGGCAGCCCTTCTTAAATTTAAATTTAAAATTTAATTTACATGAGAACATAAATATTTTTTTTTTATTTATTTTCAATTTTAAACTAAACCAATATTGTTTCTTAGAGCAAAAATTATAATTAAATTTATATACTAATATAAATATTTAAATTTAAATAAAAAAAAGGTCACTATTTAAATTTGAGATATCACTCTGCTTTCTGTAAATTGCCAACATGATATTCACAATTTCACGAAAACACTGCAAGTGGGGTCCGCAGGTATCTATCTATCTTTCTATCAAATTCGATAAAAGATTTTGAAAACTCTCTCAGAATCTTTGTCGTAATCACAAAATTTAATGCATGTTAGATTTTATTCCATTTTGTTTCTCTTTTTCAATTTTAATTAATAATATATATCTATAATATTTGTTTCTCTCTTATTCAGGTGTTAAGAATCGAAAAGTGTTTATAAATAATAAAAAAAAAATAAAAAAAAAATATTTTTTTTTAATTCTTTTGTAGACTTTTTAGTTTAGAAGAAATTAATTATTTTTGTTCTCCTAACTCCAATCTAGTAAAGCTTCTAAAATATTTGAACAGAAAAAAAAATAAAATAAAATAAATACATAGATCTAAAATCCTATTTAATATATTATCTTAAACAATTGAGAATGCAATATTTAAATCAAATATCTTATTTTATTTAGTCTATAAACAATCTATATAATTTTCTATTCCATTTATTTCGATTTGTTTTGTTCTATCTCTCTCTCTCTCTCTCTTTCTTTCTTTCTTTCTTTTTCTCTTTCGCTAGAAGAGATTCTCCAGTTTCATTAGTGTTTTTGGATTGCAATTTTAGCTAATTCCTCTGCAGTAGTTCTTTTTTTATGCAAACGATTAGAATTGCACAATTTTTTTCTTTCAAGACTTTATTTTTATTAAATTTTTCTAAAATCTTGTGTAAATAATTCGATTCGTAGGTTCAATTGGTGATTGCTAATCAGACCTTAGGTCTTTAGAATTTAATTTCTAATTAAAATCTGGGTCAAAATCTACATATCACAAACAGATGAAAGGTGAGAACTGTATGGAGAGAGGAAAGGGGATTTTTTTTTTATTTTTATTATATTTAGGTTTTTTATAATTTTCATTTGCTATTATAATATAATTTATAGAATATGATATATATATATGTAGATTCATAATTAATGATTATAGAACATTTTCATAGTTTTCAAAAATTAAATAAAAAAAGTTATTATTATTAAATTATTTTATTACAAATGGAGTGGAATTATAATATTCATTTATTCAATTTATGATTAAGGATAGAAATTTTTTAAATTAATTTCATAATATAAAAAAAATGGTAATTTATTTGTTAATTGGACTGATACATAGTCAATCTATTTAAAATAAGACTATAGCCCAGAACATTATAGAAATTGAAAACTTTGACAAATAATCATAATTAAAATTCTAAAAAAAAAAATTTCTATTTTTTTTAAATCAATAAATTAAAGATTTTATCATTATTAAAAAATGATATGCAAAATAAAAAAAATATTCAGTAAAACGTTTCTACTAAATTAAAAATGTATAATAATATATTATTAATTTTTTTTATTTTAAAAATGCTAAAAATAAATTTATATTTTTATCATTATAGTAAATTTATTCCCGTTTTTAATTATTTGATAATATAACATTAAAAATCTGTTCTATCATACTTAGGGGAGTGTGATGACCTGTGGTGTCCAAAAGAATCGATATTCTGTCGGAATTAGCACAACGTCACATAGGAGAAGATTATTTAATATTTTGATATCATAATCTACATTTTATTTAGAAATGAAACTGGAAACCCTATTAGCAGTTTTTAGTTTGTAATAGAAAAAGAGTGATATTCTTTTTACCAACATCATCACCAGTTGAAATTGGATTTGTTTTTTTTACATAAATATCTAATTTCTTTTGTTAATGAGAGAATTTCAATATTTTATCTTTAAATGTTATTTTTATCATATTTGTATATTCTCGTGATTAATATCAGTGTTTTTGGATGTTCGTTTGTTAATTTTCTTAAATATATATTAAAAGGTTAAGACAAAGAGAGATTATTTTAAAAAATCCATATTCTATTTAAATAAAATATGGATTTAAAAATGATTGAATTTACAAATATTTCCAGAAATTTTTTTTTTTGTTTGATTAATGTAAAAAATTTTTGTAAAACATCAAAACTGTTTCTGTTTAAATTACTTATCAGGAAGTTTCCATAACTCTTGTTAAATGCGTTCATTGTCAAATTTATTTGATTTTAATTTGATATATATACATATATATATATATTTAATTATTTATTTATTTCACTTAAATTTAAAAAAAATTATTTCCTTCGACCAACTTTTTACCTACAAATCAAATAAATTATAGAATACCTTAAAATGTAAAGATTATAATAATTTATGTTGCACATAGTTTTTTTTTATTTTTTATTAATATATTTCTTTTTTGTAATATTATTATTATAAAATATATCTTTAATTATGATATTAAGTCCAAATTAAGTATAAATAAACATAATTATTTTAATGAAGTTATCTCTCTCTCTGTCTTTTTTATGTGTATGCAGAAAATATAGAATATCTTACTATTAAACGCGATACATAATAAATAAAATTTATATCGATGAGAATTCATTTGTAAATTATTCATATGACTGACAGCTTTATGCCATAACTAAACGCCATTTTTTTTTGTTATTAATCTCAACTAAAAGCCAAATGATAGCGAGGCCCATTGCTTTGTGCTTCGCGAATTCGATTCGGTTTTCATATAAAACGCCTTCTCTCTCCAACTTTAACTTTTCTATCTGTTTTGTGTTTCTATCTTAAAAATAATCAATTAAAATTGACTGAGGCAAATTTACTCAATGAAGAAACAATTCTCAATATGATGGTCCTAATATTTTGCCTCGTCTATTCTTCATTCTTCATTTTTAACCTTCGTTATTCGTTTAAAGTTATACAATTTTAAGTTACTAAGATGTTTCTTCTTAACTGAAACTAATTCTAAATAAATTATTATAAAACTAAAATACTCGAAAATGATTAATTTTTGATGAATTATCAAATATGTAAATAGTTTCAAAATATATTTATTTTATTAAAATTTTATGAAGGGGTGTGGGGTGGACAAATTTGTGATCCTGGGTTCAAATCCTAGTCCTAACAAGATAATTTATTGTTAGCTGGGGTTTTAACGAGATTCACCCACCCTATCTGATCAAAATTGAGAAGCAACTTGGAATAAAAAATAGCAGCTTCCGATCAAGATAAAGGTTGAGAGCATCCGTTCTACTGATCATACAGTCCTTTACCCTTTCTTAGGTCACAACCAACTTGATAGACGCTGTTCTTTCATTCTATCTGAGGTTTTTTTCAAAAATATTAATTTATGAATTTCGATACTTTATAAAAAATAGATATAATAAATAATGTATTATATTTTAATAATAAATAAATAGTTTTGTTACTTTAAAAAAATTCACAATTGTAATTAAAAATTCGAATTCTTTAAAACACCATTAAAAATTTTATGAACAAAAACAAAATTAAAAAAATCATTTATTTTTAACTTAAATAGCCAAAATAACATTTAAATAAAACAGAGATTAAAAATTTCTTTATTATAGGTAAACTTATTAAACTAACTAACTAACTAATGAGCTAATGTAACCAAAAAACAACCAACTTTTGTATAAAAATATTTGAAATTTGTTTATTAGCTAAAAATTTGCATTTCTAGTTAAAATTAAATATTAAATCTATTTTAATTAAAATATATATACAAAAAAAACTTAATTTTTTTTTATAAATGTTAACATTTTGTATAGACAAAAAAATATACTACATACATCATTGATCCAAAAACTAATATAGGTAATTCAAGAAAGAACATTGGGAAGCCCTCGAATCAATGATTGTTATTATTTTCAGTTTCTAAATTCAAAATTTTGAAATCTTATTATTAATATTTTTTCAATATAATTTGCATTGTCTCGTGATGGATGATACTATTTATTACTAGGATAACTGTGATAACTTTATATATTTTAAGAAACTCTTAAAATTAAATAATACATATTTGGAAATTCCAAAAGATAATATACATATAAACTTATATATTTTTTGAAACTATTTCTTAAATTGAATACGAAAATTCTTAAAGAAGTTTAAAAACCAAAAGAATTAGTTAAAGTTAATTTATTGTTTCCAAGGTATTGTTCTAGTTTAGGTGAGAATGTCAAAGTGAATAGAGGAAACGATTGGTTCTTAGATGTTGTTTTATCAGAATCATTTTGGCCCAGATTCGGAACGTATTTTAATAATCCAACCCATTGTCCCTTCTCAGACCTGTTTATTCTTTCATATTTTTTTCAAATTGATGCTTGCTCACCATTTTTGACTAGCCGTAGTCGTCACTGATTTTGAATTTTTTTCACTTTTCTCTCTCTCTCTCTCTAATTCTTTAACTCTCTCTCTCTTCTGTCAATCTTCCTTTTTCACGTCTTTCGTCTCTTTTGAGATTTTGATACGATTCAAAAGAAAAAAAAAATGAACTCTTCCTATTGATTAATTCTCTTTTTTAAAGCAATTTCGAAAAAAGAAGTTGAATGTATATAATTAAAAAAATCGTATATTATTTCAAGAAAACAGTCTGTCTTTTATATAAACAACCAAAGCACGCGATTTATCCAGTCTAGCTATAAAATAAATAAATAAATAAATAAAGAAGAGTTTAATTAACATAATATTCTACCAATTTCCTCCAAAACCCCATTTTTATTTCTATTTTGTTCTTAGTGATAGGGATTTTTTCATTTTCGCACATCTTTTTTATCTTATTTCCTATGCATAGATTATTATTATTATTTTTTTTTCCAAATAATCAATTTTGACTCGTGCTGGTTGCTTTTTTTGAAAAAAAAAAAACAAAACATATAAAAATATATATTAAATAAAACAGTAGATATAGCTTTAATATTTCGTTGTTTTTATCTCTTTGTTGCCGAAATACTGATTGTGACGTTACTTCTGACTTCCAGAATGTGGTAAGAACCACCTCATCGAATCCAAATATTCAATATTTATTATATCTATATATAATCATATTTTTTTCAAATTAATTATTTTTTCTTATTCTCATAGTGACTGCGTGTGAAGAGTGTCACTTACATTATTTATTTAACTGTTTTCTGTACATATCGGTGTTTTGCATGTTCTGTAACATCTGTAATCTCTCTCTCTCTCTTTCTCTCTTTCAATCTATCTCTTTTCCGCTCTGTTTCTGTCTCTATTTTTCTGTCTCTTTCTCTGTCTTTCTCATCCTTGCATTCTTTCAATCATCCATTTGTGTTGTACTAACTTTCTCATTGTCCATGTTGCTCGAGATGTATCATTCGAGCTATTATTATACTATATTAATATTAATTTGTTTTTGTTTTTGTTTGAATATAACACTAACATTTTTTTTGTACACTATTTTAGTCATATATATATAAATAAATATATATACACATATATTTATATATATATATACATATGTTATTTAAATATATTAATATATTTGATGACAACAACATAAACAACGTTTATAGATTTATTTTTTTACTGGTTCAATGTTTTAGCCGTTGATATGAATGATTGATATATTTATTTAATCATGTGCAAGATTTTTTTTATAATTTTTTAGCCTGATTTTATTTTATTAATTTCTATATATATTTAATATATATTAAAATTAATAAAATAAATATCTCTCATTAATATTCAATTTTTTTATGCTTGATATTCATAATCATTTTATTTATTTTCATTTAATAAAGATCTTTTTTAACTTTTACACTTTAAAAATCTTTTTTAACTCACAATATATTATTTATTTCTTTTAAAATTATAATTTAATTTTTCTTATTTGAATATTAAATCAATTTTTAAAATTAAACTTAATACTATTATTATATAAAAAAAAAATATTAAATTAATAAATATAATTTAAAAAAAAAATGACAAAAAAAAAACAATATATTTTTGTTTTATTTATTTATTTTATATATATGCATATTTTTGTTACCACTCAAATTATTATTATTATTTTTTTTTAATTTATTAATTTACATTTTATTAAAATATAATAAATGTATAATTAATCTTTTGAGTTGAATTTTACCAAATCGAGCTGCCACTTTGATGTCGATTGAATGTCACGCCATTTTTACTTTGAAACATGACATAGCCAGAGCGCTCTCGATGTTCTATGTATAGATTTATTGGACATTTAGAAAAGATTTAAACTAAACGAATGGCGACTGTTTTCTAGGCCGGAGCATCATCACGAAAAAGAGTGACGGATCACAGGTGAAGGAATCGACAGATTCGAGCACCACATTGGAGGATGACGATGTGAAAGGTAACGTCATTTCTCCTTTCTGTTCTAATAACAAACACACGTCTCACAGTCATTCACATTACATATTACAAACACCAATTGAAAACCATACCAAGTATATTCCCTTCATCGCCTGTAAAGTTTTTCGGGGATGTTTGTTTTTCGATTTCTTTTATTCCTTTAAAAAGATTTTTAGGTTCTTTGGTTTTTTTTTTTTGGTGATATTAACTGCATGCTTAACATTAGTATCATAGTAACATACATAAAACCAGGAACAGGAACTTTCTTCTGTGAGACACTGACTGCTACCACCAACCACCACTGGCACACTCCATTCATCTCATCATCTTGATTCATGTGGGCGACGAATTTTCTCTTGACATGTAAATACTATCTATCTCCTTTATATATATTTAATATGATATTTATATTAATCTGTAAATTTTTAAAATAAATATATTTTTTATATATATATTTTTTTTATACTATTTCATAAATTTTATTGCTTTGTATTATATTTAAATTTGAGTATTTTATTGAATTAATGTCGGAATTGTGTGTATATATATATATATCTATTTATCTCTTTTTTTTATTAAAGAATATACTTATTTATAATTTATTTATAATACAATATTTTATAATATTAATCTTTATTATTTAAATGTATATTTATTTTTCAGTCGTGATTTATACTTTCATACCGATAGATGGCATGAAAAAATCACGATCTAACAAATAGAATATTTGTGATAATCTTCAGTTGATTTATTTATTTTTTATTATTTTTGGATTTTGAGGTGAATTAGAAAGGAATAGGATAAAAGAGGCAACAGACACATTGAAGCTTGTGTGGTAATTTTTTTTTCTTTCAAACTCATAATTCGCTCACTAAAACACATCTTTCACTCTCTCTCTCTCTCTCTCTCTCTCTTATTCTTTCTTTCTCTGTTTCATTTTGAAACAAATTTTTATCAAGTTAATCTTTTTATTTTGCTTAGCTAAAATTTAGATAAAAGTTTATTTATTATTTTTTTTTTTATGTAAATAATTATTTTTTAATTTGCAACGCGATTAATCAGCTTTGTTTTATTAATTCATTTGCTCATTAAGATTTTTCTTCAAGCAATCAAGATGATTTTTGTTGTTTTGTTAAAAACAAAAAAAAAAGAAGCAATTCTTCTATCAATGTGCTTTTATTATTTATATATATATAACCTGGCTGGTGAATAAAGGAATTGGAGTATTCTCAGAAAAGTCCTTTCATCTCTCGCTTTTCGATGATCCTGACATATATTCACTGACATTGACTACTGACCGGCATGGTTAGATAACGAAAGAGTCGAGATCGGAACTACAGTATGGTCACTTGACACTCGACTCTCTATATATCCTTTATTCATCGGTCAAACTTCTCTCTAGGCGCTATTTTTTTCTTATCTGCTTACATATTTCTTATTCTCTTTTTTTTCTTTCTTTCTTTCTTTTTTTTTTATTTTATTCTTTTTATCTCTTCCTTTATATCGTAGAGCTTATTAGTATAATTACTAGAGAATCAAATGAACATACCAAAAGCTTTCAATAGAATATTATTATTTATTTTCTTCCAAATCATTTGCTTTATGCACCATTATAAAAAATAATTTGCTTTTCGTCTCCATTATAGTATTATATTTTTTAAGTTTGCGGTATTCATTTCCTTGTAGTGCACGCGAGAGAGCCGGGCTTATTTACAGCTAAAAACTTAAATAAATAAATAATTACCTTGTACAGAGGTAGTATAACGTTCTCTCTCTATCTTTCTATCTCTCTATTTCATCTGATAAAATTCTTACATTAACATAAAATTTAAATTATTATTATTATTATTATTATTATCGATTTTATTCTATAATTTTATGTGTCTGAAGCAAAGTACAAATAAATTATTTTAATTACAAATTAATTATTTTATTATATTATTCTTTTTTTTTTATTTATCGATAAAAATTAATTACAAATAGAAAAACAAAATTTCAGCTTATGACACACTCTATTAATTTTTTTAATTTTATTTTTCTTTCTTATCAAAAAAAAAAAAAAAAAAATTAAATCAACAAATCAAAAATCAATATTTACTGAAATGAGGAAAAAGAATTTTGAAAATATTTTTTTTATAAATATCAATGAGAAAAGAATATCCGCCAATATTTTTTGTTCTGTTCTGTTTGTGTGTTTTCTCATTGGGGCCTACGTTCCTCTATCTTTCTCTCTCCAACAGAAGACAAACTAAAAGGAATGGATAGAAGTTCTACCGTTATTGCTAAAGAACCTGAAGGTAAAAACAAACTAAATAATCATAATCCTAATTATTAATCTTCTTTAAATCATTTACTTTTATTTCTTTTTTTTTCTTTTTGTTTTGGATTATTTCTATAATCTTTTCTTAATTTGCTTTTCTTTTTCTTTTTGATCAAATAGATCTCATTTTGAAATTCAAATTAATAAAATTAATTAATTAATTTTTTAAACAGATGAATCATGAAATTTTATAATAAAATGTTTTTTTTTTTCTTCAAATTATGTAGTTTATAAGGTATTAAGTATTATGTAATTATTACGTATGTAATTTTCTTTTCAAAGAATTTCAAAATGGGATTTCTATATTCTTTTTTCTGTCCATCACGCGGCGCACTTATTCTTTTATTTATTTTTTTACTTAATTCAATTAAAATAAAATAATAAAAGTTCTATCATCATATCTGCTTATGATTAATAAATAATTAAACAAAAAAAAAAAAAGAACCCAAATTTTAATTTTTCATTCAACTATTATTTTCAATATTGATTAAATTTTTTATTTAAATTTTACCTAATTATACTAATTATTATTATATACTTATATTATTTTTCCAAAAGTTTTCTTTATAATTTGCATGCTTCGGCTCCGAGAAATATTATACAATTTTTATTTGTTTTTTTTTTAAATATAAAATTAAATTAAAAAAATTATAAAACTCATTAAATCTTAATCTTGAAAAAAGTTTGATCATGATCATCATGCCTTTCTTTAAAAAAAAAGATTTGAATCTACTTTTATAAATATTTTTTTTTTTATTTATCTATTTAAAAACATATACTAAAAACAAAGGATGACGATTTTCTAAGCATCAAATTAAAAAAAAAAAAAAAAAATTACGATCTGGTACGTTCTACTAATCTTTGAACATTGTCTCCCTTCTGGCTTATTCTCATTACTATACAACCATTGGAGACAATGTCCAAAATCATTCATAAAGAGCACTGTTGTCTGAAGTTGGAGAGTGTAGCTGGTTAGGAGAACACGACACCACCGTGCTTCCTGCGCTTCCGTAGAATTGTATCCACAGATATATGTATTTACATATAAGTATGAATATATATATATATATAATTTATAATATATATTACAATCAATAAATGAATATCAATCGAAATAATTTATTTATTTATTTAGAAAAAAATTTAATTATTTAATTTGTATAAAATAAATAACTCTTAATTGATATTTGTTAATTCATATATTTATATATATATATATATCTGTTTTTTTGTATATAATACAAATATTATTTCGTGTTGTTTTCCTCCCTCTTCACGCACCAAGTCTTTTGATGGAATGATTAACCTACACTGATTAATGGACACTGTAAATATTCCTAAACAATATCAATTAGTCAGCCATGATGTCTATATTTTTTGATGTGTTACAATATTTGTATAACAATTACACAAAATTATTCACCAAGAAACATCCTCTTCGACTTCTCACGCTTCTTTCACTATGTTCGCTTTTTCTGTCTTGTTTGCACGAGCTTCTTCTTCTTCATCTTCCTTTCTTACTATTTTTTATTTTTTATTTTTAACAAAATGTACATTTTTATTTATATTATAGTATTATATTTATTTTAACAAAACGGCTTGTATATATATATACATAAACACAGCTATTTTTTTTTTAATTTTAATTTCGATTGAGTTCTTATTTTATCTTCTTTCGTCAGATAAATGAATGAATTTTTAAATATTCTGAATTAATTTCTTGAGAGAGGTTTATTTATTTAATCAAATCAAAATGTTGGAATCAACAAGGGACTGACATTTCAACCTCGGAAATGTTAACGTGTTGAGATTTTTCCATCTTTAGATGGATTTTGTGTGTATCTTTTTTTTATATTTGTTGTTCTAAATTGACTTTAACAACAAATATTGATATAATTAATTTTTAATTTCATTTGTGTCAATCCTTTTTTTTGATTTTGGTTCATGTTTTTAATTCTTTATATTTTTCTCTCTCTCAACTTTCTTAATCTCTCGTGTTTTGTTCGCCCTTTCCTTTTAACAAACGAATCCTTTCAGCCACGATCTACAATTTGTTATTATCATAATTGCTACATAAAATGAACTGGATTGAAGAGCATATTTTGGCAGTGGTAGTTGATTGGTGATTGGCACCGGGTGTGTGCTTGTAGCCAGGGCTAAACTTAGCCAGTGGAGCGCGGACCGGCCCCAGGACTTCGCCCCTCCTCCCCTCGATCACCAGCGATTCACTCCACAGTCCTGTTTCCAATCTCATCAATGACTGACTGACCTATACAGTGCCCGATGTTGTGTGTTTGTGTGTGTACATGTGTGAATTACTAACCTATGAATTCGCCTAGGAGTTGTTTGCATTTATGAATGTTCGCAATTAAAGGTGAGTTCATAGCACAATTTCTTTACTTCATTATTATAATATTCACCTGGGCATATAACAAAACATTTATATGATATTATAATATGATAATCAAGCGCATAAATCAGCGGTAATATGCTGAACTACTGAACATGTGGACCAGGGTTCAAACCTCAACAAGTTCATAAAATTATAATTTTATATTTAATATTATTATATTATATGATAAAACATAATTCTAATAAATGTTTAAAATAACTGAAATAAACCTAGATCCCCTGAGTAAAAATATAATAAACAATAATTTATAAAAAAATAAACATTTAATACGAATAATAGTAATTTAACCACACTTTTACTATAATTGTTTATATATTTATTTAGTTTATCTGATTTTGGTATACATTCCATTTTCAGAAACCGTTTAGAATAATTATCGAGTGATAATTTTTAATTAACTAAATATAATTTTTCAATAAATACCTAAGGATAAATTGTTATTGAAAAAATTGGATAGAAACAGAAAGTAAGATAATAAATTAAAAAAATAAATAAATAAATTTTTCAAAATCTGAATTTTAATATATATCATTGTATATATATACATATATTTATTCAATTTTTCTTTTTCTTTTATTTTTTTAATTAATATGGCCGTTAAATAAATAAATAGATAAATAAAGTAAGGTACATAAACACTGAATTATAAATAAATAAATAAATAAATCTTTCAGAGAAGTCATAAATTGTGCAATCTATTTTCATCAAAAGAGACGATATTAATATTAGATGGCTAAAATTATCTCATTTCCACATTTCATAACATTTTTTTCCTTTCACACAATTATTAAAAATAAAAAAAAATCAAACTTAATTTATTGTGAATATTTTTTATTTTTTATTTTTCATACTATAGTGTGTGTTTGAATATCATGTTTGAGGTTAATGACTGAGTAATCATGTTTTTTTTTATTAGATCATGAACAAATTACCTTGCCAGGTGGCCAAGGATAAAAATATATATGCCAAAACTATTTTTCTCTTCGATCAAATGTCTATATTTTATCCATTACTAAATGTCTAGATTCCAATGAACATTCATTCATTTTGTAATTTACTCGAATTAAATCTAAAATAAAAAATATATATATACAATTTTTTTTAAAAATTATTCTTTCTTTTTATATTTAATATTTTTTTTTATTTCATTTAATAACAATGTGGATAAAATTAATTAACATTATGATTCAGTTAAATTAAATTTCAATTCGTTCCCAAATAAGATTTGTTTATTGTATAATAATTAATTTTCAAAAAAAAACATTTATCTTGGTTGTTTATTAGTATTACTTATATACTTATTCCTTTTTTGATTTATATTTATATTGAATATTGATAAACAATAATATTCTATTGATTTGTATGTTGGTATCTCATTAAAAAATTTTATATTGTTTTTTTTTTATTTATTTATTTTAAATCAATTAGGAAATGTAGTCATATCTATAATAATAATATTAAAAATTTTGAATTGTTCAGTAAAATATAATTCTAGGGTATTATTATTTCTTTTCAGTTTATTTAAAGTTTGTTTGTTCGTTTATTTGTTTTTGTTTATATTTTTTGTTTTTTGATTTTTATTTGCTTTTTAAGTTTTAAGTGAAGCACCAATTTGCATTAAAAAAAAAATCATGGAATGGAGATAATTTCACTTGAATTAATATTTTCTTATTCTCCTCTTATATCTCTGCTGTAACTGTGCCTCTCGGTGACGACCCCCTAATGCAGCCTCAACGTCTTCTGGGTCGCCCCCACCGCAGTCACCATCTCCGGCGACTGCACCGCCACCGGCCCCCACTAAGACCTTTGCAGGATTGGGGGCGGTGGCTGCAGCCGCCGCTGCTGCCTCCGCAACGGCACAACCGATCAGTCTTGGGGCAGCCTTAATGCAGGGTGTGCAAGGTAGAGCCTCCGGCTCCTACTGTTGTCTTCTGTAACCCTGAACTTACAGAGAGTCCACTAACTCGAATGTTGTTCCAAAATCATCCATTAACAATGATTCTATAACAATTTACTAAATATTAATAGTAGAGATTAATTAGTTCATTTTTAGATAATTTTTTTAATCACAATTTTAAACAAAAAAAAAAAAAAATAATGTGAAATTAATTTTTAGTTTATTGTTTAGATTTTAGATAGTAAATACATTAATATTTTTTATTAAACTAATATTAGTTGTTTTAAAAGTTTTTTTTTTTTATATTATTTTTTTAAACTAATTTAATTTTAAACTTTTTTTTTCATTTAAAAATTTAAAATAATAATAATAAAGTATATATTCATAATGTATTTTACTTAAATATTTAGATTAACAAAAAAAAATAATTAAATTTAAATTAATAAAAGAAAAATAATTTGAATTACTAATATAAATAATTTAGTTAATTAATATAGATATTTTCAAAGATCACAGATCTGATCTTAATTAGATGATATAAATAATTTTTTAAAACAAATTTTTGAAAAATTACTAAATTCTCTTCTAATTTAATTACTTATAAAATAATTAAAAATTTATCAATTATAATAGTTTATTAATTGAATCAATTCTATTTCCTTAAAATAGAATTTTTATATAAAAAATTATTTCTTTTAATAAAGAATATATTTTTATTTTAGAAAAATTATAAAATAAATTTACAATTTTTTAGAAAATTGTAACTATATACCAATTTATATGGATGCTTGAATGGATGTGTTTTTCAGTCCGCGCTCCTTTTATAATTTCTTATATAATTTTCATTGATAAAATGAAGGATTCTTTAATAAAAATTTTTTTTATATTTTTTTAATCTTATAATAATTAAATTATTTTAAACATTGAAGAAATATTTTAATTATCTTTATTTTTCTTCTTACATTGATGAGCTTATTATTTGATATATTCTCTATTTGATGACTAAATATTTGAGTCATTAAACAGAGATGTCTCACATTATTCAATTGTTTATTAAATATACAAGGTTTTAGAAGATGAAGCGTTATTGTTCCACATTCGTTTTGTTCTCTCCAAAATTAAGAACTCGCATAGTGAATAGAACTCATAAACCTTCACATGGTGTAATAAATCTATTCACCACTTTGGTCATCCTCTTTAAATCTTCATTGTATTTTGTAGACCACTTTTAGTTAACTGATCTAATGGATACTATGCTGCTCTTAATTATATTAATTTATTGTACACAATGGCACTATTTAATTGTATAATCTTTCTCTCTATCTCTTAAGGTACTGTATTAAATTTCTTGTTATTCGGTGTATGTGTATAATGTTCTAATTTCCTTTCCAACTCCTGCCATTACCTTTTCCATTCTTATCCAAATTTCTACTCATGCATGTTAATATTGTGATTTATATCTGTTTTTACTGAGCCCAGATGGAGTAAATAATTTAAATTCTTATAATAAAAAAGTACAACCGGATAACCGAAGCCAAGGGACTGATTCATTAGTAACAGGTAAAAATCCTATACTTTTCTTTTTTTTTTTTGTATTATTTTTTTCCCTTTCCAAAAATAAAGTTCTTAAACTTTTAATTATTATTATTTTTTATATAATTATTAATTAGTTAATTTAAATTTTGAGAATTAGATCTATACTTAAATATGGAATTTAATTAAATGTTAGAGATATAAAGTATGAGTCAAGGATTTTATTAATCTACTCTTAAACAATTTATGGATTATTAAATGTTAATAAGGAAAGATGTCTTAATTTTATATATATATATATTCTTATAATTAAATATATACTTTAATATATAATTATTTTCATTTGTGACTAAATAAATTTTAACAGAAAAATAAATATTGATTTATATTTCAGATTAAGAGAAAATACATTAAAAAAATTACTTAATTTTTAAAAAATTGAATATATTTCTTACTCAAAGCATCCAATTGATTGATTTTCCAAATTTAAAGACATTATAAGAGATAATTAATTTTTTTAAAATAAAATAACATAATTATTTAAATTTTGTTTTAAAGAAATAATTATTAACTGAAATTATAATTTATTTCTGAAATTGCTATTTTTTAAAATTATTTTATTTAAAAAATAAATAAAATGCATATTAATTAGTTGCACAATTCTACAGAATTCTAGATTAGTTAATTTAAATGGACGAAAATTAAAATATTGTATAAAAAGCATGACAATTTTATTAAAAATACTCAATATAATAGTTTTTTATTTATTCTAACTAAATCAATATTCTCTTTAACTTAATAAAATAATAAATAATAAATAATATTGAATCTAATTCATTCCATATCTTTTTAACATTAATTTAACATTGTATCCTAATCTATTAATTTACCTTCATAATTTATATATATCCTAATCGTAATAATAAAAATAATAAATATATATATATTGTATTAAATCAATGTAAACACAACCTGTGTGCTTTCGCATGCAATTTCTGCACGACCTGGCATGGCTTCTTGTTTTGCGCTCTTGCCTTTTGATGCCAATCTATTCTTCAACTACCAAACGTTTCTACAGAGGATTCTGATGACGTAAATTATGAACCACTGGGAGATGGTTCCTTTGAGTTATGTAAGTACTCAAGACTCACCTTGCCATTGATCATCCCCCCCCCTCTTCTAATTCTTAAAGCATTTTTCACATTTATGTGGTTATCTTTCAATTAATTGTATTCATTATTCATTTTTCATTTATATATATTTCATTCTTTTAATTTATCATCGGCAAATTGGCAATTATTTAATAATAAATCATTATGTGTGACATATATTTATAAATGAAATAAATAGTATTTAATTAAAATGTGTTTGTAAAGATCACTCTACTATTGGTATATACTGTATATGAGGTATATAATATATTTAAGTTTAGAATAATTATCCAAAGAAAAAACCGAAAAGGGAGTTTAAAGTACACATTTGATTTGATTAACATATTGTGGGTCACTCAATCGGTTGCCGCCTCTAGTTGGGGTTCAACGATTCCTTTTAACCATTAGCATGAATTTTTTATTTATATTAATTACTCAATTTTGATCACTTACAATTAGATTGGGTGGCTCCATACTAGTCATTTGAATTTTAAAAAAATACCTATATACCTATATATATATTGAATTTTAAAATTTAAGAAAAAAAATTGTCAAAAAACATATATTACTTTCTTAAATCCAGATGCAATTTAACAAATCATTTTGTATTTATTAGATTAATAAAACAAATTGATTTAAATTTGGCTTAGACTAAAGGTAGAGATGGTTGGTGGAATGTATCTACAGAGATAAATAACATTGTTATTATACAAAGGGTTGATAGATAAGACTTATTTATAAATTGAGGTAATTAAATTACACTTTCCAAAAAAAAATATATATTTTTTGCAAATAATAAAATAAGTATTCTATAAATTGTTGAATTGATTTTATGAAATGTTAAATGTACCTGAACAATAATAAATCACTTAATTAATTATAATATTAATATATTCTAGTGAATTTTTATTCAAAAATGTATAACAATTTTTTTCAGATTTAGTCTTAAATATTGAGCAAAAATTATGCTTCACTTAAGATTCCCTTAATTGAGGCTTTTAAAAAAATATTTTATAGCATACATTAAAGAAGCTTTTCACTCTCATTTAGAGAGCTCCACTGATATTGTTTAGGCAGAGTTTTCATTTAATGGAACATTAAGCACATAATATTTTTATTTGAATAAAATTCATTAAATATGTATATTTTAATTTTTTTTCTTTTAGAATATATTAATATTTATATTCTTCATTTTAAACGATAATTAAATATAATTAAAATAATGGTAATTAAGAAGTAGATCATTAATTATAAAAAAATCTTTTGAAGTCAATTTATATTAATTGTCATAAAGAAATGCAATTTAAATTTGAATCAAATAATTTACAAATATTGTTTACTAAATTTATGAATAATAAAAAATAAATAAATATAACATAATGTAAAGTATGTTATTACGATCATGAAGCAAAGCTGACTATGGGCGTTTTGGCTTTTTTGGTATTTCTTGAAAGTATTTGTAGGAATAAATTTTTGTCTTTTTTGTGATGTGGGTGATAAATAAAATACTAGGGTCTTTTATAATTATACAATTCCCATTCAAATAATTAACAGGTTTTAATAAATTTATTAATTGGTGATATTTTATAAAATAACTTATATTACTTGATAATTTTTTTAATATTTTATTCTCTATTTTCATCCACATAGTCTTCACTATATGATTTGGTGAACCACTGGTTGCCTATCTTCTTAATATTGTATAGGATTGTATATTATTGATAGGTCTTTATCAACTAATTCATTTAGAGTCCTAATAATTATTAATGATAAAATATTATATTATTTAATGAAAAATATTTACCTATTTACTGACAATTAAAATAAATATTAATGTAAATATGTTAAGTACTTTAAAAAAAAAATATAAAAATATTTTTTTAATATTATTGAATTCTATTATACTTAATTTGAATTTTAATTATTTTCGATTTTTTATCAAACAAATTAAATTTTAAATTTGATAGAAACAAGAGTTCGTTTATTCATACTATATGACTCTCTTTATCGCATAAATTTATTTACTAAAACATATACATATAATTCAACCATTTGAAAAATTAAAATAATCTACAATTTTTTATATTATTAATGTTGTAACTCTTGGTATGATTATTTTAAATTATTCAAAGAAAATTGGCTCTCTAAATTTACTTTACTATATATAACTTTATTGAAATTGAAGTATTTAAAACAAATCGGTACCAAAATTATTTTGATCATCGATTCTGTAAGTATAACATTGTTTAACACCAAAATATCAAAATTTACTTAAATGTAAATTTTTAAATGGAAATTTTTTTTTAAAAATATATTAAAATTGATTCTATTTAATTTCTTTTAATTTTTTTTTTAAATTTCTTTTAAATAGTTCATTTCTCTATAAAACAGTGTTTTAATTCAAACAACAATTACTAATAAACATCCATCTATTATATATATTAATAAATTTTAATAAATTCCTATACTATATTTTCAGCTGAATTTTTTCTCTTTAAACTTTTAGCAGACCGCAATATCAACACCACCCTCCCCCTCCACTCCATCAAGATGCATATATACTCTACTTTAATATTTTTGATGAAAAATGCTTTAAAAAAAACCTGAAATCGACTTTTGAAGTCATGATTCGTGTTTGTAGAGTTTTATGAAATTCAAAAGCTTGTGTGTTTAAAAGATCGACATCCTTGTTTATTATTTTTATCCTTTTTTTATTTTTTTGGTTGTTTATTTTTTATGCGAGTTTCTCAGGATTTCCACCTGTCGAATTAATTTCTTTCATACAAGGCATGACGTGAATTGTTTAATATTTTGCAAATAGAATGATTAATTAATTTTCTTCATCATTTATAAAAATCATTCTCTTTGCAAAATTCGCTATTGAGTGTTGATTATTTTTAACTTTGCCATGGCTCATCTTTATTTTTCTTTTTGTTTTCTGGTAATTCCTTTCTGCGAATTGTAGAAATTCGGATTGTCTGTCCGAACAAGACTTGCTCCCAACTGTCAAGTAATTCTTACGGCACAGGTAAGCCAAAGGCTCGCTCTCACCGCTCGTCGCTCGATCTCACTCACAATTTATCATCTTCTTTCGCTCTCATATTTTCTTTCTTTTTTTTTTTTTTCCTTTATCACAAATAAATGAAATACATGTTCTCTTAAGTTACCTTTTTTTGTTTTTAATTAACACGATTTAAAATTTTTATTT
Source organism: Labia minor (assembly GCA_963082975.1). NCBI lineage: Eukaryota > Metazoa > Arthropoda > Insecta > Dermaptera > Spongiphoridae > Labia > Labia minor. Next base: position 25,242,739 of record OY720347.1, on the reverse strand, counting down.
TAATCCAAATTAATTTAATCATTTTTTCTGAAATAAAATATTATTTATATGATTATCCCCTTGTTGGTTGGGTTAATAAAATAATTACTTAGAATATTCATTGCTTGATGAAGAGACCAAAAGGGATGAGTTAGGTCACTCACATTTATTTTTAGAAAAACATCAATAAAATCAGATATTTTTATAAATTAAATTGATAACTTATATATATAATTTAAATAAAAATATAATTAAATATAATTTACTTGCAGTTGACGGTTCTTATCATAATTATTGGCTTGTAAAAATAAAACATTTTATATATTTTCAAATAAGTAGGTAATTATTATTAATTATTAAATAAATTCTTTAATACTTACTTACTTTTTGAATTTTATTAGTAATTTTATATTTAATTGAAATTTAGTATATTCTATTATAACTTTTATTAATCTAATATTTTTTCAAACTCTAAAAAAAATATTTTCAAATAAGAAATTCAAGTCAGTATGAAAATAATATTAAATCTATAACCCCATAAATAATTTGAATAGTTGAAATTTGTGCATCTGATTTCAATTGATTTTTGAATGTTATTTTTGATTAAAGTGTATATTTATTTTTTTAAGTAGGTATATTCGTGTAAAAATGATTAAATTATAAACTTAAGAGAGCATAGATAAATTTATTTTTAAAAATTTAATAAAATTGATTCTGCCTGACTACTTATTTTAGTTTCGTTTTTATTCTTTTTCATTTGTTATTTTTAATTCATTCCTCTTCTACTATGGCATGGACTTCGGTCACTTGGGTCCAGATCTAAACAGACCAAACGGCCTCCATATTAAATCGAAGCACTCCTTCGATACGTTGTTTATTCTATTTTCTTGTATATTTTTCTTTTTTATTTATTATCTTATTACGAGGATAATTTTTCCGTCCCGGCTAAGTGTTAGGAACAAGGTTGGTTACCAGTTACCATGTACAGGATAACATGGTCTGTTTATATCTTTCGTCGCCTCATCCATCTTAAATGTCTCTTTGATGTCGTGTAAATATAAAATATTATTATTTTATTTATTTTAATTATTTTGAAAAATCACTTAAAAACTGATTTGTATATCAATTTTTTTTTTCATCATAGGACTCGTTAAAAAAAAGTGTGAAGCGAGTGTGAACTTTAATTTATTTTCTCTCTCTCTCTCTCTCTCCCTCTTTCTCTCTTTCTTTTTTTTTCTCTGTCAATCCTGTAATCTTAAGCGTTTCATTTGAAGGAGCGAATAATTATAAATATTTTAACATGTTTATTAAACATAGATTAAATTGAGGTGAGAAAAATAAATGACAAGAAACAAAAACAGAAAATTAATTCTAAATCTAAATCCTCAAATGAAATGGCTTAATGAGATTGAAACTGTCCAGCTCTGGATCATCTCATGTTTATTTTCCTTCTGGAGTGGTTGTGGTGGTGCCGACTGCGGTCCTTCGAATATCGAACTCTATACTCTCTCATAGTCTTCACTTTCCTTAAACTCTCATTAGAATATCCGTACTAATGCCATTCTTTTATGATTGCAGCTCGAAAACAAGAGATTATAAAAATGACTGAACAATTAATCGAGGCAATCAACACAGGAGAATACGAAAGTTACACGTAAGCGGCTGTTCACATTACATCTTTTTTTTCTAATTTTGGTGTAATTTTGTTATCCGATAACTGTTCACCCCCCTTTTGATTCACCTCCATTCATATACAAATACAAAGCCGGAAACTAGTTGAGTATCTTGTAATCTATATCTTCTCTACTTTTTGATTCCAATTTTCTGCACGTTTTCATTATTATTTTTTATTTTTGGTTTTTAATTCATATTTTAACAATACTTTTTTTTTATTCCACTAGTGGTGAGCATTACTGGTGATGGGAGGTGAAGAAGAAATCCGTTTCCTAATTTAATTCACGCCAAAGACAATAAAAATTTGGGTTTCCCTCCCCCATCAGTTTGGACACCACTCCACATCTAATCTTCTTAGCCTTTTAATTAACTCGTAGCATGTGCCCCATTTTCTTTAATATTTCTGCGATAAAAATCGCTGTTTCTTTTTACAGAAAGATTTGTGACCCGCACCTAACTGCCTTCGAACCCGAGGCGCTAGGTAATTTAGTGGAAGGCATGGAATTCCACAAATTTTACTTTGATAATGGTAATTATTTCTGCCATTTATTTGAGCCCTCCATGTGTCCCGAATATAAATAAAAAAAAACATTTAAACTAATATATTTTCTTATCTGCACTCGCTTTTAATTCAAAAAATTTTCAAATAATATTTCTTATAATACTCTTTTTGCACATAACTGATTATTTATAAATTCACTGGTTAGAATTGCAAGCTTACCTTTTACAATAAATTTGTATTTTAGTAGCATCCATGATTGCTAATTAAGTATGTAAAAATATGACCGACAAATTAAAAAGAAAAAAAAATAACTGAAAAAAATTCTAAAACAATTTCTAAGTATTACAACTTAATTAGTTGTTTATTTATTTATTTATTTTTCTCTAGCTTATACATTAATTTCATTTTTCAATTAGTGTCTTTTTATGCATAGCTTTTCTTTTAATTAACAAATTCCAATTTCTTTGTTTTTTCTCTTTTATTGAAAAATATATAGAGCTTTTCTTGTAATTACATTTAATTTAAATTTTAAATTAAAATAAAATAAAACTAATAAAGGGATAGATATTCAATTGGAAAAAGGTAGTTTGAACTTTTCTTTTTTTTTAAACACTAAAATTTGACTTTAAAAAAACATTAGTTTTTTAAAATTAATTTCAATTATTTATCAGTGTAATTTATAATTCAGTTAAATATTTAATTTATTAATTATTCTTATTAATTTACTAGCTGCTCCGAGCGCCTTCGGCGCTCTTCACACCTAGACGGGGGCTCCGCCCCTGTACCCCCGAGTGATACATTGTATTTGGTTGAAAGTCTGTATGTAAAAGGTTTTCATCCATTTTGTTTCAACCAGTATAAGTAGATAAGACATGTATTTGTTTTCTTGTAAAATATATTTTAATTTAATCAGTAAATTAATTATATATTATTATTGTATTTATCTAACTCTGTGTCTCTACAGTTTTCGAAAGTTCTTAGCCGCAGCATCCACATTTCTCTAAGCGTCCCTATCCTGAGCTACAACCAAATCCTACCCTGTCCCATCTCTCCCATGTCCCTTCCTTCATTGTCCACCCACCTTGGTCTTTGGTCTTCCACCGGATGTTTCCCAATCGGTTTCTCCCAATTTCTAACTTCTCCCATTCCAGCCATGTCCCCTTCCCATCTCAGCCTTCTCAATTTTATAACCTTAACTATATCTGGAGATCATGCAATTCCTCGTTATGCCATCTCCGCCATCCCCCTGTGACCTCATCTTCCTTTGGCCTATAAATGCTGCAAACAATACTAATCTCACAAATACTCTAAATCTACTCTAATCTCCCAGGGCCATCGATAGGGTGACCAAACGTCCCGTTTTTCCGGGATTGTCCCGATTTTAGGTGCTTTGTCCCTGTGTCCCCAAAAATTTCTTGGGGACAGCCTATTGTCCCGTTTTTTTCAATATTTAGGACATTTCGTACATTTTTCAAAATTTTTTCAATTTAGTTCTAAAAAAAAATGGTAAAACCTTTGTCCCGGTTTGGTGTTTTCGAAATATGGTCACCCTAGTCATCGATCAACACGAAAAATAATTATTTTATATATTTCAATTTTGATCCTCTTTGATAATAGTTTTGATGAGATAAGCCCCTTTACTGCATAATAATTATCAGCTATTATTTTTATCAATTAGTAATTACATATTACGTAATATTGAAAAATAGTAATTATGTACATATTGCATAATATTGAAAAATATGTATGGGGAAAAAGGGCTATTTTTAGGGTTTTCCCGGCAATTATTCGATTTTTCCTCACCGTAAAAACCATCCTTGGACTTCAACGAACATTTTAAAAAAAGAATTGTCAAAATTGGTCCAGGCGTTATTGAGTGATGCCGTTACCTACACATTTTGCGATTCATTTTTATTTATAAGATAAAAAAAGAAAAAACAAAATTTAATATTATCAGTCTTCTCATTCATTTATATTTATTTTTTTTTCTATTGAATTAATGATCTAGTTAAAATTCGATTATATAAAATAAAATATAAATTGACAATCAATAGTTAGCTCTATTTTTATTTATATTGCGAGAATATAAATAATAATCTTTTTAAATTCAACTTTATAATAGAATTTGTAAATACCTCTAATTTTGTTTTATTATATACTACACACATATATACCTATATATATTCGAATAATACGTTCTAAATTCATTTGATGAATATTATATTGATGCTTTTTCCAACAGATGAAATCCCTTTTATATCGTATTAAAAGAAAAGCTTTGTATTTAAATTTATCCATTCTTTAATTATTTATGCTTAATTAATTCTATTTAAAATTATTTGCTGCGTTTGGCTCAAATCTCTTTTCTTTTTTTATTTATTTTCAATAAATAGCAAGTAGTCTTGAGATTGAAGATTATATTTATATCGTATTTTTTAAGAGGGATGCTTTTGTTTAATTTTTTTTTTTTTTTAATGAGAATTTTATTGTGCCCTAAGTGACCTAAGAGCAGAATTCGGCGATGAAATATTTGGGAACATTGTGATGCTTTCTGTGGCCCTGTGCCGCACTGTTGCAGTCCTTGGTAAGAGCTGCAAAGCGCTCAACACCACCATTCTGAACCCTCACGTGCATCTTCTCGGCGAGGACGCCGCCTGTATTGCCTATGTTCGACTCACCCAATACCTTGACAAGTAAGCTATCAAATTATCAAATTTTTTTCAAAATCAATATTAAAAAATAAACATTAAAAATATTATCTATCTATCTATATCTCTGTAGCTCGAAAAAACTCGAAAGTTTTTGGCAAGTCTATCATCATCCATATTTCCTACGTGTCCCGCCCATCGCAACCTTCTTGATTTTATTATTCTATGTCTGGGAATGCATAGAAGAGTCCTACCTACATTGTCTTCTATCCGGACGTTTCCCGATTGGTCTCCTTACAAATATTTTTTTCGAAAGTCTATCATTACCCCTTCTTGTTACGTGTCCCGTCCATTGCAACCTTCTTGATTTTACAACTCTAACTGTCTAGAGATGCATAGAGATCATGCACTTTCCCATTATGCACTCTCCACAGAGAGACCTCATCTTTCTTTGAGGTCAAAGTATATAAATTCTGCAAAAATATTATTATCATTTTTATTATAGCCCCAGACATGACTTTTTTACGGATAAACAATATAAGATTTTGGTTTCTACCCCCGTTTTGAATGTTATTGTTAGCAGGGATAATGGTAGATAGAGAACAGGATGAACGGTACATCCACCGTTGTTTGCACAAATTGCTCATGCAGGAGCTGCAGTATATCTAATAATTTTTTCTTTACATTTAGTGGAGTTTCTTCGAATTTAGGAGCTATTAATTTTATCGCTACAGCTTTTAAAATTCGCCCTAAGAAGAAGAAAAAAAATTCTAGGTATCATATTCTAACTAATTGTTCATATTCGATTCTGCTTTAGAAAAATAAAAAAAAACAAGTTAGTGATCTGAAATGTAAGTAATTCAAAATTAACAATATACTATCTAATAAGAATTAAAAAAATTTTATAAAAAAAAATCATACTTAGGTTTAAGAGTACTTAAATATAATCTTTATTAACAAACCTATTAATATACTTAATAGTTTTTGAAAGTAAAGAAAGTAAAATTCATTTTATATCACAGAAAAATTTGTAAAAGCAGAATATTTTTACTAAATTTTAGACCTGATCAGAGCATTGAAGTAAGGATTAAAACTTTTATTCTATAATACTATTTCGATCGGACTTTTAGGTACATATTGTAGTTTATATGAATAATAATATATACAAAATGCATAATTTATAATCATTTAGGTATTTACAATGTAGCAAAAAGCGATATATGTATCTATAGTAAACTTATTTAATTTAGTAAAAATTGTATTTGTAAACAACTCTTAAGTTTTTTATTTAAATTTTCAGAATATAGCAAGTTTTTGAGTTGAAATTTTGATCTATAAAGATTTCTTCCCAAAAAAACAACTTATTTTAATTGTTTTTTACTATAACAAAAGAATTGTTCAAAATTAAAACATAAAAATCAAAATTTGAACAATTAGAATTTTTACCGACCGACGATAGTAAGGGAGGTATTGTTTTCACACCAAATTTCACATGTGGAGATTTTTACATATCTCCACGAATCATGCATTTTCTTAACAGAAAAAAGTATTTTTAGCATGATGTCTGTCCGTCCGTCCGTCCGTGTGTCCGTATAGATGTGTACAGCCTGAACGGCTCAACGGATTTTGATGAAATTTGGTATATTTACTTAATGCATTAGTGGGATGAATTGATCAACTTTTGGTGCAAATCCGGAAACCGGAAGTGGTAGTATTAGGAATCGACGATAGGAAGGGAAGGGTTATTTTCACACCAAATTTCACATGAGGAGATTTTTTTACATATCACCACGAATGTATTGGTTTTATCCTCGGGAAAAATCATCTTCATTATGTTTTTCTTAATTTAAAATTATATGACGTCACCCAGCCCTTCATGACGTCACAGCCTCGGGTAACGCCGGGCAACGCCGGCTACTTCAGCTATATATTATAAATAAAATAAAATTAAAAATATTTATGTTCTATCTATATCTGTTTTTTATTACATTAATAGATATATTAAAATTATTTGAAATTGTTTCTGTAGCTGGAAATTAATTTATTTCAAACCGTCGGTCGGTTCGGACCTGGCCACAGGTCAACTTATTTTTATTTTGAAATCACTTAACAAATTGAGTATTTGCTAAAATGATTATTATTATAATAAGATAATAAGATTATGTTATGTTATATTCTACAATGTCTCTCTTGAATTATTTTCAGACAAGGACAGGCTCACACGCAACAGGCGGAAGAGACTCGCGTCTGGCACAAACGGGACAACAAATGGCAGAACGTGCACTTCCATCGATCATCGGGAGCCTCTGGGCCCTTCGCCGGTGGCTTCGGACACAAATAAAAATCTGCTACGCGTGATCCCCCCATCCCCGGTGCTTGGCCTCCCGGGTCGCATCGCCCGGAGAGAGGCTACTCCGCGGGGATGTGGCTGATTGGGAGCCGTCCGTTGGACGCAGCAGGTGTGGCCACCTGATGCGGCCGACGAGCGGGCCAGGCGTCGCTCCACACCCTTGGTCATCTCCCATACCTTCGCAGAGTGGACGTTCTCGGCTTTCTCTCTTTTCATCTATTCTATCTCTCTTCTCTCTATCTCCAACTCTTTCTCTTTCACTTTCTCCCATTCACATCATTCACACTTCCATCTCTCTTATCTCTTTCTCTCATTTTCTCTCTCGCTCTTTCTCTCTTTCTATCATTCTATCTATCTTTCTGGAGATCTTTCTCTATAAAACTATTTCTTTCTCTCTTTGCGCTCTTTCACGTGTTTAATTATTATTTTTTTTACTCAAGTTCACTCTTTTCAATGTCCAATGTCCTATTTTTCAATTCTTAGAAATTGGGAAAAAATTTCATATTCATTTTCTTTATTAAACAATTTTTTCTAAATAATGAAGAAATAAAAAATCCAAAAAAAAATCATATATATATATATAATTAATATAATTATATATATAATTATAAATATAATTAAAATTTAAAACAAAAAATCATATTTCATGATTGCTTTTTATGTGTATTCTCGCCAAAATAATCAGAACTAAATACTTTTGCATTATTATTATAATTATTATTATTATAATATAAATATATACATATATAAATACAGATTAACGCAAAGTGGATTAGTGTCTAGGTGTTTCAAAACATACAATTTAAACAATATTTCATAAATACATATAGAAATTTATATGTGTTTGTGAAGACGAGTGTTTACGTAAAACAAAAGTGGAACCTCCCCATTAAAATAATTAATCTAAAAAATATATATATAAAAAAATATTTATATATTTATATATATATGTAAAAAATTACATATATGTATATTTATAAAAAAAATAAATAAAAAAAAACAATAAAAAATTAAAATAAATAAAAAAAATATATAAAATTATAATATAATAAATATATATAAATGAATACCAAACTGATTAAAAATCTCTCTGATTCCCTTGTTATAAATGAATTTCGGTTCTATGAACCGATCGACCTTATCATTTGGCCTAATTGTCAAGGTAATGAAAGTCTAGGCGTGTGGTTGTGGCGCCTTAGAGCCAAAATACAAGCTAGAAAAAATTTCTCATTGTATTTAAATGTTTCTCTATACTATAAATATTTTAAAATGAAAATAAATATAACTATATATATATATATATATATATATATTTATATATATATATAATTATATAATATATTTAAACATGAAAAAAGTTAAACTTTTTTATATATATATATATTAAAAATTATATATTAAAAAAGGAAAATTATATATTAGAATTCTTTTCTTCTTCGAAGGCTAAAAATATCTTAAACACAGACAAACAACAAAACAAAATAAAAAATAAAATACAATTGGCTGAGTAGTATAAAAATTCATTTTTAGTAAATACAAAAATTAATACAAAAACAAAACAACATATTAACATTAATAAAAACATTAATTAAATTTTTAAATTCTACCTCTTTTGAATGAATAATATAAAAAAAAAGAATTAAAAATATAAATAAAAATAATAATAAAGTAAATTAAAAAAATAAAATCGATATTATTTCCGCTTGGGCCAAAATCCTTTTCATATTATATGATGAACTTCTACTATTCATACATCAATGTTATTATTTCTTTCTAACTGTAAACTTCTATTTAATTTCTCTTTCTTATTATTTAGTTTATTATTATAATTATATATAAATCATCTTTTGATGTTAAATTTGCAAATTTTATTATTGATGAACTTAGATCATTGTGATATTTATTTATTTACTTTAAATATATATATATATATATATAGACTCACAATACACACATATATACACTTATATATACACTTACAACACTGTTTACATTCATCTATTTATATATAAAATGTTATTTATATATATATATATAAATAGGTGATTGTATTTTTCTCTATTAATGCCCCCTGTGTGAGTTTGCGTCTTTCGAGTATATGCAATGCAAAAATGAGGTGCCATTCATAAATAATTCCTTTCGGATCTGCTCTTGACACTCCTATGTGGATTGATTGACACATAAAATATGATTTTTCTAAAGTTCTATGAATGTTTGTCTTATTTTTTTTATATTCATTTTTATTTATAATTTAAATGCCATATTGTTCGTGCCATTTAATAGAATAATTTATAAATTTATATATAGATAATATTTAATGTATATATCATTGTTAAAATGAATCCCTAAAAAGATCAACAAAAACAAAAGAATTTAATCTCATTATCATCTCTTTCTCTCTCTTTCTCTCTCTCTCTCTCTTTCTCTTACTCTTTTCACACACTCTCTATCTCTCTTTGTCTTTAAAATCTCTTGTACTACAGAATTTTTTTCTATTACAATTTTCATAATCCATTTTTACAGTATTTAAAATAAAAAAGATTTCAAAAAAAAAAATTAAATATATATACATATAAACAAATAAATAATTATATATAAATGAATATTTAGCAATGGTGATAAGTTTGAAATCTGCTTTTTATGTCGATTCGAAATATATAAAATATAAAAAAACAACTAGATTTTTTGGATATTTCTGCACTTAATAATCAAAACCTAAATAAATTAAATTTTATGAACTAATACCTCTTCAAGTCTTGCATTGAAACACTCTGCTTGATTTGTTTTACCTTTTTATATATAAATTGTTTTTACAATTATTTTTTTTTAATTTTGTTTATTTTTATTTTTTAATCTCCAATCGAGTTATCATATCTTTCATGAATATATTTGCAATATTATTATTATTATATTAATTAATATTCTCATGAGTAAAAGAGTAAAATGTTGTAATCTTGTATGTTTGTATGTGTACTTTTAAGACATAAATTTGTACAGTATGTGTAATTTTTATTTTATTTTATTTTCATATTATTACATAAGAATATATCAATAAAATGAGACAAAGATCCATTTATATGCCCATTCAAATGGATTTGCTTTATGATAATTCAAAATTTTTATATGTGTTTATTATAAAATATAAAATGATCATTGTGATTAATTGCTTAAGTAAAAATTATTAACCTAATGTGATTTCAAGGTACTGGTGGAGTGTTGGTTGATGAAACATGTAACATTTCAATATAAAATGATGAAATAATTAATTATAAGTTGCAAGTTTTACAAAATAAATAAATCATTAATTTTTTTTTTAAATTCATTTCAGACATTTATAAATATTTTTATATAGATATTATATTAACGAAATCAGGAAATTATAATAATAGCTTATTTCAAAATAGAATAATGAACAGAACAATTTGAAAAACATTTCTAAAATATGTTTAGAAGTTTTAGTTATTTTAAACCATGTAAACTTTTTATAATATTATTTTATGAAACTTCCTTCTTATAATTTATTCATTATTATAATAATTATTATAATTTTATCATGAAAATGAACGTGTTTTCTTCACCTTCATTTCATAAAAACTATAATCATATAGTTATTTTTTGTTTTTTTATTGTTTTTGTTTTTCAAAATTTTATCCAAAATGTTTTTAAAAAAATTAGAAAAAATTCTTGGATCACATATACAATAAATAAAAATAAATAAATTTTTAATTAAATCCTATCAATTTGTATACACATAAAACATCATTTATCAATAAATTTTCGATAAAAAAAATTCATAAATAATAATAATAATAATCAAATAATTAAACACTGTCTGTGCAAGTTTTTTGTCATGTTATATTTTTGACTTGAACTTGTAATAATAATTAATATTTGAGTGAAAACTTCTCTTTGTTATAAATACTTAAAGAAAAATAAATAAATAAAATTCTTAAAGTGATAAATAATTACAATTTTTAATATATTAATATTATTGATAATTAATATTTTGAAATCCATCGAATCGAAGGTTTTCCCGTTTTCATCATTACTTTTTTGAAATTTCCATTTATCCTATCTAAGTTACATGTACCTCTTTCTGTCATTCTCTTCTCTCCTTTCATTCAAACATGTGATGAATTGAATATTAATTTAAAGCATTAAAATCTATAAATAATATTAAAATATATTGTTACAAAAATTAATGAAAATATAATTGATGAATATATTCAATTCTCTCGTGCAATAATCTCCCTGGGAAAATGCACAAAAACATTTCCTGAAATAATTTTAATAATTTAATTAATCTGTATATATGTATATATACATATATATAAGATTTACAAAGATGGTATATATATGTGTGTATAGATATATAAATATAAATATGTATAAATTCATGTTAATGAGGCTCTAGTTTTTATTGTCACCAAAAACAAACCAACTCCAAATCTTGTTGTCTTGTTCTCTTCTGATTGCTTTTAATGAAAAAATAAATTAAAATTAAATTGATTTAATTCTTCTTTTATTTCTCCTATATTCCTTCTCATTCATATTTATATAAGACTATTATATAAGACTATTATCAATGATTTATGTAACAAATAAATATACTTTCTAAACTCAAGTAAACTCAAACAGGTTAAATTTGGTCACAAATTCACATCGATTTAGGAAAAAATCAAAAATCATAAGTAAAAATTACATAAAAAATGGAATATTTTTACTAAAAACAAAAATATAAAAGTTACTTAATGAGACAGCAAGCGCCTCGATATATAATATATGGGAGTTCATCTCTGTTACAAGATATTTCTGATTCTAATAACTCGCCCCCAAGCTTTTATTTAAGTTTTCATCACTTAATTCTTCATATCCAAAGGATCTCTGAACTTTTGCTACTAATCTATTTATTTCTCTTCGTTTAAATTTTTCTGTCTTTCTTTTTCTACTTTTCTACGCAGTCTACGTTTATAAGATTTAGTCTGCATCTATATCTTGCGATTTAACACCGCTAGACTACTTTCTGTGTGACTATGGAAAGTCATTGGTCTATGCGGATAAGCCACAAACGCTTGATCATTTGGAAGACAACATTCGCCGTGTTATTGCAGATATACGGCCACAAATGTTGGAAAAAATTATCGAAAATTGGAGGTCCAGATTGGACTACATCCGAGCCAGCCGTGGCGATCATATGCCAGAAATCATATATAAAATGTAATGCCACAAGATTATGTTTCGTTTAAATAAAATTCATGTCAATCGAATAATCCATCGTTGTTTTATTGCAATTTAAAGTTCTATACCTCTAAGAGAAACACCCTTTAGATGATATTTCTGATTCTAATAACTCGCCCCCAAGCTTTTATTTAAGTTTTCATCACTTAATTCTTCATATCCAAAGGATCTCTGAACTTTTGCTACTAATCTATTTATTTCTCTTCGTTTAAATTTTTCTGTCTTTCTTTTTCTACTTTTCTACGCAGTCTACGTTTATAAGATTTAGTCTGCATCTATATCTTGCGATTTAACACCGCTAGACTACTTTCTGTGTGACTATGTAAAAATTACTTTATGATATCAAATTATATATCAATTTATCTATTTTTGTTTCTAAATAAATATATATAAATATTTTTAAGATATCTTTCATACTTTTGGATTTATAGTCTTTAGAGAAAGTATTAAAAATATTTATATATATATTTATTTAGAAACAAAAATAGAATAAATTGACATATAATTCGATATCTTAAAGCAACGTTTACTTATTGTCAGAAATATTCTAAAAAAATGTAATTTATACTTTCTCTAAGTTCTATAAATCAACAATAGTATGAAAGATATCTTGACGATATCAATAAATATTTATTTAGAAACAGCAAAGGAATAAATTGATATATAATTCGATATCATAAAGAAACGTTTACATTTTGTCAAAAAGTAATTTGTAATTTGACTAAGGACTATAAATCGAAAACTATGAAAGATATCTCAAAAATAATAAAATATCATTTTTAGAAACAAAAATAGAATAAATTGATATATAATTCCATATTATAAAGTATTTTTTAAATTTTATCAAAAATATTCTAAAAAAGGCAATTTATTCTTTGAATAAGGTCTATTAACCGAAAACTATGAAAGTATCTTAAAAATAATTATATATATTTATTTAGAATCAAAAATATTATAAATTGATATATAATTCGATATCGTAATCTAACGTTTACATTTTGTCAGAAATATATTAGATATCCTCAAAATATTAATATATATTTATTTAGAAACAATAATAGAATAAATTGATATATAATTCGATATCATAAAGCAACTTTTAAATTTTGCCACAAATATTCTAAAAAAATGTATTATATACTTTCTCTAAGGACTGACAATAAATCCAAAAGTATGAAAGATATCTTAAGAAAGACTATAGATAATAAATAAGCTATTTAAATACTTTAACATTTATAAATTAGAAGGAGTATACACTCGTTACAGGGTGAGAGGCTAGCGAAGCCTCACATTCTCGTAGTCCCGGGTTCAAGTCCCAGTATTGGCAATGGAATTTATCTATCTCTGGTCTATGGGACGGATTAACCCAAGTCCGGGATCAAAATTTGGAAAGCTACTTTATAGCGCCTCCGATCAAGAAAATCAAGGTAAAATTTGATAGGGCCCGTTCTACTGATCATAGGTTACCTAATTGATATAACCAACTTGATAGACGATGTCCTTGCGTGGGACGTAAAGTCAGAGGAGTATACACTAGCTACTTAAAGTATTCATGAATTTTCTTGTCTATACTTTCGCTGATTTTTTTTATAAAGTAAATTTTAAAGAATACTTTACGTTTCATTGGAGAAAATGGTAGTTTTTTTTAATAAAATTATTACAGGAAAATTTAACAATTTAAAATACGTCGTTTATATTAATGAATATCAATTAATTCCTTAATTCTAAATAAAATTAAATTTATATTTGTATGATTACTTGATAATTTTCATTTTTATCGGACAATTTCATTGAAGAAAATTTGAGTTTTTTTTTTTAATTAGATGACGTTTTTTCTATTTTAAAAACGAGATATATATGTATGTATTTATTAATTGATATATATATATATCAATTATATAATTCCATTGCATGACTTCTATGCATTCCCAGACAGAATAATCAATTCAAGAAGGTTGCAATGGGCGGAGCACGTAGAAAGAATGTGCGAGGGTAGACATTTGCGAAAAAAATATTTGTGGGGAGAGCGATTATGAAACTCTCTGTTCGAGGACTAAGGACGCGGTGGGTAGATAATGTAGGAAGGGAGATGAGAGAGAGATGGGAAAATAAATAAGAGTTGGATGGATGTAGCTCAGGATAGGTGTACTTAAATCTTAGAGGAATGTGGTTGCTGCGGCCAAGAACTTTTACTATATATAGATGCAACTATTATATATATATATATAAATTACTTTAATCAAAAATTGTAAAAATATCACTAGAGAATAAAACATTCTTATCTAATCTATTTATTTAGGATAATAAAAACAAATAATATATTAAAAAATATATTTAATATATTAGCAATGTGCTGAATATTTTTTTTTATATAAATATCACAGTACAATAAGCATAACAACTTAATTGTAAAATTATAATACAAATGAAAAAAGTAAAAGAAATTACTCATATTACATTTGATCTTGTTCACATTTATTTCTATTTAATTATGTTTAAAACATTATATATATATAAATCAATATATATTTACATCCAATTTTTAAGCATATATTTTTTATTTTTTATACATTATGATAAAAACAATTCATATTAACCAAAAACATTTATAGAATAAAAAAAATGATTTCATTTAAATTTAAAATAAAAATTAATAAAGAGATCTGTTACTGACATGAGATACATACAATTGCACTTGATTATAACAAAATTGTTGACTTTTCTAGGGAGGTCATAAGTCATTTCATAAAGAAATCATATTTATTATAAATTGTGATAATGTTAATATATATATATATATAATAAATTGGACATTATAGAGGCAGTGGTTTAAAAAGATATTATTTTAAAAATATTCTTCAAAAAATTTAATGGATCTTTGTTATTTCATTAGAATAAAATATCAAATAAATTAATCTAACATTTATTCTAATCTAAGTAGAAAATTATTATTATAGACAAACTTTTGTGATATGATAAATATATGAGCTTTAATTAATTACACAACCATATTATTTAGATTTTTTTGCTGTTCTCAAAATTTTTTAAGTTTTAAAAAAATTGATTTTACAATTGATTAATCAAATCATTAAAAATTAAAATATTTTCAATAATTAGGTATATATAAAAACACAAAAAAATTCAAAAATGTATTATATTTCTTTTGAAAATTTCAAGTTTTTTATTCTTAACTTTTGTTCTACTATAAATTTTAACACGTTTAGATGACTAAATAGAAAGCAATGTTTTGGTCCGATTCATTTAGTCATAATTAAATTATTTAATAAATAATATATTTATAATATATAAATAAAAGGGAATTTATTATTGAATTATATTTTTAAAATTCAATTTTTTTTTAATAGTACACTGATGATAAATAATTTTCAGCTGTAGCAATTCTTTTATAATTTGATGTGAAAATAAAAATCAATATTAATCAGGAATGTTAATTTTTTTTAACATTTTTAATATAGTATCTAAAATTTAGAAATTTTGTTTAACAATTTAGAAATAATGAATAAGAAAAAAAATGAAAAATATTTTCATTGTAATCATTTTTATTAAAATCCTATTAATATTCACTAATGTATTTATTTTTTAAAATCCAAATCCAAAATTATGTATTAAAAATTCAAATTCATTAATTAGAAATACCTTTAATAGTTATTCAATTTTTCAAATGTTAGGTTTTTTCATAAACTAAAATTTATATCTTTTATTAAATTAAATAAATTAAAAATCAAATAAAAATAATAATAAATAATACAAATCAATAGAATATACATAATTTGCTTATTATATATTATAAATCTAATGTATGTAAAATCGTAATAGAATCAGTCTTACAATTGATTTTCTGAGATCCAAAAAATCTTTTTTCTCTAACCGATTGATTTTAGTTAATGTTTATATTATTTAAATAACTATTACAAATAAATGATTTAAAAATATTCAAAGTTAATTATTTTCCTTTACAATTTTTCTAAATCAAAGTTAAAATATGGTTGAAAAATATTCAATTAAATCAAAAAGAAAACAATCAATATGTACCAAATTATGAAAACTAAGTTGACACTGAATATATAATTAAATTTTATATTTTATTTAGTGTAGTGTTTCGGTATGGTTTTGTAAACGAACAAATTTAAATAGATACCAATTATTTTTTTTTATAATAATATATTTAGATAAAGATATCTAATTAAAGAAAGGAATGTAAATAGCAAATTCTTTATATATAATATAAAAAAAACTTATTCATGGATATTTTTTATTAATAAAATTATGTATAATTGATATTATTTGTATAGATGAATATGTTATAAAAATGCATTTAATGAATTAAACCAAATTTAATAATATAAATTAAAAGTGGACAAATAAATTTATACAATTTTAAATTTCCAAAATATAATCAAATAACTAAATAATTTAATAAACAAAAAAAAGGAATATGTTTTCATTTTTGATTTTAATATATATAAATAAATTGTATTTAAAGAAATAAAAAAATTACCTATAGATAGAGATTAATTCAATATGTGTTTTTATGGAGTCATTTATGTCTTTTAAGAAAACTCTCATTCTTTTTAAAATATATCTATTTGTAAAATTTCCATTTATTAACTAGATTAATTATAAATATGTTTAATAAATAGGATTATATCACTTCAATAAACAGTTCTAGAGTGATTTAAAATTTGAGCTTCGCGTTTTTAATAATTATTTGTTAATCTTTATAATCTATAAATGTCTAGAATCTCAGTCAGTAATCGATCTCATCATTTATTTATTTTTCTTTATCTTTTTTTAAAATTTCACTAAATAAAATTGTTTTAATAATTATAAATATTTTAATAAATGACTAGTTAAGTCTGATATTCTTTTTTAAAGAATAATAAATAAATCAATATTTATCAAAATTCGAGATTGAATTATTTCATATGATAAATGGAACAATGAATAATATGAATGAAAGGATATTAAAGCGAAGATGGATAGAAATGCTAGCGATCGGGTTGTCTGATGATGAGGGTTCTTTGGGTGGAAGAGGTGGCAATGGTGGCATTTCATCTTCCTCTCTAGGTGGTGGACATTTCATCCAAAATTCTGCTGAAGATTTAGGTTTAGGATGTTCCACTTGAAGATGTTGATCATTTAATTTCCAAAAATATTTTCCTTTGAAAAAATAGGTTTTCCCTAAAAAATAGAAATTATAATTAATTTTTTTTTATACAATTTTTTAAAGGTAAGGTTGTCAATTCTTATTTCTTTTAATGTAATAAGGGAAAAGTGGTGATGGTTATATATGAATATATGTATGTTGTTGGCAAATGACAATTTTAGGAAAATAGCATTTGCCTGGTCAAATAGCTTCAACTATTATTTCATTTCAATTTGACTAGGAAATTAGCATTTACCTAAAGGAATTTGGGCAAATCTTTGTTGGGCAAATAAATATATGGTAGCTTTAACTATTATTTCATTTTAATTTGACGAGGAAAATAAACATAATAATTGAGAAAAAATATTACTCATTCTCGAATTCTTTGACAATATTGTTAAATATATTTTGTTTATAATAAACTATCTATAAAATTAAATAGATTCAACAAGAATCACCTTACTCTCTAATATTAAATTTTTATAATTTATTTATTTTTATATTAACAGGATTTTTTTTTACTTTTACATTAATTTAGAACTCAAAAACTATACTGAAGTTATGGCAAGCTGAAGTTAGATAAATATAAAATAAAGGTCAAAAAAAATTTTGAATAATTTCATAATTGGCTACGGTAATAGTTAAAGCTATTTGCCCAACAAAGTTTTAGCCAAATGCAGGGCAGTCTTAAGGAATTCGGCGCCCATGGGCTACTAAAAATAATGCGCCCTTCTTCCTAAGAAAATACACAGAATGGCAAATGGGAGTCGGAAAAGTTATCAGTTTTTAGTCTAATCTTTAGAACTCTTGATCGGAACTATTATATGATTGGTGGTCTTATATTAACTCCAGTACAGCTCCGACAGTTCAAATGCGACTGAAACAAAAGTACGATCGGTAGGGTGTCGGGACTCCTATTTCGCGTTGTCCTTCTCTATCTATCGTTTTTCAGCATAAGTATTTGGAAGAAATAAAAATCAGTTTAATATTTTAAGAAGTGTTTTAATTTAAAAATAAGTAAAAACTAATAAAATGAAAAATAAATTTTTACTATATCGCAAATAAAAAATTGCCGCCTCAAAAGGCTTGCGCCCTGGGGCTATAGCCCATTTAGCCCTGTAGTTAGGGCGGCACTGGCCAAATGTATCTATAAATGCTATTTTCCTAAAATTGCCAATTGTCTACAAAATATACAATTTTATTAGGAATATTATTTGTATTATTTTTCCTGCCATCTAATATTATTTAATTATTAATTAATTAGTCTATTTTATGTATTTGTTTAAAACTCTTTGTTCTCAAAATATTTTTTATTTATTTAATAACTTACTCTCTAATTAATTTATCTTTTATTTTGACACGAAGTTAAAGATTAATAAGAGATTGTTGTTTTTTATTTTTAATTATAATTTTAAATATTTTTAACAAATTCAATTAGGAAAGATAATATGTACCGTCAGTCCATTTAAATACAGCATCTATATTGTTACCAACTCCTTTCCAAATGGACATATCACGTGGATAATCCAATTCAGCTTGTTCCGTTTCAGGATCCAGTCTAAAAAGAAATACAATCATTATATTATAATATAAAATATATGATTAAATCTAATTTATTATACAAATTCATATATATGAAATTTGAAAAAATATTTAAATTTGTTTTAATATTTATTTAAATATTTGACTACCTTTATCTAATAAATTATTTTACTTTTTAATAAAAAAAAGTGTATTTTTTAATTTTAAGTTTTCATTTAAATCACAAATAAATGGATATAATTATTATTATTATCTTAATTACCGCCAGTAAAGATTCCCGGCAAAAATGTATGTCCTATTATTATGACCCCAAACCATTGCTCCATCCACATGGTCAAGAAAAGCTGGTAATCCCAAATCAGTCAGAGGTCGAGGATAACCTGGTTCAAGCCGATCCGCTTTGAAAATATAAAATTTATTCCCTGAAACATTAATTTAAAAAATATAATTAGCTAATTCATTCATGCATTTATTATTTTCATTATAAAATTTTCTTATTAAATAAATAAGTTAAATTACAAAATATTTAATTTAAATATATTCGAAATTAAAAAAATATTAATATAAATATATTATTGAGCATAAATTTTAAGTTTTTTTTTATTTATCAGAATTTTTTTTAAAGAGATTTTATAATTGTAAACTAAAATTATTAATATTAATATTTTGTAAATACAGAATACGAATTTAAAATTATATTATCTCCCAAACTTGACTATATAATTAGATTGATTATAAAATAATAGATTATTAAAAATTATTTACCAATAAAGAATACGATTTTTCGATCCATTCTTTCATAAACAGCATCGACTCTTCGCATATATTTAGGCAATTGAGGCCACAATCGATGAATTTCAGCTGGATAACCAACTTGAGGTCCAAGCTCATTCAATCGCCATAAATACTGAAATAGTGAAAGAATTAACTTTATTTAAATAAATAAACTATAAATGTGACTAAATAATTAATAAAGTAAACAATGGTTGATTTTCAAAATATGAACTTCTCATTTATTAAGTTTATCATATATATGAATTATTTATTAAGTTTTTAATAATAAAAGATCTCTTCTACGCTTATCAATTTCAAGTACAAAAATATTTTTAAAATTCTTTAGGATTTAATTTTTATTTTCTTTTTTTATCTTAATAAAGTAAACATTTAAACTAGAATTGTTATTCGGTTATTTCAGGAATAACAAAAAGTTATTAATAAATATTTACATAGAGTAACAATATTATTTAGATTATAAAAAAAATATATTTTTCTGATTCAAATATATATATATAGCTTATTAAAATTATTAAAAACTTACTTCAATTGAATGCCTTTAAATAAAAATAGAATGGATAAATAATATAAAACATTCAAATGAATGAATAATTATTATAAATTCAAGGGCTATGAATGCTGTTCTAATCTTTTATTATTCAATATAATTGCCATTGATAATTCATAAAGCCGTATCTTTTTAAGTTTTCTATGAATTAGAGAAAAGAAAGAATTGTGAAATAATCTTACTCTATCTTTGAAGACAAAAACTTCCCGTCCGATGACACTGATGGCATCGTAACTTGTGTTACAGGTAATTGGCGCGTCTGCTAATTTTGGATTTGAATGCATAATTCGTTTTGTTACTGGCGGTCTTCGTACTGGCCGAGTAGTCGTTGTCGGAATCGGCCTCCTTGTGGTGGTAGTGGTTGTTGTTGGCCTTGGTCTGTAGGGCCTTCGTGGCTGTTCGGTAGGTGGTGGGTTCCAACGATGCACGGGGGTGTCATTAATCACACCCCAACGTGTTTCGCGCCTCCCTAATCAAAATATCTTAGTTTATATATTTATATAATTTATGTTAATTTATTTTCATATAAGAACAAGAACACTTGATGTTTATTTTTGTTTCATTTTAAATAATAATTTGATGTTCTTGATAATAAATAGAAAAAGTATTCGTTGATGAATTTACCATAGAGTTGTTCAATAGCTATCCGATCATCTTGAGGTAATTCAAAATTGTCAGGAATTCCAGAATACCAGGGAAACATCAAAGCGCCCTGCACGGAAGAGTGAGCTAAGCCCAGGGAATGGCCGAATTCATGAGCAGCAACAGCAAGGACTGAAGTGCCTGAAAAAAAATTAAAAATTATTTATAAATGAGTTAGGAATTTATTAGCAATTGAATTATAATTACATATAGTGCTTAAATTATATATTCAATTGGGCTCTAACAATGGAATAATAAATTTTTAATAAATTTGACAAAAAAAAAAAATCGATATTGGTGAGTCAGTCAAAAGTAAATATTGAAAATGTCACAAAACTGAAATTTATACTAATTTATGACATTCTATAATTAGTAGTATATTAAAATTTATAAAAATATTATATAAAATTAATTTCAATATAAAATAAATTAAGTTGATAAATAACTAACTTAAATATATATGCTCATGCACGAGTCTATTTTATATAGATGTATTAAAAGATCAAATTTATACGGCAGGATTTAATCTAGATGGTAGTATTTACAATTAACTTTAAAGATAATATTATACTGTAGAAGCCACCTTCCCAATTAGTAGAAGAGCTGCACCTCCATAAGCCCTTTCTTTTCATGTATACTACAAGTACGTGTTCATGTATTACTAACTCAAGTTGGTTAGCGGGATAATATATATTTTAGGATTAAAAAACCAACAACAATTTTGAATATGAAAGTGTTTAATATTTGGTATGATTTCTTTCAAGTTTCTTAGAATTAAATATAAAGTTAATATGTACTGAAATTCTAATTTAATTTGACCTATAAGATAAAATTAAAAAGTAATTCATTAAGTATTATTTACGATTATATAATTTATATTGAATATTGATAAATTAACCATTTAATCACTTTACAATGTTCAATTTAATAATAATAAATTTATAAAATTTAATAAAATAAATTAAAATTAAAAATGTTATAAGTAAAGTAAGAAAGAAAGAGTAGAATAACAATTTAAAAGGTCTTTAGGACCAGGATAATAAATAATTAATAGATGGATTTATATAGAATAAATTAAATTACCGTCTTCATCTTCTTGTCCTTCAAGTAGCCATAATTCATCGGCATCGAAATGTGCGTCACCTCCGCGGTTTTTACCTGGAAAAAAGGCGTGAGCGAGAACCTGTCCTCGGCCGTCAAATGCGTAGCCATCATAGTGATCACCCCTGTAAAAAAAAAGCAAAAAAAAAATTGATAAATAATAAGTGGATTAAGTTAAAAATTCTGAATATTAAAGAAATTGTAATAATTAAAAAAAATAAAATTTATATAGGGAAAAAAAGGAAGAAATATTAAGAGAAAGTAAGTAAATTACATAATAAGAAAAATTAAGAAATTTTTCCATTACAAAAACTAAATAATTTAGGGTTATTAATATTATTGTGTAAAAGTGAATTTTTAAATAAGGAAAAAATTCGAATAATAATACAATTTTTGGATAAGTCTTCAACTAATTCGGCTCCCACGAAACAAAAAAATCAAGAAATGGAATTTGAGTAAAATTATTATTCACTAAGTTTTATATAAAATATTAAAAATTATATTTAAAAAGTACATTGTTTCTTAAAATATTCTTCATTATAGTTTCTAAAATAGATTTTAACCCTTTTTGAGCAAAGTAAAATCGTTCCACACCTAAGGATGTTAAGCGAAGCAAAATCCGGAAGAAAAGAACAATGTTGGTTCTATAAATAAGCATACCAGTGTCACAAATAATTCAGTGATTACGTCAATCTTTAGGAATCAAATAATAATTTCTTTTTTTTTTTAATATTAGTGATTAGACGTTCGACTTTCTAAGAATATCATATCTATTTTATTTTTTAAACAATTTCATATTCTAGTTAAGTTGTTTTTAAAATTGAAAATAGTTGTCTTATTTTTCTAATTGACTTTGAATAAAAATTTTCATTTATTCCAACAACTAACAATTTATTTATTATACATATATGGTATGTTTAATAAACATGAAAACATGATAGGGTAAAGTATACAGTCGTTGGCCCCGAGGCAGTCATTGGCCCCCTATCACTAAAACACAAATAATAAGAGATTTTTATTTTAAAAATTGGTCTATTAACTATGGTTATGTAATCGTTTGTTGTATGGTTGTATAAATAATCACTATAGAATACCTAGGCCAATAACTATAACAGCGAGCCAATAATTGTATTTTTTTTAAGTGCTTATTGAAAAATGTCATGAGAAAATGATTTTTTTTTATTCATCAAAATGCTCATAATATCTATGTTCTGCAAACCTAATTTGACACAGATTGTTCCGCAGTTTGTCCAGATATGCATTAAAGACTGCTAGGAATTGCTTAAGGGGGCCAACGACTGTATGCTTTACACTATATAAAATATTATTTTAAATAACTACATTTAAAATACAATATTTGTTGTCAATCATATATATATATATATATACATAATTAATATAAGATTGTCAAGATAAAATAATTAATAAGATCGTCTCGCTTAAACAAATACCGGATAGTTTTTAAGTAAAATCTACGTATCCTGTGTACATTTTAACAGGAGTAGGCGTCCGACATTATAAACTTGAATTTTTTTTTTATTTTTTATGCGTTCTAGAATAAATTAATTCTACTAAGGATGATAAATGTTATTTAGATAAATATTTAGGCTATTTACTATTTTTGTTTTACTTTTAAGTCATTCTCTTTCATTAAAGTCAACAAACCTTTATTTTCACAAAATATTTTTCGCTAAATTTTATTCAAATAGAAATAATTGTTAAGTAAATTGCCTTTTTTAGCCAAGAGAGCTTAAACAAAGATAATTAGACCATTATTGATATAGATGAAAGTTCATTGGTCCGTTTTCCCTGGATATGGTTAGCATTGAATGGATGTTTATTTGAAAACAGAAGGGCCTCAGAAAGGCAGAAAGGTAGGCAAATGAATCATCCATTGGATGAACCTGCTTGTCAAACACTTGCAAGAGAAGAATGAGTCTTTTGTGTCCAATAACACGCTTAGAATTTATTCAATAAAAAACAAGAAATAAATACATATACCTACCTATATAGGGGTTGTTTTTTATAGTTTGTTGTAAAAAAAGCATCCATCTTGAATATTTTTTTTTATAAGATAATAGTAATCAAGAAAAAAATTAAGATTCTGACAGATGTCTCCTCGAATATAGGGCCACTTTTGATATTTGAATTATTTGTTCGGATTTTACTCTTCGTAACCCACATTACAGGTTAAATAAAGTAGAGTTTTAATAATATCAAATTTATTCTTTAAAATTATAGCAGTAGCACAATGGCATTTTAAAGATTTTATTTTTTTATTTCAATAATCCTTTCAAAGTGGTTTTTTTTTTTGTTTATAATATTATGAATAAGAATGTAAATAACTCAGAGAAGGGAACCAACGCATATTAATAAAATACTTAAGTGAGCTTCTCTTTATGTAGTTATGGCGATGTTATTTGATAATTACATTTTTCAAGACATATTAAAATTCAAAAAATTCAATTAACATACCACTAATAAAAAAAAATTATATCCCTTTAATATATTTGTAATGATAATAATAATATTAATATTAATAAGATTGTCTTCAGAAAATATGTTTAAATACTATATATTATAAATATTATATTATATACTATCATTCAGAAGTGTTAGCCTCTTTTCAATATAAAGTTTGAAATATCTATCTAATCAACTGGATAAGAATTTAATAAGAAAAAAAAAACAAAATTAAGTAGCAAATAAAAATGAATTGTGACCAAGAAGAAGGCGAGTTGTTTTCAATTCCGGGGGAATGACTTCATAATGGCGCAAAACGTGACCCTGGAACTGTAGTTTGGGAAGCAGCTGCTGAGTTTAATTATATATTCATTGCGAGCAATTCAACAAAGAGTGATCGGAATTATTTATGCACATATAACGTTATATTTGAATTCTATTAAATTTTTTTTAAAAAAAGGACTCGATATTGACAATTTTAATGAAATTTTTATTATTTCTTTAAAATTAAAATTTTCATTTTATTAATTATTTATTATTAAATGATATAATTTGATATATTTTTATAAAAAGTCATTCAATAAAAAAAAAAATTATAATTAATATTTTTAGACAACTGATAATAAATATTTTCAAAGAATACATAAATTTTATAATTCCAAGAAATAAACTTTTGAGTACATTATGTTATTATTTTTGTAATATATATTTCACTAAAATATTCTATATGACTAGGTTTCACTATTACTAAACTACTAATACCTGACAAAGTTTTTAATTAGTTTTAAACTTACACCCCAATCAAAGTCATATTATATTGAAGACAAAAATTGAAGGGTGATATTTATTGACTAAATTACTATATTTTAGATTTTACAGAAAAGAGTATTCAATTTATTTGAAAAATTTTAACTGTGCTGAGGCTCTATGCACTTGACATATCTATATCTATCTATCTATCTATCTATCTATATATATATGTAAAAATAAATGAGAATGAATAGTGACACTAATAAAGTTGACTGATTTTTTGACTTATCCAAATTCAAAAATTAAATAAAGAAATATTTTCTTATAGATCTAAGTATTTATTTATTTATTTCGTATTACGATTCCAAAGTCAATTAACAAGTTTACAATAAAAATAGAATTGATGACAATTAAAATCTATGTATTTAATTAATTAATCAAATAAAATAAGAGATTATAATATTATCAATATTTAAAACATAAATTTTAATTATTTATTTCATTTTTTCATTCATTTTTATACCATCGACAAATTGAACCTTCTTTTAATCTGGACATATAATCAAAAAAAGGCTTGGCTATGTCATGCGATCAGAATCTAAATGAATTAAGTTGACATCAGCAAGATTTTGAAATATGATGATAGTTAAAAAAAAATTAGTGATAAAACATCTACAAATAATAAACAGAGTGTTCAATATCAGTAGAATGCAAGTGATAATGAAAGGCGTGTAGGCCTCCAACCATGCTGAGCTGCTGCGCTTGTGGTTTCTGGCTGCTGGCGATAACAACGATAAGCCCAGTTCTAATTTATCTGTTCGAAGAATTGAGAATAAAGGCGTTGCTATAACTTTACATTATTTGTAATATACAAACGCTACGATTGTTGTTTTTTTTATGAATCTATAATATATTATAATAATATTATAATAAACTGATAAGGAGTAGACTACGAATAATATTAAAAAAGAGTTGATAATTGTCAACTTTACTCATTTCCTGGCCGGATATTCAAGAATAAAAGAGCATATTTCAAAGGTTATGCCTTGAATAAATTTCTAATGATTTGGTTCAGTAAATATTTTAAATAAAAAAAGCTTATGCATAGGTGCATATATACTAAAAATACACATATATTGCTTGCGTTTCCTTTACATTAGTTTACTAATATATTTTCATTTTTTAATGAAGGAATGAGATAAAATGGATGTACAGTAAAAAGATGAAGTTCAGTCACAATAAATGGAAAATTAATTTTAATAGTATGTAGGGCATGCACGATTTCTAATTTTTATTGAATAGTTTGATATTCAAATTAAATTATTAATAATAGATTTAATAAAATAATAATTATCTAATATTTGATAAGAAGAACCGGAAATCAGATTCTGACTAATTGTTTAGCCATTTGATTTGTAGATTATTTATAAAATTTAAAATCAATCGAACAAATTATTTAGAACGTAGGTTGTACATCATCATGTCAGATGTTTATGAAAGTGATTTTTAAAAATATAAATATATATTTAATTCTAAGGTTTTATATATATATAATCTTAAGTTGGAGGCACGAAATATCATCAATAATAAAATGATGTAAGTATGCAAAAACGCAAAAATCGGCTTAAAGATTTTCACTTTGATGACGTCATTCCCTAACGAGCTGCTGAAGGAGACGGACGTCTTTAACATAAGCTCCTTTAATGATGTTATTTCATTAGTGTTGAAAGTGGTTAAAAAAAAAAAAAAAAAAATAAATATAAAGTTGCGATTAACACAAGTTTGTATACTATTGGATTCAAATTGATAGTGCTTATTAAACACCTTTTGAATGATTTGATCCTTCATGACTTTCTGTTAATGGGAAATCCATTTGAAGCTACTGGAACCTATTAAGATAAGTTTAAAATATAGTCTATTAGCACTAATAGAAGTAAAATTACTTATTCTAAACTGAAAAAAATTATTTTTTAATATTTTATGTATATATTGGATTTTAATATAAATTTAATATATATATTCTAATAGAAATAATATCTTTAACACTGATAAAAAACAAATAACACACAAAAAAAGGGAAAAAAAAAAAAAAAAAAAAAAATAAAAAAACCTTTCACTATCCAAGGCCTCCCCCTCCCTGTTAGTCACACCGACGGGCCGCGGTGTGTGAAGATTTTCCTTCCCTAAAACCCAAACCTTTTATAAAATGCCACCAACATGTGCATATTGCAAATTGTTCTTTTCAAACGAAAAATACAATTGCCAAAAATGTGGAAAGAACTTCCATGCCAAATGTGCTATTGAACACAGTCTTTTCCATAAAGAGACTAATACAGGCAAGACTCCAGAGACAATAGATGATTCTTCTTCTCCTAACAAGACTACTGTAGAAGAACCTACTAATACACCCGACATTGATGACAGTTGGCAAACTACAACACCAAGACAGAAGAAACGGCAGAGACACAGTCCCGATACAATCAGAAGTGTAAAACAGAAGACAATAACTGATTATATTACCCCCACCAATCCAAAAAACACTTTTAGTACCTCAAATAAATTTCAAGTCCTTTCCAACTTACCACTTAATGATCCCCTACCTCCTACACCTACTCAGCCAAATAAACCTCCCCCAATATTCATACCTCACGTTACAGACTACAATAAAATGACAGACAATTTAACCAGAGTGGCTCTAAACGGCTATTTCTGTAAACTGACAAGTAAAGACGAAATAAAAATAAATCCTAAGACACCTAACGATTATCGATCCATCATTAAAATGCTAGACATTTCAAAAATAAGTTATTTTACATACCAACCAAAAAGTGAACGAAACTTTAGAATTGTAATTAAACAACTTCACCCCTCAACCGACACTAATGACATAAAAAAAGAAATTGAGGATCTTGGTCACTCTGTGGCTAATATCTTTAACATTAGAAAGAGGACTACTAAAGACCCACTTCCCATCTTCTTTATAGACTTAAAACCAGCTTCTAATAACAAGGACATATATAAACTGCAATTCCTTTGCCATAGTAAAGTTGTGATAGAACCTCCCAAAGCACAACGTGATATCCCTCAGTGTACACGATGCCAAAACTACGGTCACACAAAGGCATATTGTAGACTAAGACCTCGGTGTGTAAAATGTACTCAAGACCATTTGACAGCTGACTGTAACAAAGACAAAAGCACACCTCCGGAATGTGTTTTATGTGGGGACTCACACCCTGCTAACTATAAAGGCTGTGATCATTATAGGAAATTACTAAAAACCAAATATCCTTCTCTCAGACCTAAACAAGTACAAGTTAAACCACAGACCGTCATAGTAACCCAGCCTATTGAAAACAAATTACCAACTCAGACTACTTCCCCCATACAAAAAACAAAACTCTACTCACAAATAGTGGCTTCCAAACATAATGATAATAATGAACTTCCCATGACCATTACCGACAATACTAGTACTAGACTTGAAAACATGTTGACAAAACTAATGGAACGCATGGACACTATGCTTAACCTATTAACCACCATAATTACCAGATTCCCAAATGGATCGCTCCCTTAGGATTGCCTTATGGAACGCCAACGGTCTTATGAGGCATTACGGGGAGTTAAAATGCTTCCTAATAGACAAAGACATCGACATAATGTTGATAACAGAAACACACTTTAACAAAAGAAGTTATCTTAAAATCCCCAATTACACACTATATACGACAAACCACCCAGACGGAACCTCTCACGGAGGATCAGCCATTATAGTTAAAAACTGTATTAAACATTACGAAAACTCTAGTTTTGACAAAGACTATTTACAATCGACATCAATTAAAATTACTGACATATATGGACAAATTACAATCTCAGCTGTATACTGCCCACCAAAACATAAAATCAATCATGATATGTTCGAGGGTTTTTTCGAAACTCTCGGGCAAAGGTTTATAGCTGGAGGGGACTATAATGCAAAACACACAGACTGGGGTTCTAGACTAATTACACCAAGAGGGAATTGCCTTCTCAAAGCAATCAACAAAAAAAGACTTAGAACACTGACTTCAGGACACCCTACTTACTGGCCAACAGATAGGAACAAAATTCCTGACCTAATTGACTTTTTTGTGACGAGAGGGCTAGATCCAGGG
The DNA here is from genome assembly GCA_963082975.1 of Labia minor. NCBI lineage: Eukaryota > Metazoa > Arthropoda > Insecta > Dermaptera > Spongiphoridae > Labia > Labia minor. Next base: position 25,213,181 of record OY720347.1, on the reverse strand, counting down.
CTTGCTAAAGTGGAGAACTGTCTTGAACTCTCGTCTGATCATTCACCGATACTTATGACTTTTCCTTCCCAAATATATCCCATAAGAAAAGACATATACATAACAAATAGAAGTACTAACTGGACTTTATTCACAGAGACATTAAGTAAAAACATATCACTAGACATTCCACTTAAAAATAAACAGGATATTGACAAGGCAATTCAAAATCTCACTAAGCTCATTTGCAAAACTGCTACAGACTGCACACCGACTTATTTTCAGAGAGAGTACAAACACAAGATTCCCCCTAACATAAAACATTTAATTGACAAAAAAAAAACACTAAGACGACAATGGCAACTTCATAGAGCTCCAACAATTAAGACACAATTAAATAAACTTACAAAGGACATTAAGAGTCTTCTGGCCATCGATAAAAATCAAGGTATCCAGAATTTTCTTAAAAATCTTACTCCAGACATTGATACTGACTACTCTCTTTGGAAGGTAACCAAAAAACTTAAAAAACCCATTACTAGAATCCCCCCCTTACGTAGACAGGATAACAGTTGGGCCAGAAACGACAACGAGAAAGTGGCTACCTTTGCTAAACACCTGATAAATGTCTTTACTCCACATCCCCCTACAGACAATACCGACGAAAACTTCCAATCAATTCTAAATTTTGACACTCACAACTATACTATGACAAATTTTAAAAAAATAAAACCTTCAGAAATTAAACAGTTTATACGACAGACCATTAAACCAAGAAAGGCTCCAGGAAATGACCTAATTACTGGTAGAATGATAAAAGAACTGCCTGATAAGGCAGTTCTTTTGATAAGCTATATTTTCAATTCAATTATCAGATTAGGTTACTTCCCTAACAAGTGGAAAAACGCAGACATCTTAATGATTCTGAAGCCTGGCAAGACGCCAGAAGAGGTAATCTCCTACAGACCCATAAGTTTGCTGCCGACTCTGTCCAAGCTGTTTGAGAGAGTGCTATTGGGGAGGCTTAAGCCTTTTCTTGATACTAATAACGTTATCCCTGATCATCAGTTTGGTTTTAGGGAGGGGCACGGCACGATTGAGCAGATACATAGAATCGTTAGGGTCATTAATGACGATCTTGAAAATAGGAGATACTGCTCGGCTGTGTTTCTGGATATCTCGCAGGCTTTTGACAGGGTCTGGCACGAGGGGCTACTCCTAAAAGTTAAGGGTATGGTTCCCTTGATCTATTACAGGGTAATCAGATCTTATCTTGCGGGAAGGTCCTTCCGAGTGAGGGTGGGTGACTCTTATAGCTCTGTCTGTCCCATTAGATCTGGGGTTCCGCAGGGTAGCGTACTGGGACCTTTTTTATATCTACTATACACACACGACTTACCCATTGGACCACAAACGACTGTAGCCACCTTCGCCGACGACACTGCTGTACTTGCCTCACACGCGGACCCAACAACTGCGTCTGCGATTCTCCAACAAAATCTAAATCTAATTAAATTGTGGCTTCACAAATGGAGAATCGTAGCTAATGAAGAAAAGTCAGCACACGTGACATTTACACTAAATAAAGCGACCTGCCCGGCTGTTGAACTCGACAAAAAAATCCCAATTAAAAAGACAGTAAAATACTTGGGTATGCACTTAGACAGAAGACTGACTTGGGAAATTCACATACGGACAAAAAAAAACAGTTACAATTAAAACTACACAAACTATATTGGCTGATAGGACGCAAATCTAAAATGACTTTAGACAACAAACTATTGGTATACAATATGCTGATCAAACCAATATGGACATATGGTATTCAATTATGGGGAACAACGAGCAATACTAATATGTCCATAATACAGAAATTCCAAAACAAGACACTGAGGGCAATGGTCAACGCTCCATGGTACATATCTAATAAGATAATCCATGGAGATCTCAATGTTAGAACTGTGGCGGAGGAGGTGCAGTTAAACAGCATACGCTACCTCAACAGACTTCAAAACCATGTTAACGACAAAGCGAGACAACTTACTGACACACAAGGACTAACCAGAAGACTAAAAAGACTTAGACCTAACGACTTGATACACGACAGACTCAATTCTCCTTCGACTAATGGGCCGACGGATTGATCCAAGTGAATCGCTCCATCTTCTCTACTTGTCCTCATAATACCCTCAACACCTATTTTCCTTTCTTAATCCTCTCTTGTCCTATCCCCCTCCCATTAATATCTTTCTTTCTTGATCCTCCCCTCATAATACTCCTCTACTATTTATTGTATATATTTTATGTATATATTGAGTTTTAACCTGGAAATGTTCTTCTATTGCCTCAAATAAGGCAGATGTGGAATTAGTGTATTTTTGGAAGTTAAATAAAAAAAAAAAAAAAAAAAAAAAAAAAAAAAAAAACTTTGATGACGTGTTGAGAGGTGTCATGTTCAACTATAAACCTTATTTGTCTAAAATTGTATACTGTTTTTCTCAATATCACACTAATTTTTAAACAAATGATTGAATATATTTAAATTTTGTGTTTCTTTTTATTATTATGATTTTAACAATTTTAAATGGATGACCTAAACAAATGATAGTTATCACCCAAAATCATATGTAATTTTGCTGCTCACTTTACCTTGGCAAACATATGAAGATAAAAAGGTTGAGTCTGGTTTCTCTAAATCTACATTTTGACTATTTGATAAACTATATTTAAGTTCAGATAATAATAATAATTTGACAAGATTGGATAATACAATAATCAAAAACGTAGTTCAGTGATAAAATGTAGAATTAATAAATTTGTGTGAGGTCTAATATATTCAAACTTAACCAAATTCACAAAAATCTAAAATATAATACTTAATAATGATAAAATCAAAATAAAAGGCTAAAATATTTAGCTCAGGAATCATTTATAAAAATTATTTATTACATATTTTAATTTATTTATTTTTTTCAATTAATAAAAACAATTTTATTATATAATTCATATAATTTATTAAATAAATAATAATTATTTATATTATTATTTCATTTTATTAATGTGTATATTTAATAAAATTAAATATAAATTTCAATTTCTAATGATTTTACATATGAACAGAAAAATATAATATTTTGAAAGGTTATATAGTATAAATAAAATGTGGATGGAAAATTTCAAGTAAAAATATTCGAAAAAAATAGTGAAATTCATTTTCTGAAATATGAAAAATCATGAAAAGATATAACAAAACTTTCCTGATACGTATTTAATTATTTAACTAAACCTTGGCTTTATCAGAGTTGCCAATCATTGAATTAATTAAAAACATTAAGATTCTTACTGTTTGTCAACAGGTTAATCATATATAAATATTCTATTAAAATCTATTAACAATTTATAATTATATTTATATTTATTTAAAAAATTTTCTACATATCAAAGATGAGATTGTAATCTAAACTTTAAAACTTTATTCTAATTTTATTTTTAAATAAAAAAAAAAATTAATTCAATCAAAATTAATTTTACATAAATAGAAAGATCAAATATTATTTTAAATAATATATGAATTAACGAATTGCGGTAAAAATAATCCTAATAATAATTTCAATTTAGTTTCTCATTTAAAAATAATTAATTAACAAATCACATATACGAGTTAAAATTAAATGAAACTTACCTTTCGAATTTAACTACAATATCAGCTTTATCAGTTGAAGAAAGTTCTTGAAAAGTGAGCTTTGAATGACGGGACCAAATATCAAGAGCCTTATGAAGTTCGCGGCGCAGTGGTCTTTCCTGGAGTTCCGGGGGAAGATAACCAGCCCATGTATTAAGGCTAAAAATATAAAATAAACATAAATAAATTAAATGAAAAAATGTAATATATGTATATATTGAATATATAATATATATGAATATATAAAATCAGTGGGTAAGCAGAAGAGAAAAAAATATAAGGGAATTGGAAGATTGGAGGTATCAAGACCATATTAAAGTACGTTAAATAAATAATTATAAATATATTATAATTAAACAGATAATATAACAATTTAAAAGTATTAAAAAAAATCTTCCAATATATGAAAAGTATAATAATTCATTGATTTAGATAATTTTCATATATATAATTAATTTTAATTAGATTTTTTGTTAATTTTCTATTATTAAATAATTATATTACGAGATAAATTGACTTTAATTTAGGTGTAATTTTATCTGCTTTTAGAATTATATCCTCAATAATTATCGATGTTATTATATAAAATTGATTATGTTTAATGTTAAAAATGATATTATATATATTTATTGATATATTCTATATTTATTAAAGTAATATTATAAAATTCACAATATTTACACAATTAATTTATTATAATCTTTATATAAAATAGATATTACAATTTAATTTTAACAGATGTATAGGATATTTAATAAATTATTTGATATTTATTGTATATTATAGATGTTAGTTAATCTCTGATTATATATATTCCATTTATATCTCTCATGTGTGTAATTAAATACGTAATAACACTCTAGAAGGATAAATTAAGTTTTATTTATTATTTCAGATCAGAAGAGACGCCTCCATGTTATAATGGCACGAGTTTAATAAATTATTGATTACTTTACTCTATAATAGATAAGTTATTAATATATTTATAAAATCTTCATTTGTTTGATTCTAGAAAAATACATTCTTCAATTTTTTATTGAACATAATTACTTTAATCAAAATCAAAAAGTCCAATGTTTAAAATTAATTTTATCTAATGTGGAGGTTATAATCTTGGCTCGGAGACTTGTGGGTTGTTCGACGTGGGTTCATTCTGACGGCTCCATCGCTCACTCAAGGAGGTTGTGACGGTCATTAACAAAGACATCACACCCAAATCGAGTGAGTGATCAAACCGACAGTACTCGTGGCTCCTCTTCTCTCTTCCGGCTGATTGGTATTCATCAGGGGCTTAAATAACGTTGCCTGTTGAATGGATAAATTTCAGAAATATTTTAGCAAATCAAACTAAATTTTTTAAGAAACCATTCAAATTTAAAAAAAAAACGTAACAAATGGTATAATTTTCTGTTTGGTTTGAAATTTATTTTAATGCTTCTAATTTGGAAATTATATCCTTACTGGATATATATATATATATATATATTGTAATGATTTTTTTATAAAGGTAAATTATTAAAGGGGAAAATTTTAATAAAAAGAATGTTTGGTCACAAATGTGTATTGGACAAGGTTGAACTTTGAATGGGCGTGAACTGACCCGGAGATCTGGACTAAAAAAAGAGAAAAAAATTAAATTTAAAATTAAGAATTACAAATTTATTATAAGATTTATTATATTTAATTTTTAAATATAAACTTTTAAAACCGTTAGATTTAAATATAAACTTTTTCAACCTTTAGATTTAAATGTATAAATCTTTTAATTATAATTTTATATACTAAAAATTTTAATATTTCTTTATATAAAAAATAAATACGTTATATAAAAATTAAAGAGAGATCAATATTTGTTGTGAATCAAATATTATTTTAATTCTTGGATAAAACAATCAAAAATATAATAAATAAAAACAATCCTTGAAAACACAATATTTCTTGTAAATGATGTAGTCGGTCCTTATATAAGCGATAATCAGTGGACTGGTGAATGGTGGTCCTTTTTTCCTCCAATAAAGCCCATCCGCTCGGGACGATAGCTACTGCCCGACTGCCTCTGACTTTCCAACAACTAGTCTCTTCAGGGGAAACGTATTACAATCATAATCCTTTCCACAAATAAATTTATTTTTAAATAAATAAATTTTATTTTTCCTTTTAATTTTAAGGATTAATGATATTTTTGGAATATCATTACAATATATATATATAATTAATTTTTAATTAAATTTTTGATCAAATTGTTGGTTGTCAAATGACAATTCCTAGATTTATCCGATCTGAAATTATATATAAAACTTAAAATTTATGAATTATATTAAATAACAAAAAGAGTAATGTCATGCAACATGTCAAAAGAGATTTATATTTCAAATCAGCTACATTCGAATTTATAATTGGCTAAGTATGTATGAAAATTTTAATTTCATTTTTTTTTTTTGCTGTTAATTTTTAAACAAATTTATTACTTGTGTAAGTATGAGATAGTCTGATTAAAGCAAAAATTATATTAGTAACTGAATTTAGTTTTTTTATTTAACAAGAATAAACAGAATTTCTTATAATTTCAGGATTTTTTGAGATTTTCATTAAAAACAATCTTAGATTTTTTTATAGAGTGAAAAAGAAACATTTAAAATTTTGATTAAAAAATTAACAAAAAAAAAAAGTAAAAAAATAAAATTGTTATTTAAAAAAGAAAAATAAACGATAAAAATATTTTAATTTTCTAAAATATAAATATTAAAGAAAATTAAATTTCTTTCATAAATATTCGTTAAGTTTATTCGGTAACTAATATAAATAATAAATAATTCCATGAATGTTTTGTTGAATAAATATGTTTTTTTTGTATTTGAGTGGATTGTAAATAAAAAATAATTTGTTTATTCAAATGCCTTTTGTAAAATTAATGGAAATAAAAGATTATACGTATGTATATAAAGAAAATACTTGTATCAATATTTATTATAATTCTATTAAATAAATTATAAAAATATTATGATACATGATAAGAAAACCGTTTACAAAAAAAAAAAAAATTAAAAAATAAAGAATTAATTTTATGAATAATTATTAAAAATAATTGTCTTAATCACATTTAAAAAAATTATATTTAAAAATTTATCATATAATAAAGTATTTTAAAAAGAATGATTATATTCTTTTTCTTTCAATATTTTGAGAACAATTTAGATGAATTATTGGCAATCCAGTTTACCAAGAATATTATAATTTGGTACGGCCTTCCCCTGTCATGCCAAATAAACATTGAAAATTTAATTTCAAAAAATTAAGAATACTTTAACAGCTTTAGTTATAATTCAACGAAGATTAATGAAATTCACATTCCAACTTGAATTCGTTTACTTTAATTTAATGATTTCTTAAAAAGGAATCGAGATAAATTTTTGACGGTGATATTTTTTTTTGCTTGAAATTAGTTTTGATAGAATTGGAAACAAAAGACGAGCGAGAGTCTCGATTAGATTTGTCACGAAGTAGATTCGGGGATAAATGGGAAATGGTGAAGATAGATTGGGTAAGGGGGTGGGTGGGTGTTGGAGGAGGGGAGAGTCGAACGAACGTCTGGCTTATTAGTAACGTCAGAGTGCTTTGTTTAAGAGTGGGGGTATTAGCTATGGAACAATTGGCCTGCCCTGTAGAATATAATTAAAGAGACCGTCTGTTTTAATAAAGAGCAATCAAGTTGGTGTGTAGCGCGAGAAGATGCTTTGTATTTTTGGCTTTGGAATATGCGTGAGCGTGCAAACGACAAGTCGTGCGATCGCTGAAGGCGAAGCACAAATTCAATTCAGGCAGGGGGGTAGATGCCTGGCTGGCATGCCCCTTAAATTCCTGACCAATGACCTAATCAATAATCGGAAATTAATAAAATGTGTTATTGGAAACCGATATATTCACACTTTAGAACTAACTTTTCGGTGAAATTATATCGAATCAAGATTAATAAATGATTATTTGTTCAATTCATTGATTCAATTAATATTTATAAATGAATTATCGATTGAGAAAAAAAAAAATTACAAATAAAAATAAATTAAAAAATTTCTAAAAAAAAATATCAAAATTTGATATAAGTTTCATGTCAGAGCGTGACCTTGAGATATGCGAGCGCACGCATATAGAAATGTACTTATATTACATCAATACATAAATCTAAGTATTATAGTTTGTAAATGACAATTCATATCATTTTCTATTTTTTCTATTTTCTAAAAAGATAAATTAAATAATTTACTATTAATTTTATAGAATAGTTATGTAAGAACATGATAAAATATACATAAATTATAGAAGAAAATTATTATTTCAGATTTAGAAACATTTACGTTATTAATAAATAAAGTAATTTATTAAAGTTTTTATTAATTGCATAATTTTTAACCAGATTCCCTGATGTTTGCTGCATATTTACTCAAATCTTATAAAATATTTTTATTTATTTTTTTTTATGTTATCGTTTTATTTTTATAAAACAAATCATTCAGTTCTAGTCCAGATTGTAAAATTTCAATATAAAACAAAAAAAAAATAAATTTTTAATTTTGACCAAAATTCATTTCATTCTCTTTTTAATATAGAATATATTGTTTCACTTTATTTTGAATTTTAATTTCGCCAATCGTAATATTATTTGATTATTTTTAATAAAAGTTTGAAAAAAAAAATTCAAATTAAAAATGTCTAAGCAGAAGCTTATAATACTCATGCATGACACTATTGGTTTTATTTTTAATAGTATTTCAGATATACGATACAATTTTATTATATTTAAATTAAGCCTTTTAGTTTTTTTTTATTATTTTTAATTTAATATAGGTGTGGACTTTATTTCATAAATAAATGTTTTTATTAATCCTTGTTTCAAATATAAATACGAAGTTGAGTTTATTCTGAACGAATTCATTCGCAGGCGATTTTCATGCATGAATTTCCCTGCCGTGAATAGTTATTATAGAATGATTTATGTATTGTCAAATAATTCTAACAACTGTTTCCTTTTCAGTGAAAATGTATGTATATATTAGAGAGAGGGAGAGAGATAGAGAGAGAAAGGGTAAAATAAGTTGTTGTGTTTAATAACACAACAACTAATTAAACAATTAATTTTTTAAATGACTATGGTAGTACCATAAATATTAGCCAATTGAAACGGCATTGACTATCACATATAGAATGGTTTTGAAAATAATAAATTTTCTAATAATTCATTGGTCTATTTTTGGTGAGAGAAAGATTTGCAAGTTAAAAATAAGAGATTAAAAAAAATTAAAAAAGGATTTGACTTGATTAGAAATAGTATTGATATTTTTATGAAAATATAAATAAAATTTCAGATTTAATTTAGAATGCATATAAATATATATTTAATATTTATTTATTTATTTTTTAAACAATAAAATGATGATTAGCAATTGTAAAAAACTTTGGAGGGTTCATTAGAATTTAATATATATTATTATTATTTATCCGGGATATGATCACGTATTTTTCTGAGATTATTTAGGTGACCAAGACCCAAAATCCAAAAAACATTTAATAAAAATAATAATAATAACATTCACGGAAATCTAAACCAATATATATATATATATATAAGCTAATTTTAAAAGCTCTGTTTTTGATATAGAATTAATTATATGTCAAAGATGACATTTGTAAAATGTTGAGAATTATTAATTAATTTCTATAGCTAGTTTTAATATTAGTTACTAGCTAATATTACTAGTACAACTTCATTTCAGCTTACTAATTAATATTACTTACTACTTAATATTATCTTACTACTTATTATTACTTACTAATTAATATTATCTTACTACTTAATATTAGCTATTAAAAGATTTTTATAATATAATAATATAATATAGTTCTATTTGTATATACATCACAAGCCAAAACCAGTGTTTCTTTTATATTAGTATAGATATGTTTTATATTAGTATAGATATTCTTTTATATTAGTATAGATATGAACATATTCGACATTCTATTTAAGAATTCTACATAGATTTAGAAATATCATATATTTTTTAAAATCGACTTGGAATTTTTTTAAAAACTGATTTTCTTTAAAATCATTGAGGCATTTCGCATATTTTCGTATAATATACTCCTAGTGAATTGTTTTTGGTTGGTTTGGTGAATATATGGTTGGTAGTGAATGAGTGAAGTGGTAGAGCGTCGAGTGGTGGATACATTAATTGCCAGACCCGACCGGAAATTATATAACATTTAAGGGCCAATGGGGACCAGCACTTCCAGGAAAACATTTTAGTGACCACTAAAAATGAATATACGATGTTATCTCTATATTCGTGCATTATTGATGGTCATCTATCCATGTTTTCAGAATTTTCAGAAAATATTTTGATGTATCAAAAATTTATAATTGTATGTTATCAAATATCGTAAAAACAATAAAAATACAACGATTTTAATTTGAAATGGGTGATATAGAATTCAATAGAATTTCAAAAAATTTTAAACTATTAAAATTAAAGTTTTTAAATAAAAATACTTGACTTTAAGACTTTTCAAAATTATTTCATTATATATAGCCAAAATTATTAATTTTGAATATACATTTAAATATAATATAATATATATATATATATATTGTAACATATTCGCATGAGGAGTGATGGAATCTTCGAGAGATGTCAATGGAGAGGGATGAAGAGTTTTCTTTATTGATGAACGACAATTTTGGAATTAGTCTTGATGAAGCTCTGGAGTCCCCTTGAGGAGCACCGCTGCCTAGATGATGTTCTAATAAATCCGCAAGAAAAAACTGACTCGCGTCTCTAATAATTCTCCAAAAATTCACACCTATTAATCATACAGCTAAGTGGTCGAACCTTGCTTATTTAGACAAAATTGCAATTGCTCAATATATTAAATTTCATTTAATTTATAATATTTCCAACGGTACCTTATCATAACAATCTCTTTATAATTACTCTTATTTATTATTTTAATATTAATTCTTTATTTTATTAAATAGTTAATTTTAGTTTAATTTTATATCTGCATTTTTATTCTCAACGAATTCAATTTTACCCTTTCCCTTATCAGCCGTCGCGGTTTCATTAACCAAATTATTCTTCAAAATTTATCCCGAGTGCTACCAATTAATTAAATATTATTTTTAAACCCATTTTTCTCATTAAACCACCATACCTAAACCATACTTTATACGACAATATATATATACGCGTATATATAATAAAAAAATAATAAACAATAATTATTTATTAATATTTCAAAATTTTCCTTAAGAAAAATAAATATGTAATGAAATACAATATATTTTTATACATTCTACATAACAAATTAATAATTTTTAAAAAACTAAAAATCATTGAGAATTTTTTGATATGACGGTGACTTTATGAGGATTCTATGGATATTGATTGGCTGAGTGAAGGGGAAGGAGGGGGTAGCATATACCACTAAACTCAATACTTGGACCAAATCAAACTCAATCGTTTTTAATTAGATTTAATAACAACAACCATTGTTTTGTTCCTGCGGAAATAGTCGATCCATTCAATGCAATTAATATAAATTTTCAACCCTGTTCATTATTTGATCATTACTTGAGGTATTGTATTACTAACAATTTAGTAATCCCTTAATCAACTTTATATCAGTTATCAGAGCCTTTTCAGATGATTGAACTAATTGGCGTTGATAAAAATCCCTTTATTAATGAAATTATCAAAGAAAGAAAGAAAATCGTTCAGATATTTCTACTCTTCTACACTGGAAAAAAATAAAATAAAATAAAATTTATTATCACAGAAAATTTATACCTACTATTTCGTGATTAAGATTACTTTGTTCTTTAATAAAAGAAAAACAAAATTATTGATTGATGGGAAGGGAGATAAAAGTCGTGCTATAGATAATTTAAATATAACTTTTAATTGAAATTATTTATTGATTCAATTATTATTTTCACATGAATTCCTGCTTTATTCTACAAAGAAAAATTATTATTATTGAATCTACAAAGATTGAATCAATATTTTTTTATTTAATATTAATTATTTATTTAAAAAAGATCAATAAATTCTTTGTAAATAATTTAAAACATAAAATATATTTTAGACTAAACTTGCACGAAATTGTTATTTTATCATGTTATAAAATGAAAAATCATGTTATAATTATAATAGTTACAATAGGTATACATACATATATATATATATATATATATATATATATCAATTCTTCTATTTATATTATAGTACTTACAATTAAAAATAGGCTTTTCTGTTAGATTGTTTAACAAATAAATTTATTAAAAAATTTCATAACACACATAGGTTAATTTTAACTATAATTTTTAAACTATTTCTAAAAAAGTAATATATACTTATACACATTTAAGAGGTGATTAATTGGTTATTATATATATTAATAAAGTTCATTTTGTTTAATCATTAATTTGTGCAAAACAGTGAATTTCAAAAAATTCCTACGCCATCATCCCCATATTGGCAAAAGCAAATAATTTATTACAAAACACAAAAACAAACTGAGTATTGGTAAATAATACATTTTTGAAATTAATCATTTAAAATTACAAATATTTACAAAATATATGAAACAAGGAAATTAAAATCTTTTACTTTAATTGTTATTCTATTTTTATTTATTCAATTATTTCTTTAACTTTGTTTAATAAATAAACCTTTGTGTTAGTTTTTAAAACAAATAAAATTAATAATATTCGAATAATATTAGTTATTTATTTGTAAATTGAATTTAAATACAATACCCCAATAAAAGTCTATTTCTAACTGGAGTAAAATTATCTAGGTAAATATTTAAACTAAACAAAACGTGTTTGAACAACGAATCGAGTGTGTGTTTGTGAGCGCTTGAGGGATCAGCAAACGCATCCTGGAATTAGTGGATGGCGAAGAACAAGAACAAACCGCCATTAACAAAGAGAGTCTTAAAGGACTACGCCCCAAGGCCCTGAGCTACTCATAAACAACATTTTCACTTGTACTCGGACGCGGGAAGATCTAAATTAAAAACCCTCCTTTTTGGTTAAAATATATTAATTAAGAGTTTGAAAAGAAAAACAAGTATATATATAAATTAATATTAAAATATTTTTATCAGAATCATCATTTGAAATATTTGATATATATATTAAGTACATAAGTATATTCTTTTTTGTCAGCATCTTGCACTTTAACAATGCGCATTCTATAAGTAATGAAAAATATCATTTTTCACATGCATAAGGTTGAAAAAAAATTAAAGAAAATATTTGACTTCAATTTATTAAAGGAATAAAATTACTAAATTTATCCATTTTACCAAAAATAGAATACTTTTTACTATTTAAAATAAAATAAAATTTATTTTTATATTATATATACAAGTGATTCTCAACCTTTTTTTTTTTACCGTGGCACACTTTAACGGTTTAAAAATTTGGCGGCACACAAAGAAAAAGATAAATGTAAATGTTTACCATATTGAAAAAAGTGATCCCAAAAACGGTTTACCTTTTTTTTAGAACCATATTGAAAAAATTTAGAAAAAAAGTCGGAAATGTTTAAGAGCATCTTTACATTTATAATAATTTGGCGGCACTGATAATCTCGTAGCACACTTTTGAAAAATCTTGCGGCACAGTGGTTGAGAATCACTGATATATATATACACACACACACACACACAGATAATTTCAATCTCTATTTAAAAAGAATTTTATTCAATTTATATGTTAAATTTGATTTAAAAAGTAATATATGACAAATAGATTATATTTCAATAATTTTTTTTATCAAAAAATAGATAAAATTAAACTTCTAGAGATATTTTTTTACAAAAAGGAATTATATAATCTTTATATATATATCTTTAAATACGCTAATTAAAGTTTAGAGATGTGTGTGTATATAGTATAATATTTACAATGAAAACAAATCGTACGAGAAAGATTGTGCAACGAAAGGGAAGTCTTAAAGAAGATTACCAATCTATAAAATTGAATGAAATAGTAAATTCGAAAAAAACTTATATGAAAAAATAAATGACTTTCTATAAGCGAGTATAAATTTATCATTCATTGAATCAATTTATTTGCAATAAAAAAAAATTAAACTCCAAGTAAGACATCATTTAATTATGTATTGTAATCATATTCACTTTTTTAAGTGACCTTTTTGAGAAAAGTACAGAAGTGACGGCGTCTCACATCTTTTAGAATGGATAGTTAATTTTTTATTAAGAGAAAAAAAGAAAAAAAAAGATTTGTGCACGCGACTAAGTAAAACAGCCCAAATGAGAAAAGTTTCTTAATAAGTCAGAGGTAGAAACTCATTTAATGTTTGCTGTCATTAATTTCACGGGTCGCTTTTAAATTATTTCACATTAATTTAATTGGTTTAGAGCCAAAGAAGGTTAAGACTATCCTTTATAATATTAATATAATATGGTCTGCTGATGGTAGAATTAATTTAAATCCTATTGAACATCCGTTTTTTTTGTTTTTTTATCCTATTTCATGTATTCAATTCACGAAATATTAAACCAAATTAAAAATAATGAAACTAATCTACTGGAGTTGTTTTTAATTCTATCGAGTTATTAAATTTATTAAAAATTGAAAAAAAAACCTCTTAACATTCTACGAAAGAATAACACCTATTATGTTGCAGCCTAATTGGGTAGAGGTGTTGTTGGATGTGTGTGTGATCAGTACAAAATAACTCCCAACCTTTATTTTGATTTTCTTGATCGTAAGTCACTATATTTTATTTCAAGGAGTTTTCCAATTTTTATCCCATAGGTTGAATAAACCCCAGCTAAAGAAATTTCGTTGTCAAGACTAGGATTTGAACCCGGGACCAAAGGTTGAGGGACAAACGTCTTGCCTCCCTTATTTCATAGCGTCTTCGTTTAAAGAATAAAATGAAGTTATTTTTTATAATATTAAAATAAAATTTTGATTGATACTATTATTATTATTATTATTATTAAAATGTCAGTTTAAAAAAAAATAAATATATCATTTAATTAATCAAAATGTTTTTGTTTTATCTTCTTGTCATATTTCTTTTCGAAAAATAATAAATCCTAAATTGAATTTTAAGAGAAGATAGTCATTAAATGTAGATAATAAATAATATTATGATTCTGATGGGATGAAAATCATTCAGCTGGAAGAATGTTTTTCTTCTCTATCAGTGATATTTTTGTTCAACATTTTCCCTTAAAGATTTCCTGTAAATATGTTGTCTGTTTGAAATTAGATAGGCTTTAGCTTTAAAGTATTTTCTATTAAAGAAATTTGCGTTCTAGCTATTATATAGTCTAATATTAATACTTTTAAAAATGTATATCTTAATATTGATAATATAGAAATATCTACTTTTCTGATTTCTCTCTATACATCCTAAGTATAATAATTATTCAACTACAAAAGAATAAAATATTTATTTAAATAAATGACCGGATGGATTAGATAAATTTCATAAAGAAAGTTTTATTTCCTTATGTTTTTATCTCTCTCATTCTATTTATACACTTTATAATAATTAAACATAAGTAATCCTAAATATAATAAAAAAAAATTTAAATTTAATTTTTTTAAAAAAATTAATATATTTTATCATTTAAGTACTAAATGATTTGAATGAAATAAATATATGAATATAAGTTATACACATAATTAATTAATTGTAGATGTATAATTTCCGTGAATTCCTTTTATAAAGTTTCTCATTAAATGTTTTAATCCTTTTCCAATTTATATAAACTGAATGGGACTAGTCTCTCCTAGAGATTATGTTGGCTTTTTTTAGTATTAAAACCCGTGAACGACAATTCTTTAAAGAAAATGAGAAAATAATATCCGAATTGGATTTGCTCATCCGAGAACCTGGAGTGTAATCGTAACAGAGCAATTGTAGAGAAGCAGAAGGGTTTTCAAAGATGCTTTATCGAATGCCATCGGCAAAAGCATCCCAGCCAGTTCGATTAGCGATTTTTTTAAAAGCGTTTTATGTGTCCCCATAAAGAAAAAGAAGTGAATAGGTCCCGTTTACAGTTGGAGGAAAACCTTATTATTCGGATTCTGCAAAAGAGATAAGCCGTTATAAGTTAAAGTGGAATCAAATAGGGGGAGTTAAAAAAGAATACCCATTGGTTCAACACTTTTATTAAAGAAAAGTTTTATTGAAAAATATATACTATATATATTGAAATTACTTGAAAATTTGATTATATAAATAAAAGATTTTATTACTTTTTCTTAAAATTTTGATTAAATATCTCTTTCATTTATATAAAAAAAAATTAAACAAAATTCCTTAGTTAAAATTTTAAAAGTTTTTAATTTAAAATTATTTTCCAAACAATCAAAGTATATTATAATATTTTAATTTAACGAAAAAATATTTTCAAAATTTCAAATTCCGATAAATATTGAAGGAGAAAAGTTGAAAATTATTTTTTATCAACTTTTTATCTTTTATTTTATACTCAAATTTACACTTATCAAAAAAAAAAAATTATAAAATATTTTAAATTTTTAAAAAAGTATAAGAATATTTGTGATATTCAATACACACATCAAAATATATGCAAAAAATAAAAGTAATAAAAAACGGATGTACTCTTATATTTTCTTCAAATAATGAAATTCATATGATAATTATTGGTGACACTGTTCATAAAATGGTAATGAGATAGATTCATTTATATTTTAATAAAATGACTATATATAAAATATATTCTATTTGGTACCCATATTACTAAATAGAAGAAGGCAATGTAACCAATTAAATAGAGGTCCCGTTTAATACAAGATAAAAGAAATGAGGTTATGTAGAGCTTTAGAAGTAAATGGATAGGCAATGTCAGTTTGTGTGTTGGTTCATGTGGGAGCAGACAGGCAATATGTGAACAAGCACAGACATAAACAGATTCATTAAGAATAAGTTACGCTTGGGTAATAAAAAAGGCTTTAAAAAGCAAAAAAAGGCTTTTGGGCTCAACATTCAGTTCCCAGAATATTTAGTGTATAGAATGAACTACCAGATGCCACAACGGGTTAGTAAGAAGGTCTTTTTGTTGTTTCCAAAATAAAATTAATTTATTAATCAATGTAAAAAAATTGTCAATCTGATAATTAGTTTACCAAAATAATATTTTATTTTCAAAGAGAAGGTTATATATAAGAAAAACATCCACTGGGATTGAAAACATGGATATAAGAAGAATATTAATATATTCGATATATAATAATAATAATATATAAATAATATTAATATATAGCGAAACATCAGATAACATTTTTATTTTATACCATAAATATATATATTTATATAATTTTGAAAAGTTTTTTATTATTTTAATAAAATAGAAAATAAATAAATTTTCTTTTACATTTATACCTATAGTTAAATTTCATTTGATATGATTGAAGATATTTATTATATTTATTAATTTATATTAATTTTAATCCTTCCTCTCTAGAGGCAGTGATTCTCAACCACTGTGCCGCGAGATTATCAAAATGTGCCGCCAAATTATTACAAATGTAAAGATGCTCTTAAATTTCAGACTTTTTTCTAAATTTTATCAATATGGTTCTAAAAAAAAGAAACCGTTTTTGGGACAACTTTTTTCAATATGGTAAACTTTTACACTTCTTTCTCTTTGTGTGCCGCCAAATTTTTAAAGCGTTAAAGTGTGCCGCGGTAAAAAAAAAGGTTGAGAATTACTGCTCTAAGGTAATCTCTAAACTGACTGCTCATAGAAAGATTGAACAGATGATATATATATATATATATATATATTTATACTAGAGGAATTATTATTACTAAAGTTTATCACTTCAATTTTCACCGAGACATTTCATTCTTATAATTTAAATATAAGAAATGTCTAATATTTGAAAAAATTGATTTAATAATACGTATAATATTTCTTCTCTCTATCTACCTCTCTGCAAATATCTCTTAACACTAAAATTAATTATATAAATCGGAATGTCGATTTCATGAGATCATTGATTATTTCTTTGGTGATATACGCCCACCTTTCTCCCCCCTCCCCCACTTTATCTTTACCCTAACCCACATAACGTTGTGTGAGTTTCATCTGCTTCCATAGCAACATGCGTTGGCGTCACATTGGCTCAAAAAGACTATATTCTATGAAGACATTTGCTTATATGCAATATTTATTTAATTAGATAGATAAACAATTTAATTGTTAAATTGATTAATTGAAATCATTTGTTGTTGGTGAAAATAATGAAATAAGACATAAGCTCGTATATATATATATATACACGTTTATATTTAATATAAAATGATTAAATAATTTTAAAATTGATTAAATATAAATTGAAAGTAATTAGTGTATTATAAAATAAAGAAATGAATCAATTTTTTTAAATTTATTTATTCAAATTGTTTTCATTTTTTTTTGTTTTTTTTTTCAAATAATTTTTAAATGATTTAATATTTTATATTTGACTTTCAAATCAATTTGAAATTGAAATAAAATAACTTTGAATTGAATGTTAAAAGCTTATCTGAAGTGTTCTTGGTAGGAAATCAAAATTAAAGATGTCTTGGCTAGTAGAAAAGGATTCTCGGGTTCAAATAAACAGTCCAAGCAAATGGTTTTAATAGAATGTAAAATGACTTCAATCAACGTCGATTGAATTAAATGAAGGAGACAAGAGAGGTCCCAGAGAGACATTCCTTCAAGAACCAAATGAAACTTGAAACGTTGAATAACTACTCGCTCGGGGAGTTATTCGAGAAGGCGTCTTGATGAATTTTCCTAAGAACTTCGAGAGAAAAAAATTCATTTTAACCTTAACCTTTTCTAACAATTTTATCTTTATTTAATCTCATTAAACAATGATATAATAAAATTAAATGATAAGACAAGAAGTTAAATCTGGATCAAGTCAAAAATAAATATATGAATTTAAATTATCCAAAAATTTTATTTTTAATGAAATAAGAAAAAAAAAATTTTAAAATTAATTAAATATTACTAAGTAATACTGCATAAATATTATTAAGTATTAGTATATCATAGGTCCATTGTACTGATCACACACCTAACCCGCTTAGGTGGCAACCCACTTTAGGATGTGCAAGTCAGGTTTTTTCTTTCCATTTTATTGGATAGTATTGGATAGTATATATATATATATATATGAAATCAATAAATTAATCCTAGATAATTGTTTCACGATTTTAATTTCTACAGATTTTCCTCGTCGAGAAATGAATTCCAGTAAAAGTAATATTATATAACTAAAATAAATAATCATATATTGAAAAAAGAATACTTAAATAAAACAAGGTGTTCTTTATCAATTATGAACAAATTAATTCTATTATCAACATCTGTTTTTATCTATTTATTCTCATTGTATATGAAAAAAAATAAATAAATTTATTTAAATATACCATGTAAAAGAATTTTAAATTAATTTATGAATGATTTGAAATGTTATTTTATTTTTTTCTTTATCAATTATCTATAGTCATTTGATAAGTTTTTAGTTTTAATTTTATCATATAATTTATTTCCTTAATAATAATCATTGTAATGAAATAGATAATATACATATTTTATTATTAATTTTTTTTAATATATTTCCTTATAAAATATGAATGTGAACATAATGGAACCATAATGTGGTTGTGAATCCTTTGAAAATTTAAGTATTGTATTTAATAAATGAAAATTTATTCTATACTCTTATTATTTTTTTAGAAAAAAAAGATTAATAAAAAATAAAAAGGATTAATATAAAAAGTGGAAAATTTAAATTTAATTTTCTCTTCAAAGAACGGAAGAGAAATTAAAAGTTGTCGCTTGTTTGTTTTTTTTTTTTTGTTATTTTAATGGTTCTTTGTATAAACTTAAACCTTTTTTTTATTTATATAAATAGGATTTAATCAATATTGAGTTGGGTTCAACTTATAACAAGGAATAACTTGAATAATTAAGAGGTTACGATTTATTGAAGGTTAACAAAAATATTATATATCAAATTTTGTTGGAAATTAATGTAAAGGAATATAAATGAATGAGTGAAAATAATAATGAATAAAAATTATCAATAAATAACAATCTTAACCTTATCTTTTGATTGAAATTTACACTTCACGCCAAACCTATTATTATATTAATTTATCATAAATAATATAACAAAAAACATTAAATATGTATATTCTCAAAATTAAGGTGTAGTTAACAGGTAATTTTATGTGATTGAAAATTAATGCTATCTCTTTAATAAATCAAAATATTTATTTAATATTTAACAGATAAAAACACAATAAAAATAAAAAAAAATACTGAAATATCTTATCTAATAAAGGATAGGGAAGTTAATGATCATTTCTTTCTAAATTAAGGCATAAGTATCCGAGATAGTTTAAAATATAATCAAAAACAATTTAAGAAAATTAACATTTTTCCTAAATAAGGTCTAGATAATGGAATTATGCCCATAGATGATAAGCATACAATAGATAAGAGCCAAGTTATTGATTGAATCTTTAATTATTAATTATCTTTTAATTTTTTGAAAAAAACTAACTACAATACATTTTCTTTAAGAGTGTATAAAAAAATCAAATATTGAAAATTTCAATTTTATATCCATATCTATTATAAATAAACGAGGTGTGTCTAAAAAGTTCGGTGAATGGTATGATAAACACATAAAAAGAGAATGTTAATTGTAAATACCTTTATTGACTTTCAAAATACTCTCCATTAGCCACAACACACTTCTGACAACGTTCGTATAACGCTTGAAAACTGTTGGAGACGTCTTGATGTGGAATCGTTCTCAGAATAGCCGTCACAACGTTCAGGCCGGCAATCCACAAGCAGGACACCACAAAACACTACTTTCTGTGTCTTTGCTAATACCCAATCCTTCGGCTACTAGTCGCAGAGTCAATCGCCGATCTTTTGTTAGCATCTCTCGTACACGTTCGGTGTTTTCTGGTTTCCTGCTTGTGGATTGCCGGCCTCAACGTTGTGACGGCTATTCTGAGAACGATTCCACATCAAGACTTCTCCAACAGTTTTCAAGCGTTATACGAACGTTGTCAGAAGTGTATTGTGGCTAATGGAGAGTGTATTTTGAAAGTCAATAAAGATATTTACAATTAACATTCTGTTTTTATGTTTTTATCATACCATTAACCGAACTTTTTAGACACACCTCGTGTATATATAATAGTTTCATATATAATTTCTATAGTTGGTATTTGTTGCCGATTATTATATCGTATGAACACAGGACTTATTTTACCCAGTGAACAAAAAATAATTATGATTATAATTTAATGCAATTGAATTAATTCTATGCATTGTATAGTTTTGGCTGAATAAACCTTTGAATTGTAATGCATTGCGTCAATAACTGTAGACATTTGCTTAAAACAAAGACTCAATCAATGCTATTCAAAATCAAACACTTAATGAATCCATTCTGATGTGAATAAAACGTAATTATTATATTCATTCAAAAGTAGAAAAAATACACTTTTTAGACTAGTCTTTCTATATATATATTAGAAGAGTGAAAATTTATTCTAATAGAGATGATAAATTACTTAATTCAAAATTAATGTAAATGTATCATAATTATTTTAAAAATATTCTTCTATTAATAATCAATATAAAGAAATAAATAATAAAAATCAACAAGTTTAATACAAAAAATTGTGATGAATAATTCTGTAATATTCTGTAAATTACCCTTTTTGATTTGACCTGAAAATTTTTTCCAATGATTATAATATCACTCAACGCCAAATATAAAAGAATACAATAGAAATTGGAAAACCTAACTTCCTCTCTAAATTGAAAAATATTTTATAGGTTGAACGCTTCATTTCCTTTTTACTCTATTTTTTTTTTATTTATATTATAATGTTTTTATAAAATGAATTACGTTTCTTTCCAGCTTGTTTTTAATTTTCAAATATGTATAATGGTAAGTAAATAGGAGTATTAATTAAATTTAATAAAAAATTAAATAAATATTTAATTTTTTGGAAGAAAAAAATAAATTAAAAACTTTTAATATTTTTTTTTTAAATTAATTTATTTTGTTATATTAATATTAACATTATATAACAAAGATAATAAAATAGCTCAAATAATATTGATCACAATAAAGAAAATATAGTTCGCTTTAATATTATATATATATATATATATATATATATATAAAATTTATTTGGAGTTTTGAATTATGTATACCTAGCATTATAATGTATATATAATCTTTGTATTAAATTATAAATATAAATTTAATTGAGTAACTTCAACTCACATGATTCCTTTACTATAAATATATAATATATAGTAAATGTAATATTTATTTCCTTTGTTTATTTACCAATAATAAAAAAAATTTCTGAATATTTATTTAATGTTTCTTTTTATAAAATGAGTCACTCAACAATACTTTATGAATTACTAAATATAATTGTTCATGTTAACATATTTTGCAAGAAAAACCATAAATAACCATACAAATATATGTTCTTTCAGACTATTAAAATAAAGAAATATAATGAAAATATTACAACATAATTCAAAATAATCTAAAAAAGTCATTATCATTGAAACAATACAAAATAGTTAAACAAAATTCAATATGTTTATTATTTAAAATCAAATGAATGGTGTATGATTCAATAGATAAAGAAATAATAACATAAAAGTGTTGGAACTGGCCGCCAGGGGAAAAGAGAATTAATTCACATAAAAAGGCCATATGTATTTGATTTATATATATAAAAGTAAACAAAGAAAAAATATTATTATTCATTTGATATATTATTATATTCAATTTTAATGCATCTCAAATTTCATTAGAAATGAATTAAATATTAAAATTGAACAATAGTATTATTTATTTCATAATCCTATTGAAATTGGCAATCTATTTAAAAAAAGAAAATAATTAATAAAAAAAAAATTTTTTAATAATATATATTTATGAAAACAATTTTATAATATTATATTTTGTTCTGAATAAAAATTAAGAGGATTAAAATAAGAAAGAAACACAGCTCAAGTTGTTTTAAATGAATTTGAAGAATTTTAATTTATTTTATCAATATTATCTTGTCAAAAATTAAAAGATAACAAGCTTTCAGCTCATTTCTTAAATATATATTATAGATAATAAATTAATAGAAAATGATAATTGAAATTATAATATATATATAAATAATAAAAGAATCACGTTACTCTTATTCTAATTTATGGAATAAAAAGAAAAATAATTTCTACATGAAAATAAACTTTTATTAATTTGTTTTTAATTTCATTCAATTGGATATTATTAATATTCATAGCAGATTTAAATAAAAGTTTTCTCATGAAACTTTTATTAATTTGAGTGAATATAATAATTATAAAAAATATACATTTTAAAAGATAATACATATATTAGTTTAATTTGTTAATGGAAGTAAAATGAAAAAAAATATCATATAACTAATTAAATATATAAAAACATTGAATACCCTTTTGTGAATAAACAATTATTCATATTTAAAAATTTTCATCTAATTTCAATAATAATAATCCCTATAAATGGAAAATAGAGAATTTATTATATATATTTTTTTATTTATTTTAAAGAGCTCATTATTTTAAATGAAAATGATAGTTATTACTCTTTGTAATAAAAAAATTATATATTTTATTCTAGCTAAGAGCTTAGATATTAATAAATATAAATTTAAAGCTTCTTTATGGAAGAAATTTTTTTTCATTAAATATTTATCTACTATAGGATGATTTTTAATAAGAAAGTTTACCATCATCGAGGGATATTAACTTTTTTTTATTTTTATTGAAGTGTTTTTTAATTAGAAAGAAAAACAAAGTTGTTAAGATCAGAGGGGGGACTCACTTGTACTTCTATTGAAACAGCGATAAATAATAAAATATCAACATTTTTTTTTCTTAAAGCATAAATCTCCAGTTGGCGCGAGTGGATATTTGTTGGAAGTTTCCCTCTAGCATAAAAATTGAATTCAAATTGGCATTGTGCTTGCTTAACAAATACACCATTATATTACGATAAGCAGTCAAGGCTGTTGTGCAGAGGCACCATCCATCGTCCGGACGACAGGAAAAAACATTCAATTATATCAAATATAGTATATATTTCATCATCACAAGGTTATAGAGTTTTCAAAGAATGTCTTTGAAAGGAAAGCAAAGTTTGCTTTCTATTTTGGGGATATGAATTTTATCATTTTTGACAGATTTCATTTAAAATATAATACTATCTTAATTTTTTTTCAAAACGCAATTTTTTTGCTTTATCAAATTACTAAAATGATCATTTTTAAAATAAACAAAAAAAAAAATAGTATATGTTTTTGCTATCTTGCCAGAGATAGTATTGCGATCACGAAAATTATCAATGTCGAGATTTTGATGTTTTTATACATTTTGAAAGTCCCTGAGTCATTTTCCCTAAATGTTTAGAAAAATGTCTGTGTGTAGACAAGATTAAGCAAAAACGATTTGAGCTAGAATAATGAAATTTGGTATACGGGCATTATTCAAAATTCGTAGTTTCTTTCAACTTTTGAGAAATGTAGCTCAACCGGAAGAGGGTCATTACCTTCCACGTTTTGATTTTTTTTCCTCTAAACTAACCGTAAAAATAAACATATATGTTTGATAGTTTACCAACGATTAAAAATTGTATAAAACTACTATATATAGAATTTCAGCTTGATTGAATAGCACAAAGTACCGGAATTATTTTTTCTAGACTACAAATCACGCGCCAGCACGTGACGTGGGGCCATCAACAAAAAGACAAACACGCGCTGGTTTTTATTAATTTTCATTCATAATTTATAATTAATTAAATTTAATTTAAATATATGTTATTTAATCCAATTCAAATTGAGAGATAGTTGAGATGAGACACTCCAGATTTTTTTAATACATATTTAAATTATTTTCAGAAGAAAAAAATATATATAAGAATCAGATTTGTGTATAAAATTTGTTTTGTACTATTTTTGTAAAATTTACGTACTAAATATAAAGTATCAGCGAATTATGGTATATCTACTAAAGTAAAATTCAAAATATACTATTCCTTTACATATATATATTAAATTTTAATTATAAGATTATGAAAATTAATGTGTTTTAGAAAAATATACCTATTGCCTAATGTATTATAATTTTTTATTTTTTTTTCAAATTTTTATAGGATTGTTTAATTATTTTTATAACTAATTTCGCAGTTTATTTATTTTATTAATTATAAATATCTAAAAATATGCACATTTAGATATAAAATTTAAAAAAATTATAAGTAGTATTTTTTGTCTTATGTTATTTTTTTTTTAAATAATTAATTATGTATTTTATTGAAAAAATTCAGTCACTATTTCAAATGAATGTTATTTTTCTATTACAGCTATCTATTTCAATTATAACATACGTCTTTTAAATATATATCCTAATAAATAAGATGTGTTCTTTTAAGAAATACTTTTGAACTAATTTTCATCTCTATTATTTCATCATTTAATTGATTTCAAGTGTCCTAGTTCGAAAGAAGTAAAGAAAATATATTAGATTGCCGGAATAAATAAGATAAACTATTCGCCGGACGGCTGCTCTATCCCAGGGGTTCACCTCTCGTATATTTATGTCCTATATGTTGGTTGCTAGAGCAACCAGGCGGTAATGGACCCGGAGGGAGATCTTGCAGCTAATTGTGATCGAATAGTTTAACTTGGACCAATCCCAAAGGGTCCAAGTGTCAAGGCGGTAAATGATATGGCTTCACTGAATATGCAAATCCAGATCATTTCTTTTATCCGCAGTTACCTGATAAAACGAATAAATATCGAAGTAGTAGAAATGATTTGCCAAAGCTATACTTCGAACTATACTATAATGTAATGTAAACGAGATTGCAATCTTCACAGCGAATAAATAAGTAAAAAACACAAAATAGTTAGAGAATTGGCATAATATACTTGGTTCTTAGAAATTGAGACAAAATTTGCATACCTTTTCTATTATCTCTTATGCTAAAAATCCCCCCTCATTTATTATAATTTCTTACAAAACCTCCTAATAAAATAAAATTCAAAAGTTTGTTTATTTTTAAAAAATTGTCATGATTTTTTTTTATTATATTATTATTCTGTAAATCACGAATCTATAAATGAACTATTGAATTGATTTATTATAATATATTATATGAGTAAATTAAAATCAAAGGCATAATGCAAATTTGCGCAATGCATCAAAATCTTTATTATTATTTAAATGTCATAACTCTGTCGACAAATAAAAAATGTAGTTATTATTATTATTTTTATTTGGCACATCAGCTACAAAACCCTTTGGTGCAATCAATTATCATCTATTAAAAATTGCTCCTAATCAATTTTTATTCTATCAAAGTGGTCCAAATCTTCAGTCGGGCTCAACAAGGCTAACTAGATTTTCTGACACATATTTATTGGATTTTTTTTTAAATTTATATAAAAATGTCCATTCAAGGGAGGAAACTCAATTTGACTATGCTTTACAACTATAAATACATTCCTTAACCTATAAAGTTATATATTTGTAAACAAATTAAAAATAACGGTTTTTTTTGAAAAATTGAAATTTGAAAATTATAAAATTACGTATTTAAAAAGATGCGCTAGCCATCTGAACGATATAAATAAATAAATCAAATTTTGAAAATTTTACTTTTTGAGAAGGAGATATAATTTGAAATTTATAATAAGATTAAATAACAAAAGTTAATTATTTATAAATAGCTTTAATTTAGATTAGATTGCTAAGTGTTTACATTAAATATTCTATAATAAATACAAACACTATGCTAAAAATGATTAAAAAATATTCAATTTGTATATAATTATTTGTTTAATAAATTATAAATCCAAATACATTTTTAAATAAGTAAAATTTCTTTCAATTTTCCCGTTTATTTTTTAATTATGTTTGAAATATTCTATCAGTATCAAAACTAGAAAATACTTCATCATGAGGGTATGTGTCAGTAAATCCTTTGTTAAAAAATAGACATGAAAATATAAATAGTATACCACGGAGTTGTAATAAACAGAATTGTAACTGGTTGTTTATTTAATTGGGCATAGTACTTTGTGGACTTGTGATCTAAAGATAAATTTCTCTCCCTTCACGCCTTCCTTTTTTCTCTATTTGTTTCAAAACCTGGCATATAAATTTAATCAATAAATTCAAATCGTATCGTTTTCTCAAAGATGAAATTCAATAAAACTTTTGTGGATTTAATAATATAACTGGAATGTAATATTTATTTTTTTTACCTTTTCATAAAAAAATAAGGAATTTTAAGATGATAACAAAATTCATGGTTAATTTATAATTTACTTTATATTAGTATTTATTTATTATAAAGTTGAAAATAATAACAATATTATTATTTCTTGAATTTCGTGAAAAAATATATAATAAATGATAATTATTGAAAGTTTAAAAAAGTATATATACAAAATATTTTACATATTTCATTCATTAACCAATTTTTGTCTTTTAAATACTTTAAATTCTATGAGCTCGTTATAATTTCTATTAAATGATTCTTCTGGTGCGTTGATTGCCAGTGGGTAGTAGATATAGTCGTATCCCATTTCCAATGTTGCTTTAATTTCAAAAGTTAATATAACAAATAAACTTTTCTTAGAATGAAAATAAATTGGAATTATAAGTACTTGTATTTGATATCAATTATATGTATTTTAAATTCATTTTAATTTATAATTAGATTATGAATAAAATTATTAAATATTATAATTATAGGTCGTTTTTACTATCTCGTAAGAGATAGTATTGCGATCACGAAAATTTTCGATGTTGAGATTTTGATGTTTTTATACGTTTTGAAGGTTCCTGAATCATTTTCACTAAGGTTGAGAAAAATGTCTGTCTGTGTGTGTGTGTGTGTGTATGTAACCAAGATTACGCAAAAACGGTTTGAGCTAGAAGGATGAAATTTGGTACATGAGCATTATTCAAAATTCGTAGTTTTCTATCAACTTTTGAGAAATGTAGCTCAACCGGAAGAGGGTCATTACTTACAACGTTTTGATTTTTTTCCTCTAAGTGACCGTAAAAATAAAGATATATGTTTGATAATTTTTAACATGATTAATAATTGTATAAAACTGCTATATATAGATTTTCAGCTTGATTGATTCGCTGAAATTACCAGAATTAATTTTTTAACAGTGCAAATCTCACGCGCCAACATGTGACGTGGTTCCATCAACAAAAAGCCAAACATGCATGGTTTAATATTTATTATTTATAATTTATAATTAATTAAATTTAATTTAAATATAATATATTATGTTATTTAATCCAATTCTCAAATTGCGAGATAGTCGAGTGGAGACACTCCAGCTAATTTATATTAATATTTATCTCCTACGATGGTTTCTAATAAATTTACTACAGTCGGATTGGATTCGTCCTTGTCATTATTTTTATTTTTTAAATAAAAACGCTTTTAATTTGTAAGATTTTGAAAAATCAATAACATACATTAATACTATTATAATTTGTATTAAAATAATAAATTTTGAAGTGTATCACATGAGTCGTTTTTGACCCACCAAAGGAAAGAAGGGTTTAATATCAAGTTTAAATATTAGGGTTAAATATTAATATTTATTTTTTAGAGTTTTTTAGTTTGAAGCAATTCTTTATAATCTTTAGATATATATTATTATTATATACTAATATTATACATATCTTGTTTCAATCTTTATTCATTTTTTTATTAATATTAAGAAATAAAAAATAAATGTATATATATATTAATAATAATGCTTATTAATAAAATAATTTTCATATTTTTTTTGATGTTATTTTAATTTTAATTTTTTTTTTATATAGATTAAATCACGATTAAAATTTTAAAAGTATTATTTAATTTAAAATGAATGAAAAATTGACTCTTATGCTATATATAATACCATCATAATTATTTTTAATTATTTAATTAATTTAATATAAATTGGAAAATAATCTGAATGATCAGAGGAAGTCCCAAGCATATAACTAATGGATTTTTTTATCACGTTATGAAATTTTTATTCCATCACATCAATGAAAAATAAAAATCATATATTTTTTTTCATTTTACCTATACATATAATAATTTAATTAATTATTGAATATAAAAAGCTAGGGAGCAAATTATTAAGAGACTAAATAAATAAACTGTGATATTTTACATTAATAATAATAAACAAAAAACAAATATATTTAGTTATTTAAACCTTCCAACCCCTCGATGTTGATAGATTAGTTTAATTTTAAGAAAAAAAGACAGGATTAATTGGTATTTTCTAAAGAGTCATTCGGTTGATTATTGATCCAATAAGACTTTTAAAAGACCATTACCCTCAATGAAAAAGTCTGATATAATGCGGGTTCCAGAAGAAACATTAATAAGGGAGAAGATCAGGCATAAATAGTTTAAGTGGCGAGAAGGGGAGGCCGAGAAAACGAACGTTCCACGTCACTAACACCAAAAACGAAAACCTCCTTTTTTTCCCCCCTAGAAAAATGTTCCTTATCTTCGAAAAAATAGGGAGTGAAGTCGTTTCCAAACGAACAAACACTGACATTTATATAATTAAATAGTTAATAAGGAAAAAAAAAATACAATTTAGATAAATTATATTCTCTCTTCAATAAATTATGAATGATATTTTATTGAAATCAAAGGAAATAAGTTTATTAATTTCTTTCCATGATAATATGAAAATTGCTTTTCGATAAAATAAAAAAAGGCGATAGTGTATCGCCTACTTGCTCTATCCAATATAATATTAAATGATAATGTTCCTTTTAAAAAAAACACAAAATAAATTATTATAAAATTGAAAAATATTGTATAAATATTTAAATATAAATAATATTCAAATATAAATTATTTCACCCAAATTTTAATTTAAAAGTTTGAGTATCCAATCAAAAAAAGAAAAAAAAACAACAGATTTTTCTTCAGAGGTGATCTAAATCTAATTCCAAAAAACTATTTAATTATAAAAATGAAATATTTTTTTTATTATTATTACAATATAATAGCATTGTAATAATTTATCAAATATCGATCCTGTTTTCATCGAATCCATTTCATTTAATGTGCATTTTATTTTCAAAGATAGATTAAATTTAATATGTTATATATATATATATATATATATATATATATATATAATAAAATTAAATATTATATTATATAATATAATATAGAAAAAACACAGATATATAAGGAATAAACAAAAAGATATTCTAAATAATTAATTTTCAATTTGAATTTTTTTATTTTTAATTTAAATACTAAATAAAATACTAAATGATAAATTTCTATTTGATATATTTTTTAAATAAATCAAATTAAAAAAAAACAAAAATTATTATGAATTAAATCAAATGCATTTTATTTCTAATTAAAAATTAATTAATTTTTTAAATAAATAAATAATTTTTGCATTTGTATTCTAAATGTATTTTTTTATTAACCTGAATTAGGAAATATAAATTTCATTTCATTTCTCAAACCATGAACTAAAATTAAATTTATTCAATTTTATAAATTACATAATTAATGATTTTAATAATCTATATTAATTTAAATAATTTTACAATATGAATTTTATTTTTTAATAAATGAAAAATATATATATTTTTTTTTTGAAATGTTTAAATAGAAATCTAAAGTGATTCAAGTGATGTAGTTGAATTATGTGATGCGATAAACTCACCCTGAGCTGCTTTACCAGAACAGAGGGAGAGGCTCGTTGTCTATGTTGTTAGCACCGAGTCGAAAGTCTCAATGCGAGACGCAGAGCTGCGCCTGTTGGACCGCGCGTCGCCTCCCCTCTCCACCCTCACAATGCCCCCACCACTTCCAGCCAGACCCGCCCCCCTACAGACGAATTATTCTCTTTTTGACGTCACATCCATTTTATGGGTGGCCAGGCAACCTAGCCACTAATCACAACCAATTCGTAATGATGTCGAATATTTGCTTATATTATCCTTTACTTTCATTCGTCTAATGAAATGAACAGCTTTTACCTGAAATGGTACAATCCTAAAGTAATTTCATAGCTAATGGAGAGAATGGAGAGAGAGAGAGAGGGGGGAATGACATGGTTTATCATGTCCCTTGAAAACTTCCCTACCACAATATCATACCATATTATATCAGAGATTATCATGGAAACGATGTGTGGTCAAATTACTTAATTGACAGTAGAAACGAAGCAAGTTTCAATCACTCACCAGGTTCTGGTTTAAATAAAGCCCCGATGTTCGTTATGTGCCATTCATTCTGATTAAAAATAAGAGTATTTAGTTTCATATTCATCAAAGAATAATATTTAAAAATTAAGCGCGTTTCTCTTTTAATTTTTTTTTTTTTTCATTTAAAATTTTAATGAAAAATTGTAATTTTAACTTTAAGTTATTTTTTTAACAAATTTATATACACATATCTATAGATTTCATAAATTTAAAAATAAAATTAATTAGAAAAATTTAATAAAATAATAAGTATCGTTTATTACATATAAATTTTGTAATGAATTAGTGAATTTTTTGCTTTAATGATTTTGCATTTTTGACAAAACCTACCATTTTTCAAATATTTTAATCTGATTTTTATTGAAAATAAATGGAAATAAGCTGGAGTGTCTTCATTTGACTATCTCGCAATTTGATTTGGAATAAATAACATAATATATTATATTTAAATAGAGTTTAATTAATTATAAATTATAAATTAAAATTATTAAATAATATTTATTAAACCAGCGCATGTTTGGCTCTTTTTGATGGCACCACGTCACATGTTTGTTTGCAGTGTTAAAAAATTAATTCTGGTACTTTCAGCGATTCAATCAAGCTGAAATTCTATATATAGCAGTTTTATACAATTTTTAATCATATGAAAAACTATCAAACATATATCTTTATTTTTACGGACAGTTTAGAGGAAAAAAATGAAAACGTGGTAGATAATGGTCCTCTTCCGAATGACCTACATTTCTCAAAAGTTGAGACAAAAACTACGAATTTTGAATAATGCCCGTATACCAAATTTCATGATTCTAGCTCAAACCGTTTTTTCGTAATCTTGTCTACACACATATATATTCACACATATATATATATATATATATATATACATACACACAGACATTTTTCTCAACCTTAGTGAAAATGACTCAGGGACCTTCAAATCTTACAAAAACATCAAAATCTCGACATCGAAAATTTTCGTGATCGCAATACTATCTCGGCGAGATAGTAAAAAATTATGTAATTCGAATGATTATTCCAATTCAAACGTGGATAAATTTGAAGAATTATTAATAAATTAAAAATAAAAAAGTGTTATAATTATTTAAAATAATCGAAAAATTTTATTTAATATTCTGAGATTATATTATTATAGAATAATATATCAAAGTAAAAATGATTCAGGAGAGATATATGTTCAAAAAAACCAAGTGACCCCGGGAAGATGGTCGATACTTTACAAGTGCTAGTTGCGGTTCAATCTAGACCTGGGAGTTTTTCATTTAAAGTTAGTCGTTCATGATTTTGTAAAAAAAAACAAGTTTGTTTTTGAAGTTTTATAATTTAATATTACATTATATATCTTTTTATTAATTTATTTGTTAAAAGCATAAAATAATTTTAATCTTATTCCGAGGATTTAGTTCCTAAGAAGATGAATTTCATTGAGTATGTAAAATATGCAAAATAAAATATGCTATGTTAGTTTTTTTTTTCAAATCCAGTTTAAATTCAATCCCCACAAAAGTGTTGAAAGAGATTTAGAAATAAAGTTTATTTTTTCCCTCAGTGAGGTAAAAAGTTGAATTTGCAGCGACAAAGAATTACTATAAAAAGGGAAGGAGAAAGACTAGAAGTGAGACTGAAAATGGTGATTTTTCTTATATTATTTATTCTCAGTAAATTTAAGAGTATGAATTAAATATAAATCTGTCATAAGAAATACTGCGTAATTCTCGGGTTCATTTCAAAAAGTTTATGGAAAAATTATAATTTTTCTTTTTCTTTTTTTTTTATTTCACTTATGTATAAATATATACAAAGGTAAGAGATTTGATAAAGTATATTTGAAATGATATAAAGAGCAAATAAAGGAGCATATATAAAAAATAAATAAATTCAATTAAATGAATTGAATATCACTTGTGTTTTAAAACTAAAGAAATAAATAAATAAGAATAAAAGATAAAAAAAATATGATTGCTTATCACGTGTTTACGTGGTGCCTATTATCAATATCAAAATTTCCTCCTTGTTCCTTTAACTGAATAAAACATGTGGGCTCCAGGAGGGGTGATAAGGGTCCCGGCAAGGCGTGCACACACAATGGGCCAGAAAAACAAACGGCGATAGCGACCTCAGGCATTGACATTGGCCAGCCGGCCAATCTATTTCCGGCCCCTAGCAACTTCACCCGCAGGGTCTCGGGTGTTAAGTTTTTAACTATTCTTCAAAGTTTATCAATTATTTCAAATTATAATATTAATGGCAGTGAGACAAATTGTAATCACAGTGTCAGTTCCATAAACACAGTTTGTTCTCTCTTTTGTCTAACCTTGGATTGTCTGAAAGTGGTAAACAGTCCACAAATTTGAAAAAAAAAATTCTTAGTATTAAATCAATTCACCGAAAAATAATATATTTATGTTCATTTTAATCAAATAAAGCATCTGGAAAAGTTTTATTCGAGAAATTTTAGGAGAAAAAAAAACAACATTGAATTCAACAGGTATAGAAACTTAAGAACCTGGTATATAAAGATTTATAGAATTTCTAAAATCAATGGTTTATAACAGTGCTCCGCAACGTTTTTTTATTCGTGGCACACCAAAAGCTTTTTCTGGTTTTCACGGTACACCAAATTTAATAGGTATAAATATAATAAAACAACACGTATACACATCAGAAAATAATACATTAATTAATATTTTAATTCGTTTTATTTTACATATTTACGGTATTATATGTACATAACATATATAATTAATTACAAAACTACAATAATACAAAAAAATAGGCAAAAAGGGTAATTAATGTGATACTTGAGCTTGTTTCAAGGAACACAAGTATTTTATATTGGGCTCGATATTTGATAGTGCAACTCGAAGTTCTTGATCGAGATTTTTTAAGCAAGACCGCTTATCATTTTTAATTAAAAGAAGTGTCGAAAAGCTTTGTTCGCATGAATATGTCGTTGAAAAGGAGATTAAAATTGAAATAGCCTGTTTTGAAATTTGAGGATATTCATTCTTAGCCGAAATCCAGAAAACATCCAATGGAACTTCTCCAAAAGTAAGTTTTAACGTCCCGTCGTTACTCAGTTCAATAAACTCTTCTTTAAATTTAAGAGAAAATGCATCAACAGATTTTTTTGCATTAGTTGCAAAAGGATTGCGAATCCAATCATATTCTTCACTTTTAATCGAATGAAAATAGTAGTCGAATTTATTTTCCAGTGTTGTTAAATGGGATTGGGCCAGATCGATAATTAATTGCCTATTTTCAATTATTGTATTATGAACCCTTTGAAACATTTCTAAAGAGTTGTTACTTAGTTCATTCTGCCAAAGTTCCAGTTTATTTTTGAACCCTTGCAATTTGTCGGAACAGGTTAATAAGTTTTCATTCGGACCTTGCATTTTTCTATTAAGTTCATTAAGATGGTCGAAAATGTCAGCCATATATGCAAGTTTGGCGATCCAACTGTTATCTTCGAAGTGCTGGCCGAGTTCGGGCATATTTTGATTTAGTAAAAACTGATGCACTTCACAGCGAAGTTCAAACAATCTAGTCAACACTTTTCCTCGGGATAACCAACGTACTTCAGTATAAAATAATAAAGATTTATGTTTTGAACCCATTTCTTCACAAAGCATTTCGAAAATTCTTGAATTTAAAGCTCTTAATTTAATAAAATTTATAATTTTGATGCATTCATTCATAGTTTTTAAAAGTTGTTCTGGTAAATTCTTCACCATCAATACTTCCCGATGTATGCAGCAATGTGTAAATTGTATTGCCGGATTTTGTTGTTTTACAAAGGCAACAAAACCCTTTATGTTACCAGTCATTGCTGCGGAGCCATCAGTACAAATACTCATGCAGTTACTCCATTGTAGATTATGTATTTTGAAGAAATCATCAGTTACTCGAAAAATATCCTCTCCAGTAGTTCGTTCGGAAAGTTTTTTACAAAAAAAAAAATTTTCTTTTATGCAATCTTCGCCAACAAAACGTACAATTGCAATTAATTGTGCTTGATTTTTAATATCCGTTGACTCGTCAATTTGAAGAGCAAAATTGTTAGCTGCGATCAATTTCAAAATAAGCGTGTTCAAAATATCTGTTGACATGTCGCCAATACGTCTTTTAATAGTTTCAGCTGACAGTGAAACCTTACTCACTTCCTGAACCTCTTTAGGTCCAAGCATAACTCGCACAATTTCCATACATGCTGGTTTAATAAGTTTTTCTCCAATAGTATGAGGTTTCTTTTCACGAGCTATTAATCTTGCAATGTAATAGCTAGCTTCTAATGCTTTATCGGAAACAGATACGGTCGACATCATAAATTTTTTTTGTTTTAAATTTTGAGCCAAAAACCTTTGAAAATATGATATATCCTTTTTAGCACAATTCGGATGTTTTGAAGTTAGATGGCGATTTAGTTTACTGGGCACCATTGAGTCGTTTGTTAATTGTTCGTTGCAAATTACACATAATGGTTTCGGAGCCGCTTCATCGCCGCACCAATAAAAGCCATAACGAATGTAGTCTTCGAAGTATTTTCTATTCACAATCTTTCTTTTCTTAGCAATACTGCTTGTGCAAGGTTCATCATCTTCTGCCCGAGAAGTAGAGTGTTTTCCAAATAAAAATTTATCCATATTGAAATGGGCACAAAAATAAATCACGTTAATAACAAACACGAATGGTTAATTTATAAACTTCTGCGATTTAATTTATAGGGGTGTATGTGTCCAGTAGAAATTCGTATCTAACACTGACAATATAATATAATAAATATATATTTTATGTTAGAGATTACAATTTATAAAACAGTTCGTATTGCAATATTTTAAACAAAGTTGTATATATATATAAATATAAGTTACAAATTTGTTTAAAATGTATGTTTAAAATAATATATAAATTATATATGTATATGCATATGAAATTCATCTTTCTTGTGAAATAGCGCGAATTTCGTCTGTTTTAAAATTTCTTACGCAGAAGTTTTCACTTCTGTCGGCCAGTCCCACGACTACCAATTTTGCTTTTTTAATTTCGAAAAGCTGCAAAGCACTTTTTTTTGTCTTTAGTTTGTTTTATAACCACTTGGGGCTAAACAGTTTTTCAAAAAAACACTAAAGAAAAAAATATATATATAGATATTATATATTTATGTATTATTGAGGAGCACAAGTTCATTCATTTTAATCAGATTGATGCAAATGTGTAACATTTAATAATTGTAATAAATAATTAAAGAATTGTATATCAATATATTTTAAAGGGTAGAGCGAGAGCTCGGTGTCTCAGGTATTAATATTACCAGCCAAATCTAATAATAATGAATCATTTTTTAACTTAAGTACCGAGCCAAGGCTCGGGGTCCCGGTACTTGTATTTATGATTGAAAATGTAAAGTTTTCAGTACGACCCAGACTACAGAGTCCATCTTCTATTTACTTCTATTGCCATCCATTTCTTCTATTGTGTGAATACATTATAGCAAGTGCTAAACAATTGTTATTTTATTGATGGTTTTGCATTGAAATATAGTAAGTATATACAATTCGTTTTTATAAATTGTAAATTTGTATTAGAGTACATTGCATTAAAATAAATATGTTGTGTAATTTCAAGCGGCGGCACACCTGTGTTTCAGCTGCGGCACACCGGTGTGCCACGGCACACCGGTTGCGGAGCACTGGTTTATAAAGTAAACTACATCTATAATTACTTAATAAATAAAAAAATATAAAAATAGCAAATAACTTATAGTGAATAATATAGAAAATAATACAATTAAAATCAAGATTATTAAAATAAAATAAACAAAACGGTAAATATGATTAATTTTATTAAGAGACGATTGTATTAACACCCCACCACATTAATTTCATAAACATCTCATATAAAATAAGAATAATTAAATTATATATATACTTAAAGAATTAAATTATATTTAAATATTATTCGATATTAATCACGTTTACACATTTAAATAATTTGTTTTTAAATTTTATTTTAAACAATTTTATGAATTTTATTTAGAAGATTCTTAAAGTATAAATTATATATATATATTTTTTTAAGAGTAAATTTCAAAAAATTTTATATTTATAAATGTTAGCCGAAGCTGCTAGTTATTGAATTTAAAAAAATATATTGTTATTACATTACTAAGATGCCTAATTTCAATATAAAATTTGTCATTTTTTAAAATACATATTTTTTTACGCGGAAATGTTGCTGAGACCAAGAACTTTCGAATTCCGTAGAGCCACAGAGATAGATAGATTTTTTTACTCGTAAACTGTTCAAACTTGTAATTCATTTGAAATCATGAAATTGAGTATAGTATATTGAATCGATTTCTTTCACTAAAATTACAGATATTTTTTAATAAAAAAATCTTATTAAATTTACATATCTATATAAAATACACTTATAAAAAAACAAAAACAAATATAGATAGATATTGAATTTTAATTTATTTCCCCCAAAATACGATATATATGTATATGACCTAAAAAGTAGTGGATGCTTCTCTCTTTTTGCGAACGAATGTTTGACCAGAGCATTAGAATATTTGAGTACTTTAGTTTCAAAAGACAAATTCTTCAATATTTAAAACAGCAGTTCTTAACTTTTTTCTAGCGCGTGACTTTATATGTATATATTTAAATAATATCGAATTTTAAATTTTCATAAATATTAATGAAAAAAAACAAACAAATTCTTATAAAATAATATTACATACACAAATTAACAATAAATTTATAGAAAAATAAAATATTTAGAATCAATTTTTCAACAAGTAATAATTATTATAATTTTTTTTTATCTATTATAATAATTAATGTTATCTAAATAGATATATAATAACTTTTATTTATTTTTAAGTAAAAACATATAGGTATATAGATATATTTAACTATTTTTAACCATATATAAGATTTAATTTTCTGATGTTGGAACAAAATGAGAATCCTTAAAAAGTTCTCTTCGTTAAATAAAAATAGACTAGTTTCAATTTCAATTCAAAAAACAAGGATTTCAATCAGAAAAAAATCTAATTTTCTTTTCTAGCCAATCTTTGAGTGAACTAAATTTAACTATTTTAACTTATCGATTTATTTGCTGAAAAAACAATTTTTCATTATTTTCTCCTATTAATAAAATAATTTAATTAATTTTCTAAATATTGTTATATGTATCATAACTTATAAACTTAATTAAATAAAAAAATATATAAAATAATTTTCATTAATATTTAAAAAACCATGTCTTAAAATTGTTTTAAGAAGGGGAAATGAAATTTTAAAATTTTATTAAGTAAATACTCTCTAATATATTAAGTTTAATAACCAATATAATACAAATGAAATAAATATTAATAATATATATTATATAAATATAACATAATATGAACATGTAATAATAATGAAATTATAATTAAGTTATTAATATTGAAATTATTTCATTAATATTTATTATTAATGGGAATAAGGGTTATATTTTATATTCATATTATAGGAAATGATTTAGATATATGCGCGTTTTAAAATTCTGATGGTATTTATTGATATTTTAATTAAATGCAATAATTCGAATCCATTTAATGAAAATTTAATGTCCTTGATATTGTGAAAAGACCGGATTCATCTTTTTCAAATTGATAATTTATTATCACTACCTGTTATATACACAACAATCATCATTCATTTATGTAAAAATGAATTTCATATTTAAATGTTGATAGATAGTGAATAGATAGATTTATTTTCAATAATAAAATATCCCTTTAAAATTACAATACAGTTTTATATATATATATATATATACAATTCTCTGACAGTGAATATATTAGAAAAATAAATAATGTAAAAAGCAGAGTGTTACGT
The DNA here is from genome assembly GCA_963082975.1 of Labia minor. Lineage (NCBI taxonomy): Eukaryota > Metazoa > Arthropoda > Insecta > Dermaptera > Spongiphoridae > Labia > Labia minor. The sequence continues at coordinate 25,174,160 of OY720347.1, read as the reverse complement.
TTATATAACTAAGCCTGTTTGACAACTTCTCTGATTGTCAATAAGTAAATATTAATGAAATTCGAATAGAGTATGGTAAATGTTTTACCATTGAACAGAAGTTTGAGTAAATGACAGTAAAGTTAATAATAGATCTCAATTCAGCATTGTTTTTTTTTAATGGATAAAGTCTGAATGTGTTTTTTTTGTTTTTGTTATTAAATACACATGCTAAATAAACAGTGAATATTCAATAAGATGGAAAAATTAGTTTTATCCTCTCATAAAAAGTTATCTAAAATATGTGTAGTATCACTCATCAAATTACATATGTATATGAAAGGGTATAGTGTACTATTTATTTATTTATGGTTGAGATTTACATATATATATAAATATAATGAAATATAATAAATATATAATTGTATAATTTTTATTTTCTAAAGATTATATTTAACCATCTCGGTGGCTCTTTTAAACTTGCAACTAAATTCTCCTTCAATTGACTATATCCTGAGTCACCTCCAATTTCCCCACGCTTACATTTATTTTATCTGTCTACCGACCCGCCATTTCCCAATTAATTTCCCCGAAAACAATCTTTACACTAGTCTTTCCTCACCCATTCAAGCCACGAGACCCGCCCTTCTTTGATGACTCTATTTTCGGGGAAGCAAGGAGGGCATATAAGCCCCTTTACCACATAATAACAGGCGTTACTTCATTCATATAATAGGCCATATAATTAATCATTCTACTAATTGAATGACTTACTCATTGACAATCATTAGTGAAGCTAAATCGATATTGGTTGAATTTTTACTATCTCGCCAGAGTATTGCGATCACGAAAATTTTCTATATCGAGATTTTGATGTTTTATACGTTTTGAAGGTCGCTGAGCCATTTTCACTTGTAAGGTTGAGAAAAATGTCTGTGTGTGTGTATGTGTGTAGGTAGATAATATTACGCAAAAAGGGTTTGAGCTAGAATAATGAAATTTGGTACACGGGCAAAAATATTTGCAAAATTTGTAATTTTCTATCAACTTTTGAGAAATGTAGCTCATCCGGAATAGGGGCATTACCTACCACGTTTTCATTTTTTTTTCTCTAAACTCACCGTAAAAATAATGATATATGTTTGATAGTTAATATATATTTATTAATTTTCATTTATAATTTATAATTAATTAAATTTAATTTAAATATAAAATACGTTAATTAATCCAATTCAAATTGCGAGATAGTCGATTGGAGACACTAGATTTTTTAAATTTGTTAAAAAAATAAATATTCTCAATTTCATTAGAAAATTCTCCTCTTTGATATTTTAATTTGACCAAATTTAGTAAAATAAGTTGTTTTTTTTTGTATTTTTGTTTTATTTATTTTCTTAGATTTATTTGAAAGAAAACCTTAATGATAACCTTACTAAATTAGCTGGAGTGTCTCCACTTGACTATCTCGCAATTTGAATTGAATTAAATATCATATATTAATTTAAATTAAATTAAATTAATTAAATTATAAATTAAAATTAATAAATAATATTTATTAAACCAGCGCATGTTTGGCTCTTTGTTGATGGCACCACGTGTTGGCGCGTGAGATTTGCAGTGTTAAAAAATTAATTCTGGTACTTTCAGCGATTCAATCAAGCTGAAATTCTATATATAGCAGTTTTATTCAATTATTAATCATGTGAAAAATTATCAAACATATATTTTTATTTTTACGGTCACTTTAGAGGAAAAAAAATCAAAACGTTCTAGGTAATGACCCTCTTCCGGATGAGCTACATTTCTCAAAAGTTGATAGAAAACTATGAATTTTGAATAATGTCCATGTACCAAATTTCATCATTCTAGCTCAAACCGTTTTTGCGTAATCTTGTCTACATAGGTACATAAACACACACATACACACACACACACACACCGACATTTTCCTCAACCTTTGTGAAAATGATTCAGGAACCTTCAAAACGTATAAAAACATCAAAATCTCAACATCGAAAATTTTCGTGATCGCAATACTATCTCTTACGAGATAGTAAAAAAATGAACATTTATTAGGTATTTTAATATTCTTTAGAAATATATTGAGCGAAAGCAATGAATTATATAGAAGAATAAGTGATAAATAAACTTATTATCTTGTTTTATGAAATTCTTGAAAGAGAATCGAATTTATTCCCGCATTTCTCGCATTATTGAAGTGGTAATTTTTTCTCAATTTCCTTATCTTTGAGACATTACTAATTTGATTTCTATGCATTTACTAAACGCTTAAAGGCGTTATTTCCCTTCAAACCCCCCTCCCTCTTCTTCTCCTATAAGATAAGATAAGGCCTAATTTTATTTTATTTCCTCCCCAGTAATAATTTATCCGTATTATTCGCTCTGATTAGAAACGCGAGTGATTGCTTTCATTCCATTAATTCAATCAAACAACTTTTACCTTCCTATCCAATACGTTTAGTTTGCTCTTTGAAATATAAAATTTCATTTTATCATTTAATGAAATTTACAATTAAATTATTTACATATATATCTGTTTTTATGACATTATCTTTTAGGCTAGATTTAAATTTACGTATCTTGTTAATTTATTCTTTAACCGCCATCATCGCGTTTAATATCATCTGAAATGCAAATCCTATAAGGAAAGGCAAAGGAGAAGGATTTGAATAAGTGCATTTTGTATTTCATTCAGCTCAAAAAGTCACAGAGGAAAGTGTCTAGGGAGAAGATAAAAAATGTGAGGAACCCTTGAGGCTTGTCAAGGGTGCTTGTATGCTGTCCTTTGTTTCTACTTTGGCTCTAGCCGCTTTGCTGATGCTTCACCTTTTCTCTCACAGTAGCACTTTAGAAAATTTGTTTCTTTAACTTTAGTTATTTTTATTTAAAAAAAATCAATATTTTATTTCTGATGATAACCAATAGAAAAATATTAATGCAATAATATTTATAATAATAATAAAATAAGTATAGTTTTTAATAATTTTAATAAAATAAACATTTTAACAAAAATAAAATAATGAACAATGAAAAAATCAAAATCATTAAATTTAAAAAATTAGATAATAAGTGATTAATGAATCATTAATTCTATTATTATTTAATTTGTACAATATATACATTACAAGCGATAGACCCGTGCAAAAAAGTGAGAAGTGAGATAATTAGGCAACAAAATATCTTCATATATGGGATAAACTATAAATGTATGATAAATTATATAATATTATTAAAATATTAGATAGTTTTGATATAGAAAGAAAATGTAATGAATTATCATTTTAATTAATGGATATAAAATAATATATAATGAAATGATGATTAAAATTAAATAAAAAAAAATAATAATAATAATAATTATAATGCTACTATATTTAGGTAATCTCATGAAGGTTTATATGCTTAATTTGTTTCATTATAAAATAATCTAATTAAACAAATTATAAATTGAAGTTTAATTAAATTAAAACTTGATATAAATGCAAACGAGTTTTTAGGGGAGTTTGTCAGAGATAAAAAAGTGTAAAACAAACATCACTAACTTATTTATTGATAAATTATTCGATTAAAGAAATAATTAAATAGCTAAATGATACTCCTTAGTATTTTTATGGAGATGTTTATTACAAATTATATCTAATGCTATATTATTACTTTATAAATTGTTAAAAATAAATTATTAAATTTAAGTTTATTAAAAGATAATCAGTACATATGAATAATAATAATTTGTGTTTAAAATAAAAAACATAAACAAAATAAAAATGAAAATAAATTAAAATTATGTTGTATTAAAGCAAATTAACTTTAGATAGATTTAAAATAAAATAAAAATATTCAAAAGGAAAAAATTAATATAAATATTAACTATCTGAAAGTGTTTTTTAAATAAATGTTTTTTTTTAATATTTCTCAATTTTATTAAGAATTTATAAAAATTAAACAATATACCTTTACTTCAATATTTAGAGTTGAATTAAAATGAATTTTATTCATAACATAAAAAATATAATGAATACTAGAATAAAAATAAAACGCAAATAACAATTTTAATAAAAAATGAATGAATAAAATGGAATATCATTAAAAGGAGAAATATGTACTACCTATGTGATTTTTTCCACAGTTGTTAATCAAAATCAATATAGTTTTATTTTAAATTAAAAATATCTATCTATTCTTAAATATCAAAGAATATTTCTTTGTATTACCAAATTTATTTTTCATTTATTTGATAAAATTGAATGGAAAATATTGATGATTAAATATATGAAGTCAAAAATATTTAGGAGAATATGATTAATGTTTATATTAATGCTAATTTAATCAGAAAATATGATGATGGTATGAATATAAAAAGATTTATTAATTAGAGCCAAGCCTTGAAATAAGTTACAATTTATTAATATTTTCCTCCTATTTGGACTATAATCTTATTTTCCTTCTAGTGATCAATTTTAATATGGCAGGAAATTTATTTGAAAATTTAAATTATCTGATTGTGTCATTGGATTGATTTAATATCATGTTAATGATGATATGATCATTTGAAATCAATGAAACAAACAATCATATATGCAATACAAATGAGATTTAAAATTTGTTTGAACAAAAGATAATATTGTTTTTGTTTTAAATAATTATTAATATTTTGATACTTGTATGAAAAATTAAAAAATATATATACTCTAATTCTAATAAATTTAAATGTGTGGACTTTTTCAGAAAAAAAGGCCTTTATCTTTTTCGTAGATCACTGATAAAAATCTGGAGTGCTCAACTCAACTATCTCGCAAATTTGAATTGGATTAGTTAAATTAAATTTAATTAAATATAAATTATAAATTAAGTATAATTGAATTGGAATAATTAATTAAAAAATTTAAATTTACAGTATTGTTATTCAATATATTACATATATTTTTATTTTTACGGACAGTTTAAAGGAAAACGTGGTAGACAATGGTCCTCTTCCGAATGAGCTACATTTCTCAAAAGTGGATAGAAAACTATGAATTTTGAATAATTACCGTGTACTAAATTTCATGATTCTAACTCAAACTGTTTGTGCATAATCTTGTCTACATACAAATACACACACACACACACAGACAGACAATTTTCTCAACCTTGGTGAAGATGACTCACGAGCCTTCCAAACGTATAAAAACATTAAAATCTCTACATCGAAAATTTTTATGATCGCAATACTGGAGATATAGTAAAAATTATTTTCTGTTTTTTAGTGTATATTTAAATAAAACTATTTTTTCTATTTATTCTTTGTATTATTAAATCTTTGGATTTATTATTGAATAACATTAATAATATTTTACTAAATTTGTTAATTTTATGCTACATAGCGATAGTAACGTCACAGCTTTTGCATGGTAGCGGTGATTTATGTTAACACATATAAATAAATACAGGCAAACAAACATAATAATATTAAGCAAGTTAAATAAAAGTTTAAAAAAAAAATATAGAAATTCAAGAAATTTTTTATTCAAATTTAAGTTTAATTTAATTCGAAATAATTTATTTTAGTTATACGGAGTGTAATCTTTTTGAATGAATTTGGACATTTCGTTAATAATATTCTCGATTTTTTTATTTATTTATTGTTCAACTGAAAATATGATAAACAGACTAATTTCATTTAAATATGTGAATAACAAATATATATATATATATATATATATATATATATATATATATATATATATATAGTTTATATTTTAAATAACTTATCTAAAGTATATTTTTTATGGACCTTTGAAATTCAATTTTTATCATTTTATAAATTTCTAATGCCGAATAAGAGGGAATTGATCGTCAACCCAGGGCAACCAAAAATGTACAGTAACATTAACACGATATTTTATGTATGTAATATGGATGTCATGTAATATGGCCAAAAGAATCTTAAAGGACCATTCACGTAAAGCTCACATTTAATTCAACTAAAAGCCTTTTCCCCTTGCTGGTTAGTGAATTTAAGTGCGTCGTTAATTCCACACCACAGAAATATTAATATGAACCAGAATCTCTCGTTCTTTATTCATCAACCAATTTTGAATTGAATATTTAATGAAAATCCACCAACACGTATGTTTTTATTTTCGTTTATTATTTTTAGGTAAATGTTAGTTAAAAAAAATATTATATTTTTAATAAAATATCTCAATATTATTAAAAAGGTTTCGAATTGAAAATATAATTATTTGTTTAAAAATGTGATAAACATGATTAATAATTGATCAATAATCTTTTGACATGGTTTTACAATGGTAAATAAATCCCAAGTTTAAATGAAATGTTTTTATAAATAACGATCTATTTGAAAATATAAATATATACATTTTATACTTTTTTGTATCAGTTGAGTTTTTTAAAATATTTTTTCTATAATATGTACACATATTGACTTCAATTTTTCAAAGTAATTTTTTTTAATTTATAAGATTAATATAAAAAAAAATTACTCAATTTTTTTTCTATTTGAAATATTTTTAAATTATAAAAAAATATATATTTTTTGGTAATTTTATTAATTAATCTATGAGAGGTTAAATGTGCTCACATTCCAATAATAAATAAAAAGGTTATTAATTAAAAATGTTAAAAATATAAACATAAATTTTTAAAAATCAGTAGTCTAACTATTATAGTTCCAATCTGATTAAATTAAGTTGAAGGTTTAAGAATTGAAATTACGAGTAAATAATAATACCGGGACAAACTGTTTACCCTTTGTTTTTTAAAAAACCAAATTGAAAAAATTTTGAAATAAGTACGAAATGTCCTAAATATTAAAAAAAACGGCACAATAGGCTGTCCCGAAGACTTTTTTCGGGACGCCGGGACAGAGCACCTAAAAACACGACAATCCCGGAAAAACGGGACGTTTGGTCATCCTACCGATAAGTAATAAATTTAAAAATAATTAAATATGTAATTTTAAAATACAAAAGTATTGAATAGATGTATAAAAGAATAAACCAGATAAATTTATAAAAATTTATAAAATCAATGATATTATTATATATTTATACAATATTATTCAAAATCATATATAAAAGGTTGCATAAATATAATACCAAAAAATCAAACAGTACAGAAATATTGTACTTATGAAAACTATAAAACTAATTTTATCTTTTAGATGAGTCATGATGGAGGGGATCAAGATTTAGGAGGACTCTAAATCAATTAAATAAATATGATTTTAACTAATCAAGTTTTGGAATTTCTCCACTTGTCTTCTTGACATTAGAATTGATTTAATTGCTTAGAAACGGTCTAGAAATATTTAACAAGATTCTTTCTTCTCTTGTAATTCCTTCTGCCCACATATTCTTGTTTATATTTTTTCACTTTTATACAAAAATGCAATTCTTTAATTCAATTGATACTATTTCCTTTTGTTTAAATTTCACAATCCGAACAATTATGAAAGGTATCCTTTTATTTTCATTTTTCTTATCATTAGAAGAAACAATAATATGAATCATTGGCATTTAGAATAATAGTAATATTTATTTTATGACTCACACATATTTTATTTTTATACCAAATATAATTGACAAAGAATAATATTTTACAAAATTTTTTTTTTAAATCATAATTGATGATAATTTTCTATAAATGAATTCTAACTAAATGGTAATATTAATGATAAATGCACAATTCTGTGTGTTCATTTTGGAGTAAAGAATATATTAGCTGAGAACGTACCAAGAAAGCGTGGTTGTTAGAAAGGGGAAAGACGAAAGATCATTGATTAAGTCGAAATTCGATGCACCCAATGGAATCATTCCCAAGTAATCTTGAATCCCCGGGTGAAAACATTAAAAGTTAAAATTGAACTTGCTAGAAGAACTGTTTGGGTTGCCAATACAAAGAGAACAAATTGTCTATCCAATTCGTACATTACATTCGAAAACCAGAGAAATTACATGGAATTCTATTATGAACGTTTTAGTATTATTTGAGAACAAATCAAAAGAGCAACGAAAATAGAATTCGTATTATTAAATAAAATGGGGTGTGCTTAAAGAATATTCCACAGTTAAGCCAAAAACTCAGAGATTATAAAATAATAAAATATGTATATGAGTATATAAAATGATGAATATTGTAGATACACACACACATAACTACAAGAATAAACAATAAATATTTGCTTAATTAATGAACTGATTATATAGGTAAATGAAATTAGAATCTAATAATATTTTAAATTATTACAAAGCTATTAGAAATGCACGTTAGTGAATCAATAATTCAGTTTAGTTTCATATATTATTATTAAATTTCCCAGAAAATACTTCTGACTTTTATTCATCATACGATAGGACAGCGGCTATCAAGTCGATTTCCCTCTAATAAGGATAGAGGTGTTCTATGATCAGTAGAAAGGCTCCTCTCAATCTTTATCCCAGAAAATACAGTAATATTATATTGCTTATCACTTGGTATATATATATATATATATTTATAATAAAGGTTAAGTAATTAAATATGTAGGTATGTCCTAATTATATTATAGTAGTTATGTCTTAAATTTTTATAATTATGATTGATAAAAATATGTATCTACTGTTGTATTTTATATTTTAAGGTTTTTTTTTCTTTCAGAGTATCTACGGATATGACAAATTTTTACTAAGTTTATTAAATTTAGTAATATTTAATATTCAACTGAAACAGTAGTCAATGAATTTAAAAACAAAATAATTTCCATTGCTATTTGTCATAAAGTTTTAATTCCTCACAATTATTTCAATAATATGGATATTTGTTTTTGTTCCCTTTTGGTATCCTGAATCAATAAATGAAAGCACAAAATCACTTTTTATTGTTCCATCCACATAGAGAAAATAATTTAATTTCAAATGAATCAAGAGAGTATGTTTTATGACTATTCGAATGATAATAAAATGAGTCAGACAGAACATGCATTGAAATAAATTGCATGTTTTATCAAGTTAAGGGAATATTTAGTTACTCGGGAACTTAATTTATAAAATATTCTTGGTAGTTTGATAATTTATGAATAAATTAAAACAGATTTGTCATTAATGGTATTTTTATAAAGATATTCATATAATGGTATGACCTATCAATCTTGCAATGTTTGTCTTCCAATGTTGATATGAGTATATGAGTTAATTTCTCTGTTATACAATTCAAACTTATCTTTCATGAAGTGTTTATCATAAATTCAAAATTATCTCCATTGGGATACTAACTAAGCCAGAATAGCGGAATATTCCATGCATCCAAATGGGAGTTGGAGAGATCATAAAATTTACGGAAGATTATGTCAACTAATCCAAATAATTGATCTATCAAAAAAAAGTAGGGAAACTTTTTCTATAAAACTCTAATATAGAGTTTTTTTTTAAAGAGTTTTATAATAAATAATAATAATAAAACTTTAATATAGGATTGTTGATTATATATATATAATATAAATTAAGGGAGTGGCACATAATAAAGAAAGGAAATGCTGGTTCCTAAATTGAAGCAACCCTTTATACTTAAATTTAATTACTCTATCTTGAAAATAAATTGAGCTTTATGGTATATTTAAATAAATATGTTTAAAATGGAATGTTTAAATATTGTTAAATAATAAATATTATAAATATTCATATAAATATCTATTTTATATTTAGATAAGACACCTTTCAGGCATTTTTAAAGCAAATTGAATAAAATAAATTAATTTAATAATATTAATTTATTTAAGGTATTTTTTTTTGTATAATTACATGTCATAAGAAATTGGACATGAACAGTGATAAAATCTTGGTGACTAAATTAAGAAGACATACACGAATCATACATATTAAAGTGACAACAATTTTTGAAGGTCAAACTGATTTACTAAAATATAATTGATTTTATAATAGAAAGAGGGGAATCTTATTTTTCATGTTTATTTCATGGCATTACTAAAGATTCAATCATATTCATTCAATCTTTCAAACTTTCTTTAATTTCTTTTGTTTCTATTATTATTGTATATTGTAGTTGCTGCGTTATTCTAAGTATTATATTCTTTTATTTTACGATCATGATAAAAAGAACCGACTATAAGAGTATTTCTTATATGTTTTAAGGTCCCAGCAATTCATTTCTGACATTTTTACAATGATGTCTGTAAATGTATATATGCCTATCTGAACTCTCTAAATTTTACATTGTTTATCAGATTGAATTCATATTTTCTAAAAAAAAAAAAAATAAAAATTCTGGTAAATCCTATACGTTGTGGTTAATTACGCCATGTTATATTAAAATAAAACAAGAATAATTAGCCAGGAGTTCCAAAATGAATCAATAGTGATTTATCAATCTGGATGATTGTTTAAAAAGAAAGATAGAGTACATATTAAAGCTAAAAGTTGTTAAATTAATAAGCAGTTTATGGATTAAACTGAATGAATGGGGAAGCTATAAGTTGCCTAAATTATGTTCGACAAAATTGTTGGATTTTATCGATTTAAAGTCAATACCTTTTAACTGGGCCACCGAGGTGAAATATAATCTGAGCGTATAGGTGGAATTAGTTTATGGAAACAACAGTGGACTAAGTCTAAAATTATTTTAATTAATTCGTTGTTGGGTTCGATATAGAATCAGCTCATCTATTCTATTATACTTCTTATTACATTAAATCTGGCTATATAGAGAATTAGAAGAGGAATACTTTAAATAAGATGTCATATTAATGTAGAAAATTAATTATAGAAATTCTATGCTGCGAAATGAATTTTTTATTCTCAGTGGAAAAGAGAAACAATTTTAATTTTATTATTTTAAATGCTTTTATTGTTAGTACCTGCTCTATAACGTTACTATCTTCTAGATACAATACCTATATCAAGCAAGAAATTATTATTATTATTAGTATTATTATTATCTTAAATTTTCTCCATTACAGCTGTTCCTTCAATTGAAGGTTGGACGAAGAGGTGATTTGTCTTCTCCTCAAAAATAAAATCATGAAACACCAACCACACTACAGAGAGATCAGGAGTAGTAAAATGAGGGAATTAAAATTAGGAACATGGAATGTACGTAGCTTATTATATATAAACCAGGGCATTCCAAAACTTAGTAATGGAAATTAAAAAATATGATTTAGATAGGGATTGGAGGGTTGTGGCTCAGAATAGGGATACTTGGAGAAGTGTGGTTGCAAGCTGCCAAGAACTTTCGAGTTCCGTAGAGACACAGAGATAGATATAGATAGATAGTATTATTATTAGTATGATCATAACTTATAACAATAGTAAGATATCAATCATTTTAGTTAGCTCAAAATTAATTTCTTTTTCTAATTTTACATCATGCATATTTATGTGCAGAATGTTGTAAAGAATAAATAATAGACTTTCTAATATTTTCTGTACATATATTATTGAATACTGGCACATGCGCACTTAATATACATTAAAATTATAAGTATCTATATATATGAAAAATTGCACAGAATATTTATATAATATTGTGTATAGCTTTTCCAACAGTTTTCTCTAATAAGTTAATAAATATTCTATTCAAAAAAATAGAGAATTCTGTGTATGAATGTGCATAATGTTAATCAAGAATAGCATATATATATGATACAAAAATTATAAACAATCATAAAAATATTAATTTTCTCAGGAGAGGATGTTAATAAATACATGTAATAATACTATAATAATAATCGTATAAGGATAATTTATTATTTTTTTTTATACAAATTTCAATAATATTGAATTTCATTATATTATAAATTTAATAAATACTAATCATTTATCATTTGAGAAATATTTGTTTAATTTTATTGTAAGATATTTTTCATATTACTTGATTACTTATTGATTTTATTCGTTAACAAAATGTAGAAAAAAATAAATAAAAAAAAAGAAAGAAAGAAAAATGGGAATAAATTTAATTATATATTAATGATATTCCATAAGTTCAAATATACATGTCGAGAATAATAAAAACTTAATATAATTTAAATCCAGCTTGATTTAATTTTTTATGTAAGCATATATATATATATCAAAGAAGGGTTGTGCCGAAAATAGGAAAAAGTAAGTAAACCAAGTCCCTTTGCAATTTTTTGTTGAACCATTTACTTGAACAAAATTGATTTTATTTATGTTCTAACTTCTATTTTTCAAGGTTCTCCAACCATCATGCCTTTTGGCGCACATGTTAAGATTTCTTTCTCTCTCTCGCTCTCTTTCTTAGTAATTTAATCATGAAATGAAAACCAAATCCTGTTGTTTTTTTACTAAAGAATAATATTTATATGGTATGCTCTAAACATTGTAAAATTAAATAATTATATGATTCTTGATACATATTTACTTACAAATATAATTTAATTTTTATTTTCTTTGCATATTTTCATTGATTATTTATTTTAATTATCATCATTTGTTAAAATTTTTATTAATTTTTACATCATCATATTGAATTTGATTTATAATATTAAGAATTTTATGAAATAATCAAGAATAAATTGTTTTAAATCGCAATAATAGTTATAATAAGAAATAAAATACTATTGTATGTACTTATAAAAGGTTTTATACAAGTAAAGTTAAGTTTATAAATTTGTTGTTAAAATGGCGTGGATTAATCAATAACGATTGAGAGACGACAACAACAAATTGACAAAAAAAAAAAAAAAAACATCTGTTTTAGATCGGACGAGAAGGCGTAGCTTGGGCTGAGATAGACTTTGGCTGCGTGGGTCGAATCGCAAGCTGCACGTATCCGACTGTTATCGGTTGATAAAACTCATTATATACCCAGATTAGAGTTCAACTGATCCTCAAGCCATCTGGAAAATCCTCCCCTTTATCTGAGGTATTCCATTTCTTTAACGATTGCATTAATAATTAAATAAACAGACATAAGACAAATATTAATTCAACTAAGAAAGATAAATTCCAGGAAAATTAAATTATAATTATAAAGTTAAAAAAAAAATATCATTAATATTATCTCGTGTCTGTAAATTGTTTAAAAGCTTTTTCTTAAAGAAAATTAATGAATAATAAGGTTATTAAGACTAAAATTTCAAAATAATTAAGAATTGTTTGAGGATTTTTTTCTTTATGTTATTTTTTTTTTTTTTTTTTTTTTTTTTTTTTTAATAAATTATAGTGAAATCTTTTATGGGATATATTGTAAAAGCAAGAACTGTGTGTGAAAAATATATAAAAAGAAATTTCACATATTTTATATTTCTGATAAATTGAATGACACCAATTTCAATTCAAAATATATATTCATTAATTGAGTTTTTAAATGGTAAATATATTTTCAATTTTCATCTTTAATTTTGTGATTTTTTTTTAAAATTCTAATTAAAATATTAATTAAAAGTGCCAATAAATGAAATACACAACATTTACTAAATGAATAAATATAAAAAAAACATTAAGAAAAGTAGATTTCAAATTAAATTATTTATATACAAGAAAAAAAAATAAGATAAACAAAAACAGGGAATAAATTATTTTGAATTAGAATGAACAAAAATTAAAATAAAATAAAATCTTATTAAATTGTTACAACTATTCTCTAAAGTTTAAAGTAACGATTCTATTAGGTTACGTTTCAACCATTTAATTTTACCAAAGTTAATAAGGAAATATAAATATAATTTCTAATAAACGTTTTAATTAAAATTTAATTTGAAAACTAAATTAGTATATTTAAACAAAAAAAAAAATTCAGTTACATTGAATCGTTTCTTTTAAACTCTTTTTTACAACAACAACCTCTTTATTTTTTGAATAAATTATTTTTTAATAAAAAAACTTATTAATTTTTATATTTATTTTGTAAAATTAAATTAAAAATGAAAGAGTATTTATATATTTCTTATTAGATTTTGAATTTCTCTTGAATTATAAAATTACAATTATTTCATTCTGCAGTTTAAATATATATATACAATGTTAAGGTAAATAAACTTATGTATAAATGAGATTAAATTAAATTTATCGAAATTTTAAATATTATAATATATATCTGATTCTGAAAGAAATCCTCTTTTGGTTTAGTCGATTTTGACCCATTTATATATATATATATATAAATTAATTTATATTTTATTTACTAATTGAATGAATATGATATTGATATGGTTTTGTTATCTTAAAATTTGTGGCCGACAAAAAATGCAAAAATTGAATACCACAGAAATAAAAAAAAAAATAATCATAAACTAGATAGACACTTGTTCGTGGATTTTATGCTTAAAAGGGAAAGGAAAGTTTGCCTGTACATTGGGGACACAGGGGCTAGGGGTCGAACCTAAACAGCCTGGGGCATCTGGGCAAGCACGCATATGGCCGACACATGTGCATGCTGGAAAAGTGAGAAGTCGTTCCAGCACAATCCCAAAGGGACTTTTACAACCAGAAGCCAGGATAGAGAACCATCAGTGGAAAAAAAATTTAAAATCGAGTATATGGTTTTTGTTCTCATGTACAAGAAATTCAGAGAATAAATAAAAATTCAAGTTAGAATTTGGAAATCAAAAATTCCTAATAATTTAATTTCTAATAAATTCGAAAATTTGATCAAAGGAGTGCTCAAAAGTTTAGTACTTAGTAAAGAAAAACCAATGAAGGTTTGTATTTATTTTTAATACAAACATAAAAATACGTATTATATTTTCAATGTTTTTTTTAAGAAAAAGTGGGAAGTGAGAAGTCATTCATATCTATATTTGTGTATAACGTACTAATAAGTTGGGTGTATTTATTATGTTCATGATTTTAATGTTTTTTTTAAATCGGGTTACCATTTATTAGTAAATATTTACAATAATCTAAAAAAAGTAAAGTAAGATGGTTTAACAAAAGAAAAGACGGAATATCCTTCTATTTTCAAAATTATATCCCAATGGAGAATTTATCTTATCTTTCTTATTTATTTAAAATGTAATTTTAGAAATAGGCAATAACTTTCGTTTTTTTTTTACTTTGGGCACGCAAGATATTAAGGGTGCAATAAATTGAATTTTTTTCACTAAAGAATGATTCACAGTTTAAGATTGATGTTCAGTGTAGTTCACAATCTCTAAAATATTTGTTCAAATGAAAATCAAGAATTTATTTTTTATTAATAATCATAATATCCGTATGTATTATATAATTTGTATATATTTGATTAATAATTTAAATTAATTTTAAATTTTTAATCAAGTATTTATTTTTTTAAATTAATCTACGTAAAATTAAATAAATAGTTTTAATAATTTTTTTTTTGACTGAAATATATTTTTATATTCAAATGTTAAATAATATTAAGAATTTAGATATGAAAAGAATATGTTAAATTATAACAAATAAAAATTTGTTTAAATATTGGCTCTCTTTTGTATATTTTGTTATACTGTACGCTAGCTTTTTCTAAGGATAGTCATTTGTCTTCCAAAAAAAAGGAAAGAAAAAAAATATGAGAATATTATGCAACCAAAGGAGCAACTTCGTTTCGCGGGTTGCGTAAATTTAGGCGTTCACCATTAAAGTGGATTTTTTTTTACTTTTGGTAAAGATTTTTCGCAATTTTCTAATATTATCATATATATATATATATATTCTAATTACACAAACATTATTTTTTGTGAAAAATTTTGAATAATGATATTCTTTAAAGTTTTAATTGAAGATTAATTAAATGAAGTAAGTGGAGCGCGTGCATGCTCTCTTAAAAAGATTATAAAATTTAAAACTCAAAAAATCTCCATAAAATAAAGGGTTGAGTCTGTGTTAATTTCATTTTGACGTCAAAGATCGGACGCTGGGAAAGCGCAAATGCTTACTGAAGTACTACTTGAGGTCCCTCTTTAAATCACATTGACAATCCATAAGTTTCATGTCTAAAAAGCTTTTCGAGAAAATTTTCCAATCCCCTTTCAGCGCCCCACAAGAATCAACTTGTCATTTTTTAAGCTTATATCGGAAATAAAATTTATAAACGTAAATCGTTTCTGATTAGTCAAAACATTTTAATTATGATCAACTTTTCGTGAACGTTAACAACTTTCGAAAGGGTTGAAAGAATTGGTAATCCAAAGTGATTAACGTCAAATGGTACTATTAAAAAGATCGTTTATTTTCAACGAAAGTGTTTCGGTAATCTTTTTAAGAGCTCCGAATAAAACCTGAAATTCTTAATAAGATTACCGCAAATAAAACAACTCTAGTAACAATTCTTATAAATTATAAATTTGTTAAAAAAGAGATTTTTAAGATAAATGTAACATTAGTAAAAATCTTATTTTAATAACATACTTATATTTCACAATTATATTTGTTAAGATGCTCAATTCTATAAAATATGTAACATTCATTATAGATTTATATGTACTTATGCTAATTATATTTTTATTAATTGATCTTCACAATATATCGAAACAATTTGTTAATATCAAATTATTTATTATCAGTTACCCTTAATCTTGTACAATCTTGTCTTTTTTTTTAAGAATAACAAATTTTTTATTTTATTTTTTTTTATTATTTTATTATATATTGAAATGAATTAATTTAATATTCTTATATTAAATTTATACATCATGAATATTTCTGTGTATATATAATAAAGAATTGAATTAAATAAAACGCTTTTTTTAAGTTATCTGTTCAGAATATTGTATATTGGCGCATGAACTACATATATAGCTTTTAAATTAAATTTTAACAAACAAAAAAAATCTATATAATATAATAAAAAAAATTGTCGTTTAATAGAAGTTTAAATAAAAATTAAAATATACATAATTTAGTGTAGATTTGTTTACAATTTATTGTATCATGTAAAACAAGAATTGAAAGTTAATATTCCCTTAATTTTAATAATAAATAATTGTTAACAATAATTTTATAGATAATTTTTATGGATAAAAAAATATATTAAATAAAAGGATTTGATTATAAATTTTTATAACTTGTATTAAAATATTTATGAAATGCAAATTTTAGTTGTTTAAAATTATAATAAAAAATTGAAATTATTACTTATGATAATAATTTCTTTGAATTTATAACATTATTGATATGTATCCACGTAAGAAATATTTCTTATAGCTTGAATGTATGCAAAAATAGTAAATGGTGAAGGGATTAACAGAGAATGGCACCCTACTGCCTGCCCTTTGTGAATGTCACGGCATTTTGCGAATGTCAGGTCGCTTATTGCTGCAGTCCTTTTCTCCTGAAACCACCCACACATTGTAACAAGCTCTTTTGTCAGGCAACTTTCCGACTAAAAATCAATATTTTAATTATTTTATAACTCAAGTCATTTAGATAAATTATATTTTTTTTTCAAAAGGTTAATTGGAATTAAAAATTTTTAAATGAGAAAATGAACGAAAAGTAAAATGATATCACATAACTTTAAGATTTTTCTTAATTGGAAATTAAATATTTTCAATATTGATAATATTTTGTTTTTTAAACTTTGAAATATATATTATTATAAAACATGGAATAATAATAATTAATGACCTGTGATTTTGAATTGTATACATTAATTTGTATATATTATAATAAAATAATTTAATTTCAAGGTAATTTTTTTTAGATATGAAGTTGCTGAGATTACATAACTATATGTAAAATAATTTTATAAGCTAATCTTAATACTTAATTTGAATATTTAAAAAAACAACATTTATTTTGACATTTTTTTGAGAATTTATTTGTTGTTGATGATAATTATTAGAAATATAAGTATTTTGAAATATTTAAATATAATAATTTTTATCAAAAATTTCTTAAATAAAATTAATAATGATATTATTTAATTGTTTCATTGTTTATAGATATAGATATATACAATATATATATATATATATAATTTATATTATATAAAATAAATAAGTATTTTTAATGAAAATTTAAGAAAATAGTAAATTATTTATGAAAATTCAATCAAATATATTTGTTTTTTAAATTATTCATTTTATTCGTATGCATACATTTACATGCGATTTTGTTGTTTTTGTCAAATATATTGTTTCTTTTATTCAGAATCAACGAAGAGAGAGCCTCTTAAAGCTTCCTCTTGGCTGATTTTGAAGGCTATATTCGTATTTTAAACAGCAATTCGTATCGACATCCATGAATAAAATATTTTAACAAAAAATAAAAAAAAAATAAATAAATAAAAAAAAAGTAGATTTCAAACATGAAATACGTACACGTGTCATTTTAAAAGAATATTTTTGAAATATAAATGAATGTGCACATATGTGAGTATAATTTTTAGGGAAAATTCTTCTACACTGGCTTTATATTTATTTTAAATAAAAAAAATATTTATTTATAAATATAACAAAAATATTTTAATACATTTTTATAATTTCCTGCATTTGTTTAAGCACTCAATTAGCTAATATGATTGATTCAAATTACTTTTATACATTGATTTTATTCTAAATCCTTTGATAGATATAATAAATAAATGATTATAAAAAATAAATAAATCAATAAGTCACAATTTTTTTTTTATTTATTCTTATTTTTTTTTTCAAGTTAATCTAGGTTTTTTTTTGGAGGTGATATGGCTAAACATGGATTCCTGGTATGAATTTTTATTTGATAATTTCATTGATCAACTGAAAACGAAGGGTATTTTAAATCCATCTCCACTTTTGGCTATTGGAAATGATTAAGTGATTTATGAGGTTATTAATGTAACAAATTGATATGACGGGATGGAAATTGAATTTTCTCCAACCACTTTCTAAACTAACTTTATTTACTTTCATATACACGAATACCAAAATAAATACTTTATAAATCCCAATGCTTAAATAAAGAGAAAAATTTTATTTTTTTTTTTTAATAAAAAAATAAACTCTATTTCTCGTGGATTTAAGAAGTATATATATATGATATAGCATACACAAAATTTATTAACATATATAATAAAAAATTGTTATTAATGTTAATATATATTTTCCCATGTGTCACTTGAAATTACTTATTTTAAACGATAACTAATATATATCCTTCATATAAGTGACAACGGGTATAAATACCCGCCCGCTTATAAGTGGCAGTCCCCGCAACGGGTACAAATACCCGCCCCGCTCATAGTGTGGATTCAGATTTTTAATGACTAATTTAAAATCCGCTCATTAAATTAATTAAAGAGTCAAAAATATCAATATTAAAATTTGACAATATTTGTGTTTTTTCCAATTTAATATTTAATTTTTAATAAAGAAATATGATTAAAAATTATTGATTTATAGATTTTATAAAATGGTATTATTATTTAACCTTTATAAAAATTCTAAAATTATATATTATATAACTTAATATTTATAAGTAGGATATATATTATATGACAAAGTGTTCTTATTTCATTAATACATAAAACTATTAATAAAAATTAATAATTAATCAATAATTATTTGTAATTATTTGTATTGATTATTTAATTTTTATTACATATTTATTTTGAAGAGATGAGCTTAAATTGATAAAATATTATTATTATTATTATATAAATTATAATAATTATTTAATTTTTATTTATATTGAAAATTGATCTCATTTGATAATAATTAATAAGGTAATGAATGTTTCAAAGCACATGCAATTTAATTTTAATTTAAAATTATTAGTTTTCATTGGAATATATCTATTTATCAAAGATTAAATATTGATATTGCATTATGTATAATTTATAATTATAGGTACCAGTAAATATATACTTATATAAAGGTATTTATTAAATAAAACACACAAAATGAATACTTAAAAACCGTTGGTTAACATTCTATAGTGTTCTAAAATATTTGTTATCAACAAATAATTGTTTGTTTTAAATTGCGCATTTATCAATAAATATAAACAAATTTTAAAGTTGAATTTAAAATAATATATATTTTTTAAAAATCTCAATAAATAACCAAATTCTTATATTAGTTAATTTCTTGATAGATAAAAAAAAATTAAATTAAAATGAGAAAAAAATGATTTTTTATATATAGAGAATCTAAAATGATTAAAAATATAGAAAAAAAAATATATATTTCTATTGTATATATTATTATACAAATTTCATATTCGCCTTATTTAATATATATATATATCTTGTAATAATGAGAGTTGGAACAAAAAGAACTGAGACATCATGAACTATTGTTCCATAGCTTCTAAATTTATAATACTAAGTTATATGTTTTAACATATATAAGTTTTGAAATTCTAAAACGATCGTTAGTATATAATATTAATAAAAAAACAAAACCTCTGACTTTTGTACGTCCTACGCAAGGACAACGACTATCAAGCCGGTTATATCAATGAGGTGTCCTATGATCAGTAGAACGGGTCCTCTCAACCTTTACCTTGATTTTCTTGATCGGAGGCACTATCAATTCCCCAATGTTGTTCCCGGAAGCTGGGTTGACTCCGTCCCATAGACTCCAGTAAAAAGGGATTTAATGGTCATTTTTTTTACGTTAACTTAATAAGCTGACGACTAGAAAAAAATTATACTATGTTTGATCTGCAAATTATATCATCTTTCTCCATATAAAATACGTTTATAACATCATTTGAATCACCTATCCATACCTAAACAGCTTTTTTGATTCTCTAAATGGGTTCTTATGAAAGATTTGATTTATAAAAAGAAGAAAGAAAATCTTATAACTCGAATTGTGTCTATAACTGCAATAAAAGTGTTTAAAAATTACTACTTTGAAGTTTCCTTTGGCAGATTTTGTTTTTGTTTTTTATTTTTTTAATAAACATTGTTGATAATGCTATTGCATTGACTCGAGAATTTATTCGTTTCAAAGCTATCGGTTAATTAAATAGAACTCACTCTAAATATATTTGAGAAAAAGAGAGTATGTCTACTTGAACAGTTTCGATATTTTTTAAATGACCCGAGTTTTTCCTGCATCCCATTATTTATTGGCTGAGAACCGTTCTCCAATGTTCAACGGAGGTTGGCCAATGTTCGATAAATCCACCCCAAGGTTGGTGAAATAAATCAAGAGGGTCGATTCTAAAACCCGTCTCCTTTCCTGCTGTCGATTACATGGCGCTGCTGGAAGCCAGAATCCAGGCGTGCATACATCCAATTACTGGAACATCGTCTTGATCAGATAGAAGAGGGCAAATACAAATGTGCAATAAGGCCTATTAATTCCAGAATTAATTCCCTAAAGGGAGAGCTAATCTTTCGGCCAATGTTCTCTCGAAGCATTTCCCTAGTAAAGGAATGGTCATAAGAACAAATAGCCGTATCGATTGATTAGCATCCATCGATGACATAATTAAAAAAAAATATATATATTATTATTTCACTAATATATAATAATTAATAATTACTTAATTTATAACAATAATAAAATATATAAATCAATATCGTAAAAAATCATTAAAATTCAATTTTAAATTTTATTATTTATTTATTTTATTTTATTTGGTTAACTCATTTGGCATATAATTTTAACGTGTTGGAATAAGTAAATAAGACTAACATATACAATTATAAAATTAAAATTTGAAATATTTTTAAATATCATAAATAAATAAACTTTAAATATAATTTTTAATTAAATATAGAATTTATATATTTTATAAATTTATAATTTACTATATATATACTTGGACAATCATTATTAGTATAAATAAGTTTTCTTAATAAATTTAAATATATTCACTAATGGGAACTGCATTCAGAACCAAAAAATTGTGAAATATTCTCAATTTTTTTAAAAAATATACATATTATACTATGAACTTAGAGAATTGACTATAGTGTTTAATTAGACTTATATTTACCCAGAAAGAATTTTAAATTCAATCTAATAAAATCGGCATGCAAATTACATTTAAAAACTAGCTGGTCCGTCCAATTATAATTTCACATAAAAAATAAACTAAAATAAATTAAATCTCTAGAAAATACTATTAGTTGTTTCGAAATCAATGGTTATTTCTAATTGTTGTTCATTAATAAATTATTATTAATTATATTTATCGTTATAAATAAATATCTCATTGTCTTTTATTGTTTTTTCTATATAAATATAATATAATAAAGATCATATTTCTTTTATCTATGGATATACCATATATATATATATATATATTATAATATAATAGTATATATATTATATATACTTTGATGAAAGAAAAAATCCCCTAATAGTGATGTAACATCTAGACAATAAAGAAGAATTGGTGGCATAATCTAAAGGGGCGACTCTGAGCGACAAGTGTTATCATGATTTTCAATTTATCACGTCTGTCAATAAATCTTTAAATTGTTTTTGACAAGGTTATTTTTATGTAGTATTATTATACCATATTGTTAATTTTTATAATTTTCAATATTTGTATATTAAATATTGTTAAATTATAAACATTAAAAGTACTTCTAAACGTTACATAAAGAAAATTGAATAAGAAAATAATAGTAATAATAACATTATATTAACTTAAAAAAACGAATAAAATAAAATTAAATAAAAATTAAGATAGTTTTATTATTAATTATTTAATTTATAAATATCATTACTTCATTTTCTTAATTGATAATTATTTAAATTATTTTATAACATATTAAATAGTTATATTGTCATTGAATTAAGCTATATAAAAATCTGGATTCATTTTTACCGACCGACGATAGTAAGGGAGGTATTGTTAATGAATATTTAAATTTAATATTTTATTGAACAAAAATAATACTCTATTTTATTAATTTTTTATATATTATATTTTATTATAAAAAGAGCTGATTCGTGTTCATAGAATTTTTATTTTTACATTAACAATTATTAATTTTTTTTTACTTTTTAATTATTATTTAACCAGAAAATCTGAGATTTTAGAAAGAACAATCAATAACGTTTAAAAAATTATATATATATATTAATGTATAAATTAATGTATATATTATCAGGATAAAACAAAATAATCATTTAGAAAAAATTTACAAATTTAAAGAGAGATTAAATAAAAAAGAATTAAAATTTTTATTTAAAATCACATTAAGTATCTGAATCTAAATAATTAAAAATAATGTTTTTAAATAAATTAAAAAATGCATTTCAATTAACGATGTATAACTTGTATTTTTATTGAATAGAATTAATTGAAAAAATAATCAACTTTTTTATTTAATGTATTTCCATACGTTGGATGACCTTAAAAACAATACAATATCAGTTAGATCAAAAAGTCTTTTGAATTTTATAAAATGTAATTTAATTATTAGAAAATATATGAATTAAAAAATAAATATTTTAAATTTATTATTGATAATATTATTCTCGTTTTAAAGGTACATTTTCTATTCATGGGTTTTTACGTATATAACAAATACACGTATATTTTGTAATTCCGATAATTTTTTTTAAATTATACAAAATTCAAAATTACAATTACATATAAATACCAGGATAATATCATATTACTTTCATAATTCTTTTATGACATTATGCCAATTTATTTATAGAATAATTTATGAGGTAGATAAATTGTATAATATATTGTATACATATATATAAATATAAATACAATATTATTTTCTAGGAGTTTATTATTTTGGTTTTACAAAAAGAATTTTCTTTTCATAATTAATAATTATTTTTCTGAAGGTAATTTTTGTATCTCAGAAAATTATTGCTGAATCTTCTAAACCAAAGAATAGGTGTGCATGAATTTTAATTGCATGCAATGGCAAAAACAATTTCAAAAGTCCGGAAGACAATAATCAGAGACCAAGATTTTGCAAAATAGAAATTTCCAAAAAATTATTCAAATTACAAAGAATGTTCATGAATATTTCATTCATTAGAAGAATACTTATTTATTTATTTAAATTCATTTGCATGCGATAAATAAAATATTAAAAATTAGATTAAAATAAACATATAATACATATCATTAAATTATTAGATGGGCTTACCTCCAAGTGAGATTATTATGATGCCACTTTTGGCCGTGAAGGGTATATCGTTTATTCCGGAAATGATGCTCGGTAACATCCGGAAGTCCACATCGTTTAAGTGCCATCAATCGTTTTGTTTCTTCGGTGATTTCACCTGTAGCCGGTAATCCAGCAAATGCCTATAAAATGTGATATTAAAAAATAAGTATATAAATTATATGAGTGTTTATAATAAAATATTACTATATTAGATGCGTTTTTAGTGAGGAAGAATCATCAAAATAGTTCCCGAATTTAGTATGTTTGTACTTAAATATATATGAACTAGTAGAGTATATAGCTATAATAAAGATCTCTTTTAAAATTATATAATCTTCCACATTGCTACAAAACTTTAAAAAGTTCAAACTTATAAAATAATAATTTTATTATAGAATACATATATTATATGATCTAAAAGTCAAAAAGAAAATAAAAACATGAATTTTTTTTATTTTAAAATATAAAATTAATAAAAATATTTTTTTTATTAAAGAAATTGATGTCTTATTTTAATTTCGTATATTTATAAAATCTATAAACATTGATATTTTGTTCTACAATAATTAAAGCACGGCTTTTTTTAAGATTGACTATAGTAATAAAATAAAAGAAACCTCTTATTTATATTAATCATCGAATAAGAAAATTGAATTTTCTTTTAGAAATAATGACATTTTATTTTATTTTATTTTATTTATTTTAAATTAAAAGAAAATATTATCTTATAATTTTTTCCCTAATCTATTTATATCTATGGAAAAAATATATATATAAAAAATATTGCTCTCTTTCGTTGAATGGGATAGAATTGAATCTTTTTTCAAAGCAGGCAACAAAAGAGCCCAAAGGAGTCGTTAATAGGCGGGTAAAATCCGTTCGAGATATCTTTTTTTTATATGAATTAGTACACTGCAAACGGAAGGAAGGAATTTCAATGAAATTATAGAAATAAAAAAAAAGATTCTTTATTGAAAGAAATAAAATTCAAATGTTATTTCAATTTTTATTATTTAAAAGAAAGACATAAATATAAAAAAGGTTTAAAAACAAAAATATATATATAATAAAAGTAAGTAATTGACAATTCTAAAAGTGAATTCTACTAATAATCTGTAAAAAAAAATTAATTAAAATATATAAAAGCATAAATTGAATTAATTTTTATCAACTTAAATTTATTTCTATGATAATAAAATATATTTAAATATTTTATTAAAAGATTTAAACTTTTTAAATTAAAGTTTTTATAATGTAAATATTATCATCAATGAAAGAAATTCAATATTCTATTTAGATATCTTTTATTTATTTATTCATACATATTTAAAATGAAAAAAATATTTAATATCTTTATTATTTCAAATATTTAATGATAATATTTTCTAAACTAAATTTATTATTATTTTTTTCACATATAAATAATTAAGGACTTAATTTATAAAATTAAAGAAAAAAATGCAAGATTATTGTGGGTTCTAACATGTGGCGCTCCATGAGAACACGACATTAATTGGAACTATGTGATTAAATAGGCGCTATTTTTTGAAAAAAGATTAAGAAAATTTAAATAATTTTTTTTTTATTCATTTAAAAATAATAAATATAATTATTCCTAAAATATTTATTACATTAGTAGTTGAAAACATTTTAAATATAATTATAAGTAATAATATCATCTAATATAATGTAAAACGTGAAGAAAAAGAGAAAAAGAAATTTAAATATTTTTGAAAATTCGACTAATTATTTTAAATTAAAATTATTCTTGACATTTCATGTCATTAGAAGATTGTTGTTGAAAAAAATGAAAGGTTTTTAAATTAAATAGTCAAGGACTGCTTCTTGTACTGGAGTTTGAAGACTTAAAATTTTAATTTTATAATAAAAATAATTAAAAATATATCGAAATATATCATAATTTATTTTTATCATAAAATGTTAAAATTTTGTGCTCCCTTCTTTTTAATTGGTTATTTGTTCCTGATTATAATGGTCAAATTGTTATTTCAATCTTAAATATAATAAATCACAAGATTAGGTAGTTGATTGTTGGAAAAAAAAATTGAGTAGTAAATTTTTATTTATATATATATTTATATATCATAAAAAATTCATGGGGGACAATCTAATTTGCTACAATGTTTCAATTAATGGACAAGACACTAGGATCAATATAACTAAAAATAAGTTTCATTTTAATAAAATTATAATTCTGTTATCATTAGATATCTAAACTTTATATTGAATGAATATTGAAAAACTACTTTTTAATTATCGAATAATTTAATTCTTTAACAGGTATTTATTTGTAATTATTCTTAATTTATGTAATAATGTTTAATAATTTTAATATATTTTGTACATTCTTTAACAGAATAAAATTTCGAAAATAAAACATCTTTACATACATATATTTTTATTCAAATTATAATCGTTTATCTATTTTTGTAAAAATTTGGTATAATATTTTTTTTATATATCCTTTTTTTGACAGTTTCGCCAATAGGATACGCTTTTGGTTATCTAACGAATATAAGTATATGTTACAATGTAAAGATCGTAAAATTAAAAAAAAAATAATAATATATTATACATTGAAATTGTCTTATTAGAATTTTAAATGATTATTGTTATTAATTTCTTTCCTTTCTTTTTTTAAAAGGAAAATAAATTATCATAGTCATCCATCATCATTTTGGGGAAAATTAATGTACAGGGTATTTGGTTGTGTTTTTTTATAAAGCCTTTGTTTCATATAAAAGACAAAAGGTGGATAGAAATTAAAAAAATCGTGTGGGTGGATGAATGAGGAGGGTAGTATACAACACCTGCAGGTTGCGGATGGCATCCCGTAGTTGATCATCGCTGCGCAGGCTGTCTGTTTCAATGTCAGATTGAGGAAAGTAGCCAAATTGGGTGAGGTATTTCACCTGAAACAAAAACGAGAATAGATTAGATATGCGGGTTACATAACTATTAGGCGTATCGACTGATTGAAATGAAAACCCAGAAAAATTAAGAATAAAATTAATTTGGCTCAGTGTGAAAGCATGAATAAAAACATGCATTCATATACCATTTGGAATAATCAAAAATATTTCTATTTTATTATTTCAAAATTCAATTTTAATTTAATAAAAAATTTAGTAAAAATAAATATTTGTTTATATAATTTAAATTATTTAAAATATTTATAACCTGTCACAATCATATAGTTTTGGATCTATATCTCATAGAAGAGTGCAGTACTTTCTAACCAGTCTGAATCATTAAAAAAAAATAATAAAAAATATCATTAAACCTATCAGAAAGTACATTATTATATTTTTATAAAATATAAATTAATTTAAAGCGAGCAGTTAATATTTGAATTACAATTAATATAAAAGATAATTTTGAGTCAAATGTTAAAAAATATATAATATAGTATATATAATTATAGCAGAAATAGGAGAAGTTGTGAATGAAATTTATTTTGATATTTATCTCGAAATGGAGGGGATGTCTTTTTGGATAACCGACTATTTACAGTTAACGACTGTATGCGACAAGCATACCAATTTCGATGCCACTCTAAATTGAATACCAATGAACGCCATTGTAAGAATATTAGACCTGATCGGGAAATTAATCTTAAAAGGCAAATCAAAATACAAATATATCAAATAAATAGTGTTGAGGAGACCAACTAATTTCCATTTTTGATTAAATTATTATTTAAAAAATAACAAAAATTTAACACTTATATATATATATATTTATTAATTATTATTAAATATATGAAATCCTTATTTAAAAAAAAATATAATAAAATAATGTAATTTTGATTTGAAATTTACAAAAAAAATATGTATATCCAGTAATATTTGTGATGATATCGTGTATATAAATAACATATATACAAAAAATCTCTCAAATTTGTAGATCCTAGGAACAGCGAAGAGCAATTTGGTTTCTGCCTATACAAGAAAAAGATCATATATTATCAGTATAACGGATCTTTTCAACCTTTGTCTTGATTTTCTTAATCAGAGGCCTCTACTTTTTATTTCAAGTAGTTTCCCAATTTTGACCATAGATTCTAGGTAGAGAGAACTCATTTGACAGACATAGAATACTAGATTGAGAGTCTAGAGAAGTGGCGTTTTGATGATCTTAAATAAAATTTATTATTATATTAATATTTACAAAATATGGTACGATATCAAATAGTATACCTTAATTCCTACAAACTTTCTCGTAAAAAACTAAGATATATTGATGAACATGATTGATTTCTTTTAGTATCATATTATTATTGTGTATTAGTTCTTAAAGTATTTATAGCAAATACCTCCATAAAAAAGACAATTCTCATATACAATAAGATGCATTTAATCATTTCTGTATAATTGAAACAAATCAATTTATACTCGTATTTGCAGACATTAGATACAAGAAGAAATATTCTTAAATGAGTTTTTTACTTTTACGAAAATTTTTTTTGAAAAGTTTATAATAAATATTAATGTATTTGTAAGATAAAAACTCTAAGTCATTGGGGTAAATTAGGACAATTGGCCATATAATCCCATAGGATTAAAACCCCTTAAAATTTTATTTATTCAAACAATGACCTAGTAAATTCATTGATTAATATTACATTCTTTTAAATTGAATTAAATTTCTATTTTTCTACACAATAGCTAAAATTAATTAACTTTCCAATTATAATAACGTTGATAACAAATGTCATTTATATCAATTATCTAATACAAAAGTAATTTTCGTTTGAAAATAATATTTAATAAATAGGCTAAAAAGACACTCAAAACTTTAAAATAAATAATTCACAATAATTTTTTTTTATAATTAATAAAAAATTAATAAAATGGCAATTTTTAAAAAAATCAACCAAGTAAAATAAATCAATTCAAATTTGATATTAACGAAATTCATAATTGTGTTAATAAGATTATCTATGTAGCAAGATTTTGATGGAAAATTAATATGAACATAATGGCATATTTTAAGATATTTAAACATTGACTTGACATTCCCAGCATACCTTCTTGGAATATTATAGTAATTATTAGCTGTTAGGCCCTTGTAATCACCAGGAAACATATTCCATGAACTATGTAATTGTAATGTTATTGTATAATTAATATACTCTGTATCTAGATCATTGGAGAAATGTCAAATAATGCATAACTCTACAATATTTAAGAAATATTAATCAAGAAATTATTTAAATCAATTATGTATTTATCTAATTATATACAATTAAATGTGAATAATAAATTTTAAATTTTACTAAATTTAATTAAGTTACAATCAATTAAATATTATTCATAATTTCATGTTTTATTTATAATTTTATTTATAATCAAGTTTAATTTGTTATGAAATTTAAACATTGTATAATAATGATATTACAAAAAATAAAAATTAATTTAATTTAATTTGTGCTGATTAATATAAAAAACAAATTAAATGATGAGACACAGGAAGGATCTCGATCATTGTATAATGCAAAATAACCAATATATACTACTAATTGTGATATTATCGTAAATGTAATGGGTTTTAATTATGTATTTACTCAATAATTTATTTATGGGCTTCAAAAGAAAATAATAAGAAAATAAAAATTAGAGAACATTATATTACAAGAAAAAAAAGAAATTATTATCTAATATTATATATACATTTGATATTGATAAGCGGCTGTGGCCAAAGATATTTTATGTATAATGTATATTTGAACCTCTCTAAGTTTTGAATTTGTTAATTTTTTTTTATTTTTTCTTTTTTTTTTTGGATAGACACAATGAATTAAACAGAAATAATACCCCTTCTTTTTGTTTGTTATTCAGTGATGTTAACATTGCTGTCCCGTTCTCAACTCAATATGAAAACCAATTTGGAATGTTTCCGATTTAATCTTAAAAAACGAGTCATATTTCATTTGGAAACTCGTTTCTGCCAAATTGGTCTAGACCCGGGTCGCTTCTTGGATTGTAATAAATATTTTTTAAATGAATTATGGATTAAAACATTTCTTCTTTATGATACACTTAACTGGTAGGGGAGAAATTTTTGGAAAAAATTTATGTTTTGTATATTTTAAATGATGTTATTTTGAAAATTTCGAAATGAAATAGTTGAAAAAAAAAACAAATAAAAATAATTAAGTATTAAAATTACAATAATTTATTGAATTAAATTAATGTTCTTATTTGAAATACCAATAAAATAAGAGTACAAAAACAAATCATCATTTATGGCCAAAAATATTATTTTCATTATTTTTTAAACTTTGGTTCATTCATATTATTTATATATTTATCAATATCAATAAATTATAGCCAATTGGAGGGGAGGGCGCACATAGATGTTTAAATATCTCGATTTATATTGAACAATCAAAAATATATATTCTTTTATTGTGTTAATTATATCCCTAATTTATTTTTTGTATTTTTGGTTATGAATATATTTGAAATTTAAATCATAATCGTACATACAATTTCATATAATTATAAATAAATTATTTTTGAATGATACAAAGTTTAAATAAGGGCTGTCAACAATTTTCGTTAAAAAAAACAAAAATAACGAAAGGTTGGAAATGACTTTAAATTAAGAATTCTTTTTTACATCATATGCCTCCAAAACATTTTACAAGTTCGTATTTAAATTTTAAATAAAAACAAGAAATTGTTTTAAAATTTATAAATAAATTTAATATATGTATACCTTTATCTTATAAATATAAATATTGAAATTTAAACCTACATATATTTGGTGACTAATGTTTTACGTTTATTTTTACTTTATTTTATGTACAAAAATGTCCTGATTTAAAATGTATATATATTTGTAAGTATATAACCCAAAATATTCAATGATCTAAGTTATTTTAAGCTTTATCTCTTGGTTGGTTTTAAATATTTGAAATGTTACATATAATCTCTAAAGTAGTATTAACATTCACATTGAAATGTTCAGAATAAATACAAAATACCGAGAATTGTTTCATCTCATTATTCTAAATTTAGACTATAAATATGTTATATTAAAGTGAATACCAAATTTAACAGATAATTTAATCAGAATTTATCGTTGAATAATTTCTCATATTATAAAATCAATTA
This sequence comes from Labia minor, assembly GCA_963082975.1. Classification (NCBI taxonomy): domain Eukaryota; kingdom Metazoa; phylum Arthropoda; class Insecta; order Dermaptera; family Spongiphoridae; genus Labia; species Labia minor. The sequence goes on along the minus strand of OY720347.1, from coordinate 25,143,006 downwards.
TTAAGACTGTTTATACAATATTTCGAGCAGAAACAGGAGGAAAATGAATTAAGTTTTGCATATTTTCATCAAATCAATATTCAAGTATATTACCTACAATTCAATTTTCAATTCAACACTATTACTATAATATCAACTTTCTTATTTTAACTTATATTAAAAATTAGTAATAATAAATATTAAAAATTAGTTTAATATTTAGAAAATTCAATTAAAGAATAATTTAAATGTAGATTAGAAAATTTTTTGAATTATAAATTCTTGTAATTGAAGTTTTGTTAAGTGTGTGTGATGGTCAGGTAATTTTGTTGATACATTCATCGATTTTTCAATTCAATCAAATTTATGGATCAAGCACACGTTCTTTTTAACATGCCAACTCATAAATAAAGCTTATTTTACCAATTCAGAAAGAATTGGATAATAAATATATACTTAGACTATATATTAATACTTATTCTATTTAGTATATAATAATTATCATACATCCTCATAAAATCAACATTTTATTATATATTTTAAAAATACTTTTATATTTTCTTCATTTTTTTCTAATATTTATTTCGACTAACATGAAATATTTTAATATAGTATAATATTTCTTAAAAATATATATTAAATGAGTGTGTCACACGGAAATTATTATTAACCATTTTTTTTTATAAATATATCATAATAAATCATAGTATTATGATTTATTAAATTAAATTTTTATGAAGATTAATATTGCTATTTTAAAGTTTTATTTTTATAGATTTATATATATATTTAGATAAATAAAAACAGTGAAAATGTTTAATTATTTGATTAATTGGATAATCGTTTAAAAAATCATCTATCTGCATTCTGACATGACTTTTTCTAGGTATATTATGATTCTGTCGGTTGTTTCCCCACTGGTTTCCCTATCAACAAACCTTACGCCAAAACTTTTCTCAATGATTCAAATTACAGGTTCCGATCATCGTATCATTAATGATTTTATGATTCTATTAAAAATTGATAGATATGATATGCCATTTCCCTGATATTTAATTTTTTGGTTCATAAATTCTAAAATAACCAATGAAATAATCAAATTAATACATAAAAAATTTTCATATTTCACCATTATTTTTTTAATTATTATTTTAAGTAATAATACATTGAAGGAACATTAAATTTACCAAATAAAAAGTGATCATTAGATATATATATATATATAGTATTTATAAAAAAAAATAACTGATAATTAATAAAATATATCTTTTTATTTTTTTTTTAAATATTCTTTGAATTTATACCAAACATGAAATGATATTGATATGAATTCAATTTGAAACAAAAATCTATATCAATCTGTTTTGGAGCACAATTGATTTTGGCATTATTTCAAATAATATAAGATGATAACACAATATCATAGATTTTAAATACACAGAGGACAATAAGCCTCAGTTTAATTCAATATATTTTATTTTTATAATAGATTGTTAGATTAGAAACACCGAAATAAATTCAAATATTTATTCAACTTTTAATCTAAAAAAAAAAAACTCAAATAGATTAAGGAATATAGGTTGTATAAATATATACATATATGTATCATCTATTAAATTAAATTCATAGATAATATAGATTAGTCTTTTCATGCTTTATATTATTTATATAAACACATTTAAAATCAATAAAGAGATTGAATTGGATAGTAACTAGTGAGTGTAAGTGTTAATTACATATATTATTATGATTGCTAATTAATTAATTATATTAATACATTTTATAATCTGTAATATTAACTCGAATATAGAATTTTCTGCACCAGGCTAATGATGAAAGAAGGGATATCAGTCATCAGGCACAAACAATTTGCACACTGGATAGAACCTGACTTTGAACTTTTCTTTAATTCCATTTCTTGTGATCATTAATTATAATTTTTTTTTTTTTGTTTGTTCGTAGAAAATGTAATTACCTGTCAATAAAACTCAAATTCTTTTAACCTTTAAAAAAAAAAAACTTTTTTTTTCTTCTTATTTATGGAAAAGTTCTTCAAAAATACTTTTGGATTTATTGACATTTTTTTTTTTAATTTTTACCAAAATCTTGATGAATTAGATATTTAAAGGTAGAAAGAGAAAAATGTTTTTCCTTCTGGAAATATTTGCTTTTTTTTCTTTTTAATCTTTAGTGAAATTTTTTTTTATCAGGTGTTGATACTGAGATAAAACTTTAGAACCATTGCTTCGCTAGTCAATTATAGAAGAAATTAAAAGGGTAAAATAATTAATTCAATGATAATTAAAATTGGAAGTGTTTGAGTTAAAATATTTCAAATGAAAAGTTTTTTTTTTGTTTTTTAATAAAAATTCTATTTTTAATTCTATAAATGTGATAATCCATAAAATGAGATAATGTTGTATGATGCATGCGAGAATGAATAATATCGTCGTGGAGATAAAAATGAAGAATGTTTTCTTGTTATCTAGACGGCATACCTTCCCTAAATACGCCCTTTTATTATAAATATGTAATCGAGTTGCTGTTAACGAAATTGGTAATTCGTGTTGTATCTTGAAAAAAAGAAAGACACGAGGCATGTGTTTATGCATTTTATGACTATAAGATAGGAGTCATCTGAAGCCGACTGTCGCCGGAAGGCGTCTCTGGTCTGTTTCGAATTGACCCGGGGCTGACCCGGTCAATTAGATGCAGCATTTGGACAATCAAGCCCAAACGAAATGACTCATTGATTGCCTGGCACGATTCTCCCTCCCTCCCGCCCTTCCTCAATACACCTGGATGGTTACCTCCCACCCCTCATAAGCCACCCCCTCCAACGGGAAAATCAATTTATTATTAAGATGGACATGACGGAAATGAATCATCTTGGAATGGAGGGAAAAGCGACCCATCCTCGTAGACCCATACCATCAATGAAGAACCTATCCAGTGATTCTATCACCTATTTCGTTTGTAATTATCCCGAGTTCCCATGAAATTATACAGCCAATTTAATACCAGGGAATTAAACGCTCAACAAACAGACGGCTCAACTCATAATCGGATTACATCTGTTCAACGTCGAAAACAAATTGTTCCAAGTGATTTTCAATTGAAACAAAATATTTTCCGAGAGGTTTATAATTTCATTAGTAAATGGAACATCAGATCTTTTGAGTATATGTACATATTAATTAATATTTAAAGTTAAATAATGGTACAAATCCCATTATATGTTATAGAATTAAAAATTATATCTATATATAGAACGTATATAGTCAAAAAGTAAAAAACATAATAAAAAAATATATTTTAGTATAAGTAACATCCCCCTATAGTCAATCAAATTCAAAAAGTTTATTTCAAACATTTTCTTATCACAATATTATTATTATTATTATTATTCAACTTAACCAATAAATAACTCGAAATCTAATGAAAATATTCTAGCATCTGTAAAACTTAAATAATTTAATTTCATTCATAAAAATTGAAGAGTTATTTTAATTCATATAATATGTAAGAATAATTTTTATAGATTTATTTTTCATTCTATATTTTTTTATTTTCCGAGAATTGGATTAAAACATTAACATTATGTTTATGTTTTATTTATAAAGAACAGCACTTCCCAATCTTTTATCGTTACTGCGCCCCATGATATGTCATTTCTCTAATTTAATCCCCCCTCTTTTAAGAAATTTGGTGAGTAATCGCATTAAATTAAAATAAAAAACCTAATTCATTAAGTTATTAAATAGAAAATATTTGTTTTTTTTTATACATGTAAAAATACATATAAAATACAAATATAAAACCTTTAAAAATTGTTTTTTTATATATTTTAAAAATATTATTAGACAAAAAATTTAACTTGAAAGTATTTAATTAAATAAGTTCAGTGGGAACCTTGTCCTTGTTTTTTTCTCGAATTTTTTTTTTTTATTTCAGATTCAACTGATGTGAGTTATAATCTCAAATCTGGAACCCAATTTAGTTTACTACGAAGCTTATTTTTGATATATATTAATAGATAAGAAAATAATGCTCGTTCTACAAGCATTGTACTTGTCTACTTGGATATTTCTATTTGTTGATAAACGTAAATTTTAAATATTAACACCTATATTTTTTATTATTTAATTTATGATACATAACATTTTATTTTAGAATTATACCTAAGTTTTTCTTTACCACTAAACAACCTATTTCGTACCCCCACTGGTGAGATGATTTAAACCAATACCAAAATTTCAATGACCATTTTTTTAAATTCGAATTATTCAACGCAAAATGAACAAAGAATAATTATGAATACCTACATAATTTCTCATTCATTATTTAAATATTATATTTAATTTTTTATGTATAACCCTATAAAAAAACCTAAAAATTGTTTAATTATGATATATTACAAGGGGTAATAATCTAAATTTGGTAGCTACAGATCAAATATTAATTTTCTTAAAAAATTTTCTTTATTTAATAAGTTTTGTACCTAATTGATTATAAATCAAAAGATGTATATATTTATAATTTATAATTATATTTAAATAGAATAATTTTAATACACATTAACAGTCAAATTTTTAATTACGAAGTTTTAAAAAAAATACAAATTTAATTTTTCGCCTATCAATATAGACTTCCTGGATCTCTTTTTATTCTGCATGGTGGATTGACTATAAACATACCATGCATATAAAATACATATTTGAGCTTATGATTTTGTATATTCATTGAATTTCACATAAAAAAGGGAGATGATTTTTTTATAAGAATAATATTCTGACATATTGATTAGCGATAAAGATGATTTACACAATTGATCAATTGTGAAAATAGAACGATCATTGAATGCACATTAAAAGTAGAAATAGAATTTATTAATATTTATGCTTAGAACTCTCATTTACAAAATATAACTAAAAATATTTCGATTACTATGGTTAAGAAAAATAACAAAAAGAGAAAAGAAAAAAACTAATCAACTTGATAAATATGTATATAACCTTGCAATGAATTTTTAAAAATGCTTTTATTGGGTGAAAATAAAAGCATACTTGTAACCATCCTATAGTTAACTTACAATTATAAACTTGTTGAAAAATCGCTAGCTCACAGTTAAAAATAAATTAACAAAGGACCCTTGAGAAATCAGGTCAAAGGTTTCAAGAGCTACCATTTTTCTTACCAATATCATTTCTTTTAACTCCCTCTTATTCCATAAACTAAATTATATAGAAAGAAAGGATCATCCTCTTTTATGTTATATACTAGAAACAAGAGAAATATATTTGAAAAAAAATTTAAAAAAAAACAATGTTTTGACACTTTTGTAATGTCTTATTAAAACAAAGAGTCAATTAAAATTAAATAAAATAAACAATGAATTTTAATTGTATATATTTATTAAACAAATAATAATATACGCATATACAATTTAAAAATAATTGGATTTGAGAATAATATTAAAAAAATCAATTTCGAAAATTGCAAAATAATTTTATAATTTCAAGATAATGTTAAAAATATTTGGAAAACTTTTGAATTTTACTTGAAACATTAATATTCCATTCTTATTCTCTTTTGAAATCAAGAAGAGAAGAATAGATAAAAAATGTATACTATACATATTTGTAAACATAAAAAAAAATTAAATAATTTCAATTAAATTAAAAAAAATATATATTCTCATAAATTAAATAACAATTTTCTTCAAACATATGTAGGAGTAAAATTTACTATTTAAATTTTGTTAAATTAAACATATATGATGTTTTTGTTGATTGTCTAAATTTCCATGGCAAATATAATATTTTATTGTATTAAATATTTTATATTATTAAATTACATTTTAGTTAAATCATTTATTGTAGCATCTTATTAGTTGATTTCTAATTTTCATGTTTAGTATATTTTTCAAAAATAAAAACCAGCATCGTTGTAAACTGAATAATTTGTGTCGGACACGCGACTCGTAAGCGTGCCTTTGCTATTTATGAATTTTTCTAAAATGAACATTTGGAAGGATTCGTGCTAAGCCTATAAAAAGGAAAGACCTATTAAGTCACTTCATCCCGTGGCTGAGCAGAACCAATGAAATTAGACAAGCAACATTTTTTTTATATATATATATATTCCAATCTAGATATAAAACATACTATAAATAATAGTCTTTAAACATTTATATATTATATTTAAATATTTTTTCGAAAGTTACAATATATCTTTGGGGGGAGTGAAAAAAGTTTATCAGAATGCAGAAAATGTTTTTAATACATAATTTTGAATTTGAACCGGTTACTAAACAAATAAGTTGACCTGTGGCCAGGTCCGAACCGACCGACGGTTTGAAGTAAATTAATTTCCATCTACAGAAACAATTTCAAATAATTTTAATATATCTATTAATGTAATAAAAAACAGATAGGCATATAACATAAATATTTTTAATTTTATTTTATTTATAATATATATGTAAGACCAGGCTGTGACGTCATGAATGGCTGGATGACGTCATATAATTTTAAATCAAGAAAAAACTAATAAAGATGATTTTCCCGAGGATAAAACCAATACAATTGTGGTGATATATAAAAAAATCTCCTCATGTGAAATTTGGTGTGAAAATAACCCTTCCCTTCCTATCGTCGATCGCTAATACTACCACTTCCGGTTTCCGGATATACACCAAAAGTTGATCAATTCATCCCACTGATGCATTAAGTCAATATACCAAATTTCATCAAAATCGGTTGAGCCGTTCAGGCTGTACACATCTATACGGACGGACAGACGGACAGACGGACGGACAGACGGACGGGCAGACGGACGGACAGACATCATGCTAAAAATACTTTTTTCTGTTTAGGAAATGCATGATTCGTGGAGATATGTATAAATCTCCATATGTGAAATTTGGTGTGAAAACAATACCTCCCTTACTATCGTCGGTCGGTAAAAAGTAGGGTAGGGTAAATGGACTATAAACATAATATTCAAGTATCTAAATAGTATTATCCCCAAAAGAAAGATTTCATATTATTATTATTATTATTATTATCGTTAATTAATAACCGAAAATAATTTTCAAAAAAAAACAAACAAAAATAAAAATAGAAATATATAATTAATATAAAAATTACCACCTGATAAATAAAATATTACCTTTTTGTTCTATAATTAATATGATTATGTACTTATTGATCTTATCAACTTTTGATGTTTTTTTTGGTATTATAATAACAAAATGATATATTCTATGACTAGACGATCATTATTATCAAATTCAAAATAAATTATATTCCTTCTTCCTGTGTGAAGTGACAAGAGGTGAAACTTATTTAAGCTAAAAAGACGAAAAAAAAACACTTGTATTTTTTATTTTTTCTTAGGTAAGTTAATAAATAAAAGTTACGAGTAGAAATTTCAAAATACGAAAGGTAAAAAACAAAAAAAAAAAAAAAAAAAAATAAAATGAAGGGAGAACCAAAAAGAAAAGTATTAAAAAAAGAAACTTTAACCGTAGAGAGATTAAGTAAGACGGATCTACTAAAATCCCTCTTTTTATGCCTCGCCCAAAACTGAGAGCAATATTTATAGAGTGGTCGCCGGATACAAGATCAATAATACATCTAATATCTAATTAACCTTTAATAAAGTATTTGACATAGAAAAGAAAAGGAGAAAGAGAAAATGAGATAAAAATAAATGAATATAAGTATAGAACACTGAGAACAAGATGTGAAATCATAATTCAGTTGATATTGAATATAAACAACTCTTTAATGAAAAGGAGTAAGCTTCACCACTTGAGACGACACAATAGAACTTTTCAATTTTTTTGTGTATAGGTATATCATATATAGATTTTTTCCTAAATATGAGATATATATAATAATATTTATAAATAATTGACTAATTCTGAATTATGTAAGATAAACGGACTTTTCTCTTTATTCATTTAATTAAAATCATTCATTTCATTTTTACTATCTCGCCAGCAATCACGAAAATTGTCGAAGTCGAGATTTTTATGTTTTTATACGTTTTGAAGGTCCTAGAGTCATTTTCACTAAGGTTGAGACAAGATTACACAAAAATGGTTTGACCTAGAATCATGCAATTTGGTATACGGGCATTATTCAAAATTTGTAGTTTTCTATCAACTTTTGAGAAATGTAGCTCATCCAGAAGAGGGTCATTACCTACCTCATTTTCATTTTTTCCCTCTAGACTCACCGTAAAAATAAAGATATATGTTTAATAGTTTTTCACATGATTAAAAATTGTATAAAACTACTATATATATAGAACGTGGCGTGGTGCCATCAACAAAGAGCCAAACACGCTCTGGTTAATAAATATTATTTATTAATTTTAATTTATAATTTTTAATTTTAATTAAATTTAATTTAAATATAATATATGTTATTTAATCCAATTCAAATTGCGAGATAGTCGAGTGAAGACACTCCAGCTTATTTAAATTAGTTTATTTATTAGAATCTTTAGTAAGGTTATTGAATACACACACACATGAACAGAGGTAAGAATGAGAGAGGAGTTTCAGTAAAAAGATTAATCATTGTTATATATAAGGTGGAGTTTTAAATAAGTATAAGGATTTTAAAATAATTTTTTATATGAAAAAAAAAGAATAAAAAACATTAAACATTTTTGAATTGAAATTTTTTTTTAATTTTATTTCTGCACATACCTGTATTTTAGTCTATTAGTAGATACACTAAGCCTTGCGTTTCCGTTTCAAAATTTCATATAGATACATAAGATTAGATAAGATAAGATAGATTTTGATATATTGTCTTCGGTTTTTTATTTGAGGGAGCTCATTATTCCCTTAAATGCGCGACTGTCTCATAATTCAATGTGGCTGGACAACTCGGCATTATACATATTTTAAGCAAAGTCGTTCACTCATTTTCGAAAAAGACATTACTAAACAATTTTAACTCTAAATCTATTTCTATTCTACATGATCAGAGTGTCTTATAAAATGTCCTTTTTAAAATATGTCCTTTAAATTTAAAGGAGTTAGATAGAATCAATAGAAGAATTGAAATTTTATTATATATATAATACTATCTAATTGATATATCTTTCGATCAAAGCATCATTCAATTTAAATAAAATATTGTAGTAATTGAGAATGACATATGGCATTAGAAAGAAAACAATATTAATAGGAAATGAAGAGAAATTAGAAATTCATATTTGGCTGAATACAAAGAACTAACAAAGAACTAACAAAACTTGTGGAATTGGAAAAGCAACTGTCGGATAAAATAAAATAAAAAGGCAGTTTGGTGGCCAGACTTAATGCCGGTGGGTGTAGCGCTAATGATCTAACAACGCCTTCCTTTGTATAATAACATTTTTATCTCTTCATTATACTTCATCTCGGAGTGAGAAGTAAATAAATAGATAAAATTATCAACAGCTCGATTTGTTTTTGTAAAACATTTAAATTCTTTTTTTTTTATTTTCTGTCTGAGTATAAATTCGCATTGATTTTCTTTCGTATGGTGAAAATAAACATGAATCGTGTTTGGTGTGCGAATGGAAAAGAAATTTAAGAAATCTATTCTCAATCCAACAAGTTAATTTTATGGTTGGTCTAATCGGAGAACTGGGAAAGAATGTTAAAATCGTTTTGATGTCCCGTGTCGCCTTTAAAAAAGACAAAAAAAAAAGATTGAAATTCATCCATTTACAAATGCGACATTATCCTGATAAAGAATTGTTCTAAAAAGACAACTTTATTTATCTAAATGTTTTTTTTTTAGAAATAATGTTAAACATATATACAGCATGTCTATGATATAACTAGAAAGATAAAAAAAAAATAAGCATTTGACAAATGTTAGAATACAAATCATATTATAATTTTATCGAATATCTATGTTTAACTAGTGATAGTCTTGTTCAATAATTTTTTACCTGTTGATATAGAGATTTAGGGGGTTGGACGACAAAATTAGTCAATATTTACCTATATCTACTTACTTCTTTTTTATACTGACTACTATATTGGAGATTAATTAATTAGATCAGTGTTTTCCAAACCTATTTGTCCAAGCGACACCTTTCTAGAAAAAAATGTACTACTAAAAATTTACTTTTTACTATCTCGCAAGAGAAAATTTTCGATGTTTAGATTTTGATGAGGCCCTTGAGTCGTTTTCTCACTAAGGTTGAGAAGAATATCTCTCTGTGTGTGTAGACAAGATAATGCAAAAACGGTTTGAGTTAGAATAATGAAATTTGGTACACGGGCCTTATTCAAAATTCGTGGTTTTCTATCAACTTTTGAGAAATGTAGCTCATTCGGAAGAAGGGCATTTTCATTTTTTTTTTCCTCTAAACTGACCGTAAAAATAAAGAATTAAGTTTGATATTAAATTGTTAAAGCTTTGGTGGTTGTTTTTATTTATAAGGGAATTTTGTAATTAAAACCACATAATAATTTTTTTGTGTTTTTTGAGTAAATTTGCAGTTAAAACTCAATTAATTGTTTCACACATCTTTACTATATACAATATCTCACATATGATATTATTGTACTAGATTGGTAAACGTTGGCGCTGCGCCCTATATTTGTGGTGTGGGGCGCATTTTTATACGATTATAATAATACCCCTGTTTAATACATATCAAATATAAATATATGTAATTGTAAACATATTGAACATCCCATATAAGAGATGTAATGGGTACATCAAGTGTTACGCCCCCGTAGAGTACCTGGTAATGTATTTAATTTTTATCAAAACTATGATAAGATTTAATGCAGCTAAAAGCAGTTGGAAAAATACTATTTCATAAATTTGCGCAACTCAAAAAAATATAGTATTAAGCCAAAGTATTTTTATTTAAATAAAATGTTATCAATGAAAATTATGTTTAAAACCTTAAATCCTATGATCGGCTAGAATAAAATTTTAATTAATTTTTAAATATAGAAAAATTCAATTCAAATTGCGAGATAGTCGAGTGGAGACACTCCAGATTTTTTTTAATTTTAATAACAATTAAACTGAAAGATAAATATTCCAATTCGCAAAATATTATAAATAAAGGTGTAAATTAGAAACAATGAAATTATGTATTTATTTATTGAACTTAGAATAGAAAAGTAATATACAAGTAATTTTCTGTGGCCATCATCGTACCCTGGTTCGCTGCAGCACCCACAAGGGGGAGGTAGCGTCTACTTTGAGAATCACTGATGTAAATAAATACATAATTAAAGTTATTAAAAAATTTCATATAAATTCTTGACCATAAAAGATGCTTTCTGTATAGTAAAGTATTTAAGTCATAAGATGGAGGATATTTGTTTTCAAAGTGGTAGATAATTTTTAAATTGAGTAACTTCGAAATAAAATTAAATATTAGTAATATTATTTTTTATTATTATACTAATTCTATAAAAGAAAGGGCTTTTTTGATTACTTTGATAATTTATGTAGTGTTTACTAACTTCTAACCTTATTCATTCATAAATTCAGAAATATGAGCGTTAAATATCAGTGACCTTAAAACAAAACAAGAAAAAACAAATATTGTATTGAAACCGATTAATCAGTTTCTGTTCATAATATTATTAGTTATTAATACATTTACTACTGCTCGCATATGTTTAGATTATTTATAAAGTTTATTCTTTAGTTTTCTTTATTTAGGGTTTATTACTGCCTACTCTCGTTTTTATTATTATTATTCATTATTTGTTTATTTTAAGAAAAAGTGTATATGACTTTTGTGAGAAATTAGATTTGCATTTGAAATAATGCATACACATGCACATGATGATAGACAAAGATTCATTCTTCCAAGAAACAATCTTTATAAATAGATTAACTCTAAATGAAAATGAATCTTTTTTAGTTAGACTCAGTTTTTTCATGCTTTTTTTATTCTTTTGAATCAAAATGAGTAAATCAAGGAAAGTAAGTTAATATTAATTTTTAAGAATGATATAAAATATTTAACCCATTCATTCACAAATAATTTATTTATTCAATATTATTTAAAAAATATTTGAAGTTAAGAAATTGCAAAAATTGAGATATATGATCTCACTCTGAAATAGCAAAAAAATCTGGAGTGTCTCCACTCGTCTATCTCGCAAACTTGAATTGGATTAAATAACATATATTATATTTAAATTAAATTTAATTAATTAAATTTATTAATTAAAATTAATAAATAATATTTATCAAACCAACGCGTGTTTTCCGGATGAGCACATTTAAAAGTTGATAGAAAACTATGAATTTTGAATAATGCTCGTGTACCAAATTTCATTATCCAAGCTCATACCGTTTTTGCATAATCTTGTACATACACACACGCAGACATTTTTCTCAACCTTAGTGAAAATGGCTAAGGGGCCTTCTAAACTTATGAAAACATCAAAATCTCGAGATCGAAAATTTTCGTGATCACATTATTACCGACCGACGATAGTAAGGGAGGTATTGTTTTCACACCAAATTTCACATGTGGAGATTTTTACATATCTCCACGAATCATGCATTTTCTAAACAGAAAAATGTATTTTTAGCATGATGTCTGTCCGTCCGTCTGTCCGTCCGTCCGTCTGTCCGTCCGTCTGTCCGTCTGTCCGTCTGTCCGTCCGTATAGAAGTGTACAGCCTGAACGGCTCAACCGATTTTGATGAAATTTGGTATATTTACTTAATGCATCAGTGGGATGAATTGATCAACTTTTGGTGCAAATCCGGAAACCGGAAGTGGTAGTATTAGCGATCGACGATAGGAAGGAAAGGGTTATTTTCACACCAAATTTCACATGAGGAGATTTTTTTTATATATCACCACGTATCATACACTTTGTATTGGTTTTATCCTCGGGAAAATCATATTTATTAGTTTTTTCTTGATTTAAAATTATATGACGTCATCCAGCCATTCATGACGTCACAACCTGGTCTTACATATATATTATAAATAAAATAAAATTAAAAATGTTTATATTTATTATTTATGTATTCATATCTGTTTTTTATTACATTAATAGATATATTAAAATTATTTGAAATTGTTTCTGTAGCTAGAAATTAATTTACTTCAAACCGTCGGTCGGTTCGGACCTGGCCACAGGTCAACTTATTATCTCTGGCGAGATAGTAAAAATGTGATAATAAATAGGAAAATTTGAAAATTAATAATTATTATTAAAGTATAAAAATTTAGGATGTATTATATAAAATATTTGTAAAAAAAAAATAAAATAAACAAAGGATTAGTTGATTACCTGGGGATTTTGAAATTCTTGTAAATTCTTAGAAGTAGACAAGTAACAATAGAATTTACTAGAGTTGAAAATATTTCATTAGTGCAACAATTTCCAAACTAATTAGTCACTGGGACTCGATGTGCAAGGTTAACTCTTAAGTGCTCTTGATGAAAGGTCAATGTTGTTATTTCTTAAGAGGTCCGGTAAAGGAAAATGAACGTTAGTCATCGGCTGTTGTTTTAAGACCTTGTTTGTCTTGAACGGAGGTTCACGACCCGAATACTATTTTTTTCGCTAAAAACAGCCGCCTTTCGATATGTTGCTAAATTCTCCCAGCTGGTGTAGTCGAGGCCGAGGTTTTCATCCTGCAAGGACATAACGAGTAGGCACGTATTCGGAGCATCTGCCACTGAACAACGCCAATCGCATGGAGTCTTGTTTTTGTCGCAATTAATGTAGTGAATTGTAATAAATTGACGATAAAATGAGTCACGACATTCATGAACAATCTTTTGCAAAACGGGGACCAAGATAAAACGAAGGTTCTCCAGACGGGGATGTTGTTTTTTTTTAGACTAAATTCTTATTACGGAAGTGTCACGTTTGTTTAACTTCTCTCCAGGCTGGCCAGCATCCGGAGCCAAATATTTATATGAAAATCACGGAGGAACTTAAAAGAATCGTTTGTGACTTATACAAACAATTCTTGTAACATTTATATTCCATCAAATGGTTTCAATTAAAAATTAATTATAAATTTGCTTTTTTTTTAAAATCAAAATTTTATTGCAAGCCGACATTACATAAATTTTACATCTTATAATTTCTTTGATAAGAAAATTAATTTAAATAATATTAACATTAATCCTGAATAAAATTTAATAATAATAGAATTAGAATAAAATTAATATAAAATTAATTTTTACCAATAAAGTTCAAATAGATTTTATTTAATTTATTTTTTAAAATAATTATAAATAAAAGATATTATATGTATTATATTAGTACATTATATAAATAAATACTTTCCTTCAAAGAATACGTGTCTAGTTTCTAAGATTCTACAGCAGTGATCCTCAACCTTTTTTTTTTTACCGCGGCACACTTTTAACGATTTAAAAATTTGGCGGCACACAAAGAAAAAGATAAGTGTAAAAGTTCACCATATTGAAAAAAGTGGTACCCAAAATGCCTCGTAACACTAAAGTGCCGCGACACAGTGGTTGAGAATCTCTGTTCTAGAGCAAGGATGGCGAACCTTTTTCAATGTCCGTGCCACAAAATTATAAAAAATCTTTTTGAAGTAACTAACGTGCCACAAAATTGTCATGATTGATTTTTTTCACCAAAACATGTAACTCTTTTAGCGTTAATATATAATCAAATATTTTTGTATAACTAAAAGTGTTATAATTTTAAATTTCAAACTTTATACTAAAAAAATAAAATGATTATTAAAAAATGTGGAATTTATTTGTGGTAAAAATAGATCTTTCTTTCTCCCTTACAGATAATGACCAAAAAGTAAAATTTATATAGATAATATCGTGAACCACTTGCAATTTCTTGTTTTAACAATGATGTGCTAAATTCTAGGAAAAGATTGCGATTCTGGCACTATTTTCCAACCGTCTCTATGGACAAATTTAGTACTACAAATTTCATAAATTAAAATATTAATGTGTATTGTTCAATTTTAACTCATTTCTATTGAAGAAAGTTAAAATTATTAAAAAATCAATTTGTCTTTGTGCGTGCCATCAAAATTTTCAACGTGCCATAGGTTCGCCATCCATGTTCTAGACTAGTGTTGCAACTCTGAAAACATTTAAATTAAATAAATTTTTAGAAATTATTTTTTGTGTAATTAGAAAATAGAAATGAATACATGTTATATAATCGCTTAGTTTCTTATTTTGCTAATTTTGAGTTTATTCAGTTCATAAAATTAAAATCAGTGATATAAATGTATTAATTTAATTATTTATATATAACCGAATGAATGAACATTTAATTAGTCAAATACTTAACAATAGGTAATTATTGAGAAAAACGGAAGCTTCAGGGATTTGGATAAATTTTTACCAGTGGATTCCTTTTTTCATTCCAAAGAAACTTTCCTTATGCAATATTTCTCGGCCGAGATAAAAATTATTCAAGTTTGACAGATAAACTAGTTATGAAGGTCCAAACGAGCAGCCATTTAGTAATCTTTTATTGAATAATTCACTAATTATTCATTTACATACGTACTAATTTTTGTTTTTTTTCGATTCGGTATGGTTATAAGAAAATTATTTAATTAATTAATTTTTTAATTTTCCTTTAACCAAATCGAACTGAAAAAACCTAAAATTAGTGAAGCCCTCTACAGGCCAAATGAATAAAACATGGAGGCTAAATTGAATGTCAATGAAGTTATATGCAAATTTTAATAATTTTTATCTCGGAAACTAGAAGCGACCGAGAAATATTACATAAGGAAAGTTTCTTTGGAATTAAAAAGGAATTATCTGGTAAAGTTTTATCCAATTCCCTGAAGCTTCCATTTTAGTAAGCAATTACTAATAAGATAGCATATCTCCATCATCGATCCTTTGCATATTAATTAATCCTTAATCATTTATTTTCCAAATTCAAAAATAAAATAAAAATAATATGAAATATTTACTTTGAATTGTTGTATATACTTTATAGCAAGGGACGGAAGTAAATATTTTCTTTCTACTCGTATTCTAACAATTTTAAAACTCCTCACTTGAATTGAAGATCGATTTAGAAAGATAAATTCAAGTCACGGCATTTCCTTATCAAAAGTATTTTAAAGTTGGCCAACAACCAACACTCAAAAATTTTTATTAGATCTATAAATATAAAACCGCTAATTGTATTTCTAAAAACAAAATCAAATCGAATAATTTTATAAATCAATATCGGAAGTAAATTAATCATTTTACAAGTACTTAATTACTTTATTTGTAAGGTCAAGGACATTTCAAATCCGCCTATTTTCCTTTCAATTAATTACTTAAAAATAATCGCATAAAAACAAAAACAAAATAAATAAGCTTTTTACTACATTGTTTTTTACTCGTTATTGATCAACAAAATGAAGGTTCGTTGAAATCAAAGATAAGGCTAATTTAATTAAAATTAAAATTTTCAAAAATTGTTATCTTTAATTAATTGTAGTTGAGAATAAATAATTTTTCTAATTTTATTTAATACTTGAATCGTGTTTTATAAAAATAAAGATAAAAATATGAAATTGGGTATAATTATTAATAGAATTTCTTTTTTTTTAATTTTCAAAATTAATTTATTTGAATGAATATGCTGAGAAAAATAATAAATACTAGTTTACGTTTCTTATCAACATATATTATTAATAGTATGTGGGTCGGTTATGTTGTGAATTATCCGTGAATATATTGTTTCGATTTTAGATAATATAAAAATCAAAATATTATTTATTTTGAAATAGAAGAAAAATAAGTTGACCTGTGGCCAGATCCGAACCGACCGACGGTTTAAAGTAAATTAATTTCCAGCTACAGAAACAATTTCAAATAATTATAATATGTCTATTAATGTAATAAAAAACAGATATGGATATAACATAAATATTTTTAATTTTATTTTATTTATAATATATATATGTAAGACCAGGCTGTGACGTCATGATTGGCTGGATGACGTCATATAAATTTAAATTAAGAAAAAACTAATAAAGATGATTTTTCTCGAGAATAAAACCAATACATGATTCATGGTGATATGTAAAAAAATCTCCTCATGTGAAATTTGGTGTGAAAATAACCTTTCCTTTCCTATCGTCGATCGGCAATACTAGCACTTCCGGTTTGCACTAAAAGTTGATCAATTCATCATACTGATGCATTAAGTAAATATACCAAATTTCATCAAAATCTGTTGAGCCGTTCAAGCTGTACACATCTATACGGACGGACGGACGGACAGACATCATGCTAAAAATACTTTTTTCTGTTAAGAAAATGCATGATTCGTGGAGATATGTCAAAATCTCCACATGTGAAATTTGGTGTGAAAACAATACCTCCCTTACTATCGTCGGTCGGTAAAAATTAAATAAAAGTTTAGATTTAAATCAGCTTTATTGTACACATATAACTTTCAAGGTTGTGGACTCGGGTTCAAGTCCCTGGCCTGGCAAAGGAATTTTTCTCTTGCTGGGATTTATGAAACCGAGGCCCAACAATCCCACGTGATCCGAATTGAGAATCTATTGGGAATAAAAATTAGAACTACCCTGTCATGAAAATTAAGATGAGTGTCAAGTAGATCCATTGTACTGATCATACAATATATCTACCCCGCATGACTTGATAGGCACTGTCCTTTCATACGATGTTCAATACCCAGTTTTTTTTTATTTAAAATTTATTGTATTTAGAGGGAAAAAGATCTCCAAAAAATTAAGATTGATATGATATGTTTTCTCTAATGATAAATAAAATGATAAATTTTTTGTAAAGAGGTAGGCGTACTTAGACCAATTATTATTTGTTCATAATGTAAATTTTATCGATAAACATATATTAATAATATTATTTATTATTATATATTAATCAATTGGTTTAAATAACGAAAAAAATTATTAGAAGGAAAAAGAAATTAAATACTAATTATATAGAATACAAATGTATATATATAAATACAATATTATGAAATAGAAATAGAAATGGTTCAATATTTATAGATTTATGATAAATAAGATAAAGCGCCTGGGTCACTCATGCAAATACATATATAGATACGTGTTTTGAATAAAAAAAAAACCTTTTGACCCGAAAGAATCAATAGTATCATTTATAAAGTGATAAGTGAATTGGTCGAGACTGATTTGGGATATTGAAGCAAACTGGCCTCTTGATGAGAGGAGAGCTCGCCTCTTCATGAATGAATGAAGTCGGCGGCGGCTGTGATTTAATGTATCTATTCAAACCAGATGACTGATATAAGGGAATTCTATTCTTCTATTGACGAGTGTGATTCTTTTAATAACTGATCATTGCTAGATTGGAATCTATCATGATAAATAGATTACTTATCTGAATAGTAAAGAATAACAAGAGAGATGAGGAGGAAGGGGAGGAGAGAGGATAGGGTGGGGGAATAAAACAAAAAGTTAAGTTAGATAGTAGAAGTTGCAGCTGGATGCAAATTGCAATCCTCGCTCCGGAAATTCCTCTCCAGTAAGTTTAGTCTTTGGAACTAAGTGGGAGAGGAGAAGACGCGAGAGGAAAAAAATAGATTGGACCGCCCTCCCATTCATGGTTTCGCTCAGCGAATGAACTTTATCTTGGAGAGGAAACGACCACAACCATTGCTCACAATTATTATAAACAAATTGACACCGATCCGTTCACAATTCTAATTAAAATTATATCTATACGTTCGAATCCTTTAAATGCACTAAAAAAATTATCTATAAGAAAATATTAAGAGATTTTTTTTAAAGTAAATAAAATTTATAAAAACTTAATTTTTATTCAAACTTTTTACTTTTCTCGAAATTAAAAAAAAAGCTGGAGTGTCTCTACTCGACTATCTCGGAAAAATTCGAATTTAATTAAATAACAAATATTATATTTAAATTAAATTTAATTAATTAAATTTTAAATTAAAATCAATAAATAATATTTATTAAAACAGCGCGTGTTTGGCTCTCTGTTCATGGCACCACATAACGTGCTGGCGCGTGATTTGCAGTGTTAAAAATTTAATTCCGCTACTTTCAGCTATTCAACCAAGCTGAAATTCTATATATAGCAGTTGTATACAATTTTTAATAATATGAAAAACTACCAAACATATATCTTTATTTTTACGGTCACATAAGAGGAAAAAATAATCAAAACGTTGTAGGTAATGACCCTCTTCCGGACGAGCTACATTTCTCAAAAGTTGATAGAAAACTACGAATTTTGAATAATGCCATCCAAATTTCATTATTCTAGCTCAAACCGTTTTTGAGTAATAGTGTCCTCATAACACACCATAGTGAAAATGAATCAGGGATCTTCAAAACGTATAAAAAAATCAAAATCTCGATATCGAAAATTTTTGTGATCTCAATAGTATCTCTGGCGAGATAGTAAAAATATATAATTTAATTAAATAAATTTAAATAGACATAATATTTAAATGAATATTAAGTATTAATTAATAAAATGATTTATAAAATTTATAGTTACTAATTATTTATTAATACTAATAAAAATAATTAATAAGAATAAGTAACTATAAAAATATTTTATTATTTTTTTTTATGAAAACTTATATTTCATTTAACTAATTTAAATTTAGAGAGATAGAAACAACTAAAACATGAAATTAGTTTTAATTGATTGCTTGCAACTCTTATTGGTATATTTGTATTTAATTATATTAAATTTCTAACAATTTCTATCATTTTATAAAAATTGAACAGAACATGAATAGATCTTTCATTCATTCTTTCACTAAATGATAAGGGATTTTTTTTCTCTTTTCGATCAAATTTACTATCTCTTTTAGATGACCTCTCAATAAACGTATAATATATGGATTCGTTATAATAATAATAAATTATATTTTGGTTGTTAATTGACAAATGAAAGATTATTCAAGTCTGGTACCTATATAGAATCCAGGGGCTCGACGTCAGACCTACAGGATGAGGAGAAGTCCTGGAGGAGCCTCCCACGCCGTAGAGTCTGCGTGGGCCAATCCAAGCATCCGACGGCATCATGCAATTCATAATTAGCCTTGGATTTCAAATACTATTTACTACAAATTGATACGCTTATCTTTGACACGATAATAATATATATTAAATGACTTCCGCTAATGTATTTTGATTTCACAGAATCAAATGTACTATATATGTATATACATTATATATATCAATATCTATATATACTTATCGAGCTTATCGATATATTATTTAAATTGAGTAACAAAAAAACAAATCGATTTTTGATTACTATAATTATTATACATACTATAGAATAGGGCTCAAATTATAAACAAACAATTTCTTGTAAATGACAATTCGATTTCTATTTATTATTATTTTTTATTCGCAAATAAAAAATAAATAAATACAAATAAAATAAGAGAACTATTAAATAATTTTAAGAAAAAAAGAAAAATTTTTTTTAATTTTTTAATTTTATTCTTAAAACACACAATCCAAATATATTTAAAAATGTATTAATTTGTAAATTTTAATTTAAACTATTATTTTAATCATCGAACTTCTTCTATTTCTAATTATACATAGAACTTTCATAACAAAATCAAATTACTTATATTATAATTATTCTAGGAAATTTAAAAAATTAATAAAAAAATTCGTATCTTAAAAAAGCAATTTTTTTAAAAAAATTTCATCTTTTTAACATTTTTAGGACACAGGCTGGCAACCTTAATTTCAGATCTAAAAGTTACAATTTACAAAATTTCCAAGTTTTTAAAGAGCCACTAACATTTTTGTTTCAATATTATACTAATTGATTAGAATAAAATAAATAAAATGACCTCTTTTGAGTATTTTATTCATTTTTTGAAATTTGAAAATAAAATCTTATCTTATCTTATTATGCTAGCTAAAATTGTATATATCTATCTATCTATATATATTGGTTCTCAAAAACCGCTCTAACGATTTTTTTCAAATTCACACTAGATATAGTATTTATAAAGAAAAATTAAGTTTTATTGATGATATCTCTTGAAACATTCAGCTTCATTATTAATTTCTTAATTGAAAATTATATATGGAAAACGTCAAAATTGGCCTCCATTTTTATTTGTATTAATATTTTTTTTTATTTAAAATATTTTAAAATTTATTATTTAATTTCGAAATAAAATTAAAAATATTTATTTTTTTAATAAAATATATATAGATATTTATTAATCTCTCTCAAAAAAAAAAAAATAAATAAAAAACATCAAATCTGCCTGCTAAGACAGTAAAAAAATGACAATTTTTTATCTAAATATATATAGTTCAGATGGTAAAGTGATGTTTTAACGAGTGGATTTCGTCGGTTCGAAACTCTCCGGGTGAATCGTTATTTAAAAATGAAAATGAAAATAATGAATTTGTTATTTTTTTTCTTTTTATCTATTGTTTACATTTTAATAAATTACTATTTTATATTTATTTATTCATTGTTCTTTTATTAAATTTAATATTTATTAATATTATTTATTATTAATTTATATATTGATGACATCACAAATGACATTTATATTGAAATTTGACTCCCGCCTTTTTTTAAATATATTTTGTCTTAGCAGGCAGATTTGATGTTTTTTATTTTTTTTTTTTTTTTGAGAGAGATTAATAAATATCTATATATATTTTATTAAAAATAAAATTAAAAATATATATTTTTTTTATATTTAAAATATTTTAAAATTTTTTATTTAATTTCGAAATAAAATTAAAAATATATATTTTAATAATATTTTATAATTATAAATTACGATATATATTTATCAATAATAATTAATTATTTTTTTTTAACTTAATTACAGAGCCGAGGCTCGGGGTCCCGGTATGATCTTAATATATTGTCAGAATTAGATAAATAATGTAGAGAAGAAAATATTTAAAAATAGATATTTATTTAAATGAAATAAAATTATTTAATTTACAGAATGAAAATGTCTATAATAATGTCTAAACATTTTTCTTTATAATTTTACATTATAATAATACTAATTACAGTAGTTATAATATATGGGGAATTTTCAACTTTGACTGCCGATTTGACCATGTTCCCAAACGAATTTTAAAAAAACCAAGACCACTTTACATTTACACATTTTAAGCTCTAATCGAATCCAAAATCAAAATTTAAAAAATCGAAAAACAAACTCACAGATATATAGATTTTATAAATGAACATTTATACAATTTATTTTAATTAATTTGAAACATTTTAGGAAACAAATTTTTAATGGGTCATTTTTAGAAATCCCATTTAACAATTATAATAAATAATTAAAAAATTGTAAAATTTTTAAAGTATATAAAAATAAATTGTATAAATTGGTTAAAGGGTCGAGTGATAGTTCGGTGTCCCAGGTATATATTTTATATTAACACGCCTACTTTTCTGTATAATAAAGATATAAAGAATCATATTTTAATTTTTATATAACCAAGAAATCATTTTTTCACTTAAAATATAGTTGTAAAGCCCAAATCTCCGATCCATATAACATCATCGACTGGGCCGCTACCAAAAGGAGTCTTCTCTTGCTCTGACTAGGGCCACCGGTATTTGCCATTAGTCTCGAAAAAATAATATTAAATTTTATATAAATTTATAAATTAGAATATTTGAATTTGTTTAAATTTTAACACATGTAATCAATCATATGCATAAAGAATAGAAAATTTTGAAAATCAACTTGGTATTAAATTCAGAAAAAAAAATACTCATATATAGAATATATAGACTATTCGAATATAATTGAAACTCTTTCTCTCCCTCTATTTTAAATTTAAAAAAACGGAGTGTTAAGAAATTAAGATTCCTTATACAACATGGATGGTTAAATGAATTGGGCTCCCTACCTCCCTGAGAAATTCCCATTAAAAATGTTTATAATATTTTAGTTTATTAAATCAAACTATTATTTTTTTATTTCAATATTTTTAATGTTAATACAATAATTTTTATTTTATAATCTATAAAATAATTTAATTATTTTTAAAAACAACGGTCTTCAATTACAATTTTTTACTCTCTACTGACTGTTCATTTCATAACTGAAAATAGTGTCGAATAGAAATAGACGATATTACTTGGATTAATCTTATTATGCTAGCTAAAATTGTTTGTTTGTATTATTGAGGAACCCAGTTCAATTCATTTTAATCAGATTGATGCAATGATGCAACATTTAATAATTGTAATAAATAATTAATTGTAGATTAATATTTTTTAAAGGGTCGAGCGACAGATCGGTGTCCCAGGTATTAATATTACCAGCCAAACCCAATAATAATGAATCATTTTTTTTAACTTAAGTACCGAGCCGAGGCTCGGGGTCCCGGTACTAAATTAATTATTGTTCATGGAACTGAAGTGCTAAGACATCTTGACATAGATAGAGCCACAAGCGGCTCGCGAACATCAGATTCCTGATCCCTTTTCTAGGTTAATCACAGGCAGATGGACAGACACAAACATACACTGTAAATATACATCTTTATATATAGGTATAATTATATATTAGATATTAAAACTCTTGTAAATAATTAGATAGTTATGTATATATTAATTTTTACAGAAATATATATGGAAAAAATTAAAATATTCATAAATTTTCAACTTTTCTATTAATTATCTATATCGTTAACGAATTAAAATTTTATTTGAAAAATAAAATTGAAGAAAAATTCTGATTTATTATTAGTGAATAAAAAAAATTAATATCGAAATATTTTATGTATATTTTTTTTTCTAAACGAGTCATTTATTTTAAAATTTTATAATTTATTTTTAATGCAATAAATGGGTAAAAATTAGTACTGATACCATTAATGACTTTCATTTCCTAACAAATCATAAAAAAAAATTATAGCTTCATAAATATTCATGCTTAATTGGTACAAAGTTTTTTTTTATTATCATTACACTTAAGTATCTTTTAATAGAATAATTTATAGTTGTGACTACCTTTTAATTTTCAATGAATTGTAACTATATTTATAGAATTATGAGGGTTGATGCTATAATATGATTCTCTAACAAAAAACAGTGGAGTTTAAAATCGAATTATGTCTTTAATCCTTGGCCCTTAAATTTAATTTAGATTATGAAAAATAAATTTTCTTATCCAATTTGATTGAGATAAATGATTAAATCAATGAAGGGGTATCTCGGTCCAACGAGTACAATTTCAATATCGAAATAAGAACCGTGCAATTTGGAGATGATGTCAGGAAAACGGAATTAGAGATTAATGAACAGAAGAGAAAAAATGGGAAGAACCGTAAGAAAGTTTTCATTTTTTTTTATTTTAATTTCCTCTTTCTAAATTGAAATTAAACAAAAAAGTTTTAAAAATGATATGCGAGTAACCGGGGATACATACATCATCATTTATAATTAGATTTTTTTAAGACTAATGTAAAACAAACTCAGAAATAATACAAATCTAAAGTTGATCTCTGTTTGTTTTTACAAGACGACAAATTTAAAAAAAAAACCCAATTCTAATATAATATAAATATTTATGAAAAATTAAAAAAAAATAAGATGAAAAGATATTTATAATAGGCATAAGATAGAGTGAGATTTACTTATCTATTCCTGTTTATATAATGTAACAATTGGCAAAAATTGTTAATATTTATATAAAATAGCATCGTTTTGATAAGGAAAGATTGTACCTTGAAACACACTTTCAATATCTCCAGTCAAAGCGATCTCTCGTCAAAGCAATCTCTCTTGTTAGTGTTCGCGCTCCGATTTATATATCCATCCAACCCCTTATCGAGCATAAATTGTGGTGGGAAAAGGATCGGGAGGCTTTAACTTGGGTGATCGGGGTGAGAGGGTAGCGACACCCTTGTTACCGAGGGTCCCTCGTCCTCAACTTTCACTTCCCACATATATATGAAGAGTACAGTTATTTTGATAACATATATTTCCTCTAATGAATATTATATTTTTTATAGAATTTTTTGTTTTTTACTTTGTTTATTTTTCAATAAATATTTAGCGAAATTTCGCCATTTCTTATCAATAAAATTATTGATAACATATACCAATATCTAAATCCAATAATAAGTATATAAATGACATATTAATAAGTAGTATTTTTATGTCTTTTTTGAAATGGTGGTAAAGTATTAAAAAGTATAAAGAGGTAAAAGAAAAGATTATTAATTTCAATCTCTTATCTCCTTTGATGTTCTATAATTATATCTTAAAAGGAATATGAGAGAAAAGTCTGGAATTATAAAATCCAAATTTATATATATATGTATATCATTTTAATATAAAAAAATGTATAACTTTCTTAGTAAGAATATCATTTATTCTATAAATTAAAACTTAAAAAAAAAATTTTAAAAATTAAAAAAATCAATTAAATCAAGAATCTTGATGTTGTAAATGATAAACTTTTTCTTATTGAATCTCGGGATCTAAGACCATTTTAGTGGGTTTACAGACCCAAAAATTAATTAAATATTAAATTAAATAGAATTTTAATTTTTGTGAATATTTTGAGGTTTGAACTCTTGTATTTATATAGGTTTAGTAGTTCAACGTTTTGCCAATTGCAACATATTTAACAATTTTTAATTTAGTAAAAAATTCAAATGAATAATTTTTCTAAAATGAATATTATTTAAATATCAAGTGCTATCATTATCTATTAATTTATAATATTTTCCATACAATTTCATAATTATTTTTTTTTAATTCAAAGATATACCTGAAAATTAAGAAATACCTATAATTTATTATTATTTATTCAAAATTTTTATTTCAGAAAAATATTCTTAGCTTCGCAAATAGTAATTACAATGATTGAACATTTAATTGATATTTTATTGATATTTAATTGATTTTTTATTATAGTTTTGTATAAATAATTGTATTCATGGAATTATCTTTGCCAATAGACGAACCTTTTAACTTTCATTCTGCGTTAATAGAATACAGAATGAAAGGAGTTGTTCAAATATTTCCCTATAGAATAATTGATATCCAAAATGAAACCAAATAATATTTTGGAGATGATATCTAATTATTTATTTATTTATTTCTAACCATTTCATGAATGCCAGAGGAACATTTGGTGACTGCAAATGTTTTCATTTTAAAAGGGTTATACATAATCATGTTTTATCCAGAAGACTATCTCCCAAAACACTGTCAGGAATACTTAAACGGCGGATTAGTAGTGAATGAAAAATCGATAATATTTATCCAGCTCAAAATTGGAGTTTGAAGATAAAAGAAAAGAATAAATATATAAAATCATATTTTATCATAAAGAATGAGTTAAAAAAAAATAAATAAAATTATAAAATAAAACTAATAAATGAAAATACTGTCTAATATTATCCAACTTTCACTCATTGAAAATTTACAATAATTTGACAATTAACAAAATATTTATATTATTATTATACCATTTGTTCAATTTGTTAATTTTAACAAAAATATGAGAATCAAACTACATAATTTCTGTCGTATGTATGTATGTATGTGATGTCTGTAACATTATGCAGTTAGGTATGTCTGTAACTTTATGAAGTTAGGTATATCTATAAGTTAGTTACAAATTCAGTTTAAACTTAAATTGCAAACCCCGTTTGCAACGGGTTCGTCTAGTTTATTAATATTTTTTCTCTCTTCCTAAAGTAGAAATAAATATATTTTCAGATATAGGTATAGATGAATTATATCATTTTACAAATTTAAACAAAAAAACAAAAATAAATATTTTTAAATTTACAATGACCCCTTTCCACATATCGAGATATGGTACGTATGATGTATTATTTTTTCAACTTTGTATTCATTGCATATTCGAAATATTGATTTGATGTTTGACCCGTAAAATTACTTTTAAATTAATTTGTAATTTAGTTTAACATTTATTAAATTAATGTAATCATAATTTGTATTGCTATAAAGAGAACATTAACAAAAATTTCTAAGCCAATTGAATGCCTCATTAACAGAACATTCTATAAATTCATAATAGAGAATAGAGTTATCGATTATTTTGAAGATAATATCAATGTCGGAAATATCAAAATTTACCGAAAATTTCATTTTTTATAATAATTTTTTTTTTTATTGACATATTATTACAATTCTCTAAACTCTCTCTCTAAAATGTTGAGATTCTTGAGATCTGTTAAATTAAATCACATATGCCATTTGAATTAGTATCATAAATTTTAATTTATTTTGTAATACAATTTATATAGATACTCTATTAATATTATACTGAAAAAGTCCGAGAGTTGAGCAAAAGTGTTGAAACTCAAAAATGTTTCAAAAGATATATACTATTATTACATAAAAATCACTAATATTAATAAAAATTAAAATTATATTTATTTAAAAATTAAAAAAAAAATTAAAAAAATATTTAAGTATGTATAATTCTGCTATCGATGTTAGCATTAATAAGTTAAATAGCAAAATTTTCTTAAATTTTATGATTGATTTAATATAATAAATATATATAGTAATTTTAAATCATACTAATTTTGAAGCTGGTTTGGAATAATTTACATAAAATTTATAGCAAGTTTGGATTAAAGCTGCTATTCTGTTTCTGTGCATTCCTACCCTTAAAAAGCATATAGATTCACCAAGCCTAATTCTATTTAAACTAATACAATAAGGTGAAATGAAACAAAATTCTCTTGTTATTCAATTTTAATTAATGATCAAAAATAGTGACCATGAGAAAACATTTTTTTTTCATTCCCTCATTTCAATCACTCATTTTGACAATAAATTTATTCTGCCTCACAATATTAATTTCGTTATATTTGATAATTTAGTTGTCAACAAAAGACAAAAGAAGAAAAACGTTGATAATAATTATATGAGAATTAATAATAAATATTGTTTAGGTTTTAAATTTGTAAAGAATTGTTCCCACCATCGTCGACCTTGTTACCTTTTCCATAGATAGAAAGAGTTTGCGAAATGATTCATCCTTTAACCAAAACTAAATGGAAATATTTAATCATATATTTAAATTTTAATTTAGTAGTAGTATTCATTTAGTATAATCTTATAAAGGTGGCTTAATCCTTCCACTTTTATAAATAATAAAAATATTATGACAAGTTAATTACGGGCTGTTTTATTTATATTTTTGAGATTTGAATCTTGATGTTTTGGTTCCCATTTAGATGCCATTTTCAAGAAAATTTTGAGATTCTGTTGGTCCTTGTCTTATGTTTCTATAACACATTGGTGGTAAAATTCTCTTGAAAATGGCAACATAATGTACATTTTGATAAGTAATTTAATTCATTTTAGTTCTTAATTAAAAATAATTTTCAAAAATATATGGTTATTATATTTATTGAAATGTAGATTTAATAAATTAAAGGATCCTATTTCAGTATAATAAAATTCAAAATTTTCTATAATTCACTGATAAGAAAAACAGGACTATTTAAAAAAAATAATTAAAGAATCATTTTATTTATATTAATAAGATAAGGTTTAAGATGTGTAATTATTTAAATAATAAAACAATTTTGGAGTTAAGATCACTATTCAAACATTTATCATTTTTATTTAATTCCCCAATTACCTATTCACAGCAAAAAAAAAAAATGATGTGACATTGATTGATATGTATAGCTCAGATTCTTAAAGTTACCCCGCAGAAATAATACAAAAATATAAATATTATATTATACTTTTCTCTATTTTTTCAATATATAAAAGTAAAAAACTTGTATACTCTGTATATATATATATTTATTGATTTATAATTTCTTTTTAATATATATATATATATATATATGGAGGAAGAGAGAGAAAGAGGAAGAGAGAGAATAAAAATAGATCTTTAATATAATATTCTTTCAATATTTAATATTTGCTGCTGTCTTATCATGTCCAGGGGAGTATTCAATAAAAGTTTTCAAGCTGAAGACATTTTCCATTTGATATTGAAATGGAAAAAGAATGAAGACAAAATATGCGAATTCTCCCTTACGTTCCAATATTTATATGAATGATGCAAACACCAACCAATAGGAAATTTTCAAAAATGGTTCTTGAATATGGAATTAAAAATAAATCAATATATATATATATATATATATATATATATACTATATTTTCTCTTAAAACTAGATATTAAATTAAAAAATAAAGAAAAAATAAATAAATTAAAAAGCAAATTTATCAATCATATCATTATCAATATTATATGAATAATTAGGCCTTATCAACATATGATTAAGTTCTAAAGACTTAATTAGAGAATTCATTTTTATTTTATTTTTTATTTTAAATAACGATTAAGATTGAAAAAATTAATTTCTAAGCAAAATTTCAGTTAGAGAAACAGAATTATTTATTAATTTCTCATGTTTAGGTTTAGTAAAGGAGTATGTTATATTATAGATTCATTCTTTAACTAAAAATAAATATTATCGACCTGAAGTTTTGATTAGATTAGTCCGAAAGTAGTGATGAGGTATAATGGGCGGGGTGGACCTTATGGACCAGCGTAAAGCATGTTATCAGGTTGATCGCAAGTCCAAAATCAGATATTACTTGCGCCTCTTTTTTGATATCTTAGATTTCGCTATGAATAACTCCTATTTAATTTACGTAAAGTTGCACGAAAAACACCGAGTAGAAGGTCCTCTTTTGAGCAGCCTCGAGTATCGTCAACATGTAGCGCGAGGTCTAATAAATAATTTTACATGTAGACAGCGATCAAGACCCACTTTAGTCTCATCTGAAAAGCTCCGCATTGGAAATAAACGAAATTTCCCAGCGCACAACATGAAAAAAGCAGAAAAACTGAAGCGATGCGTAAATTGTGCAAAACGACGCATAGAAAATAGGACACATAATAAATGTGTTATGTGCAATGTCCACTTGTGCTTCACAAGTAAACGAAATTGTTTCGTAGAATACCATAAATAACTATTTATTTTACTAATCTGATAATTTTTATTATATTTTTTGTATTACAAAGAAATAAATAAAATACCTATATAATAATCCTAACACTTTGTTTATTTACTTTTATGGACCATAGGGAAAAATATTTCCCATGAAATTATAGTAAACCTATCAACCCTTCTATGTTTTTCTGGTGATATTCTCTTACTTTACACCCACAATAGCTAAAATATTGTGTTGTATTGGCATATTTAGTCTTGGATATCTTATGGTCCTGTAAGGGTTAATGTTTAATCAATGATTTTGAAGAGGTTTGATCAACAACTTATACTTCTAAAACCTAAATATATTAAAAATTTCAACATGATAAGTACAATTAGTAAAGTCTTTGTGGTTCCTCACACTGCCGATGAATGGCGCTGCGACAATTCGCAGTGATCGGGTTGAAACTAACTTAACCAGGATAGTAATATAGTATATATATGAGAGAAGTCACTTGACCTGTGCCTCTCCTCCACTCCCCCAAAACTCTACGCAAGATCTTTGAAAATACCATTAGTATAGTTCAGGAATGAATTAGATTAACTATCTATGTTCATTTTTAATTACAGAAATTATAAAAATTAACAAATATTTATTTAGCTAAGACAATTAAAAAAAATGTTCTTTATTTAAAAAAAAAATATTGATTAATGAAATTTTAAAAAAAGCCACCTATAAATATATATTATTATATTATATATTATTATATAATACCGTTGAATTATAGTACTAGTCTTAAATTTTCAAATATCATTGTTCTATCCTTAGATTTAAAGCTGTGACACACACCGCTATTATTGAAGTATATATTTACCAGAACCGGAAATACCATTTCAAGCATAAAAGAAATTCTTGCCAATTTTCAAAAACGATGCCAAATCTCTTTCCCAGCCAGAATCGTTAATCGATGCGAAATTCTATTTTATTTCAGGCAAAGTGTAACTGGAGGAGGGCTTCTCTGGGTTACTGGGCTGCAGGATGGACGCTCAGTCGCTGACCCCCCTCGGCTTCACTGCAGTCTGACATTGGCCAAGTGGTGTAGCCAAGGCCAGGCCTTGGGGCCAGGGAAGCGCAGCCACCAGTCAATGCCTTCAATTGTTTACTAAATACTACCGGAGATTCTTCATATACGATTACACAGGCTTTTTTTAATCATTTCCGGTTATGAATTTTACGAAGACAAGATGACATCAAGTGATAAGAGAAAAATGACTATTTTTAACCTTATGTTAAAAGGATTTGAAGAAAAAAAAAACAACCAGTAAAGAGTATTTTTGGATCATTAATGATGGAATGCACTCGTTTCCTTATACTGTTCCTTTAATTTTATCAAAAACTTTAATCTCTAATTTTTTTTTCTAATTTCAAATGATATAAACAAATTTTTGAATTATTGAAATATTGAACGAATGACAAATATTATTTTGAGACCCTTTGAAACCTTGATATAAAAAACATGCTTATACTTTCCACTTAAGTTTTTACTGAAACATCTCCCATAATTTAGAAACGAGAAGGGAGCTTTCCACTCCAAGATCTCCAAATAGACTAGATTTTAAAAAATCCTAAATTTCGAAAAAAAAATTTCTTAGTTTGACTAGGAATTTTTCTCCATAACTATTTTACTAATAATCCTCTACATATTTAATGTAAAAAAATAAAATAAAATAGAAAATACATTAAGGATAAAAAAAGAACATTTAAATAAGTATATATTTATTATTTTCTTAATATCACATTTCTAAAAACCTTCAATAAAAAGATAGTCGAATGTCTAATACTACTTAATTGAATAACTAAAGAAGAAGAAATTTTTTCCATTATATATTTATTAATTAGGTGATAAAATAATTAATCAGAACGCCATGAACTCTGTCTTTCAATTTCGTGGTCCTGAGAACAAGTCCCAGGTCTGAAAAAGGAATTATCTCTAAATAGGTCTATCAAGCCTACGAGATCAAAATTGGAAAACGAATTGAAATAGAGTAGTGGCATCAGATCAAAAAAATCAAAATAACGGTAGAGAAGTTAATTTGTACTGATCATCCAACAACACCTCTACCCCTCATAACGGCCACCAACTTGATAGGCGATGCTCTTTCATAGAATATACAATAAGTCAGAGAATGAATCTGCTATAATTTATATAATAATTGTATAATTACAGATAATACACTTTAAAATATTTAATTTTAATTTTAAAAATATAATTAACTAATAATTTGTTTCTTTTTATATATATTATAAAAAATATAAAAAGTAAAAAAAGAATGCTTATAAGCATTATATATGGAAAAGTTTGTTTGAAAAAGCAAAGCATGAAAGAGATTTTATCAACCAAGAGATGATTGAAATCAGATGCATTTGTTGACTAACAAATCCTCACGGAAAACATTTGGCTTTAATCCACGTTTCAGCAATGTAGCATTTGAATTATAATTCATGATTTTTCCTAAACAATCAATCACATTAGCATTTTATTAATGGTTTACTTGATAGAATACTGATGTTTGATTGAAATATTTGATTATATATTTTAATATTATTTGATTTTTATGAAAATATTTATAAACATAATCATTTTAGTAAGATGAATTTTATATTATAATATTTTTTTGGTCATAATTAATAAAATATTTAATTCTATGTAAATTTGTATTTTAAAGTTAATAAATAATAATAATTTCAGTAATATACATTTTTCAATATATATTTCACAACAACAATAGGTAATTTTTAAAAGGTGATATAATTTTACAGCAAAGAAACCATTCAGGTAATGTTTTGAATTTTTGAAAAGAGTCAAATACATTTTCGATTCAATAATTATTAAATATTATATTTAAATTTAAATTTTGAAATAAACTACTTATATAAAATAATATGTACTCAGTTATTTTAGCATAATATTCTACCCTATTGCTCAAAATAGTATAATTACTTGTTTTTGACATGCTTAGATAAAAATAACTTATTCTAAAAACACTTCGTCTCACTTTCCGTTGAAAAGAGGGAAAATATAAGAAATTGGAATTCAAATACTAATATGTAAGTTGAAAGATTAATTGAAAAAATACATGATATTTTGTTAAGCCAATAAAATATATTCATGTGAATATATAGCAAGGAGACTACTACTACTACTACTACATTAATTTGAATTGACTGAGTGGATTATTACTTGATGAAAAATGGATTTATTAATAATATTGAGAATTAGTATTAATATTATCTTGTAAAAATTGTGTTATTATTATATTATTATTATTATTATATTAAATATTAAATTAGAATTAAAAATAAAATGATAAGAATATATTGAAACAAATTTAATAATCCTGGAATATTGAGATTTTTTAATATTAAATTTCTACAAAAGGTTCAAGGCAGCAAAGAAAAATAGTTTTTGTAATATTCGTTTTTAATAAAATTTTTTACTTAAAAACGATAAAGTATAAAATATGATAAAAATTTATTTAATTTAATTTTAAAGTATAGAATAGTATGAAAGATACGTGATATATTATTAAAATATATAGATATGTATCTCTCTATGTCTTAATAATTATTTATTTAAATAATTACTTTCATGTTACAGACAATAGCTAAGGCGATGGGAAAATGGAGAAGTTTAGATTAATTAATTGTCCACATGTCTTGGAATTTTTTTTTGCTAATTATATTTCACTTAATGTGCAATTTTTTTTACAAATTGTTTTTTTAATAATTCAACTGCCGCTTTTAATGCAGTGTCTGAGTTGATTCATACCAATTTCAAACTTAATATAACAATTAAGTTCAATTGGTCAAAAAAAATGTTTTTGCGGTTTTATTGTTAATTTCATTAATTGTTTTTTTTAATTATGAAAGAAAATTAATAAATTTAGAATTGTCAATTTTTTGATATTTATTGTTTATTTTGTAATTTTAGATTTTATGAGAATGGATGGATGTATATATTGGTTAATGGGGTGAAGAGGGTATGAAAGAGGTTCGTCCCTTTTTAAAATGAGTTTTCGTTATTTATTGACTTTGTTTCAAAAATAGCCTATGAAATGAATAAATCAAACAAGTTTTATTGTTTTTTTTGTCTTAAAAGGTGAATGAGGGAAGACGAGTATTTATAGGATGATATTCTTCAGCTTTTAGTCGAACAAATTTATAATTAGTGTATTTATCTATCAATTAATGAATATTTCAGAGGATAATGTGAAAAATTACATAAAAATATCTTTGACTATTGTACATTATACAAGTCGGTGGCCACTTAAGCGGGGTTGAGGTGTTCTATGATCAGTAAAACAAATCCTTGAAAAATTACATAAAATAAAATTAATAAAATAAAATTGTATGTTGATATTTTAGTAAATGAATGGCAATTTTCAATTAACAAAATTATAGGTAAATAGTTGTTCAAACGGCATTCGGCCCTTTTTATAGGTAGACCGAAGGCTCCGCCCTTTGTTCCTCCCGAGTCATAAAGTATATATAATTAAAACCTCTTTATCAGAGAGAAATATTATTTAATTTCATTTTTGGATGTACAATATATCAAACTTAAAATAAAATTTAAAATTAAACTTAAAGAATATACATAATAATATGTCGGCAAAGGATTTATAAAGTTTAATTTATAAACAAAACAAAGTTTTAGATGATATCAAAGAAATTCTACAAGTTTTCAAATTGCGAGATAAACTTTATGATAATTTATAATTAGGAAATTGCAATACTTTTAAAGTTCTAATTCACCGGTTATCAGCTCAAAGTAAATTTATTAAATTTAAATGTTTTAAATACTGAAGAGGCACTTTTTAACTGAATCCATTTTTAATTGAAAGAAAATAATATTGTAGTATTATTTTAATAAAAGATGAAAATCGATAGCCGTGGCGGGTGATAATAGAAAAGCATTTATAATCATCTGTCAAAGGAGAAAAAGGGAATGAAATGACTCCGATTTCATTTCAAATTTCAACCGTTGAAACAAATGATATTTTAAAGGTTTGTTGGTTTAATCTGAAATTACATTCGTCATTACATCAAGACAGTTATAATTACTTTGTTTAAAACAAAACCTGTTTTTTTTAATTATCTGTGTAAATATTATTTTGATTTTTATGTTTATTTTCATAAATTTTTATATATTATGTCATATAAATAAATAAATGATATATATGTATGTGTATATTTCAATTATAATTATTATTTTTTCAATCTATCTCAATTTAATCAATGTTTGGAGTTTCATTTAATTTCACTTTATAATGTTATAGGGAATAAAAAAAAAATAAAGTAAATAAAATTTAATTAATCTTATTGATTTCATATTTGATGAGTGAGATTATAAAAATGTATCTCCTTTTTAAGAAATTAAGTTAAATTAATAAAAACAAATATCTGACATTTGTGTGTACGTCCTAAGAAACCCACCGTCTAGTAAGTTGGTTGCCGCCTAAACAAGGTAAAGGTGTTGTATAATCAGTACACGGGTCCTTCCTTCTTGATCGGAGTCTGCTACTTTTTATTTCAAGAAACTTACCAATTTCGATCTCATAGGTTGGGTGGACCTTGTTCTCATAGACCAAAGCTAGAGAGATATTCACTTGTCAGTCTTGGAACCTGAACCAGGATCCAGGAAGTCAAATGTGTTAGCTCCCAGACTGCATGGCGTCATGTTAAATTAATTTTTAAATATAAGTTTTTTTTAAATATAGGTATATACCTACACTGATTAAGAATTGATCAAATACTTAATATAAATGTATATATATATATATATATATATATATTTATACATATTTCGCTAATTGTTTATGAATCATTTTGGGAATTTACCGATCCAAACCGCAAATGATGTATACACATTTGAAGAATTTGCTTTCTTCTTGTATATTCATCGTTGTCTGAGTCAATAAATAATTGTAAAAAAAGAGAAGAATCCTTGTATTTTTCTTTCATTTATAATTATAAACAAAGTGGATTAATAATTGTAAGCATTCACCGATATTTCAAGGTTTTAAAGAATGTTGCAATTATATAGATGATATTATTTTTATAAAATTAGATATATATATATATTTATATAATAGTTAAGAAATTCTTTTTTTTAATTGCTTAAGTATACTGTCAGTAAATTCATATAAAATAGCATCATGAAAAATGAAAGATAAAAGTTTGTGGACATATCGTATAAGCTGACTGCCTAAGAAGATATTAAAGATATTCTAAAAGGAAAATGGAAAAAATTGGACAGGAGAGATAGAAATAAAAAAGAACAAGAGAGAGAGAGAAAAAAAAGAAAGAAATATGGTTGTGAATTAGAGATGGGGACGGTTGGAGTGTTGGGAATTAAGGAAAAAAAATATTAAAATTGCAAACTAAAAAACATGAACACACATTTTCTATGTGAAAGCAATGACAATGTGAGAGACAGGAGGTGATCAGGTGGATTGTATGAAAAATAAAAAGGAAGGGGAAAAGATCCAACGAGCTTAATAAAAATAGTAATATCTTCTTTTCTGACAGTTTAACTTAGGTATATGTATATTGAAAAGGCGAATGAAGTTCACTAAACTCACTTTATACGTATATAAAATAAAAAAAAATATATTTTTAGAAAATAAACAGATTTTGTATATAAAGGAAGAATGAAATGAATTAATCAATTAATCAATTCATATAGAAAAAGATCATGCCATTGATTTATATATCAGTTTTTAAACAGAATACGGTTAGTGATTTTTATTTAATATTTAACTAGATAAATAAAATATTATATAGGAATCCACACCCTTATAAAAATATAGATATAACATAAATATAAATAATAAAATAAATAAATATAATAACTTTTATCAGTATTGATTTTTTTTATTTTTCAGTTTTTCAAGAAATAAATTATATAAATTATATTTTTTTTTAATTATAAAAATAATTCTTTAAACAAAAAATCTGGAGTGTCTCCACTCGACTATCTCGCAATTTGAAGTGGATTAAATAACATATATTATATTTTAATTAAATTTAATTAATAAAGTTATAAATTAAAATTAATAAATAATATCTATTAAACCAGCGCGTGTTTGACTTTTTGTTGATGGCACCACGTCACGTCCTGACGCGTGATTAGCAGCCAACGTGTTAAAAAATAAACTTTCAGCCATTCAATCAAGCTGAAATTCTATATATAGCAGTTTTATACAATTTTTAATCATGTGAAAATTTATTTTTAC
Source organism: Labia minor (assembly GCA_963082975.1). Classification (NCBI taxonomy): domain Eukaryota; kingdom Metazoa; phylum Arthropoda; class Insecta; order Dermaptera; family Spongiphoridae; genus Labia; species Labia minor. The sequence goes on along the minus strand of OY720347.1, from coordinate 25,105,766 downwards.
GGTCATTTTAGAGGAAAAAAAATCAAAACGTCGTAGGTAATTTCGCGATCGCAATGACCCTCTTCTGGTTGAGTTACATTTCTCAAAAGTTGATAAAAAACTACGAATTTTGAATAATGCCCGTATACTAAATTTCATTATTCTAGCTCAAACCGTTTTTGCGTAATCTTGTCTATATACACACATGCACACACAGACACATTTTTCTCAACCTTAGTGAAAATGACTCAGGGACATTCAAAACGTATAAAAACATCAAACTCTCGACATCGAAAATTTTCGTGATCACAAAACTATCTCTGGCGAGATAATAAAAGAAAATAATTCTTTTAGAATATCATTTCTAAAATACAGATATATATTTATGATTTCTTCTTGGGACAATTAAAACAATACTAAAGAAAAATAGTTATTTTATTAAATATTTTGAAAGAGCACTGGAACTGATGAAGTAAAGAAACGACTATATTTGAGATCTGAGTATTATCTTTTCGGATCTAGGTATCTTGTTCTAATTACTGAAACATAAAATTGTCTAATTATTCTACAACGCTAAATCATATTGCAAATGAAAAGTAGATAATTAAATATATATAAATATAATTATATTAATAAATAAAAATTTACAATTTAAATTAATTTCTAAATTTTTTTTCTTAAAGTCTCCTTGGTAGAAATTTATTGATTGATTTTATTTGTCTATGAATGGTCCATATTGAAGAAAAGTCTTTTCTGAGAGGGTTCAAATGCTTTTTCCGTGAAAGCCAGATCTCGGTTCAGACTCCCCTTTGTGCTTACTGGATTAACGGCCGAGTGACACCCATCAACGGCGCCAAGATGCTCTGTGACAAAAGCCCCTCTCCCCTCCATGCTTTTTTCCATTCTTGATTCTTCTTTTTCACCACGAGGTCATCAATTCCAATTTGTTTTCAGCTTTTTTTCTCCCGAATCTCTTTTTCTCATAGAGTCCACGGTTGGTTCGACAAGGGAACTGACGTCAGTCCTTTCCGGTTTCCTGGCCTATTCTCCTATTGGAAATCTAATCACGTTCCGTCTACGCTCATAAATATGCCTCAAATATGCATATCATTTTCAAAGGACAATTCCAGAGGTGTAGCAACCCATTTGTTTTTGTCTGCTCTGTTAAAAAAGGATCACCCTTAAACAAAAAATTGGGACAACATTCGGAAGATTATCTACTTTTCATTTACGGATAATATCTTCCTATAACTAGACATTGTTTTAAGACAATACCCTGTCATGAACAAATCCATTTCTTGATTCGACATAAACAATTCACTTTTGTTTACATATACATAATATTAATAGATGTTAATTTATGCCTAAATAAAAAATAAAATTTTATTAAATAATGTATAATTTTTTAAATTAAACTTTTTCAATCTGCACATACTTGAAAATTGAATTGCTATTTTATTTATTTTTAACTCAAGTCTAAAAAATATAATAATAAATAATTACTCTAATGTTAGTATGCTTAATAATTTTAAGAAAATATTCATTAACCATGAGATATAAATATAATTTATCTTTTGGAGTAGAAAAATAAGAATATAATGGTATACTACTGTCATACTCTCTAATAAATCTTTTGTTTATTTGCCAATAGGATAATTGAGATGGATGGAATACATTTCAGTGTTAGTGGGATGTAAAATATAAAAAAACAATTTTAAATAAATAAATAACAAACAAACAAATGAGATTTCTTTGTTTGATTAATTGTAAAAAAAGTTCTCCTTTCTGCAATCAAAATTGAATTTATATATATATATATAAAAATCTCTACATCATATTAGTACCTTTGATCAATTTAATTTCACTTACATATATAATAAATGTTAGAAAAAATGAAGATTATGTGATCTATTCAAAACAATTTGAATTCGAGGGAAAGTTTAAATTTTAATAGCTTAAAAGTGACCTATAAATAAATCAAATAATATCGAACAAAAAGAAAATAATTAGGTTTCAAAAAAAAAAAAAAAAAATAGTTGCTTTTAATAATGATTAAGAAATGAGATTATTTCATCAGTCCATAAGTAGAAATCTGTCGACATAAAAGGCAAGAAGCCCTGAGGACAGCACCTGCTAGTCAAGCAACTGACATTTGCTTAAGAACTCCAAGTTTCTATGAAATAAATTAAAGTATCTATGTTTAAATTGTATCTTTCTATTCGTATTAAAAAGATTTCATTAAGATTTCATGTTTATATACTTAAATTTCAATTCATAGTTATAATTCATCATATTTACATTCATTTATTTTTTTCATTGTTTAAGGATGTATAAGCTTTTAAAGCTATTTAAGGTTCTTTGAAAGGTAATTGTTACCACCACCATGCACTATACTATGAGGATAAATGATATGCCAACAGATAATTAGAAAAATTAAAATAGAAAGAAACAAATAGATAATTAAATAAAAGGTAAACACATAATTAAATTACCACAAAGCAAATAAATAAATAAATAATGGCATTTTTGCTTAACCCAATATCTAGAAAGAATTTGAAAAGTGTCTTATAATATGATATATTAAAAAATGAAGTAAATAACTTAATTAAATAATATATAAGAATATTAAAGAAATCTTGCAAGTTTTTATTCAAACTAAAAAAAAGCTCAGAATTTTGTACATTCTATGAATCTATCTATCATCTAAACAAGATAAAGATGTTATATGATCAGTACACCAGTCACTTTTTATTGATTTTCTTGATCAGAGGTTTTTGAGACTTTTACCCGAAACCATGAGGTGGGAAGACAAAGGTGCCCCCCCTTCATACTGCCAGGCGTCTTCTTTTAAACTAATAGTAAAGTAACTATTTTTTTAATTAATAAAATTTGAATTATTTTATAAAAATCATATATTATGTTATAAATGAATTATGTATTTGATATTTATGTGATTTAACATTGAATTTTCTCTTTGATATTGTTTTAATGAATAATGTATTTATTTTATTATTCAACAATTTATGAATTTAAAAATAAATTATGATTTACAAAATTTTTCAATGTATATTAGTATTATATTATATGTATATTTTATTTTTCCATTTTATTTTATAAGTTGAATCATTTGATCTCTTTTTCTTACCTAATTAATTCATATACAATCTATCGCGCTGTTTGGGTCATTTTGATTGGGGAGGGGCAGGTTATTGCCATCGAAAGAGGCGCCGGCGACGGTCAAGAGCTTCCCAGAAATGCACACCCTTTTGGCTCAGTGCCCGTTTCTTAAATACTACTCTATTCCTTAAAAAAAACAAATCAAAGCATGCTTGTATTTATTTTTTCTTTTACTTTCTTTTAATATGAATAATAAAATAAACAATAAAAATTAGTCAAAATTTCTCCTCAATCATCATTCTAAATCAAAACAAAAGAAATACCTCTATTTTGTAATTTTTTTTTTTTTTTAATTAAAATAATTTAGCAAAGTTTTAGTCGTAAATAATTTTTATGTCTTACCAGGACAAAGATAAAAAAATATCACAAAAACTTTAAGTAATTTCTTAAGAAACATAAATATAGATATATATCAACAAGAAATTATTTAAAAAGAAAAATAAATAAATATAAATTAAAGCGTCACTTTGGAATTAAGTCCAGGTGTACACTTGTAAAAAGATAAGGTGAAAAAATATTTTATTATATGAGAAAGAATTTCAGTATAAAAGTCATGTGAAGAAAAGTTGGATTAATTTGGTAGACTGAAGGCCTTCGACCCCATGCCAATTCCCAATTAAAGAATGAAGGATGTGAAACTCAGCTTTCCAGCTGAAATTGACAGCCAGTCCCATCACGATGACATAATCCAATGGTTACTCGCCATATTTATTCTAACAAATGTTTTTGTTGTTGAATTTTACTTATTAAAGAATTATAATTCCTAGAAATGTGGTAAATATGTCTGACTAAAACAAAGGTATTTAAAATACTTTTATGATGTTTTTATACGTTTTGAAGGTTCCTGAGTCATTTTCACTAAGGTTGAGAAAAATGTCTATGTGTGTTTGTATGTAGACAAGAAACGGTTTGAGCTAGAATAATAAAATTTGGTACATGGACATTATTCAAAATTCGTATTTTTCTATCATCTTTTGAGAAATGTAGCTCATGCGAAAGAGGACCATTACCTACCACGTTTTCATTTTTTTCCTCTAAACTTTTTTTTTTTTTATTTTCCAATTAAGTTTTACATCTGCCCTTTCTTTGGGCAACAATAAATCGTTTACAATATATTTACAATATAATGAAAAGAAGAAATAGGGAGTATTAGGAAGTACTCGGCTCGGCTATTTGCCCGAAAGAGTAGGACGGGAGGACATCTCTCAATTTAGGGTTCAGTGAAAGAAAGAGAAGGGAATAGGACCATTACCTACCACGTTTTCATTTTTTTCCTCTAAATTGACTGTAAAAATAAAGATAGAGGTTTAATATTTTTTCACATAATTAAAAATTGTATAAAACTGCTATATATAAAATTTCAGCTTGATTGATTCGCTGAAAGTAGCGGAATTAATTTATTAACACGTTGACTGGCAATCACGCGCCAGCAAATGTACCTAATCAACAAAGAGCCACACACCCGCTTGTTTGATAAATATTATATATTAATTTTAATTTGTAATTTAATTAATTAAATTTAATTTACATATAATATATGTTAATTAATCCAATTCAAATTTGCGAGATAGTCGAGTAGAGATACTCCAGATTTTTTTATCAGATATACTTACATATCATATTTTTGAAGATTAATTTTACATAAGGTTTCAGGTTTTACCTATTCTTGGTTTATGTACTTTTATTTTTAAAAATAATAAATGAAATAAAAATATCTATCAATATTTAACCTTATACTTAACAAGTTCCTATGGATATATTTAATAAAATTCTATACAATAATAAAAAATTGTTTCTTTAATTTATAATTAGTTAAAAAGTTGTTGAGTAATGCAGAGTAATTATTATTATTTTATAAATCATAATCATAAGTATTTTTAAAACCATTTATTATTATTTTCAACTTTTAATAGATTCTTTTTTTCATTTTCTCTTTTTTATGCTTAAACTTTATGTAAATTTTATCTTTGTTTTGCATAAAATGAGTATAATTTAAAAATTAATAAAATCACGAAATATTGAAATTTATTCAAGAGTTGTTTATTGAAAATATATTTAAAAAAATAATAATAATAACACAAAAAGTAATTGAAGTTTTCATATAAAATTGATTTTAAATTTATTATCTCTCCATTGAATCATGGGAATTGTTCTTTATTTATAGCATGCCTTGAATTATTCTGACCAATGATTGATTACCTATTTACAAATTTATAATACTATACTATATATTGAATAATAGTAAAAAATGTTTAGTTTATTAAATGATTTATTTTTTAAATTAATTTTTCCTGTATAATTATATTATATATAATATCACACACATAATTTTTTATTTATTTATAGATTTATATATATAATATACAAATAAATAATACATAATACATAATTTTTGTGATAAATCATCCTTTTAAAAAAATTATAATTAATTTAAATTCAGACTTAAAATAAAATGAAGGAAATTTTTTGTTCTGATTTAATCGACATTTTCTGAAACCAGGTTTCTGAGACTAGGTGGCCCTTTTTAAATAAATATATTTGCCAAAATTAAAGATTTTTCTCATTTGAGTAAGATTATTATATAATAATTCATATAAATTAATTACTTGAGCATACTAGATTCATTTTTACCGACCGGACCGATGATAGGAAGGGATGGTATTGTTTTCACACTAAATTTTATTTGTGGAGATTTTTACATCTCTCCCCACGAATCTTGCATTTTGTTAACAGAAAAAAGTATTTTTAGCATGATGTCTGTCCGTCTGTCCGTCCGTCTATGTGTCCGTATAGACGTGTACAGCTTGAACGGCTCAACGGATTTTGATAAAATTTGATATATTTACTTAATGCATCAGTAGCATGAATTCATCAACTTTTGGTGTATATCCGGAAACCGGAAGTGGTAGTTTACAAAGTATTATTTTATATCCATTGTCTCAAAATATTTCACTTAAAATTTAGTAGTAATTAATAATTGATTAATTACACTAAAAATAAAAGCTAAGATAATATAATTTAGTCATTATAATTCAAGTTTTAAAAATATTTTTTTTGATACTGATATATATATATATATATATAATGTTGTTTGGAAATTAATTTATTTCAAATCGTCGTTCAGTTCTGAGCCTGGCCACAGCTCATTTTTTAATTAAATTTTAAATAAAATATTCCAATTGTAACCAGAAAATTTCTTTTATAATTGAAAATGTTTTGTTCACGTCCAAAAATTAAAATGTACCTATATAAATAAAAAAGAATAGTCAGTATTATACAAGGTAAAAACAAATACAAGTCTTTTTTCAAGTTGCTAATTTATGTGCGTCCACTGACATGGGAAGTATTTATCAAACAACTCCCTTTAAAACAAGAGTATAAAGCTCCCTTAAGGATAATATAAATCTTATTCTTTATAATAAATTCATATATTTAATCCTAAAAGGAAATTTAAATAACTATTCTTTATTAACAATAAATTATAGAGTCAGGAAAGAACATAAAAGCAAGAAAAAATAAACTTCTTTATCAATAATAAAATTAAAAACATTTATCAAAAGATCTAGAAAGTTTGGACTTAATGTGTTTGAAAAAATGTACCTAAATATTTATATATATATATTATATCGTACAATACTTATACATGATTGAAAAATTGTTTTATAATGCAAGGTTTGATCTATTCAATTTAAAGCTGCTATTAAACTAGTAATATATCATTTTAAGAAATTACTTTGGTTTTTGATACAAAGATAAATGGGCATTTTCTCTCATGGGTGTTTATTTTAACAGTTTGTGAGAAATCCAAGATTTTAAAGTTGATCTTTTACGTCTACACTACTATAATTGATTACTTTTTGTTTTTAATCAATATAATAGAATTTATTTTATTTTTTTATTTTTTAATATTTTATACTGGGAAGTAAGAATACTTCTAAATGTCATAAAAGTTGGAGTGGATATTAAATATAAAATTCATTTTAATAGAAAAATTGTATATTATTAAATAACTATTAACCCCAAAAAATACTTTAAATAGTGCATTCATATTTTTAAACAAAGATAAAAGTTTGACCTTTTTAGTGTAAATAAATTATTTGATAAAATATGAAAGTCAAATATTTTGTATTTTTGTATTTACTTATTTATTCTGAAGGTGTCCTTTGCCAATCCCTCAGTCGAGATTTTAAATAATTAATTTTACTTATTTGCGTTGAGTTGAAATTTTGTTTTTAAAATATAATCATAAAAGGACCAAATTATAAGTACCAGAAAATTAACCCGACTTAACGGGTATGTTTAAACGCTTTTTATTAACTTGACATTTCTGTCTGTAACGTTAATAATTTGTAATTGGATTTTAACCCACTTCTAGTTAAGCGATTTCGCTCAAATTTAAAACGCATATAATAATATTTAATTATTTACCTACTAATTACCTAAGCTTTATTGTTGAGTATATGTAAAGGATAATATTCAAGGTTTAATTAATATTTTATTTTCTATTTTTTAGGGCATTTTTGAAAAAGTTTTTTTTTATTTATTTATTAAGTTATAATTACCAAACCTACTTAAAATAAATTTAAACATTCATACCCAAGTATTTAATATTTTTTTCTAAATTAAATTGTAATGAATTTTAAATTAAAATAAAATAATATATAATGTTTCGATATTTAAACATTACTATCTTCAGAATGATATCGTTCTATGAGACAGTCGCATTAGTAATATTGATAATTATGATAAACTGTTATTTTAGGTAAATTACTGAAATATTTTTTCTACATTTTCAACTAATAATATTTAAATAAAATATGTTTGAAATTTATTTCGAGGTTTTCTTTAATCCATGATAATATCCTTCAACTTATCTATTGTCAGTTATCCCTCTAAATATTTATGATAATTTGACATTTATTCTTTACCGGATATAATTCTTATATATTATTATAAGAATAATAATCTGAAATAAAAGTACAGAGCAATTAATCAAATGTTAGATTTAGGTAGAGATAGAATTAAATCGATTTTTACTGTTCATTAAAAAAAAAACAAAAAACTTAATGAATAATATTTTTATATATTAATCCTTTAACGTATTATTACCCTTAAAAAGTTTATTTAAAACACAAAAGCGGAACTGGAAATAATAATATGTTCATCACCTCAAGGAAGCCAAAAATTGTTCTATAATAGGCATGTGGTGGTGGTGGGCCTAGCGACCTTAGCCACTTCTCCGAGATAAGAGGTCTTGATGGGTTCAGGGCTCTGAGCTTATAAATAATCTCATAGAATATTTATGTCGCTCTTAATTATTATTTATATACTTATCGGTGGCTAGATTAATCATTAGAATAAACATTTCCGCTGTTTATTGTAAAGTGTACACCATTCGGGTAGCCATACACAAACAGTTGGGTTCCACTGAGGTTCTCCTTGTTTCGGGGGAGGCTTGTTTATATGGCGTTGAGGGTGGCCCCAGGCGTTATCGATCCAAAACATGAGCCACCCGGGGGCGGTAGTCTGGCTCCCCTTAATCTTTCGAATTTCAGGGGGTGCATATTTGTTTAAGTGTCTGGTTCAAGAATTCGGCAAGAAAGCTTTTCAATGATTTAACATAATAAAACCTTTATTCGAAATAGGTTTCAGGTTTAGAAATTGCCACCCATCATTCATTCAAAGTGAAGTACCAATTTACTATCTTTTCCTTTTATTTTTACTTTCACTTATGTATAAGTATTTATATTTTTTTAAATATAAATATAGATATGTGTCAGAGGGAGTGTGCGGATAAAAAAAAAATCTGGAGTATAACTCCACTCGACTATCTCGCAAATTTGAATTGGATTAAATAACATATATTATATTTAAATTAAATTTAATTAATTAAAATTAATAAATAATGTTTATCAAACCAACGCTTGTTTGGTTCTTTGTTGATGGCACCACGTCACGTGCTGGCGCGTGATTGCCAGTCGACGTGTTGAAAATTTAATTCCGGTACTTTCAGCGATTCAATCAAGCTGAAATTCTATATATAGCAGTTTTATACAATTTTTAATTTTCAATCAAAAACTAACAAACATAATCTTTATTTTTACGGTCAGTTTAGAGGAAAAAAATAAAAATGTGGTAGGTAATGACCCTTTTCCGAATGAGCTACATTTCTCAAAAGTTGATAGAAAACTACGAATTTTGAATAACGCACGTGTACCAAATTTAATGATTCTAACTCAAACCGTTTTTGTGTAATCTTCTACATACACACACGCAGACATTTTTCTCAAACTTATTGTTAGTGAAAATAACTCATGAACCTTCAAAATTAAATTTTAAATTTAACTAAAATTATTATTCAATATTTTAATTATTATTTAAATTTATTAATGTAAATATTAAAAATAAATGTTTTAATTTCAAAATTAGTCAAATTATTGAAAAGTGTATAATTTTATATTTTTAGGTTGTATTTGTTTTGTTTTTTTTGTCTTCGATCATATTATACTTCCACCACAAATAAAATTTGTAATTAGATATTTTTAAATTTTAATCTAACTATTCTATTATAATTTTAAGTTAATATCGTATTCCTTTAGTTGTTTCAATCCTTCAAAGATTGATGAATCAGGTATTAATGCAGTGTACTTTGTTCTGATTTAAGATCTACTTGACTAGAGAATAATGGCTCTTGAATTAATCAGCCGTTCTCTACTTCCTTTTGTCTGTTTAGGATTTTAAACGCACTCGCTGGAGATACAACACGTGTATTTAATTAAACCTTTTCTAGGTCTGGTTGGAAATAATTACCATCGCTTGCCAAGGAGACCGCCCGAACTATAATACACGCCACATATAACTGAACGAATTTTAAATCATCCCTTTCGTAAAGCGAGAGAAAGAAAAGGTGGGAGATAGGCAATTCGTGAATTCATAATATCAACCAGAATTTGATCTGGCAACTCAACCTCGGGGTTAATAAAGATCTATTCATTTAGTCAAAATAATTAATGATACGGTGAACAGATTTCAATTGATACAAGGAAAATGACTAATTGTATTCATTGTTTTAAAATATAATTTTTATTAAAAATAATTTTTTGATTTTTACTATCTCGCCAGAGATAGTATTGCGATCACGAAAATTTTGGATGTCGAGATTTTAATGATTTTATACGTTTTGAAGGTTCCTGAATCATTTTCACCAAGGTTGAGAAAAATGTGTGTGTGTAGACAAGATTACGCAAAAACGGTTTAAGCTAGAATAATGGAATTTGGTATACGTAGTTTTCTATCAACTTTTGAGAAATGTAGCTCATTCGGAAGAGGGTCATTATCTACCACGTTTTGATTTTTTTTTCTCTAAACTGACCGTAAAAATAAAGATATATGTTTGATAGTTTTTCAAATGATTAAAAATCGTATAAAACTCCCATATATAGAATTTCAGCTTAATTGAATAGCTTTAAACATTGCAAATCAAGCGCCAGCACGTGACGTGGTGCAATCCACAAAGAGCCAAACACGCGCTGGTTTAATAGATATTATTTATTAATTGGAATTTATGATTTAATTTATAATTTAATTTGAATTCAATTCAATTTAAATATAATATATGTTATTTTATCCAATTCAAATTGCGAGATTTTTTAATTTATATTTTTGAATTAATATTAAAAAGAATGTTGATGTTAATTATTATAATAAATGTTAGATAATCACAGTTTAACACAAAATATTAAAAAATAAAATGGATATAATCGGGGGTATTGAAAAAACACTCCTATTTTATGCAACCACCAAAGCTTTGCGTTTTATTTATTAATACCTACTATGCTAATAAAGTAAGATAATTGTATACATAAACTAAGGGTGATATCTTATTAAACCTAAGTAAATATATATATATATATATATATATAGTAATTTTTTTTATAGTTATTTTGTTTTTATTGATACTATCCCTTGGTAGAGATAAACAAAGTATCATTGAACAATACGATAACCTAGAAAGAGTAATACTTTTCTTTAGAAATAAAGATAAAAAGAAGAAAACGAGCCATTCCTTTTACTCTTAAAATAGTGATAAAACATCAAGAATATCAGATGGAAATTTAATTTTACAAAGACTTCACTTCTGGTTCAAACATCTCCTGATTAAAGGTACTTGGAAATCATTTTTCTTTGAGAATATAATCCCCACTTTAAACTTTAACACCTCATTATATATCAATTATGTAATTCTACTCAGTAAAATCCTAATAAAATTACATTTTGAAAGGTTTCTTTTTAATTTCTATTGATTTATACAATAACTTCTTAGTAGATTGTAAATAAATAAATACTTGTATTAATAACATTGAAGTAAAATAAAAAATAGTTTATTCGTGTGTGTGTAAAATAATTATTTAAATATTTAATCTTTACTTCCTGTCATAATTTTATTTTTATACCGAAATAAGAATGAATTTTTTACCAAAAAACTTATTTTTGTTATTTGTCAAAATAATTTATTACTTTTTTTTTGTTATATGAGAAAAAGGTGTATAAATCACCTTTTTAGTTCTTTCTCCCTCTCATTCTGTATTTCACATATACACACTTTTTTTCCTTTTCTATGAGCATATTTCCCTACATATGGCGGATATTCCTATCCTTTCACAAATAATAAATAGATTACCTATAAATCCTTTATGCAAGAGTTGTTTTCGCTTTGGATGTATTATCTACCGACACACGGAGAATATATATATAAATTATAATTGGTTTTCAAAAATTTATCACTCAACAAAACCGAGGAAGAAGGAAATTTCCTCTAAAATTAAATCATGCACGAAGGATAATGACCTCTTTTCCGGCGTCGCCCACATTTTATGTTTTAACATTCATCCGATGTACATTAAACATATTATCAAACACTAATGACATTCCCTCTGTGTTTAAAGAAAGTGGTAAATTTCTTAATATAATTATATATGTCATCTTATTTGACATTTATTAAAATATTAATATAACAACTTATCTATTGTGCCAATAGAATATATAAATATTATTATAAAATAAAACTCAATATATATATCAAGGAATATACCAACCATATATTAATAGGGGGAGAGGAAGTCCGGTGTTTTAGGTTGTAACGGCATTAGCAAATGAATCTAGTGATTATTTGTTTCGATTCATTACATTATAACTATGTAATTATTATTACTTATCTAGATAGGGTGCAGATTCATGTCCCTTTGCTCAAACAATGTCAATATAGTATACTAAACTAAATGACAGCAACCATATTCCTCCAACCATCCTCATCCTGAGCTACTCTACCATTACATTTTCTAACCTCTACCAATTTCCTCACATCCACCTTTATATTGCCTGTATGACCAAACCAACATGACATGTCTCAATCAATTTTCTATTTAATAAATTTCGCAGCAGCATTTCTCGTCAATCGTTCTATTACATGACATGGTACAAGGATGTCATGCGGTTCCTTTTATCCCATCATAATTAATATAATATCATATTATACTAAGTTAAAAAAAGATAAGATCATTAATTTAATTAATTCTATTTCATTTCATTATTTGGGTTTTTACTACTTTTATAATTTATTTTGTTTTTGTTTTTTTTTGTTCTGATTTAATAACCCCCAATGCGAATAATTAGGATGCATCATGCAATAGTATTTATTAAATCCCTAGTCATGTAAGAAAATTTATGTCAGATTTTTCTTTAGAGAAAGAGTTGTTTTAAAATACCTATTCATGTTTTTTTTTAAATTAATCAATTATCCAAAAATTATTTTTTTTTTTAAGTTGTTAAATTTAATTTATTTTGTTATTTTTTTTTTAATTTCCGATTTATTTTAAATAATGTAAATATTAATGGGAAATTAAATCATATTTTTTACCTAATTATTTATTTTATATTAGGAAATTGTAAATATTAACTTTGTAATTATTTATAATATAAATATTACTCAAGTTAAGTACTTTATTTGAGAATAAATTTCTTAAGAGTGATAATGATTTATTTTTTTATACTTTAACGTATAAGTTTTTTATTTTTCAATGAATAATAATAGATAAATTAAATATTAAAGTAGATATATTTCCGAGAATATCATAATTATTTATTTAAAGTTATGTTTTTTGTTTACATACACATAAATAATAAAATAAATAATTTAGTAAATATTAATAATAATAATAATCAGGATTAATTTTTAAATTCATGTTAACTATTTCATAATGAGAGCTCAGCTTAATTGATTAATTCCAAAAAAAGGATACTGATTAATAATTGAAATTGGTGAATGTTAAAATATTATTACGGTTATTTAAAGGAATATCCTCGTCCGGTTGTAGTTCACCAGTCCTTAACATTTAACTTTTTAATAATTTATTCATAGTTGATAATATTAGATGAAAATATTCCACGTTAAGTCAACAGAATAATACTTAAAAATATTCATATATATATATATATATATCGATTTTGACCTTTTGGATTTAATTAACCCTTTATTTAAAATGAATGAATAAATAAGAGATAAAACTCGTATTAATAAAATTTAGTATGTATTTTTAGCTTGAATAATTAATTTTCTACTTTGTCAATGGCCTGTGGAGGAGGGGAAGTGACAAATTTCGACCCCATATTTACAGATTTCTTTCAGTAAAGTGTTCCGTATTTTCACTTTCACTCTCACCAAAATAGCTACGAATGAGTGAATGCACAACCCCCACGAAAATGGCCGGAGAACTGAACCGATTTAAAGGCCGATGAGTCGAGTATAATGAAGCTTTATTTTCGAGATTTCGAGTGGCTCCGAGTGGACGGCGACGAGTGAAGAAGGTCGGGTGAATCCAGCCGATATGCGCCTTTGGATTTGGACATATGAAAGAGATTAAATAGGCAGTCAATCAGGCTGTTTACTTAGAGAAATTGGGCAGATGAGGAAGTCACCATCAGCGTAATGGCTATATACATATGAATGATGATTCAGAGGAAATCTTCAAACAGCCGAGAAGTTATTGACTCGAGGTTATCAATTGGGAACTCATTAATAAGCCAACATAATAACGTATTTTTTTTTTTTTCTTTTTTCTCTCACCCCTTTTTCTCTGTTTTTTTAAAAATATTTTTTCTAATTTAATAAACATTCTTTAACTTATCATTTTAACAAATAATTAATTAAAAATATTATACTCTATCCCCATAAAAACTTATTCTTAATCTATTTACATATATATTCATACATATATATACTATATGGGCTGAAAAGTCCCGGGATTTTTTAATAGGTGACACTACTAAAAAATGAATGACTCATTTCGAGAAGCTCATCTGTCACTAGTTCATGTATGAAGTATAATGACATTTCGTCCATTCGTTAACACACTATGAGAGGGGCGGGTATTTGTACCCGTTGCGGGTATAAATACCCGCTCCGCTTATAAGTGGCAGTCCCCGCAACGGGTACAAATACCCGCCCCGCTCATAGTGTGTTAACAAGCTACAGTCGTTTGAGTGACTTACTTACCTTCATAAGTAAAATGGAAAAACAGGAATATCGTGTCTTGATTAAACATTGATTTTAATGTGAAAAACTTGTGAACAATCATTGCAGTGGTTGCAGGAATGAATGCTCCTTCGAGAACAATATTTAACCAAGAAGATATATTCCTGTTTCTTCATTTTTCTTATGAAGGCGAAAGTAGTGTCACTCAAAAGAATGTGGCTTGTGAACGAATGAACAAAATGTCATGATACTTCATACATAAACTAGTGACAGATGAGCCTCTCGAAATGAGTCATGTTCATTTTCTAGTGACGTCAACTATTGAAAACTCCCGGGACTTTTCATCCCGTGTAGTATATATATATATGTATATGTATTTACCAAAATAAGAGGTCGATAAATGACAAAGATATCATTGAAAATAGAGTAAGTTGAATCTACCAATCGAAAAATGGCTGATATAGTCGATTTAAAATAACTGCAATGTCACCATATTCTTCTCTCGTTTTTAAACTATATTTTTCAAGATAATGTCATATCTATATGCTTCTCACAAAAAAAATGCCAGCCAATATTTCGAAATATTATGATTTATTATTCCCCTTGTGCCTCATCAATTTTAAGGCATTAAATGAAAATGAAAGAATATGAAGAAAATGTTTTTCTTTTCTTTAACATTGTGATTAATCAAGGAGCAAAGATGATAATAAAAGAATTAGAAACTAAATAGAGTTATACTAAAAATATATATTTTTTAATGGAATTAACTTATTTAAACAGAAATTTCTTTCAATTTCTTTTTTTAAACAAACTTATGAAAAGCAACTTCTCGGTTAATAGGATTGAAAATAAACCTTATAGATAGGTTTTCTCTAAATATTTATTTGGATAATAAATTTTCGGTTGAGTAACATTTGAGTGGAGTCCAAATTATAAAGGGGAGTGAAACAGAAAAAAAATTACAAAGAAATGAAATTTATAAATTATCCATATATTGATACAGAATTTAACTCTTTTATTATATTATATTAAAAATAAAGGACTCTGTTTTCATTTGATTAATCAAAATTTCAATAAATTAAACAGACAATATAATATTAATATAAATATAATAAAGTTTTATTTTTATAATATAAATATATTCAATTTCTAAATTATTATGTAATTTGTCAGTTACAAATATTTCCAATTTATCAATTTTGCCATATAAACATTTGGAATACTAGCAATAGTAAAAAAATAATAATTAAATATATTAAATAAATAAATAAATTACTATTGCTACAAAAAATAAGCGTTTAGAAAATAAAAGGATTATATATTATGAAATTTATTATAATAATCATTTTTAAAAAAATCTTATTGTCTATTCTGAGTTTCCTCCTCCATTTCCTATCTACTCTCAATTGAAAAAAATCAATTAACCAGAAACAGATTTCATTTTTTTCCCTTTTGTTCGCATCAGTTCTCTAGGTGAGATTGTTATCACGACAGCGTCCTTCAAAGGACCACACAGAATCAAGGAACGACCTCAAAGTGAAATTTCCTCTTTTTATTCTGTTGATTCTGATAAAAAAAAATATTGAAAGGGAACATTGTTCCGTTGAGTATTTATTAAAAGTCATTAGTCGTGGTTAATTTAACCTAAAAATACTCCTTTGGAGGCCTGTCACATATGAAAAATATCCGGTTCTATTTGTCAAAATGATCAATTAGAAAATGTAATGGAAAATATTGCTATGTAAATATATTTTAGTAAGATTTAAAACAAAATTGTATCCATATTTGACTAAAAATAATATGTATTGGTTTATGATATAGTGCAGGGGTCGGCAACCTTTTTCAATAGTTGGGTACATTTCTGAAATAATATAACAGGGGTGGGTACACTTTATGATACTTAGAGCCATATTGAAAAATCGAAAATGTTTAAGAGCCTGATCGCAAAAACATTTTAACTTTTTTTTAGTAATAATTTAATATTTTGTAATTTGAATGCGGGCACTTGAAAATGGCTTCACGGGCAACCTGGTTGCCAACCCCTGATATAGTGTATATATATATAACAAATTTAAGAGTATAGGAGGAGCAACCTGCACCTCACAAAATGGCCCTAATTTTAAAAAATATATTTTTCTAATTATAAATTATTAATTAAATAAGTTAATAAAGATAAGACAATTTCAATTATAAATTATTGATAGGTTAGAGTGGGCTCTTCTGGTTTCATTATAACAACATACATCATATTTTTAGATTATGAGTCTCTCACTCTGAATTTTAGCACTTCCACCTTCTCCCCCTCCCATCCCTCTTTCGACGACTTTCCCTGAATTAATAATTTTGCCTTTATTAATATTAAAGATCTTAAGAGTTGAATGACCTAATCCAACGATCATGAATTTATATTTTTTTGATTTTCATTGTTTGAATAATTGTTAATGAATTCAATCTTAAATTAAAATGAATAATTATAAATGAATACTTATATATATATAAGAGGTTAGTGCAGCTGGGTCACTTTCTCATGGCCTCGGGTTAAAGTCCCGGGCCTGGCAAAGGAATTTTCTCTAGCTGGGGTCTATGGGACGGAGTTAACCCAGCATCCGGGATCAAGATTGGGAAGGTACTTGATAAAAAGTAGCGCCTCCGATCAAGAAAATCAAGGTAGAGGTTGATAGGACCCGTTCTACTGATCATAAGACACCTAATTGATATAACCGACGTGATAGGCGTTATCCTTGCGAAGGACGTAAAGAGGTTTTGTTTATATATATGTATTCACATATAAATACATTTCAAATTGTTGTTTTTAAACACTTCATTAATTGATTAATTTGATTAAATTTAAGGTCTCGAGCTGTATGAATATTCATTTTATAATAAATATTATTAATCTAACTTTGTTTTCAACTCATTCTCATAAAAATACTTATATTATTTAGTAGGTATGTAATAATATTTATATTTTGTAATATTTTATGACGAATTAAAAAATTGATTCATCTCTTCAGTCAAGAAAATAAAGCAAATCCCTTTTCTAATGAATTCCTCTTAGGGATTAGACTATTAACAGATTCCTTTGAAACTATTTTGAACGTGGAATGTCCAAACAATGTTTCGCTGCCACATCAAAAAAGAAGCATTGTCAAGTTATTCTATGTTTAGGATTAAAGTAAAAGAAAAATCATTTATTATTTAAAAAAATTCAAAAACAAAATTAAATTTTAAAGAATGCTAAAATTGTTTTTTTTTATATTCTTAAAATTTTATACATACGTATTATTAAATATTTAATTAATAAAATGATGCTCTAATAAAAAAATATCCCTGACTTTGTAAATGTTTTGAAAGGACAGTGATTATCAAGACGGTGGCCAATGAGCGGAAAAGAGGTATTGTTGAGAGTCCCCCAAACTAGATGTGCGTGTAGTATGATGAAATAATCTATCTATGAATCTACCTCTCTATGGTTCTACGAAACGCGAAAGTTTTTGACCGCAGCAAGTATATTTCTCCAAGTGTCCCTATCCTGAGACATAACTATCCAACCTCTACCCTTCCCATATTATCCACCCACCGCGCCCTTTGGTCTTAAAAGCGGACGTTCCCAATCGGTTTCCCCAGAAATATATTTTCGCCATTCTTTCCTCTCCCATTCTAGCCACATGCTTTGCCAATTGCAGCATTACGATTTTATAACCCTAACTATTTCTGGAGAATCATAGACGTTATTGAAATTCATGATGAATTAATAATTAACAAAAATATAAATAATTTTTATTTGTAGAAAAATTGATTAATGAAAGAAAAAATTGGAATTAAATATTTTATTCTTTTTATATATATTACATGAATAAGATCTAAGTTTTAGTTTTAATGTTAATAATTAAAATTAGAAGGATATTCCTATTTGATCAATGTAGGTTGGGGTTTTTTAAAAGTTTTCAAATTGTACAAAATTGTACATTAATTTATAAGATATAACTTATATAACTTTGATTTCTAAATCATAAAAAACATACAATTTATTATTTTATTAATTCTATTAATTTTTTTAATAGATCCAGGTATTTTATTAATTTGGTAAAATGCTCTCTGTTAACATATTCATCGATTATTTATTTATACAATAATGTTCAACCATTTAATAATAAATGTATCAAAACTTTACATACAATTAAGATTATAGGCTTGGCCATGATATATAAAACATTATTTATTATATTATAAAATTTAAATTAAAATACTAACCTTATTTATATATATGACATTTAATCCTGGATATAAATTAAAGATAAATAAAATTAAAAGAAAAAACATTAAAAATATATAAAATTATAGTAGAAAAAAATTTGTACCTAAAAGTAGTATTGAGTGCAAATGTCATGGTGATTCATTGAGAAATATATTTTGTTCTTTAATGGGACTATAAATATAATATTTTTTCAAAAATAAGGAATTTTTATTAGATTGATTATTCATTAAACTAAATTTATTATCTAATTATTAAATGGATTGAAACCAGTTTTCACCCCATTAAAAAAATTAATAAACAAATGCTATATAGTATGTTTGACTTAATTATAATTTTAATTTCCACTGTAAAAAAAAGAAAAAACAAATCAAATCAAAAGTTCGATAAATTAGATATGTTTTACTATCCCAACCATAAAATTCAAATGTTTTCAAAATATAATATTAAAACATCATATTTTATAGCTTAATATAGATGAATTTTTTCTTAAAAGAATAAATAAATAAATATTTTCTAATAAAAGGATCGTTGGTTAACGGAACTGGGATTAAGCAAAGGAATCGTGACTAAGTAGCCCTGACAAAAGAAGGTGTGTCAAAAAGGTAGCCCCCACCCCCACCTACCAAAGTTTCCGGTCAGAGGAAGCGGATGATTCTCTGCATGTTTGGCCTGCTAATCAAAGGGATGGTGCCGAAAAAAATAAGGATCCAAAAACTTTTCTCTCCATCTCTCCATCATTGATTTCTTTCGCATTGCGTGCAGACAGACAGACTTAAAGCTGAACTATCATTAGAAAATTCAATAATACAACATCCAGAAAAATATACTAATGGTGATCATAAATAAATTGATTAGAATTAACACAATAGAAGGGTAATTTAGGATAAATACTAACAAATATTAAACCAGCAGGTGAATAAACCTTGAACAAAAAAAAAACAAAAAAAACTCTCCAACCCAACGGAAATTTATAGTTGTTCATTTATTAAACGAGAACCTAACAAAATCAACAAGTATATATTGGAAAATTATATATTAAAAGAAAAAGAAAATTAAAAAACACATTTCTATTATTTTTTCAAAACTCTTTATGGTTTTGTTTTAGTTAATAATATTAAATATAAAAATTTTAAATGATCAATAAATTATATTTCTATATTTCTTTCAAATTCAATTTTTTTTAATATATAGGCCAAAAAAGAATGGCGAAAATATATATTTGAGGAGAGACAGATTAGAATAAGGAGGTGATGGGTAGATAATGTAAGGAACTTGAGGAAATTAGGAAAGAAGGGGAGTTATATAAATATATATATATAAAGAGGAGTAGCACAGAATAAGGACGTTTGGAGAAATGTGGTTGTTGCGGACAAGAACTTTCGAGTTTCGAAGAGTCACGGAGATAGATAGATTAAATTAAAAATAAAATAAAATAAATAATAAAATTAAAAATAAAGTAAATAAAAAATAAAAACTAATTATAAAATTCTGGAGTGTCTCCACTCGACTATCTCGCAAATTTGAATTGGATTAATAAACATATATTATATTTATAAATTAAATTTAATTAAAATTAAATTATAATTAATATTTATTAAACCAGTGCTTGTTTGGCTCTTTGTTGATGACACCATGTCACGTGCTGGAGCATGATTTCCAGTAAATCTCTGGCGAAATAGTAAAAATATATATTTAAAACGAGAAATTCATCTAATGGCTACAATAGAAAATGAATGGATTAAATATATTACAAAATATCTAGAATTATGTTATCTTTAATAGAATTTCAAATGAGATTTTTAAAGTATCGTATCTTTTTTCCAAAGAAAAAGAATTGATTTAGATTTTGAATGTAATCTCATTTTACTGTTTATTTTATTTTATTTTATATTTTTTTTTTATTTCTTTTTCCGTCTCTATTTTCTTAGAAACTCTCGTCTATCTATTTCGGCCAACTCATCACAAGGGACACGAGTCATTTTCGATCTTCTTCGAGTAGGGAAATACTTCAAACGAAATGGATCTCAGGGATTTATAGATATTTTCAATATGTTTTTTTTTATTTTTATTTTGAAATAAAAATATGAAAATTAAAAGTTTTCTATAATTTATGGAAAGTGATTTCAATTTTTTTTTTTTTTTTTGATATATTTATTAGAAAAGTAAAATTGAAGAAAATATAAATTTTATAATAGAACTGATGACGGTCACAAAATATTTGAATGAGTGAGCTATTCACTAATTTTAATTAAACTAATTTTATTTTTTCGTCATTTTAGCTATCAAATATTATTAACATTCACATTTATATTGGTATATGGATATTTGAATGATTAATTTTCAACATAGGTTTATTTTCGAAATTCGGGTTTAATGGATAAAATCATCTCTTCTAAAAGATACAAAAATCATTTCCGGTTAAAAAAAACATTTGAATGAGTGAATTTTCCACATTAAAACCTATTTTATTTTTTCCATGAAGATGAGTTTAGTGTTTATAATTATAAGCTTAAAAAAGATGAAGTTTTTTCGGAAATGAAATTGGCGAGAAAGTATTTTATATTTTTAATATTTTCTATATTGCAAATAAATTCCTATTTTATGAAAAAATAACTTATAATATTAAATAACCATTTTATTATTATTATATTAAATTATTTGTTTGTTTTTTGATATTTTCAATAGATAAATGATTATTTAACTTAAATTTACATTTAAAGAAAAATCCTTTTGCCACTCTTTATTATTCAAATATAATGTATAAAAACCATATAAAAATAAAATAAAAATCATAATTCATATACCATTTTAATTAGTTATATAATAACTTCAATGAACAAATAAATTCTCTTATAAATCGTAATTAATATTTTCTAAGCAATAACATAAAATTTCAGATTAAGTAAGTGTAGTATATGCTAAAAAACGGTAATATAACCCTTTGCTGATATTTTGAAAAATAATTCCCTTTTATAATGTAGTATGTTTTTTCTTATTAGTCAGTTTATACTTAAATGTATCATTTAAAAATATTTAATTAAGGAGGATTGCCTAGTTTTAGGGGTAAGATACTGCAAACCCCATGTCACTCTTATGGGTTTATTGAATCCTTGTTTTTTTTTCTTTTGACAAGCAGTTATTCAGAGAAGGCGCTGCAGGTGCCCAATATTAACTCTGCATGCGCTCGAGAGATCGCACTGCTGTAGCGCAAACATAATTTATAAGGGAAATTCCAGAGCCTAAGAACATCATCCCCCAGTTGTGTGTCATCCCCTCGCCACAGACTATCTACCCTTCGATCATACAAATTCGAGATCCGAAGGCAGCAATTGCAAACATGTCTACTACTACTACTATATGTAAAAAAGATATGTTTAATAGTGAGATCATCAAATAATTTGTAAATAGAATTTTATAATTTTAATTAATTTTTAAATAAATATTGTATATTACATAAAACATTATTCGTATCTTTTACATAAAAAGATTGTGGAAAATTTTCTACAATTATTTAATTCCCAACATTCCCACTATACTTTCTGATAAAAAAAAAGAAAAAACACACACACACACACAAGCACGCTTTTTTAAATTAGTAACAAGCAGACATTCAGAGATGGCGCGATGTGTTAAAAAATTGTTTCAAAAAATAAACTGGAGTTAAGCAATCTTATAGATAGTCTGTGCTGCAAACCCTGAAATATAAATAAAATGATAATTATGATAATTTATTCATTCATTAATAATATTACTTCTCTACTTCAATGTAATATAAATTTTAATTGTATTTAAAGTAAATACTTATTTATAAAGATGTCATAGAGGTTATGTAGTAGTCAATATGGGAGGATGGATACCACTATGTATTTCAGATTACTTTGCAAAGGGCAGTTGATTACTGCTAGTCTTAATGAGGAATCAAGGAAAGTGCCCAGAGGTTATGCTAGCGCGGTCCGGGCACTGTTTATTTCCCTATGAGATGACATGTTATAAGGAGAGAGGGTTTTTAGCGTGTAGATTAAAGTCCCTTACTACATCAAACAAAATGGGGCGTCTATAAAGGATTTTTCTTCTCTCTACCAATAAGTTGACCTGTGGCCAGGTCCAAACCGACCGACGGTTTTAAATAAATTAATTTCCAGCTACAGAAACAATTTCAAATAATTTTAATATATCTATTAATGTAATAAAAAACAGATATGGATATAACATAAATAGTTTTAATTTTATTTTATTTATAATATATATGTAAGACCAGACTGTGACGTCATGAATGGCTGGATGACGTCATATAATTTTAATTAAGAAAAAACTAATAAAGATGATTTTTCTAGAGTATAAAACCAATGCAAAGTGAATGATTCGTGATGATATGTAAAAAATCTCCTCATGTGAAATTTGGTATGAAAATAACCCTTCCCTTCCTATCGTTGATCACTAATACTACCACTTCCGGTTTCCGGATTTGCACCAAAAGTTGATCAATTCATCCCACTGATGCATTAAGTAAATATACCAAATTTCATCAAAATCGGTTGAGCCGTTCAGGCTGTACACATCTATACGGACGGACGGACAGACGGACGGACAGACAGACGGACGGACAGACAGACGGACGGACGGACAGACATCATGCTAAAAATACTTTTTTCTGTTAAGAAAATGCATGATTCGTGGAGATATGTAAAAATCTCCACATGTGAAATTTGGTGTGAAAAAAATATGATCTCAATCAATGGAAAGGATTAAAATAGAAAATTGAAAAAAAACTATTTTTAAGTTTTTATTAACATAAAGTATTTTTACTATCTACCAGAGATAGTATTGCGATCACAAAAATTTTCGATGTCGAGATTTTGATGTTTTTATACGCTTTGAAGGTTCCTGAATCATTTTCACTAAGGTTGAGAAAAATGTCTCTCTCTCTGTGTGTTTGTGTGTGTGTGTGTGTGTATGTAGACAAGATTACGCAAAAACTGTTAATTATCAAATTTGGTACATGGGGATTATTCAAAATTTGTAGTTTTCTATCAACTTTTCAGAAATGTAGCTCAACCGGAAGAGGGTCATTACCTACAACGTTTTGATTTTTTTTTTTCCTCTAAAGTGACCGTAAAAATAAAGATATATGTTTGATAGTTTTTCACATGATTAAAAATTGTATACAACTGCTATATATATAATTTCAGCTTGATTAAATCGCTGAAAGTACTGCAATTAATTTTTGAACACGGCTGCAAATAACGCGCCAGCACGTGACACGGTGCCATCAACAAAGAGCTAAACACGCGCTAGTTTAATAAATTATTTATTAATTTTAATTTATAATTTTATTTAAATATAATATATATGTTATTTAATCCAATTCAAGTTTGCGAGATACTCGAGTGGAGACACTCCAGCTTATTATTAATAATAAGAGAAATCAAAATTTAATAGAATTGAAAATATTTATATATTTTAAATAGATAAGTTATCTTCAATAATCTTCAATGACAGATAATAGAAATCTTTAATAAACAAAATAAAAATAAATTAATATTTTCTAATTTTTAATATATTATTTAATAAATATTTTTTTTTCTAGAAGAACAAATTTAATTTGGTGATAGGTTTTTACGATAATGAATTAAGTTTGGTATGTGATGGTGGATTTATATTGTAGAAGCCTAATTGAAAAATAAAACGTATTTACTCTTTAGACAAAAAAGTATTTCTAAGTCAGGATAACTTTTGTGATTAATTGTTGTTAATTTAATTAAATGATTAATTCATTTGAAGTGGTCAAGCTTCTATGAATACTAAATGAAATACCGACCACCACCCAGAAAGTACATTAATTTCACTAATAACAATTACATAATTGGATTGAGTTATACTTTAAAGAAAGTCTTGTAATATAAAGCGAGAACGTGAAACATAACTCACTAAATAGTTTAAGGTGTACGATGATAATATCGATCGTCATATAAATTTTCATCGGATATAATCAATTCATTAAGAAAATATCACGTAGACAATTTTTTTTTTAATAAATTTAAATATATGCGAGAAAATAAATCATAGCACGTTTGTCTTTCCTTCTTCAAGATCAACGGTTTGTCGTTAGTCACACGTTTCTGTCAACGGAATCCTATACTTTTTAACCAACTCGTTATTTATTTGACTGGAGAGAAAAAAAAGTGTCAAAAAAGAGAACAAGACACCCCACAATTTGAATACACCAAAACTAACCATTAAAAAGAAGATGATAGGCTCCTCAAGCTTTCATACATTGATACGATTATTATAAATATTTTTATAATTAGTATTATATATTATATAAGAATGACCTCTTTCGACTGATAATTTAATAAAATTTTAAGAAAATAATTTATTATGACATTTACTATACATATAAACATTTTTATTTTTTTTTAATTTATTAACTTTGATTAAATGTTATCTAATATGTAAAGGCAATTTTTAGCTTTCCTTCAATTCTGATAATATAAAATATTTTTTTGATAATATTTAGTTAATAGAAACAACCTATTTATTCATAATTTAGTTATGATCTTTTTTATAATTTATTTTATTTTCAAAATTAAATTTCTTTTAAAATTACTAAATTATTATGACTATTATTAGATTGATTATAAGAATTAATTGAAGAGATAACTGCAATAGATAATTACTATATTATAAGTAAAAAAATATAATATATTAGTTTATATTATTTATAGTTTATATTATGATATTCCCTAGATTTATCTGACTTATGGTGAGGATATGCCTGAGCGGGGAAGGGGGAAATTGGGGTCTATCGAAATAATAAACGGGGTGAAGGTTACCCTGTAAGAAATTTGAGAACTGTGCCAGGTGGGTTCCACAGTATGAAAAAAATGTATATTTTTAAATATCCCAACGATACCCTTTGAATAGGGGTTATTCATTTTAGATATAAAAAGAAAAAATATTTTGATGTACTGAATTAATATTAATATATTAATATTGACAATTTTATATATATAGTAATATATTTTTTAATAAAGAATTACATTTAATAAATTCTCATTTTATTTTATTTTTTGAACTGTAAATCATTAATAAAATACAATATATTTTATGAATAATTTATTATTCTTATATATGTATATTATCAATAAATTTTATTTAGAAATTAGTTGTATAGGTAAAATATAAATAAAAAAATTAATAAAAAAAACCTCTTATTAAGGATTTATGATTTTTTCAGAGAACCTATCATTTAGTCAATGAAAAAAAATAATATTTTGGAAAAAAATATAAATAATTTATATTTAATAATCAATTAAATATCAATTCAGTTAAATAATTTATTCTAAATATAATTAGGATTGGTTTACTTAGAAGACGATAATCATGTATCTTTATCATTTAAAAAAAATATTTAATATTTAATATATATATATATATAATATATACATATAAATCGTCATATCTATAACATAACATTATTCATATTTATGTATTAATATTTATACTATTAATATTTGTATATATATATATATATAACACATCGTTCAATAAGTCCCGAGACTAACCCAGAGATGGTGCTATTAGAACCAAAGTGGCCACGTTTCCATAGAGTGCCAACCTCTACATGAAACGTGTAAAAATTTCACGTCGATCGGATCACAGACAGCAGAGTTATCAAGGTTAGAGTAAAGTTACTTTGTAATTAGTTTGAAAAATAGACAAAAGGGAAATTCGCGCGTTGTTTTTTAATGGGTAAAAACACCGTAGAAGCCCAGAAATGGTTTGAAAAACATTACCCGGACAACGATTTGTCATTGGTATACTGAATTTAAACGTGGTCGTACGGACATAAACGATGCGGAACGTTACACAGGAAAATATGAGTGAAGTGTTAAAAATTGTAATGAAAAATCGCAAAGTGAAGGTCCGTGAGATTGTAGAAATAACACAGATATCATCTAGAAGCGTATTTACAATCCTTCATGAAAAATTGAGGATGAAAAAAGATTTTTCCCAAGTGTGTGCAGCGATGAGACAATGCTCCATGCCACAAGTCCATGAAAACAATGGCAAAATTGAACGAATTGGGCTTTTATTTGCTTCCCCACCCCCATATTCGACAGATTTAGCCACTAGCGACTACTAGCTCTTTGCTGATCTCAAAAAAATGCTCCAGGAAAAAAAATATGCCCGAATGAGGTGGTTATTGCCGAAACTAATGCCTATTTTGAAGCAAAGGATAAATCCTTCTATAAACATGGAATGTTGGAAAGGCGTTGGAAAGATTGTATCACTCTAAAATGAGATTATATTGAAGAATAAAAATGGTTTTTGAAAAAAAAATGTTTTCGTTATTAGTCTCGGGACTTATTGAACGATGTGTTATATATCATTTGAATGGTAGCAATGTTCTAATTTTGAAATACTTCACACCTGTTATTGATTGCTTGAATAAAGTAAAAAATAATTAAAATTTAAAGAAGTACGAGTATAGAAATTTACCATTTTTATTTGATAGATAAAAAAGTAAAATTATATTCATTTATTTCAATATTCTCTATAAAAAATACGATAATTTACAAGAAATATTCAAATTTTTTTAACTATAAATATTTATTATGGATAAACTTAAAGTAGAATATTTGTAATATATAAAGTTTCGATGAAACTTTTCATTTTATTTTATCTTTCCACTTAATTTGCTTTATGTTATATTTTAGTATATTTGATACAAACATACTAGGGGAGAGTTTTTTTTTTGTTGTATATATACATCGATTGCCTTTTGTTTGGGATATTATCAAAAGGAAATTCGAAACATGTTATCTATATGTTTTTTTTATATAGAAGCAGATGAAGAAGAAATTTTAAGATGAACAAAACAACAAAATCTCCATAACAATCTATTATTTGAAAAAACAAAATTTAATAATAATATCTTTTATATTAATTTAATTTAATATATATATATGTGTTATAATTTTGTTGTTCAATTAAAATTTTTTTTTTCAGAAATCGATTTTGAAAAGATTCAAAATAAACAATTTATGTATATTGGGTTTAGTTTAATAAAGCCATTAAATGAAATTCTAATAATGTTTTTAATTAATAATAGTCATTATAAACTTTTCAAAACAATTAACATAAATTATTTTCATTTGGCTCATCAAATTACTAATAACACACCATTTATAATTATCATCGAAAAATAAATTAATATATATATATATATATATATATTTATATGTATATATATACATAAGTAGGTATAGAATCCCTATTAAAAAGAGAACTGTCAGAATAAACAGCAAGTATTTTTTCTTCATGAATTTTTTTGACAGTTGAAAATTCTCACTTCTATCTATTATTTTTTTATAGTTTAAAAATTATTAAAAAAAAATATATTTTAAAATTTGATAATATACTATAAATAAATAAAAATAATAATGCAGGTATGTTGTGATCAAATGTCAAATGTTTTTGTTTTTTGTCTTCTGACGTTTCTTCTAATAAAATTAATAAGTAAAATTGACTTTTTTAATCAATAATTTGTCCATGCAATGTCATGGACTTGTTTATTATAAATATATATAGTATATATATATATATATATATATATATATAATTTATTAGGTATTATTGTTATTATTTATAAATACATATGAAAATATATTGGAAAACATTAAATCACTTCAATAACCTTAAGAAATGTTATTATTATTGATTTTGAAATAAATTATCTCCTAATGAAGAGGATAAAGAAAGAAAAAGATAGAAAGAAATTGAATTGGATGTGAGTGAGTGTGTGTGTATGTATATGTGTGTCAGTACTCACCACTGTATCCTCAGAGTAGCGTCTCTGCCGATCATCGACAGGTGCCCCGGCCACTGTGAACATCGAAATAACCATCGTCATGAGAAAAAACGTAGTTGAAACAGAGCATAGAAGGGTAGTACTATCGCAAGTACTGACAATAACCCGGGCACTGCGAGGCATCGCCTCGAAGTGAAGGCTCGCACGTGCTGAGCCGATGTGAGGTCTGCGACGGCGACCGTTTGAGGCCCGCTCTCCCTCCCCGCCATTCTCCTCTCCACAGGGGACAAATCGCCTCTGAAAAGCCGGTCCTTTCAGCTAAGTAGTTACCGATCACCACCCTTACCTGTTTGTTCTGGCCTACTGAATTTATTGAAATTTTTTTTTTTAAAAAAAAATATATAAAATTTTTACTGTCCTTTTTAAAGTGAAGTTATTAATAAACTACAATATTTCTTTTCTTTTTAACATTCAATCCCTTACACAGCTCATTAATTTTTTTCAATAGACAGCTTCAAAATCTTAACTAAGAAAAATATTTTAGTAGATATAGTAAACTGGTAGATAAAAT
The DNA here is from genome assembly GCA_963082975.1 of Labia minor. Lineage (NCBI taxonomy): Eukaryota > Metazoa > Arthropoda > Insecta > Dermaptera > Spongiphoridae > Labia > Labia minor. The sequence goes on along the minus strand of OY720347.1, from coordinate 25,076,437 downwards.
TAAAATTGTAATCAAACTTTTCAAATTATATGTATAATAATCCAATTTATAAATAAAATATCATAATTTTCATAATTTTATATATTTAAATAACTATTTGATATAATTTTAATATTTGAAATTATCTTATTTTGAGGGAAATAACACGTTTTGATTTAACTACACGAAATGACATGTTTACAAAAAAGTTTTATGCTTATTTCATGAAAATATTTGTTTAATAACTTATTATAATATCATATTTATGTTTAATTTATTTTAATGATTTACCAGTAATAATAGTGAATATAAGTTTTTTGAGAGGGGGGGAGTCCAAGGTGAAGTTAGGTAATTAGGTAATAAAATAGTGACACTCAATGTTTTTTAAGTTAAATTTAACGTCTGGGTGCCTTAAATATTGTTATTATAAGATTTAAAGGGTTTTAACAAAGAGAATATTGATATATTTTCAATTGGTCATTGAAATTAGCTTGAAATAGCTGATAGCTTATAAGAAAACAATATGAGTTGTGGCTAGGCACAGAACCGATCGACGATTTTTGAAATAAAATCATTTCCGAATAACATTATATAAAGATTAAAAAAAAAAATTTTAATTTTAAAAATATTTTTAAATCAAAATCCGATGAGTCGTTCAAGTTATACACGTCTATACGGAGACGCAATGGACAGACGGACGGACATCATGTTAAAAATACTTTTTCTGTTAACAATATTTTTAATATTAAAAATATTTTTAAATCAAAATCCATTGAGTCGTTAAAGCTATACCCGTCTATACGGTGACGCAGTGGACATTGTCGAAGAAAAAACTAATGAAGATGATTTTTTCCGAGGATAAAACCAATACAAAGTGCATGATCCGTGGAGATATGTAAAAAAACCTCCTCATGTGAATTTGATGTGAAAATAACCCTTCCCTTCCTATCGTCGATTGGTAATACTACCACTTCCGGTTTCCGGATATACTGATGCATTAAGTAAATATACCAAATTTTATCAAAATTCGATGAGACGTTCAAGCTCTACACATCTATACGGACAGGCGGACAGACATCATGCTAAAAATACTTTTTCTGTTAACAAAATGCTTGATTCGTTGAAGATATGTAAAAATCTTCACATTTCAAATTTGGTGTGAAAACAATCCTTCCCTTCCGATCGTCGGTCGGTAAAAACCAAGATAATAAAATTTAGTCATTTTATATCAAGTTTTAAAAACAAGATGACTTGGTAGTAGTAGTAGTAGTATATATATATATATATAATGTTGTTTGGAAATAAATTTATTTCAAATCGTCGGTCAGTTCTGTGCCTGCTCATTTTTATTTTTAGTTTAATTACTCAATTAAAAATTACAACTATATATTAAGTGAAAAATTTCCGACAATGAATATAAAATTAACACTTTGGAAACTACCACTTCCGGTTTCCGGATATACATCAAAAGTTGCATTAAGTAAATAGACAAAATATTATCAAAATCTGTTGAGTCGTTCAAGCTGTTCACGGTTATACGGACACACAATGGACAGAAACCATGCTAAAAATATTACCGACCGACGATAGTAAGGGAGGTATTGTTTTCACACCAAATTTCCCATGTGGAGATTTTTACATATCTCCACGAATCATGCATTTTCTAAACAGAAAAAAGTATTTTTAGCATGATGTCTGTCCGTCCGTCTGTCCGTCCGTATAGATGTGTACAGCCTGAACGGCTCAACCGATTTTGATGAAATTTGGTATATTTACTTAATGCATCAGTGGGATGAATTGATCAACTTTTGGTGCAATTCCGGAAACCGGAAGTGGTAGTATTAGCGATCGACGATAGGAAGGAAAGGGTTATTTTCACACAAAAGAAGATTTTTTTATATATCACCACGAATCATGCACTCTGTATTGGTTTTATCCTCGAGAAAAATCATATTTATTAGTTTTTTCTTGATTTAAAATTATATGACGTCATCCAGCCATTCATGACGTCACAGCCTGGTCTTGCATATATATTATAAATAAAATAAAATTAAAAATGTTTATATTTATTATTTATGTATCCATATCTGTTTTTTATTACATTAATAGATATATGAAAATTATTTGAAATTGTTTCTGTAGCTGGAAATTAATTTATTTCAAACCGTCGGTCGGTTCGGACCTGGCCACAGGTCAACTTATTTTTTTCTGTTAACAAAATGCATGATTCGTGGAGATATGTAAAAATCTCCACATATGAAATTTGGTGTGAAAACAATACCTTCCCTTCCTATCGTCGGTCACTAAAAAGATTTGGACTTGATGATAGGTCATATCAAAAATTGTTTGGAGTTCAAAGGACTAATAAAATTTTTTCTCTTTTCATTATTTGTTCAGACATATTATGTATCTCACAATTATTCAGATTAGTTAATTTTTTTTTGATTTGTCTGATTTCAGGTCCATTGACTCCCTCTCCCCTGTTATTTACGCCATTGTACAGTAAGTAAATACGAGTTAAATTAAGGATAAATTGGGGGATAACAATCATGATGCCTGGAATTTACAAACAATTATTTAAGTCCTTCGTTTACGCTGTCTATTCAATTGTGTTTATCTCAATATTTGTTTTCCTGACTTCAAAGTCAAGTATTACATCGAACAAAAAGAATTATTAATATTATATTAATTTAACAAATCTTTTTAACTCTTTATAACTTTTGTTCTTTTCGAAAATTGAATTATTTGCTAAATCTTTTTGTTTTCTTTTTCTTTTAAATTAAATCTTTTAAATTCTAAAAATTTTATTTTACATTAAAGACCCGACAATATAAAGGGATAGGTAGGGAGGTTCTACTCGTATATAACATGGATAAGTGTAGGTGGTGGTATAGTCGGAGGTCGATGTTCCCTTAGAATTAGAACCGTCTACCTTTTCATGTAGGATAATGAACGGTTGAATGAGGGAACAACCTGACTTCACATTAAAGCATATTTTCAGAATAGTGAGAGAAAATTTAGATCACTCTTTTAAATTAAAGGATTTTTTAAATACGAAAGTTTTAAAGGTTTATCCATCCAGATTATCCAAACCTTCACCTACCCTAAAAAAAATTAGAACGCTTTTAAAAGCAAATTAATAGGTATGAAGTGCTGTAAATCTTGCATAGTTTTATAATAGAAGAAATTCAAGAAAAGTTACTTTTAAAAAATAAGAATTTTTCTTGTATTATATACTAAATTTCTAAATGAAAAACAAAAAAATTAAGAAATTAAATCGTTTCATTGCTGGATAATATCTATTTCTTGATCTCGACAATCACATTCCTCCAACCATCCTCTGGATAGGTCCAGAACCATTTCCAATCTATTTTCTCATTTCATTATTGTATGCTCACAGGTCGTCCCAATTAGTTTCTCCATTTTAAAAAGAAAAGAATAAAATTGATTTAATAAATGATAAAATGTGAATATTAATATATTTTTTATATTTTAAAAATAAAAAATACAATATATAAGATTAGTATCGCTCAGGATCCGTAATAATTGAGACATGACGTTAGTCGCTTTAATTAGGCAATTATCTATATACAATCAAAATTATATAATCAATCAATGAGATGTCTCAATTATTATTTCTAAAATTATAATAAACTTGCTCAACGAATAAATCATTAAAATCATAATTAATTGTTAGAAATTTAATTAAATTGAAAAATATGATGTTTTAATTTTAATTTTCTAAATAATGGAGGGTTGATTTAGTTGATAATCAATAATATGAGCTAATTGATATAAGTTCAGAGAAGAATTAATCTTTTGTCTTATACATTTTTTATTTCTTTTTTAAATTATATTTTGATGTAAAATTGTATTATAAGAGGTTTGTTCAAAAAAAAGGTGAATTTCGAATTATTTCAAAAAGTATTTATTTATCAATCAATAGCCATTTCGTCCCCTTCAAAGTAATTCCCCTCAGATATAATGCACATATGCCAATCCTTCTTTCAATCGTCGAATCAGTTCTGAAATGCGCTTTTCGGTATGACTATCAGCTCGTTCTTCGATTTATCTCATCAATTGTGGCAAACGCTTTCCTTTCATTGGTCTCTTCAGTTTTGGGAATAGGAAAAAGTCGCAGGGAGCCAAATCTGGTGAATACCGTGGTTGAGGTGTTGTTTTTGGACCAAAAATCACGAACAAGCAATGATGGGTGAGCTGGTGCATAAACGTGATGTAGAATCTATGATTTGTTTTGCCACAATTCCGATAGTTTGAGCAGTATTTCTTCACACAAACGTTGCATAATTTCCCTGTAGTATTCCTTATTAACAGTACTATCTGTTCGCAAGAACTCATGATGCACCACGACATTGTAATCGAAGAAAACAGTGAGCAAAACTTTCACATTTGATCGAACTTGGCGTGCTTTTTTAAAGCGCTTTTACCACTTATAAACATTTTTTTGAGGCAAAGTAGACTCGCCGAATGCCACAGTCAACATTTAAGTGCGTTGGAGCACTTTATTCCATTTTATACGCAAAATTTAAAACAAATTCTTTGATCTATTTTTTAAAGTAAAAAATCGAAGAACACAGAAAAACGTGACTAACTTTTCCAGTTGTCAAAAACAAACTACTAATCCAAAATGGCTGATAATGTCAACATATGAGAAACATGTATACTAACTAACATATTCGAATGTACACAGCCCGCAAAAATTCATAATTCACCTTTTCTATTAAACAAACCTCGTATATTCTAATAAATTTCAAGCTATCATTTGTCAATTTATTATTATTATTATTAATAATTATGTTGATGAGACCTACTTTCCAATCTAAAATTTATCATTACTCTGAATTTATTTTATTTTTATTATTGATGTATATATATATAAAATTAAAATCCTTTTTTATATATTCAAGTCCCAATTTGTTTAATATTTGAATTTGATAAATGAAGATTAATATGTAAGTATCCTTGGTTCAGCCTTATAAGTCATTAAAACTTATATTATATTTTAAAAATAAACCACGACTGTTCTCATATAATATGATAAAGAATTAATGGGAGTGGTTAATTATATTTGGACGTGCAATTCTTTCGTCAATTCCCACAATCAGATGAAGGGGAAATTTATAGACTAAATTGTTTCCAAAGGCTCGATTGAATTATCTCTGATAATTGAATGATTAAATTTCTCAGAATGAATCAAACTCAATTTGAAATAATTTTTCTAATAATAGTAATACTAATAGTAGCAGGAATGTGATGGATGAAGTTATATTTTGCATGGATATTATAAATATTTATTCAATTTTAATTGAAAAATATGATTTAAAAAAAAAAATCTACTTGTTGTAAAAGTACCAATTAAAACGATCTTATTAAATTGAAATTTAGACTATGCTCTTCCGAATGGCGCCACATTTTCCTTTAAAAGGGTAATTTGTTCAATGCGAGTTTCATTGATACATTAATTAAAATGTCCATTATTACTTGAATAATATCAGACCCTTTAGATGGGACGAAGTGCTGGCCAATCGAGTTATTACTCATTTGGGCAAAGTATAGTGGTGTCTCTTGTCGGAGATGCATCATGCATTTCTAAGAAATTGAGAGGACATCCGTTTTTCCACAATCGGATATGCAGCTGGACATCTGGACTTTTTTTATTTTCTTGTGAAATACATCAAAAATGAGAATTAAACAGAAAAAATTAATCAAAAACAAAAAAATAGTATTTTGTTCACTATAATTTGAAGAACTGTTTTATATGATTGTGTTTTTGAATAAAAAAATAAACGCTATTCCAAAATGACGCATTTAGAATAAAAAATTAATTTAACAAAGATTTGTGATCAGTCATGCGTTTCAGTTAATAAATAAAAAGTAGATCAATTTTTCGAAAGTAGAACTTAATTATTATTATCCTTCTTTTGCAAAAAAAAAAAAGATTGTCCTGTGTATCTGTCCTCTGTGGTTTTCCTATCAGGATGAGGAAACCAATGAAAACAGACAATTCTAGGTATTTTTCATAAATTTAATTTCCTTGTTTACTAAAATTGGAAATTTTGATTTGTTTTGAAATATGTATTTACTAAGCGATTAATAAAAATCCCAATAATATTTTAATATTATGTGCTTTTTTTAATTTTTAATTTCTCTTGACAACACATATTATAATGATGAACACCTCTTTTAGATTTTTTAGAAATTTCTGATAAGGTCCAGTTTTCAATCATAATTTTTATCGCGCCCCCTCACGTAATTTTCTATCATTTATTATCAAATTAACAAAATAAAATAATATATTGAATATTTTGAATTCTATTTTCAAATTATTTTTAACTAACTGTTAAAAAAAAAGTTTTTTCAATGTTTTTGTGTGCTTTCCTTTTAATTTGTTAATCAATTTTTTTAAATAATTTTTTCTTTTAGATATTCTCGATTCCCCTCCCCTCCCCGCTAGGGGTGCGCGCCACAGGTTGAGAAAAGCTTATCTAGGCGATATTTTTTTTGGTTGAGAGAGATTTTGCTGACTTTTATTTAAAAACTAAAGTTTCTATTTTCTAACTATTACACATAAAATTATTTTTTTTATCTATTTCCGTAGGAAAGAAAAATATATGTACTCGGTAAATATTTCGGTAATATAAAAAAATTTAAAATAAGTATTTATTTTATAAAATTTAATTTAAAAAATAATATTAATATTTAATTCAAAGTTCTCTCTCGGCCCCCCTCTGAAAAAAACAAATAAATTTTTTTATGTTTAGTCTAAGAGGGAAGGAAGAAAAATGTTTAAGAATTTTAATGAAAATCACGAATAATAATTATTTTGTAAAATAATCAAAATAATATTAATAATTTTATGCGATATTTTTAAAAAATATAATCTCTCTATGATAATAAATTTTGAAATGAAATATTTATTTTTTAAAATAAAATTTTTATGATTTAGGTATATAACTAAACTTTTTTCATTAGTGGGCGTTGTGTATTAAAGGACATAAGAAACTTCAGGAAATTATTCAATCAAAAACCACACCCGGAAGTATTTTTAAGTTCATAAGGTGTTAAGTGCGAAATATATTCTTCGTATTAATTCATAAAATTTACATTCTCCAGGCATTATCTATTATTCTTGCTAAATAGACATTAGGCATATGCATAAACGTAAATTAAAATTCTAGGAAAATCGCACGGAATGCAATTTTTCCATTATGGATTTCCTTTGGACATTTAGGAATGAAATAAAATACCCACGTCATAGAATAGGAGACATCCTGCTGAGTGCAAAAATGATAATTATCTTTAATCATAGATTTTTATTATATTTATATATTTTAATTATTATTATATTTAATCATAATTCCACAATTATTAATTTAAAACAAAATCTATAAAAGTCAAATGTTTGTAATTGAATTAATTGATGATTTTGTATTTTATTTGATTATACTAAAGAAATATTTATCAAATTATTTTTTGTTTTTATTTTATTTTTATATTCTTATGAGAGGACTCAAATGACATAAGAAAAAAAGAGATTATAATATATATTTGATTTTAAATTAAAAAATTTTTAAATAAAGAAACAAGTTTAAATTTTGTTTACAAAAAATGAATGATGAATGATGCTGAAATTATAATTAAACTTAAATACATAGGACCGAAAAAAAAAAAAATTATTATTTTTCAACAAAAAAAAGTTTCGAAATAGTCTTAGAGTTTCTTTCTTTTTTAATTTTGTTTCTATTAGAAATTCAGATTTAAAATATAATTTTATTCAAATATATTTTTATTTAGTCTTCAGTAGATTTATATTTGTACATACAATATAATTCCAGAAGACATATCTCTTTTATTTTATCAATAAATTGTTAATAATAATTAGTAAATAGTAGATTACCTGATTGATATTTATTTCATCATTAGGGAATTGATTTGTTTCGTTATATCGAGCCAAAGTGAACTTAACTGACTAAAGAAATAATGTAATGTTATAATCCTTTTTTATCAATTTTCTATAAAAAATATATATTATATATATATTTTTAACTCCTTATCTCTTCTACCCAGCGATGTATTGATAAAATAAGAATTAAGGGAACGCATAGTGGGAGCAAAAAAAACCCTATTTTCAGCAAACTATTTTTTTCTATATAAGTTTTTATTTTTTCTTATTCTTACTATACAAAATATTTACAACACAAAAAAAGAAATTCAAACACTAGATTTATGTGGGAGTTGTCGGGATATGAAAAAGTACTGGAAAAAGGTAAGGGAACGTCGTTCCCCCGCGTTCCCCTCCCAATACACCACTGTTCCTACCTCAAATGTTATAATTTCTAAAAAATACAAAACTATACTTAAATAATTCAAGCAGTTTGATTTAAAAAATTCCAAGCTAAAATGAATGAAATAGTTAACAAAGCTATTTTTATTTATTTATTTTTTATACCTTTGGCCAATACGGATCCAAGACTATTTTAGCCACCGTACGTATTTATATAGTAAATATATTTTATATTAATATTATTGTTTATAAAATAATAATAATAGTAAACTAAATACTATCATCTAATCTAGACCTGAGATCGGCAATCTTCAGGCTTGATTCATTTAATTATTATAATAATAAAAAAAAAAAAAATTTAAATATAGTAATGATCTTGAAATGCCTGGTCATCTATTAAATTAAATAATTTATTAAACATTTAATTAATTAATTCCATTAGAAATTTAAAAGTAAAATTATTTTAAAGAGGCTTATTAAAATTAAATTATGTATATATAATAGAATATTTTTCATTGATGTTTTCAATATCCATTGTTTATATTAAATGGTATCAATATTCTAAATATTGAACCGAAACCTATAATAAAATATTTGTCTTAATTGACTCAATATTTTCTGATCCGCTCAAGTTTTATTTTTTAAATTTTGCCCAAAATTGCAAAAAGGATGTCTCCCCTGCTTTAAACAAATATAAATATATTTAATATATATCTATTGTATACACTATAGTAGGTTTTCTTTCTATTATATATCCTAAGTCTACGTGATATAATGCTTTCAATAAATTTATATCTCTAACTTTTGTGCATCCTATGAAAGGACGTCTTACCAATTCGGTTGCCGCCTAAGCAGGGTAAAGCTGTTCCATGATCAAAAGAACGGATCCTCTCAACCCTTATCTTGATTGTAAATTTATACCTAATTATACAATAAGAGATTAAATATTAATTATATTTAAATAGAAAAGGAAATATATCCTAAACATGATTCTGAAATGTTATTATCTTTTTCTAAATGATAAACAAGTATTCATATAAAATATTTATTTACATAAATATTTTTAATCCTATTAAATATAATTAATAACTAATATTATATTTATTTATAAAATGAATAAAGGAATATTGTATGGAAAGGTGATAATGAAGATAAATAAAAATTATAGAAATCAATCATTTGAAGTTTATTAATTACCTACAAATAGGAGATGGTATTCCGAATACAACATCCACGTGGAAATAAGTTAGTATTAATTTTTATTTCATCATTACTTTTGCCTGGGTGTTGCTAAAAGCATTAGACACAGACTGACAGACATACAGGAATCTTTATAATAAAATGTTCAGATATTTTAAGGAATACAAGGCCTCCATTACACAACCAAATCTAAACCTAGATTGTACCACGAAGGAATAGTGCTGAATTGTATATCGATAAGAAGAGACCCGGGTGGACAATGAGGTGTCTTCTTATCATTACATTGAGATTTTTTTTTGTGCCTGTGAATTATTTATTTGAGGTATGGTATTAAAAACGACTGAATTTGATTTATCTCTAATTTCGATCTATGATGATACATTTAAAGAGTAAACACCCTCCTTCATTTTGGCGACTTTCTGGTGTTGTCATGAATTTCAACACCGTTACATTCAATAATAATAAAAAAAATATTAAAATAAAAATAATTATAATGATATTAATAATAAATCAGATTGAACCAAAACAGCGAAAGTTCAGTCAAAAATTGGCAATGTTTGATTTTGATAGCTTGAAGCAATCAATCGTCATGAAATCAATTAATGATATGGACGGTTTTGCGTAGCGGTTTTTGCGTTCATCATACACTTTGATTAACAGTTTTGTTTCATTATTTTATTATTATTATTTTTTTATTATTTTTTTTTTTTTGGGAGAGGATGATTAAATAAAAAAAAGAATGAAAAGATTAAAATTAACTGGCTCGGGTGTTTTGATCGATCCTGATTTATTTATTATAAAGTGAAGATTTGTGTTTGTTTGTTTTTTTTTATTAAACTATTTACAATAATTATTAGCCCACTAAATAATAAAGAGAGGCTTGATAAAAATTCATTTTAGTAAATTTTTCAGTTTTACAACAAGCCAGAGAAAGAGAGAGATAACTATTCTCGTCACAAATTGATTTTTGAAATGAATAATAGATTTCAAAAATTCTACAAGAGTAGTTTTATTAAAACACATAAATCAGCCAATGTTCATGCGTAATTCCTTCATATTATTTAAAAAATACTACCAATTCGAAGGACCATTATTAATTCAAGATACACAATAAATATAATACACTCACTAATCTTTACTAAGGTCCTTAGAATGTTTAGGTAAAATACAAAAAATATTTTTCCCCACACCCGGGTGCTGACTATGATACAATATGTACATATCAGTCGTTCAAGGATGTGAGCAAAACAAACATTTCTAAACATGAGCTTTTTCTATGCAACTAATTTTTTATTAACTGGTTGCATTACTAGAAACAAACGAAATATTCCAAAGAATATTTCGATTGTTTGTTCGAAGGCTGCCACAAACTCTTTTTTTTGTCTTCATTTTAAGACACTTATTTTTAAATATATACACATTGGCGTCAGTGTAAGAGCATGCAAACCAATTCCTAATTGTTAGTTATATGATAGGTCATTGTATTACTAACTTAAAATATATGATTACTGAAAAAAAAAATCAAGAAATTCAAAACCCGCATTGTTAAAGAACGACTTGTGAGGCAGTTGCTTTGTCGGAGGATTTATTAATTGATTGTAATAATTAAATTAAAATAAAAAAAAAGGAATATAAAAAAAAAAAAAAATTAACAAAGGAAGGAGGGAAGAAAGAGAATGAAATGAGTAGTAAGGAGAATTAGGAATGCAACAAACCTGGCTGGTCCCGCAAGGAAGAATTCAGATTGAAAAGGACCAGATCATAAATGGCAGTGATTAGTGGCAAATAATGTGACATCCAAATACTCTCGTCAATAAATGTACAAGTTGACGGGATGTTTTAACAATTCACAAGCCAGCGATATGCCCCATGAAGGGAATTAATTAACGTGTTAGGAAATAGAAGGGGAGTGTAAAAAAATTTAAAAAAAAAAAAAAAAAATCTATTTCATGTAGAATTCATCTGGGCAATCGCTGAACATAAACTTCATCTAGTGAACTTAAAAAATTCAATTGGTCTCGGAATGAGTGAAATAGAAATATTATTCTGTTGTTCTTGTTTTGTTACTTGCTTCGGAAAACAATTCATTTAAAAACTACAATATAAAAAATCTTAGATACAATATTCTAGAACACATGATTATTCTCATATCATATAATATATATCAAATAACTCTATTATCAATGTGTTGTGTCTTAAGGCCTCTGTAGTGAGAAACTAACTATACAATTACTAAGAAAAAAAAATTGCAGATTACATATTATTAATATGATTAAAATTTGGTTCCAAAAAATTTTCCCGAGGCCTTTGAGGGTTGAAAAATAATTACAATGGAAATTAAATCATTTCATAGCATGTACGGAGGAAAGGACTAAATTTGTTTGGTAACTTTGAGATGCTGAATTTTGACCGCTCAGAGGCCATCCAGGAATAATTATTTGGTAAAAACTAATCAACACTATGGGGTAAATAATAATATACTAGCTACCGTTCAATTTCTACAAAAAAAAAATTAAAAAAATAAAAAATAAAATAAAAAAAAACATCGTAAAATTAAATTAGCAAAAAAAAAAAAGAAATTAATATTAGATGATTAGAATAAAGTGATTATAACTTTCAAACTTGTCTTCAAACATTCAATTATTTACATGATAATCTATATACAAAAAATATCTATTTCGATTTGCAGCGCCTTGTTAAGAAATACTTTCTGCATTTTGATAAAAGAAAAGTAGTTAATATTTTATTTGTTTGTTTTTTTTTTACTCTTAATAAAATATTAAATACTTTTTAATTAAAAAATTAATTATAATGTTAAATATGTGATATTTAATAAAATTAGTATTAATATAAAATTAAACAAAATAAAAATACATATTAGAATAGTATGCAGAAGTGCGTATTTCCAATTTATTTATGTCATATTGTTTTAATTCGTTTAATTGTATATATAAAAAAATTAAGAACTTAAAAAAAAAATTACGTCAAACAGTGACGTACATACACGCTTTAAGTTCTTCAGATATACTTCTGAATTCTGACTAAATGTGGCAATGAGATCCTTATTGTAATGAATGAAGTCTGATGAAAAATAATTAATTAATCATTATAATATAATTAAGCAACCTGGAAGAAGAATTCGGTATTGCAAGGGTATTTTTACAACTAATATTTTTGAATTTAATCAACTACTATTTACAAAATACTCGGAGGTCAAGCCCCATCCTAGATTCCTAATTTATATAATCTTAATTAATATATTTATATATATAAAAAAAGGAAAGCAATTATAATAAAAATAAATATAAATATTTCCCTTTATGAAAACTGGAATATGAAAATAAACCGAATAAGACATATATATTTCTCACTAATCAAAGTCACTTTTTTATAGATTATTAATAAAAAATATTTACATATTTTAATCCCTTTAGAAGACTTATTATTACAAAATTTAATTCTAAGGAAGGGGTCTCAGAAAATGTACCGGTAAAAACATAAATATATATTTATATAGGTATAAACTTGTATAAAAAATATAATAAGTTATACCTATATAAATAAATATATATATTTTCTAAAATTCAATCGTATTTCAGGCTAAGAAAACTGTCTTGATTTTAGGTTAAAATAAGGGAAATAGAAAAAATAAATAAATAAATTTCAATCCAAATAGAAAATAAAAAACTGTTAAATATAATTTATATTAATAATTTGCAAATTTGAGTTTGAATTTAATAACGAATTAATAGAAACACAAATATATATATATATATAATTTTATAATTTATAAATTTACTTATAGTTACATTTGCCAAATTTTGAAGGAATTTATTTATCTTCGTTTTTATATATTTCATTGTATATAATTAATTTTTAGATAGTAGTAAAATCTTAATAATTATAGAAAAATATTAATATTTAAATGTGTTTAAAATAATTGCATTTATTTCTTCTTAGATATATAAGTATTAATAAATAAATGTAAATTTTAATTGATAATTATTAATTTAATAAATAAAGATTTTTCTTCACAGATGTTTTCAATCTAGGCATATTTTCAAATGATTTTAATTATTAATTTATAATAAATTGAACATGTATAACAAATATATAACAGTTTTTTATTTAATATTATTAATCATATTAAACAACAAGTTTTGAAATGAAATTCTATTTTCTTTTTAAATAAAAATCATTTTTCTATTGACTAGGTGGATTGTTTTTGTTATTTGGATAAAAACGGGACTGGACCTGGTTCAAAATTTATTTATAATGTATTTACAAACGTCAGTTTAGATAATCAAAACCCCCAATGGAAAACCAATTTAGAATCTACACGCTACCATTTAATATTGTGTGGGAAAATGTTCTCGCATTTTAAGTCAAGAAACGTAAACCTCGTTTCTGTAAATAAGAATGTTTGCTAAAGCCACGAAAATGAAGTGGCTAATTCTATATACATTATTTATTATATTTACAATAGTAATAAAAGGTCCTTGCTATACCAGAATTCTTAAGGTCACTGCACAAATGTCTTAACAAATAGAGAAAAACCAAATTATATTCACTTGTTTGTATGAAAATCAGAAATTAATGTTTTTTTCTTTTCTTTTGAGCACAAAATAAAGTTATTATTTTATTTCTATCTTATATATAGATATATATATATTTATTTATATATCTATACATAAAAGTTAAATTGATGCGAAAACTAATCAGCCTTTCATGTTGAATATTTAGTAGCACTGCCAAATGTCTTCGGATTTATTGGTAGATTTTTTCAAGTTCGGGAAGGGATGCTTCAGCAATGTCGGGCGGCTACCGTAGCGGCCCGGAAAGGCCGCAACGACTGCTGTCACTCCCATTGATGAGGAGATGGCGGTAATTCACTAGGATGTGCTACAGTCGAGCTGTAAGGACATTAATAAAAAAAATAAAATAAAAACAAATAATTAAATGACATGAATTAAAATAAATAAATAAATAAATAAATAGATAATTAGATAGATAAATAAATGAAACAGACAGTTAAAATACATTAAGCATTCCAGTTGCACAGTGAATTGTTTGTTTTGTAACACAAAAGCAATTGGATATATTATACAAAAAGGATTGCTAAAAAAGTAGGTATTTTTTAAGAAGAACAAATTTGAAAATTAACGAATAATAGCCAAGAAAAATATGAGAAAATAATTAAAACATCTAAAATATGTAGAAGAAAAAAACTTTTGAAGCAATCAAAGTTTGTATATTAAAAAAGTATTATATAATTATCTATTTTATATATTATAAATACATATACAAAAGAATTTTAATGAAACTTTCTCTCAACCAAAGTTCAAAATGAATTAAAATATTGTTTTATAAGACTATATAAAAACATTGATCATTGTAACACAAAATTACCTATTGTATTAATACTCCTAAAAAAAATTAATTATAATACGTTTCTAATATATTAGAATATGACAAATTATAATTGATAAGAATAAGAAAAATAACCAAAAAGTGACTATAAAAAATAAGAAAAAATCACCTTCACCATTTAAGAAATTATTAAGAGATTATTTTGCTTAGCTTTAATATTAATCTTATTACAGTAAATTGTAAATTTAAAAACAATATTTCCAATATTCTAAATTTTTCCGTTCTATTTGATAAAAACTATTTATTTTAAGTCCATTTTAGACGATTTAAATATTAATTTTTTGTGAAATTGGTGAGGTTTGACCGGTTTGTAGTATTGAGGCTATACCTTTATAATTTAGATATATTATAAATAATGCTAATTTTTTTAACAAAATTATATATATAAAATTGTAAGAAAAATTAAAATTAAAAACTTTAAGTTACTATTATTATTATGTTGAGATATGAAATTTTATTTATTTATTCTTATATAGCCAATTTTTATCTATTTTTTCAATCAAATCCATTTATATACTGTGGTTGAGAAAATACACCTAATAAATATTATATAATTTTACAAATTTTATATTCAAATAAGATTATTAATTTTATAAAATATATATACAACAGACAATTTTAGAATGAAATAATTAAAGCAAATTGAGAATTAAGTTAAAAAGATTCTAATCGAACTAATATTAGAATTTGTTTCCAATATAATAATTATATTATAATATAATTATATATGAAATTTTTATAAAAGACAAACATTACATAAAAATTATCATGCGATGTTGAATGAATGTGCTATTGAAACAAATGAAATGAAAAAGGATGTAGATGGAAAGAAGGAGATGGTGATGATGATATGTGCAAAAGTAAAACATATTTAGTAATAGAAAAAATCCCAAGAAAAAAACCATTAGCTAGCCCTTTTAGTGTATGAGCAAACCTTGAACTTAGAGAAAGTGATAGAGAGCGTGTGATGTTCACAATGAAGACATAAGAACTGCATCAGGTTGACTCAATTTTGAGTGAAAATTGAGGGATTAGACCCAAAATTCGACCTCTAAAGTCAACTACTTTACTTTTAACAGAAAGAGAGATAAAGAGAGAAAAGAGAGAATGAGAGAGAGAGAAAGAGAAAGTGAGGTCTCAGGAGTATGGTCTTCTACATCACGTATAAGGTTTTTCATTGATACCAACCTGAAGGTTTTTCATTTTTATCATCTATGCTTTTTGTTCTATCTCTATAGCTTGCATCTTAGTTATCCTTTCCATTTATAGATTTGCCAGGTTCGTATCTGAAAAATTAATACGTAATGTTGAAGAACCACTTTTGCGATATAAGATTACAATAAAAACAAAAATGTAAGATAAAAATTATTTGAAAATAGAAAACAAAACAGAAAAAAAACAATACAATTTTGAATTTAAATGGAGAGCATTGTATAATGTCAATGATGTAAAAAAATAAAATTTTGAATAAAATAAAAAAAATTAATATATAAATAAATAAAAACAAAATTATTAATTAAAATTGAAAGAAATAAAAACAAAAAACCAATTTTATATAAAACTAAATTAAATTTATTACAAATAGTTGATAATTATTAATACACATCTACCTAAATATTTTATATATAATAAAATTGTAAAAATAATAACAAATTGAAAAAATATCTTAGAAGTGGAAAGTTTAAAGGAATTCATTGTTTAACTATAAAATATATTAGATTTATATTTCAATAAAATATTTAAATAAAAACTACTAAAATCATTCCCGTACGGTGCTGATTGAATTTTTTTTAAGTACTTATTTATCGATTAAATATATACTTTCATTTCTCATCCATCAAAAGAGTGGAAGAAGATACGAGGCCGATTTGATGATTTTTCGTTTGCTTATAGAACATAAAATATAGCAAAACGGCTAGCTGATTGATGAAAAAAAGAAGGATCAAGAGAGAGAGAGAGAGAGAGAAAGAGAGAGAGAGAGTGAGAGTGAAGGAATTGGAAAGATGATAGCTTACCTTGCAAAACTTTTAAACGCAGCTGATTGTGGATTTATGCAAAGTGGAACGCGATTTGTGTTCAGCTGCTCACCAATAAATTTATGCATGTCCTCTGTAAAAGAGGAAACCTCTTATAAATTTACAATTCATTTTTATATTTTTATAAAATAAAATTAATATTTCATGAAAACAAATGAAAAAAAAAATAATAATAAATAAATGTAGAAGGTAGAATGTTCTAGCTATTTAGTTCCAATATATAATTAAATTAAAAAAATTATTTTTTTTATTAATCCATAAATAACAACAAACAATTCCATTAACTCTTTAGATATTCTAATCGTCTGGTATTTAATTAAAAAATCCATATTAGAGTTTCTTCATATTTTTTAATATAAATTAAAATAATATATATAAATATAACAAAATAAAATAAATTTATAAATAGGGTAAGAACACCAGTGACGGCCACTGCTCAAGTTACAGCCACTTTTTTTCTTTTACAGTGCCACCAATATTGCTACGGTTATCGATGAATTTTATATAAAT
The DNA here is from genome assembly GCA_963082975.1 of Labia minor. Lineage (NCBI taxonomy): Eukaryota > Metazoa > Arthropoda > Insecta > Dermaptera > Spongiphoridae > Labia > Labia minor. Next base: position 25,058,977 of record OY720347.1, on the reverse strand, counting down.
CGTTCATTTGATGTTTCTATTGTGACGTTGAGATTTATTGCGTTGTTTATAAAATCACAATATTAGTTCAAGGGAATTTGAAACTTTTAAGGTGTTTTATTTTTACATTTTTTATGCTCAAACATAACAATCATGAAACTTCTATCTAAGGATAAATTTTATAAACTTAAAATTTCTTATGATTTTAGAGTAATGTAGGTTATGATATATAGCGGCTTTTTAAGTTTAATTGTTTACGTTCTTGAGTTTTAAGTGACTCATTGGTATACGAAATTTCGCAAATTACCAGTGTTGACCACAAATTGGCTGTCTCTGGTGCGTACCAATGATGCAATGATGAATTTAGAAAACGTTTTATCACCTGGGATTTGATGTTCCGTCACCGTTTAAGAAAAATCTGTTCTGGGTCGAAACATCGAAAAAGAAAATAGTAAAGGGCAATATAAAACTTCCCGCAGTTGTAACTTCCGAACAATGGCGTGAATATGAAAAGGTCCGTATAAATAGAGATATAGGAGACTGAGAAACAGAAGGAGAAAAGAAAAGTGTTAAGCGAACTGAAAAAACAAACTGAGAAGAGTAACCACCGAAAAAGAAAAGGATCGGTAAAGAAAAACGACAACTGGGCGAGTCAGGAAACTCGGACACCAGTGTCAATGTTTCATCAGGAGAACTGTGTGAGTTAAATTCTCATCGTAACAAAGTATGACGGGAAATTTTTTTCCGGAACTTATCCTGGACCTTGCCGAAGACGGGGTAACAGTTTCATCGATGTGGCCATCTCTGGGAGGTGCAGAAGAAAAAAGACATACTATTTTACAAGAGGGACGATGTTATTTCTACCAAAAATAGACAATAAAACCAGAAATCTTTTTATGTGGTTTCCGAGTTCGAGTTCCTACATACCTAGGTTACTGGCAAATATTATATGGAATTTTAAACTGTTGAGAAAGAATAATAAATTAATTTAGATGTCAGATATTTTCTTGTTTGTCCTTTATTGACTCTATCTCATCTTACTTTTGATTATTTCTCAGGTGGCCGTTATTGGTGCAGTTAGTGGCGCAAAGTGGCAAACACTGGTGAAATCAATTTTTTAGGGTGTATTTTTGAAAATATCATATATTTCAGGAAAATGAAGATCGAGATGAAAGAAATATCAATATGCAGCATTATTAGGGACACTTCAAGGGATATAATGTGCCTTTTAAAGTTCCGGACAATGTTGGATGAATCGAGGTACATTGAATTTCCAAGACAAAAAAGTTATGGGTGGCCTGGTGCGCTTACCCTATATCTAAAAGATTGAATAACATAATAAATTATATATCTATAATATGACATAATAGTCCCAATTTAACCCAAGTAAAATAAACTTTTACTTTTCGATTTATGAATGTAATATATTTTTTACTAGACGATTAAAAAATATACTATTTTTTAATTATTTAATAACACCATTTTAAAAAATTAAATTTATGAAATTAAAATATATATAAAAAAGTAATTAAAAGAAAACAAAACAATAAAAATAAAGTTATGTTAATTAATCTAGAATGAAATAATAATTGAAAAATAACTGAGTTTTTATACTCAACGATATTATTATTATTTGATTTTTTTTTTGTTATTCTTAAATAATATTTCGTTAAATTAGTTTTTTAATTGAATAATAATATTTATGGATTATATTGGTTACGGCACCTTTAACTTGTTGTACAGTATTTAGTCGACGTTCCCATTGGTCATCAAATGCCTGAGGGGCAACTGGCTCAAAATCAGATGTATATTGGCGCATCCCACCCGATGTAGTAAAACAGCACTTGCACATGCATGAATGATATCGTAAACGTCCTTCGTCTAAATAAGGATGGGCCAATGCATCTACTACGGTAATCCGTTTGTCCTGTTTAAAAAAAAATATATAAAAAAATATTAGTTAATTGTGCAAATTTGGATATATTATTTTTTAAAAATGTAAATATTTAAATACATTTAAGTTATATCAATGTTATCTTAATCTAAGGAAAGGGTGAACATAACATGAACAATTATAATAGATTACAGAAGGAGGTGATCATCTAACAAAAAAGACAGACATTATTTATTATTGAAAGGAAAAAGATAATAAAATTAAATTATTCAATCATTATAAATAATAAAATAATACAGGGACGTATGACCCTGAGGGGATCAAACACCTTTCTCTAATGGAAGGAGTTCATTCATTTCTTATTTTTATAGTATAGAATCACTCCTAACATAAAATATTATCAGTATCATAAAAAATAGTATAAATAACATCCTATAATTATTTAGTCAATTTGATTAAAAAAATTCTTAATTGCATATAAAAAAATTAATTTTCGAATCAAAAGAGTATTAGGATTAAGTTTTTCTTTAATTGGCATAAAAAATATTATTGTAAAGAAATATAATACTACTATTAAATCTATAATAAATTTAATCATTAAATTAAATTTTCCAAGTGTAACGTAATTTTCATAATAAATGTAACATTATATAAGTAACAAAAGTGATGAGGTTGATATTTTCAAAAATTTACTTTTCTTCTCTTAATAATTTTGATTTTATTTAATTAAATGTAAAATTATAAAAAAAAAATGTTTTTCTTTTAAATATATTGTTCTTTTTGTATTATAATAAATAAATAGATCAAAACAAAAACAAAAATTAAATATTAGCTGATAATTAAATTTGTAATACAGTATTATATTTTTATATATATTATTCGATTCAATTATTTTATATTAAAAAAAATATATATGCCGAAATAATTTACACTGAAATAAAATATTTAATTAAATATTCTATAGCAGTTGACATAATATATGATAAAAATTATAAATCATAAAATGTTTATTATATGGGTCATTTATTTAATGAAAAAAAATATTAATCTCTCTAATTATAATTATATGTATATATAGTATAAAAAATAGATTCATATAAGTAAAACTATATATACAGGTATATATATATATATATATAACTGTGTATAATACTTTGAATATAATTTTAAAAAAATATTTCTTTACCTTTAAAATATCTTTTAGATAAAATTGAATATCACCAGTATGCGAAATTAAATAAGAAATGCTATTCCAAAGTGAAAATTTAAAATTTATATTGAGTAAAAATCGTAGTGTTTTATTCAATCAGGGGCATACTTTCTTTATTTTAGTTAAAACTTACAGAGTACTGAATAAAAATAATGATTGAAATTAAAAAGTAATATATATAAATAATAAGTTTTTTTTTATTGATAAATTCAAATTAATTAGAAAACTATAATTGAAATAAAGAATCAAGTCAGTAAAATTTCTCAGGACAAAGACTTCCCCCCTCCTCCATTCTCCAATACAACTAGAGAGCATGCTTTAAAGATTGCAAAAACAAGACCCGCCTGGTATTTAGGCAACTAATATTCCTTAAAGTGAGTTCGGGATGTATAATTAGCTAGTAACTTTTTCCTTATATAATAATATGTTAAATGGAGTATCGAACAAATATAATTATGTGCTAATTGTCTATACTAGAAATTAGTTTTAATAATTGGTAGATTGAATAAATACAATAAAAAAAAAAAAATAGATATTTGTAAAATTGGTTGTCTTGAATTCACCGACCGGGTCAAAAACGAGCATCTGGCAGAGGAGATGGACGGCCTCGTGCGTGGCCTGTGAGGACAGCGTGTAGAGGGCTGCGAGCGAGGGTGGTTTTGGGGCGCGACGCATCATATGCACTCGGGCGCCGTCGCACGCGTGACGCATATCCTCGAGCGATGGAGTGCCCAGAAGTTCTGTGATCAATTCCAGCTGCACATACAAACAGATTTTGATGTAATAAGCTCAATTAATTAACACCTAAGAGGTAGAGGAAGGAATCAATAGAATCATTTGTTAAATGCTATTATAAATTAATGTACAGTTAACAAAATAAATAAATAATATAATAAAATAGGATCTAATCTGATTTAGAATTATAAAAAATTTAACAAAACAAAATTAAATTGATCTTATATTTTACTTATAGGATTAAAAGACTTAAATTAACTTAATAATTACTATTATAACATTATTGCTTTATTGTTTTCTTTAATCTTAAAGAATAATTTTAAACATAATATTATAAAGTAATAATTTCCTGTATTCAGAAAGTAAAGAAATTTTAATTAAAACTTACTTAGTTACAGCCCTCTTTTCTTTTTACAAAATGCTAATATTTGCTTTATTTTATATAGCTATTCATTTAAAATAAATATCAAAGAAACTGAATTTAAGCATTTTTTTTTACTTTAATATTAACTAGAGAAGAAAAAAACTTTTTATCAAAAGTACCATTTATATAAACTTCACAAATGAAATTTTATTATTTGAATAGAACTTGAATGTATCATTGATGCTATTTTTGGTTAATTAAATATATTATATATCTAGTAAACATATTAATATTTTATTATAAAATATATCTTTGTGAAAATTTTTCAAATAAATCGATAAATATTTACTAATAAGTTTATTTTGTTTTAATGATTAAGTTGATTGTATAGAAATTGAATAAAATTAAATGAAGTAAAAATAGATAATGATGTAAAAAACAAACCATAATATATATTTTAAAAAATGTTTTAGAATTTATATTGTTAGAATTTGAAAGTTTACGTGAAACAATGCCCGTAGTTTTTCTAACCATTTAAATAAATACAATGAATTTCAATTTTATTAAATTTATAAATATAGGATTTAAACCAATCTAGGAAAAAAATAAAAAAAAAAATTTATATATCAATACCTAAATCTATTTATATTTTTCTATTTTTATTAACGAAAATTAAGATTTAGTTTTCTACGTTTAAGAATTAACATTTGTTTTATTGTTTTCTATTTGTTGTGTGCATTATTACTTATGTTATGGGAAAGGGATGGGTCTCGGTAATCTAAGGTCCAAAATAGGTTAATCCGGTACATTCATTAGTTTATGTTCATTTTTTTTACTTAGAAATAAACTTGATAATGGAAGAATAATTATAATTGATTTTCTTCAATGAAAATAAGAATAAAATTTCTAACAGGGAGCACCTGTTGACCTGACTTACCTGTTGCACTGGAGTTCCAGCTTGGAAGAGAATGCGACGTCCAAGAAGTTCGCCAAAGATACACCCAACACTCCATAAATCGACTGAACTACTATAATGACGAGCACCCATCAAAATTTCAGGAGCTCGATAATATTGGGTGACAACTTCTTGGGTCATCACCCGGGATTCATCAGGTTCTTCAACTCGGGCAAGTCCGAAATCGCAGATCTATAAACAACAAATCAACAAATAAACTATATTAATTAATTAATTAATGCCAAATGAACAAATAAAGTTAATTTCATTGTGTGCTACTCCATCTCCATTCTTGTCCAATTCTGATTAACCGAGATACAAAAATAATTCACTAATCAATATTTTTATCTTTCAATATTATACCCACAGAAGATAATATTATATAATAAGTTTGATTATTATTTTAAAGCAAGTTTTTTTTTAAATTTCTCATTTATCTTTTCACTATTACTATTTTTAAGGATTTAGGGCAAAATAAAATTATAAAAAAAAGAAAAGAAAATGTATTTTAATATTCAATATGGGAGAAAACAAAATATAAAAAAAACTTTACGGTAAATTTGAGTTAAATGTTATTTTATAGTTCTTTCAAGCTTCAAAGACGTCAGTGAATCAAAAATGACTTTATTGTTTCAAAGATGTCGATTGTTTCTTTAAGGAACTCTCTTTAAAATGCAAAGAAGGCGATATAAAAATATCCTGACTAGAATGTCATTTTAGTTTCAAAAAGGTTAGCTATTTTTTTATACTTATTCATGGTATAGTTATATAAATAGTTATAATTCTCAAAAATAAAATAAATTCATATATATATAATAATATGTATTTAAATTAATTGCCTTTAGATTTTTATTTAGATATTGCAAATTATTATTATTATAATATTTTTGGAGAGGTTGAAATGTTTTTTCCTAAAATTAAAAAACTATATAAAGTTCATATTCCTACAGCTCACCCTATTCTGAGCTAACTCAACAATTCATTCCCATCTCCCATATTGTCCTTTCATCGCGTTTTGTGTCTCCCCATAAACGAGTTTTTCAATTTTTGTCACCCTTTCTAGGCACGTGCCCCACCAATCACCCCCTCTATTCTAGTGATTTCATCTTTTTTGTACCATAAATCCTGTTTTCAACATTCATTATTTATAATTCAATAATATTTTAAATGAATAATATTATTATCTATAAATAAAATAATAATAGATCTCTATAAACTATATTTTTTTTAAAAGTTAAAAATTTTAAAACCTGGACTAAAGAAAAATATCCACTTTTTTCAAAGATATAAGGAATAAAAATTTAAAATTTAATTAAAGAATATTATTATTATTAGTAATATTGGTTTTAAAAATAAGCCACCTCTGAACAGGAAAGTCAAAATAAAGTTTGAGAGGATCATACAACACCTCTGCTCCATTTAGGCGGCAACCGACTTGATAGACGGAATAGGATGAACAAAAGTCAGAGGGAAAAAAAATTAAAAAATAGGCTCCTTTGCCTTGGATTATTTAAATTTAAATCAAGATTGATTTTTTTAAGAAAAAATGGAAAATTTTATAAAAAAGTTTTTCTCATTGATATAATCATTCTATTATGGGTTACAATTAATAAAAACCAAATAAGTTTTTTTTTAATTTTCAGTTAGTTTTAACAACAAATATTATCTAATAAAGTAAAGTAAATGTTATCTATCCATATTAAAGAGTATGGAATATGTGGAATTAATGGTTTACAGCAGGGGTGGGCAAAAGACGGCCCGTTGAAAAGTTTGGCTCTTATTTCGATCTTTCATTCTAAAAAAAAGGTCAAACGTTTTCGGAACTAGTCTCTTAAACATTTCCGACTTTTTTCTAAATTTTTTCAAAATTTGGTTCTAAAAAAAAACCTTTTATCCCGATTTGGTGTTTTCGAAATATGGTCACCCTCGTCCTCCGGCCCGGGAGACATTTTGAAAATTTCATTTTGGCCATCGCTTATACGTATTTGCCCACCCCTGGTTTACAGTATGGTAAACGGCATAATTAGATTTAATAAAGTAAAATCGTACAATTGCTAATCTCTATGGAATTTGAACAAAAAAAAAAAGAAAGAAAGAAAGAAAAATTTAAATAAATTTTTCCACATTTAACTTGTTCTATGCAATGACGAAGAAATTTACTGCATTTATAGTATACCAATCGTATTTATAGTGAAATGTATTACCATGACACACACACACACACACACACATACATTAATTAATAACATCATTTTACTTGACTATATTAAAGCTTAAGTACATTATAAATCACGTTTCCCAACCTTTCTTGCAATGAGATTCTTTGAAATGCATTTCGTCCCGGAGTTTAAAATCTATTTTTATTAATAAAATATTAACAAATGCGTCTCTCTATATGCTGGTTATGCCTCACTCCATACGACCTCTATCAAACGTCTAATTTACTTCCTGTACTTTATAATAACATTAAGAAATATGATTAAACATCTTTAAAACAAAATTTATAAAATATTTTCTGAAATACTAAATTAAATTAATTAAAATAATTTAACATTAATGTAAAAAAATCGTATTTTTTTAAAAATTTATAAATTTTTGAAACTGGTTTTGTCAATCTCTAGTTATTATAATAAAAAAATCATCCCTTTTGAATTTATTTATAATATATTAATTATATACATATATTTATTATGGTCAAGATTTTTTTTTTCAAATGATAAATAATTTAAATTTAGACCGTTATGTGTCTTAATTAGGAGCAACACACACATATGTTTTAAATAATATATTTCAATTTGAAAGTACTTGACAAACTCGATTCAAAGGTGCAAGTTCCAACTCGAAAGTTTAAAAAAAAACGTCGCGTTAGAGCTTTTTTCTATTTTTACTTGAAAATAAATCGGCTATATTATATAATAATCAATAATTCTCACAAATAATAGTCTTTTTAAAGAAATTATATTAAACAAACTAAGAAATCAATTATCTTTTTATTTTATTATTATCATAAATTTCAATTCAATAGAAAGGAAAATTAATGAGATAATCATTAATAAATCGAACAATCAATTTTAATAAAATTTATCATTATCAAATTGACTATATCACTTTCTTTATAATCAATACAATATAATACCTATATAATATTTAATTATTTTCTAGATCGATTTGATTTCTAAAAAATATTTTAATTAATTATAATAAAATGAATCCATTGAAATCGTGTAAATTCATATTTTATTGAATTGAATTGAATCACAAGAAGTTTGAATTTTGTAATGTAATACAATATTGGGAAAGATAATTCAATTAACTACAATTGGATCTTGAAATATATATCATCTTATCATATTCAAAAACGATAATTGCAAAATTAAATTAAAAATTTTATTTGATATATTTTTAATAATCAATTATTTATTATAATATCTTCTAGTTGAATAAAAAATTAAAAATTTGAATAAATAAAAAAAAATTAAGTTAATAAGTAACTGTTAATGTATAATTTATCAATTTAACATTTTGGAAATAGATAATTAGATAATCTTAAATTAATATTTATATTGATTTGTGTATTACCTTAAGTACGCAGTTACTATTAACAAGAAGATTTCCTGGTTTGATATCTCTATGAAGGATACGTGAAGAATGAAGATATTTTAGTCCTGAAACATAAAAATAAAATAAAAATATTATTATCGTAGTTTATTCAAAATAAAACTAAAATGAAATTTATTAGCCAATGAGATTATATATTTAAGAATTATTTAATTCTCAACCACAGTGCCCCGCGAGATTACGAGGCTCTTAAACTTTTTTTTCTAATTTTTTTCAATTTGGTTCTAAAAAAAAAGTAAACCGTTTTTTGGACCACTCTTTTCAAAACTTTTACACTTATCTTTTTCTTTGTGTGTCGCCAAATTTTTAAACCGTTAAAAGTGTGCCGCGGTAAAAAAAAAAGGTTGAGAATCACTGATTTAAATAAAAATAAAATAATAATGAATTCATGCTGAACTATAAATTCCCAATAAATAATTACCTAAATTTAAACTTCAATGTTTAATATATATTATATAATATATAATTAGTAATTGAAAATAATTATAGGGGTATACAATAATGCTGATCATAATATTGTATTGTTATGATAATTATTGAAATTAACAACCATTATTTGAAACATCATCTGGCCAATGAACATACAGTTGGGAACATGCTGGTGTGTGGCTACTAATTGCTCCTATTGCTGTTATCCTTTCACAGTCTTTAGTCTTACGTGACTAATGGTGGAAGAAAAAAAAACTAAAACAACTTTTAATGAATAAACAGATGTTGAGATGAGGACTAGATAATTTGATAAAATAATCATCTAAAAGAAAAATGAAATTCTATTCTTTTTCTATTTCAAAAAGATTGAAGAAATTGGTATTCAAGAACCACAAACCTCAATACAAGGTATATATAGAACAGATGAGAAAATTTTAGAATAATTATTCATCTATTGTGGAGACTTTGTAACCAACTCATTAACCCTTCAACTATAACACTATCATATAATATTTATATCAAGATAATAATAGTCATAATAATATTGTTTCAATGTACATTATCCGAAATAATGCATATAATTATTTATATATGTAAATAAATCAGAGAGAGCATCCATAATGAATTCAATGCCGATAATAAATATGATATATGATCTAAAATAATTCTGATTAATAATAAAAATCTCAGAAAACTATTTCTAATTGTATTAGAAATATTATTTTTTTAATTTTTAATTTTTCTCCCTCAAAAAATTGTTCCCATTTGAATTCTTTCTGAGATATATAATACAAATAAAACTTAATATTTTTATTTTCAAAATTATTATTTTATTTTAGAATAAATAATTTTTTAAACAATATTCATAAAATAATATATAATATATAATATTATAATATATTTAGCATTATTATTATTATTTGCGTTTGGACCATCTGGGATCACGCAAAGCCCCCATTTTCTCCTTATTCACACATGCTAACCCTTTGTATGTCCTTCTTTGTTTTGCTAGATCTTCTTGAAGAGAAATTATCTGGATTTTCTGCCGATCGAGTTTTATTATTAGATTATGTAACTTTCCGGCTTTTTTTAATAAGGGTATTGATGTTCAGTGTGCCCATATATGAATGTTTCTTGGGTGTTAACTTAATTTTTCTTTTTATGTGTTCGTGGAGATCCGGGTCCTCCAGAACGGGTGGATTGAGTACCACCTAGAGTATTTGTTCTTCTCATCACGATCTATTGTTGCGTGTGGTTGCTTATTTTGAAGTAATCCTACTGGAGCAGGGTTATATAGAACCAGGCTTGTCAGTTCCTGGAGCGGGAGGCAGCTGATGTTAAATTGAATTTATTAGAAAAATTTGTTCTTAGTTGGAATCGAGCGCCCACTTCATGTGTAGAAAATTGCCACTATACACGCACTCTAAGCTGCCTCCTAATATAATATAATTAGTATAATATATGAAAATATAATATAATATACATATATCAAAATTCATTAAATATAATCAAATTAAATATTTAAGAGAGAAAAAGGCTTAATTATTTTAGTAACAAATCAATCTTATGAAGTCGAACTTTCAGGAAAATATATCCAAACATATAAATTATGAAATTTTGAAATATGAATTGACTCTTTAAATAACTCCCTTTCTAGGTAATAATTCTAAATAAGTACTAAGCCTGTTTCTGCATATGAAATTCAATCTTAAAATACATTTCTACCCTATATGTCACCAATTAATAATATATATGAGTTATAATGGTACAACAATATTGAAAAAAAAATAATGAAATAAATTTTATTAAATGAAAATAACTAAATATTAGAGATATATAAAATGAGGCTTCTTCAGGTAAGTAAAGTAATAATTCTAAATTTCAAACCTCTAAATAATTGATCGAAGCAGAATGAGAGGAAGAAGTGGGAGAGCCTATAATAAGAATTAATACACGTGTAAAAACAATAAAAGTATATAGATAAAATATACCAATAAAATAAATACCAAGGCCATTAAAAATAAATATATTTAAAATATGGAAATAAAGACAATGAGACTAAAACAATATCTAATAAAATATTTATTTATTTATTTATTTTTACATTTCTTATTGTATATTTAAAATATATTTTAATTTCGATATTTGCTCTAAGATAAATGAGTTAGTTAATTAATAAATAATTAATTATTTTTTTATAATGAATTCTCTATTCTTATTATTCAAAATAATAATTCAAAGTTAGATAACATAAAAGAAAGTACGCTTATATTATCTTACTTTTTACCGACCGACGATAGTAAGGGAGGTATTGTTTTCACACCAAATTTCAGATGTGGAGATTTTTACATATCTCCACGAATCATGCATTTTCTTAACAGAAAAAAGTATTTTTAGCATGATGTCCGTCCGTCCGTCCGTCTGTCCGTTCGTCCGTATAGATGTGTACAGCCTGAACGGCTCAACGGATTTTGATGAAATTTGGTATATTTACTTATAATGCATCAGTGGGATGAATTGATCAACTTTTGGTGCAAATCCGGAAACCGGAAGTGGTAGTATTAGCGATTGACGATAGGAAGGTAAGGGTTATTTTCGCACCAAATTTCACATGAGGATATTTTTTACATATCACCACGAATCATGCACTTTGTATTGGTTTTATCCTCATCTTTATTAGTTTTTTCTTAATTTAAAATTATATGACGTCATCCAGCCCTTCATGACGTCACAGCCTGGTCTTGCATATATATTATAAATAAAATAAAATTAAAAATATTTATGTTATATTCATATCTGTATTTTATTGCATTAATAGATATATTAAAATTATTTGAAATTGTTTCTGTAGCTAGAAATTAATTTACTTCAAACCGTCGGTCGGTTCGGACCTGGCCACAGGTCAACTTATTTAATTCAAATTTTACATAAATATTTCTATTTTATTAGACTAGGACTAAAATGGGATAAATAATTTTCATTTCTCGTTATAATTCAATTGAATAGAAATAATATGAATCCCAAAGGTAGAAACTTTTATATAGTATGCATTTGTTGTGACGGGATTCGACCACCTCTTGTCAATGACTATATATCCAAATGATCAAAGTGTAATTTAACCGAATCGGATATTATAATCCCATTTATTACATCTACAGAAGAGGAATTTTAGTTTAATGCTCCATTTCCATTGTAAAGATTTTTTGGTGATCGTTTCATAACCGATATATATTATTCAAAGGATTCAATGATTTTATTAATTATTTTATTTTTGTAATTAAATCGAACATTTTATAAAACTCTATTTAAACATGTTTATTTTTCATTCGAATTAATTAGCATCTGAATTATATATATATATATATATATATATTTAATGATTTTTAATGGGGATTTTATAAATAATTTTACGATGATATAAAGATTTAATTTAAAATTATTTTTATTTTAATGATCAATGAAAGCTTTTTGGGGTTAAAACTTTCATAGCCGATGGCGTGGTCCGTTGGTAGAGATAGCATATCTCGTGTTCTAAAAGTTTCCCATTTCATAGATTTTTCATTTTGTTATTCAAGTTATAGAACATTTGACGATGAATGACTTTTTTCATATAAGTCAATGACTCTCTCCCCTTCTCTCTCATTCTGCTTCGATCAATTATTTGCATTGTACTACTCATAATGAATAGACAAGACAAAAAATATCAGTGTAAACGTATTAAATATTGATAATTTGATGAATGAAAATAATCAAACTTTCTTAATTCTATTTCTTGCTATAGGAGTTAGAAGCAAAAAAAAAAAATCTTTTGAACAATTGTCATGTTGAAACTTCCGTTATAATGTAAAAGTTGACTTACTGATTTTATAATCAAGAAAAAGTTATCGGAAGAAAATTTCCCATGGGAAAAATTGGATACATATCTTGAAGTGTGAAGGGGAGCTTACAAACACTTTTTTCATATATATACATTATATATAAAACTCAAGTGTTGATGTTGAATTTGAACTAAATACTCTAATTGAAATGTTAACTTTATGAAATACTAAAAAGAAAATATCCAGTGTAGTGTGAAGAAATAGTATAATTTAACAAATTTAAAAAAGAAAACACTTAAAAAGATGCTGAAGAAGGATTTCGATTGTTTTCAGGTTGCATGACCAATTGTGCAAGTTTAAAAAATCTTAAGAAAATGGTAATAAGTCAAATTGTTTTTTTTTTAACTTTCAAGTCTATGATTATGTTTTTTTTAACCCTGAGTAGTTAAGTCAATCATTAAGAGTTGCTCTTAGAAGATGTTCTTTTCTCTACAGAAATAATATAAAGTACACTATTATAATAATATATAATCAAGAAAGGGGAAATTCAAGGACAAGGTGGAGCCCGGAGTAATTCCTCTGGGCAGGTCGAAATACGGAATAGAATTTTAAATATATAATTGTTTACGTGGTTAGAAATTTAAATAAAACTACATAAATTTATATAGCATAATCAATCCTCTTTGTGAAATTGAAAAAGATAAATAGTAATTAGAAAAATGAGGATTTTAACATTAAAAATATATGAAAAAATTAAGGAAATTTAGGGGATGAGGTTTAAGTTAATAAATGATTTCCAAATTGATTATCAAAAAATAATAATTCAGTTTTTAAATTATTTATTGATTGTAAACTATTTATGGTGTATAATTAATATTTTGAGAACCGAAACGTTGTTTATGTACATTAGTTAGTTGTATCAGCTATTCTCATTCTCTTTGCTAAATATTATTAAAACTGATAAATACAATTATGCTTTAAAGTAAAAGTTTTATTGTAAAAAAGAAAAAAAATTAAATAAATAAATTTAAAAAAATGATATAAATTGATAAAATTTTATTTATTTAAATCGTCATATAAATATACTAACATGAGCATGAATAGAAAAATACGAATGGTAGTATAATACATTAATTTTAATATTTTTAATTATTTAAAAAACTGAAAATTTCTTCAATTATATATATTTAGATATTTTTAGTATTGAATTTACAGTATAGGAGGGCAGGTCAATAAGTCCGTGACTTTTTGAATAAAACGTAGGTTTTTTGATAAAAAAAAATTAATAGTTTATTTTTCAACGAAGTCTCCTTTGAGCTCTATTCACTTCGTCTACCGTTTCTCCAATTTTTTTTATCCCTTCCAAAAAATAAGATTTGTCGAGCACATCAAAATAGATTTGTTTGTGAGATGATTTCATCGTTGGAGTCAAATCTCTTTTCGCCGAGCCATTTCTTCAGGATTGGAAGGTCCCTCGGGGCTAAATCCGGAGAATTTGGCGGATGAGGGAACAATTCATTGATTTTCATGGAGAATTCACTTTTTTCCATTTTCTTATCAAATAAGGAGGTAGTTTGCTATTAATGAATGTCAAACAAAAACTAAAAGATTCAGCTGGTTTAAATTTCGACATGAGCTTGCTGACAGAAGAGGTGTTCCCATTTCATTTAAGAGATACGAAATTATAAAAGTCACGGACTTATTGACCTGTAGTAGTATTAGCAACCAAACAGTTTAAATTGTTTATGATTTTGGATGTAAATATGTAATAACTTTTGTCTATTTTTCTAACTATAATGTGTTTCTCTTATATTTTTTCTGCAATTACTTCAAAATAAAGTGGCAAATAAGCTTATTTGTAAAACAAAAATAATAATAAATAAAACGATTTGTCAATTTCAAATGTCACGATCTATCAATTTATTTGTGATGATCTAAACAATTTTTTCTTTAAACATTATTTTGTAAATATGTTGTTCCATTCGAGAACCTTTAATTTTTGTATAATTTTCATCGTGCGATCAATAAATAATTATTAATCTTACCATTTTCCATTTCTTTCTCTAATGAACGAAGTCTTAATTTCAAGAAAACACCCCTCTTAGAATTTTTTTTTTATAATTCATAGAGATTCATTCGAATAAGACTCGAGTCACTAATCAAGACGGATAATCAATTCTCTAGGGAAAACTTTTGGTTTATTACAAAAAAAAAAAGTTTTTAAAAATATGAAGGCGTTTTTCACTTTAATAAATAAATAAAAAAGAAACTTCTTTTGAAAAATGATTAAAGGAATCTATATTTTTCGAAAAAGCAAATTTAATTCTAAATATATAATACCCATTGAAAAAAGAAACTATAGTCTTATTTAATATATATATACATATATTATTATTATTTGTGAGGATCACGGAGCTTTAAAAAGAAATTATTAATCATTGGATTTCTGATTTCTCTAGCCCCGAACTCGAGACATCAATGTGGTAGACTGTCGTGCTAACTACTAACAAGTGAAGAGTCTCTATCATATATATATATATATATATATATATATATATATATATATGATAATCACTTAATGAATATTATTATTTCATGAAAATTTGTTTAGTTCTTTTAAAATTTTCATATATCTAATTTTATGAATTGTATTAGTAAATATTAAAACATTGTATAGATATTTTAATGTCTTTCAAATTTACTGTTAATATTCACAAGCAAAGAAGCTCTCCTTGGAAAAAAGAAAATGAATCCTTGTGAGGCAAACATGGCACCATATGTTCTAATAATAGTTAACTATTTTTAATAGATGATTATAAAATTATTTGCAAAATAAATGGAATGAAGAGAAGATATCATCTTTTGAAGATATAAAAAACAAACACTTTAAATTTTCTATTATTCTTAAATTATTAATTTTTATCTGATATGATTCTCGATCTAATGAATAATGTCCTCGAAAAAACAACATAATCAGTACCGATTTTAATCTTATAACATTTTAACATTCACGACTTAACGACTACTGATACTATTTTTTGGAGTAACATAAATTTGTTTTTTTTTAATAATCATATAAATTATGAGAACATATTTTTTAATTAATGAGAATTGGAAGTATTCGAAAAGTTATTGAAAATTAGCTGGAGTGTCTCCACTCGACTATCTCGCAATTTGAATTGGATTAAATAACATAATATATTATATTTAAATTAAATTTAATTAATTATAAATTATAAATAATAAATATTAAACCAGCGCATGTTTGGTTTTTTATTGATGGCACCATGGTACGTGTTGGCGCGTGAGATTTGCAGTGTTAAAAAATTAATTCTGGTACTTTCAGCGATTCAATCAAGCTGAAATTCTATATATAGCAGTTTTATACAATTATTAATCATGTGAAAAATTATCAAACATATATCTTTATTTTTACGGTCACTTTAGAGGAAAAAAAATCAAAACGTTGTAGGTAATTTCTCTGGCGAGATAGTAAAAAATAGTAATTTATTTTTAATAATATGAAATGATAAATTTAAATCTATATAAACGCATACAAAATTTATCAAAGAGCCCACTTGACAGGAATGGGTGAGGGAAGATTAGTGACAATGGAAAGACGCGGCGAACAGACAAGATAGATAATAGAGAATTAGGAGAAGATTAGTATTGGACGGAGGTGAGTCATTCAGTTTATTTTTATGCAAACGAGAAGTTTTTTGTGTCTCTAAGTATCGACTTTCCGTGATTTAAATCCCAAAGCTACAAAGTAAATTTTTAAATAATAAATTATTCGGACTTCACACCAAACCAATTCCAATCGTGTCAGGTATACTAGATTGAATGGGTGGGGCTGAATTTGCAATGGATTTCGCTTGAGCATTATAAGTGTATTTTATTTTTTTAAAATAATAATTATTAAAGGGCACGGAATTGCATATCTAACAACCCAACTAGTTTCCCTTAAAAATTGATAAAAAATGATTATATTATCCTTCGCTTGCTAAATTTGAAATTTTTATGTTAATATTAGTTAATAGAAAACATGTTTTTGAATAATTTTGGAAGAAAAAAAAAACGCCCCAGAAATATTAATCTATTACAAAAATGACAATTAGAAAAAAAATATTGATTTAAAGAATTAATATTAATGATTCAGTAAATGTCATGGGAGAAATTTTCCAAGTTTTGACAAAAAGTCATTAATTTTCCATGCAAGTAAATTTATTATCTTAACCATTGTAATTATCGTAATTTTTAATCTTATACTGTCTTTTTTTAATATTTTTTTTTGCCCCTCCCCTGCCCTTCTACACCGCCACCAACAAGAATAAATTAGTTCAATATGGAAATATTGTAATTAGGAAAAAAAAATATTCTAAAAACCATGTCGTTGAAGGCGCAATGAAGAGGGTGGGTGCGGCCAGATCACCCTCTCCCCTTCTATCTTGCTTTATTCCTTTACTTGTTGAATCAACATGAAAGGAAAGCAAAAGAAATCCACGAGGAAATAAAGAGACAAGGCCAGCTTATATTTTTTTTCTTAAATAGAAAGAAAAAAAAATGTTACTATTTCTGAACATGTATGGTTCATTCTTTTTTATTCCATTTGTTGAATATAAAAATAATTTAGGTCAAAGGCAAATAAAAATCTCATTTGTGGAAAAATGTTGAACGATTGTATTCAACAATTCATATATGTTATATAGTAGTGGTTCTCAACCTTTTTGGACCAAAGGCCAGCTTCATAATTCGCCCCCCTATAAATTTTAACAAATAAAAATTCAAAATCATCTTAACTTTTTTTTAGAACCATATTGAAAAAAAGCGGAAATGTTTAAAAAGCGATTTCGCCCCCCCCCCCAAAAAAAAATCGTATAGTCAAATAATCGTTCCCTTTAAGATGTCTATCGCCTCCCAGGGGGCGATATCGTCCAGGTTGAGAATCACTAATATATAGTATAAGATAATAAATATTTTTCTTTCAATCATTTATTAACCCTTTGCCCTCGTATGTCCCCGTATAGGGGACATCAGTCGTTTGACCGTTGCGCTCGTATGTAAGGGGTTGTAAACAGGGATGAACATTTTGTATTTTGAGATTTGAACCATCAAACCTTAAAGTTGAATAGTAATATATGTTCTCATACAAATACTTTTATCCTAATCGATTATGAAAAAAAATTCCGAGTTGGTAGGTACTCTTCTCAGAAAAAAATACGAGTGCAAAGGGTTAAAATATTTTTTATATTATTCCAACATTTTGATATTAAGTAGAATTTATTTATACAAAATTAATTAAATAAAATATTATAAATATTAATTATTTTATAATCAATAAAAAATAATATAATATTATGAAATATGAGTATATTTATTTTATTATTTATTCTAATAGAATATAAATGAAGTTTTTCATTTAGTTGATAAATATTTAAATTTTTATTAGATAAAAGAAAAAAAAATAATAATATGTACTGTAATCTCAAAATAGGTCATTTTTTTATTTTAAGTGATAGTTTTAAATTTATTCTGTAAATATATAAATATAATTTACTTGAATAAAATTTATTTGAAATTTTATATTTATATTTTTATTGTAAATTTTTTTATTTGTGATATCATTGTTCTTTCGAACGATTTATGAACTAAATAACAAAAATTTATTGGATATATATATATATTGTATATTGTATTCTACAAAAATAAATAACTATCAAATAATGAATGAATTTGAAATAAATAACAAACAGTCAATTAAAAGTATTAAATATACTAAATGTCTATACAATCAATAGATTATAAGGACAATATATGTACAAAATTTATTAATCATATTTAATTTTGTGAAGTTTTATGTTAAACTTTTATACATTATTTTAAAATAAATTAAACTAAATATATCATTAAATCAAGATATTTATTTTCTAAGAAAAAAAAAAACATAATTAACTATAGAAAACAAATATTTCAGGAATTTAACTATGAAAACAAGAAATATATTATTCAATATCAAAGCAATGGATAAATAATATTCAAAAATACATTTATAAATAATAAAACAGTAAAGAATATTAAACATTATTAATTTTTAATGAATTGGTTCAATTAAGCTTATAATAATAAGATATCGAGTACGCATATAATAAATTGAATTTGTTTCATTAAAATTATAACAAAGGAATGGCAAAACTTATCTTATCAGTAATAATTTATAACCAGGTCAACGAATTTGGATCGAATCGCTCATTAGTATAATAAAAGCAGATAATTTAAGGTCACATGTTGAAAAAGCTTCGAAAATTCAGATCAATTAATTCTTAAAATCAAATTAAATAAAAATATTCTTAACACAAAATACTTATATTTTCTTTATATTGTTTTAAGTAGCAGAGAATAGCGAGAAATCATTTTGTATTTCATCCATATTTAAAACATATATTTATTTATTTTATTTATAAATATATATAATATAATATAATTAAAAATATACAAAAATCCTATGTTTGAATGTTAAATCCTATATTTTCGAATTTTTAAATAAAATTTATTGAAATAAATATTAATTTAATAATTGTAAAATTGTAAAATATATTATATTTAATTAATAGAAAAAATAGAAAAATAATTTTTTTTATAATTATTGCCCTCCGAATTATTGTGTGGTTTATTAATATGTTTATTATTTATTCTTTTATTCTTAAATCTAAAGCGAGGTTCGATCCACTGAACTCAAATTCGATGGACTAGGACTATAACCGTGCAGCAATACTGGTCAATAATCGACTTTTCCTAATTTATAAAAAAAAAATTGATTGAAACCTGTTTCAAATGCCCCACAAAAATTGTCTGATAAGTTCAATCAGAATATCTTTAGGATATATAATTGAAAATATTATTTTCTACTGTATAAATATAAAATATAAATACATATTTAAATATAATATTTTAGAAGAAAAAATATAAATAAAAATTAAAAATCAAGTAAGTAATAGTTTACTTATATCAGAATAGATTAATATTATTATTTTTATTATTTCGATAAATCTAATATAATTGATTCTTGAATGTTCTTCCCTTTTAATGGCTGACTCATTTATTCACTTTCCTTTCATTTAATTTATTATTTATTTAAATGTTTATTTCTAAAAATCCATCTACTTTAATATTTACCTCATCTACTTATATAAAATTAATTAATTATAAAACCATTTGATGAGCCAGATGTTTATTTATCAGACCAGGTAAATTCTTAAAGTGAATATCTCACTAAATTGTGTTAAAATTAATTAATACAATTCAATCTTGAAAAAAATAAATTTATTCATTTACTTATTCATTGAATGTAAAGCGTCCCTTTTTTATTGATTATCTAATTAAGACTTCTAAATTTTAAAAAGAAAATAAAAAGAAGTGTTCAATTATATATATATATATATATATATATATAATAAAGTAGAATTTAATGTTTATGAGATTATTTCAAATGGTTGTTGGGGGAAATTTTAAAGATGTATAAAATTAAGCTAATGCAAAGTAGAACATTTACATGTAAATGTATATATTAAATACTTTTCACTGTAAAATTTCTCTCGATTAGTTTAAGTAGCTTAAATATAAAATCAAATGAATTTAAAAATAAAATAGATAGAGAAAGAAAAGAAAAGAAGGTACATATACTTAGTTAAATTTTCATATACCAGGAACCAGGAGAGATGAGATATCTAGGATGTTGTTTAAAATAAAATTAAATTTGTTCCGGACCAAGAGAGGAAACGTTTCCTTCTTCCTAAGATTCATTTGCAAATTCACTCTTTATCGTTTGTTTTGTATTGGTGACCTAATTTACTGGATGACGAGTGAATTTCTTTGGAGTACTCAGCTGAACCTGAAGCTGTACAGAGTCATTATGATTAATACTTGCTGCTTAGGAGGGGAAACGACCTTCTCTTGCGAATTGCCAAGCCGGAAGCAGTCGATCGGCCTTGTTCTTTCGTTATTTTTACCATCGCCTCGTTCATTGCCTCGATCTTAAGAGTGGTGTTGTCGTTTACCCAAATCCCAGTTCATTTAACCCGAGTGGGCTGGTTATTTGAATAAATAAATGGAAATCATTGAAGGTTGTTGTGATCCAATTGGAGATTCCCAGCCACTGCACGTCCATCAAGAAAGGAAGTAATAAACTCGTTAAAATACCGTCAGTCGATCATGAAAACTACCTACCGACTTTGACTTTATTCGATGTTGCAAAATTATTTTCTCACAGGGATTTATATTTCCATAGAACATTATTATTATTATTTTTTTTTTTTTTGTTATTCCCTGAAGGATACCATAAAAGAGTGAAAGGTCAGATAGTAAAAAAATCACCGACAAAAGGGTTTACTTTAATGTTTACAAAGTGATACGTTTAGGTATTTTTGATACCAGTTCCTTTATAAATAACAATTGAAAAAAACTATAATAGTTTCAATCCTAAAGGATTTAAAGATATTTTTTTAATCTATATTACAGAAATTAAAAAAAAATCAAATACAGGCTAACATCGATTAGCGCTACCATATTTATAGTGCTGTTTCACTTTTTTGATTTTAATAATAAAAAAAAAAAAAAATTTAAAATTAAAAAAAAAAATCATTTAAAATTAAAAATATTTTTTTTTGTTTAATTTCGTATGAAAATTGTTACTATTTATTTAGAAAAAAGAAAAAGAAAATCTTTTTCATGATAAATGTGAACCTATAGCTTCATTATCACACTTTTAACGCTGTTTCTGATGGATTTATTCATCAACATAGAGCCGACAGAGAGACATCATCCCTATGTGATACTACAGTGCCAGGATAATACATCGCGTGTGCATGTGTGTATGTAGACAAGATTAAGAAAAAACGGTTTGAGCTAGAATAATGAAATTTCGTACATGGGCATTATTCAAAATTTGTAGTTTTCTATCAACTTTTGAGAAATGTAGCTCAACCGGAAGAGGGTCATTACCTACAAAGTTTTGATTTTTTTTTCCTCTAAAGTGACCGTAAAAATAAAGATATATGTTTGATAGTTTTTCAAATGATTAAAAATTGTATAAAACCTCTATATATAGAATTTTTCAGCTTGATTGAATCGCTGAAAGTTCCAGAATTAATTTTTTAACACTGTAAATCTCACGCGCCAACACGTGACGTGAACATGCGTTGGTTTAATAAATATTAATTATTAATTTTAATTTATAATTAATTAATACAATATATGTTACTTAATCCAATTCAAATTGCGAGATAGTCGAGTGGAGAGACTTCAGCTTATTTTTATTATAATTAATTTAATTATAAAGATCACACACATAAATGAAGGTCGTTTGCTTCCCTTACTTATTTGGAAAGTAATTATAAAAATTTTTAAAATTATTATTTAAATATTCGTATAATCAATTTATATATATATATATATATATCATGATTACATCTTGAATTGTTTTTCATATTGGATAAATTTAAACAATTGTCATCATGTAAACTTTTCTAATGATCAAAAATTCAAGGATAATTTAATTGTCAGCTCAAAATAATTTCCTTTTATAAGAATGTAATGTTGACATAATGCATTACAAATCATCATCATCATCACTTCAAATTTTAATAAAAATGTTTTATTGAATTTTTTCCCCAAGAAAAGAAAAAAGGAAAATTAACTTTTGATATACGTCTCTTTAAAGCTTGCAGGTGGTTCGATGCAGATGCAAGGTAATATTTTTTATTTTATTTCATACCTATAATGCAAGGATACTGAAGTAAAATGTACAAAGCGGAAATTTATTAGTCTTAAGTAGATTATCTAAAATTATTGCTTTTACCTTCGGTAAATCAATTAATACAATACATATATAAAGATATCATCTCATAAAATTGTTTCATACTTTTATATAAAACAAAAGCACTTAATTTATTATTATTATTATTATTATTTATTTTTAATAAAAAAAAAGAAGGTAAATAAGATTATGTAAGCTAAACTTTTCTTTATTTATTTGTTCAATAAATTGTAAAATATTGTTGAATAAATATTTTTAAATAAAAATTATCGAAGGTGTTGAAATAGTATATTATATACATTTTTATTTTCCTTATTTTTAATAATCAAATTGAATAAATTAAAAATGTAGGTATATTTTTTATTTGAATAATATTTTTCAAGTTTTATATAAATATCAATACTAGGAATGTTTTTTTCTATGATGGATTTTATTTTAGTAGGGTCTTTTAATATTAACAAGAAAACTTCTATAGTAAATGCTTTAAACACTAAGAACATTTTAATAAATTAAAATAATATTCATTTTATATATATATATATAAAGAAAATAAATTTGCTCTTTTTATTATTACTTTTCAAGGTGAATATTGACATTCTTATGAATATAAGTGAATGACCTTACATTATTTATTACTTAATAAATATAAGAAAATAAAATAAAGTGAAATACTTAAGTATTCCAATATTTATTATTTTATTTTATTTTATTTCAATTTTTTTTTGAATTTCTTGAAAAAGAAAAAATTGCATCTTCAATTTATTAATAATTCATTTATAATTTAAAAAGTAATTTTAAAGTAAAAGAAATGTCCAAATGTTTGATCCAAAAAACGGTCGAGTTTTTTTTTTAACAGACAAATTGAAAAATTTTTAAAAAAGTACGAAATGTTCAAAACCTTGGTCCAAAAAACGGTTGAGCTTTTTTTTAGAGACAAATTGAAAAATTTTTAAAAATAATCGAAAATGTTCAAAAGTTTCCCCACAAAATCATCTTACTATTTCATGTATTAGGAAATTTGTTCAGGGAGCTGTAGCTCACAGTTTGGGAATTCCTGGTATATATATGTGTTAAAAATAATTTCGTTATTATACTTTGTTTACTATTATAGAAATATTTCAATAAAATGCATATTTATTTATTAAAGAAATGTTAATTTATTTTTATTGTTTTATTTAAAAAAATTCAAAGTATACTTTATGACATTGTGAATAATTCGAAGGATAATTGCAATGTTTGGGAAAAACCATATTGAAATGGGTTTTTACTTTTTTATACATGACCCAATTACTATTATTATAGTTGTGGAAATTGATGAGGGAAAACTATGAGGAAAAAATACTTCATTCATAATTAGAAGTTTTATTTATAAAGATTTAATACTAATTTTAAATTGATATAGGTGAGCTTAAAAATAATATTAATAAATAAAAGTAAAAATATATCTCTTGGATAAAGTTCAAACTATTAATATATTAGAAACAAAAACACATTTTAAACATGAATGTTTTTCCTATTTATAAATAAATTAATTTTTGTGTTTTTGACATTAACTAACTACATATTACATTTTCTCTTTTATTACTTTGTTAAATCATGGAATTATTTACCTTAATTAATTAATATTTTACCCGTAATGGATGGATGAAGAAAAATTTAAATTAGAATTCAGAAAGTTTTCAACATTTTTGATTAAGATTTTGAATAAATAAATATATATTTAAATAAAACAAATTATACTCACCTCGAAGTATCTGGTAGAGAAAAACCTTGATGTGGTCGGATGACAAGTGTTGTGGAGACACAATGATCTTGTGTAAGTCGCTCTGAAGAAGCTCCGTAATTACATAACTAATAGATTAATTAAGGAAATATTCAAAAATCAAAAGAAAAAGGTATTTTTTCACCTAATAATCTAAATGTTTATCTATCAATATATCTATATATAAAATATCAATAAATATACAATCAAAATCAATCCATTTTTCAAACTATCAAGTCTCATAGTAAAAATGTTATCAGGAGTTGTAGAGAGCATACAACACACTTAGGCTGCAACAGGCTTGATAGACATTGTTATTTCATAGGATGTACAAAAGACAGATTTTATTATTATTATAATATATATATAATTAATTAATTAATTAATTAATTGTCAGTAAAAATCGGAATAAATTTATATAACATTATCATATTTAAAAATTTTAAGAAATTATAAATATAAACTCTTGAATTTTTTATGCTTATCAATAATATAAGTTAATTAAATTTGAACCTAAATATATATATATTATATACTATATGGGCTGAAAAGTCCCGGGATTTTTCAATATGTTTCAATAGATAAACTTTTGTTCTCGAAGGAGCAGATGTGGGATAACATTCATGCAACCACTGCAATGATTGTTCACAAGTTTTTCCCATTAAAAAGCAATGTTTAATTAAGACGCGATATTCCTGTTTTTCCATTTTTCTTATGAAGGCGAAAGTAGCGTCACTCAAACGACTGTAGCTTGTAAACGAATGGTCATGATACTTAATACATAAACTAGTGACAGATGAGCCTCTCGAAATGAGTCATGTTAATTTTCTAGTGGCGTCACCTATTGAAAAATCCCGGGACTTTTAGCCCATATAGTATATATACAGATATTTAAAAAAAGTTATTAAAACACATTATATGTATGAAATCAGAATAAGTTCAATACACATTAACATCAAAATATTGAATTTTAAAAGTGTAGGTATATAAAAAGTAGAGAGCTATCTTGATATTTATGTATAAATCACGAATTCTTTACACGAATTTTCTTTCACCTCGATTCATAGAAATAAATAGATTCGTGATATTTTTTAATAATCACCCAAAAACAGCTTCTATATCAAGCAAACTAAGTATTATTAAAATTCAGAATAACTAAATGGTTTCGAATGAACA
Source organism: Labia minor (assembly GCA_963082975.1). Classification (NCBI taxonomy): domain Eukaryota; kingdom Metazoa; phylum Arthropoda; class Insecta; order Dermaptera; family Spongiphoridae; genus Labia; species Labia minor. The sequence goes on along the minus strand of OY720347.1, from coordinate 25,033,226 downwards.
AAGGCTATGAAGTAAGATTGTTGGTTCAAAATGAATTATATTATGTTCAGAAAACTTAAGCGGAAAAACAGAATTTATGAACATTTTATACAATAATTTACACTCACGATTCAAATATATCAAACGTCACGAAATCATTTTTCGATATTAATATAGTACTCGTCAAATACAGACGTTTGAAAGAATTAAATAGGTTGATAGTCGAAGGGGAACTGGGTTCAAAAATCTAATAAAAATAAAATACAAAAAAAAAAAAAAAACAAGGAGACTTTATAAAAAGAAAACTTGTTTTTCTTTTGAAGTAGATATAATATCACTCAGGAGAAGAGAGAAAAATTAAAATGATCTTTTAGTAAAAATTCACTTTGGTGAAAAAAAAGAATTGTAGATTGTAAAATGAAAAGACATGGATACTTGAAAACATTCTTGTTTTAAAAATACAGAACAAGAGTACTTAAATTGTTATATTTTTAATGAACATCATGGAAAGTAAAATAAAAGTTCATTAATATTAGTTAAATCTTAGAAAAATAAATAGCATATTAAACTCTCTGATGGCAATGAGAAGATTAAGTAAATGTTCTGGGAAGCAGTTCAAAAGAAGTTGTTTCAAAGAGTTTAATGGACGATAGCGATCGATCCACTCGGGCGGATTGATAACCTCGAACAAACCACGGTTTTAATAAAAAGAAACATAATAATCTTAAAAAATAATAATATTTTATAAATTTAAAAAAAAAACAAGCAAACATAATTAAGTTTGCATAGTGGTAAACAAAGCGGCTTGAAAATCAATCAGAAAGCATCCGTTAACAGTGGGAGAGGGGGAACAAGGACATTTCTTGCAAAATATTTAGTTATTGATTCAAATAGTTAAACATGAAGGTAATTATTATTTTCTTTTTCTTTTTTACTATCTCGCCAGAGATAGTATTGCGATCACGAAAATTTTCGATGTTGAGATTTTGATGTTTTTATACTTTTTGAAGGTTCCTGAATCATTTTCACTAAGGTTGAGAAAAATGTCTGTGTGTGTGTGTGTGTGTGTGTGTGTGTGTGTGTGTGTGTGTGTGTGTGTGTGTGTATGTAGGCAAGATTACGCAAAAACGGTTTGAGCTAGAATGATGAAATTTGGTACATGGACATTATTCAAAATTCATAGTTTTCTATCAACTTTTGAGAAATGTAGCTCAACCGGAAGAGGGTCATTACCTACAACGTTTTGATTTTTTTTCCTCTAAAGTGACCGTAAAAATAAAGATATTTGTTTGATAATTTTTCACATGATTAATAATTGTATAAAACTGCTATATATAGAATTTCAGCTTGATTGAATTGCTGAAATTACCAGAATTAATTTTTTAACACTGCAAATCTCACGCGCCAACACGTGACGTGGTACCATCAACAAAAAGCCAAACATGCGCTGGTTTAATATTTATTATTTATAATTTATAATTAATTAAATTTAATTTAAATATAATATATTATGTTATTTAATCCAATTCAAATTGCGAGATAGTCGAGTGGAGACACTCCAGCTAATTTATAATATACAATTAATTTCACAGAAGAATAGGACTATTTTCACTTTCCACTTTGACTGAATGATTTCTTTATAAATGTTTCTCTCATATCATTATAAACTACTTAAAAGCATAATTAACGTCTTTAGTAATGAAATAAGATTATAAAAAAATTTATTTCGCCTATTTTCACTTCTTATTACAACATAAATTCTTATATTTTTTTTTAACAGACATAATTACAAAAATACTTGAATTCATTTGTTTCTCGATATTAAACATTTTCTTCAAAAACTTTAGACAAAAAAAAAATGTATATATGTATTACATCCAATATTTATAAACATTAATTTTAATTTAAGAAAATATCTAAATATTCTATTTGATTGTTAATTCTAAGATAAAAGGATTCAATTTTTAAGGCTATATTAATTATAAATTTCTACTTTAAAATTTTGATGAAATTACCATTGGATTTCTATTTTTCATTTTTTAAACTAAAATAATGTTTTATATTATTAAGACAATATAATTATAACATTATAATTTATATAAAAATATAAAAAATATTCTTTATCTAAAGTTTTCAATATTTTTGAAAAAAAAAAGTTAATTGTATTAGAAATGATTAATTTAAATAATATTTATGTATTATTTTTTAAACTTATTATTAGATATTTTAAAATAGTAATCCTAATTTAGTTTTAATTAAGAAATTAAATTAGAAGAAATTAAATAAGGAGCACTAACCCTCCTAGAATTTAAGACTCATTTAATCCCGTCTTCAATTGAAATAATCAATAAAAATACAAAAAAAAGAAAAAAAAAATTAAAAAATGCACAAAATAATGCAACTAAACGTCTCCTTTATAAGTAATCAAAATAGCGAGCAACGTTAAAATTGAATTTAAAAACAGGATGGGGAAAAAAAGAAAGAAATGAATTCAAATTGCCTTTAAGTGAATAGAAAAGAACGAGATAAACAGAAATTAAATTAAATTGAAAAAAGGGGAGTGGAATTTTAGGTGGTTGATTTTGTAAAATAATACAATGAACGTACGAAGTCGAAAAGGATAAAAAAAAATCAATAGAACATTTCAGTTTCAATGATTAGGAATATTTGAAAATAAATGATAATAAATAGAATTTCAATTTCTTCTTTTCGTTCTTGTTCTTATTTCAAAATTAAGTATGAGAAATCAAGATTTAATCGAATTTAAACAGATAAAAATAATGGATATATTAAGTAATACAAAAGAAAAAAAATATATTACATAATACTTGAATATTATTTAAACTTAAGGAGAAAAATACTATTTGTTTAAAATTTATTGAGATCTAAATAATAAATTATATCCGTAATGAATATTAGATTTCATCTAACTATCAACTCTATTGAAGGGAAGTTCTCAAGAGAGTGAAAGAGAAGAGGGAAAAATTCGAAAAGTAGGGCGACAATTGCAAGGTGAAATTTTAATGAAGTTCCTGTGAGTCATTAAAAATCAATAAAATAAAATTATTTATTTATTTATACTAGATTACTATTTTATTTTCATATATTAAAAATAACAATTTAATCTTCATAATGTCGATTGAATGAATATTTTTTTATCGCTAAAGGTAAAAAAAATTCAAATATCATCCTTTTTCAGATTTCACCCCTGTCATATTTTGTAAAATCAACTCGAATAAGAGTATTATATTTTTAAATAATTTACAAATCAATATAATTATAATCCTCCGCCTTAAATTACTTAACTTAATGGGTAATTCCTGGATATAAATATGTAAATCAAAATATAGGTCAATAACAAAATTAATATGGAAAACAAAACTGGTTGCCAACCTTTAAGGGGATTTTTCATTATTTTTAAGCATAAAATAAATAATTATATTTTTTAATAGATTATAATATATTTTATAGTTACTTTTTTTATCCTCTAATTTGAATGATATAAAATAATAAATTAAGTAAACTATTTTATATTTTAATTTTTATAATTATTCAAAAATTGTTAGATAAATTAATGGTTCCGAGAGGAACGGATTCTTTTAGTAGTAAGAAGAAGTAATAATAACAAGGAAAAGATTTTATTAATTATTAATAAATATTATAATAATACATTCATTTAATATTAATGCAATTAACTCTCTTTACACTACTATTTAAATAAATGCATTTTGCAAAGACAGTAAACAATGTTATAAATAATATGCATTTTTAATAGACATTTACGAGAACCAGAAAGTTTGCCTTCTGACCAGTTTACGCCATTTCAAGGTAATACGCCTACATTGCTGTTCTTTAACTTTAAAAAAACTAAGAATTGCAATAAATAACAAAAGTGATTAGTAAGTGGTGAGATTAGAGGAATTATTAAAAGTTAAACAAAAATAAAAAATAAAAATTGCAAATTCTGATAAAAATAAAACATTCTTTTTTTTTAGCTTAAGATACAACTATTTTTTATACATAATAAATGGGGTTATATTAACACTTTCCCGCCGGCTCCATAATATGTCTATTTATTTTATGTGGCGGCATAAGCCACCGGTGGTACATGCCGGCGGGAACGTGTTAAAATGACATATACACGAATAAGAAATAAATAAATAACTATTTAAATAAATGTATTTTGCAAAGACAGTAGTATTTTGCAAAGATAGTAGTAAATATTTTGCAAAGATAGTAGTAAATAGAAAGTATAAAATAAAATTATTTCTTAATTTTTTTAAATAATTTAATAAATATAAAAACATTATGATCCTTTCTTATTATAGAAAAATTAAATAAATTTATTTTAGCTTTATTATTTAATGATAATTCAATGTGGTTTCAATATGTTATTATTAATTGTATTTAAAAGGAAACAAAATAGCGATTCGTTGTTAGTATGTTGAAAAGAAAAGAAACGACTAGGGAGGGAAGAGTGATTGTTCTCGACAACTCTTCCAATTGTTGCGAGTGATTCAACTTGTACTATACTAATCTTAAGCGCATATTAGACTCAGTGACAATCCCAAGGGACGGCTTTTGCTAAGGAAATAATGAAAAATCGGTAGCGATGGCGTTCTTTAGAATGGTGTTGTTCACCCCAGGAACAAAGACCCTTCGAAACCTCCCTTCCTTCCACTGGTATGAAATCGACCCCCAAACCATTTTCCTTTTCTTAATTGGAAAGGAGACGTTCACTCTGATCTCTCTCCCCACTGCCTCTTTCTCCATCGTTTATTAGATGAAGTTGAGCATGGGTCCGGGATATTCGTGATTTCGACTTAGGCCCAACGTGACATACGCCGAAGAATTTGATGATTGGCTGCTCATACAACCAAACCTACATCTACATAATACAGTATTACTAGTACTAGGGATAATCATAGAGGAGAAATCCCGCGCAAAAAAAGGGAACGGAACGCATGCGCAATGAATCGGCTCCAAACGGGTTCGATGCTCGACAGGCGCCGGACTATTCTTAGCGAAAGACGCCACGAGGGGTGAATGCACCCCAGGGTCAGGGGCACACCCCTGCAATTCGAAGCATTCGCCAAAGAACTATTGTGTATGCTAGTACATCCCAAAATTAAAAATAAAAACTTTTTTTTCCTTATATAAAAAAAAAAATCAATAAATACAATTTGCATCGTAAAAAAAAAGATATCATAACAATTTATTATATTTATAACGGAATTTTGTAAATTAAACCACATATTGATATTTGTTATTGTAAATTTATTCAAAAAATACAAACATATACACAACGTTTCGATTGCTGCTTCTGCAATCGTTATCAAGCGACTGCACTGTTCGAGCGTCCAGTGACAAGTGACAAGTGACATCGAAACGTTGTGTATATGTTTGTATTTTTTGAATAAATTTACAATAACAAATATCAATATGTGGTTTAATTTACAAAATTCCGTTATAAATAAAAACAACCACCAAAGCTTTAATAATTTAATTTATTATATTATTATAAAAAAAACAATTAAATAAATATAAGGAAATTGACACAAACAAAATTCTAGGTAAAACCAATGATAATATGTTTGTGTGATACAATATTATTTATCTTTCAATGTTTAATAATTTTATAATAATAATTTAAAAAAAACATATAGTCTGGTAGCAGATCAGAGAGGAAAAAATTTTCACATAAATGCTATAAATTGACCCTTGAAGAGAATCCTTTTTAATTATAAATCGCACAAATAAAATATAATTAATTTATATATTTAGAATGTTTGAAAATAAAAAAATATTGAAAAACAAAATTACTAATATATTTACAATTGATAAAAATATATTTAGTAACAATAATATAGATGTAATATTAACAAAAAAATATTGAATAAATAAACAAATATGCTACTATTTATATAAATTATATATTTTATCCAAGAGAAGTTTAACTGGGAAAATCCTTTTCTACAGTTCAAGGATCCTAACTTCGACAAATTTAGAAAAATTTAATTAATAAAATATTAAAAAAAAAGTTGAGAGAATAAAAATAAATAACTTTATATAAAGATATGGTTGGAATGAGCTTATAGATCCCAATGACAGTAAAAAAATAATAAAATAATAAATTGGAATATAATATGAAAAAAAAATTGAAATGTTTATAGATTTTTTCGAATATAGTTTGTGTTTCCGATAATTAAGTTAGATGAAAATTAACGAAGTAAAATAAAAATTAAATATTGCTTATTAAGAAAAAACTTCTGAATTACTAATTTTCAAATGGCCATTTCATTAGTGAAAGGGGTTTGGCTTCCATTAATATAAAAATCAATGAATGCATAAGAATCAAAGCAAAGAAAGAGAGGGAGAAGTGGGAACAGAGTCAAATATAATGAAGCTTACAATTTACGATGTTTCTCCATTTCCCTATATAAAAGTTTTTGCAACATTCAACTTAAATATAAATCGTTCTCTACCTCCCTGGAATCTTTGCTATCTTATTCATTTGTTTAATTATAAAGTTCATTTAGATATATATAGAAAACAAGAAATGAATAAATTTCATAATTACTATACATATATAATATACTTGAATTAAAGAAAGAGAGAAAAAATAAAGCATGGATTTGTAATTTAAATATGAAAAATTGGATTTTTTTTTAAATTAAATTCAAAAAAGTCACATAGACTAAATAATTTGTATTATGTCTATAATATATTTTATATTTAAATAAAAATTTATAATAAAATTTTTTTAAAAAATTTTGTTCACTAAGAATGAAAATCAGTAATAAATAATAAATGAAAGTTTATAGGAAAAAAATGGATGAGATGGTTGTCTACCATCAGGCGTTTTAAGTTGTAATCTAATTCAATCATATAAATGATTTATTTTAAACTATAATGTTTAATTTTAATTTTATGGTAATATATATATAACAAATAAATTTAAAATTTCCAAGTACTAATCACTTATTTTCTTGGAAAAATAATATACTTAATATCTATAGTAAATTCTAAGAAATGTATATGTGACTTTTTAATTTAATTTTTAACATAAAATAAAATAAAAAAAAATCAGATTTCGAATTCAAATAAGAGAAAAACCAATTTTGTTAATCTTGTATATATATATATATGCATTTCAATTCATAAGAATGAATCTAAAAGTATTATACTAATCGTTATTTCTTTCATTGAACAAAATTATTTTTCACTGTCGCTTTATCATATCCGATGTGATTAAAGAGCAATCAACTCTTATTTATTGAAATTTGAATGATGTAATTTTATTTTCACAGCAAGTTCGTTTAATTTTATAATTATATCAATATTAATTGCAAATTATAATTTAAATATAATGCTTAAAATATAAAGAAATGATCAAATTAACTTTTAATTAATGCTATTTTTAAAATCTATTATGAATTAATAAATAAACTTTAAAAAAAACAAATTATTTATTTATTCATTTTTGTGTCATTTGGTTAAGATTAAATATTATATTCTGTTTAATTTTTTTCACAAATTTTTATTAAAGATTTAAACTATGTGTAGTGGTTAGACAAGTCAATACTCTATCCACTATACTTAGATGTTTTATTTTATATATAAGTAATAATGTGTTTGTGTATGTATGTCTGGATACCGTAATTCTTGTGACCACTCTACAGGCCAAACAAAGACAAATCAATATATATATATCCTTCATTCAGAAGCTGTTTGAAATGATTTAATATTATAAATAGAAGTTCTCTATATTCGCCTTGCATATTTATAATATAATATAAATAATTAATTTGATCTATTTAATAGTTTTACTAGTGATAAAAGTTCATTTGAAAATTCCTTGAACTGTCATAAAGAATAATATATATTCGTTTTATTTGTTTATTCAAATTTAATCACCTAGTGATAGTGCGATATAGTCAATTCTCTTCAATATATTAAGAATTGTCTATTTGAAAATGCAAAATGGTATCCTGTTGAAATGGCAATATAAGACAATAACATTACTAAATATTCGAAACGAAAGAACATTAACAGTGGGATTCTGAATGTATGTATATAAAATGTATGTAGAAATAAAATTGTAATATGCATAATGACTAAAACAGAACTAAGCTTTCTGTTCGATGGATATCTTTTTTCATTCTCGTACCATTTCGCTTTCAAAGAAGATAATTCTTACTAATTGACAGTTGCTCTATATATGATGTGAAATATAATCTAGTGAAAATAGATATTTATGAGGTATCAATTAAGAGTTCATTTCGGATTGGAATGATTTGTGACTAGCCGAGAAATTTGTCCAATTGAAAATCGATAAAGTCTTTTAACGTATTTACCAACCAATCCAATTTCCAAGATGTATCCTAAAATCGTTTCTAGAAAATATCTACTAATGAATGGCTAATGATAAGTTCCGGAATGTTGTCAAATACCTAGAGAAGAGACCATTAGCCAAGAACCAATTGGAATAGAAGAAAAATAACCAGAAAATGGATTTCTTCAGAAAAGTTAATTAATCGAAATGGCGTCTGTTTTCCAACGAGAGAACAATAACCTTGATAGGAATACTAGAAAATAAAGATTAGATGTAATGATAGAGTATGTGCGATTGTAGTAACCATATTGTTGAAGTTCATTGGCCTACTGTTATGAACTTTGCCTGGCCTTTTGGCAAGAAACGTCAACGAACCGTGACAGCCAATGCGCTGGAGAGCATGTGGCAGTAACCTGGGCGATGACCATCCGTGCACCAACCCGCGGGAAAACTTGGAAAAAAAAGGAGTGGGAGAAACAGTGAGCGAGAGAGAAAGGGAATGCTAGAAAAAGAGACAACATAACGATTTTCTTTTCTTTTTTTTTTTTATATAAAATGTGACCCCGGTAGAAACAAAATAGCGATTAGATTCAACTTTAGAGTAAGGCAATAATTATATGACAAGCTTTTATAAACAAAATAACAATTTCTTTCAAATTATCTACTTATTTTTTCTCTTTTTTTTATTCTTATGACATTTTGATGAATTTTTTCTAACATTTTCGAAATGTTTATATGACTAAACTATTAAATATTGAATTTTTATTCATTTGGAATAAAGTAATTGAAATTATATGTATATATTTTTCGATGTGATAATATAATATAATATATAATAAATAAAAGATAGGATCTTTCGCAAATAAAAAAAAATTTATTAGTTCACCTTTTAATAAATTTATGCTTTATTTAATAGTAATCAATAAATATGTATATCTAGACTTGTATAAATAATATTCACTGTTGAATTAATATGATTATTTGTGATTATATATATGTATATATCAAATATATAAAATTGCATTTGAAATTATATATGTAAATAAATTTCAATAACTTAAATATTTTTCTATATATTAGTTTTATGTCTGTGAATGAACTTGCGAGTTACGTGCGATTGTTAGAGAACTCATAAATTTCAAATTCAGGGATTGTCTATCTGATAAATCGAGTGGCGAAAGAAAATTGGGGTTAGCATGCGAATCATGAAGGGGATTAACTTACTAATAAATACAAAAAACAAAATATACTTCAAAATTGTATATTTCAAATTTTATAATAAAATTAAAAAAAAATATAAATAATATTACATAAATATATAAAATTAAATTATTAAATGAAAAAATATTAATTTTATAAATAAAAATTGCAGAAGGGATTAGAAATACAAATATATTGAATTTAATTTCCATACGAAATAATAATAAAGTAATTATCTTTTTTTCAGCTCGTTGATAACAATAATTCGATATGATTTTATAACTTTTGAAAAGGATATGTTAAATATATATAAAATGAATCATTTTCCTATTCATCGAACAGTGATTGATGAACACGACATGATAAGATGGGGGATTTTTTTTTTTTCTTGAACTGAACAAGAATTCAACTGAGCGATGACTATCAAACATGATGTTTTCTTCTACCACAAAGCGAAAGAGAAAAATCTTTTCAAAAAGTGATTCAGTTGAAGACAATAATTTTTATAAAGTCCTTTATAAAAAAAAGAAGAAAAAATCCGATAGCTGTGGAAAGGAATTCATGTTTTAAAAAACCTTTCATGATCACATAAAATATCATCGATATTTTTATATATTTTTTTATAAAAATACTTTTAATTACAAAATGACATCAATAATTTATTTATTTATTATTTGTATTACGTTTCTATTATGATTTCAGTGTCATATATTCATTTAAAGATTTCAAATCACAATTATTTTTCTATAATCGATTTTTTTTTACAAATGATCGACAATTCCTGATTAAAAAGTCGCCTAGATGTAAAAATCAATTAGAATGATTTAATTTTAATTTATAAGGTTTTTTTTTTAAATAAAATCTTACAAGTGCAACACAAACTAAATTAAAATTTTCGTTTAACATCACATAAAAGCAAATACATTTATAAATATTTAATGGTATTCAAATATATTTTTTTTTTAAATCGAAGTGGAATTAACGATTTATTTTATAAAATATTTTATTATTAATGAGACAAATATATATTATTCCAGTGGTAGTCAGAATTGTACATGAACATTAATTAATTGATGTATTCAATAAATGAATAAAAAAAAATGATACGATAAGAAACTTTAAATTTAAGAATATAAAATAAAATTAGACAAATATATATATATATATATATATATATATATTCATATGAAATGATAATGATTATTGATTATTATATTTAATTTTTTAAATATTTTATATTATGAAATTCCGTAAGAAATATATTTCCAAATTTTTCGATATTTATAATATTTATAGTATTTATATTATATACCGTATAGTGTGTATAGCAAAGGTTTTGGAGAAGAGAAGGAATATAGTTCCTTCCTTAATATACCTACGCTTGCTTTACTAAAATATTTAATTAGAAAGAACGCGTCCTTGGTTTGGAGACATAATCACGATCTCAAGATCTGCGCTTGGATAGACGCTTGGTTGGCCTTTCCCATTGTATTGATTGAAGAATGTCGAGGGTGGAGATTGGAATTGGAATTTTTTTTTATCAAAAATCATTTCTAAGAATGTAGGATGTCGAATGATAGATCCAGATATATATTATATTTAAAATTAACTTTCAAATATCCATATAAATCTATAAATGTGTGAATTTAATTTATATAAAACAATTTTGCCAGTTGTGTTATATGAGTGTGAGGCATAGTCTATGACCTTAGGAGACGAGAGTAGATTTAGAGTATTTGGGAATAGGATTTTTCGTAGAATTTATGGGCCAAAGAAAGATGAGGTCACCGGGGAATGGCGGAGACTGCATAACGAGGAATTGCATGAACTCTATGCATCTCCAGATATAGTTAGAATTATAAAATCGAGAAGGCTGTGATGGGCAGGACACGTGGCTAGAATGGGAGAAGAAAGAATGGCGAAAAATTTATTGGTGGGGAGACCGAGTGGGAAACGCCCGATTGGAAGACCAAGGACGCGGTGGGTGGACAATGTAGGAAGGGACTTGAGAGAGATGGGAGAGGTTAGGGACTGGAGGGTTGTGGCTCAGAATAGGGATGCTTGGAGAAGTGTGGTTGCTGCGGCCAAGAACTTTCGAGTTTCGTAGAGCCTCAGAGATGGATAGATTTAATTTATCTTTTTTTTAAATAAAAGTATATAAATGTTCTTTATTGAATTGTTTTTTAATAGATATTTAATAGGTTTTGAAAAGAATAGGGAATAGAATTTTAATAGAAGTTATCAAAATAGATAATTTGATTTTTTATTAAATAAATTAAAAATGATTTTAAAATAAATTTTAAAAATATAATATATATATATATATATAAGAATCAAATATAGATGGTCCAAGTGTCTGCCCGCAAAGAGAAAGGAATTTACTTTTGAAAAATGATGGATGCGTATTCTAATCCCTACTTTTAAAGAATCATAACATAACACGACTGAAAAATGTAAAATGTCCCTGAAAGTGTTCCCTGAAAAAGATCATTCATTATATAGAATGACTCTTGATCTCTAAAGAAATGATTTATTCATTGGTACTCAAAAATCATAAACCCAGAAACAGATCATTTTTGAAGGAAAATTACATAATTAATAAATAAACACTTCACATTTTTTTCATTTAAAATAATAATCCTTAACTTCATAATTAGTTTCATTAACGATAAATACCCAGATTTTTTTTTAATTTTAAATAAAAGACTAGGGAAGGTGGCTCATTTAGCCAGCTTAAAGTTATTGTTTAATAAGCCAATTTATAATTTAACACACCATTTTGTGCATCAAGCCCTTTCAATAAATCAAAGATTATTATCAAAAATATAAAAGTAGGTTAGAGAAAATAGTATTCATGAATAACGTAATCTTCATTTTAATATTATATTATATGTACAAGCAGTTAATTTTATAAACAATAGAGGTTGTCTATTAATATATATATATATATATAAAAAGGAAAAAATTAGTAAATGAACATTTCGTAATTTAGTCCAAAAGGAGAAAAAGAGAGAGAGATGAGTTTATAAATATCCTGTGCGCTTAAGACAATATTTCACAACTATAGGTTGAGCTTTCTTTCTTGTTCCTAAAAGGCATCCAAGTGGAATTTAAATATTCTCCCACTTAAGAAAACTACTAAAATAAGTTGGCAAAGTTACTTTTAGAAAACCTCTTAAAAGGTGACATTAATATTATTAGCTCGATGAAATATGATCGTTATTTTATTAGAGGATAATCTCGAGGAATTTCAGTCATCTTGGATCTTTTGGTTGCTCATTTGCAGTGGGAGTTGTGCTCTGGATGCACATGGAATGGGGGATACAGGTGGTCAGCCTTGGGTCGGCCTTGGCAGCTGCAGAAAGAACAAAGCCCGGGTTCGAGAGCCAACAACCTGACGACGGGACAGACGGACGGGGTCACCAGCCCACCGGCGGGACTGCTCTCGTCAGCCCACCGTCAAGAAAAATTATCGCCTTGAATGCGAGCAGACCATCCGTTTTGAAACCACACACTTACAAAAAAAAGGATTGTTTCAAAGAAAATGGGAAAATCCATCGACCGAAAAATATGATTAAAAATAAATTATCCACAGGATATTGTTTTCAGAAAAGGTATTTTAAAAATATATATATATATTAATCTTTTTACCATTGGTCCTTGAATTATCAGGTTGAAAATTGGATCATGGCTAATCATCTTTTCGAGAAGTCAAATTATCCTTGCTATATTTAATATAAATCTACACCGAAACAGCCTAGTAACCCAGTTCAGTCCATGTTTGGTTCCATGCTCCTTGTCATCCAGTACAGCTATTAGTTATCATTAATTAGTTTTTAACACATAATCATTCGATTGATTGCTGAACACGGATTTTACAGACAAATTATTTGAGAAATTTATGTCTAACCTATTATATAAAATAATTAAAAATAAAAAAAAATACTATTAAAATGAATATTCTATGTTAATTCAGAGAAGGGAATCGTTCATTTGAATATCGTATATTGCTAGGCTCATTATTATAGGTTAAAGATGCAGAGGAAATCAATCAGGCAGCATATACATTTAGTAACGGGATATATAAAACCGGATGTTTGGTTTACACCTCTTTTCGCTTCAGGAATAAATAAGTGACAAATACTATTATATATGAATGAACAGATCAGAACATATATTGATTTATATTTAATCAACCCCCTTGATTTATTTATATATAGATATTTAGAAAGTTCAAAAGAAAAATTTAATTTTAGTGTTATTATACATAATGTATTATTAAAGATGTCATATGATAAGATTGTAATCTTGCTATTTTCATTGTCAAACGCTATAATTTTAAGTTTCAATCGTTAGATTGACAAAAACTTTTCATAACAATTGTTCATGTTAAACGTTGAGTCAGGTGCAGAATGAAAACAATATATAAACTATAATCTCTAGTAATCATTCAATTTTAATTAAAACGTATACGTAAATTTGTGTTACACGAATAGCAAAAATAAACCTTTAATTTTTTATAATTTTTTTTTTTTCAAATGGAATTATTTTTTTTCATAAGAATACTTTTTTATCTTAATTAATTGTAATAAAAGTTTTGTATTAAAAAAACAAAAATATTTTGATTACAAATACTATTAATCGTTTTACATGGGTTTATAAAATGTATCTACAAAAAATTGAATTTCAATCGGATTTATTTATCATAAATGGCAAAATTTTTTTTTATTTTATTTCCTGGGACGATATCACAATGTTGGAATAAAAAAGATATTCAATAAAACCACACACGGGCCTGTCTGATATATATTTTTATTTTATCTAAAACTAAAGCATCCTTTGATAAAGTTAATTTTACTCGAAATTTCATTTTTATTTATTATATAATTTTATATTTGAAAAAAAAAAAATACTGCTATGTTTTGAGAGAAACGGATCAAGAAAAATAAAAGAAAGAAGAAATAAAAATAGGTCGTTCTTTGATAATCCAAAAATCCTATTGCTATTTATTTAATCTGCCTGTTCCTGTTCATTAATAGCAAATTGCCATCAGCGAGTATTGTAATAGAAAGGGTGTGGTTCGAAACCCGTCCTCTGTTCATTCATACGAAAATTCATTCATCTATTCCTTCTATTTAATCAGCAAGAGTTTAAAACACGTACAAAAAACACAAATATATAATTCTACAAAATATTAATTCATAAAAAAAATTTGTCCAAATAATAACTTATTAAAAGTTAATTAAAAACTTTCTAATGAAAAATTTTATTTTTATCCAGTCTTAAATTAAAAATTAATTATTTAATATTTTACTATCAAATAAATTTATTTCAACTTTAAATAATGTATTTATAGTGAATTTACTTTTCAGCCAAACCTATAAAAAAAAAAGTTTTTATGAATATGATATTTAATATTTATATTCAGGTAAAAAATAAATATAAAAATCTCAGTTATAACATACACTTAAATAAAAAAAGAATAATTCAATAAAATAAATATTAAAAGCAATTAATAAATCAACGAGTATAATTAAATCGAGGCCAAATAGGAATGCAAATTTAAAATGAATGTTAAACATTTATAATATTTCATGTTTATATATGTAATATAAAATCTATGGATTAAGAGATATTGACGGATTGTTAATATATATGATTTATAAATATCAGGTCAGGCTAATAATATGTTCAATTAAACATTTAATATTCGCAATATTCATTCGTTTTCAGTATTAAATAAAAAATAAAGTATTAAAATTATTAATTTATGGAAATTGTTAAAGATTTGCTTATTTATATATCTTTTAATTGTCTAAATCTACATATATGATTTTAAAAGAAATAAACTTTTTTTTTTAAATTTTCTCACTGAAATTTAAAGATTTATTTAATGAATAGTTTTGTTAACAAATGTTCAATGATATAAAATGAAAAACCATTATTTTTATATACAGTGAACGCTCTATATAAGCAACTCATTTGAACAAATTTCAATAAAAAGTTTCTTATTGGAAAAAGTTGCTAATAGGGAAAAATTGTATTTAAAGTACAACAATATTAATTAATTAACAGAAACTAAGATAAATTCTAGTAACTATTCTAATTAATAGAAATTAACTTCAATACAGACAGCACAAAACAAAACATATTCCAATAACATAATTTTTTACAATTTGAGGTTATGTTGTTGTGAACAGCTGACAACTCAAATATTTAGCTTTAAAAAAATACATAAGTTGCTTATATAGAGCGTTAACTGCATTATATATACCATGGGTTCCCAAACTTTTTCGGTATACGGCTCCAATAATGCATCGGATTTCTTCCGCGGCTCCCTTAATTAGGGTGACCATATTTCGAAAACACCAAACCGGGACAAACGGTTTACCTTTTTTCTTTTTTTAGAAGCAAATTGAAATTTTTTTTAAAAATAATCGAAAATGATCAAAAGTTTCCCCACAAAATCATCTTACTTGTTTTTTTCAGAACCATATAAACTAACCATATTTTTACAATAATTTATATATATATGAATTATATCTATTTAGGTCTGTTGCTCTACAGAACCCAAAAGTTCTTGACCGTAGAAACTACATTCATCCAAACGTCCCTCTTCTGAGTCATTCTCATCCTCTTATTTACTCTTATCTTTCTTACATCCCTTCCTAAATACATAAAAAATTAATAAATATATATAGTACATACATTTAAAATTAAAAATTAAATTATAATTCATTCAAGTAACACAATAAGTGAAGAAGGAACTTAAGTTTAATAAAAATATAAAAGGGGAGTCAAAGTGACCCTTTGGCAAGCATATCTTTGATTTCATACATTGTAGAGATTAAAGGTATATTTAAAAAGATTTATATATCTCCTCTACTCATTTTATTTATTTATGAAAATATCTTAATTATTATAAATATATTGTACAAAAGCAAAATTTCAAATTTGTAACAAAAAAACTAAATTTAATTTTGAGTAAATAATTATAAAATAAAACTATTTATAAGGTCGGGTTAAATAAAATCAGATTAGCAAAAACCTAGCATTCTAGATATTCAAGATGAGAGGATTTGTGTCAATTACCAATAACTGACAAAGGCTGCAACGGAGCTGGAACCAAGTGGACGGGCTTTGTGTAGACAAGAGGCGTTGTCACTTCATTAGACTAGTGGGGATTCGGTTATCCATACATCATTCTACATATTACAGTGGTATCATGTATCCATCATAAGGGCATATTTTCAGACAGAATATGAGAGATTTGACTGGTTCACTACCAATAATCCTCTTTAGGGTGGTTGAATTACTACTCCAACGGATGTTAATTTTTTCCAGCTATTTTATTCATTTAGCAATGAAAAGGCTTGAATCCGGAGGAAGAAGGTGGAGGGCGAAAAGTAGAAATTCCAGTGAATGAGAAAATGTGTTGATCATTGATTATATTTTGTGATTAGACGGAGAATAAATTGAATTTAGAAATGAAAATGAACGAGTTGGGGGATGTTTTCATTTTAGAAATAAAATATAAAATAATCAACTCAATTTCGATAATATAAAAGGGGGATGGCCGATATTTCTTTGTCCCGTTACCCTAAAATGCATTCAGATGCCGAGGGCTATCAGATTGAATCCTATAAAGAATGTTTTTGTTTTTTGTAATTTAAGCTTATTTGATTAACCCTTTTTATCTGATTCACGTATCCATTCATGATTAGAATATTCTTTGTAGTTCAGTTGGAATAATTCTTTCAAAACATTTTCAATATTAATTATATTCGGTGATGATGAATGTTGAAGTTTTTAATAACAACCAAAACAAACTTTTTGTTTTCAAGAAGCATGATTAGAATGAAAGAACTATTTATTACGGTCTTAAAAAGAATTAAATTCAATTTTAATAAAAAAAACAAGAAAAATAATGCGAAAAGCTTGAAATGAATTAAGGGGATATGCATAAATATTTTTTTTTAATGTGAATAATGTTTAATTAAATAAAGGGTGTAATTTATAAGCTTTTCCAACTCTCCGATTAATTAAAGTTATGTATATATATATATTAATAATTATTAATTATATATTATCTTATTCTTATTATTAATGATTATGCCTGAGAATAGTGTACACGATAATATATAATTCATAGGGTTAATGAATAATTTTCTAAATAATTATTATTCAACAGTAGGATTTGGTTCCCTATCAACCCCAGTCAAGTCACTCATGTGTCCCAGTGGACCTGATTGAAATAGATCAACGATGGAGATTGAAATTGGCATAGCGTTTTCCTCTTCATTCATAGAATTCATTGATCGTTTATTTTAAATTTAAATGAAATTTTTTTTTGTTTGATTATTCACTGTCATTCATAAATATAATTTTGTAAATAAATAGTAAGAGTAGTACAGCAAAATTTTACTTTTATTAAATAATTTTCATTGGTTGCATACATATCACGGGACTATTCAAAGTCATATTTTCCTTCCATCATTAAGTGTTATAAAAAAAATATTTTGAAATAAATTTTTATTATACATTTTCTTTCTTATTTATAATAATAAGAGGAAGAATAAGAAGAAGAAATAACTAACCTAGACAACTTGACCTTTTTTAATTTCATTATTGGCACTTAAGTTTCGTTTTTCAATAAATAAACATAGTAAATAGTAGTTTTCTAACAGATTTCTTTTTCATGTCGTTAAGAAAGATTATTATACATATTAAGTGTATATATATCGAATTACTTATGTTTCAAACAACTTGTATTTCTTGGAATTTAATGGAGTGATTAAAAAATAAATAATTAGTGGTATGAAAATAATCAGTTATCTTTATTAGGAAAGGACATAAAAATGTATAATTGGATTTGAAATAAAAAATTAATTAAAAATAAATTGATTTAATTAATTTAAAAATAGTTTATAATTTTATTAGAAGTAAGTATATGTTTATCTGTTTGAACTTCAATATTTATAAGTAATTAATGAATGTAATCTTCTTAGCTTATGAGAGTAAACCAAAGAATATAACTTTGAATGATTTGTGTTAAGTAAACTGTTGCCCTGGAAAACAACCATTTCGTTTCATTTTTTTTATGATTATTTGCTATTTTTCTTTAAAGTTTATGTATAGTTTTATTTAAACATAATTAACTTTTCAATATTTAACTACAGTTTTCCTTATTAGAAAAAATAAAGAAGGAAAAAGAAATTAAAAGTAAAAAATATTGATATATAATATTATTCAATTAACAATATGATAAATCATAACATAATAAATTGAAATGTAATAAATATTTTTATCATACACCATATCACTTGGAATGATGAGGACAAATAGAATTTCACAACTCAACAGAAAATTATTTGAAAATCGATTACAAAGTCTTGACCTAAACGACAAACAATAAAAGAGTTTACTAAATGTCTAGACTCCCCAAGCATTATTTATTAAAAAAAAAGAAAAGAAAATGGATACTAGTATGAAGTTTTAAATAATATATCTAATAAATAAACCATAAAAAATAATGGTATAATTTTAGAGGAACAAAAATATAATAATAAAATATTATACTTAAGAATTTATAGTTTCACATAAACATTATCTTATTCAGCACAAACTGTTGATAATTTTACTTGTTTTTGAGTTTTTAGTTCACATATTTTTTTAAAATATAATGATAAATAAATTAAAAATAACGAAAAGTCAATCTATATAAAATATAATATTCATCTTTCGACATACCTCTAAGGGGAGAGGTAGGGGGACCACCTGTTTCATCCTTCAATAGAACTTTGAAATTTCGATGAAATGTTGAATTTAATGGATCCAATTAATAGAGTTGGAAGTATTGGTTCTCCTACGTTACTCGAAAATTAACAATAGTAATGGTGATCAAATTAAAACAAATTAAATGCTTGTCTTGGGATATGATCTGAATGATAAAATAATTATGCTAATACTAATTTAAATTAATGTATCCATGTACCTATTATGTACCATATGTACCCTACAAAATAAAAATAACTAAATAAATAATTGGGAATTGTAATTAAAGATGGTAAATGAATTTTGAGAATTTATTTAACTAGTTTTAATATTAAATCCAATTGTATTATAATATAATAGGACCATAAATTCATTTTAATTAAATTTAATATATTAATAATAAAATATATTTAACAATTATTTTATTTCAAAGTATCTTGATTTAATTATTTATTTATTAATTAATCTGTGGAATTGCAACAATCAAGAGAGAGAGAGTGGGTAAATTTAAATTTGAAATATAATCCATTTTTACAAGATTAAAGAAAGTAAGTGAGTTAGATCTATTTTTATTTGCTAATAATATATTTAATTTACTTATTATGTAATAAAATATGAATTAATCATGATATAATTGTACCGAAATTTCTTTCAATGATATCAATGAGTCACATTCCAGAAGGGTGGTTTTTAAGTAATTCAGAAAAAAAATTAACTCTATCATATTTAGTTACCAATTTAATTAAAGTTGATAAAAAAAAACTTTTTATTCACATCTTCAATATCTTTTTATTGCCACCCTTTTTTTGCGCCACTCATTTCTAATTGCTTCTGATCAACTTTTTCTTTTATTCCTATTCATGTTTTGATGGTTGCATATCTCTTGTAAATATATTATAATACATATTACAATAAAAACAAATTATAAATGAACAGACTTTGCATGATTTGACTGGTCTTGGATTGAAGAAGAAACGTGTCGATGGTTAAATCGAGATTTTTCACAATAGAGGGGAGTGATTAATTCGTGAAGGTAAGGAGGCACTTAGGGATTGCGCTTCACCCTCTTCTTGACTGACAAGGGGCTCAGCCCCCTCGGATGCAGTTGGTCACAGACATCGACCGAGGAGGGGTTGCCATGGTAACCATACACCCAGAGCCTAAACCAACCCTCATCCTAGTTTCAGGCTTGGGGCCCACACATCGATTCCGTTTCGGCTTTGGTCTATCGGCTCCAACAGCTAAGACAAGTCATCGCATATGGATGATTTCACTGTAAATCGATGCTCATCCCTCGAGACAGACAGATTGAGGAGAGGAGACAATTTTTTTTTTTTTTATTTTTTTTTTTTTTTATCTCAAGACTTATTTTTAAATGCAATTTTATAATGAACGTTTGAATTTCAATAGAAATTAATCATCTAATTATATTTTGATAATTTTAATCTCGATATGTTGTTTTAAACCAGAAAATTATTTACGTTTTTTTTAAATATATATTTGTTAAATTATTTGCGTTAAAAATTTATTTCCTAGTATATTTTATAGAATATAATAATTGACAAATATAATTTGTAAGAAGAAAGAGTTTCCAGTGTTATCAAATTAGCCAAGTTCCTCATGAAAAGTATATTTATTATTATCCACAGGAACCGTGAGAAATTTCATCATATTCCATGACCTAAATTCAATTGAAAATGATGAATAATTATTTTTAAGACAAATATTATTGTGTTATTATTATATAATTATAACAATAAATTAATTTTTAAAAAAATCAACATTTATATATTTTTTTAAATTTTAAATAAATTAAATATAACCTATAAAACACACACACAAGTGAAAGATAATATAATTAAATAAATTACTAAATCATATTTTTTTCTTATAAGTGTGTAATATATATTAGACTATATCCGTATGAATGAAGGATGTTACAATAATTTTCAAGGAAAATATGGAGCTTATTCTAAAGCACGTTCTTTAAGCCAGATGTTACTTTACCTTGAAGAAAAGAGATTAGACAACCAAACATTCCAGCCAATATTATTATGCCATACAATTATAATCAATGAAATATCAACTGGATACATTGATATTAACATTAGAATAAAAATAAATTATAATAATAGAAGCCATTTCAGACACCATAGTCATATGTTACTAATTAAAAAAGAAAAAAAAATTAGAAATATTTTCTGAAGTTCCCAAATGACTTTCTAATTTATAACTTTACATTCTGGATCTAATAATTATATAAAAAAATTAATGTTATGGTAAAGGCTGATTTGTAAATATGGAATCTCAAATCTCCCTATTAGACGAATATAAAACTTTTCTTATGTATTTTCAAAATAACAAAAAAATAGTTGTACTGTTTAAAAAATTTTAGTCCGGAATTACTACTAATGATAAATATAGTACACATATATAGTACTATTTATAGTAACACATATAATTAAAACATTAATCATTGAATTTTTAATAATTGCAATTAAAAATAAAAAAAAATAGAAATATGATAACACATTCAGTGAAGAAATTTTTTTATATATTATATATTATATTTATATATTATATTAAATACATATTAATAAATTGATTATAAATTTTTAGAAGTAACAGTTTAATTTTAGATAAAATTTTCGAAATTCTTAAATTTTAGATATTATTATAATTAAATTCTCGTTTTCTATTTTCAATTAATAAATAAATGAGGAAATAAAAATAAAGTAGCGAATGAGAAAAAAAACTGGAAAAAGTAAAACTAGACATTTGAAAGAAAATTATAATTTATTATCCAATTTGGAAGGCTTAAGATTCATAAAAAAAATATTTTTTATAACTTGGTTCGAGGTTGCTAAATGTTTGGAATTGTCCGAATGTTAATTTTAATGGTGAGATTGATGCTTTTGGCATACATAGATCCTTTTTTAATATAATATATACTTTGACAGATTTTAATAATGAATCATAAATTATTTGTATAAAAAGAAATATTTATTGAACTTTTTTCTGGTGGAAATAGAAAAAAAAATATATATATATTAATTTGGAAGTACTGGGAAAAAAATGTGCATGCAATTAGAAAGGAAGTGAGAAGATGGTGTGTTTCTCAAGTGGTCACATTTTTCCAAATGGCCACAAGAGTGAAAAGTCAGCCAAAAGTAGGCCAAGATATCCTACAACGGAATTCGCTTTAGGATAAAGTACAGGTATGTATGCCCTGGACGTTTCAATTGAGATATCCTTTTGGTCGCGACAAACTGGTTTCGAAAGTGAACTTTTAGCTAAAGTAAAATTAAAGAAAAAAAAAAATGATAAAAACCCTATCAGTGTGATAATTTCAATGAACTACCCGGAACAAAGGATTTGAAGTCGTTAAGAACAATTCGTGTTTCTTATTTAAATGAAGAAAAAAACATCGTTATTTTTTTCTTATGAAGAAAATTTAAATAATGCACAGGAAGCATTTTGAAAAGTGAAGAATTTTAACACGATGACGTTTAATATATGGAATGCATAAATTGCATTCTTGAACGTTTATTTCAGAGACGCCTCATGAGGGACAACGAAACAAGCAGAGAAATATGCATTCAATTTCAATGTACCCATCTAAAACTAATAGGGTAATTTTTATTTTAATTAATGGCCCATTCATAAGAGTGAACCGAGAGAACCACAATATATTTACAGATATGTAAATGTAAAATATATTATTTTAACATAGTATATTGTCTTATTATTAATTTTACCAGTTTACCAATAAATACTATATTTTTATTGCTGATTTATCTGAAATGTTTTTTTTAAAAAAAAGATAATAGATAACAAAGCAAAAAACAATTTTTAAGTAATGGATATTCTCATATAAACATTCAATATAATTTATTATAAATTAGTGTATAATTATAAAATTTGCTTCGGTATATACTAGAACAGTGATTCTCAACCTTTTTTTTACCGCGGCAAACTTTTGACGGTTTAAAAATTTGGCGACACATAAAGAAATTTTATTTTAGAACCAAATTGAAAATATTTAGGTTGAGAATCACTGTACTGGAATATATATATATAAGAACAGATTTATTTCCCTTGAAATTGAAATATTATAACATAAAAAATCAAATGAAAATTTTTAATTTATAAACTTTATATACCTATATATCTGGTTATGGGGAGAATTTAATTCGATAAATTTTCCTCAAAACCAAGTCCCCAGACAATGAGAAATATCAAAAGTGAACTTATAATTATGTGGAAATATATAAGATTAATAAGTATTAATCATTTGAGATATTGGTATAAAATTGCTTTAATTAAATCTACTAAGATGCCTTTAAATATAATTTTTAATATTAAACGTCTTCTTATAACATGTTTAATAAGAAATATGAAGAATTATTAAATTAAAAAAATAAAAATAAAAATAGGATTGGAAAAAAAAAATTGAAATATCTGATTTAATGAATTATGAAGTCAAATTAGCTGAAAACGAATACGATTGCATTGAGATTGGAAGTATTACAAGAGAAAAAAAAAGTATTTTCATGGAATTATATTCCAATCAAATAATAATAATCGATTCTCTTCAACACAATGCTTAATCAGCCAGTGTCACCCTCTCTTTCATTCTTTGACTTCACTCACTCTCTCTATCTTTATCTAATTCCCTATAGTCGAAGTTAGAAAAGCGAAATTATATGATAAGATATGCTTGAAAGCAATTGAAAAGAGAATGAAAGAGTTGAATAAAATATACCCCACCCACCATACCACAGCTTGTGAATATTGCAATAAAGAAGGAAGTTGGGTGACGTCAACTGACGGGGCAGCCAACGAACGTTCTGGTTAAATATATGATTAGAGATATATAAGGTGGAGGGACTCTCCTGAAATGAACTAACAAAATTGTATGCTACTATATAATTAGAGAAATTTTAAATTAAAGGGAGATTCAAAGAATTTTAATGAGCGTTTTTGTTTGAATATCGGTCGATAAATTAAATAAAACAAATTAAAAAAATCATATATATTAAATAACAAAAAAAAATATTTTTATAATTTTAAATGAAATAAAAATTGTTCATTTAATTGATTATACAATTTATTTCAATGAGCTTCAGAATTATTTTTAGTTTGCTAAAAAATAAACTTAAGATCGTATATGAATTAATGAATTGAGGAAATAAACAAACTATTGTTTTTCTATTTTAAAAGACTGAGTATATGTAATCAGTATGAAAAGATATATATTTATAATTTGAACATAAATAATTGATATTTGACCATAACCAAAGTTAATTGCCGCAACAAATACTCATTGCAGTTGATTCGCGTTTTTACAAAAAAGAGTATAATCAGTCCAAGACAGAAATCCTTAATGATAGGCTTGAAGCTAAGCTATTTTTATAATTTATACAAATCAATATTTTTATAATATTCTGGAGAATAACACCTTCATATTTAATTTTATTTTCTATCAATGTGAAATTAGATTATATTTTTATTATATTTATTTATTTACTCTTCAATCCTTCGATAAGGGCCCCTTTACAGTCACTCAAAGAGGTTTAGTATATTAATTTATTCTTGTCTACTCCAGAATAAAACTTTTACAACTATTGCAATAAATTAAGTATATTTTAATTTTATTTATTTATCTATCATAAATTATATAAAACAATATCTTAAAAGATAAATACAATCTGAAAGTGAAGTTAAGGGCCTAGGATGCCGACACGGATTTATTTAATATTATAATAATGTAGATACATAAAAATTGTCAAAATTAGCATTTTTAAAAATCTTTTAAATTAATATTAAATTATAGAAAGTTAAATAAATAAGTAAAATCAAAAATTTATATTTTTCCCAATGAAATTTTAAATTTATATTGTTAGGTAGATCACTTAAGTTTCTTACATATAAAATTTATAGCATATATAAATAATAAGTGGATGTTCAATTGTTCCATTATATAATACCTTAATATCGATTTACTCAATAAAATTTATTGATTAGTAACAATAAATTGGATTTATAGAAAAACATTAGTCGATGGTTATTTGTGAAAAAAAGGAAAAAAAATAATTGAATGTGTAAATATATTTTAACAAATGAACAGAAGCAAAAAAAAAAATTAGAATGTAGGAAATTTTAATAAATGTGTGTAATTCCAGTTGAATAGATTAAAATATGAAATTTTAAAATGATATTCATTTGTTCTCTGTTTAAAATAAAAAAAAGAGAAATTTAATTAAATTTTTTTTCTGAAAAGTAAACGAAATAATTGAATAGTGTAATATAATAACAGATTGGGTCTATTTTTTTATTAATTAAATTTAAATTAATAAATATAAAACCTATATGGTTGGAAAAATAACATGTAAAGTCAAAAAATAATTTTTGTTTATTTTATTCCATTCATGAATTTGTTTTTTTGCAAATATTTTATCATGGAAATATAGTTAGGACTAAATATTAATAATATTATATTTTTATATTTTTTTTTAATTAATAGAGATCAATAAAAAAGAAATTAAATCCATTAATTACACCGAGATTCATTCCGATTTAATTGAGAAATCTTGAGACTTAATTGATTAATGGCAATTTGAGGTTGTATTAACGGTTCAACATCCACTTAAATTAATTACAACAACTTCTCAAAGGGTGAAATTCAAAAAGCAGATAATTATGTGATATAATAAGATATTTCTCACCTATTCTATATAAAATTAAAAATACAAATTTATTTATATACATATAATTATATAATATTAATTTAGTTTTTTTTTTCTTATTATAAATCTAAATTGAAATTCATTTATATAGTAATAAAATATGATGAATTATTAAACTTAAATATCGTCAAATAGATTTTTTAAATTTAATAATTAATAATTTTAAATGCCAAAATTAAATGTAAAATATATTTAATGAAGATTAATTAAATAATATAAATCAGGGGTCCTCAAACTGTGGTACATCTACCTTCAGTACAGTTACTTTTAGTAACGAAATCATGTTCGTGGTACCTGAACTTTTTGATGGATATTTCTAGAGTACCAACTTCAAAAAGGTGATTACTTCAAAATATGACCTATAAATGACAAATAAATATGTCTATCACCCTTTTTAATTATTAATTTTTGAATTATTCTTTAAGTTTATTTTCAAGGTATGAATATTTCTTTTTTCTTTTTAAAGAGGAACATATCAGATAAATGTAATATAAATTGTAATTTCTGGGAAAAGGGTTGCAGATGATTGTATACATTGAATTTGTTTTTGAAGGTACGGAGAATGAAGGGCATTTCGTGGAAACGACAACGTCTGATAGAGGACGGAATCGATGTAATTTGTTTTTCTAGAAACCGCCCCGAGGGTAAAAGGAAAAGGGGTTGCAACAGGCGATTTCACCACCCGACTGAGCAAAAGTCCACGCCACTGCAGTGAAAAAACCCTCCGCCCCCGCCACCTTCCCCACCATCCGCTATACTAAGAAAGACAGATTGCGAAATACCTAGACGATTTACGATCTTGGAGAAACTCTATTTTCAATGGATTATAGAGTTGTTACTGTGGGTGAGATCGATCAATCTTTTCTATCTTAAATATGATATTATATTCTATTATATTAAATATTTATTGGTATAAATGGATTGATTTAGAATTATATATGTATATCAATATATATCATAGATAATAGATAGATAAACTCACCAAAAAAAAAGTAGAAGTAAATCAAAAATTGTTTATAAAGGATACATTTCTTGGAAAAAGTCGATGTGAGGCGGTTGAAGAATGTCCAACGCTGATAAAACCTGAAATAAAAAAGCATTAGAATTTATAGGTGCATTCCAACTTAATTATTTATATTAAAAATAAATTTTCTAATAATATAATTAAGTATTTATTATATCTTATGTTTTACAATTCTTAAATATGTAATTTGAAAATATGTCCATTAGAAAAATTTATGATAGAATAAATTGAATTATTAAATATATATATTAAGGTTAAACAAAATTCAGCAAAATATAGGCTTAATAGGCAGTTAGGCTCTTGTGCAAGCAAATAAGTTTATTGATTCATATATAAAAGAAATAAGTTGACCTGTGGCCAGGTCCGAACCGACCGACTGTTTGAAATAAATTAATTTCCAGCTACAGAAACAATTTCAAATAATTTTCATATATCTATTAATGTAATAAAAAACAGATATGGATACATAAATAATAAATATAAACATTTTTAATTTTATTTTATTTATAATATATATGCAAGACCAGGCTGTGACGTCATGCATGGCTGGATGACGTCATATAATTTTAAATCAAGAAAAAACTAATAAATATGATTTTTTTCGAGGATAAAACCAATACAAAATGCATGATTCGTGGTGATATATAAAAAAATCTCCTTTGGTGTGAAAATAACCCTTTCCTTCCTATCGTCGATCGCTAATACTACCACTTCCGGTTTCCCGAATTGCACCAAAAGTTGATCAATTCATCCCACTGATGCATTAAGTAAATATACCAAATTTCATCAAAATCGGTTGAGCCGTTCAGGCTGTACACATCTATACGGACGGACAGACGGACAGACATCATGCTAAAAATACTTTTTTCTGTTTAGAAAATGCATGATTCGTGGAGATATGTAAAAATCTCCACATGTGAAATTTGGTGTGAAAACAATACCTCCCTTACTATCGTCGGTCGGTAAAAATATTAAATAATTAAAAAGAGGAAAAATGATCTTTTAGAACATACTATATATATATTAACGGTTTAGGAAAATTCACGATCCTTTTTTGTAAATGAGAATAATTTGGTGGTTGACCTTTTAGAGAAAAGTGTTGATGCCAATAAGAGGATTTATTCCTGGTGTCACGATTCGGTTTCTTAAACCATTTCTAAAAATGTTTCTTTAAAAACATCATCCAAGTGAGATGTAATAGAAAACATTAAATAAAAAATTACTGATTAATAGATAATACCAGGAAAAAATAAAAGTAATCATTTATTTTTAATATAGATTATTAATTTATAATATGATGGAAAAACACTCAAAAAAAAAATAATGTAAATAATAAAAAATATAAAAATTACTAATTTTCTTAATCAAATTCCTATGTTTATTTATAAATAGATTCAAAACACAAGCAGGGATTAAAAAAATAATAATCTCTTTTCTAAATTATTCAATTAAATCAATCAATAATTTAATTTTGATTTTGAACTAAAATGAGAATTATTAATTAAACAAATAGCTGGCTTTTCTACATTCTAAGAAAGGAAGGCTTATATCAAGTCGGTAGCCGCTTAAACGGGGTACAAGTATTTGATGATCGGTAGAAAGATTCATTCTAACCTTTAACTTGATTTTTTTGATCGGAGCCGCTACTTTTTTTCAAGTAGCTTCTCAATGATCCCAATCTCCATTCTCATAGACCCCAGATAGAGGAATTCCCTTACTAAGCCTGAGTCTTGTCAAGCCTTTCGACACTACATAACGCTTGTTATTAATTAAAATGGTTGTAAGTAATTATTATATTGTGACAAATCACAATATTGTTTATACCAGTCAAATCTAAAATTTACAATTAACATATTTATTTATATATAGATATTTTTAAACTATTTTTTAGTAAAATTTATTATTTTACTTAAAAATAATAGGATTTGTTCAATTTTTTGATAAAAATGAAATTCTTCTAGTTTTTAAGTAAAAATATCCAGTTTTATATAATAAATTTAAATAATTTTCTCTAACAATAGTTGTTACCTTTAACTAAAGGGTTTGTAATGTTTTATTTATAAGTAAATTTTAATTAATTCTAAAAGTGCTAATCGTAAGTCTATCATCGTTATAAAAGGCGTTAGGCAACGTTATAAAATGTTTGAAGATCAAAAGTTAAAAAGAAAGATCTAATTAGTTCCATCATAAGGAATTGAAAAGAGTACCAAGAAAAATAATTTCTTTAATTATTAAAGATGAAGAAAAACTTTAAAAAATTATATCAAATTTATTTTTAATTTTTTTATTAATGGATGAAAATTTTTTTGGAAATATAATATTATAAACTAAGGAGAGGAGGGAATTAATAATTTTATTAATGAGATATTTAAAAATATAAAAATATTTAAACATCTAAGTTTGAGTTTAGAAAATGGGAAAAGGGAATGAAGCATGAAACATTATTCAAGTGAAGTGTTTTATTTGAGTTATATGAGATGAAAAGTAGAGGTAAAAAAAAATCGAAAGGAAATTCATTGGATTGGACATAATATATTAGACAAAACATGAGACTTGATTCTTACAAAGATCTCATTTATTTTTTTTATTTTTTTCTAATTTTAAGTCTTTTTGATGATATAACCCAGTAGATTTCTAACCTGAGGGACGCGAGGCTAATATAAAAAGTGCGCGCATCTGTTACAAAAATATAAATTTCGAGTAAAAACAAACATAATTAACTTGTATGTGCAGCTTACACACATCTTTCCGGGCAATCTGAATCATGAGATTTTTTAAATTAAATATCTATTCAGGAAAAAATATATATATATTTCTATATTTATTTTTTTAATTTCATGATTATAATATATTCTAATTAAATTAGAAAATTTTCAGTTAATTTTAAAGATAAAAAAATTACCCAAATAACTTTTTTTTCACCCAAAAGAGAGAAAAAATTGGCATTCTTTGTGGATAAATATTATATATATATAAAGCTATCTCCAAAATTTAAAATGGAGGGTAGTTTAATATTACAAATGAACTAGTAGGCTAATATAGTAATTAATGATAAACACATTTTAATCTTTAAAATTGTATATAGAATATAGTTCAAGGAGTTGTGGTTGTAGATAATTTAAATTTAAAATTAGATAAACTATGTAGATGCCAGAACATGAAAAATTTGGCTAGAAAAAATACTAGAACTTCTTCGTTTTTCATTCAAAACAATTACCGATATCGGTTTAATAATCAGAGTATAATTAAAAATATGCAACAGTACTGATAGTGATAACATCTTAGACTTGCAGGACCACTGCGGATAAAGCATATCATTGGTTTTTGAACATAATATTTATTTTTAATAATCTATTGGATTGACATTATTATTTTTTTTTTGTAATTTTTAATAACTATAACTACAATATTATATGTATATAATAGAAAAAAATGGTTTAATAGTGAAAGAAAATGTTATACATTTAATTTATTTTTATTTAGCATTTGGTATAGATTGAATGCAAAACGACAGAATTAAAGTTGACCTTTCCTTTCGTGAGAAAAATTGGAGGGTAGTTAAATGTTACAAATGAACTAGTCGGTTAATATAGTGATTAATAATAAACACATTTTAATGTTTAAAATTGTATATAGAATATAGTTCAAGGAACTGGAGTTGTGGTTGTAGATAATGTTAGAAATGTTATCTAGACAATTTTTATGATCCTTGTAAAAAAGATATACTTTCAAATGTCTCAGATGACATTTATGCTAGATATCATATAAATAATAGATGGAGGAGTTAGCTATCTGAAATATTTATTAAAGTGGTTTAGAAAAAAAAAAATATATATATATATATAATATTTTAAAAAGTTTATTTTTCCGGCATTGAAAATAAACACACAGAGATTTGTATTAAGTAAAGCTTGTGAAATCGTTTATTTGAATTTCAATGTTCTTCTATATTATGATATTAGTTCTATGAACCCTTTACTAAACAAGGTATAAACGAACAAGATCACGTATGTTAATCCTCTCCAAAATGATGGTGGTTTAAAGATACACGCCGAAATTTACACAAATCAGCAGAAAAACTAATATTTGACAATAATTTTCTTTTATACAAACACTAGTGTATGTATGCATACATTTTTTTTTTTGTTTTTTTAGTTTTTATTTTATTTAATTTTTTTTTTTTTTTTTTTTTTTTGTGAAGAGAAAGTAAACCACAAAGTTTGATGGTTTCATTGTTATTGCTAAATATTATTAAAATAATAAATTAAATCTTTAGAAAAAGTGAAAGAATTGATTTTGTGTGTTATATATATAATAATCTATCGTTTTATTAAAAAGTTAGACCCCAAGGAAATGGAAAAAAATATTAAACAAATAAAAAAATAAAACTTGCTTGGCTCAGTGAATGAGTGAATGCCATGGCTATCACAAAGATAAGAGACAGGAGGAAGGGAGAAATAATCCATAGAGCTAATGTTAATTAACCCTTTAACACCCAAGGGAAATATTTTTCCCTTCTACAAAAATCCTTGTCGATTGTTTAATTATTATTGTATCGATATTTTTTTAACTGAATATCAGAATACAATGTATGCTCAAGGCGGGAAATAATTTTCTTAACGAATAAAAACAAAACAACTGTCAAAATTTATTGCGCCAAAGTCATAACATTCGCGGGCTGAAATAATAATATCTTGAAAGTGTTTTCCACTTGAGAAAATAAAATAACTGTATTTTGTAACTTGTTTTATATTATTTGGTAAGTATAATTTTATAAAATAATAGGATAAACTGCAGAATACTAGGACAAGTACCTAAAAATTGCAAATAATCTAAAGGGAAATATTTTTCCCTCTGGTCCATATCCTATGTATTCTTGTAGTATTTTTTTATGTATTGCTTTATGATAATGCAGGGGTGTCAAACTCATAGGTACACTTGGGCCAAACAAATAAGGCCGCAAAAAACATTTTACCTTTTTTTTTAGAGTCAAATTGAGAATTTATTAAAAAATTCGAAATTGGTCGCGGGCCGCAAAATTTTTTTTAAAAAAACAAATTGAAAATTTTTAAAAAAAAGTCGGTTGAAAGTCTGGTCGCGAAAACATTTTACCTTTTTTTAGAGACAAATTGAAATTTTTTTAAAAAAGTCGAAAGTGGTCGCGGGCCGCAAAAATAGCTGTCAAGGGCCACAACATTATGAAGCAGTATATCAAAAATAAACCTATAAAATGGGGGTTCAAGATGTGGTGTAGATGTGAGTCTTCAACAGGGTACTTATACCAGTTTGATTTATATACAGGTAAGAAAACTAATACAGAAATTGGTTTAGGTGAATCTGTAGTACTCTATCTGACTGAACAACTAAAGGGTCTTGGTTGTGAAGTATACTTTGACAATTTTTTCAACTCGCCTGTTTTGCAACATAAACTTATGATGCAGAACACCAAAGCCTGCGGCACAGTTCGCACGAATAGAAAAAATGTGCCAAAGTCATTACCATCTGATAAAAGAATGAAAAGAGGCGACATCCATGCCGTAAGTACAAAAGGTATAACATTCGTAAAATGGATGGATACTAAAGCAGTCCATATGTTGACCAATTTCATATCTCCGGTGACAACTAGCACAGTAAAGAGGAGGCAGGCAGGAACTGCTCAAAAAATAAATGTTACATGTCCAGAAGTAGTGATGAGGTATAATAAATATATGGGCGGGGTGGACCTTATGGACCAGCGTAAAGCATGTTATGAGGTTGATCGCAAGGCCAAAATCAGATATTACCTGCGCCTCTTTTTTGATATCTTAGATATCGCTATGAATAACTCCTATTTAATTTATGTAAAGTTGCACGAAAAACACCGAGTAGAAGGTCCTCTTTTGAGCAGCCTCGAGGTTCGTCAACATGTAGCACGAGGTCTAATAAATAATTTTACATGTAGACAGCGATCAAGACCCTCTTTAGTCTCATCTGAAAAGCTCCGCATTGGAAATAAACGAAATTTGCCAGCGCACAACATGGAAAAAGCAGATAAACTGAAGGGATGCGTAAATTGTGCAAAACGACGCATAGAAAATAGGACACATAATAAATGTGTTATGTGCAATGTCCACTTGTGCTTCACAAGTAAACGAAATTGTGTTTCGTAGAATACCATAAATAACTATTTATTTTACTAATCTGATAATTTTTATTATATTTTTTGTATTACAAAGCAATAAATAAAATATCTATATAATAAACCTAACACTTTGTTTATTTACTTTTATGGACCATAGGGAAAAATATTTCCCATGAAATTATAGTAAACCTACCAACCCTTCTATGTTTTTCTGGTGATATTCTCTTACTTTACACCCACAATAGCTAAAATATCGTGTTGTATTGGCATATTTAGTCTTGGACATCTTATGGTCCTGAAAGGGTTAATTAAATATTTATGAAAGGAATATATTTTTCATAAATGATGAATAAGTCAGAAAATCAATCAGAATGCCTTAAAAGTAAGAGGAAATTGTGAGAGAAAGGTTTGGGGGGAAGAGTGATTATTTATTTTTCCCTCTCAGAACTGTATTGTATTTTATCAGCCATTTTGGATTAGTAGTTTGTTTTTGACAACTGAAAGTGTTAGTCACGTTGTTAGTGTTCTTTTGATTTTTTAAAGAATATGTATTAAATTTTGCGTAAAAAATGGAATAAAGTGCAATAAAACTGTTTTCTTCGATTACAATGACGTGGTGCATCATGAGTTCTTGTCAACAGGTCGTACTGTTAATAAGGAATACTAGAAGGAAGTTATGGAACGTTTGCGTGAAGCAATACAGCGCAATACAGCTCAAACTATCTGTATTGTGGGAAAACAAATCATGGATTCTGCTTCACGATAATGCACCAGCTCACACATCATTGCTTGTTCATGATTTTTTGGTCAAAAACAACACCGTAAACATGCCTCAACCACCGTATTCACCAGATTTGACTTTTTCCTATTCCCAAATCTGAAGAGACCAATGAAAGGAAAGCGTTTTGCCACAATTGATGAGATAAAGTCGCAATCGAAGAACGAGCTGATAGTCATACCGAAAAGCGCATTTCAGAACTGATTCGACGATTGGAAGAAGCGCTGGCATAATGGCATTATTTCTGAGGGGAATTCCTTTGAAGGGGACAAAAAGGATATTGATAAATAAATAAATACTTTTCGAAATAATTCAAAATTCACCTTTTCTTTAGAACAAACATCGGATTTTTAAATTCTACTTGCCTCGTTAATATCAAATTGAAATTTAATAAATAATATCTATCTAACTTTATATATATTGTGTATTTATAACTTATTTTAGTGAAAGGGATATAAATTCTAAAGAATAGAGATAGTTGGTCATCTTTACTTCGAAATATTCCCATGGCTTTTCATTGATAATTAGGCTCCTTTTAATAAAGTATAATAGAAGAGGCTTAATAATGAAGTGCAGCCCTCATGACTTTCAATACATCATAAAATTCTCTGAGATAAAAACAAGAAAGGAACTTGCTAAGAAGTAAATAAATATAGTTAATAAATATAATAAAAATATATTTTTAAGGAGATACATTTTTGGATGGATGTGTATAATGTATTATTATAAAGATAAATAAAAAGAGATTGTACATATCTCTGTTAAAAAATAAACAATTAAATCTATCTTTTGAAATATCCAATTGTATTTATTGATTTTTTTTCAACAAGTATGTTTTCATATCAATTAAAAAAAATAATTTTATTTATGTTAACAAATTTATTGTGGTGAGGGTATTTATATAAGTATATAATAAGTTTAGAAAGTTTGTTTTTTTTATTCAAGAGAAAAGTGAAAGATAAACAATAGATTAATTTGATTATACTTGATTATTAATTATCAATTGATTGTCTTATCGTAGGTTCTAATACAAATATTAAAAGTAAAGTAGATGCTGAGGTAAGCGTAATTAAATCAACCCTCTTCAGTTGATTCTTTTATCATGAAATGTGTGATCCCGATTATACAAAGAGATTACTTAGAAAATAATCAAACATTATATATATATATATAACCAGTGATTCTCAACCACTGTGCCGCAAGATTATGAGGCTCTTAAACATTTCCGACTTTTTTTCTAAATTTTTTCAATTTGGTTCTAAAAAAAAAGGTAAACCGTTTTTGGGACCACTTTTTTCAATATGGTAAACTTTTACACTTTTCTTTTTCTTTGCGTGTCGCCAAATTTTTAAACCGTTAAAAGTGTGCCGCGGTAAAAAAAAAAAAAAAGGTTGAAAATCACTGATATAACCTAACTAATAATATTTTTTCCACTAAACTGATTTAAAAAATAAAAATGTAGTCATAATCAGATTGAAAAATATAAAATTAAAAAAAAAGGATATTTTCGTAGAATTCAACAAAATACCTCAATTTTATGCAAGCGAGAATAAATTTTAATCAAAAATTGTATTACTTTATGCAAGTTGGAGCATTTAATAAAAAAAAAATCTTGTAGTAAATCGATTAATACCATAACACTGATCTTTATAAATTTTTGCATGAATTGGTAGAAAAGTAACCGAATCACAAAAAAAAAAAAAAGATAAAGATAAAAAAAATACAGGAACCTTTTGAATAAATTATAACTAAATAAAAAGAGACAACATCGGATGAAAAATAAAATTGTGCAATAATTGAGGAAATCTTAATTTCATACCATGAACCTTATCTTTATATTATTTATAATATAATATAATCAAATAAAATATATAATATAATAAAATTATAGTTTTATATTGATATATATATATATTGATATGCTAGATATAATGGTATACATTTCTGTAAAAAAAATTAAACAAATATTGTAAATATAAACTTTTAAAACATTATTAATGTGAATAAATATAATCGTGTAAATAAATAATTCTATCTCTTTTATGACCCAATAATTCAATTTATTCAATTTAACACTACTACCATAAATGTGGAATAAATAGAATATATGGCATATACTGTTATTGTTTTTCTAGAGTCGAAATACTTGAATATTTTTTTTCAATTATTTTTTTGTCATTAGGCATTAATGAGGTGAAAATGATTTTTCATTTAATTACATTGTGAAGTTAAATTCATAAATTTAACCATGATGTTTTATATCAGAAATCAGTTTGCAGAATCAGGAAATGTTTAATGAGGTATGATAGGCTGTTATCAGTGTGAGCTTGCTATATAGGTTCCCTTGAGAACTGGGATTTCTTAAACAATACCTCCATTATCTTTATAAACATTTACACTATGACTTGTTAATAAAATTATAATACTTTGATAATATTTTTTTGTCAACTAATGAGCCTTGATATTTATTTAATGTTTAGATAACTAAACCAGCGCCAATTTTAACAAAAATTAGAGTCATCAACATGAAAAAATAAACGGTAATTTTTTTTATAACGTTTTCCATATAGTTCTACCCTAGTTATAAAAATGAAAATCATCTCTAAAATTGGTAAATTAAAATTTTGTTTTGTCTATATAAAAATGACAAGATAAAAAATAAAAAAAATAACTCTAGATAAACTACGTTCAGAAGAAAATATAGGAATAATAAGCTGGAGTGTCTCCACTCGACTATCTCGCAATTTGAATTGGATTAATTAACATATATTATATTTAAATTAAATTTAATTAATTATTATAATTATAAATTAAAATCAATAAATAATATTTATTAAACCAGTGCGTGTTTGGCTCGTTGTTGATGGAACCACGACACGTGCTGGTGCGTGATTTGCAGTGTTACAAAATTAATTCGGGTACTTTCAGCGATTCAATCAAGCTGAAATTCTATATATAGCAGTTTTAAACAATTTTTAATCATGTTTAAAATTATCAAACATATAGCTTTATTTATACGGTCACTTTAGAGGAAAAAAATCAAAACGTGGTAGGTAATGACCCTCTTCCGGTTGAGCTACATTTCTCAAATGTTGATAGAAAACTACGAATTTTGAATAATGCCCGTGTACCGAATTTGATGATTCTAGCTTAATCGCAATCAATTTTGCGTAATCCTGTCTACATACACACAGACATTTTTCTCAACCTTAGTGAAAATGACTCGGGGACCTTCAAAACGTATAAAAACATCAAAATCTCGACATGGAAAATTTTCGTAATCTCAATACTATTTCTGGCGAGATAGTAAAAATTTAAAACCATTTTTTTTTTTTTATTTTCAAAACTAATATAGGCGAACCACTGTTAAGAAGTTTTAACAAAGAAAATAATTTCTTTTCGTTAATTTTTAGGAAATTAATTAAAATAGGTTATATAATATTACGAGAAGGAAATTTCAAATAATTTAATTTTATAAATGTTCGGGTATGATATAAATCATGGTAAATTTAAAATTATAGAAAGATAACTTGGAAAGTATTAGCTAAGTGGGTAATTAATTATCACGGTAGGTTATTTTAATTGTATTAACTAAGGGTAAATTAAAAATATTCCCGAAATATAGATTAAACCTTAAAATTCAGTATATACCTCTGAAATGCAGGGATAAAATTTATCGAGATCCTTTATCTATTACCATGTAAACTAACCTAACTTGGTATTTTTATTTTTTTTTAAATAAATACATATATATATATATATATGTAAATAAATTTCCACAAAAAGAAAGTTATATTAAGTTATTGTGTTGCCCAAACTCCTTATTACATTTATTATCCTCTTAAAAACTATTGCCAAAAGATATTACTTATATATAATTTTTCAATATATATGTCATTTATATTAATATTAATTTTATTTTTATATTATATAAGTATTTAGTTTTTAAGAAATATTGTTTATTTGGTTTATAAATCATATATAGAGAGGAAAATAAGGTTTGGAATGCTGAAATGATGTTTTATTTGTTTATGAAATGTAGAGAGTATACCGTTGCCTGCATTCCTAGATTCCTAACCTATCCCTTCCTGCTCAACTATTACCAATAGAATTTGATGAGCGAGATTTCAAATATAATACTTAACCAAGGATTTTGAAACTCAGTATTAGATAGTCACAGTGTCAATTTTCAATATACGTATACTAATTTAATAGGTAAATTGAAATTGACAAATATATATATATATTTATATATGTATAGTAAGAGATGATATATACATTCATTCGCCTTGTATAAATTGAAGGTCAAAATGGCATATAAGTTAACCAATATAAAATTTCATGTTTGATGTGACAAGGAATAGCTTCTAATATTAAAAATATAAATCGAAAAATATCTTATCTAGTTTAAATATTGACCCAAAAACGAAATATGGTCAGTTAGTTTATCATTTAAAAATTATATTTCAAGTGATAATTTTAAATAAAATAAAATACTATTTTAATGTGCGTATATTTCTTTAAAAAAAAAAATTGATAATCTAATTTCAATAAAAATAAATCATTATTTTTAAATAGTATATATTATAAATATATTTATTGTGTATATATTAATAGAAAAGAATAAACTCAAAAATGAATTAATAAAAATATAATATTTAATTGCTCAATAAAACAAAAATATTATCCATTAACAAATAATTAAATTCAATCATTATAAGGGAAATTTAACTCAACTTATTTTGGATCAAGGGTTATCTAGAGCATAATTTCAGAAGCAAATTCACTTATAAATAAATGCTTCAATTATTACTATTATAAGTGTATTGTTTAGATAATTTTATTATTGGAAGTTTATGGGCATATCAGTAGCTTAGTTCAAAGATAGATATGTAGAACACCAGTCCATAATCTGATGGTGTTCGTAAAATTATAATAAAATTTTATATATGTTTTTTAATTTTTAATTTATTTTATTCTATATTTTAGTTATATTGTAGTGGTTAAGAGATTAATAAGCAAGAAATTAAGTCTCAAGCAGATCGTAAAATGTCTGGAGAATAGAGAATTAACGAATTTTTTTGAAATCCTTGATGTAGAATATTTAATAGTATACAAAAAATTTAATCTATATATTAATCTCAAATTCAGTAATTTTATATAATTTTTTTTTACTATTTTATTTCTTGTTAAGAGGCATATATTTTGTGATAATAATATAAGAGAGAAATGAGAAATTGAGAGATAAGTGTAAGGTAGGTGTCATGTTTAAGTATAAGCAACGAGAGTGATAAATTAGCAAGAATTTGAATAGCGAGCGAGCATCCATCCATCTAATAGGTAGAATTAACGTTCTAATTTCACATTTAAAAGAAAAAAAATCAATAAAGGATCGCATATTTATTTTAGTAAAATAATGCGGCTGGTAATAACATATAAAATTATTATTTAAATATATTTATTAATTTTTTTTTAATATTCATATTATTAATCAATCAAGAATATCAGCTTATTTTAATGATAGAAAATAACTTTCTATTCGAATATTGTAAAAAAATATATATTCTTACATTTTCATGCTTGAAGTAGCAGAGCATTCGGAGTTCTCTGAAGACCCGCTTTGAAGACACGAGAGATTGGAACACATTGGGGAGCTTTTTGAGAGCGACTCGTCGACCATCTCTGGGATCTGTAACTGCCCTAAAAAACAGAAGAACAAATAAACAAAATTAGTATGGCTAACGAATGAAAATAAATTTACTCGATTCCTGATTGCAAAGGAACAAGATCGAGTTGGAGTGGGAGGAATGGTGGAAAATGGATAACCAAAGACACTAATAATTAGGTATTGTTTTTCCTATAACAATAATTGATATTTATCCTTCAAATTAACTGGGTAAAAAAAAATTTAAGCATATAATATATAAATTGTGATATAATATGAATTAAAAAAATTAAATCCTAAAAATAAAAGTTAAAAGACTAAAGATGAAAATTAAGTTGGAGAAATTAAGGATATAAATCATTCTAACTAGTAATGTCGTAATTCAAAGTCCTCATCATCAATCAAAACGATTGATTTTCATATTATAATAATCTTGATATCAAGGTTGATAAAAAGATTAATATTGAAAAAAATTAATTCAATAAAATATAAAGTATAATTAAAAAAGCCACAAAAATTAGAATCAAAAAATCCAAAATTAATTTCTAATCAAAAGGTATGGAACAATTTATCATGTATTTAATGTTTGTTTTATAATATATAAAACGAGGATCGGAGAGTAAATAAGTTCTGTAGACTAACTAAGTTACGTGTTGTCTACCTAAAAAGAAGAAGCAAAAATTATATCTTTTTTATTAAAGGAAAATAAATTACCAGAACATTTTCTAATTATTATATAAATCACTAATTATGAGAGTATAAAATAAACTTAATTGTAAATGATTAAACATAATATATAATCAATAAAGAAAAAGGTGTCTACATTAGAAACATTACTAATGAAAGTCTAATTAAAGTTAATAGACTTTTTACTAAACAAGAAAAATGCAGAAACTTTGAAATTCTAATTGAAAAGGATTGTTAAAAGTAATTTAGTCAATTGCATCAAAGTACACACATGGAATACTACATATAGATTATAGGTATATATATAGAATACATACTATATTATTAAGTATTTATTTTATTATATAAATTACTACATACCAAAATATTAGTATTAGTTAAAATTAAAATCATATAGGAAATGATGAAATTTTGTTAAATAGGGATTAAAAAAAAATGTAAATTATTTATACTATTCAATCTATTTATCTATCTCGGTGGCTCTACGGAACTCGAAAGTTCTTGGTTGCAGCAACCACACTTCTCCAAGTGTACCTATTCTGAACCACAACCTTCCAATCCCTATCCTCTCCCATCTTTCTCACATCCCTTCCTACATTATCCACCCAACGCGTCCTCGGTCTTCCAAGAGGGCGTTTCCCACTCGGTTTCCCTGCAATATATTTTTCGCCATTCTTTCCGCTCCCATTCTAGCCACGTGCCCTGCCCACCGCAGCCTTCACGATTTTATAATTCTAACTATATTTAGAGATGCATAGAGGTCATGCAATTCTTCGTTATGCAGTCTCCGTCATTCCCCGGTGACTTCATCTTTCTTTGGCCCATAAATGCTTGGCAGAATCCTATTCTCAAATACTCTAAATCTACTCTCGTCACCTAAGGTCTTAGACCATACCTCACACCCATATAGTACAACCGGTAAAATAATTGTTTTATATATTTTAATATTTATCCCCTATGATAATAATTTTGACGCGACAAGCCCCTTTACGGCATGATAACAGGCGCTTCCCGATTGTAACCTCGCTTTAAACTCTTCTCGAATATTATTATCTTTCGTTATTACAGAACCTAAGTATTTAAATTTTTCTACATTTTCAAATTCTAAATTTTGTATGTTAAGACTTTGTGTGTTAATACTATTATACTATTCAATGCAAATCCAAATTTTTAAGTATTTTGAATTCAAACATTGGATTGGATATATAAAATTTAAAAAAAATGAAACTATATTAAAATTAAATATCTATAAATTATCTAAAATATACATTAATTACATGTAAATTACAAATATCTCACATCAATATAAATGCAATTATATAGAATGAATAAATTTCTAATTCCTGAATCTTGACTAGCTAGTTATTTCTTTAGAAAATATTTAATAGATTTTAACAATATCTTGTTAATATATAATCAACCAAAAATATTTCAATAATTTATTTCTTAAAAAATCTTGAATTTTCATATACAATTGGTAAAAATTAGCTTTTCCATTAAAAAATTCATCATATATGATATTCGGTCATACTAATTATTACATTACATTTTAGTTATATATTATACATACTTATGTGAAAAAACAGTAATGTGAGATAAATTATTCGAATCTCGTAGGTTTATAGGTATTTTATACACATTACAGCAAAAAAATAAATAAATAAAATAGTAATCCAAGAAATAAAGTAATAAAGTAATGATATTTTATATTTATTTATTTAAAGGGAAAGAAATTAGTAAAAAAAAAATAAAATTATTCAAAAGAACCTACTTAAACTCCTTTTATTGGAATGTAATAAGATTCACGGGGAAGGCGAGAATGAAAAACAAACCCGGATGTGTAATTAGGTTATGGGAAAAGTAATATGAAAATCTCTCACATATATAAAAATGCATTGAAAAAATTCAAAATAAAAAAGTAAATCTTTACAGAAGGAAATAAATCGAATTAAAATACTATCAAGACTTTAATTTTTATTTTTATTATTTTTTTTTTTGTTGTTCTCCCAATGAATGCATTTTCTTAACTAAATTAAGTAGAATGTTAGTTAGCTCTTTTAAGAGGATTAAGAAGATTAAGTAGTAAAATCGACGAGGATAGGAAAGAGAGCCGGAAAAATAAAACTGTTTTTAAGTCGAAATATCGCAACTCTCCAGCCGCGTAAAGAGCTTAACCCCACAACACGATCAAGATAAAAGATAATTTATATTTGTTTAAAGAGAGTAAAAAAAAAACTTCAAAAAGAATTGTGAGATATTAATAACAGGATTTGATAGCAATGAAAAAGACATTTCATGTTAATTTCCAGATGCCTTTGGATGGAGACATTAGTCAATCGTAATCTATGATCGGGTTTTGTCCAAAAGACCTGGAACAAATCATCATCATTATTATCATCCAATCTCAATTGCCATTGAAACCTTTTTTTTGGTTTAGAGAATTTTTTTGTTTTATGCTCTAATTCACTTGAGAAATATTTTGTGAAAAATCTAAAGAAAAAAAAATCACAATACGATTTAACTTTTTCTTTATAATGAAAATAAAAATAAAATTCACCAAGGTATAAA
The DNA here is from genome assembly GCA_963082975.1 of Labia minor. Taxonomy (NCBI): domain Eukaryota; kingdom Metazoa; phylum Arthropoda; class Insecta; order Dermaptera; family Spongiphoridae; genus Labia; species Labia minor. Next base: position 24,990,346 of record OY720347.1, on the reverse strand, counting down.
ATTTAATCTATTTTTATTTTATTAAATTATTTATAAAAAAAAAATGATGAAAAATTTCCTATTCTATTGTTAATGTAAATTTTATGAAATATACTTATATTTAATAATAAATTATTTACCTACCGCAAATAAAATAGATAATAGAATAGCAATCGTGAGCTGGGATTTAAATCTCACTAAAATTTTAAAAATTTAAAATAGAATAATAAGTGTTTAGAATGGCTTAATTAGATAGCAATAAAATAGCAATAGCTCAATAACACTAAAATTATCATTTTTATAAAAATAAAATAAATTATAACTCTATTATATAAATTGAAATATGAAATTAGAAAAATTAGATAACACACAGAAAATAGAAGTTTATAATTATTTATAATTATTATAACGTGAGAGAAAAAATATCTATCTAAAAATGAATAATGAAACGTTTTTTATTTATTTGTTTATATAATCTATTAATTAAATATATATTAATTTATATAAATAATAATTATTATGAATATCATTTGTAAAAATGTGAGTATTCTCTCTAAAATAAATGAAAGTAGTGTGATGTTCTCGCTTAGGTTTATTTATTTTTATCAATAACACGATATTCATCTATTTAAAAAAAACATTATATATATGTATATATAATTTGTAAACGTAAATCAAAATAAAATGAATATTTTGTTCTTCAAATTTGTAACTTAATGGATTGAAGCGATTTATTCTATCTAGATATTTTTCACTGTCAATGAATTATTTATTAATAAAATTGTCCAATATTATTTAAAATCCTTCAATATTTGTCCAATTTTTATTATCCACATATTTCAACACTTTCTATATTGGAATCTGTACATGTAAATAAAATAATAAAATGTCACAAAAAAGAAAATTAAATATTTTTTGAAGCTAAATAAATTAAAAAATAAACAATAATTTGACAGCAGCAATTAGAATCTATAAATAATATATCGACGAAACCCCCTTCCAACTAATGATATTGAATTTTGAACAAATCCCCAAAATATAGTCTTCTATCATTTAAAGAAATTAAAAATATTATTTTTAATTTTTAATAATTGTTACATCATTAACTATAAAAGTACTATAGTCTCTGTACTTACAGTAATTATAATAAATTGTGTAGATATTCCCGGATAATATCTTAAGTATTTATTTGTTTATAATTAAAATATATATTATATGTTTAAATATTTAAAAATTCTTTTATTTATGTTAATTTACTATAATATTTAAAGGTATTTTTTTAAGATAGTTAAAACGAAAAATTGTTCTATAATAAAAACCTGTGGGTAGAACAAATATGCGGATATAAATATTCCTTTTTGTTATTTTAAATATATTTTTAACATTTTTATAAATAGAATATTCTACATTTACTTGAAATAACTATTTTAATTTTTAATAGATTTTTTTTCTGAGCTATTATAAATCAAAATCGAAAATTGTTAATAATAAAAAATGCTGACTTAATTTGTGTTTAAATAATCAATCCATGGTACATTCGGAAATTAATTAGAAAATTATAGAATAGATATTGTTTGGTTCAATAAAAAATTAATTTTAAACCGTAAATAAACAAGAACAATCTCTTATTTACTTAATTTATACAAGTAAGATTAAATTTGTTAAATGACATCCTGGAAATAGATATTGTTGATACTGGATGATGAATTTAAGTCCCGAGGAAATTTCTATCCTTGTAAAGTTTTTATGAGTCACGACACAATTTCCGTGGAGGGTTTTCGGGGTCTCCACGAAAGTTACGAAAGAAATACATTCGTCACTATTTACCTTGCCTTGATCCTAGAGGGAATTTAAGGGACCCGGGAATGTTAGTGAGAGGGAAAGAGAAAAGACGATGGTTCCTTCTGTGTTGCCTCCATTAAGAATTTAGTGGAATGTCACAAGTTGAGTAAGAATATAATATTGATTCAATCCTAAATGGAAGGTAATTTTACTTAAAAGTTGATGACGATAAAAATGAATGATAATTAAACGAACTAAACGAATAAAAATAAGTTCATTATCATTTAGGAAAATATCTATCATTATTTTGAAATAAATAGATAAAACAGATAAAATCTATTAAAATTAAATAGTTAAGTAAATATTGGAAGAAATATGAATATATTACTAAAACGGATATTGACTTTCAGATTAATCAGGAAATTTATAGCTAATGAAAAGATTTTTACTTTTTAAATTTAAAATAAAATTTCAAAAATAATACAAAAGATTTATATACAATTAATTCATTATTAAAAGATTATTTAATTAGGAGGGAATATAGAAAAAGTATAAAAATGTGAGTATTTTACAATCCCTAACGTATGTCCCCTCCAAACAGAGCCAATATCCAATGATGGATTGAATAATCTGATATTAAAGGGAGTACCTAAGGACATCCCATAATTTATGGATGTAATCATGTTTATGCATTATCGAATTATTAATTAATAAGATATATTCAGACGTTAATTAATAGTATAATTTTATGTTATTTTTTTAAGCATAGGATATTATATTCGTATTTCCTATTGCTCTAATATTGGATTGATGGTAGTTTAAGCCGAAATACATCAACTTTCCCAAGTATTGATTTACGGGAAACTCCCTTTTAAGGTTTCAAACATATTTCATCAGATATTTTCAGAAAACTTGTTCTGACAATAACATTTGGTATCCATTATTTGATTATTTTATTTTTTTAGAAATATATAACTATTGTAAAAATATTTTAGTGCTTTCTGATTATAGAACATTCAAGAAGGAAAATTAAAAACTTTACCTTTTATTAACTATATTAACTATATTTATAGAATTGAAAATTAAAATGTAATCAGAAGAATAATAAAAATAGTTAAAATAATATTTTTTTCTTAAAAAAAAAAAAAAAAAAAAAATCAAGCAAGAGCGAGAGTTGACAAGAGAAGTTGGATAGTCAATCCAAATGTGTTTTATCCCAAATGCAACATGTCTTGGAAATTCAAAGAAAAAAAAGATTAATAAATTCTTTAATGTTATTCATTGATTGTATTTTTATAAATTCAAATCCAATGGAAAAAGGATTATTATTTACACTTCAAAGAGAAATTTAATTTACAAATTAATAAGCTAGACATGTAGTCATTAAAATAGCGAATACCAAACGAAGCTATTTATTTTAAATTAATGCAAAGGAATTGGTTATTATAATGTGGCACTTTTTTTAATCATGATATTCAATTGTGAATCATGTATACATACATTTGTATTTTAATATACTGCAGATGAGCGAATAAATAAATAAGTTACTTCTTATTAATTTATTAGAAATTTTAGAGAAAATAATTAAAATCAAAAGAACTACAAATGACTAATTAAAATAGCAAAAATTAATTTAAAATCCAATAAAGATTCGAGCCATGAATTTTCTAAACAGCTTAGCCATTCCAAGACAAATGTGTATCTTTCATAAGAGATTTTTTTATCCCTATATATAAAACTCAAATTAATTCATTAAATGTAATGAATGAATTAATATATGAAAAAATGTACTAACATAAATTATCAATCAAAACAAATTTAAACTTGATTGAATGAAGAAATAGTTTTTTTTAACGATTGTAAATATTTATGTATAAGAGACAACAAAGATATATTTATAGGTAGGGTGACCAAACGCCAGGTTTTCCGGGATTGTCACGTTTTTAGGTGCTCTGTCCCGGCGTCACAGTCTATTGTGCCGGTTTTCCGACTTTTTTTCTCTATATTTTTTCAATTTGGTTCTAAAAAAAAGGTAAAACGTTTTCGGGACTAGGCTCTTAAACATTTCCGACTTTTTTTCTATATTTTTTTCAATTTGGTTCAGAAAAGGTAAACCGTTTGTCCCGGTTTGCTGTTTTCGAAATTTGTGTGATTGAATAGGAATTTATTTAGTTTTTAATAATCAATTAAAATAAAGTCCTTCCAATCACTGATCATTGATTAAAGATTATATAATTCACTGTTTGAATATGAAAAGCTATTATTAAATTAAACTGTCAAAACTGAACCAGTGAATGATATCAAAGAGTAAATCCATTTAGAGAGACTTAATCATTAAATGAAATTATATATTATATTATTATACATATATCCTTGTTTATTTTTATAAACTTTAAGTCGGAACAAAATACCATTCTTAGAAATAAAGGTCAAATTACAAAATGAAAGTAAAAAATATCCTAATTAAACTTGAAAAATAAAGCTTCTTTCTAAAGGAGAGTTGTTTGATTTTAATCAGAGTAGGATTGTGCAAAGATTGAATAATAGAATAGAGTTTAGACTATTTTCTGATCAGGAAACAATGAGATGGCAGTGACAGGATATATTGTCATAGCAACTGGGTATGCATGTGTATCTAATGACATTGATTAGAGATTTGGGGTGGCTGCTGATAAGCTGTTTGCGCGCTCTCCTCATCCCATACCCCTTGTAATGCACGGCCCCTGCTTATTCATTTCTGAAAGCAAATTGCAATCCATTATCATTTGTCGATGTGTCAGTGGATACTTTGGGATGGGCCAATATGGACATGACAATTAATCGCAGAATTAAAGTTATGGCTATGTCGATAATAATGCTTTGATGTTACTAATCGAATTAACTATACTCGGTCGCCTAAGGTTATAATTTCTCCAATAAATGATCAAGTGACAGATAAGCATATATATATATAAGTTTTTAAAGAAATTTTAAGATCTCTCTCTATATATATGTGTGTATAATAGGCCCCTTCTTATCAATCAACTTGAAATATACATATAAGTAAATCAAACATTCAAAGAATTCTAATTTGATATCAAAATTCATTCGTCTTATGACGAATTTATGGATCTACTAGTGATAACTAAATTGATAGTAAATAATATACCATACTCTATTCCTCTATTATTATAAATTCAAGCACTATTATTCTATTAAATCAAGTAGCAAAGGAACAAATTTCGGATGAAGTTTAAACGATTCATTTAAAAAAATAAAAAATAAAAGATTGCAAACTATGAAAAAAAATACATATTAAACTTTGTTATTATTCCATAAAAATAAAAAAACTAGAAACTTCCAAATGGTATACGGTGTTGATAGATAATATAATGAAGTGGTATAGTCAAGTAATCATTGATTTCACAAGAAATTTCATTATTATTGTTTTATTGATTTTTAACCAATCAAAAAAACAAAATTCAAGATTAATCAAACTGGTGATATATTTGAAAAATTACTATTGATCTTGCAAATATAAAATATATATATATATAAATTTGATTAAAAAAAATAATTATAAATTAAAAAAAAGATGAAAATAGAGCCTCATGCTTAGTAATTAGTTTGATGAGAAAATGCATGGAATCTATCAGATGAATATTTAATAGCTTTAGGCAAAGTACCAAAATGATTAATTTGGGAAACTTGACTATGAATACGATGAAAAGCTGTGAGGTGCATTTTAGTTGGAAAGTCTGCGTCTGAGAGAAAGAACTCTTCCAGAAAATCAATATTCATCAGCTCATAGTGTGTGTACGCCCATATAATAGGCATTGAGACTGGAAACCATCTCTAACTAATCAGAAGATGAGTTAGTAATAGATTTGCAAGTAATTGGGCCAACAGATAATCTAATAAACTAAAACATGGTGGTTGTGGGTATGAAAAGAAGAAAAGTAGGAGAGGAGAAAATGAAATGATGACATTTGTCAATCATTCAGTTTAACTTTCATTGATCCAATAAAGAAATATAAAAAATATATACATGAAATATATCAGATGAGATTCAAATTTCCGAAAACCACTTTTATTTATTTTATACATCTACTTATCTCTATTAAAATGTAAAATATTAATTTTAATAGAAATTGAACATTTCTTTTAGAATGCAATTAAGAATACAACACATGCATTTTTTATTTATATATAATTATTTTTTATATTTAAATAGGAATAATAAATTATATATATATATATATATTCTAAGAAGGGATATGATGTTAAATTCTTTTAAATTATGATACCTAAAGCTCATTAATATTTACTTTAAATAAACTGTTTTAAATTTATGTAAATTTGAATATTAATTTATACTTTATTGTAATAATAATAATAATAATAAATAAAAATTGTTTTAACTTTACCCATTAATTGTTAAATATATTGTAAATAAAGTAAATAATATTTTCATTTGAAAATATTCAATAATAAATTCAACATTTTAACTATTAAATAATTATTTTTTTTTTATTAAAAATATATTTTTTCGTCTTTTTTCATCTTTTTAATATATTTTGTTATTTAAGACAATTTTATATTAAATGAGAAGTATCAATAATAAATAATAAGTTGACCTGTGGCCAGGTCCGAACCGACCGACGGTTTGAAGTAAATTAATTTCCAGCTACAGAAACAATTTCAAATAATTTTAATATATCTATTAATGCAATAAAAAACAGATATGGATATAACATAAATAATAAATATAAACATTTTTAATTTTATTTTATTTATAATATATATGCAAGACCAGGATGTGACGTCATGAATGGCTGGATGGCGTCATATAATTTTAAATCAAGAAAAAACTAATAAATATGATTTTTCTCGAGGATAAAACCAATACAAAGTGCATGATTCGTGGTAATATGTAAAAATCTCCTTATGTGAAATTTGGTGTGAAAATAACCCTTCCCTTCCTATCGTCGATCGCTAATACTACCACTTCCGGTTTCCAGATTTGCACCAAAAGTTGATCAATTCATCCCACTGATGCATTAAGTAAATATACCAAATTTCATCAAAATCCGTTCAGCTGTTCAGGCTGTACACATCTATACGGACAGACGGACTGACGGACAGACATCATGCTAAAAATACTTTTTTCTGTTAAGAAAATGCATAATTCGTGGAGATATGTAAAAATCTCCACATGTGAAATATGGTGTGAAAACAATACCTCCCTTACTATCGTCGGTCGGTAAAAATAGTTAGAAAATAGATAGAAAATGATTGACTTTAAAATCATTGAACTTACCGATATCTTGAAGGCCAATGATAGTTTGAAGGAGAAATAGGTCTCGACTTAAACTATAGTCTAAACTTAATAAATATTTGTTTTTGGTTTCACTCGATTGTAAACTTTTACTGATACTAATTGTATATATTTATTTAATCTATTTTCTTATTATAATTAATGTCTTATTATTTTACTAAATACGATAATAGGTTGCCTGAAAAATGGTAATTTTTTTGATTGTGTTAAGATTGTGCTAAAATGATATGTATATTAAAAAAAAATAATAACTATATTAGTACACGTTAAAATAGAAAAAAAAAAACAATCCTAGATCGTTAAATATGCCCGAAATTCTGGTGTTTCAATGAAATTGTAAATTTTAGTTCAGATAGCCTAGCACAAGTCAGCACAAAATTTAGTTTTCCGATATTAAGGGCATTTTACGCTTGACCAAAGCCCTTAGGGATACTAGCATCTTTCAGACTAATAAGTTGGGTGTCAATGTCCTATATTAAAGTGAACAAGTATTATTACTAAAATTAAAGGATCGAAGGTCGAGTTTCCTAATTTACTCTTTCATATACTAGTGAAAATATACAGCTAATTTAGTTTAAGTAACGATTTCCGCACTAATTATTAATTTTAATAATAACATAAATAATTTATAATTTAATTTATCACATGATGGAGGGAATTATTAATTAGAATAGAGTATATTGGATTTTTAAATCATTTAAAAAAAACAACTTTATCCATAACAAAGGATTAACATTTTCTATTTATTATCAAGTTTTAATTCGGTTAATGAAATAGAGTGTAAGTAATTTAGAACAATTTAATATTCTCGTTTGAATATCAATCAACTTCAAAGGAATTGCATGATGTAACAGTTGAAAGATGATTGTTATACATAAACAAATCAGAATTGAACTACGAGATTCAATAGAGAAATACCGATCAAAGGGCTAATAAACACCATTTTTTTAAATCAATAACATGAAATGTATAAATGACGTGGACCAGGGAAAGAAAAAGGCGAAGGGATGAAATACTAATTTTCGGATTAATTAAATTTGTATAGTTGCAGAATGATGTATTTTTCTAATTTAAAGAAATGAACTGAATGTTAGCAGTAAAAAATACAAGATTGAATGGCTTTTAATTTGGGTTAGCATATATACGCTATACTATATATATATATATATTACTAGAATTTTATTTCTTTATTTTCTTGTTTTTTTATTCATTTTATTAAATGAGGTTTCATTGTATATTATTTTTTAAAATGATATTTGAAAAAAAAAAATTATAAAAGAGTGGCAAAATTAATTTTAGATTTTAAATTTTTTTTTTTAATATTTGTTCCATTTAACTAAAAGACTACTTTTGAATGTTAATGTTTGCTTCATCCTTGTTATATATTCTCAACTCCCCATGGGAGAAAGAGATACCTGACGCTTTCGATACTTATGAGGTAATCAATAAAATATTTTGCAATTTTTTTTTTTTATATAGCTATTTGTTTAATAGCTTTCAATGTCATCTCTGGCGTGATACAATTTAATTGCAATTAAAATAAAATAGTGTTAAAAAATAATAATATTACCATAAATACATTATTTAAAATGAGTAATTAGAACAAAGTACAAAATCATATTAATTTTTTAATGTGATGCATTTTTTAATATATCTTCATTTTTTTAACCAATTCATAATTATATTCATATAATGACTTTAAATGTGTTTCAAAAAAAAAAATTCAATGTTGTAAGGAGAGAATTCAAATTTTATATTAAATATATCAAAATTATCAATTTTTTTTTATATAATTTGAATTATAGTAAATTTAAAAAAATTTAAGTTTTTTGGTTGTCAATTTCTTTCATTATTTCAAAACAAAAGAAATTCTGAAAGAGAAAATTTAAAACAAAATTATAACTAAAATTCAACATAAATTAAAGTATAATAGGAATCAGTTTAAATTAAAAGATTTTGTAAGTAATTTATATAATGGATCATGGGAATAAATCCGGTTCTTCCAAACTCTAATGGCATCATATTTGGAATGAGATTAGTTTTAGTGAAGGGATACTTTGAAATTGGCAAGACATCTTTTTCATAAAAATTTTTTTAAAGCTTTTTACCATTCAAAAGTAAAAATGAAATAACATTTAGAACTGAGGCCAATGCATATAACAATAATTTTTATGAATTTTATATTTATTGTCATCTATATTTATACAACATGTTTAAATACATACATATATGACTACTACTAACACACAAAAAAAAAAAAAAAAAAAAATTTTTATTATTTCCCACAATAATGTTGGTTTATCTATTTTTATAAATTTTTCTTTAAAACTATATTGATATAAATTAAAATAAATAAAATTAAAATGTCTTTATTATTATTATTAATAATAATAAAAAATCAACAAAAAATGATTCTTACATATTTTAATTTAATTAAATGTAATTAAATATTAATTGTGATTAAATATTTATAATGACCAAAATCATTAATTATATTTTACGAAACATTAATTCTTTTATGTATTTATTTATAAATAAAATAAAAATAAAAAAATATGTTGGCATTCCATTTCCATATAATAAATGAATATTATTAATTATCAGTGTGTTACTAGAGAGACTACTCTACTCTTTAATATATAATAAAAGAAAAAAAAATATTATAATTAAAAAAATTTATTACTCCATTTCATGAACAATAACCAAGAGAATAAATAATTTACTATATTTTACAATACTAAATTAAATATACTTTACTATTTATATAAATAAAGTATGATTGTATATGTAGTATTTGAATAGAACATTATATTGTTTCTCCCTCTCACTCTCTTCATTTCGATGAAACACTATTGATTCATTCAATCGTTTAATTATTTAATTTACAACAAATATGTTGGTAGAAAATGATTTGTTTAACATTTTACACATTTGGTTTGTTTTTGCACAAATTGATCGCGTCCACTAATTATGCAAATGATTTTCATTTTGAATGCTAACGATAGAGATTGGCAACCACATATTTAATAAAGGTTATTAAGGCTATTAGATATTTAATAAATGAGATCTTTGTTTCGAAATGAGAACAATCTATTTAAAGGCCAATTATGATTTGTATTGAAGCGGTTGAAATAATAGAGTCGTTGGAGGAATAATATTATAGAACAGCTATATACCACTAAAGATGGTTTTTGTATTTTTCAAAATTATTGTAAATTTTAAATGTCGTCTCAAACATTTGCCCTTAAAAAAGTAGAGTACTTTCCATGATAAGGCATTTATTGTTTAAATAGACGTTATCATGAATATGTGCCAGTGACCGAGATCGACTGTTTCGAGTGCCCTCATTCATTATAGTGAGTACATCATAATGAAAAAATAGACAATTCAGTGTCAATCCAATTAATAAAACATAAATTTAAATGAAAGTAATTTTTTTTTAATAAAAAAAATTGATAAATTTGTTGTAATAATCAAGAGAAATAGCTTTCATATTTTGAAAATATTATTTGAAATTTAAAATTGATTTGTAAAATTAATCATCCTAATGTTTATAGAAAACTATTTTTTTTCTATTATTTGTATATTTTTTGGTCTTATTTGTGCTGGTATATCACCAGGTGTGGGCAAAAGCCGGCTCGCGGGCCGGATCCGACCCTTTTGCTTATTTTATCCGACTCGCCGGCCCCGTTTGAAAGTTTGGCTCTTATTTCGATCTTTCATTAAATTTCGTTCAATAAGGCTCTAATAAAAAGGTAAATTTTTTTTTACAAACATCCCGGTTTGGTGTTTTTCTAAATATGGTCCTCCGGCCCGGGAGACATTTTGAAAATTTCATTTTGGCCCGCGCTTAAAAGTATTTACCCACCCCTGATTTAGACATTAAGACTAAAAAGATATATTAATTTATTTAAATTATTGATTATAGGTTAATATATTTTAAATCGAATTTAAACTCATCTTTCTCGTAATTGTTTAATAATAATAATAAATTAATAATTAATATTTATATGTTCAGAAAATGTTTATTTCTGAAATTGTCCAATACTTTAAACTTCATAATAATAGAAAATCATTTATAAAGATGAATTTTCAAAAAAAAAAGAATATATATAAAAATACCATTATACAGGATTTATTCACTCAATAACACTACTGTTTGTTGGGAGTTTAACTTGATAGAAAATTGAAACTTTTACTTAAACATAAAGAACTTTGAGTCAGGCAATAAGACAATATGAAAAAAAATTCTTGGAACTTCAATTATAAAGAAATACAGAAATTGATAGTTGGATTTTTATCATAATAGGAATATTTTTCTTTTACAAAAACCATTGGCAGTGCACACAAAGTAAAGGAACGAACTGTTTATCATGATAAAGGGGGTCGAACCAAACAAGATATGAAACACGAAGAAAAATTTATGAAAAGTAATCTTTAACTTTAAAAACTTTTCTATATTCACATATACTACTTAATATATTATTTTTATAGATTATATTTTTTTATCAATTTTTTATTTATTATTTTTATTATAATTTGGTGAAAAATAAAATCGGGATTTTTCATATTTTTAAGAAATACATATCATAATAGTGGACCTAACTCGAATGAAAACTTTGAATGATGCCGATAACAAGAAAAGAGATTGAGAGATTAAAAAAGGCCTGTGAAGAAATAATTGATATAATGAAGCAACTAGTGTCATTGTAAAGTTAGTCACGATATAATGAATAATTAAAATTTGTACTAGACATGCCAAAATAAATGTTTAGCAATTAATTAATTGAAACAAAAAGAAAAAGTAAAAGAAGAACAAAAAAAAACGATCTCTTTTTCTTCGATCTGAAGTTAATTAGCATATATATATATATATACTCGAAAATATATATATATATAAGAAAACAAAATGAAAAATAAAATATTAATATTGTAAATAATACTAATAGCCACTTGAACTCGAAAAGAAATATAAGATAAATTATAACTAAGGGATTGGCTTCGCAAGAAAACTTCAAAAAGTTAGAAGTTAATAAATATGAAAAACTTAAAAGTGAATTAATTAAATTTTTGTTTATTTCAATTCATTCTAAATAATTATTTGAATTTAATATTAATAAAATATTAAAGTATAGAATTAAATAACTTTTTAAAACTTTTACCTTAAAAAATGAAATACATAAAATATGATTTTTCTATTTGAGATTGACTTTGTAATAATAATAATAATAATAATAATAATAATAACAATATGAAAATAAAATAAGAAAAGTGTTGATATAAATAAAATAAAGAAAAAAAGCTAAGCATCCATTAAGATATATATGTATATACGTGCCCTCCCCCCAAACATTGTGCAAAAAATATATTTAAAAGTGATTAGTTTTGTAACTGAGAACCCAAAAGTATAAAAACATCTTTAAATTACGTACAAGTATAGTCGAAACGTTATGAATAAATAAATAATTTAATTTGTCAAAAATTTTCCGGGGATCCCTACCCAACATAATAGATCACTCTACGCCACTGTATATACATATATAGTATATATATATTTTATAATCGATCAAAAGCATTCAAAATTTTGGTACATTTAATAATATATATTTATTATATATTTTTAGATAAATCCGATTTTAAATATTTCAATTGACTATTTATTTTTATAATTGAAAATAGATAATAATGATGAAATATTACACAAAATGAGGTGATATATTAAAATAGCAAATATTATTTTCTATACGGAAGGAATAGGTTTGAATGAACGTGTGAGAATCAACGGTTTTCCAATGTGATTAGAATCAAAAACTAAAATCTATTACATGATTCCTTTGCGAAATTGAAATACATGCAAGAGAAATACATCTTTCTCAATTGGAATTTGTTTTCTTTAAGATCGTCAAAAAAAAATTAAAATATTTATAAAAAGAAGTTCTTATAAATATATTAATAAATTTAATGTGTAGCCAGTAAATCAATAAATTTTCTTAGTTCTTGATTTAAACTTGGCAAAGTAAATAACCATAAAACATGGAAGGACTATAAACAGTTAAGTCTGAAATTCACTAAAACTAAGATAATTAGAATTGTTTGTCCCATCAACAATATCTTCGTTTAATGATGGTTTTATTATTATGGTCAAATTGTGTGTATTTCCGCAATGTGTAATCCGTTTTTAGTAGAAACGAATTTCTTGGATGAGAACAATTTAATAGGTTAACCAATAATTCCTCTTCTATTTTTGCAATCTAGTTAAGAAGAAAATATAAGAAAAACTTAATTTATTAAATTTTCTTGAACTTACAATAATGTTGGTAGTTAACATAAATTCTGATATACATTATGGATTAAGTCGAAGTTTCTAAACAGAGTGGATTTCTTTTTGCAATGGAATTCATTTGTACTAAAAATATGTGGTTCATTTAAATGCAAATGAATGTATTTAAAGTGGAGAGCAGGTTGAAAGAGCGTATAAAAAATAGTCAGCCTGATATATCTGCAACCTAAAACTCCTACACAAATAATCATGATTAGATTTAAATCATTTCCGTTACGCTAATTTTAATATTTTTAAAAAAAATTATTTTAATAATTGTTAAAGAAGCTCAAATTATACATCCTTTTAAATATACTTATCTTGCTTTGTTTAAATCACGATTTATTTTTTAACTTTATATTTCGTTATGAGCTTATAAAAGTATTGTTTTCTCACATAAGAAATACAAAATCAAATGTATAATATATTTCTCATAATCTAATTAAATAAAAAATCCTTTCCATTTTTATATATGCTGACCTAATAAATCAAAAGATAATTTATTTATTTATTGTTTTTAATTACTATTATATGATATTTTTATACAATATATATATATATATATATATAGTTTGGAGGTGAAGAGAAAGTTCTATTGTAATCAAATGTTGTAAGTTATTCAATGAACTTTGTGCATTTTTTTTAAAACAATTGAATTTGATGTGAATCTAACCCCACACAACTTTTGTTATTTATAAAAATATTTTTTATTTTTTTATTTAATCTAAAAATGAAAATAATTAAGATTATGTTATATATTTATGTTTTTACATTTTTCATAATTGTTTGTAAAAAGGAAGAAAGGAAATCATCATAAAAGAAAACGTTAAGAGTACATACAAATAAAAAAAACGAATTTTGAGATTAAGATTTGAGGAAAATAACAGAGTAGTAGTTAAATGAGATATTGTTTGTCATCAATTGAAAACTATAAAATCATTTTATGAGTAATCCAATTAAATATCTAAATCTACCAACTTAATTATTTAACACGTTCCCGCCGGCTCCAGAATTTGTCTATTTATTTTATGTGGCGGCATGAGCCACCGGTGGTACTTGCCGGTGGAATCGTGTTAATTATATAAGTTAATATAAAAAAATTAAATTTAAAATTAAGGAAAAAATCTTAAAACTCGAAAAATTGAATTTTTAACTCCCAACAATGCTTCCCCTTACTACTCGTATGTAGGTAAAAGTGAAAGTAAAATAGTATTTATTCCTTCGCCAAATTAAATTCAATTTGACTAATTGTAAGGGTACATATTTCATTAGCACTGGATTTTTTTACATATTTAAAAAATAATTGAAGGAGGTCGAGTGCCTCCGAAACCTAATTGTATTTTAATACCCCTATTAAATCATTCACGCGCGCCTGATCTGTGCATGTTTGTAGATCCTGTCTGGCTTGAGGGACGTTGAATTCGTATGCATACTCTGAATAATATAAGGGGAAGGGTGTTTGCTCTGTTAGCCCATATACAATGCAAGGGTGCGTTACGAGTATACATACGGAGACCAAATATAATCAGAACAGGCCAAATCGGCCTACCGATGGATGGACCACGTCATTAATGAATGCTGGTCAATCTCATTAGGGATGCGGTGGATAGACTTAGAGGCCTAAATGTACAGAAGAGTCAATTAACGAATCAAGCGAAATGAAAAGATGATTTTTTTTTAGATGAGAAATAATTCGTATTAATTCAATAGATTGGAGAGGAGGGAATTCTACAAAGAAATAATATTTACTTAATTAATTACGCGAGTTTGATTTATATCAATATCAATATTGAAACGTTTCCAAACATAACATAAGATTGAGAGAGGAAATTATATTTTCGCTCCATAAAAAAAACTATTAATAGACTCTAGTCCCCCTTTCTTGTCACAGTTAAGATATATATTTAGAAATAGAAAAAAAAAATAGATAATTTGAAAATTAAAAAAAAAATTATATAAATTATATGAAAGTACATTTAATATTTATTTTTGAAAATCTAAATTAAAAATGTATAAATTTAATTCAAAACCAAAACCTTGATTGAATAAAATAGAACTATTTTGGAGAATTTCAATGATAAACTAAAAATAAAATTGCAGTATGTTTTCTTGAGATTGATATTTGATGATCCAATAATTTTAATCTAAAAATGTCAATAAGATATGTTTTTTTTTAATATTATATTTATTTATTTATTTATTTTGATATTTTTGCAATGAAAATTAAAATTAAAAAGCATCTATTAAATATGTCCACTATTATTGCTATAAAATACAATTCGCATTGTAAGGTCATATGAAATTTCGGTATTTCATTTTGAAATTGTTTTGTTTGCTCATTAATGAACTTAATTAATATTACTTAGTAAGTAGTAAATTATTACACGATTAAACGTTAGATATTGTATGTGGCATAACATATATTGATCCATATGCTAATGAGTATTCAATTTGAGTAATACAATATGGATCCAACCGAAATGGTGCATATATATTACTAATATTATTGAAATTGGAAGAGAAAAAAAATGGACAAAGGTTCAAAGAAATGTAATGTTAAATTTTAGCTAGAATAATTATTCAAAATTATAGAAATGTCGAGAAGGATTAAAAAACTTGAACATTTATGTTACATGTAAAGTGGGTTATTTATTGCAGATTTTAGATCATGCTTAAAATATTTGATTCATGATTTGTCAAAAGTACTACATACTATATTTGCAAAGGAATGAAAAATTATTTCACTAATAAATAATATTTCCAAAACAACCAAATATGGATAATTTTTTTTAAAAGAAAATGAGATTTATTATTTTGAAAATTTATAAAATTAATTAATTAATATTATTTATTATATCTAATAATTGAACTTGGAATGAAAATGAAAAATATTTAATAATGTAATATTGAAAATTAAATTTTGTAAAGTATTATTTAATAATAATAATGGAAAGTAAGTATTTCAAGTAGTGAGTGACAGTGTTAATTCTATTATGCAATTAAATCTTTTAGGGCTTTAAATTTCATTGAAAAAGGTTTCGGGTCATTCAGCGGGGTCATACAGCGGATGTTTTTGGATCTATCTTTTTCAAATTACATAAGAGAAAAAGATATATTCCTCTTCGAGGCGGCCTAATCGTCTTCCTTTCTTTACTGATCTCGTTTAAAATCTTCTAGAGAACGATTGCTCAAGTTGAACTTAAAAAGAGAGGCCCTAATGTCCTTTTCAGGAATGAATAATTCATTTCGAAAAGATACATGAATGTTTTTTTTTTTCGGGATTTAAATCTTTCAAAGAATATTTTAATGAAAAACGATTAGTAAAATTAATTGTCCTAATATATAGATATCACATTTCAATTACTTAAAAAAAATAATTAATTAAGAATTATAATCGAAGGTGATTGGAATATCAAAAGGATTGATTTACTGGGAAATGAACGGGGAGCATTGAACCAAGAAGGGAAGTTAAGTTGCTTTGGTCAGATAAGAAAGGTGTCGCCAAGTCAGAGGCACGAAGGAGAGAAAAGCCCCGGAAGGGCGATAGCGCCCTGGATGTGACAGCCTCCTTGATAACTGATAAGAGAAGATATTCTAGAAACTGGTGGCAGAGAATACGTTAATGAGATTTTATTTCTTTTTATACTACCACACAAAATTGATTTCCATATGAAAAGAGATTTGTAACGATAAAATTAAAACATTTAAAAATGTTTCTATTCCATAAAACAGATGTTCATAATAGATCATAGATGTCGTTTTTAAAAACTATAAGATAAATTTTCAGTCAACCGTTTATTTTTATTTTGACTTGGCTATATATAAAAAGCTTATGAATATATATGAACTAGAATAATGCATTAACGAGAATCCATATTTGAAAACACATCCTAATAATAGTAGAGAAATAAAAAAAAATCGTGTTTTTTTTGAAATGAACTAAAATTTAAAATAATCATAAATTCATTTATTTATTTAATATTAAGTAGTTAATTTTAGGATTATCAGTACTTTTGCCCTATGTTTTAATAACTATAAAAATTATTTTCTTATATTTTTCAAAAATAAAATGTTTTTTATAGACTAAAATATTATTATATTTTTTAGTCTGGAAATTTAGCATAAATTTTCATGAAAGAACATATCCTCTTGTATAATATATCAAGTTAATTCTATTTCCAGCTTTTAAAAATGTCGATTCAATGACAACCATCATGAATTTAGTATAATTATAAATTTATTTTTATTCGAATCATGGAAAATTAAATTTTACATTAAATTTAATAATATTTGAAGTAATAAATGATTTTATTGAAAACCATGATTCAGAAAAAATTATTTTAAATTTTATAAGTATGATATTATAATATTTTATCTTGAAATGATTATAATTATAGTTCTTAAGTTGAGGAAACATTTTTATGACAGAATAATGATTATGGATTCATTAAATAGAATAGTAAATTTCATATTTGTTCGATATCTGATAACGGATGAAATACTAATCTCGAAATTTGTTTATATATTTATAAGATAGAAGTTGATAAAACACAAATTAATAATAAATAAATACAAACTGGTATTGACTTAAAATAAAATAATTTAATATAAATATATATTAAATATATTTATATTTAAATAGCATAAGAGCTTTTAATTTTTTTACTTTCCCGCATACTACGTATAAGGGAAGTATTGGAATCGTCAAAAATTTCGACTTCGAGATTTCGATAGATCTTGACGTTTTAGACCTCCCTGAGTCGGAAAATACCATTTTTCGAATTATGTCTGTGTATGGATGTATGGATGTAATGTCTGTGAGCAAATTTACTCAAAAACTAATCAAGCTAGGACTTCGAAATTTGGTACACCGATATTATTCACAGTTTGTAGATTTCTATCAAAATTTCGTCAAAATCGGTTAACCGGAAGTGGTACTTTACCTACACTGGTTGCGTTTACCTTTCAAGTAAAGTACCAGTTTGCTTCGAGATATTTGCTTCCTATTTTGTATATAGATTTAAAAATATGAAAAAAATTCAGATACCAAATTTCATCATGATCTGACTACCGGAAGTGACATTTTACCTATACAAGTAGCGTTAGGTGTAAATTATAAATATATATAATAGTGTTAAACCATTTTACTTTATAATTTAAATTAATTAGTTTGTTTATTTTTATTGTTGTTAAAACATAATAATAATAACCTAATTACCTATTTATATGCGGGAAAGTCTAGGGGAGGACACTCCCTCTTTTTTTTTTTTGTTTTTTTTTTTGTTTCTAGAAATTTAATAGAATTATTATAATTTTTAGTGTTGTCTCTCTACATCATAGGTTCCCAAAGTGGTCTATATAGACCTCTGGGGTCTATTTCAACCTCCAAGGGGTCTACGACAGCGAATAACAAATTTGGGGGTCCATGAAATTAAAATGGGGTCTTTGGGGTTCTACGTGTTTTCCCGGCTCTAAAAAAAGAAAAACATGACAAGCGACACAAAAAAGTTTGAACACCTATGCTCTAAATGTTTTGACCATAGCGCACATAAAAATATTCCCGGGAACAATTAATTTTTTGCCTTCAGAAAAGAACATTTGGAGATTGGTATAATGATCATTTTAAATTAAATACCCCTGGAAGTCACAAAGGTAAATACGCAATTAAAATATTACATATTTATATCGATATTAAATTTTATTGTATGTTCTACTATACTGTTTTTACATGTATTAAATACTGCACAAAAATAATTTGTATTTGAAATAATTGCACACATTTAAAAAAAATGCACACACAGATAAATAAAATTAGAAGGAGCACTATTCATGACTATACTAAAAATGTATATCCTAATACAATGATAATTTTTTTTTTTTGCAATGGCAAATGTCCTAGTTTTATAAATGATTACATAATTAAAATAGAATTCAAGGCGAGGGTCGATTAAAAGAATAAATAATTCGTTTTCATTTAATCATCGCTAAACAGACAAGATTAGTTCCAGTATAGTGAAAGTTTAACTTATTATTTTGCAATTCATTTATTAAATGTATAAAAAAAATTTATTTAAATAACTAAATAGAATAAAATATAAAATGTTATATATATATATATATATAAGTCTTCCATCAGAATCCCCGAATTGTTCATTAATGAATTCAGTTCCCAACCGTTTTTTTTTTTTTTAATTAATTTTCCTTAAAATTATTTTCTTTTCTTTTTCTATTTTTTAAAAGATTTATATAAATATATTAGGTTGAATTTTGAAAAATTACAAATATACTTAATCTATTTTCTTATGCTTTAAGATGCCTATTTGTTTTGCCCGGTTGGTTGGTCCCAACAGCTTTTTTTCCTACGGTGAAAGCGTTTCGTCTTTATAATAAACGTTCCAATGGAGGTTTGCCGGAAAATGAACAAACTGGGCCAATGCGACTCCATTTTGTTCAACGATGCTTTAGCTTATACCAGACAGAAAATAAATGAAGTGAGGAAAAAGTTGACGGCCTCCATTGGGCCTTCAAATCTTAGATATATCTCGTGTGGTATTGAGAATTTTGAAATAATCTCTCAAACAAATGGGATTTTGTATAATCTATCTTATAAAATAACAAATGGTTTTAACAGATTTAATATAGGATATTTTTTTATTTTTGAATTTTGATTTTTCTAATTCTGATGTATGGCGCAAAAGTGAAAGAGATTAGAGATTTATAGGGATGGATGTAGGAATCTTGATGCTGTAATATTAGCAGATTGGAAGAAAATTGGATTAATATATTAATAGTGAAAAAGGAAATTTAAGTATTTTAATATTTTTAGGGGTTTTTATTACTGTAGTGATGTATTATATATCAACAGTGGGCAATCTATATTAATTTAAAACTATGGCTTTCATCGAAGATTTAAATCTATTTTTATTATTATTATATTATTATTATCACTTAAGTAGTTAGTTTTTTTTTACTAAAGCACGTTAATTAACTAAATGTATTTATTAATATTTTCTTATATAGTTATTCGTTGAATTTTTTTAAGTCTATATATTTTGCTATATTCTTTTAAAATAAATAATAATTAAAATTTTTCTCATTAAAAAATTATGAAATAATTATTTTTTATTGTTTATTTTTTTATTTTACAAAGCACTTAAGATTTGAGAAAATATAAGAGAATATATAACCATAGGAATTTAAATTTGAATTTGTGTTGCTACATAAATACGATGGGCTGTTCATAATATATGAAAAACCGGAATGCGGTTCTCATTGACATGACTTTGCACATCCCTGGTAGGTATATTTATTATGTTTTTAAAATATATTTATTATTATTTTATTAGTGATTTTTATCAGAGTCCAGGTGATTTAATTTTGCAGAAGGTAGTGAGATTATTTATATAAAAATCAATATACAAAAAGAAAAAAATATATTTTCATTCTTTTTCTTCGATATGGGAGGTGCCCGCCTATAAATCCTCCTTCCATCGGAATAAATCGAACTAATTAAAAAATATTAGTTTA
This sequence comes from Labia minor, assembly GCA_963082975.1. Lineage (NCBI taxonomy): Eukaryota > Metazoa > Arthropoda > Insecta > Dermaptera > Spongiphoridae > Labia > Labia minor. Next base: position 24,969,422 of record OY720347.1, on the reverse strand, counting down.
TATGTCTGTTATATATAGATTTTGCAATATTAATTGGGAACTATGTCCATTTTAGCCAATCGTAAATTCTTTATCTTAAATCTTAAAATTTTTAAAATCTTCCTTCAAGGGAGAAAGAGAGAGAGAGAGTTGATGCATATAATCTATCTATCAATCATACCAAACAAAACTCTACCTTCATCAATTTTATCTTAATTTTCTTCAAGGTAAATTTGATTGCTTCACCTGTGATTTTTCAATTGGTTTTTGCAAATCTACCCTCATTCTTTCATTCTAAAACTGATTATAAAACTTTAATTTTTATCAAAAAAAAATAAATAAATTTATTAAATAATATTAGTATGGAAAAATTTATAATTGTAGAAAAATACGGGTGTATTTTTGTTACAAATCAGTAAACAAATAGATAAATTAATATATTTATAATTACAAAATATTATGATTTTTTTCCCATTTAATTCTAAAGCAGTGATTCTCAACAACTGTGCCGCGGCACTTTAGTGTGCCGCGAGATTACGAGGCTCTTAAACATTTTTTTCTAAATTTTTTCAATTTGGTTATAAAAAATAAAAAAAAAAAGATAAACCGTTTTTGGAACCACTTTTTTTCATTATGGTAAACTTTTACACTTATCTTTTTCTTTGTGTGCCGATAAATTGTTAAACCGTTAAAAGTGTGCCGCGGTAAAAAAAAAGGTTGAGAATCATTGTTCTAAAGGATAAAAATAATAATTATATAATGTGATTATTTATTATTCTTATGTGCATGTGAATGATGAATATGAATGATTCTCAGATAAACACATTAATTTGTTTCATTATAAAGAGGAATAATTAATAATAAAGCAATGTACTTTGGCAGGTGTCAGGAGTCGGTTAACCTTAGACTTGAATTCATGTTTTTGGACAGCTGACTGGCCAGTTCCCGCCAAAACAGGAGGTAACCTTGGAGAGAACTTCGACCTGGATTACTGGACAGGATGGAACTGGACAACTTTCACGTGGATTCCATTCTGTGGTATGCCAACTGGACGAATTCATTTGAATTGCACAGTGGAGACGAAAGTAGTACCCTAACCAATGGATGACCCTGCCAAAGAATCCGCCAATCTGTGGGTGGAATCGCTGTGAATCGTTCAGTCTGAAGGACGTTTGCGAAATTAATTTTTTAATAGAAGGATTTAAAAGACGTAAGAAAAAAAGCGACCCATTAAAATTCCTTACAGACATTAAATTTCCTGAATTGTTCCATTGAAAACTTGATTATTATAGATTGAAATTTTTATACAGAAATTTGTAGAAAATTATTTAGTACAATAGCTTACCTCCACTATGGTTTGTTAATTATAATTCCAAATTGACAATCGAATAATAAAGATTGCATAATTAATAAAGAGGTCATTAACGAATATATAAAAGTAAGTAAAATTTTTTAACGTTTTATTTTATTATTATTAGATTTGTTTGTTAATCACTTAAAAAAAAATTTTTTCCTTCCAAATGATTCTTTTTCATAAAATTATTTGCTTGTAGTTTTATTAAATTATCAAACATTTTTAACATAATAAATTTAACCTTTGCCTGTTTTCACAGTAATATTTTGATTGCTTAAACTAATTATGATTATAAAATTATTTAAAGAGAGAAAATAAAAGAGTTAAGTAACAAATTCATTTTTAATAAAGATGGACTGGAATGGGAAGTGAGAGAAAAATTAAATATAAAATAAATTAATTAAATTTATTTAGGGAGGAATTTAAACAAAGTTGACAAAATTATAAGGTATTTAATGCTATTATTGTGAAATAATTGGCAAAAATTGACAAAAATTGACAAAAATTGACAGAGATTCCGCCTAAAAAAAAACTTAACTCTTTAGAATTAATAATTTTTAAAACTTTAGAACAGTGATTCTCAACCTATACTTTTGTGTGCCGCGAGCTTTTCAAAATGGACCGCCAAATTTTACAAATGTAAAGTTCAAAAATTAATAAAAAGTAGTTATTTATTTTACATGTATGTAAAAAAAGGTAAAATGTTTTTGCGACTTTTTTCAATTTTTTTAATATCGTTCTAAAAACATAGGTAAAAATTGGTATAATTATTACACTTACCATTTTCTTTGTGTCGCCAAATTTTTAAACCGTTAAAAGTGTGCCGCGGAAAAAAAAGGTTTAGAATAATTATTATCGGTAAAAATTTTAATATTATTGATAAAATGTTACTTATATGTTGCCTTACTATTATCTCTACGAATATTATAAACAATTCAATCCAACCTCATAATATATTATCATCAAATTTCGAATTAATTCAATACCTGGAAGAGGGTGAATTTTATATATCAATTTCTAAATATTATCAGAACTCTTGTTTGCTTTTCATTAATTTAAATTTTTTATTCTTTTAATGTTTTTTAAAGATTCATTTTATTAGATTGATTTTAGTAATAAAATAATAGTATATATTTTCATTATAAATGGATAGGTTGTGTTGAAAGATATTAGAAATTATATCAATGTGAATACTGAGGTTATATATAAAATAAACAAAAATTCAAAATTTCTATTTAAAATTTGATTTTATGGGTGGACTTTACAAAGAGAAAAGATGGGTGATTGCTTCATACGTGATGGTGATGATGATGATGATGATGATGATGATTAGATGAGATCATTCGTGGGACTATTCAGAAGAAGAAAGAGCTATTATGATATTTAAAAAAAAAATTAAAAAAATAAAATAAATATTAATTAATAATATTTCGCAAAAGAAAATGATCATAAATTTTAACCTAGCAAATGAAGAAATTAATCGCCGAATGAAAAAGCTTTATTCATCCAGACGAGAAAAATAAAATTTTTGAAAGATCGGCAGGCGTTTGTCTGTCGAGTGCAAATGCGATGGTTGATGACTGCCCAGGTGCAGGTAGAGTGTTTTTGCTCCGGTAAGGCCGGTTTCGGCTGGTCGCCCAATCGACTTTTTTTTTCAGGGTGAAGGTCTTCACAGGAAAGAATTGAAAATTTCCAGACAGACGCGAAAAATACAGAAATTGTATTTCTTAAATTAAAAATTTAATTTATAAAAATTGTATTTGTTAATAAAAAAAAAAATCATTATGACAAGGAGGAAGTGATTTGATTAGGAAATTGTTATTTCTTTTTATTTGAAAAGAAAGTGATTATATCTAAATAAATATGAGAATTGGGACCGGGAAATTAATAAATAATCTAATCAAGGGTGTTGTAGTAATCTTGAATTTATTTTTTTATTTATTTATTTTTTAATTTTATTTTCTCATCGAACAATGTCAACTCAACTTTCATATTTGAAGATTTTTTTTTAATTTCATTCTCCTATAACTTTATAGAAAAAATGAAAAGAAATTTTAAATTTGTGTATTAAAGATTAAAAAATAAAATAATATCTCAAATACAAATAATATCCTTAGTCGGTAAAGATATGAAATTGAGAGAACTTTTGATAAATTTGCATATATATATATAAATTTAATTATTTATTTATTGTCAAATTTTGTTAAAATGATTTTTTTTTTATTAAGCAATTTATAATATACGTGTTTCAATTTTGTAATGATATCTTTGACTATATTATTCTTTTGTATAGTTTTGTAATAAAAAAAATTCGTTAGTTAAATTAATTCAATAAAAATTGATAAGATTATTAATATATATATATATCATTTTTTATATAACATAACAATATTATTAGATTTTTTAGATTTTAGTAATTAAATAAAAAACAGGCTAGGAATTTAAATTTAATTTGTCAATTATTTAAATTGATATAGAATTAATAGATTTTATCGTATACACTCGTTGAAACATATTAATAAGATATAAACTAGAATTCAGCTTAAAAATATAAACTTTAATAAGAATGATTTTTGATTAAAAACATTCATTCAAGTTTCAAATCTATTCATAAATTGCTTTATGCGTATTTTCGTTGTTAGGTCACTATTCTTCTCAAAATGCGTCTATACAATTTTGATGATCGTGTAACAAACGAAATCCGCAAAAAGTGATTAGTTCAATAAACTTGAAAATCAAATATAAGTATTTTTAATTATTTTATATTCTTATTAAAGTTAATTTTTAATTTAAATAATATAAAAATATTTTTATAACTTTAGAATCCGCTTCCAGTTGAGTTTTTTTTTTTTGGAGGGGGGCTCAGGGAGGGGAAATCTTTTCAGACCATACAATAATCGTCATTACTGCATATAACAACTAAAACCCCTGCTTCACTTCAGAGTCCTCTACCCTGGAACCGCGTTACTGGTATGGGCCTATTTAGTATTTAGCCAGTTCAGTATAATAGTAAGTATTGTATAAGTGATCTTCTACGTGTCCTGCCCATTGCAACCTTCTTGATTTTATTACTCTAGTTATATCTGGAGATGCATAGAGATCATGTAATTTCTAATCATGCAGTCTCAAACATTCCCCGGTGACCTCATCTTACTCTGACTCATAAATGCTGCGATGAATCCTTTTTCAAATACTCTAAATTTACTCTAGTCTTCCGGGATCATAGTCCATGCCTCAAAATAATTGTTTTATATATTTTAATTTTGATAAGCCCCTTTACTGCATGATAACAGGCGATTTCCCGATTGCAACTTCAATTTAAATTCTCCTTGAATATTATTATCCTTCGTTAAAACCCACTGAGTATTTATAAATTTTTCTACATTTTTCTAAATTCTAAGTTTTATATGTTAAGAATTGTATAATTGAGAATAAGAAAATTATTTTTGTTCCTAATTTTATTTCAAAATAATTAAAATGAAACCTAAATAATAAAAAGAAAGAAAGAAAATATTATAATAAGTGAAATTTCAAATGAAAATCTTTGTTATTGTTATTTTTATAAAGTATAAAATTGAATATTATAAAAATAAGTCATTGTATATAATACTACTGAGGGCTCGTTTCCATATGGCTAACCATGCGGCCGGAACAAATCTTAGGTCTTTTTATTATTTTTACGAAATAAAAAACAAAACTTTCTTTGATAAATTATGGGCATTCATCATCAATCGTTTAATTGATATTTAATTAATTTTTAATGGTACAAATTCTAAATACAATATATTAAATTATGATGTGTTGTTAAATTATAAGGTAGGTAAACTCTTATAGCAAATGAAATTGAAAAGTAAGAAAAATGCCTTTCATGGAGATAAGAGATATTTGCACTCTTGACTAGATTGCTTGACTTACTTATTTCTACATTTACTTTCCTTGCAAAATATGTTATAGCTGAATGTTGTTATCTGAGGTATATATATATAGTATATATGAAGACCTTAGAGCGAAACAGTGGTAAGCCACAAAATCAAAATGTTGAGATATTGCAGTTTAAAGTGTAGAAAAAAGATAGAAAACATTGGGTTTACTGCATATATTTCAAATTTGCTCAATATGTAATATCAGTAAAGGGAAAAAGTCAGCAATTATTATTTCTTAGATATATATAATTAAGAATAAAACAATTTTCTACAAATGTGGCTTACCATTGTTTCGCTCTAAGGTCTTCATATATAAACATAAAAAAATATATGATAATGAAATATTAAAATTTATTTTATATCAATATATAGAACGATATATATATATATAATAAATAAATAATAGAAATCATAAATTAAGAAAAAATAATTAAATAAAATTAGAGTTTCAAAAGAGTAAGTAGAATTTTTATATGTACTAGATTATTGAAAGTAATATTCATTTAAACTTACTTTTCCTGCAGAAAGTGTAATCTTTTATTTAGATTTGATGATTATTGTCTTTTAAATAAGCAATCTCTAAGTGATCTATAGTGACCCCAATTTTCATTTTTTAATCTATATTCGTAATTATGTAATTCAAAAAGTAAAAGTTATTTTCTAATCAAGATATACAAAAATAAAGGAAACTATTTTAAGTTTTCGATAACCATACGATAATTTTTAATATTTGTAATTTGAAAAAATCTATTTTGTATTTAATAAATTAAAGCAAATGACTGAAATGATTGTTTTTAAAATACACTCTAGGACAGTGATTCTCAACCACTGTGCCGCGAGATTTTCAAAAGTGTGCCTTCGAGATTATGAGGCTCTTAAACATTTCTGACTTTTTTTCTAAAATTTTTTTAATATGGTTCTTAAAAAAAAAAAAATGTTGAGAATCACTGCTCTAAGATAAACTCCATATTATTTCAAATCACTCCAATCTTCATTTCATTTGAATATTGTGATTTTTCAAATATACTTTAATTATAATAATAATATTATAAAAATTAATATATTTATCTTTTCCTAATTAATAAATATAAATAATACAGAATCATACCAATCGAAAATATATTTATTTAATCCAATTAAATTAATACACTCTTATAGAATGATGAAGTAAATCTTAAATGATAATCTTTTGGTTCAAAATTTTAATTAATATAATATTTATATAATGAAGAATGTATTTTGAAATAAAATTAAATGGAAATTGATAAACCGAATATAAATATTTTTTTTAAATATAAATACTAAAATGTTATATACTATTAAAATTTGTGATAAGTATTATGATAATAATAATAATAATAACAAAGAACTTTGGTTCATTAAACTGTGAATATAAATTTAGTGAAATGATAAAAGTTATATGAAGTGGTTATAAATAAAAATTATTGTCATTTTAAAAGTATAATGATAAGTTTGATTTCCAAAAGAAACTTTTATTAATTATGCAAAACATAACTTTTAATATGACTTTCCTTTGTCATTTCATAATCTAATATAATGAATAGAAAAAAAACGCTTATTAAATTATATAATTAAATATTAATAAATCATTAGTTTAATAAACTATGCTTGGATGGAATTTGATTAAAAATTTTACAAGAAACTTTTGAAATATCTTATTAAATAAAAAATTGAATTTTTATTTTATTTTTTTATTTATTTACTATTTAAAAATGAAATTTGTTGTTGTAATTTTATTCTAAACTCTTTAAAAGAAAACCGTTTGGAAATTTGAAATTTCTCTATGGATTGAGAATATTTTGTATGATAGGTGGGCGGTGGGTGAGGGTTGGGAGGCAAGCGGCCACGGCATTGGCTCTACTGACCCGGCCTTTACCCACATCGCCTTCGCGGAGAGAGCGTCGGCCTCCCCGCTTTTCTCTCTGTACCAACCGACACCCATTCACTAACATCATTCTTGATCTCACTCCAAATCTTATATCATAATCATAGATTGCAATTCAATCTATTTCGATTATGATTATAAATATCTAATTATTATTAATGAGCTTAGTTATGGATAAAGGAAGGTCAAATGTTTTTTTTTTCAAATAGGCACAATACCAACATCTTTTGGCGTGTACTTTTAAAAAAAATTCTTGAATTTATTATAAGTTTGTGTGTACAATGACTAGTAACTACAAAGTATATCTAATTGAGCTCAAATTTATGGATATTAGAAATAGAAACTCAATGGACAATCGCCAAGCACTTTTGAGCTAGCGACCAATTTTTTAAAAAAAAAAATAAAAAATAAAAAAACTTTGCATTAGTTTTAAAATATAAGTAAGCATTAATGGAGATATTGAATAATTGAATATAATAATAATAATAATAATAATAAGATTAATAAGATCTGAAAGGGATAGGTAAAATTTTTCCAGCAGCAATACTGAAAAAGTGCAATAACTCGGATAATAATAATAATACAAATGATTTATAAATCTGATTCAATAAATTCGAAAAATTTATAGTGAAAGTAAATATATCAACATAAATAATATTTAACAATAATATTTAAAGTATCTTCTATCTGATAGATTAATATACTAAAATTTTTGGTAAGTTTTGAATATATTGTTCTTTGGTAGGTTAAAAGATTAAACATAAAATCATAATATTACTATAATACTTGTTATTATTATTATGGGCATGTTGGTTCAGAGGGAAGTAGAATATGATTGAGTAACTGAAATTACAAAAAGAAAAAAAAAGTTCAACCTAAAATGAATATATTTATTATTTTAAACCTAAAATCAATTCAAAATTTTGGAAAATTATAATTTAGTAATTCTAATATTTATGAAAATTTCATAGAATAATATTGTATAGGTAATTCAAGGACTTGCAAAAATAGAATTTTAAGAAAAGCCAAAGAACAAAAAAAAATGATTATTATAATATAGTATTTTGCAATAAACTCCCTAAGGGTATTGTAAAAATTAATGGTATCGTGAGGATAAAGAACTTATCTGATAAACACTAATAGGGTTCTCCTTGGTATTCTTGGAAATAAAAGGGTTTAGGATTGTCTTTTTAAGGCCTCTCATTAAGTTACGGTTTCTAATAACCTTATTGAAAGAAGAAATTATATAAATATATATATATAATATTTATATTTCACAAACCTTTAATTTTTTTAACAAGAAAAATTATAACCAATTGAAATATATAATTGAAGAGATATTCCAAGTAATCCTAAGAATCATATAAATAATTGATTCGTATAATTATATTATCTTTAAAATGACTTCTTATGTTTTGTCAAATAAATATTTTTTATCCTATCGATCAATGTGAAATAAGTAATATAAATAGAAGAAAAAGAAACAAAAATATATTTATACAGGATGAGTATTTTTATTTACATATATAAATGTTCATATCTCTGAAGCCATTCATTACCAATAATGTCTATAATAATAAAATTTGTACAAAGAACTTTTAGTAAAATATAATATTATTATATAACTAATTTATATAAGATATTTTGAGTTATTAAGTTATTTTTTCATGACTTTCGCATCTTATACTATTAAATAACAAAAATAAATAACTTCAGATTGATTTATGATATAAACATAAGAAATGACACAAGTGATGGTAAATTATTTTCTTTTTATAGAATTTGGGAAATTATATATATAGATTTTAAAGATATTATTTCTTTTTCAACTTGTAATAAAATCAATCGGGCCAAAGGTATATTTGATTTAAACTTATTATGGGAATTTGCCTTATTTTTCAACATTCAAGATAGCTGAGACCTGTACGATGTCAGCTGAACGTGTGCGAAATATTTAGAACAACCATTTGAACATGGAAAGCTGTGTGCAAGGGGGGTGCCGCTAACGTTAGACCAAAAACTGCTTCGAAAAACCATTTCTACCAACAATTTGACGCGTAATCCAAACGAATTGTTGTGTCGATTCATAACTGTTGATGAGACTTAAATTAAATTAATTAATTATTTAATCAACTAAACACCGTTATGAGAAATCAGTGTTGATGAAGATTATGTTGAAAAATAAAGCAAAAAAAAAGGCAGGAAACTTTTCACCACCCTCATATTTATATATGAACACCCTGCGGGAGGTTTTTTTAGATCTGATGTAGGGCTGAGATAAATCTTTATCGGCGTTTCTATGAGATGGTATGTTGTTAGAGGAAAAACCACGTGGGGCTGCGGAACCAAGGACAAAGGCTAAGAGGCCTCCCGAGAGCCAAGGCTGGTCTCAAGATTTATCCACTTGGAGGTCCAATCCGCGAACTAAACATCTCGATAGAGAACGAACAAGCCTTGAGAGAAATTTATTTTTAAAAAAAATCGCAAAATATATATAAAAATAAAATGACATAAGAAAAGTAAAAAAAAAATTAAAAAAAAAAAAACGGTAAATGGTAAAACCTTGGTCTATAATAAGAAACATGCATAACATGGAAACATTAGAAAGGATTGCACTTTTGTAAAATAAATTTAAAAGATGACACATTTATACTTATAAAATTTTTAATAATTAATTAGAAATTTATAAAATCAATAGAAAAATAAAATTGTAATTTAAGTTATTTATATTTTCCTAACCTTGTGCCCTTTTTGTAACCTTTGTAAATTTTTCTTTTAGTCTGACGATTTATTTATTTATTTTTATTTTTATTTTTTTGGAAAGCAGGTCATATTTAAAGCTATGAATTTCCCCCTACATTCTTAATAAATTAATTAAATTGCATAAAGGTGTTTTAATAAATCCTATCATTTATATACACATTTATATATATAGTTTTTTTTAATTCTAAATATCTCTTAAGCGATGAAATCTTATTTTAATAAATTATGATATTTACTCTTTTTTCTTAATTTTTTATTTTTATTATTATATAAGCATTATTATGTTGCTATATGTACAAAATAGATCATCTCTCTAATTAAAATAGCAAAGATACGATAATTGTATATTAAGAGGTATATAAAGAAAATCACATGGTAAAAGAAAACATGAATTTCCTTGAAAAATTTTAATGTCAAAAAAAATCCAATGATATAAACAAGGATTTTATTCAATTTTATATATATATATATATTTTTTTTTATAATATATTTGAGTGTTTAACTAATGAATAGTAAATTAGAAAAGTAGGTTACTTATTTATAATTTCAACTTTTAAAATATGTTGTTTAAATTAATAAATCTTGAAGTTTTTTTAATTAACGTTTTAATAAGAAGAATATACTCAAAATTTGTACAAAGAACTTTCAAGTTTAACTTTTAGTAAAATATAATATTTAATATATATATATATAACTAATTTACATAAGATATTTTGAATGTAAATATAATAATAATTAGAAAAAAACAAATAATTTCGATTTAGCATGTATTTGAATGATTATTTTGTTTAATATCTATTAAATTTGTCTAAAATTAATATAAAAAAAATGTGTATGTCGATAATGTTCTTTTAAATTTGACTTGGTTTAATATTTATATATAGATAAAATATTCATCTTTATTCATTTTATCGTTTCTTTTATTTATTCATTTGGTTTTGAATATAGTCCCTATGAAAATTTATTTATTTAAAATCAGGCAAGAATTTGAAATTAAAATCATACTACGAATTTTTATTAACATATATTTCTTCAAGATGTATTCCTAATCAGTTTCAGTATTTTATAATTTAAATAAACCTTTCAAAAGTCTCACCATTGGTTTAGATATATTATAGCATCTGTTTGATCATGCAGGACTACTAAGAAATACAACTAAAGAACATTAATATTTATTGTCAAGAAGGGAGGCGTCTTATTTATTTATCTTCCAAAAAAATTTTTTTATTTAGAATTAATTATTAAAGAGGAAACTGATTATTGTGAAAAGGTCTTATAGGTCTTTAGGCTGCATCAGGAAAAACGAGTAACGGTTTAGTTAAAACGAGCTGGATATTTCTTATATAAAAAAAGTAGATAATATAAAGAATGTTTGATAATGTTTTGCACATAAAGATTGTCAATAATATGGATTAATCAATAATATTTATTGGAAAGAAGATTGTTTTTTAAAAAATCAATGAAAATTGGAGGATAAATTAAAAAAAAACTTATTTAATGTACAATAGTTGTGTTAAAACATACCAAATTACGTGTTCTTTCATCAATCATCAGCCAGGTAAGGAAACAGAATATGGTCGGTGCATATTATGAAGTACAAACTTACCTAAAAAAAATAATAATAATAATATTAAAATAGAAAAAAAATTAATATTTTTCTTAAAATTATGTTAAATCAATAATAATATTTGACTGTAAATAGTATGATTATTATGTTAATCATATTATTGAGGTCAAGAGTAACAGAAACTATTTAATCGATTTATTCTGTACTAAATATAATTTATTTTTATATATTTATTAAATTTATAAATATTAAATAAGTAATTCACATAAAGAGACTTATTTTTAAAAAGATAGTAGGGAAATAATTGTCTGAAGGATCTCAATTTTTAAGAAAGTTTATGAAAATTAATTTAACATGCAAATTTCTGACGAATGAGTTATTAAAAATAACCGAACGAATTGATAAGGTTATTTCTCTATATTTATTTTAAATTAATCATTAAATTAATTTATTAAACAATAAACAAACCAAAGAAATTTAAAAACATCAAATAAACGTTGTAATATAGACTAAAGTCCTAAACAAAATTGTATTTGTGATTGCCTTTTATTAACTCTGAAGTTTAATTCATTAAGCACTCTTCAGTGAATAAAAGCAAAACTTTTTTTTTCTAAATTGAACCTAACTTAAAGTGGTTTTAATTAGAATAAGAGAACAGTTTAAAAAGTTTTTATGAAATAATTAAAATAACAACAATCATTTTGGAAATTAATAATATTAAAATGTAAATTGTTAACTTCAAATAACTACAATTGTAATGAATATCAAATTTATATTTTATACAGATACTTTGATATTAATTATTAATGAGTAAGATGAATGATTGACAAAGAAAAAAAAATGAAAATATACTTAATAACTTCAGTCACGGAAAACATAAAATATAATAAAACTCATTAATAATTACGGTCACAATTTTTTGCATAGCATGATCGATAATTAATGTGTAAAAAAGGTAATAACATTTTGAAATTTTGTAGAAATGACTATTTAAAAAAGTATAATTATTATCTAAATACATATTATGATTTAAAAATGTGGGGCACAGTATTATTTTCGCTCCTTCCTTGAATATTAAAATAAATTTATTTTATGTATTTTATTAATTTCATTAAGACAAGAGATAATAAATAAAATAATCATATTTTACAAATGATATATAATTAATTTTTAAAAAGAAATTATTATAAAACACTTAATATGAAATGATTTATTAGAAGAATTAAATAAAAGTCTATTATTAGATTTTTAAAAAAAAAGAAGAAATTATTCATAAAATAAAAATCTTTGTGTAAAAGACAAAAAAAAAATCCTTAATGAGGGTAAACAGTCTATTTTAATGAAAAAATTTGTTAAATGTACATTTCGGTGAATAATTTAACTTTTTGTTAGATAAACAATTCAATCTATGCTTTTATAGTTTTTGTCGAAAACTAAATATATGCAAAATGGTGATTATGCATACAAAGGGCCTTAATTTCGGTACAAATCTCAAAATTAAGCTTTAGGATGTATTCCAATAATAAATTGGCTTAATCTAACTACAAAGCTTATTACTGCAGCAATTATCCGATTCCATTTCATAATTTTTGTTTTTACATAAAAGAGTAAGCAATTTATTAAATGAACTTGCAAATTTAAGGTTTGAATCACTCTACGATAGCCTTATGACTATACTACTTACTTAGAAAATAATTTTATTACTAATTTGTTTGTTCTTAACAGTGCATATTTACATTGCTTTACCTCGTGTTATTTCAGTATCAAAGTCACAAGACTGCCATTGACAAAAATCGTCTCTCATAATAATAATTATAAAATAATAATAATAATAATAGATCTTAATAAGCCAAATTTATATATATTATATTTTCCAAAGTATTATTTTATTTTATGAAACTTTATCATTATATTACAATAAAGAAAATATTGAATTTATTATTACTTATATTAAAAATAATAATAATAATAATAATAATATAGAAAGATCTATAAAATTCGTTTTTAAAGAAACCTTTTTCATCATAATAAATTTTTATTATGTAATCTAAGCTATTTGTTTTCTTCACCATTATTTTCCGAATAATATATAAGTAGATTGTATTGTATATTCTACCTGGAATATAAAAGGAAATGCATAGGAAAAGAAATTTCTCAGAATGACATGTTTCACATATCAATTCCATTCTAATATTTACTTCAATCATTGTTTTCACAGAAAATATTTTTATTTTTACTTATTTTTTTAAACCATTTCCCTACTAAACTAATTTTAAACTAATTTTATTCCATATTGGACGATCATCATCATAAAACCGAAAAAATAACACCATTGATCACAAATATTATGGGTAGATAAGAGGAAAAATAAATTTTATCATACAAACTAGAATATAGGTTAAATATAATGGTTGGTAAACCATAAAAGTTTAAAGGATTCATAAATAGTTTGATGAAAATTGTCTCTATAGTTCGGTTAACCATTTTATTCTATATCATATTTTAATTTTCCTATACGTATATGATCTTTTTTTAAGAACAAATATAAATGGTATTATAATAGTTAAGTTTTTTTTTTAATATTTATAGTTTAAAACATATTTTAATAATATTTTAAAACATTTATAATAAATTATGTATATGTTTAATTATGTTTTTCAAAATGTTTAAATTTTAACATAAAAAATTACTAAAAGAAACAAAATTGTTTCAAATTAATGATTAATATTAAAAAACATTACATAATATTTACAGAAGATAATTATTTTCATTACATTTATCGATTAAATAAAAAGTCAAATTTGAAATTCGTTTCGATTAGTTGAAATGTTAATTAAATAATTAATTAATCATGGGTTGAGATTTTAAATTTAAATATTTTGTTATTTTTCTTCTTTAGGTAACTTATCTAAATTTAATATGTAAGTTAAAAGTTTGTAGGAGCTTATAACTTCTATACTCAATATAAATTAAAAAAAATTATAAATAGAATTTATACAAAATTTGATAAAGCAAGAATTTATTTGTACTTCGTCCTTATATAAAAATGTCACCATGCCCAAAAAGATTATTAATTTTTTCCTAAAAACAAAATCCAAATTATGAAAAAAAAATTTTTCTTTGATTCGTTGAAGTGAATTTTTTAATAAATCAATCATAATGATAATGATAAAAGAAGAAGTTTAGCAAATTGGAAATAAGATAAAAGGTTTGACAGGTCACCTTTGATCCATTTCTATAACAGCCTTTGGGACCTAAAAGTGACATCCATTGATTGGAAGGGTATTCGTAGGAAAGGATGTTCCCAAGGGATTATCCGCTCTGGCTACATCTTATGACATCTCGAATTTGGAACAGAATAAATATTATCATCATATTGATTATTCAGAAGAGAGAAGGAAAAACCCACAAAAACACTGAAGCTATTTGGGAAAACCAACTAATTAGTACTTGAATATACATTACTTATTTCTAATAAATATATCTACATATATTTAATAAATAAAATGATATGCTATACAAAGATAATATATTAAGGAAACGTATAAATAAGAAAATAATCCAATTTATACAAATATTATATATATATAGATTATCTATAATAATATCAAGTCATAATTAATTACTTAAATTGAAATTTTTACTATTTAAATATAAAATCATCAAAATAATGCAAGAGTAAACCGAAATTACCTATCATTTTGAATTGTATACTGGTATTTCCGTATATCAAATTTTACTGTTATATTGGAGTTGAATATAAATATTTAATAATTTTAATTTATTTAAAAAGAAATTATGTGATATTAATCCATAAAAAGTGGTTGTAAGATTTCTTTTGTATCAATAAAATAGAATTTTATTCTGTTAGACAGACAAATGATTAGTAGACACTGGTGCAAATCTACGTCACAAAAGTGGAATTTTTTTGCTACTAGTCATGGCGCGTATTTTTTTAATGAATTAATTAAAAAAAATTATAAAAAATAAAGTTTTTTTTTAGTTTTTAATTAATTACTTTGTATAAAATCTTAAACCTAAGCAAAAAATAATCTTTTTTTTTTATATTGTATTTCAAATTTAAAGTTTAATTATTATTTTTATGTAATTATCATCTCA
Organism: Labia minor; assembly: GCA_963082975.1. Classification (NCBI taxonomy): domain Eukaryota; kingdom Metazoa; phylum Arthropoda; class Insecta; order Dermaptera; family Spongiphoridae; genus Labia; species Labia minor. Next base: position 24,953,811 of record OY720347.1, on the reverse strand, counting down.
TAGAAAGAACACACAAGTCATTTTTTTGAAAATTATTAGTAGATCGATAACAATCAAATTTATAGTCCTAATGAATTAATAAATTCATATGGATTTTGTATTTATCAATTTCAAGATTTGTTTTAAAACGAATATCCATTATATTCTCTTCAAGCATTTATATAATGTTTAAATAATTGTATAAATGTAAATCAGTCTTTAAAAAAATGAATACCATAACCTACTAAATACAAAAAGGGTAAACGAGACAGAGAAGGAAGAGATTAAATCACAAAGGGGGAAATGTAAACATTATGCATATACATACGTACATTTGAGAGATGAAAAATTAATTTAAAGTTTAAAAGATTTTTATTTTTAGAATACATTGAGAGAGTACAATAAACAAAAATTCTGAGTATTATTTGATATATGTAGTGTCGTAGTGGTTTATTTAACACAAATTTTGCAATTACGGAAAGAGTTATCATAAATCAAACACAATTCCCGAGTTGCTTTCGGCTTGGTATAAATCCTCTAAGGATTCAATGAAATAAAATTAAATTAACGAATGAAAATAGAATATTATATTTATATATATATATATATATGAAATATATGAACTTGTAAATAAACTTACGTAGGTAAAAAGAATTAAATTTTGATTTATTTATAAAAATTATATATTTATACTAGAATATTATAATTAATTATAAATTATATATAGGTTTAGAGATAGATTGATATAGACATATATGAATTTTGAATTAATAAACTTATATAATGCAATTTTATTATTTAAGTAGAGCTATTTATAATTTCAATGGTAATTTCTAAAATAGTATTTTGTCTCCATTTTTGGGCGAACTAGTTAAAGTCAGTTGGCCTTTATGTTGAAAAGGAAATGGAGTCTGGAATAATAAGGTACTGCAGGCAGCGGTGGACTGGACCATCTGGCTGCTGCTGTCTGAACACCTGAACTTTTGAACACCTGTCAGTAAAAGAAGTAGTTCCTTTGAAACACATGGCAACCGGAAAAGAGGACTCCGCCCAAGAGGTGTTTTGCTATTACTACCCTTGAAAAAACAAGTAAGATTTATTTCAGCCACTCATTTTTTTTTTTTAATTTAATCTATTATTTATTGGGAAAAAATGATATAAAACATATTATTATATTAAAATTATAAAATTCTGGGTTTTTTCAGTCAGTTGTGTGGATTTGCAATGGATCCAGGTATTATTAACTCTGATTTAAACATTCTGCTTGAAGCAAAAGAAAAACATTGCATATATTTTTTTTTAACATGATAATAAATATTAAACTATTTTCAGGAAAATAGAAGTTAGCTGAATCACAAAATATCGATGATTTGTATTATTAAAAATTAAGTAAAGGTACAACAACAATAAAATGATTTTTTTAAATTAGATTTAAAATAGAATGCATAGAAATTATTTCTATTTTCAAAAGGTGAAAAAAAAATATTTTATTGATTAGGGATGTATATATTTTTGTGAATAATTTATTTAATATGTATTTAATAAAATATCTTAAAAGAAAAAAAACTAGTATAATTAAGGTCTAATTCTTCTTAAGGAGCCGTCTCCCTTCGGAGTTTGGCCATCATCATGACTAGTATAGCCTTAGAAGCTGCTCAGCCATGATGATTTTTCTATGGTTTTCCGTTGCCTTCCGCATGTATAGAACCAGGAACTGAAAGTTCCTGGAGCCGGAGGCAGCTGATGTTAAATTGAATTTATTAGAAAAATTTGTTCTTAGATGGAATCGAACGCCGACTTCTTGTGTAGAAAATTGCCACGCTACACTCTCGGCCAATAACGTCTAATTAGATTTCCTATATTCAGAATGTATACAACTAAATATAAATAAATATATATAAAGTAAAATTGAAGAATAAAGGATACATTAATATTTCAAAATAGATTCATTCATGAAATAACTAATTAATTAAAAAAAAAATTAAGTGAAATTTATTTTTTTTGTTTTTTTTTTAATGATTATGCTACTCAAAAATATTTATTGTTGGTTATACTTAAAAATCATTCAAGCTTTTCTATCAGCGTGATTCATAAAATATATTAACGGAAATAACAGCACCATAGTTTATTATTGTTATTATTATGTTATGTTAATAATATCTCTTTCGATTTCTTCAATATAAATATATATAAAATGAAATTTAAATTAAATTTTCCGAATAAACAGTTATTGTTACAGTTCCTCCTCCCCTTTTGGTGAAATGGTGTACAGGACGTAGTCAAATCCATCCATGCATCCATCCACCCATCGCTTCCAATTGGTTCGAATGGAAGGCTAACAGATAGGAGTAGAGAGGCGGTTAAGGCGTTATCAGCTGAATAGGGATATCAATTATTTATTTTCGGCTTGTTGTGAAACTGGAACAAATGAATTGAAAATTGCCAGCATATCGAGAGAGATGAAAAATGGATTCAAACAAAAACCAGATGAAGAAATTTAATTTTTTACCTTGATATGCACTTTGATTTATATAATCATTCTTGGATTATTTATATTTAGGATTGTAAGATATATTACCATTGAATGAATAATTATAAATTAATATTTATTCACATTCATCAATCAATTATATAAGTATTTTATTCAATTTATATAGTAAAAAGTTCAAATTGATTTTTGAAAAATATAAATTCAAGTAAAATAATAAAAAAAATTATTTTATTATTTAAAATTGTAATTTATTTCTGATATTTTATTAATTATTATAAATATTTATCATTATCTTAATTAAAATATATAATAGGACGTAATATATATATATATTGTGGGTATAACAATTCATAGAATCAAATAAAAAACCATTTATTTTTAGATTTTTAATTAAAAAAAAAAATAATAGTTTTAAAGTGAGTAAGGGGGAGGAAGAGAAGACGTTCAAGCATCTCTGAGTCCTCATTATTCTATTTTTTAAAGCAAATAAATAAATAAATTTTTCTATTTTTATATAAGTTTACAATGGAACCTCGGCTTACTGAATAATATTTTTTTTCTTTCGTAATAATTTTTTGAGGACCTGAGCGAATGAATAGCATTTACCTTAGTTCTTATGGAACATCTTGTTTCGGGTTGTGATCAATTTCGGGTTACCACCACGAATTAAACTCATAACCCGAGAGGTTCCAATGTCTTTATTTTAGAAATTAATAAGATGCATATTTGAAGTTTAAATTTGGAGTGTTTTATTTTTATCAGATAAAAAAAAATCGTTCAATCAATTTTATTCTTTTAGAGAATCAGCATAGAGAAATTTGAAATTCATATTTTGAAATTAGGATTATAAATTATTTTAAATTGGAATTGTAAAATAGAAATGTCAATGACTGCAATTGATAAATCGCAAGGGCCTTTGACCGAAGAATCGAATATCTTTTTATTTTTCTATCGTTTAAATAATGTATGGAGAGAATCAATTGAATGAACACTCTCTAAATGAGACGATAATCAACGATATATATATATATATATATAATCAAAATAAATTTCAAATAAAAGTGCAAGCAAGCTGCAGAATGCAAAAGAGATGATTTAGCTCAGATCTATACACCGAGGATTGAATGACCCCCAGGTCGCGTGTCTAGACGGGCCCTGATCAAATATCGCCAGATGGCGGGCCCGCTACCCTGGAACTTCCTCGCCAAGAGAGAGAGAGAGAGGGTGGTTCTCGGTAGGGGTGGTTTCCACTCACCCTTAATTTCCAGTTGCAGATGCGCTGCCGCATAAGGCTTTCGTTCTAAGATGAGTTCCAACCTACCAAAATTCTTATATATATATATATATATATAAATTATATATTAATCAAGATTCCTTTTCATTCCTTTAAAGAGTTCTTATATTCATTAACAAAGTTTTTTTTTCTTATAAATCATCAAAAGTTTTTCTGAACTTTTCTATTGTCTTATCGAGAAATTTACAAACGTCTCTAAGAAATAATCAAGATTAACAGATCAAAAGAAAAGACTTTATAATATGTATATTAGATAGTATAAATAACAATAATTTGAAAACAGAACTTTTTAGAATTAATAATAATTTAATAATTAATTAAAATTTTATGATATTGATAAATAAAAAATAAATTATTAAAAATATTCACATTTTATCTCGATTGTGTCTGTACAATTAGGATAGGTGTAAAATAGAAATTGGCATAATTTATAAACTGTCAATCAACCTTTAGACCTAAAATTCAATATTAAAAATCCGACCCGGTCCGAACTTCTGGCATAAAATATTACAAACGAAACTTGGAAACAGGTAGCAATAATAAAAACAATACATACCTGTATTGAAATAGTTAAAAATTCACATATTTAATAAATTGCACTATTAAAACTTGACCTTTTGGGAAGAGGGAATAATTTCTCCACAAATGTCCCTCACATGTTTTCACATCCCTGAAACTAACCCATCACCTACCCCTTAACTTAAATTAATATAAATAAACTGTCGTAAAGACAGAGAGATTGAGACTGAATCTAGAGTAGAGTGTAGAGAGACATAATTTTCCCTTTCGGCCATTTAATAACTTGTATTTAGTTCACAAATAAATATATTTTTATTTCTTTGTTCAAATATTGTCTTTTATTCTACCTTTTAATTACCCACCAAGGTAAAGACATAATTGGCACTGCCGGTTATCATAACTATATAATAAGGGAAAAAACCAATATGATTTCTGATAAATCAAAGAAGGAAGAGAAGGAAAGAATTAAATTTATTTAGACCGTTTCGTATACTTATAAATATCTTTTACTGAAATATTCAAAAGGAGTAATGGCCTATAAAATCTTTAAGAAAAAGGAACAATCAATATTAAATTAAAAATAAAATGAGATTTTTAATCTAAAAGTGTGAAACAATTTTAATTCTATTATTAAAAAAAATGTTAATAACATTTCAATGAAAAATAATTTAGTCGTTAAGTAAGCAATTAATATACATGAATAGTCATATTGATTGGAGAATTTTTGATGTTTTTTCGAATAATAGAATGAAAAATATTGATAAAAGACTGGTAGCAAGGGTTGATTTAAAAATATTCCTATATTTCATTTTAAAACCAATGAATGGAATTTATCAACTAATAATAAAACAATTACCTGTATTGGAAAAAATAAACTTTCCCTGCAGATTGGTATAACAAATAAACAATATGAATTTGTTTCAGTTTCTAAATCTAAAAATCATTCATATTCTTCTTATACAATTTTATAATGAAAACTAAAAAAAAACATTGAAATCTTTTTGAAAGTAGAGTAAATGGGTAGGGGGAGGGTTAACCAGGGTGATTAGAGTGTTCACAGAAAATCGAGGCTAAATGTTATAATTTGCCATATATAACAGGATTGTCAATTCTTATATATATATATTATATCAAAATTAATTATGCATTGATTTATATCGTATAACAATAATTTATAAATAAAATATTACATAAAATTTAAAGATTTGAAACAAATAATATTATTAAAGTACTTATATGTTTTGTTTTTTCAATTTTTTTTAATAAAAATAATTTTAAAAATGAAAAATGTATTTTGTTTATTAGCAAAAATTTATTTAAATAAAAATGTTAAAGACATCCATGAATTTTCTCAGCCTACGCAATTTTTTCCGAATTATAATATATAGTATTATAATAATCGATCAACCATCAAATAAAATGGTTAAGAAAATGTGAGAGAATATTTTTCATCGAAAAATGTAAGAGTTAATCATTTAAAGAAAAAAAAAATGAAAAGCATCAGGTGCGGCCCTGGGTATGCAGAATTTAGAGGGTGGGGTATAACTGAATTCTAATAAAATATAAATTTTGTATCATATAAAAATTATTATTAATTAAAATTATCTAAGTTCTGCATGGGTGGTGAGAGAGGGAAGGATGGAGTACTATATTTATTATAAATTCAACTCAGGCTATCAATCCCCCTCCAAATAATCATAAGCTTAATTATGTTCCAGATTAAACGAAGAACATAATAATATTGACAATATCTCATATTATACAAATATTATTGATCATCTCAAAATAAATATTTTACTAAATTATTGGGGCTATAAAGTATACAAATTATTACACAATTTAATGAGAATAATATACGATATTATTGTAAATATTATTGTCTCATAAGAGGACCTCGAAGACTCAATTATGTGATTATTGAAATATATTTTTCTTAAATATAATATAATATTAAGATCAACATTAATAAATAATATAAATTTATGAAGATATTGATTAAATTTTCAGTTTATTTTAATGTTTACTCTTCCTGATTTAAATGAATTCATTAATTATATAATATCTAAATTAAAACTAAGTATTATGAATTTAGATTACATTTTAAAAATATATTTATATGTATATGATGTTTTTTAAAAGTAGGAATTTATTTATAATTTATTCGGTCTATTTGATATTTTTATATTAAAATTAAATATGTTCAAATTTAATTATTAATAGAAAAAGTCTATTTGAAAATTATAAGCTCTTAGATAAGTAAATAGTATTTTAAAAAAATTAATATTTTAATCATAATAAAAAACCTTCTAAATTGGAATATAAATATTTATATATAATATAAATAAATAAATAAAATTTTTATTGAAACAATCTAGAAATCCATAATTTTATTTCAGCGTATAATGAAAGATCAACGGAAATGTGAAAGTTTGATTCGAAACATAAAATAGGGGGGGGGGGAAATCATAAAGATGCAAAAAAAACAAATCCACGTGTGGAATTATAACTATTTGCATGGGAGATCTCCTGGGAATGAGGTTTAAAAATATCGGCTGCTGATCGTTGGGACCAAAATGACATTGGGCCAGCCATCATGACCAACGAAAACAGAGAGAACAGGTCAAATGAAGGTAGCAATTGAATAGAACAGGCACATGCATACAATCAATTCATTCAGTCAATTCAGTGGAATTACTCATCATCATTTTTACATATTTTCTCCCTCAATCCATATACTGACTAAGCGTAATGGTTGATTTTCAAACTATGACTAGTTTGAGAATTCCAACATTAAAAAAGAGAAGCGTAAAATTATTCTTTCCTTATTATATATTTAATTTTATAATAAGTTGAACAGTTTAATTTAATTTAATGGATATTTATTTAAGATGATTGATAAAAATTCATGTCACAAAGAAAGAGTCAAAAAAAAAGATTTTATTATGTTAATCGCGATCCCGATCAACGCAAAGACCTCCTAATTCTTATCATATATCTGTTTCGATCCTCTCCCCCTTCCCCTCTTCTTATCATTTTCCCGCTTTACCCAGAACACAACCATTTTATATATATATAAATATAAATAAAATGTATTCTTACCACGATTTTGAAATTAGGAAGTCAACTAGAGGTGATGTCTTAGCGCATCTGACAGGTTTCAAGGGTGGTGCTAAAGGCGAAGGGCGGGGAGGGCAGAGAAAGAGCGGGCTGTGGGTAAAGGGTGGTGAAGCGGGTCGATTGGCCTCGCCACGTGCTTCTCTCAACAAGCTTCCCCTGAGTAAGGTTTTTGTTTCAAAGGTCTTGTATGTAATTCTATTGGTGCACATTTATACTAAAGAAACGATATCAGGATATTATAATTTAAATAGGAATTATTTTTATTTAAGAATAAAAAAAGGTATCTAAAAAGGAAAAATAATTATAGTTAAAAAATATATATATATCTATAAATAAAATTTGATATGAAATAAAAGAAGAAAGTATATTATTAGTTGTTGATTTATGTGATGATGTCTTGTTTTTTTATATTTTAAATAAATATTTTTATAAAATAAAAATATATATCATTATATTAAAATGTGTGAATCAAGTTAAAATTCTCCTATTCTCTATTAATTTAATAAACTTTTTGTCATTATATTTTTGTTAGTGGCTTGATCATTACAAAAGATGTCAGAAATTTTAATGAGGTATTACAATGTATATAGAATTCTAAATTATTCAAATTTCAATATTTAGAAATGATTTTCCTGGAATAAATAATTATTTAGAATTAATATTTTATCATTTTTTTAATATTATATATTTTTTTATTATTTTTTTTCTTAATTAATATTATTTTATTTAATATTATATATCAGATATATTATTGATTTATTATTATTTTATTGAATAAAAATAAATAAATAGCATGTCTGAAAATAAAGATAATTAATATTCACTTGAATTAGTAAATCATTTCAATTTTTTTTTTAAGAAGAAAATTGAGTTGAGTAAGAGAAAGCATGTAACAATGGCGCAACTATTGAAATGCGCATAAAGTGAACAAATAAATGAATTTGAAACAACACCGAGTGTGTAAATTTAAATTAGGGTTAGCTATTCTAATACCCCATTCCATGTCCCATTTTAATGACATTAACAGAGAAAATTATTTGAAACAATAGAGAGTGAACCTGGAATGGTGATAATTGAATAAATCAGAAAACCGAATGTAAATTTTGTAATCAAGAAAAAAAAATATTGTTGTAAATTGGGTTATGATCACTTAAGTAAGTGAATAATAGGGGAAACCCAGGAAGGAGAGAGTGAGATAGAGAGAGTGAATTGAATGACAAGCTGTGGGCCGACATTCCGACGCCATCCATCCCTTGTAATATAATGACCTCCTCTTGGGGTATAATTGTCTCTAATGGTCGTCCTACATAGGATGGATGGATGTCTTTGATACCGCATAATGCACTTGGCTATCGAGTGTCCATTTACTGTCGACGAAATCGCACGCGGCAATGACGGAGGTCCAATCAATGGCGTCGTGACGTCACGGAAGCGTCGGACCTGTTGTCATGGAAACCAAGCCCGGGCCGTCTGCACGCGAGGCGTGGCTGCCGGTTGCAGAGCTGCAACCCCCTTTCATCCCTATCGTTGGATCCCTCCCCCTCCGCCCTTTATCAAGTTTGAGTGCAGTTTATCAATGGAGGAAAAAAAAGATGCAATATTGTTTCTCTTGAGGCATGCCAATAAAAGAAAAAAAAGGAAATAATAAAGTTTTTGAATTAAATAAAAATATTTTACAAAAAAAAAAACTAAAATAAAATAAAAATACAAAAACTAAAAACAATTTAGAAAAAAAACTTAGAAAATCAATTGTCTTGGTCCATATACCAATTGTCCATATAGAAAAGCTATCTTTTGACGTAGTATACTTTTTCCATTTAAAAATATATCATTTTAATAAGATAAGGATATAGAGAAGACAAATGTCAAGATAAATAAATATTAACATAATTGTAAAGAATAAATTCACCTTCAGACCCTGTAATTTTAAAAATAATTGTCATATTTTTTTATGATATATATCTTTAGCAAGAGGAAATGTATTTTCCATTTGATATGTCTTAACGCTATACACTAGTGATTATAAAAAGGATTGAAAAAAATATGATAAGTTTATAAATTAATTATATAATTAAAAAAATAATTTTATAATTAAATTATCTATTTAATAACGTGATCTTTTGAAATATAATAAACAATAGAATTAAAAATAAATAAATAAAATAAGATTATTGATCTTATACTTAATGAATTTTAACGAGTATATTTTGAATTTAATTCAAACTTTGTTATATAAGAACGATAAATATTTTCTAGTGAAACCACATCTGTCTTTTTGTCCTCCAAGGTCCAGAAAGAGTTCCACCTGTTAAGGGACCTGTTAAACAGACGAATGAGGGTTTCTAGCAGGCAAATCACAATCACACTATCTTAAAGCAATATCTTTCCACAAAAAAAGACAAATATAAAAAAATAATTTTGAAATTTTTATTGAATATTTTTTGATCACTTATTTGAAATTTTAAAAGTAGGTACACTATTATTTTTAATTATAGAAGTATAACTGAATATTTTTAAAATAAATTATAAACATATTGATTCGGTTATTTTAACATCCAATTGTGACCATTCACCAGTGATTCTCAATCTTTTCTTTACCACGGCACAGTTTTAACGGTTTAAAAATTTGGCGGTACACAAAGAAAAAGATAATTGTAAAAGTTATTTACTATACTTATAATAGACTGTATAATATAGTTTATTATAATAATGGTGATACTTAGAGCCATATTGAAAAATCGAAAATGTTTAAGAGCCTGACCGCAAAAACATTTTACCTTTTTTTTTAACATACATATAAAATAAGTAAGTACTTTTTCTTAATTTGAACTTTACATTTGTAAAATTTAGCGGCACATTTTGAAAATCTCGCGGCACACAGAAGTGCCGCGGCACAGTGGTTGAGAATCACTCCCATACACTATTCTAAACACTTCTCTCTTGAAAAAAAAATGCATCCATAGATAAGCCAAGAGATAAAAGGACTTTCAAGATTGTCGTTTAATAGTCTTAAGTTAAGTTGTTTACAAGACAAGGGGTTAAACAATACGACTTATTAGATGACAGCACTCAATTAGGATGAAGTACACCTAATATATATTACTTTTACAGGACTTTTAAATTGTTACAAATTAATGAAACATCAAATTAGAATAGTCAACTTTGGAATTTTATAAAAGCACCCTTGTTTATCAATTAAAGTTATTTGTTCAATAAGAATTTCGCAACGGTTTGTTCTTAACAATCTATTTAAAAGGGAAATGAAGATGAATAAATACTAAATGATAATTAATGGTAGCTTGTTTGAACGCTGAAATGATGGCCTTCTACTAGGAGTAGTATTTGACCAACCGTAGCCCGCATTCAAACAGATGGTTTAGTAAGCAGATGCTTAATAATGAACATTGATATTTAAAAAAAAAAAAATATGCAATACAATACATATTTAAATAAATAATAAGTAAGTATTGTTAATCATTCAAAGGAGTTGGTTATAAAATTATAGGATATATTTACTTAGAACTTCGGGAGAGAAAAATTCTATAATATTTTAATAAATGAGTAAATAAGATGTTTTTTTTTAATGATTAAAATATTATTATATTTTTTTATATCGATTTCTTTTTTATGAAAAAAAAGAATATTATATAAACGTTTACGGCCTTGGCATGTTCATGAGACAAAAAGAAATGTAGGATTCTTGAAAATAAATAAATATATACATATTTTACCCTTACAATTTAATCTATTATAATTATGATCATAATTTATTTTGAATAAAATAATCCCAAGAATGATAAATTTACAATGAAAACCCTAAAACTATGCAATGACATATGCAAAAAAAATGTATTAATTGAAGAGTAGGGTAAAGCATACAGTTGTTGGCCCCCTTAAGCAACTCCTGGCAGACTTTAATGCATTTCTGGGCAAATTGCGGAACAATCTGTGTCAAATTAGGTTTGCAGAACATAAATACTATGAGCATTTTGATGAATAAAAAAAAATCATTTTCTCATGACATTTTCAATAAGCACCTTTTTAAAAAAAAATCCTAAAAAATACAGTTATTGGCCCCCTGTTATAGTTATTGGCTGAGGTATAGTGATTATACAACCATACAACAAACGATTACATAACCATAGTTAATAGCGCAATTTTTAAAATAAAAATCTCTTATTATTTGTGTTTTAGTGATAGGGGGCCAATGACTGCCTCGGGGCCAACGAATGTATACTTTACTCTATATTGTTATTTTTAATTGGCTTTTGGTTTTTATTTTATGTTGATAATTCATTAAGGAATGCGAAATATTTAAAAATACTCTGTTAGTAAAAAACTCAAAGAATTTAACCAATGTGAAATTTTCCTAATTATAATGTAGTGATTGATCACCCTAATCCATCTTCATACCATTCACCACTACTATTAAGGAGGAGAATAGATAATCAATGTTTAGCTTATAAATATTAATTTCCTTTTAGTTTTATTTATTTGAATTGGGATAAAGAAGAAAAATAAAAGTTTGGATTTTTTTTCACACATCTTTTTTTATTTACCTTTGAATTCATGTTTTAATTTTGCCTATATAAATGATCAGTATAAATTTTTTCCATTTGAATACCATTTAATAAATTGATAAAAATCAAATTTAAAATGTTTATTTATTTTAAAACACAAAATAATAAGCTTAATTATTAATTATACATATTTGAGTAGAAATCCACTTTGGGTGTGGACAATTTAAGTCAAATAATGTATATTACCCACCCAAAATTCTTCCATGATTTTTACTTTCCCGCATACTTCGTATAAGGGAAGTATTGGAATCGTCAAAAATTTCGACTTCGAGATTTTGATAGATCTTGACGTTTTAGACCTCCCTGAGTCGGAAAATACCATTTTTGGAATTATGTCTGTGTGTGTGTATGTATGTATGTATGTATGTATGTATGTATGTATGTATGTATGTATGTATGTAATGTCTGTAAGCAAATTTACTCAAAAACTAATCAAGCTAGGACTTTGAAATTTGGTACACCGATATTATTCACAGTTTGTAGATTTCTATCAAAATTTCGTCAAAATCGGTTAACCGGAAGTGGTACTTTACCTACAATGGTTGCGTTTACCTTTCAAGTAAAGTACCAGTTTGCTTCGAGATATTTGCTTCATATTTTGTATATAGATTTAAAAATATGAAAAAAATTCAGATACCAAATTTCATCATGATCTGACTACCGGAAGTGACATTTTACCTATACAAGTAGCGTTTCCTTTTTACCGACCGACGATAGTAAGGGATGTATTGTTTTCACACCAAATTTCACCTATGGATATTTTTAGGTACATATCTCCACGAATCATGCATTTTCTTAACAGAAAAAAGTATTTTTAGCATGATGTCTGTCCGTCCGTCCGATGTGTGTCCGTAGAGATGTGTACAGCTTGAACGGCTCAACGGATTTTGATGAAATTTGGTATATTTACTTAATGCATCAGTATGATGAATGGATCAACTTTTGGTGCAAATCCGGAAACCGGAAGTGCTAGTATTGCCGATCGAAGAGAGGAAGTGAAGGGTTATTTTCATATCAAATTTCACGTGAGGACATATCTCCACGTGTTATGCACTTTCTATTGATTTTATCCTCGAGAAAAATCATCTTCATTAGTTTTTTCTTAATTTAAAATTATATGACGTCACCCAGCACTTCATGACGTCACAGCCAGCCCTTATATATTATAAATAAAATAAAATTAAAAATATTTATATTATATCCATATCTGTTTTTTTTTTACATTTAAAATATCAGTTAACAAGAAGTAGCACTTTATTACATTCTAAATATTCATTCGCAACTCTTTATACCTATTTATATGCGGGAAAGTCTAGGGGAGGACACTCCCGCTTATTTATAAATAAAAATCTAATTAAATGTAAATATTCAAAATTAATAATAAAAATTATTCTTATTATACTTATATGTAATACTAAAGTAAAACTTTCAAGTTTGATTTCGAACTCAGATAATATTCAATTTAATTTATGTCAGAAACAGTAAAATGAATAAATAAATAAATTTCATTAATTAAACTAATTCTTTTGGTTTTTGTCATTTATTTATATTAAAATTTCATAGAAGGAAAACATATTTTATTTTCTATATCATGATGAAAAGTAGGTTAATTAATGGGAAATATTTGAAAATGAATTATGTGCTGTATTAAAGAATAATATCATGCCAAATGTTCTTGATACGGGTGTGTGACTTGCATTGATTCCAAAGTTAAGAGACAGACAGCTGCTTCTATCAAGACAATCACCTGTATAACCTGAAGGCATCGGTTAGTACCTACTCTAGCCAACAACCTCTGCAACCTGTATTAATCGACTCTTGGTGAACATCTGGAGTAAGGAGAAGAGGGAGAGAGAAAGAACACAAAGCAAGAAGGTGAACAATACAAAAAACGGTATTTGGAGAAAAAATCTATTCTCTTCATTAACTTTTTCCTAAAATTTCCAAAAAAAAAAAAGAGCATTTTTTAGAATTTTTTTTTCTTCAAATTATCCCTTTTTGAAAGAATAAAATAAAATTAATATATATCGTTTCAAATAGGAGTCTGCCGGGTGGGTAGGTAGAGTGACAAACGCTCTACGCATGTTAGGATGAAATCAAAAATCTTTCGAGTTCAGTAGCACCAAGGTGAATTTTTTTCTTTATAAATAATGTTCCTATATTTATATATATGAATAATTTATTTTCATGGTCCTAATTAATATGTATGAATTATTTAAATTTTTTTGGGATTAAAAAAAATAAATTCTTGTTTAATAAAAAAAAAAAAAAATAAACACCCGTCCCCTATCGTTAATTTATCAATGACATTACTTATAGAAAGTTATTATAATGATTGCCTCCCCCCCCCCAAAAAAAAAAAAAAATAAATATATAAAATATTCTCTCAATAATCAAATAACTAAAAAAATAATTAAATGTTTACAATTAATTATTAATTTTTTCCCAATTACTCAATTCATTAAAGTAAAATAAGAAAAGATGATTAAAAAAAAGTATGTTAAAAATATACTTAATTTATGTATTAATAATGATCTTATCGGTATTATTACTAAATTACGAAATGGTATCTGTAAAAAATTTGTAGAGTGTAAAATATGAAATCGGATCAAGTAATTAAAAATAAATTTAATAAAAAAGACACGCAAATGTTTATGAAAAGGCTTAATGGCAAAAAAATATTTTTGTTTTTTTTAAACTTACTATAAAATTACTTTAATACGATAGGGAAATAGTTCAGAAAACAAATGAAAATTAGATAAGAACATATATATTATATAAGTATCGCAATGACATTGAATTCTTGGATTAAACCCGATTGATTAATGGATTTTAATAAAGAAGTTTAAATCATTTTATGAATATCATAGGTATATATACATTTCTAACATTCTATATTTAAATTAGCTGGAGTGTCTCCACTCGACTATCTCGCAATTTGAATTGGATTAAATAACATAATATATTATATTTAAATTAAATTTAATTAATTATAAATTATAAATTAAAATTAATAAATAATATTTATTAAACCAGCGCATGTTTGGCTCTTTGTTGATGGAACCACGTCACTTGATGGCGCGTGATATTTGCAGTGTTAAAAAATTAATTCTGCTACTTTAAGCGATTCAATCAAGCTGAAATCTATAAATTCTTTATACAATTTTTAATCATATGAAAAATGATCAAACATATATCTTTATTTTTAAGGTCACTTTAGAGGAAAAAAAATCCAAACGTTGTAGATAATGACCCTCTTCAGGTCGATCTACATTTCTCAAAAGTTGATAGAGAACTACGAATTTTGAATAATGCCCATGTCCCAAATTTCATGATTCTAGCTCAAACCGTTTTTTGAGTAATCTTGTCTACATTCATGCAGACATTTTTCTCAACCTTAGTGAAAATGATTCAGGAACCTTCAAAACGTATAAAAACATGAAAATCTCAACATCGAACATTTTCGTGATCGCAATACTATCTCTGGCGAGATAGTAAAAAGCAACAGTGGTGTTTGCTTACATGAAAATTCTTTTACATTCCGATAATGGTTTGTTACAATATAGTAAAACATTTATGTTGCCTTTTTGATAAAATGTAATGATAATCATTGATGAAATTATAGACATGTTTCTATATTTAAGAACTAATAATAATTTCCATTAAAATTTTATGAGTTATGTATAATATTATGGTGATAAATAATAAATTCCACTTTTTAGATCTTTAATTACAATAAAATCATTGATTTATTTAACAAAATTTTTGTTTAAAATTAATTGATATCATATTATATTATATTTGGACAAATTAATGTCAGTAACAACGCCTCCTATTTTTAATATTACAAATTGAAAATAAATATATTGTTTAATAAATATATTTAAATTAAACTATAGAAATGAAAAATATAACGTTAATATTAAAAATATTAATATCTAACATTATCTCTTTTTACTTTTTAATCACGAAAATAGTCCGCTAAATATACATAAATTATATATATTCAATTGCTACCATTACTAGTGAATGACAAGATTATATAATAACTACGAACTTGGTATATTGGACAATCTGTTTACATCTTTTCTGCCTTTTTAATCATTTCGATATGAGAAATGTTTCAAAACAACAAATATCAAAAATTGTTTTGTAAAACGACATATTTAGTATTATATATCTTATATATAAAATATTCGTAAAAATAACCAAAGTTAAAAGATAAACATTTTGAAGGGATAAAAGATTCTTTTTTTTATTGAAATTTTAAATTAAACAAAATAAAGGAGATTATCTCTAAATTGTTTTATGATTAATATTAATCTTGATATATAATTTAAATTTTGATGTATATTACTATTAAATGTCAGTGACAGACAAAATTGTAACAAATTTCATTAATACGTTAAAGCAACTCTTTATTTTAACCCACATTTATTTATTAACCAAAATATAATGATTGTATCAAAAATATGTCATATATTCAAATTCTTCAATATAAATATTTTTAAATATAAAAAACTACTGGAATGTTTTGTTTTGTTTTTTTCAATTTTATCTCCTAAATTTATGGTGAAATAAAAAAAAATACCAAATAATACAATGGCGTGACAAAGTCTCTTAAAATTAATAAAAGATTTTAAAGGACACAAATACAATAAGACGTCTATATTTAGAAATTTCAAGGATAATTAAAACAAATTAATTTAAGATAATATTTCATTTAAATTTCATTGATAAAGTTTCTTTGAATTGAATTTTAATGTATCTTAAAACAATGATTAAAAATACTGAAACGTGTTAAAAATTGTATTATAAATATAAATATATAATATATATATGAGAATTTTAAAAAAAACTTAAGGTGAATTTTAAATAAGATATGGGGTAAAAAATACATTGATGTTATATCATTAATTAGTTGTTTGCATTTAATAGATAAAAGGTAAAAAAATTTTATGGAATGATGGATAAAATGGAAAACTTTGGAGTAAGCTAAAAGAACATAAAAAGATAAATTAATAAATATTTTTCATTAAAGATTTGAACTGAGAAAGTAGAATTAAAAACTTTGAACTCATAGATGGGAGTATTGATGACAGCTGAACCAGCAATAACTGGTACCAACCCAGTTACAGTCGTACAGTACTCAAAGCACATAGTATAATATTTTATATTTCTCTACTTTTTTAAAAATAAGATTTTTTAAAAATTTCAATCAATTATATAAAAAAAATCCAAAATTTTAAAAGTGTTTACTTGAAAATTCAAAATTTAAGCTTGATTGACACGATGCGAGTTAACTGGAAAGACCGAAGTCATGCGAGTCAACTAACATAGTAGGGTAATCTCCTACCCACAAAACAAGAAATATTATAGAAATCTTACTCCACGAGTGGAAGACAAATACGCGTGCACAGTAAACTGGTATCGTGTCAACTTCGGAATTAAGATAAAATATAATAATAAAAAAATTTAAAAAAAAAAGTCAACATCAAAAAATGGAACATATTGCTATTTAATCTTAATTTATGTTTATTCATATAAATTAATTGATACATTTTAATATTTTTTATACACTAAGTTTAAATTTAAAACTCACAGTATATTAAGAAGTGCAGATAAATCAGAAACTTACCTAAAACAAAAAGAAAAAAAAATCAATTAGTATTGAAAAACATTATAAAAATAAATAGTTTCAAATTATTTGAAAGTAAAGGCGATAAAAGATCATTTTAATTAATTAAAATACACATAATTGGATGTATAAATGTAGTTATCCTTTAATTGAGAAGTAAAGATAGGGAATGGAAAAAGGTAAGTTCAAATAGATTACGAAATATAGGAATTTTTTTAATTGAAATAGAAATATATGAATAAAATTGAATTTAAATAATTATTAAAATAAATCTAATTAATGAAAAACTAATTATAAAAGAAAGCCTTCAAATTTATTAGTAAGATGAATTAAAAAAAAGCATAAAAATTCTTTCTAGTGTCAATTACAGATGTAGTTAATTTGTAAAAACAATTCTTGTTAGTCCACTATCATTCTTCTTCTAATGCAATAATAAATCGAACGTGAAACAAAATAGAAGAAAACGACGAATTAAATAAAAGTAATAGATTCAGTTGCTGCTAAAATAGTCTGTCAAATGATTTCGTCTGGAATTCCGTTTTGTTCATGACTTTTAGATCGTTAGACATAGAATGGACATAAATTGTAATCACCCACAGACATCAAAATCTCTTATTTAATTAAAATAAAATCCCTAAATTACGATTGATTAATTTTATTAACTTAGAGTTTTTCTGCTTGCGAAGTTCTAAACAATTTATAATTATACAATAAAAAGAGAGGATTGGAAAGAGTAGTATATACTTTACCCAAAAAAAAAAAAAAAAAAAAAAAAAAAATTAAAGTTTCACTGAAGAAGAAAATCAATAAGTTTTAATATGATTGCATAGTGTTTGAATCAGATTATTTACTAAATATTCAATTTCATAAGAATATAATTATTATTTATTATGGTATTTGTATAATTGTAATTACCATTTAATTCTTATAAATCTTTTAGTTAGAAAAGGAAATTCAATTATTTTATTATGAAAAGGTTTGTTTTATTTCATGGATAATATGTAATGCGTTATTATATAAAACCTTGATTACTCTTCAACATATGTCTTCATATTATGTACTTAAATATTTCTTTAATGTACTAAATTTATTATTCTTGATACCACTTGTGTGTATGTAGCACTCAATCAAGTCATTTAAAGAGATTAATGTAAAATAAACAACAAATTGATTATTCGTGAATTCCCCTTCCAATCATTAGCTTGGTACTAATTTATAAGTATTCTTAGATACGTATATACAGTATCCTAGTAAAGATAAAGAAAATCGTTGGCAATTGTATTGCCTTTGTTATCTGGCGAGCTCATATTTGTTAATCCTAATAAATTTAATAAACTTGTTAATCCAATAAAAAAAATTCCTAGCATAATCATCTCCCTTATGGCATCAATTGGTTATTTCGCACAGTCATTTTATTCATCCAATATTTAAAATAATTATCTATAGAGTTTGAAATAATAAATTTTCTTGGTACTTTATTGAAAATAGTAAACTAGTGGCTAAATCCTAGAACGACTGTATGAATCATTCGTATAGTTGCGTCAGCTGTGAATCCTCGGGGCTTCGATCGCTCCCCTGAGTCATAGGCCAGGATGAAACAAAAGACAGTACTGGTTTTTCATCTAATTCCTAGTTCTTTATCCATTTTTACATATAAATCTTAGTGTATCAGGGTAAAATAAAGTATAAAACCTTTAATACAAGATCTTTTCAAGTTTGTCTAAATCAAAAGTGCAAGGACTGCATACTACTTTCATTTTTTTTATTTATTTATTTTTTCAATAAGAAAATAAAATTTGATTTAAGATTTAAAATGATAACTCAAAAATATATATTTTTTGATAATAATTAGCTGGAGTGTCTCCACTCGACTATCTCGCAATTTGAATTGGATTAAATAACATAATATATTATATTTAAATTAAATTTAATTAATTATAAATTATAAATTAAAATTAATAAATAATATTTATTAAACCAGCGCAAGTTTGGCTCTTTGTTGATGGAACCACGTCACGTGTTGGCGCGTGATATTTGCAGTGTTAAAAAATTACTTCTGCTACTTTCAGCGATTCAATCAAGCTGCAATTCTATATATAGCAGTTTTATACAATTTTTAAACATGTGAAAAATTATCAAACATATATCTTTATTTTTACGGTCACTTTAGAGGAAAAAAAAATCAAAACGTTCTAGGTAATGACCCTCTACCGGCTGAGCTCCATTTCTCAAAAGTTGATAGAGAACTACGAATTTTGAATAATGTCCATGTACCAAATTTCATGATTCTAGCTCAAACCGTTTTTTGAGTAATCTTGTCTACATTCATACAGACATTTTTCTCAACCTTAGTGAAAATGATTCAGGAACCTTCAAAACGTATAAAAACATGAAAATCTCAACATCGAAAATTTTCGTGATCGCAATATTATCTCTGGCGAGATAGTAAAAATGAATATTTAATTATTATAATTTTTTTATGGTCTCCCATCACACCTCACAGTATAACCTAAACAAAAAAAAAAGAGGGATAACGAGAAACATGTACTGGGGGAAAGTGACAGAACAGATCTCTGAATCCTTAATAATTTGTAATCTCATAATAAAAACAAAAGAGTAAACCGACATTTCATGTTGTAGAATTTTAGGGAGAGAATATTTTGTTAGGTGATAATAAATAATAATTAATAATAAATGGGGTCAGTTGATGCATATCATTTACACATAAATGATAGTAAAAATGATATTAATACATTTGGTAACATTTTATTTAAATGTATTAATTAATTTTATTGAATACCAATTTTTAATTAATGTAAGATTCAATAGTTATTATTAATTTATTTAAAATTTAAATGAACCAAATCGTTTCATTAAGATTTAATTTAAGAAAAAGAAATAATGAAACAAGAAATAATAAATAAATAAATCGTGAATGATCCAAAATAGGTTCTCATTAGAAGGTTTTCCTGTTTATGTGTTTTAGTCGTTTGAAAGGAAGAGTTTGGTCTTTGAACCTAGGTTTATTTTTAGAAATACATTAAATAAAAAATCAAAATACTTTTCAATAAAAATTTAATTTTGGATTATTATTAAAGAAAAAAATATTTTTAATTCATTATAAATAATAAATAATAATGATAAACCTAAAAAAAAAATAATAAATAATCTAATAATCATTTATTCATATGAATTTATTTATTATAGTACTTTTAAACCTGACTGATGAATATTTCTTTGAAATGATTATCTAATCAATTCGTTTTCAGATTCTTTATGCTTATAAATGAAGATAATTAAAATAAAATGTTTATTATTTCTTGCATTGAGTCATATTCAATTTTGATTATAATTGATATTTTAATGTTAAAATATTTTTAATCAAAAGAGAAATTATGATCAATAAAAATTTAAGAAATTGATTTAAATAAATAAATAATGTATGAGTAATGGAAAATTATTTCTTTAAATTAAAGTAAAATAATTAATAATTTTGTTTAAAAAAAATGACTAAATATTTCTTTAAATTAAAGTTATAAATAATAATTTCATGTTTATTAAATTTTATAATAGGCAGAAATTTTGACACACAGAAAAATCAGTTGATTTTTTACTTAATTATTGAAGTAATATGGGAATTAAGGCTTTCTATATTGTCAGGAAATTAAAATTTGTATATATATCATATAGCTATTTGGAAGGTAGTTTGACTGCAAGAACGGGATCCGAGGACGGAAGATAGTGGCATGCCGATGCGGATGTCCATAATAAAAGGAACCAGCAGGCACTGATTGTATGGTCTAACGCTGGGGTCACTGGGAAATTGAACACATGACAGAGCAACATGCGCTCTCATAATTGAAAGAGAAATTCATTTCAAGCGTTTCGCTCTAAAAATATAGAAATGGTAGACAGGCAAATTCTAACCCTGGTAACTATTTTATAGTTTCGGCAATTCCTTTAAAAAAAAAGAGTATTTTTAAATATACATTATATATTTTTGGAAAAAATAAAAATTATTCAAATAAAAATAAATAAAAATTATTTACAAAATTTTAAAATTAATATATATATAATAATTATATTAAAATTTGATAATGCTAATTTATAGAAAAATAATTTAAGGAATATATATTAAAAAAATACAAACTGAATTATAAATATTTTCCAAAATTATAAAATTGTCCCTTTCAATCATCAAACGATATTAGAAGTTTATTCTTGATTTCTTTTAGTGTATTCTTTTATTTAACGATTGTTAATAGAATCTCATAAATATATATTTGATCGAGAAGGAAACTCAATGATAAAATTTGAAGCATAGACTTTAAACATCCAAAAATTCAAAATGTATAATTCAATAATTAAGATAAGTGATTTTTAAATGAACTGGGTTTTAATCCGTAAGGACAAATATAAAAATAATATTATATATATATATTATATTTATTATATTTCAATTTTCTTCACTATTGTTCGGTCGTTTTTTAAAAGAACCTTTCTTATATACAAAATCCAAGTTAATTAATTCAATGATCAAATAAAATATAGCATTATCTATTTAATACATTTGTAGATTTCATTTATATATAAAATTATGAATTTTCAGTGTAAAATGAAATAATTCAAATAAAAAACTTACTTTATACTTCAAAAGACATCGCCTGTCAAAACGTTCGCTATCTAAACGGGGTAGAGGTATTGTATGATAAGTACAACGGATCAAACAAATCTTTCTATGTTACTATTTTTTGTTTCGCTTCCCAATTTTCATCATGTATAGTGTGTGGAACGGCCTAGGACTTTTACCTGAGAGGTTGAAAGAAAAGCGAGTTGCCCCCCAACTCCGTGGCATCTTTAGAAATGAAATAATTAAATTAAATTATTAAAGCTTTGGTGGATAATTTTATTTATTTATTTATTTTTCATGAAATATTTAAATAAAATAAATATTATTTTTGATAATAAAAATTTTAAATCACTTCTTAATTTAGAATTGCTTCCTTTATTAGTAAATATGATATTTTGTGATGGTAGCTTAGAATTTTCCAATTTCTTGAGAAGACTGTGATGCAGCGTGCACTTATCATTTAAAAATAATAGCCAATAATTGCAAGGTTTTGATTGTCTCATACTGGACCTGAAATCGTTCTAAAGCACCATTAAAAATAATAAATTAGCCAGTTTGAATGAAATTGTTTTATTCATGTTTCAGGATGGAAGTCGACCATGTCTTTGGCCAGAGATTCCCTGGGCAGCAATTTCCGGTACTTGACTGTCAACGTTGACCTAAGTAATTATTTCCGGGAGAATTAACTAGCTACCACCCGATCACTGAACCAGGGGGCAAAAACCCAAACATAACTCATTCATGACATTTACTCACTTGAAATTTACCAACAAACTTGTTTAATTCTCAACAGTCAATTTTATTAGTTGCCTATCTTACAGTTAATTTGAATAATTGATATCCTATTAAAGGTAGTGCTCCAAGAATAGGTAACATGGGACCAATATTAACAGATTTACTCACTGGAAAGCACACATTTTTATCTTTACATTCATTCTGCTACAATTAATGAAGATATTACAAAACAGCCTGTAAGATATGATTTAAAATTTAATTAACTATTTCATATCTAGCTTTACAAATTTTAGTTTTATATTATGTTGAATAATTTAGGTTTAATTTTTTTTGTTTTAAATGTCTTGAACAATTTTATTCAGTAGCGGACCACGTGGCCAAATACTGAGACAACACATGGTCAATCACTAAATCTTTACAACTTAAATTATATTTTCATCAGATTCCTTTAGATAACTAAATTTTATGCAGATAATAAATTGTGTAAATAGGTTAATTCCCAATTTATAAACATTATAAAATTTATAATTTTATTTTATGAAATTAAAAATCAACAACAATTTATTATATTTAAACATCTTATTACTGATAATAATAAATTTAATAATAGATATTTATTATAATTATATTAAATTAATATTACTAAAATTTCGAATATATTTTTTAATTTATATTAATGTCATTTTATCTTTCTCTTTTCGATTGCATTAACTAACTGTTGTTTATAAACCGAGCGTTTAAATTGATAAGAATTGTAAATATAAAGAATAATTAAAATAAATTATAAAAAATATTAATAAAACCAATCCTTAGTGCATTCTATTTTATTGATTTATTTTAAACCCATTTTGTCCATTACTGGATCAAAAAGTGGCCAACTTACTAAAACTTTCGATTTTCAGATGGCCCACTACTACTACTTAAACTGATTTAAGGAGGTATATATATATATATAAAACTTAATAAAATATAAAAAAAGGTAAATTGGGATACATAATAGATAACCTTAAAGTTAGAACATGTGAGTCAAGTTTCCGGTTTAAATTGAGATCCGGTTTAAAAAGGTTGAACAAACTTATTATAATAAATATTGAATGTGTTATCAATATATAAAATCTTATCTATCATTTAACAAATAGACATAATTACTAGATTCTAAATCATGTAGATAGTTTACGTATTAAAAAAAAATAAAACAATTTGGAAATTGTTATATTATTTGTAGACTATACTAAAATTTCTTTGGATTTCATTAGAATAATTATTTAAACAAAATTTAAAATTTAATATAAAGATCTTGAATATATTTAATGCTTCACTATTTCTTTTTAATTGATATAATAACGAAGTGTTTTGTATTAAATATGGTAGATGAATCAACCTGAAACCGGTACAACGGGGGTTATTCAAGAAGTAAAACGTTTATGACATTTATACTTGAAAAGATATATAGGAAGTTTAGAAAGATGAAGATTAAATAAGATTATAGTTGCAAATCCCTCATTAATAGATATTTGTTATTAACCGTTTGGAAATGATAAGGCGGAAGGTGTTCTATTTTATATATTCAATCTCTAAAACAGATTTGCTCTTTTGATTGAAATTATATAATAATAAATATAACAAGTATATAAATAAATAATTAAAATTTTAAAAATATGGAGATATTTATCTAGCACTATATATATTTACTGCTGATAAAGAAAAACTATAATAGTCAAGAAAAAAAGCTTTAGCCTATTTTAAAAAATTGAAAATTTTAAAAAAATCTAAATTATATCCAAATTATATATATTCTTAATGTAAATTATTGGCTCAAAATAGGGATACTTGTGGTTGCTGCGGCCAAGAACTTTTTCGAGTTCCGTAGAGCCACAGAGATAGGTAGATAGATAGATAAGGTAAATTATGCCCAAAAACTTGTCGATTATTCAATCTTAATAAAATAAAAAATAAGTTGACCTGTGGCCAGGTCCGAACCGACCGACGGTTTGAAATAAATTAATTTCCAGCTACAGAAACAATTTCAAATAATTTTAATATATCTATTAATGTAATAAAAAACAGATATGGATAGAACATAAATATTTTTAATTTTATTTTATTTATAATATATATGTAAGACCAGGCTGTGACGTCATGAATGGCTGGATGACGTCATATAATTTTAAATTAAGAAAAAAACTAATAAAGATGATTTTTCTCGAGAATAAAACCAATACAAAGTGCATGATTCGTGGTGATATGTAAAAAATCTCCTTATGTGAAATTTGGTGCGAAAATAACCCTTCCCTTCCTATCGTCGATCGCTAATACTACCACTTCCGGTTTCCGGATTTGCACAAAAAGTTGATCAATTCATCCCACTGATGCATTAAGTAAATATACCAAATTTCATCAAAATCCGTTGAGCCGTTCAGACTGTACACATCTATACGGACGGACGGACAGACATCATGCTAAAACTACTTTTTTCTGTTAAGAAAATGCATGATTCGTGGAGATATGTAAAAATCTCCACATGTGAAATTTGGTGTGAAAACAATACCTCCCTTACTATCGTCGGTCGGTAAAAAACATAAACGTTCGATAAGAAGGAATGGTATAGATCACAGGGATCGGCAACCTTTTACAATAGTCGGGCACCTTTCTGAAATAATATAACAGAGGTGGGCCACACTTGGTGATACTTAGAGCCATATTGAAAAATCGAAAATGTTTAAGAGCCAAATCGGAAAAGAATTTTCCTTTTTTTAGAGCCATATTGAAAAAGTTGAAAAAGATCGCAAAAACATTTTATCTTTTTTTAGAGCCATATTGAAAAATCGAAAATGTTACCATTTTTTGTGTTATGACTTTAAATTAATATTATACTTAGTCTTCTTCTTATTACGCTGTCTCCTTACGAAGCTTGGCGATCCACATGACAATCATAGTCCTCGACACAGCTTCTAAGAAAACATTGATAGAGGTGCATCCTAACCATCTTCTCAGGTCTTTCAGCCATGAGTTTTGGCGTCTACCAACCGATCTTTTTCCCTGGATTTATACTTAGTACTTAGTAATAATTTAATACTTAGTAATTTGAATGCGGGCATTTGAAAATGGCTTAGCGGACACTAGGTTGTCGACCCCTGGTATAGATCAGGGCTTCTCAAAGTGGTGGGCCGCGGCCCCCTAAGGGGCAGTGAACTGTCCGTAGGGGGCCATGGAATTTCGAAAAATGTGACACATAAGTTATAATAATTAAATAAGGTCATTGTTTTAACTTTAGTAAATGCATGTATTGACTAGTAATTATAAATTTGACTAGTAATTATAAATTTAAGCAAAATAAACTAAAAAAAAATAAGGGGACCGTGACATATTGATTTGCGTTGCAAGGGGTCCGTAACTTCAAAAAGTTTGAGAAGCACTGGTATAGATAGATCACCAATACAAATTTTTAAAAACGCATCAATACTTATACCTAGAATACAAAATTTAGAAAAACCATTTATATTAATCAAATTCATTAAATTGGAAACGGAAATTACTTATATTTTACTAAAAATAAATTTTCAAAAAAATTACCAAAAAATCATTGAAAATATATTCAAAATATTACTAATAAAAATTTTAAATTATAAATAGTGTTTTTTAGTTTCTGGTTTTTATATTAAGATTTAATTTCTAATATATGACAAGTCAATTATATACACATTGTCAAGAACAGATATAAAACATTAAATCCGGAAACAATGTATAATATAATTCTGTTCAATTCAAACTAAATGATATAAAAAATATATTGAGAATATCAACCAAGTCGTTATTATATTATACATATGTATAATCTTCTCAGTCTGTTAGCTGGGCTTTCTCGTGTCTGGGTTATTTACGTTTAGCTAAAACAACATTTCATTGTTTAAATTTTGAATCGCTTTAATACAAAGAGAATATACATAGGAAATAAATATTGAAATATAATATTATATATTCATTCTTAAAGAGACAAACTCAAAGAAAAAAAAATGGAAAGTCTTTCTTGGTTTATTAATATGCTCGAAACGATTTTAAATTAGGATAAGTTTATATATAGAAAAGCTAAAATGGTCAGGAAAGATTGTAGAAAATATATAAAATCTATTAAAAAAAAACCTAGCTGTTTGTAATATGCAAAATTGGTTTTAAAGTAGATATTTTTTTAAGGAATTGATAATTTGAGAATTAAATGATGAATATTCTTTTTTTTAACTTTATAAATATATTTTTATATAAAACTATTTTCCTACAAAAAATATATTCATAATTTCAAAAAAAAAAATATATTCATTTATGATTATATAAATAGAATTTTAAAAAATAAGTTTTATATTTTCAATTTTAAGAATTCTCTTTTATACTGTAAAATTATAATTACAGATAAAAACAATAAATATTAATTATATATTTTTAATGTAAGGTAATTAATTCGATATATATTTTAATAAAAAATAATTAATCCATAAAAAAAAACTGACTTTTGTACATCCTACTAAAGAGCAGCGCCCTAAGCGGAATAAAGGTGTTCTATGATCAGTAGAACAGGTCCTCTCAACCTGTATCTTGATTTTCTTGATAGAATGCGCTACTTTTTATATAAAACTTGATTGATAAATTTGGATTCCGGAAGCTAGGTGAAGTTCGTTTCCTATACTCCAGCTAAAGAAATTCACTTACCATTTAAATTAAAAAAATTAAATATAATATAAATTTATTTATTTATCATTCGTATCTTAATAATTATTGCTTGTAATTAGTTTGCGCATTTTATTCTCAAAGGCTAATTAAATTGAAATTGTAATCGATTGTTTTAAAACAAACTATGTATTTAGGTAGGGTGACCATATTTCGAAAACACCAAACCGTGACAAACAGTTTATCTTTTTTTTTGTTTTTAGAACCAAATTGAAAAAATTTAGCAAAAAAGTCGGAAAAGTTTATGAAATGTCCTATATATTTAAAAACCGGGACAATAGACTGTCCCGAAGACATTTTTCGGGACGCCGGGACAGAGCACCTAAAAACGGGACAATCCTAGAAAACCTGGACGCTATATCTAGGAAGTATGTTAGCAAAGTCCTCATCTTAATCGTATCAATCACTCCTTGAGAGTCACTTATCATATTTAAAAATAATTCTTGGATACAATGAAATGATTTATTCTTGTATAAATTATAAAGAGATTTTGATTTATAAAAACGACCCTAAAGTTATAAAGAATGACCATTTTGTTCTTTGACATTTTTTTTATACTTTTATGCTTTTTGTATGAATATAATATGAATTTTATTCAATAACATAATAATTGTAATATGTAGTGGTCCTTATAAAAAGATATTCATCAAAAATAGATGAAAAAGAATTTCTAAATATCTTGTTGAATTTTTTAAAAAAATGATGATTTGAGTGAAACTGAAATAATCAAAGCACTTTTCTGAGTGAGGAAGAGTTTTTGGAATCCGGTGTGTTAGTACATTGGCCAAGGGCAGTTGGCTGCTAGGCAGGTAGAGGACCCTAAACGGGCGGGGTTCAGGTCCCCCTTCCCCAGCAATGACCTGCTTCGATGGCTCTGGGAAATAGGCAGCCCTGTTGCCAGATTGAAAAAAACACCCTCCACCAACGCAGTCTACCGGGGCAATTTTGTGGCCTGTCAAAAAAGGACATTGTTCATGCATTTTGGAATTCTGAACGTGGCTTCAACTTTTACAAAGTGAGGAGCAAAGAATAAAGGGTACAAAGAAATAAGGTAGACAGGTAAATACTTCAGGGATAAACAGGAATAAAATAGTTTTAAAGAAATGAATTCTCGATTTTTTTTTAAATTTATTATTATTTTTATGAAGAGATAGTTATGTGAAAAATAAAATAAAAAAGATTACGAGAAATATCTATTTCAAGAATTTGTGAATCAAATAAATCATTTCGATTTGGTTGCGGACAATTTTAGATAGAAATATTAATAGTACTGCAATGAAATTGAAACTTCTGCAAGAGTTTGATTAAAATTAACTACAGGAAGTAGTAATATGAAAATTAATAACACAAAATCTATCCAAGAGTAATGAGAAAACAAATAACTTCATTATTAATGAAATGATTTACCAGTACCATATGCAGTAATTTCGGTAGAAAACAATTTTTTTTTTAAATCTCGCAGTATAAATGTAAAATATTATTTTCAATATTACATAAATAATAGACATTTTAAACGTTATGTTATCAAATTATAAGATCATAATTAATTGAATATTAAAAATATGTAATTCATATTTAAATTAGATTTTTAAGTAATTTTAGAGGCTCTACGAAGGGTATAAATATTATTTAAAAAAATATCGTCATCAAGTTGGTTCAGCAGAAATAATAAATGTAATTAAAGATAAAATTAATTGAAAAATAATGAAAATCTTAAATAAGATCATTTATTTTACAAAAATTAATTTTAATTTTCGTTGATTTTTGATCAATCTGAGTGTTGCTTTTAAATCACAACATATAATCAGTTGGATACGCTTAGGATTAATTCCCATTTTAATTAATAACTAGTTGCTCCGAGCGCCTTCGGCGCTCTTCACACCTAAACGGGGGCTTCGCCCCCTGTACCCCCCCGAGTGATGCATAGTATTTGGTTGAAAGTCTGTATGTAAAAGGTTTTCATCCATTTTGTTTCAATCAGTATAAGTAGATAAGACATGTATTTGATTTCTTGTAAAATATATTTTAATTTAATCAGTAAATTAATTAGATATTATTATTGTATATGTTATATTTATCTAACTCTGTGTTTCTACAGTTTTCGAAAGTTCTTAGCCGCAGCATCCACATTTCTCTAAGCGTCCCTATCCTGAGCTACAACAAAATCCTACCCAGTCCCATCTCTCCCATGTCCCTTCCTTCGTTGTCCACCCACCTTGGTCCTTGGTCTCCACCGGATGTTTCCCAATCGGTTTCTCCCAATTTCTAGTTTCTCCAATTCCAACCACGTCCCCTTCCCATCCCAGCCTTCTCGATTTTATAACCTACTATATCTGGACATTATTTCTCGTTATGCAATCTCCGCCATCCCCGTGTGACCTCATCTTCTTTTGGCCTATAAATGCTGCGAACAATATTAATCTCACAAATACTCTAAAACTACTCTAGTCTCCCAGAGTCATCGATAGGGTGACTAAACGTCCCGTCTTTAGGTGCTCTGTCCAAAAAATGTCTTCGGGGCACCCTACTGTCCCGTTTTTCAATATTTAGGACATTTCGTAGTTTTTTTTCAAAATTTTTTTGTTTAATTACTTTTCGGTTGATTTTTCCCCAATTTCTCTAATCACATGTCTCCTCTTCCAGTCCAATTCATTTACCTATCAATGTTGCATAAGGCATTTAAATTTCTTAATTTGGCTAGAACACTTCATTTTTTAAAATTTTAAATAGAGGGAGAGAGAGAGGTTTTAATTATATATATACTAGCTGCTCAGAGCGCCTTCGGCGCTCTTCACACCTAGACGGGGGCTCCGCCCCCTGTACCCCCGAGTGGTACATAGTATTTGGTTGAAAGTAGTAAAAGGTTTTCATCCATTTTGTTTCAATCAATATATTTCATAAAACATTCATTTCTTTTTGTGTTCTTATTTAAAATATATTTTTATTTAATCAGTAAATTAATTATATATATTATTATTGTATATGGTATATATATGTATGTGGCTCAAAGATTCTCGAAAGTTCTTGGCCGCAACAACCACATTTCTCCAAGTGTCCCTATCCTGAGCCCTTGTCCCATCTCTCTTACGTCCCTTCCTACGCGTCATTAGTTTTCCAAGCGGACGTTTTCCAATCGGTCTCCCCACCAATATCTTTTTCCTCTCCCATTCTAGCCACGTGCCCTGCCTATCGCAGCTTTTTCCCTTTTATAACCCTAACTATTTCTGAAGATGCAGAGAGGCAATGCAATTTCTTGTTATGCAGTCTCCCCCATTCCCCGGTGACCTCATCTTTCTTTGGTCAATAAATGCAGGGAAGAATCCTGCAGGCAAAATAATTTTTTTATATATTCCCTTTGATATAATTTTGATGAGATAAACCTCTTTATTGCAAGATAACAGGCGTTTCCCAATTGCAACCCTGATTTAAATTCTTCTCAAATATTATTATCCTTTGTGATTACATTCAATTTTTCAACATATTCAAATTCTACATTTTGTATCTTAAGATTTTGTATGTTAATACTCTTCCTCTTTGTTACTAAATATTTTTTCTTATCCCTATTAATTTCAAACCTCCATTAATTTTTCCTCGCTATCTGCAATTGCAATTTCCTAATCTCCTATTATATTTAAGTCGTCTGGGTAACCTAACATTTTACAATTGATTTCTTCATCTTATTCTTTCTTTACTACCTTCAAGACAAATTTGAAGATCAAAATTTGAAAAAGTTTATGCTGATCTATATTGAGTCTTGCGTATGTTTTACTAAAGTCTACAAATAATTAGTGAACAGAAATATTGAATTCGCGATTTTTTTTCTAATATCTGTCATAATGATAATATCTTAATATATGTTGATCGATTTGGCCTGAACCCGCAATGATATCTCCTAATATTTCCTCCGCCTATGGTTCTTAAGTATTTTCTAAGTTATAATAGTATAATATATCTTGATCATTACATTTTGATATTTTATTTTCATTGCTAGATTATTATTGAATATTTTTAATTATAATGAAACTTGAGAAAATGCAAAAATAGAGACTTGAGACAATATATAAAAATTAACGGTAGAAAACCATAGATAAATTACCAATAAATACATTCATTGATAGTATTAATTTAAATTAATTGATTTATTTGTTTTTTTTTATTATCAAGTTTCCTCCCTTAAAAGAAACTTATCTAATTCTGTGGTGCTAGGGGATTTGAAAATTATTAGTCGCAATATGAAGATTTCGCTTACAGTTTCTGTCATGTCCGACCTCCGTCCAACAGTTATTTCCCTTAAGTTTCTTGCTTCGCTTAATCATGTGATCTATATATTTAATTTTTTTTGATTCATTGTAATAAAATTTAAACAAATAAAAATTTTCACTTTGTTAATTTATATAAATTTCAAATTAAACTGATTGTGAGTGATACGCTTTGCCAATACTCTGAATAATTTGTGTATAGAAATATTGAATGTTCTTAGCGAGATTTTTTAACCTTTCACTTTCAAATAGAAAAGAAGAAATATTCAAATATTAGAAAGAATAAATAAAAATTAAGTTAATATAAATATGATCTAAATATTTTATTAAATTAATTAAAATGGGAACTTTTAGAATAAATTATCTAATTGAATTGATATTTGAATATTAGAATTTAAAATAAAAAGTGAAATATTGTAATAATTCTTTGATTGGGAATAGCTATGATAATTCATTGTTTGAAATGATTCCGCTAGGCCGACAGTGAGCCGCGAGCTGCTCTTGAATGAACAACATGGAGAATTATATAAACTTTAAAAAATTAATTTCTGCGGTTATTGATAAGATATTAATAAAATTTATAGCCTATGTTACTCTAGGGGTATATAAGAATATTGTGATGTAATTTCAAAGAAATCGGTTCAGCCAATTCTGAGTCTATAAAATAGTAATTTTCCGGACAGACAGACAGACCGACAGACAGACAGACAGACATGAAAAATTCTAAAGTCACTTTTGGATTCTAGAGGTCATGAAACGCGAAGATATGCAAAAATTTTTAAATTCTGAGCAATGTGCAGACAAAAACCTTTTTTTATATATATAGATATCTGTTTCTATGACAGCCAAAAAGTAAATAAATTACTACATACAAACACTCTCCTTTATATATATTTCTGGAAAATGGAACACCCGCAGCTCAGCTCAGGATTTACCTAAGATACTAATTTCTTTTTTATTTTTCATCTCTCATTTGAGGTACCCTTCACCTCAGAAAAATTTGGATACCTTACTCCTTGTATTTTAGGCCCTGGAGTTTTTTGCGTACAGACGGACACTGTCGTATTATATATATAGATTAAGAATTCAATGGCTGAAGCAATGCAAAGCTTATAAAAATATTTTCTTTAATGAAATTTAGAATTTTTAATTTCTAAAAAATATTAATATTAAATATAATTAAGAAATTTATTTAGATTATTGCTCTCTATTTTTGCTCCTTTCTTTCTGTTTCATTATATTTGGAATTTTACAGTGAATATGAAGAAAAAACTGTCTTTCAAACTTTGGTTATTGCTTTTTGTTAAGTTACCAAATTCCATTTCTAACAATGACTTGTCACTGGACACTCGAACAGTGCAGTCGCTTGATAACGATTGCAGAAGTAGCAATCGAAACGTTGTGTATGTGTTTGTATTTTTTGAATAAATTTACAATAACAAATATCAATATGTGGTTTAATTTACAAAATTCCATTATTTCTAACAATTTTTACTATATCGTCAGAGATAGGATTGCGATCAAGAAAATTTTCAATGTCGAGATTTTGATGTTTTTATACGTTTTGAAGGTTGTATGTATGTAAACAAGATTACACCAAAACGGTTTGAGCTAGAATCATGAAATTTGGTACATGGGCATTATTCAAAATTCGTAGTTCTCTATCAACTTTTGAGAAATGTAGCTCATCCGGAAATAGGCCATGTTTTGATTTTTTTTTCCTCTAAACTGACCGTAAAAATTAAGATATATGTTTGATCGTTTTTCACATGATTAATAATTGTGTAAAACTGCTATATATAGAATTTCAGCCTGATTGAATCGCTGAAAGTACCGGAATTAATTTTTAACACGTTGACTGGCAATCACGCGCCGTGTCGTGGTGCCATCAACAAAGAGCCAAACACGCGCTGGTTTAATAAATATTATTTATTAATTCTAATTTATAATTTAATTAATTTAATTTAATTTAAATATAATATATGTTATTTTATCCAATTCAAATTGCGAGATAGTCGAGTGGGGACTCTCCAGATTTTTTTATATCTAATTTTGGTGGGGGTACAGTTCTAAGCCGTTCAATATATAGGTATATTTTTAAAATTTATACAATTTTAGATAAAATAAAGGTGAATTTAAAAAGAAAAAAAATCAGTTCTAAAATAAGTAGACATCTAATCAAAACTAAAAATAAAATTTTTCTATTCTAATTATTGTTTTTTATTTTAAAATAAATATAATTGAAAATGTTAGGAAAGTTATGTATATTTCACATACCAATTCATTTTATATGGACATCAAGGCAAGTTAATGATTATGAGATACGAATGTTTACATTTCAGGAAAAGTTACAGTCAAGTGAAACATTAATGACAAAATTTTCTTATCAGAACATATGACACATTGCAATTCTCAAATGATTGTCAAGTTTAATTATGGTCGTACTGATAAAACATGATTAAGAAATAAAAAATGATCAAAACGAACGAGAAACAATTAAGAATGATTTAATATAGAAGATCTAATAAATAGATTAACTAATTTTTTAAATTATTTTTACATAATACAATAACAAAATTTATATATATTTTATCATAAATTGGTTTTCTCAACTTTTTAAATTTTCAGTTTTGATGAATTGTCGTAGCAAAGCAGTCAACATTTTGTTCTAGATAGTTTTGCGCCTGGCTGATCGCGTGGTCATTGACCGATTGTAGTCAAAAGTAAAAAATAATCACCTAGGCCTTTAAATTTATACTTCAAATATTATATATATATATATAAAGATTTATAGTTTAAGTATTATAAATGTTATTATATTATTTAAAATTATGCTTGTTTATGCAATAAAAAGGAAATACATCTATCATTTAAATATTTATGAATTGACTGGGTTTTTGTCCTCTTGACAGGGATCAATTTTAGAACGGATAATATTAAAAAAAATAACAAATTCATAGAGTTCGTTCACTTATATTATTTTTATTGAAGTAATTAAATTGAATATTTTTATTATTATAATTTATGAATGAATTTTGATAAAGTAGTAAAAAAAAAAATATATAATTGGAAAAGTGGCAAAACAAGAAACAAAATCTAGTATGCAGTATGAACGAGTATAAGAACGAATATAAAAATCAACTGGACAATACCAAAGAAAAACCTTGGAAAAGTTCAGTGTACTTTGAAGTGGAAGGCAACTAAGCAACATCAGCATCAGGCAAAAAAGGATGATGGCCTGTGTGCGGGAGGGAGCTTAGGATCAAGGGAGGACTTTCCAATCTCTCTTTGGCCTTCGCTTCACGAAGAAAGGGCTCTCCTGACCTTACGAATCTAACTTGAGATGTCTCAGCCAATCACCCAATAAAAATGAATAGGAAGTCTTCTCAATCAGGATTTTAAAATTTAAAAACGCAATATATATTTAAAAATTGTCAAAACCAAATAATCAAACATTTTTTTAAACACTACTCATTTTAAAGGTCGTAATACATAATTTTGCAGGTCATATATACATATCTTATTTATTCCGTTAGTACAGCGGTCGGGGAACTTTTTTAATCATTACCCCGAAATATTTTTGTGTAAGTTGATATTACCCCATGGTAAAGAGCAAAAAAAAAACCGAAATCGCTTCTTTTTAGCATCTTTCCTATTATAGCCCCTTATGATAATTTTGAAAAAAAAATAACAATAACTAAAAATTTAATTTGTAAAAATACTAACAAGTTTATAAAATAGCAAAATGTATACTTTTTACTCACAAAAGTTTCATTTTTACCCTATTTACCCCGGTTCCCGGACCGCTTAGTTAGTATAATACTTATCTTAATTATTATTATTATTATTATACATAGTATTTAGTTCTATTTAATACTTATGTAAAATTAAAAGGAAGAAGATTATGTATGATGTTTTTCTAAACAACAAAAACAATAAATTTGTAAAATTTAATAAATTTTAAGTAATTTGATATTAAATTTTTATGAACAAATAAAATTTTATTTATGGATTCTAATATTAAAAAAATTATATCAATTAGGTGATTATTTTATATTAGATAATCTTTTTAAAAAGACACATAAACATTAAAAAAAATGTAGATAATTTAAAAATTAAAAATTTTCTCTTGGTCTGAATAAAGAACAAAAATTAAAATGTCCTTGTTCAACATATTTATCCACGCTATAATTTATAAGAATAGTATTATTATTATTATTATAAAAATAGATAATATTTAACTTAATATTAAAATGAAAGAAATGAATTCTTACTAGGATTTTAAGGGCCACGATATATGCAGTTTCAAAATAAATAACATTATTCATTTACCTATTTTAATTTTTTATTCATTTATGATCAATATTATATATGGGAATAATGTTTTCTTCATTAGTATTGTTTCTTAGAGTCTTAGACCTTTGAACATTATCATTTGAATTGGTAAAAAAATGTTCTGAAAACATCCTATCTCGAGTGCAAAGTCTTATTGTAAACAATATAAAACATTATACTGCTAAAATATTTAATTATTAAAAAATATTTATCATTTAAATTATTAAGAATTTATATAAATATACAATATATAATATAATAAATTTGTTCATATATTTAAATAATTATAATTTGGAAACGAATATATTGAATAAATATTAAATAATAATAAAAATATGAAACTTATTAAATAATTAAAAACTTTATTGAATTAAATGTATATATAAATATAAATAACAAATTTTCGGTTTTTAATTTTGCGTTCTTATTTGGATGAGTTCATAGAACAAGTATATGAAGGTTTTGTTTTCCAAACAAATGTAATGATAAACTAAAAAAAATAAAATTATATATATTTATATATATCTATACACCTGTTAAAAAAGAAATTGATCAAATTGGTGTGATTGTTCCAAATGTATATATATTAAATATAAAAATAATAATTTTTTGTAATTATTATGAAAAAAATAAAGTAATTGTCATTAATGAATTAATAAAAATGAACCTTTATGAAAAGTTTAAAATCTATTTCTTACAAAAAAGATGATGAGAATTTAGAAAAAATTTCTTTAATTGAAATTTGAACCACAGGATGTTAGTCAGTATAAAAACTATGAACTTAGAGAAATATATATATATATATATATATTATATATGTAGAATAGATAATCAACTTGATTTCTACAAGTAATTTTTTAATATCTTTAAGAATAATTTCAAATTAGTAAATAATATTAAAAACTTACTTAACTCAACAAAATATTTTAGTTTAATTTATTTTATTATTAATTAACAATTAATAAACGAGAAGAGAAGGACCTGAACTAAAGTTTTTATGTGATTTTATTTATATTTTTGGGAATTTGGAAAGTAATATTTTCAAATTTTAAAAAAAATCTATATACCTTCTAATTCATTCTCGTTTTTTTTTTTTTTTTGTTTTGTTCTTATTTATATAATATTATTTTAAATGATAAATATTATGATATGATTATGGGAAAAATTATTGTGTGAATTTTCATTTTAATTCTTTCCTTCATATTTTTTTCATTGGTTCTTTATAATATATTTTCAAATTAAAATTATTCATAAACATTAAATCTATTCAAAGTTAATCACATAAAGACATAAACCAATAATAAGAGATATGTATATAAATCGATTGGAATATTTTTTTTAAGTTTTAACATTATCAATGTATATTTTATAAAACTATTAACATAATCATCCTATTGATAAGTACTCAATTTTTAAATTGATTATGAAATTTTTAAAAAAAATGTGTGATTGTTGCATAAGCAAGATTACCTACAAATAATATTGCTAAATTATATTTAAGCCTTTATTAATTACGATAAAAATATATAAATATTTATTTATTATTTAAATATAATATTTTAAACTACACGATTAATATTATATTTTTGTATAATAGTGAAGATTAATAATTTAAATATTTCCAGGGGAAAAAAAATAACAAAAATTATATAAAAGTTTTAATAACAAAAAAATACAATAGAAAATATGAAAATTTTGGATAGATTTGTGTATTTTATCATTAAAAGAGAATCTATCAAATCAAGTGTGGCTTTTAAAGGAGTGTATAAAGGAGAATGTTTTTGTAGAAATAAATGATCCTGAGCCAAGGTTAT
Organism: Labia minor; assembly: GCA_963082975.1. Taxonomy (NCBI): domain Eukaryota; kingdom Metazoa; phylum Arthropoda; class Insecta; order Dermaptera; family Spongiphoridae; genus Labia; species Labia minor. Next base: position 24,915,701 of record OY720347.1, on the reverse strand, counting down.
GAAAAAGATAAAAATTAAAATACTGATTAGATTTATAAATTATTGAAACAATAATAATAGATTGGTTAAGGGAGAGAGAAAAAGAGAGAAGTTGAGAGATAGAGAGAGAGAAAGAAGGATGGGAAGTGAGAGTGGCAGTTGACAGATCCGCGAGGAGGTTATGTGGGAAACGTCAAACGTTTGAAACCCTTCCTCTTTGTTTCTCAATCAGACATGGAATATTAACCGGGAATGTGAAAAAATAAATTGCCAAGACTTACCAGACAACGCCGAAGGCACCATAGCCAATGGGTCTGTCGGGTTGGACATCTTGTGGCTGAGTACCCGCGTGTCCGGCCGCAGCTGCAGCTACGGCGGCGGCAGCGGCTGCAGCTGCTGCGGCCGTATGACCATGTTGAGGATGATAATAATTTTGAGCCGCTGCAGCTGTAAGGATGGCTTGGCCATTGGCCCCGGAGGCTCCGGCTCCGGGGGCAGCCCCCGTAGCAGATGAGCCTCCGGTTCCACCGACACCACCTCCGCCCTGCATCAGTGGCATGGACACCCTTGAGTGTCGGCTGGGGCCAACAACAGCCATAGATGGGAACACGAAGCAGTGGAGGGCTTGATTCGCTTTAATTGGCCCCGTGGTCCATGCCAAGTGCACACTGCTTGATGGTCGACCACAAACACTCTCACCCGAATTGTGTTCTTAAAAAATGTTCATCAACTGAACATGTTCGAGATGCTCAGCTGCAGCACAGACACAATCACACAAGGATAACAAGTCTCTAGTTTGCCAATTGAGTTGACTGACTGGCTTTGCGACAAGCAAGTTGGCGTTGGCGTTGCTTTCCCCCTCTCCACAAGTCGTCGCAGCGAGATTTTCATTGGCTCAAGCACTAGTCACGTGAACAGTCGCGTGTAATGGTACTGCCATCTTTACACCAACTTTCTAAGATAATTATTTGAATTATTTAAAAAAATATTTCTCCTATTTTAAACGCAACTATAAAATAAAAAATCAATTAATAATAAATATAACTATAGATTTCTAAATAAATAAATAAAAAATATTACTTCATTTTAAAAGTTCACTCATATATATTCTGGAAATAATTTAAATATTAGATTTAGGATAATACATAATAAATATAATCAATAGAAAATTGTTTCAATCTGTTATTAATATTTATAATTGTGTAATTAAATGATAAATAATTTATTTTGTTTTTGATTATTTTTATTTGATAATAAGTTATAAATATTTTTTTAATTATTATAACTATTTATAACTAAATAAAAATATTAATTTGAAAATAATAAGTTTGATGGGACAAAATATTTACATCTAATTTAGTAAAATATTCATAAGATCTATAAGGATATTTTTAAATATAACTATATATTTATATTATATATATATATATATATATATATAAAATTATAGTTCAACAAAAATGTTCCTTTACTTTTTATCAAGTACCTACAAAAGGGTTTTTATCGTCGAGGACGACTACTGGATCTTGCCCTAAACCAGAGGTTCTTAAACTGTGGTTCGCGGACCCCTGGGGGTCCGCAAAGCTGAATTTTCTTTCTTCAATATTATAATTTCTAATAAAATGTGTTTTACAATATGCAAAAAAATCGTTATTCACCAATCACTGTTAGAAATATTCATCATATATCCTTGTTCTTATGAGATCGTAAGCCAGAAATTAACTAATAAAATGACGTAAAGTACCTAAAGTTGGGATGGGGTCCGTCAAAAAACATTTTTCCAAGTGGGGGTCCGCGGAGTACATAAGTTTAAGAACCTCTGCCCTAAACATTAATTTAGTCACAGATGGCCCTGATGTAAATAATTTTAAAATTATAACAATATTGAAATCATCATACACATTAAAATGCACCTATCAATTCATATTGGCTAATTCATTGATCATTGTGTAATCTTAATTGATAATTTGTCCAATATATATTATTAGCTTCTTTAGTAATATCTAGAGGGTGATTCACTGTTAATTAAATCTTTAATAGAAAATAGAAAATATAATATGAATAGTTAAAAATATAATATAAATGATATGTAATAATAAAAAAATATAATCGAATCATTTAATAATCAAATAGACACTTTTATTATAAAACATCAAGGTAAACATAGGATTTTACATTTGTATAGAAATTATATATAATATAATTTTATTTTATATATAGAACTTGTGAGTACATGAATAGTGGAGTTTGCTATTGAAATAAAATGAAAAATAAATTGATATAAATAAATAGATTACTGAATTTCCTTAAGTATGTGTATTTGGTTTAAAGAACGTTTTCAGCTGTAAGCAAAGTTTTCATAGTAATTGTAATTCATTCATTATTTATATCAACTCCTTTGTCAATTTATTTAATATAATACATAAAATATTGATATAATTTGCGATTATGATTGAAAATAAAATATTTTAAATATTTATAAATAAAAATGAAGTGATAAAATGAGAGTTAAAAGAAATTTAAAAAAAAAATTTTCTGCAAATAAATTATCATCTATCTATTTAAAATTTAAATGTGAAGAAATAAATATCAAACTAAGGTGATTAATAAAATAAATAAATAAAATTGTGATATGTTACTGCTTGAAAATGTTCATATATCTTTAATTAATAATCAATTCTAATAAAAAGCGTAGGCCTGTTTAAGTACTGATAATTAAAATTTATTATTATACAAATTTTTTTAATATTTAAATAAAATAAACAATTGTTTCTTGGTTTCTAGATTTAGTGGAATATATAGTTTGTAAAAACAAATAAATTTAGGCATATAAAACAAATTAATGAAGATAAAGCTAAAGATTGTTATACAAAATCTTTTGTATAAAATTGTATTATTTATTTACATGAAGGACGTTCTAGAATTGATTATCATAAATCAAGGTAAATAATGTACAATATTCATACTTAACTAAACAAATATGAAAAAATATTAATTTAAAATTTAATTCCATTTAATTTTATTCACTATTTTGGTTAAAAATTTGAGATCTAGTTTTTAATCGCTTTATTTCAAAATATCAGGATAATTTAATTATTAACTCCGTAGACAATACTCATTTATATGACATATATTTATTTATAGGATAAGAATAAAATATACTAATATTATACTTTATAAAATCAATATTTTTATTACATTTTTATTATAAAATTTAAAATACTTTACGACGAATGAAGATTCATTTAAATGATTTTTACCAGAATGAAAATAATCTTTAAAATATAAATTATCACATAGTAAATAAATAGTATTAGAAATTTGATAAATACCATAGAGATATTTAATCTTGTATTAAATTTTAAAATATGAATCTTCAATATGCATACATCAATAATATTTATTTAAACTAAACATTCACAGTCTTCGTATTTTTTTAAATAATTAATGTATATATATATTTATATAATAACATCTTAAGATTACTTGAATATATATTCTTACATTTTTATTTTTTTAAAATGTTTTCAGTATCTACATATATAGAAACGTATCACAGCTAGCATTTGAATAATATATATTTATATAAACTGTTCAAAATTTTTTAATTATACAAGTACATACTGGCAGATAAACTTTTTATGAAAATGTTTTATCATAAAGATAATTATTTATATTATAAAAATATTTTAGGAAATGGAAAATATATCTTTAGGATAAAACATTTAAAAAAAATATTCAAATAAAAATAATTCAATAATTAAATGAAAATTTAGGATGAGTTTTTAAAAAATAATTAATTTCTTTGGTTAAAATGATATATCTAGAAAGGCATATTAAAAAATGTTTTAATATATAAAAAAGAAATAAATTTACTAAATAATATAACAAATTTACAATTATAAAAAAATGTCTACGTTGAAGATATTATTTATATTTAATATAAAATCAATAATCAAAAGGATAAATTTATAAAGGGATGATATAAACATATATGAATATAAAGGGATGATATAAACATTAAAAGCCGTGAAAAAAATATAATTTTAATTAAATATTTAATAAAATATGTTTATATTTTCGATTGAATAACAAATATTAATTATGTGAATTTTAATTTCCATTTAGTTAAAATGTAATATATTTTAAAATAATAAAAAATAATATTTGTTTTAAGAGGCACATAACTATAATTCATCCTAAAATAAGTTCTTTGCGACTAGACCGCATTGGTTTAATAACATCAGTTATTAGATCTTAATATAAAAGCAAAAATTATTTAACAGAAAAATACATTTATATAAAGATGTTATGAAAGTTCAAATCCGGTATTACTTGAAACTGCATATCTTAATTTTTCTCGAAGGGTACTTTTTCGCTGATAATTTGGCAATTTGAGCAAATTAAAACAAGTAGAACTCGTTGGCAGTCGATGCTGTGGATCTTTTTTACGAATGGTGAAAAACCCTCGAATTACCGAACCAATTGTATCTCCGGTATCTTCATCATCTCCTACTTCAACACATCGAATTGAAAATGGTGGCTCAAGATGAGCAAATCCTAAAAGTGGAGGCTTCGAGCAACTTGTAACAAACTGAAATAATTTCAAATCAACTATTAAATTTTGTTTGCTAACAATAATTGTATTAATTATTTATCAATAATTATATTAATAGTATTGGAGAATTTTGAAATAAATGTAATGGTAGTATTATAGTTTCTTATAATTTTATATATTTATTTTAAATTTTATTATTATATATATATCTATGAAAAGTTCTATGGATAATATAAGAAAATAAATCTTTATTTTGTTAATTTTTATTTTAATTAATATATTTTATGATGTATAAAAACTTCAACTGAATTTTTAAAGAAAAACTAAATAGATTATTAAATTATTAGAAAATTATTAAATTTCTTAAAATTATCTAAAAAATTGAAGAATAATTCATTTTTCTCTATTTTATAAAAACACTTACCTTAAGAAACAATCGGCGCTCATTATCATTAAAATCCCTGTCAAGAATATCCCAAAGCCAGCAGACTACTCGATGTGAATCATGAAATCCTCCATAATATTGTGTATGGCGCCTTAAATCTCTCAAGTCAAGAGGAACGTTATCTCCAGAAATCAGTCTTTGTAACTAAAATTATAATGATAATTATAAAACTAAAAAATGTGATTCATTAGTTAATATTTTTGTACCTCAGGTGTAGAAAAAAGACTCAACCATTCCGGATTAATAATTGAACGAAAACCTCTAATAAATGCTGCCGTTTGTTCTTTTATTTGTGTGTGCATTCGAAAATGTGCCATTAAATGAATGTAATTAATTCTGAAATATATAATAAAAAATTAATAAATAAAGTTTTTATCAATGTAAACATAATTTTTATTATTTACTTATTTTCATTTGTTACAGGTATAAGTTTACCTCCCGGGACTAGTTCATGTGTTATTAATTTTCCAAGACAATCTTCATCAACGGAAAAAGTTAAATCTAATTCATGTACATCACCCTAGATAAAACACATTATTAAATAATATATATAAATATATATATTAATTTTTTAAAATTTTAATAATTTATTCAGATACTTGTCATGTACCTGCAAATGTTTTATAAAAGTAAGACTTCTATACAAATCACGATCTAATGATGGTAATTCATCCATGGAACTATAAAGAGCTTGATGTTGCTGACCCAAAAGTTGTGATAAAAAAAACGAAGCAAACGGTACGTCTACTACAATACCCTATTAAAATATTTTTTATTAATTAATAAAATATTATAATTATTTTACTTTATTTTAATCTTTAACAGTATTTAAAAGCAGCTAAATAAAATATAAAAATATAATCATTAAATTGTTACAAACTTACTTCATATACTGCTTTTCCTAACATACGACCTACAAATTCAAAAAGTTGAAGATGATTATCTTGAAGATATGAAGTTGGAGAAGGATAAAGCCTTTCTTCACTTGTAACACGAAAAAGATTTAAGGATGGATCAAAAACTCTTTTGATTGTTTCTTCCAAAAATTCTGTAAAACATTAAACATATAATTAATAGAGAAAGAATTTAATTATTTTTCATATTTATACATAAGAAAATAAAATTTTCTAAACATTTAAATGAATAAGCTAAAGCATAATTCTTTACCTTTAAAAACACCATCTTGATCGATTCCAGCTTCATCGAGACCTTGTTCATTAATAAATCGAACACGAATTACACCTTTAAGTGCTTGAGGAGGCAGAAGTGCCAGTTGACGATAACCATCTTCAACTATGCGTGATCTGCAAAAAGATATTTAAAACATAAATAAATTTGAGTATTAGTATTTAATAGTAAATTTTATTTAACTTTAAATAAAATAAAAAATATTTTCAAAGATTTAATCTGAATAAAATATAGGAAGTGAATTTTCAAATTAAAATTATTATATAAATAATACCTATGAACTGTGATAAGGGTAGACGTAGCACTCGCACAAGCAGATTCAGTCAAACCCAAAACAGTCTTCTCATTTGCAACATATTTTCGAAATAATTGAACACGTTCATTATGAGGAATGATATGAGGCATTTTTTGTAGTAAGGCCTAAACCAAAATATAAAATTACTAAGAATATATTTGCTATTTTTTTACTACAAATATTTCAATATTTACCTGAACATTTTTCTTTCCTTTATCTAAATCATTTATAAAAGTGTTAACTCGAACATCTTTAATCAACCAATGATTTTCAGGAGTATATGAACGCCGACAATCGCGTCGATAAAGAACCATTAAAAGTGTATGAGCCATTGTAAAAAGAGAATTTGAATGTAATGTTTTCACATCTATAGATAAATAATACAAATAAAATTAAATATGATAAGATAGATTTTAAATATTAGTGTTAAAATGATATTTACCGAAAAGATTTCCATTAACAGATTTATATAAAAAATTATTCAGAAAATATGACATCTGAATAAAATCACTAAGTTTAAATGGTTTCTGTTGTTCATACATCTCCAAATCATCTAATATACTGAGAAATTAAAAATAAATATTAATCAGAATAAAATTATATTATAATAAATTAGCAAAATAATTATGAATAAATAATTGATGAATTTAAAAAATAGGTAAATACCTATTCTGTTTTTATTTAATTAGAAAATTGAATTTATTCTTACGTAACATAATGGGTCATGCAATCACAAAATAGTACAAGCATATTCAGCTCTGAGGAAGCACATTTTGTTTGAGTTGCCAGGAGTTCTAAAAATGCTTTTAATCCACAGTGAGGACCAAGGCTTACAAGAAATTGCCATAAATTGTAGAGAATTTTCTCTTGATAGCATAGACCTAAACAAAGTTAGTAGAAATAATAATAATTGAAGAAATATATTAATTGAAACATATTCAGAATAAAAAATTTATAAAATTATTTATTAAGTTACCGGTAAGTATATCTAATTTAAGTTGAGTAAGTGTAGATAATGCGGTCTGGTATAATGAACAGAGAAGCGCAATTTTGGTACATTCTGGGGATCCTAATCTTCTCTGATGACCTTTTGCAGCAGCTGCAGCTGCAGCTGCTCTTGTGGCCCGATGGTCTAATGCTCGACGCAACAAATTTGAAGTTATTGTTAATTGCCCGCTTGATGGCTAAAATTATATTTCAAAAGAATTAGAAATTGTTATCATGTAAAGAAATTCCAATAAATACCTGTGGGCTTTCATTTCCAGCAGTTTCATTATAGGGTTCAACTAGTTCTGCAAGATTTTGTCCGAGAAGAACAGACACCATTGGGCCACTCCATAAGAGATAAAGTTGGATCTATTAAAAATATAAATAAAAAATAATTACAGATAATTGTGAAGTTTTGCTTTCGAAAATATGAAGCAAGTACTTCTAAGGGTAATAGTTAAATAATGATTTTTTTTTTTTTTATTTAGTATAGAATATATACCTTAAGATGGGGCATAGCGTCTTGTAAAGGTGAATCCATTCTTTGAGCAAACCAGCCAAGAACAGGATGCCAATGAGTCAGGTTTGATTGTTTATTAACTACATAATGCTGACAACTCTCAAGGAGTCTTGTAATTACTAACTATAATAAAAGAAAAACATATAATAAATTAAAAATTAATATTTCATAAATACATATTTTTCAAAAGTATAATTGGAATTAACATTCAATAAAATTTAATCTGTAGGTATATATAAATATTTACAGTAAATGTAGGATAGAAGAGACTTGGAAGAGCTGTATCTCGTTGCAAATATGTCGCATGTATTAGATTTGCTAATAAGCATAGGGCATAATTCCCTTCAAGTGCATTAAAAACAATCCGAGTATTTTGCTCAGTATCAAGGAGATTCAAACTTTTTATTAAAATTTCATGAGTGATCAAAACATTTATTACCTAAAAAAAGAAAATGAAAAATTTAGTTTTTAAATAAAGAAATAATTTAATTATAATAATTACCTCTTGAGAAATATTATTAATATGTAGTAATAATCCAGGAATACTCAAGATATTAATTAAAAACATTGTCATTAATTTTTCACTAAATCCAGAAGATATTAGTGGCCTTAAAGCAAGGGTCATAAGGGCAGACAAAGATACATGTTTTAATGTTACTTTAGCACGTCCTAGTCCTCGTAAGAGTACAGACTAAAATGAAATATATTAATTAATTTATTTATTGTTTATTATAATAATATGAAATTAACTTTTAAAATATTTGAATATTAAATCTAATTAAAAATGTTTACTTAATTTCTTACTCGTATTGTTAGATAAAACCCTCTAGTGATAAGATGTCCCATAAGATTAGCACATAGTTGATTCATTCCTGGTTTTAGCATTTCCATTTGCTTACTTCGTAAAACAGCCCAAGTACTTGTAGCTGTGAATGCTACTAAAGTATGCAAGTATAATAATACAGCTCGCATATCGGATGGTAAATCCGGACGAAGTTCTTCTAAATAAGTACAACATTTCCAAAGAACAGCTTTCATGTGCGATATCCATCTTAAAGAATGTTCTTTATTTAAAGCAACTCCAATATAGCTTAATTTTGTAGATTCTGATTCTAAGCTGGCCACAAGATATCTGAATAAAAAAATTTAAGAACATAAAAAAATTCATTTAATAAAAAATAAAATTAAAAATATGCTCAAGACAATAACTAATTACATTTTACAAACCCAATGGATTTAATAATATATAGAAAGAGGTAGGTATGAACAAAAACGAGGGCGGAGGAATAAAAGACATTTCTCATTAATATGATTTTTTACAAATTTTAATATACACATGACAGATCAAATTTGTAGATGTTTACCAATTTCTTTTTAAATATCAAACAATTCAACAAATCAATTAATGATCCAAATAATTTAAACAAAAAATAAATTTAAAAAATTGCATTTTCCGGAAAATAATTTAGCACAAGAAAAAATGAAATTGTATACTAATCTGATACTGCAGGATTCCATTTATATTTTATATTTTATGTAAACACTACTTTATTCACTTCATTCATTAGCAAGTTATAGAAAAATTAACAGTTGATAAAAATAATAATTTATATTTGATGATTAATTATATTTTAAAACTAGATTTTATTCTAGAAGGTATATATCAACTAATATAGTCCAAATGAAGTATTATATCTAAAGAATATTTTTGATATAATAAAATTAAAATTATAGTCAAAATCTTAAGGTTAACATTTTAAGTAATTTTTAAAATAATTACTTGCACAAAGCTTCAAATCGTTGTTTATCTCGTTCTTTATTCCAAATTAAAAGAAACCTACACGACAATTGATATATTTGTAAAGCAGGTTTCAAGTCTGTGATGTCTTCATCAGGAACGAGCTCATCAAATTCCTCTCTAAAATCAATAAGATAAAATTAATATTAAATTAAAATCTATATTTAATATTATAAAATGGTTACATACAATATTCGTTTTGTAAATGATTTTCTTGCTAACCAGGCTCTAACAAGAGCTTGGATTTTTATTGCAGCTGTTTCACGTTTTTTTTCAAATGCTCTTTCTTGACGAGCTGCTTTAGTTTGTTCAAGGAAATCACCTTTACTCGATTCAGAACTATTGAACATTTTTTTTTCAAATCTGACAATAAAATTTGATTGTCAAATGTCATTTAAAATAATAAATCAAACATTTTATTGATTAATTAGAATTGAAAAATTACATTATCTTTTAGTAAAATAATTTCTAATCCATCAATGATCCAGTTAAGAAAATTTACAAAATATGTGAAAATAAGCAAATGATTAAATTACAAAAATTTTGACATTTGTGAATAAAAGATTGAGAAGGTCATTACTAGTGGCGCTTCTAGCGTCTTCTGAAAGAAACTCACTTCTTTTGAATTATTTTTTTTATCTAAAATTGGAGAAATTGATTAAATAAATTATGAATAATAGATTTAACATTTATAATTGAAACGATCTTTTCATTGGTCACATCACAAGGCCAAAGTTATATTAAATCCTTATCGATACATTTTATATTATATATAAGCCCGGCAGACCAACCATTTTAAATAATTAAATTCATTTCAGCTGGACAATGTGGCCGAAATAGGCTGAGTAATTAAAAGACATTGACTGGGTTTATCCGAATTATTAAAAAAGCGAAATATTTATCATTAGTCAATTAATTTCTTTAAAGTCAAAATAATAATCAAATAAACTTAACTAAATGACGGAATAGAATTGCGACGGAGTTTAGGATAGTAGAAGTATAAGACCCTATTTTGCAAAATCTAACAAATTATGTATGTTTAAAAATTGTATTTAAAAAAATTATCGAAAAAACAGTCAAAAGTCTATTAAAAAAAGTTTATCAGCAAATTCTAACACATATTTTTTTTATTTTGTTATACGAGTAGATTTTATCTTTGTCATAAATATATCTATTTTTCCCCAGAATATTTATCCGATTATGAAGGGCTATTATATGATATTTGGGAAACCGATTTGTGAGCGATTTGACCAATAGTTGGAGGTCTTGGCCTCTGACTGGTGCAGAGGTCGCCTCTCACTCCAAGTGGATTCAACTGGGAAACCAGCTGCCTGGTCCTCCCAGTCACTCGCAAACCTCCAGAGAGCCTCTCTCTATGTTCGCCTACGTGTATTTGCTATCCTGGAGTTTTTAGTTGCTTAGTGAGAATTAATTGAGGAATTGAGACGATCAAGAGCCATGCAGGCGGCGCCTCCTCGGCACCGGCCGTTTCGCAGGAGCGCAACTGCGCCCGCGGGAGATCCTGCTCTCCAGGTTCGTCCCCGGTTAATATAAAATAGTATACTAAACAAGTCACTCAAGCCATGTTCCCTACTCCTCTATTCTTTACTACTACCCTTTATTATTTATATCTTGCAAAGATAACATATGTATATATAAGATGAGTAGAATAATTTTTAATTAATAAATTAATAAAAAATAATGTAAAATATATATAAAATAAAATAAATTAGAGCAAAAGCATCATATTACTTTAATTTTAAATAAAAAAATAATCAAATTTCTATAAGTGATTTTAATATTAAAACCAATACCAAATAATTATAAAAGAAAGTGAAAATTTAATAGTATACATATTCTTATATATTTATATAAATATTATAGAAAATTAAAATATTTGATTATATTTATCTTTATAAAATTTAAAATTTTATTCTCTGTATTTAATTTTTTTTTAAAAGATATTTATTAGATATGTGATGTTAATTATTTTGTTCAAATCTATAGTAGTATACCATTTTAAAAATCGTTACTATTTTGTCTCAATATGGATAAAAATTATTATAAGAGTAAAAAACTTTATTCTAAGGTTATTAATAACATTTAATCTAAATAATTTTTATTTAAATCTTATGAGTGAACATGGGCTTTTAGTTCGAAAATATATATTATTATCTACAAATACCTATAGATAGATTCCATGCTGTTAATAGAATATACAAGTGAATGAAACTAAAAAAAAAAAAACATTTATTTAAGTATGTTTCATGAAATAAAAATTATAAAAATCAAACTGTTAAGTTTAGTGACTTTCCTTTATTTATTTATTCTTTTGTAAATATTTTTTATTTGATATTAATAGATAACAGAGAAAATTAGAGGCTCTTTAATAAATATATTTTAATTAAATTTTAAAACTTGACAATTTTTTTTAAATGTAAATACCATCTCTCAAACAAAAGAGTAAATTTTTTATGAAACAATAACTAAGAACACAATAGAATTGTAAAAGAATCTAGTTTGCTTAATAGAAAAATTTAACATATTCTCTTTGCATTTGAATCATTATATAATCAATTATTAAACATTGATTTTGAAAGCAAAATTGCAAGCAATTCATTAAAACAATAAGAGAATGTGATTCTGAAATAAAATATCGATAACCTTTTAATAAATAATATATTCGAAAGAATTTGTATAAGGAAATGATATTCGAATATATGAAATTAATCAACGCATTCTAAATATTTAAAGATGTTTCAACAGACATTTGTCAAATAGTAAAAATTCATAAATAAAATTATCAATTCATTAAATACAATAATAAAATAAATAACCAATGGTCCTTGAATCCTAATGATTATTTTATTATGTATTTATAATAGTTTAGAACTCTAATAATAACTCAAATAATACTTCCGTAATTAAAATTAAATTTAAAAATTTTGCTATAATATTTGTGGTATTTGTCAATAAAAATTTATTAAAGTCATTGGTAATTTTTTATTGTATGAATATATTTGAAATCAAATTGAATTAATGATTTTTATTTTAAAGTATATATTTCTTGAGTTTTTTTCTAATAATTAAGTAATTAAAAAATATTATAGTAATAAATATTGTAATTACAGACTTTATAACTTCACTTTTGGATAGATGCCTGATATTTAGGCAACCAGAATTGAACTTGACAGAATTATATATATACACCTATATAATTAATCATATTCTTTTAATTAAATTTATTTATTTGTTATAAAAATATTATAAAATATACATATATAATAATAATTTAAATACAAAAAAATTAAAATTTAATTATATTTCAATTGATAGAATAGTTGCAAAAACCAACGTTATAATAGATATTTTACTTTTTCTGAGTTTTTATATTTATAATATAATATATAATAATATTTGAAATTGATAATTATGAACATTAAAGATAATATATTTACTAGAGAATTTAATAATTAAAAACTAAATTTAATTTATATTTTATAATCATACTATACCTATCTTTTATCTATAAATATAAGAAGAATATAATTGTTCTCAATTCATGTTTTATATTAGGGCACTCTTTCTAGTTTGTTCTTATCACTGGTGATATATTTAAATGCGTTTATTGGCTTTTTAGATTAAACGCCTTTGCCATATACACAGAGGAGCATTCTTCTCGAGAAAAATAATCAATTTTTAATGCAAATAAAAGCAGAAATTGAACTTTTGACAATGTTAAAACGATAAACAAAATAAATTGATGAATTGTACAGACATATTCATCTTTACAATATTTAAATTCTTATAAAAATTGTTGCTTTTATTGTATGCTTGTGACTATATTTTTTATAATTTATTGACAAATTTCAACAGTATTATTATTGTTAATACAGCTTTATTACAAAATTTACTCCTTTTTACTTTCTCGCCAGAATTTTCGATGTCGAGATTTTGATGTTTTTACACGTTTTGAAAGCCCCTTAGTCATTTTCACTAAGGTTGAGAGTGTGAGTGAGAGTGTGTGGGTGTATAGAGACAAGATTACACAAAAACGGTTTGAGCTAGAATAATGAAATTTGGTACTCGGGCATTATTCAAAATTCGTAGTTTTCTATAAACTTTTGAGAAATGTAGCTCATTCGGAAGAGAACCATTACCTACCACCTTTTGATTTTTTTTCTCTAAACTGACCGTAAAAATTAAGATATATGTTTGATCGTTTTTCACATTATTAATAATTGTATAAAACTGCTATATATAGAATTTCAGCTTGATTGAATCACTTATAGTAACGGAATTAATTTTTTAAATTTTGACTTAAAAATGAAGGGAAAGGTTCTAAATTTAAATTTAATATACGATAATTTAAACAAAAAATGAGGTTCTACAAGAATGCTTGTGCATTTATGGGGAATAGCTGGAAAGAGTCAGAAAATATACCTACTTAGGTACAAATGTCAGCTACGACGTTGATTACTCAGCTAAAATCAAAATTCGCATAGAGAGAGCCCGTGTTACCTTTATAAAAATAAAAAAGTTGATGTGCACCCATGACTTAAATCTAGACCTGAGAACCCAAATGTTAAGATGCTATGTTTTCCAATACTGTACTGTGGAGCTAAGACTTGGACCCTCAATAAACAATGCGAACGAAGATTCGAGGCCTTTGAGATGTGGACTTATAGAAGAATGCCCAGGATATCTTGAATGCAGAAAATCTACAACTTAGAAGTCCTAAAAAGAATGGAGAAAAAGATGGCGGTTTTAAATGAAATAAATAAAAAGACCTCGAGCACATACTCCATCTCATCATATAAGGAAAGATTGTGGGCAAAAGATCGGCCGGTGGAAGAAGGATATCTTGGCTCCGAAATCTGAGGGACTGGTTCAAAATGTCATCTTCTGAACTTTTCAGAACCGCGGTTTCCAAAGTCAAGATGTTAGCACACCATCGAAACGGAGAGGCTGCATGAAGAAAAATATATTTTAATTAATTAATTAAATTGTATAACAATATTTAATGTAAATTTGAATTTTTTTAAAATTAATTAATTAATTAAATTCAATTATACCTAATTATACCAATACCAATTATACCCTATAATATAATTTTAATTAAATTTAATTTAAATATAATATATGTTAATTAATGCAATTCAAATATGCAAGATTGTCGAGTGAAGACACTCCAGATTTATTATATTACATTTGTTCTATATAATATTAGATAAATTATTGTTTAATAATATATAAAAATGCTCAATCTTTAATATATTAATTCATTAATTTGTTTGTATAAATAATAAGAGAAATAATACAAGTTGAAATTAAATTTACTAAAATCAATTAAATTAATTAATTAACAATAGAAAATTTATTAATCTTAGATTAATTTTATATAATATATATGTTTCGTCGAAAACTAGTCCTTAAGCCTAATTCTCGTGCTTCAGTTTTAAACCCTTTTTTTTTGTTTACTGTAAAATAAATGTTTGGAGAAGGATTAGATATGAATAGGTATTATTAAATAATTATACTCAATTTGGGGTGTATATTGAAGAATTTATTGGCCCCAAGAAGGGAGAAAACCTTAGTATGACTAAGGAAAAAACTCCCTGAAGATTATTCAGTTGATGAAAGCTATATGCATACGTAAAGGAGTGTGTTTGTTATAAATGTTAATTGTATATAGTAATGATCACGAGGTCTGTTATATGATAATAGCCAATAGGCCTGATATAAATGCATTGAATGATCGTTCGTAATGGCGTCACAGTAAGTTGAGCCAGCGTTGAGCGAATCATTCGTATATATATATTAAATAAATACCTTTCGATTTGGAATATGTTATATTATAATACATTACGATTATACAATCCTGATATACATGTTGAAATGTAAATAATGAAGAAAGAATATGAGAATACAATTCGTTGTGTAGAGAAACGTGTCATCTTTCAGCTGTTGTCTTGCCGGCAACCTCAAGCATGTTCTCCAATATGTCTCCCAGCCCATCCACGCCAAGCTAATTTCCATCCCTCTCAGCATATACGAATCATAGCGAGCCGATCCGAACCAACCCGAACCCTCAACAGTTACCTTAGTCTCATAATTCAAAAAACGTAGAATAATATTAATGGAAAATTGTTAAGTGAAATTTAGATTTGGCTTAAACAATATATGTAAATTAATCATATAATTAAACTTTTGATTGCGTATAATGTGCATAGCTTCTTTGATATAGAATTTAAATTTATAATATTTTTAATAGTACACACAACTATTAATTTTATAATTAAATTTAGATAATATTATTTCTTTATATGACCTTTTTTGATGTAAATCAATTAAAATATTTAATTTTGTAATTTATCAAAAACTAAACTCTTTTAGCAGAAAAAATTATTAATAATCATTATTTTATATACAATAATGCCCTAAGTTTGTAATATAATAGAAAATATTTAATTAATTTGTGTTTATATATTTTAAATAAAAATTGGTATATAGGTCTTTTAATAAAATAATCTCAGGTTAATGAACTTAATTTATAATCTTGATGAATTAATACATTTTTTACAAAAATTTAGCATTACACACTGGTTATTTACTCTTTGGATCAGTATAAATCTGTTGAAATCTCAATTTCGAATTTTTGAATTGAATTAAAAGAAAATATAAAAAAATAATATTAAAGCTTAATAATATCATGATTTATACATATTTTCATTTAAACAAATAAAAAAGAAATTGAATATCATTAATTAATGTTAAGAAAAATTCCTTTAAATACCTTGTATCTTTTCACTTTTAGGAATGATATAGAAAACCCAATAATAACATGAACTAATTGATATTTCTACATTGGATGCTCTTTTAATAGAGTATTTACGTTATCCAACATTTTCCCGATATTATTATTTTCTTCTTCAGACAATTAGTAAATATTTATTAAAAAATGTCTAATCATTTATAAAAACTATATCAGAAAAAAACACATTAAATTTTAAACATAATATTTATAATATATATTATCTGTTTATAATTTTTCTTTAAATATTGAATTTATGCCTTCAATTAAAATATCATTTCAAAGTGCGAACTAACATAATTATGTTAATTTTTTTTTCCTGATAATTTTATCAATAATAGAATGATTGTCTTATAAATATTAATCTATAGTACAAGTTTTGCAACATTGCTACGTCCTTGAATGATCATTATGCCTTGAAATGAAAGCTGTTGGAAATAAAATTAATATGAATTTGATAAAAAGCTTTGAATGGGACTGGTTCACGAAAGAATTCAATTGGCTTTGTGTGTTGGATAAAGCAGATTGAAATTTATCGTATTAGTACACTAACACAAGGATGAATTTAACTGTTCAAAGTGATGCCTCCCACTCCTGGCACGGATTGGTTGGTGTCATTCTTTTGCCGGTACAAATTGCACCCGACAACAGAAATAAAACACATACAAGCACGAACGAATAACCATTTCCGATCCATTGATTCCCTTGAATAGACAAGTAACCAATTTCCTTCCTTTATAATATTACTTTTTGATAATTTAATATTACAATCCACTAGAATACTAAAATGTAAAGTAGACAATATAACAAAATATTAGATTCAAATATAATTAATAAAATAGTAAAGAATAAATCTAAATTTTTCGTAACTTTAAAATAAACTGAAATATTAAATGATTTTGATAATTTTTATAATATTCTGGTTGAGATAAATTGAAAGAAAAATCAACTCTTTTTTTAATTATTATTATTATTATATATTAGTAATAATTATACTAAAATAAAAAAAGATCAATATGTAAAAAAATGGTGTAGTTATTTTTATTTATCCATAAAAGTTGTAATAATTATTTAATAATATTAATTAAAATAAAGAAACAGATGATTAAAGGGATTTAGTTAAATAAATTATACAAATATGTGGTGTATTAATAAAAATTTCTTTAATAATTATAAAAATCACAAAAGTTTTAATAAATATATTCATGAAAAATATAACCTTAAAATTCAAAAACAAATAAAAAGAAAAAGATATTGTGTATTTTCTCATATCAATGATTTTTCATTTTCAAATGTGACTATTTTTTTTATATTTATAGATTCTCATCTAATTATTCCTTTTTTGATAGGAAATTATCTATATGTAGACATTGATTTATAATACATATATCATTACCATAATTTAATCACCATTAAGTTTTATTTTTGCTTTAAAATTTTTATTAGTCTAAAGCAGTGATGCAAGAAAATCTTTTCTGGATTAGTGATAAGAAAAAATTTATTTTAAATAAAAAATAAATTATTTAAAATCAAATTAAAGTTATGATTATTAATTAGGTTTTTTTACCAACATACATATAAACAAAACGCATGAATATCAAACGAGAAATTTAACATTCCAATTTTTCGAATTCCAAATGTTCCGAATACTTTATTTCAATATAAAAAAATACGATTATTAAATATTATTTTTATTTTGTTATATATTTAATTTATAAGGGAAGATGCCTATAATTTGTGATTGTCACAAGTTTTTTTACTAATTTATTATAATAAACTAATATGTGATTTTTAAAACTAAATTAATGTATGCATGTTTAAATCACCTTCAAAAATAACAAGTCTGGTAGTTATGCTTTGTCTTCTGAGACTAGATGAAATGGTTGCATATATTTCAGGTAGTCTATTCTTAAGTTGGACATAATTAAAACATACAATGTTTATTTTAGTTGAAGTTCAATTTTTATCACTTAATTGAAAATATAATTACTAGTATATTTGAATAAAAATATTTTTCATTAAACAAATTATACGATTCAATTTTTTTAAGAATGTGGAAAAGATCCATCACCGCAAACTATAAATATTAATGGTAGTGCAGGACTAAAAAACCCACTAAAACCTCGTTCCTAGTTGCTACTTCTCATTTGGCATTAAATTTGAGGTGTTCTTTTTAGTATAGTGTTTCATATACATATTATAACTATTCTTTTTGGATTCAAATTTAAAAATTTTAAAAATTTAAAAATTTTAAAAATTTAAAAACCCATTAAGCTTTCTAGTTATCAAAAAAATTATAAATTACCTAAAAATCTATTTATTTATAATGTGTTTATATATAATTAATTATAGATAATTACTTAATTTAATTTTATGATTCTTGTAAGAAGTGTTTTGAAAATAATTAATTCATTGTTTTGAGATTTTGACTAAATTTGATATTGATAATATAATCTAATTTATTCTATTTGAAAGAAGTATTGTAGTAAATATGATTTTTATTTTAAAGTTATTTATAAATTTGCCAAATAATTTATATCTCTGTTATAATAAATAATTGGATTAAAATTTTAAATATTATTTTTTTTATATATTTGGACATTATCTTATTTGATTTACTTGATAAACATTAAAAATAAAAAAAAATATTTCTTTTAAATCCTTATTTTTTTATTTTGAAAATATTTTATTTATTTATACACCGCATTATATGTAAGATATATTCACACCTCTCATAAATATGATGATAAATAAATAAATTTAAAAAACAAATATTTTTATAAATACATTTTATAAATATTTATTAGTTAAATTTGGAAAATCTACAACTATTTCGTATGACGTGTCTTTCGTCAGCAACTCCTTTCAAATAATATATAAAAATATATATATATATATAAAAATGTAAAAGAAAATATTTATTTTTCTGAATATAATCACAACAACTTTATGGATAAATACAAGAAAGAAGACAAGGAGTTAGGTTATAAATTAAAAAAAAAAGAATAAATAGTAAATAATTCTTTGAGGTGATTTGATAGACACAAATGCAATAAACACATTTCGTTATTTCACTTTCTTAATATTATTCAATAACTACTCTTAGAAATATTTTCATCGGATGATTATACGACTATAATAAATACCTATAATTATTTATTCAATACTTTTATTATTTTATAGTTTAACATTCAATTTAAGACAAATATAATACTTATGTATTGAAATAAATATTATTGTAACAATAACCGTCTATACTCATCCTTGATAGTTACAGATAGTTAATTATAAATAAAATAATATTATAATATTAACAATTGTATTGAATAGATCATTTATGAATGTGGGTATATAATGTAAAATAACCCTCCTACTTTGCTGGTCAATAAACATTTATTTATTTTTATTTTGGTTTTATGTCAAATACGATACCATTTTAATATTAATAAATTAGAGACAAATGAAATGGAAACAAATGTTCAACTGACAATTTGATGTTGCAACTTCCTTGTACCTTTTATTAAGAAACTTCTATGGATGGGAGAATTTGTCACGCGCTATGACTACGATACAAGACCCAAGCTGCACTCCTGACCTTCTTACTTCTCTCTTTTTCTTTGAGAATATTCCCGTTGCCTAATCTAAGATTGGTTCGTATATCTTCCATCAAGGACAGTGGATATCTGTACCTGTCGTGAAACAAATCCTCTTCACTGATGTTTTCGAAACATCTTCACAATCATTTATTTTCTTCGTTTAGACTTACAAGATTAATTCTCTCTTTAACGATAAATTTATTTTCCCTTTCAAATAAATTTACATTTTCATTATTTGTGTTTTATTTATAAAACGAAAATTATTTATTAGTTAACTAAATAACTTATAAATAGAAAATAATGAAATTAAGATATTCATTTCAATTGAAAATTTAAAATCAATTTTAAAATAACTGAATGTTTTAAGAAAAAATTCAATTGAATAAATATCAAGGCTAGGAAGGGTTATTGCATAATTTCAAACTAAAGAGATAACATCAAAATTAGAGAGAAAAAAAAATAAAGAAATACCATTTAATAACTTTTTGATATATTTTATGTTTTAAAGGAAAATAAAAATAAATTTTATATAAACTTTTTTTTATTAAAAATAATATGAAAAGTACTACTATCCTCTGTTTATGAATTATTCTTTTATTTTAATAAATGATGAGTAGAATTAAATGAGACTTAAGTATGCGTTGATCAAAAGAAATTACATTACACCGGATCGGAACCCTTAAGATAAGCTGAGTTATGCAATCACGCAACAAATCTCGATTTTTTTTTAATGTTGAATTAATAATTATAATATTTTCTATTTAATAGATAGAATATTCCATAATTTTATTTTTACAATTAATTATAAGTTTTGATGATATTAATCCAACTAAAATAATCATCATTTGTAATGACAAAAATATTGTATATTGATTAGTATTTTTTCAATTCCTATTTTTAGGTTTTATACTCTCTTAATAATATACATTACTTACAACGTTTTGATTTTTTTTCCTCTAAAGTGACTGTAAAAATAAAGATATATGTTTGATAGTTTTTCACATGATTAAAAATTGTATAGAACTGCTATATATAGAATTTCAGCTTGATTGAATCGCTGAAAGTAGCAGATTTAATTTTTTAATACTGCAAATCTCACGCGCCAACACGTGATGTGGTGCCATCAACAAAAGCCAAACATGCGCTGGTTTAATAAATATTATTTATAATTTATAATTAATTAAATTTAATTTAAATATAATATATTATGTTATTTAATCCAATTCAAATTGCGAGATAGTCGAGTGGAGACACTCCAGCTAATTTTTATGTGATTTTCAAATGTATTTTAATACCTTAAAGAGAGTTTTATCAGTTTTAAGTAGGAAATTATTTTAATTTTTTTTTTTTTTTTATATTACTTTTTTAATTTCAATATAAAAAAATGAACATAAAGAAAATATTAAAAATTGTTAGCCAAATATTTATCTTACATCTTTGAAAGATTTTAAAAATGTAATTTAAGACCTTTTCTTCCATAACAAATATATATATAACAATATATGTCTATAAAATGAAAAATCAGATAAAAATAAAAAAAATAAATTTTTCTAAATTCAATTTAGTGAGAGCAACAGTCATTTTAAGTTATAATTTCAACTCAAAATTATTAAAAAACATCTTAATAAAGTATTATACATATAATTTGCTACTTAAAAATAATGGACATGTTATTCCATTAAAATCCTTAGCTTCACTTCTTCCTTTTGAATAGTGAAATATTTATCTTACATCTTTCATTAGATGAATATAAATATTTTCCAAATCTTATGAATAAAATTGTTGAAGCAATATATCACATTAACTAGTTTAATGTGCTTTTTATTAATAAATCGTATGTAAAAGGAAACCGTTGCAACTTGAATTTCCTTTCCTAAAGTCATCGCCCTCCGGCTCAGAATGCTTCTTTTCTTGCCTTAAATGAATAAATATAGTGCGATTGAAAGCTCTATTGCGTGGCCAGTTGCCAAATTGCATTTAAATTGGAAATTTCTGACTTAAGTCAGTGTAGATGAACGATGACCTCCTGTTTAAATAAAATGACTCGGAAGATGTAGGCAGGGATGGTCTTTGCTAAAGAATTAGAAAAAATTATACTCGTCCTGGACCATCCGGAATTAAATCCGGGAAGGGTGTGACCCAAATGCCCCTGGGCATGAAAAGATCAGCGAAAACCACTCCTAATATGGGAAATTACTTTCTCCATAAAATCGTTATTTATAGACGGTCGTTTATTTCCATGGCTTCTGGAAACGTTTCTTGATATATATATATGTATATACTATATTCTTAGTATAATTGTTTTTTTGTCCGTTTTAAATAAATAGGATTCAGTCCTTTGTGTTTTATGACAAAATTATACTCGAAGCATGAAATCAGAAAATTACTTTTCGAGATAGAAAATTTAAATGTTGCTTTTTTTTTAAATAGAAATTCCATTTTTTTATTATTCATAATATTATTATGGAAAATAAAAACTATTTTAGAAAGGAAAAATGGATAGGATCGTAAAAATAAGAGGCCACACAACTTAATCTGAAGTATAAAATTTAATTGAATTTCTAAGAATATAACATGACGTTTTTTTAATTGAAATTGATTTTAAGTTTCTATAACAGATAACAACAGGCAGACTTTTCTATTTATTTAAATATACAACGAAATGGTTATAATTTATAATCTAGAAAAAAATTAATTAATAAGACTGATATGTCTTTATTTTAACTTTACAAATGTACATATTCAAAGATTCAATCAAATAATTTAATGTTTTACTATTCTAACCTTTTTTTAATGTTATAATAATTTGGAATTAATTAGAACAGCGAATAAATAAAATTATTGCTTTTTATACAATTAGATATATGTATATCTATATATTTAATACGATAGTGTCCGTCTGTACGCAAAAAACTCCAGAGCCTAAACTACAAGGAGTAAGGTAACCAAATTTTTCTGAGGTGAAGGGTACCTCAAATGATGAAAAATAAAAAATAAATTAGAATCTTAGGTAACTCCTGAGCTGAGCTGCGGGTGTTCCATTTTCCAGAAATATATATAAAGGAGAGTGTTTGTATGTATGTAATTTGTTTACTTTTTTGTGCTGTCATAGAAACAGATATATATATAATTAGAACCTCTCTCTCTTCCTCTATTTAAAATTTTAAAAAATGGAGTGTTCTAGCCAAATTAAGAAATTTAAATGCCTTATGCAACATTGATAGGTAAATGAATTGGATGGCGGTGATGGCATAACGAGAAATAATGTCCAGATATAGTTAAGGTTATAAAATCGAGAAGGCTGGGATGGGAAGGGGACGTGGTTGGAATTGGAGAAACTAGAAATTGGGAGAAACCGATTGGGAAACATCCGGTGGAAGACCAAGGACCAAGGTGGGTGGACAATGAAGGAAGGAACATGGGAGAGATGGGACAGGGTAGGATTTGCTTGTAGCTCAAGATAGGGACGCTTAGAGAAATGTGGATGCTAAGAACTTTCGAAAACTGTAGAGACACCGAGTTAGATAAATATAACATATACAATAATAATATATAATTAATTTACTGATTAAATTAAAATATATTTTACAAGAAAACAAATACATGTCTTATCTACTTATACTGATTGAAACAAAATGGATGAAAACCTTTTACATACAGACTTTCAACCAAATACTATGTATCACTCGGGGGTACAGGGGCGGAGCAGCTAGTTCATTATTATTTGACTAAATTGGTTTATTAGTCTACAATACTAAACAATTAATATTAATGTTAGCATAAATTTCTCGACAAATATAATACTATGAATAATTACCGACCGACGATAGTAAGGGAGGTATTGTTTTCACACCAAATTTCACATGTGGAGATTTTTACATATCTCCACGAATCATGCATTTTCTTAACAGAAAAAAGTATTTTTAGCATGATGTCTGTCCGTCCGTCCGTCCGTCCGTATAGATGTGTACAGCCTGAACGGCTCAACCGATTTTGATGAAATTTGGTATATTTACTTAATGCATCAGTGGGATGAATTGATAAACTTTTGGTGCAAATCCGGAAACCGGAAGTGGTCCGTCCGTCCGTCCGTCCGTCCGTATAGATGTGTACAGCCTGAACGGCTCAACCGATTTTGATGAAATTTGGTATATTTACTTAATGCATCAGTGGGATGAATTGATCAACTTTTGGTGCAAATCCGGAAACCGGAAGTGGTAGTATTAGCGATCGACGATAGGAAGGGAAGGGTTATTTTCACACCAAATTTCACATGTGGAGATTTTTATATATATCATCACGAATCATGCATTTTCTTAACAGAAAAAAGTATTTTTAGCATGATGTCTGTCCGTGCGTCCGTCCGTCCTTCCGTCTGTCCGTATAAATGTGTACAGCCTGAACGGCTCAACCGATTTTGATGAAATTTGGTATCTTTACTTAATGCATCAGTGGGATGAATTGATCAACTTTTGGTACAAATCCGGAAACCGGAAGTGTTAGTATTAGCGATCGACGATAAGAAGGGAAGGGTTATTTTCGCACCAAATTTCACATAAGGAGATTTTTTTACATATCACCACGAATGTATTGGTTTTATCCTCGGGAAAAATCATCTTCATTATGTTTTTCTTAATTTAAAATTATATGACGTCACCCAGCCCTTCATGACGTCACAGCCTCGGGTAACGCCGGCTACTACAGCTATATATTATAAATAAAATAAAATTAAAAATATTTATGTTTTATCCATATCTGTTTTTTATTACATTAATAGATATATTAAAATTATTTGAAATTGTTTCTGTAGCTGGAAATTAATTTATTTCAAACCGTCGGTCGGTTCGGACCTGGCCACAGGTCAACTTATTTTTGATTTATTATTATTAAACTGAAAATGGTTGAATACATTGTGAGTAGTTGTAAATGGTGCGAAATAGAAGTTTGTTGACTTGTCAAAAATTTTTAATTTTTATTTTTTTTTTACTATATATAATATAAATTTATCTAGTACAGTTAATTGAATGTAGAATACAAGGATAAGTTTTTTTTTAAATCAACAAAAACAAAATATATGACTTTTGTTTTTTTACACAAAGAATATAGTATATTTATGTATAGACGCCAAAGTAAATTTAAAGGGTATGATATATTTTAACGATTAAATTTCGTAATCATTCCGGCTAAACAAATCGTTCACGTTTTCTTTTGTTATTGGCATTTAAAGAAACGTTTACCATTAATCTATATACTATATTTAAAGGGACACCTTAAATAAACTTTGTTTTTTCATTCATATACTTTGATACCCATTTGATATAAAGTGTTTTAAGTTTCGAATTTATATATATTTTATTATGAACAATCATGTAATGTAACTTTCTTTCATAAAATGTAATGAGCACATACAGATAATATTTATTATTGTACCTTTCTCCAATCTAATATCAAAGTTAAATATTATCACTAAACTATATTTATTTGAGTTTATAAAGATATATATTTGTTAGATAAAAGGAGTAAAAAAGATATATGATTATTTTCTACTTTCAAAATATTCGAATATTAACTTTCTAATGATTAAGATAATTGTTATTTTCACTCCTCTCTCCCCATATTCCCAATGATTATATGGATTCAGTTTGAAATATAAAAATATTTACATGAAGAATTAGAAATTATGCGAAAAAGGCTAATATAATAATATTATTATGAGATGGTAGAGTAAGACATAATTTCTTCAGAATATAATCAAATATTAGTGAATAGAGATTTTAAAATAAGTTAGAAAAAATTTTGTAAAAAAACATCAATAAATTGTAATTTCAAATGAAAATTAAACAGTATAAATAATCAATACTAATTCTTCTTAAAATAAGTGATAAAACATCCTGGTGGCGGCTAGAGTCCATCAGAGAGATATTAAAGAGCAAAGAAATGGTGTGTCTCCACTCGACTATCTCGCAATTTGAATTGAATTAAATGACATATATTATATTTAAATTAAATTTAATTAATTAAATTATAATTAAAATCAATAAATAACATTTATTAAACCAGCGCGTGTTTGGCTCTTTGTTGATGACACCACGACACGTGCTGGCGCGTGATTGCCAGTCAACGTGTTAAAAAATTAATTCCGGTACTTTCAGCGATTCTATATACGAGGTAGGGTCAAAAAGTTCGCGGAATTGGTTATTAAAAATTTATTAAAAATATTTATAACATTCTTACATTATTTCCCTTCAAAATACTCTCCTCCTGCATCTACACATTTATTCCACCGTTCATATAATTGTTGGAAACACTCTTGAAAGCCGTTTTTTGAAAGTTCCTTCAGCCGCCCCGTCGCATTTTCAATCATGCATGTTCAAGTCATTATGAAGAATACTGTGAACACTCTCATGTGAAATACCAACTTCAGAGACAATATTATTGATGGTTGTTCGTCTGTCCGCACGCACAATTTGTCGAACGCGCTCAACATTGTCGTCTGTAGTGGAAGTGGAAGGCCTCCCAGTCCGAACGTCATCATCAATTGTTGTGAGACCGTCGCGAAAACGCTTATGCCACTCGTAAACTGCTGTTTCCTTCATCGCAGAATTTCCGTATGCTTTTTTAGCATCTCAAGAGTCTCCGAGGGTGATTTCTCCAGCAACACACAGAATTTAATATTGCCACGCTGCTCTAATGACGACATTGCACAATCCGACGAAAGAAAGAAACTACGATCTACAACAGTGGTTCTTAAACTGTGGTCCGCGGACCCCTGGGGGTCCGCGAAGCCTTTACTGGGGGTCCGCGGTCCTCGGAAAAAAATCATCGTAAAAATATATACATATATAAATATTTAAAGTTCATTGTTTAACTATATCCTCCTAGAGAATTACGGCTATAATTTAATACTATTAATAATACTATTTTATTTTATTAAATTGATAATTATGTCAATTAATTTTTTGTGAATAAATAAACATATATAAAAAACTATATATAAAATTTGAATTTTCATCCATTCATTCATTTAAAATCATTTTTCGATTGTTCCTTTAAAATAACCCCTCTTAGGGGCTCGGAAGGGGAGGCATATAAGGGAATTTTCTTTCACTTTGTTATTGGGGAAAACCAGGGGAGGGGACAGTCTTACCCGGAAAAACCCAAATTGTCAGCGTCCACTCTGGGGTTTTAAACAGTTTTAAAGCAAATGTTAATTATAAGTTCATTTCTCAACGAGTTGTATCTTTAAATTATTTTTATTAATGTTAATTATAAGTTCATTTCTCAACGAGTTGTATCTTTAAATTATTTTTATTAATTTAATTAATTATAATTAAATTATAGCTAATAATAGTTTATTATAGCTAATAATTTTTTTTAATTTTTAGTGTAATTTGCATGATCATTATTTTATAAAAACACTAAACACATTTTGCAATTTCCCAGAAAGGCTGTTTTTGAGAGTAAGTATAAGTTAGTTTTATGAATAAAAAATATTTATTTTAATAATATTTTAGAATCAAATTACGAAATTAATAATATTTTAGAATCAAATTACGAAATATATTTATTATATAAATTAATATTCATTTAAAATGATATTAAATCATTTATTTAAAATGATTTAAAACATTTATTAAAATGATTTAAAACATTCATTTAAAATGATATTAAAACATTCATTTAAAATCATATTAAAACATAGCTAGTAAATAATAATTCGTTATATTTATATTATATTTATATTATATTTATATTATTGTAGTTCAATGTTAATAAATTACTCCATAAAATGGATCGTTGGCTACAAACTGGTTCAACACAGAAACGGAAAGAATCAGATGATGAGGCATCAACAGCAAACTCTACCAAGAAACGCAAAACTAGAAAATATTCGGATGATTATTTATCATTTGGATTTACTTATATTTGCAACAATGATGTGGAAAGACCAGTCTGCGTTCTATGTCAGGAAAGTTTATCCAATGAAAGTATGAAACCTGCTAATCTCAGACGTCATTTACAAACAAAGCACAGCGAGCATGTTAGTAAGTCTATCGAATTTTTTAAAATGAAAAAAGAAGAACTTAATTCAAGTCAGAAATTGATGGTAAAGACGGGATCTGGTGGTATGAGTAAGAAAGCAGTAATGGCATCATATGAAGTAGCTCTACTTATTGCTAAAGCAGGAAAGCCGCATAATATAGCAGAGCAATTAATTCTTCCTGCTACAAAAGTAATTACAAATATAATGTTAGGAACTAAAGCAGCAAACGATATAAATTTGATTTCATTATCAAATGATACGGTTAAGAATAGGATTGAAGACATGTCATGTAATATAAAAGAAGAATTAATATCGAGAGTGCGCAAAAGTCACTATTACTCATTACAATTGGATGAAAGTACTGATGTCACTAATAATGCCAATTTGTTAGCTTTCATTAGATATGAGTTTGAAAATCAAATACAAGAAGATGTATTGTTTTGTGATTCACTACCTTCACGAACGACAGCTAATGACATATTTAACAGTTTGAATAATTTTATAACCGAAAATGAAATAGAGTGGCCAAAATGTGTTGGAATTTGCACTGATGGTGCTCGTGCAATGTCAGGTACAAGAACTGGATTGATTGCTCTTATTCAAAATGTTGCGCCTCAGGTTGTTTGGAATCATTGCTGCATTCACAGAGAATCATTAGCAGCCAAAAATATGTCACCAGATTTGAAAAGAACATTAGACGAAGTAGTTAAAATTGTCAATTTCATTAAGGCTCGTCCACTTAATTCCAGAGTTTTTAAAATTTTGTGTGAGGAAATGGGTAGTCAACATACACATTTATTATTACATACAGATGTACGTTGGTTGTCCCGCGGGAAAGTACTCATTCGCCTTTTTGAGCTTCGAGATGAAATACGATTGTTTTTAATAGATGCGCATTTTGAACTGACCGAATGTTTCAATGATTTTATCTGGTTAGCTAAGGTGGCTTACTTGACTGATATTTTTACAAAATTGAACGAACTTAATTTGAGCCTGCAAGGTACTGTTGTAAATATATTTAAAGTTGAAGATAAAATAGAAGCAATGATTAAAAAAATCGACTTGTGGTCGAAACGCATCCAGAACGGTGTATATGAGTCTTTTCCAACTCTCAATGATTTCATAGAAAGCTCCAGTGAAAAATTGCTTAATCAAACGCGTCAATTATTTGTTGAACATTTAATTACTTTGAAAAGCAACTTCAGGAAGTATTTTTCTACTCCTGATCCTTGCAATAACTGGATCAGAGATCCATTTAATATGGAAATTACAAATGCTAAACATTTATCTGCACCTGAACAAGATATTCTCGTGGAATTATCATGTGATACAACTTATAAACTAAAATTTAACAAAACTGAATTGAGCAACTTTTGGTTACTTCTCAGGTCAGATTATCCTGCGCTTGCAAATAAAGCACTTCAACACTTGATTCCATTCTGCACAACATATTTATGCGAACAAGCTTTTTCGGTACTATTTTATATTAAGTCTAAATATAGAAACAAATTAAATGTAGAGCCGGATCTTAGATTAAAAGTTTCCAATATTAAGCCAGATATTGAGATTCTTGTTTCAAGAAAACAACTGCATACATCTCATTAAATATGTAAGTTATATTTAATGAGATAGATGCAGTTATTTTTTAAAATATTTCTTATTTAATATTTTCTGAAAAAAATTATAAAATATTTATATGAATTTAATGTAAGTACCCATTATAATTTGTGAGATTTGTTGCTATGACAATGTTTGTATTTTCTTTCTTCAATATTATAATTTCTAATAAAATGTGTTCTACAATATGCAAAAAAATCGTTATTCACCAATCACTGTTAGAAATATTCATCATATATCCTTGTCCTTATGAGATCGTAAGCCAGAAATTAATTAATAAAATGACGAAAAGTACCTAAAGTTGTGATGGGGGTCCGTCAAAAAAAATTTTTTCAAGTGGGGGTCCGTGGAGTACATAAGTTTAAGAACCTATGATCTACAATATTAAACACCGAACGCACCCAACCAACTACAACTGCCTGCTAACCTCAAAAGCACATTCACTACCAGTTATGCCAACCTCACAAACAAAAATTTCCCTTTCAGCTAAGAAATACTTGACTATAAGCGACCATTCCGCGAACTTTTTGACCCTACCTCGTATAGCAGTTTTATACAATTTTTAATCATGTGAAAAACTATCAACCATATATCTTTATTTTTACGGTCAGTTTAGAGGAAAAAAAAGTAATGACCCTCTTCCGAATGAGTTACATTTCTCAAAAGTTGATAGAGAACAACACATTTTGAATAATGTCCATGTACCAAATTTCATTTGCGTAATCTTGTCTACATACACACACACATATACATACACACAGACATTTTTCTCAACCTTAGTGAAAATGACTCAGGAACCTTCAAAACGTATAAAAACATCAAAATCTGAACATCGAAAATTTTCGTGATCGCAATATTATCTCTGTCGAGATTGTAAAAATTGAAGATGGGTATTCATGCAGTTTGAGGGAGTGAGTGTGATGACAGATTTATATTTTCTACATTTAAAATTTAAAATTAATAAACGATAAATTACTGACTAAAATTATTAATGTTAAGATGTAATAAAGTGAAAAATTTGGAATGTCCCCTGAAAATATTTGATTTTCTATGTGAGGCAAAATAAGTTTGAGAACCATTGATAAATATAAATGTTATGAAATTCAATAAATTAGGAAAATGAGGAAACTGAAACTGTAATTTGTTTTAAAGGATTCTATTATTAAAGTTAATTAAACAATAATTATTACATTTTTTTCAGGTGACTCCTATGGTTTCTCCATTTCCTTCATCAGTAACGACTCAAAATATTTTCGATACCTCTGTAAGTTCAATGTTACATTAATTTAAAAACTAATTAATAAATTCCTAAGAACTAATTTAAATATCTTTACCCTTGAATTTTATTTTTCTACTACCTAGTTAAATAACATTTATTTACATGCAAATATAAATTAAAAATACAATAAAATAAGAATATTATTTCAAATAATAAATAAACATAAAAAAAATAAATAAATCTTAGATTAATTAAAAATAAACAATAACACATGTATTTTTTAGTTCTTAATAAATTTTTAATAATTAGATAAAAGACTATTATTAACCGAAATAAACATACAGTATCTTCCAATTAATGTTTCATTGATACGAATCAAACTCAACTTAATATATGCCTATATCATATATTGAATTAATTAATAAATAAAAAAACAATTATAAACGAGTGAAAAATAATTAAAATAACACAATTATATCTAAGTCATCACAATAGATATTAATTTGGTTTAAAAATATAATATACATTTTATTTATATAACACAAAGAGATTAATAAAATTTAATTGGTACTGATAAAATATAAGCCTCCAAAATATAATTGGACGAATGAGAAACGAATTATGAATCATTTGTAATATCATGAAAAAGAAAGATAAAAATAAATAAATAAATAATAAGCAAATCGGTAATTTTTTATTAAGTTGACCAATATATTAATTTTGATCAATTTTAACTGAATATTTAAACATAATAAATATATGTATATTTTAAAGCATATATGTATATTACAAGTATGTTTAAATTTATATTTTATATTATTATATTATAACGTTTTTCTCAACTTCACTTGGCGCCTGTCTGTCTGTTCGCTATTTTGACAAATTGAAATCGATTTTTCATTAACTTAATATGGAGATAGACTTTTGAAAATTTTTATAGATATTTCAATCGATCCCTAGAAGGTATAGAAGAAATATAATTTAATTATAATTAATTAATTGTAATATAATTAGCGATTAATTACTTTTATTAATTAACTCCTTTTGTATTGCCCCGATTAATTTTTTTCAACGGATTCTGAAGCATAAATATTGATTTCGGGATAGATTTTCATTTTGAATGTAATTAAGATTGTTTTATAGCATTAAAATTAATGATAAATTCTTATTAATCAGCACTAGCGTCGATGAAGTAGGGAGAGTTTTCCCCTCAAATGGCATAGATTATATGTCCCCGAGAGAAAATTAAACAAAAAAATAAAATAAAACCTTAAACCTAAAAAATTATGGTAAATTATTATATAAGTAAATTGTGAGGTAGCTATAAAAACAAAGGACTGTAAAACCCATAAATTAATATGAAAATAGTGAATTTATTATGACAAATTTGTTATCAAAATGCATCCAATCTTTCAATAATAATTTTTTAGTTAAAGGAAACAGTAGTCAATAGTAAATAATTATTTAAACAATAAAATATTTCTCTCTATTTAGAAAAGAATAATATTTATTAAATAGGACATATATTCTATGTTTTTTTAGAATATTATTAAATCTAAGCTTTATAATTTTAAATTATTGTTTTACTTATATGGTTAGAAAAAGTACGATTTATCATAAAGTATTCAGAAAAAGGCGTGCCTATTGCATCCCACAACTTTTGATGATACAATCATAAAAACAAACCAACTTCTAAACAATTATTTGTCAAGAGACTTTATTTATAAATATTTTAAAAAAACAATAACTATATAGATGTGTGTATAAAATAAATTTAATATTTAAAAAAAATTAAAATAAATAATAAAAAGATATGTATATAAATTTAATTATGTAAAAATCAATTATTAATTACTACAAAAGTAATTTCTCCAAAATTCAAATGAATGAGTACTTATTAAAATCTAAATATATATTTCAGGGCCTCGACGTAGTATAATTTATAGGTTGATTTTATCCTCCTACGCGTCTGTCGCTCTCGCAATAAATATCTCTGTCTTCAATGACCTTACTTTTTTTTAATTACTAATTGAAAATATCTTTTATTGAATCTTTTTATCAAATTTTTTTTTCTCTTTAAAATTTTCAATTAATCAAAATATATTTATTATTTATTTTGTATATAATTGATAGACTATAACTCAGAAAAATAAAAAAAAAATTATTTTATTCATATACATAAATTAATTATTTTTTTAATTTAGTGAGAAATTAGAATATAAATGAGTAAATTCAAAAAATAAAAATTTTTCAAAAATGCTTAGTTAGCAATATTTTATTTTACTACTAAAATAAAATAGCATATTTTACCTAAAAAAGACAAAGAGAAGGATTTAAATAAGTACAAAATAGAAAAAAAAATAAATAGTAGTATTTCAGGTTTGGTAAATCCGTTATTTTAGATGGGTGACGAAAATCTTAAAACGAGGTCATTTTTCATCATGATTGAAGGTGAAAAATTATGTGTAGGTGGATTATACTTGTTTAATATTAAAACCCATAATTAAATAATTATAGTGTTTTGATAAATAAAGTTGCTTATTAAATATGTCCCATGAATAGTTAATAATTTATATTTTTTTCATAAGATAATAAATCGTACATTACTTATAATTATATCAATCATATTAATAATAAAGTTAAATTAGAAAAGAATTTATAAAATTAGAGTATTATGCATAAATTAAATAATAATATATTATTTAATGGATTACGAGTCATCGAATAGCCTTTTCTTTTTCTACCAATGTTTCGGTCACGAATCAGTACCCTGTTCAGAATTTCGGTTTTGTAATTTTTTTTCTGGATATTCACTAACTCCTAAATCTTGGTAAATTTTCTAATAATTCAATATCATTAATAAATTCATATAGTTTATTAACAAAAGATAATATAAGTAGTTAATCCTGGTCCGCCGAACATGAGTTCGAGGGATCGAATCTCGCCAAATTCTTTTAGATTTTAGAAGAAATAAATAATTTCACAATAATTCTGAAAAAGTTGGTTAAAATGTTGATTTAATTTAAAAACCAATATATATAATAATAATAATAATAATAATAAAATATAAGTACTAGATATTTATTTTTTTAATTTGCCTAAAATTCAAATTAAATACAGGTAAAGAATATGTTCCATCACTTACGATGTAAAATAAAAATAAATTAATATAAGTTCTCGAAATAATATTATAACAATAGTTTTTATATTTAACAAGAACAATTTTACAATATAATTTAGAGGCAAGAGATTGAATGTGCTCACACAATGTGCAATAATTTAATTAATAAAAAATTTATTCTATTCTAAAGGATTGCTATTATTAACTAAAAATGGTCAATTGATTTAAAATAAAATCTATTTCAAATAATAAAATATTATAATGTATGTAGGTATATATAAAATAAAATAAAATGAAATATAAGGGAAAAGATATAAACGTTGTTTTAAATTAAAAATATAAAATATATTTACTCTGTTCACAAATAAAAATTGTAAACCTTAGAATATGTGAATTGAAATTAAAAATGATGTTATTATATGTGAAGAATGATGGATTTTATTTGAAATCAAAACGTTGTGAACTTAAAGTGTCTGTTGGTTGTCGGTTGATGGGGCCATGGAGGTGCCAAGTCCTGCCGTTAGATGCAGGTGCTCGTGGTGGTAGTCGTCGTTTCTACGCGTGGGAAGTTGTCCAACCGGAGCTGATTTCCAACATTTGCATGGGCGTCGTAGCTCGACTACGCCTCCGCTTTCCGTTCACCAACCATTGGGCAAAAGTTCACTCGGCAAACTTTCATTCATAAAAGGCCGGTAATTTCTAGTTGATTAATTGGCGCATAAATTTAACGACCTTTGGGCAGCGGTTGGTTTTCCATTACGTGGTAAAGTAGATTCAACAAGTGACACAAAAAAAAAAAGTTGTAGGGCTGGTTTTAAACTTTTCTAATTCATGAATGGGAAATAGACTTAGTATTTTATCCAATAACATATTTTAATAAAATAATATATATATATATATATATTTAAAGGAACAAGAATAAATTGTACATTTATGCAGAGTGAGAGTCAATTTTCAAAATATGTCTCTTTTAATTATACTTATCGGATTTATTATATGGAGTTGTATAATAAATTAATGTCAAAAATACAACGAATTATTTTGTTTGATGATGTGATAAGAGCTGAATTTTCAAGCTTCATTAAAACTACCAAAACTTAAAAAAAAATAATATTTATATATCATCTGTCAAACCCAATTATAACGAATAAGAAGCTTTTAAGATTAGTATCTTAAAAAGAGCCAAGCAAAAGCAGAAATATTTTTCTCTTTAAATTAAATAAATAAGTAAAATGCATAAGAAATAAAAAAAAAATTGACCAATGTATTTATCTATTTAATCCTGTTGCACTACTGAAAGTTAATGGTCGCAGAAACCAAATTCCTCCAACTGTCCCTAAACTAGCTAATTGAAAAATTGAATTATTACAAAATGAATTTCTAACGAAAATTAAAAAAAAAAATTTAAAGAATTTATTTTGTTTTGATATTCATGAGAAATATCTTATTACAAGAGCAATTTAAGTAAACTTTGGAAGAATTTTAAATGTATACTAGTTATAAAATCCAATCCAATAAAAATTTAATTAGAAATGTCCTTAAAATCAAGATTATAGTGCATCAGCGATTTTCTTAACCTGTGGGACGCGAAAATATCTAAGAGAAAAAATTATTAAAAAAAAAAATAATTAGTTAGGAAAGAAGCACACACATTTTGTTAATTTTATTAAAGTTTTTATATTCTTTTTAATATTATTTTATTATTTATTTTATTAATAATAACCTAATTTTTCGTCCAATATAGTTTTTAATTTTCTGGATTCTTCAATCTTTCTTTGGAAATTATATTATTTTATTCAATTATATACGAGTATATATATCTATATCTATATATATATATAGATATATATATATATAGAAATAGATGTACTTCTGATATTTAATATTGATATGTATATTAATTCAGTTATTAATATTATTTTTTATTTATTATTTATAACATATAATTTTTTATTAATTTAATATTATTTACTTTTACCACTATAATATTTTAATTAATTTTATATGACAATATGTTTATTCACTTTCACTTTAAATGTATAAACTTAATTGAAATGTGGAATCTGGACATATTCCATTTTAATAGAATTTATTTTTGCTATTATATCTTATATTCATCCTATATAATATAGTATATTATATTTATTATGTAAATGTAAAGAAAAAATAATCTTTTATTTTAGGATGATTTGAACTTTTATTACTATTATTATTTACTTTATCAATCAATCAAATTTTATATATATTATGCTGAAAAATAAATATGTAAATTTTTTTCTAAATAAACAATAAATGTGACTTTTGTATTTAATTTCAATATATATTATTGTTGTGAGAGGGGTGATGAAAATTATGAATTATGGAAAGGGTTAGTATATATTTAAAAAAATCAAAAAGTTATAATTTACAATAGAAAATTTTTAATATATGTATTTCTCTTTTTCTTTTCTCTAAATTTTAAATTATAACTCGTAAATTCATTGAAGAAAATAAATTACATTCATGAATTAAAATAGTAAAATATATTTCCAACAAATTCATTCAAGATTTAAAATGCTAACATTAAATTTATTATTTTATTATTAAAATAAATCTGTTCTTCTTTAAATATATTTTATGTAATGAAGTTATAATATATTGAAGTTAATATAATTTAATTTTTATATATATGATTAATTTAATGTTACTGAGAAATATCCCAGACGGGAACAATGAGATATTCAATATAATATAATTTATTTTTTTATTTTTCACCGTATAAATAACAAGAATAAGAAAAGATTATGTTGGACGACAACGCCTTGACTAAAAGACAACTAATAATAAATAAGTTGGAGCTCTCAACGTCAGTAAACAGCTGGCGCCGGGGTTCATGGCCATTAAAAAGGGGTTTCGTGGAAACTCTTAATAAGAGACAAGTTAAATGAACCATGACTGATCTACCTTTAAAGAAAGGAGTCAACTTAAGAGAATTTATTAATAGATTTATTAGGGAAAAAAATTTTTTGCCTAGGATCAAGATATAATTGACAAAGTTGCTGAACTCTAGATAATTTCAGAATTGTGATTCATCCACATCAGCGCCATCAGATGAAATAAATCAATGAAACTAAAATTTGTTATTCTTTTAATTAAAAAAAGCACAACACTACTTTCATTTACGATTTTTTTTGTTTACTGAGTTTAGTTTTATTTTGAAGATGGAAATTATCAATAACTTAATAGTTTATATAGATTTTCTTTTTTTTCTCTTTTTCTTTAATAATAATAATAAAAATAAATATTATTTTACCGATATATTATGTAAAGATAATAATAATTTTATTATATATTAATTATTTTAATTATTATTAATATTATTATCTTTTTCATTAATATTTCTATTTTGAGAATAGGATTTTTCGTAGAATTTATGGGTCAAAGAAAGATGGGGGAGAATGGCGGAGACTGCATAACGAGGAATTGCATGGCCTCTATGCATCTCCAGATATAGTTATAAAATCGAGAAGACTGCGATGGGCAGGGCAAGTGGCTAGAATGAGAGAGGAAAGAATGAAAAAAAAATATATATTGGTGGGGAGACGTGAACAATGTAGGAAGAGACTTGGGAGAGTTAGGAGAGGGTAGGAGTTGGATGGTTGTGGCTTAGGATAGGGACACTTGGAGAAATGTGGTTGCTGCGGCCAAGAACTTTCGAGTTTCGTAGAGACACAGAGATAGATAGATTAATATTCCTATACTTTATATTAAATATATATTTTATATATAAAGAATTTGTTGAATTAAAAAAAACATGATTTCTACATATAAATATTTAAGTATATATAATCATTATGCAAAAAACAAAAATTTCCAATAGGTTCTTAATCTAAATTGTATTAAGGTAGTTGAGGCTTAAACAGGTCTTTTCAAGCAGTCTATCTGTTTAAATGAATAAAATCTCAACATTTCATGGTTCAAATATAACATATTATGTAAAAGAATTAATAAATAAACTTTAATTAGCAAACAACATAATTTTTATTATTATTCTTATTACTATGAATAATCGATTAAATCATAAAAATAGAAAGATTAAATATGATATATTGAAATGAGAAAATTTTCCATCTATTTAATTTTTTTTTCTCTTAATTTAGCATCACTTAAATATTTTATGCTATGTATAATTATTTTTATAAATAATTTTATTCTACTGCATGCACAATTATACGAGTAATACGTTGCACACTTGCCAAAGTACTACTAAGAAGAACCGAAAAAAAAACAAATTATAAATAAAAATTCCAGAAAATTCTTATTTGATTTTTTAAAATAATTAATTCCGTAATAAAATACGAGTATTCATAACAAATGAGTGAATTATTTTTATAGACCTATTCTTTAAATTTTCTTTTGAGGTGTTCTTCATGATTAATAGATTCGTTGTTCTATGTGATTAATATGAAAACTTCATTCTCTATTCGAAACTTGAACAAATATATCAAACAAATAATAGAACATAACAATATCGGTATAATTATTCCCAATTGGTTCATTTGCATAACAAAGAACGATTTGTTTTTCATCTTTAATTGATCTTTGTTCTTTTTTTATAATTAAACGATTTTATAAACAAGATTATCTCAAGCCAATACTTGGTATTGTTATATCGAATGACGAGACCTAATCTATAGTTCAATTAAACAGGTTTCATTTTCAATTTAATCTTAATACAAATTGCGATAACAAAATGTATATATATATATATGTTAAATAATTTATTTTACATTTTTCTCAATGAAAATATAAAAAAAAAATTCGGGCTCTCTTTTGTTATATGAAATTAATAACAGGGAGAGAGAGAGAGAGCAGTTTTTGTTTATTTTATTTGTACGAGGGCAATTTACAAAGTAGGTTACACTTTGGAATTAAGACAGAACTAGTACAGGAAAATATTTTTTATTATATACATTTCAAAGAGCAACTAAAATACTATTTATCTACATAATCGCCAAAAAAGTTGAAACATTTATCGTAGCGATAAACGAGCTTCGAAATTCTTTCCTCATAGAAATCCGCCGCCTGAGTGTGGTACCCACCTGGCACAAAATTTATGGTAGCCTAACTTTTGAGAAACAATTTCGTTCAATAAAGTGCGTGAAATTTGCGGAAAACCAAAGGAATGGTGGAACGTTATGGTGAATGGACGGTTTCCTCTAATTTTTTCATTGAACTTTTCCACCAGTTCATTTTTTTTTCACCGTCGTTTCACCATAACCGAACTTTCCTTCAGTTTTCCACAAATTTCACGCATGGCGTTAACATTTTTCCTTCACAGTTCATATATTATATATATTTTTTTTTAATAATAAGTTGTAGAAATATAAAATATTTATGACAAAAAGTGAAAGAAAATTTAAATAAAATTTACTTTGTTCGTCACAATTTTATTTCAATTTTTTTTAAAAAAATGCCTAAATAATTTTATATAGTTTATATAGTTAATTAAGTTCAGCGATTTATTAGTATATTTATGTTTTTTAATTATTGATAAATTTGCATTGAAAAATATGACTTTAATAATATCAAATATTAAAATAATAATCATATAATAATATATTTAATGGTTTTTAAATTGTCTAACAAAAATATATTTATTGTAGTGTTTTATTTTGTATCTCTTTAAATCCTGTTCGATTGCATATTATTATACCAAGTTGGTTTATATAACAGTAAAATTTAAATAAATAACTATTTTATTGGATTTCATCGAGACCAACTTCTGAATTTCCCAGAATCGAATGATTTTCTCCGCTAGAAATATATTTGAATGAGTCAGAGAGCAAATGGTCCAGTAAGCCTGCCAAGGGACACCGCCACCTCTCCTTGATCACAACGAACCCAAGGTAACCTATCCAAAAATAAACACACCATCCAAATCTAAGAAAATTATTCTCATTTAAATATTTCTGCTTATGATGTGAAGTAAGTTGTTAAAATTCCATGAATGGATTGAACAAAAACAAAATAATGTGATCTCTAATTAATAAATATTTCTTCAGACTGAATTATTGAAGATAAAAGAAGAACAAGTGGCCTAATTGGATCGCATCATTGTCATCTTAAAAGTTGATTTGTTACAATGTCTATATATAAAATGTAAATAAATTCTTCAAATAGTCTTTAACTAATTTGTTTCTATATATATATATATATAAAATTCAGGTATCATTAAATGTCAAATTAAGTGGTCATTTGTTTTATAAATTAATTTATGGTTGAATAAAACATATTTTTGGGTCGAAATGATTATTAGAATAAATATATTTAAAGAAAGATGGAGAGGGAGAGAGAGATAGGGGGAAATGACCAGGTGTGTCTTAAAATAAATCTAAAACCATAATACAATTCAATCATCGCGTTTTATTGTTTATTATTAAACGATTCAACGTGCAATGCCCGATGATAAATCATAAATTAGGATGAAAAGTAAACCAAACGACCATTACCAATACCGAAGTTGTTTTTTATACTGATATAATAACTGTTTTAAAACTATAATTTCTATAATGAAAAATGCAATGAATAAGGGGAAGAGGGGAGGTGGCGAGGGGCACCGGCAACCAGGTATCCATAAGGCAAGACGCATTCCTCGGGTCGCTGACTCGCTGGGCGTGGATCAACCGCGTGGAGCAGATCAGGCCAACCGGCGAATCTCTCACCTTCTTAAGTGTGCGCTCGCTTTTGTCCACTGACAAAAGGTTTTATTTATTTTTTTTAATCAAAGGTCACTGTTGTTTATCTCGTTTCTAGCATGTTTTAAATTTTTTTAATAAATTTTAGGTTATGTTGAGGTTAATTTTTGTATTTTTTTATTTATTTATCTTAATATATTGTAAGTAATAAATATATTGTACATTGTATTATTATTATCCGAGTTTTTTCACACTTACTCAGCACAAGTGCTGGTAAACTTTGGCCTACCCCAGTCGTTCTTTTTCTTTTTTGTAGGATTAGGTTCAGATGCTGTGAAGAGGGAATTCACCCTAACCCACAGTTATTCTCCTTTTTTTTTTGTTTGTCTCTTCATTAAATTACATCGCTAGGAATCTTCTAACTATATAACAAGTCTGTAAAACTACAGCCTTTTGGACGAGAGGTGTTATTTCATCTGATATTCCTATGTTCTTTTTCAGGTTGTTGCTGGCTAGTCCCCAGTGGCGTACCTAGGGGGTGGCGGTGGGTGCGGTCCGCACCGGGCGGCACTTATCTCTTGGGGCGGCATTTTTTATATTTAGTTATAGTAATAACTTATTTAACTTATTTATTTCATATTTATTTTTTTTCTTTCTCAAATAATAAATGATTATTATGATTATTATAAGATTACTATTTAATTTATATAAATAATGATTAACTATATGATTTCGAATATTATTCCTCGGTGTATGTAATTGCATTTTAGTGTAAATTTTGAATTCTAATTCCAAGAACAGGATAATAATTTTATTTTATTGTATTCATTAAAATTCGTTGAATTCGTAAACGCATCTTTACGATTTTGTTCGGCAATTTTTCCTAACTAAAATTTTTTGATACCAGTTTATAAATGTCATTTCTTTTGAAAAGTTTATATGATTACTTTGAAGTGATATACCAATATTTTTTTTAAATCATCGATTTTTCTTTTGAAAAGCAGTGCCGGCGGAAGGCGGTCTGC
The DNA here is from genome assembly GCA_963082975.1 of Labia minor. Lineage (NCBI taxonomy): Eukaryota > Metazoa > Arthropoda > Insecta > Dermaptera > Spongiphoridae > Labia > Labia minor. Next base: position 24,873,818 of record OY720347.1, on the reverse strand, counting down.
TAGGTTTAAAATTTACTCTGTGTATTAATTAATATTGATTAAATAACTTAATAATTTATTTATGTGTATTAATTTATAAAAACCACTATTTGATTGACTTATAATAGAAAGGGCGGCAAACTGGAGATCGCCCCGCGCGGCAAAAGTTCTAGGTACGCCACTGCTAGTCCCTCATTATTATTATTATTGTTTGACTAATTTAAGGTCGATGGATCGAAATAAATTATAAATCCAAATAATAGATGAAGAATAACTAAAATTGGCTTTAATAGGATGATCAATAGAATGACAAAAATTGGATTATATTTTTAATGAATTTAAGGATAATTTGAATTCATTAAATTCAAGTGATTATCCTCATGAAAGAGTTTATTTCCAAAAATACAAGAGAAATAATTTGTATACAATATAAGTTTAAATTATAAAATTTTTATAATTATAAGAAGATATTAACTATGTAATTAGTGAATTTATTATTAATAATTAATTAAGTTGTAAAAATAGAATGGAAGAAATATTTAAAATGTGTTTTGGAATGAAATCTTCTATAAATCGAAGAAATTAAATATTTCATTTTTTTTTATATTGCAATTTATTAATATAAATAGTTTGCGAAATTCATTTAATTTATAGATTATAATATAATATAAATAAAAATTCCATTATGATATCTCTGAATTTTATTTATTTAAATATTTATTTTTTTATATATATTTAAACAATTCTAAAAATAATTAATTATGGATATTTTAATATAGATAAAAAAGTTGTCAAGTAAATAATTTAATAAAGGAAAAAAAAAGAAAAAATATATACATACTTGTTCGTATAATTAAAGAAAAAAAAGAAAAAAAAAATTATTATCCATTTATAGGTACTACAACATATATACTTTGTATGGATTTGATAAATATTTATGATATTGTTGATTGTTAATTAAACATATTTTGTTTTTATTGGCAATTTCTTCAAATGATTAAATTATACCTCAGGTTCATTCATACCTATTTGAAGGTTTTTAAACAATTGTTTTATTAACTATTGAGATGTTTATGTCTTAAGGATCTCCTTAAATGCAAAGAAAGATGTTTTGAAAGTTAAGTAACCAATCATTCTATGGAAATTGGAATGAGAAATTATCAAGATTCTCCCCTCATAATAATAATAATAAGTAATGAATTAAAAATATTTCTTGGTTAAAAAAAATTAAATAAATTGTAAAATTGTGTTAATATAATTAAACACACATTAAAAATCAAATAATAATAATAACTGCGATGACCATGTTATTTTTTATCTAATTATATATTCTATCAAACATAGATTGGAATAAAGTATCCCTTCTTTATATTTCTATATATATATTGTTACATTTTTTTGACAATTCAAAACATGTATACGAGGGCTGTATGATAAGTACCTGTGTTAGGCAAGAAAACGCATTATTTTTTTACTTTTTTTTATTTATTTCACAATATAGTCTCCTTTCTGCTCGATACATTTAGTCCAGCGATATTCTAACTTTTTCAAGCCATCCAAAAAATATTATTTGCCGAACTCCGCAAAATAGGCCTCTGTTGCGGCAATGACTTACTTCCTTGTTCGCTTTCTGCCGAGCCATTTTTTTCATGTTTGGAAATAGAAAGAAATCGCATGGGGCCAAATCTGTAGAATAGGGTGGATGAGGGTGCAATTCTTAGTGTAATTCGACCAGTTTTACTGTGGCGATTGCGGATGACTGAGCTGATGCGTTGTCATGGTGGAAGAACACTTTTTTCTTTGCCAATTGGGGCCGTTTTTTCATCAATTCAGCATCGAATCGGTCCAATAAAACAGCATAGTACTGCCCCGTGATTGTCCTTCCCTTCTCCAAATAATTATCAAATATACATTTATTACAATTTATTCGTATTTGTAATAATAGTATTTTATTTTTTATTGATTGTCCCTTATTATTTTTACCCCGATCCATAATAATTTCTAAATATCCTATTCATAATACAGAAATAACTATATTTTATGCTTCAGTCAAAATTAGTTAATTTAATACTAAATTAAAAAGATATCAATTTATATTAATTTTGTATAAAACGATTTTAGAGAGTTAATATTTATTATTAATTATAATCATGAAAGATTGAAAGAAATTATTCATTTAATCACACACGAAACAGGTTTTTTTTAAAATAATATTTCAAATTAAGTATTCATTTATAAATAAAGTTGAAGCTGTCTACATTATGATAAATATTAAAATTAATGATATTTGATGCATCCAATGATTTTTGATTATAAATTACAATATGTGACTAAAGATTAAATATATCTTCTTTGTTAAGTACATTAAATTAATAAAAAAAATTTAAATAGATCTAGAAATGTTAAAAAAAAATAAATTTATTATAAATTCAATAATATTTTTTTTTTAATTTTTTATTATGCTCATTCTGTATCTTTTGCCGTTCGAAAAATCAAGTGGTCGATTGATGTCTCCAGAATTACATCCGAAATAACTTACCCCCACCCCCTGTTGAATCATGTCGTCGCCACCGATGTCCCGTGACGTCAGCATCTGTGATATAAGGTCGATGGCGATCGCGCGCGCTTCCAAACGCGTGATCTTTCCGTATTACGACCCGAAATTCGAAAACGACCGAAACTACATATTGTCAACCACCATGCCTAGCAAAGGATACAAACGATTCTTCAAACTTCATAAAAAGGTTAGAATCATCTCGGATGCTTAAATTTTTTTTTAATAATTAGAGATAGCAGGTGATTCCTATTTGCTGTGGATTTCTTTTGTATTTATTATTATAGTTTTTTATATTTGTGAAGGGATGAAGGTATATCGAAAGGGAGTTATTTAAAATAAATTTTTAATTTTGTAAATATATAAATAATAAATATAATGATATAGATCAGGGCTTCTTAAACTGTGGGTCGCGACCCCCAGGGGGGTCGCGAGACTACTGAAAGGGGGTCGCAAAGATCTGATACTTTTGAATCATTATAAATAAAATTTTAAAATTATTAAATTATATATATGTGAAATGAATGGGTATGTATTCTTTAATCCTTACTTTATTTACATTGTAAAATAGTGCGATATTACATCTACATCTACGGTTAATATATATTTCATTATATGGAGGAGGGGGTCGTGTAAAATTTCCTAAGCTTGAAGGGGGTCGCTATATAAAAAAGTTTAAGAAGCCCTGATATAGATAATAAATAATCTAACTAAAAAAATATTTAAAAAATTACAAATAATTTTTTATTTATTTTAATTTAAAGTTAGAAATATAATCATTAATAAAGTATGTAAATAATATTATAATTTTTTTTCTAATATATAAAAATAAAAATAACTATTTTTTAAAAATTTCTATTTGAAACAAATGAAGATCGTCTATAATTCATTCAATGGCAATGAAATGATTTTTTTAATGTTTACTTAAAGTCACGTGAGGATTTGTGAATTGACTTTCCTTGTCAAAGTAAACATGAATGTGATAGTCCTACAGAAAGTTGATCATTGACTACGTCAATCGTTGATTAAGTCTCCAAAGTAAAGCGAAAATTAATCAAACGTCGTGAAGTATCAAGTGAATCACGAAAACCAAATTAACTGTCTCTTAAGTTTACCAGAAATAATCATCAAATGCTGATTTTCTCAAGAATTCTTAATTAATTTTCTATTTTTATTAACGAACAACTATGTGAAGATGTGGTTGCAATTAAAAATAGACTGCCACGGCCAAGTCATGAAAATTTCCACAAATTGAAACGTTCTGATGCCAAAATCGTTTGTTTACTTTTAACCGTTCCGGAAATTTGGATGATAAATTAAAATTAATCCTATAATTATGTAAATGTAACATTTAAATATTTATTAAAATAGTTATTTATCTTTTATTATTTTATTTTTTTTTTTCTATTTTTAAAAATAATTAATTCTAAATTATAATTTTTAATTAAAAAATAATATTTATTAACATATTTATATTAAAATAATGAAGAAAAAATTTAAATAGATAAAAAGTGTAAATTCAATTTTTTTATTTACTTTAAATTAAATAAAAAACAAAATTTTTATATATTAAGGGGAATTGATTTCACATCAGTACGCCTTAATCTAGGCAACTATATTTACAAACCTGATATCCAGGAAATCTTATCATGTACATTTGAGATATTTAATACAAGATTTTCTCTTATTTTATTTTATTAAACTATATATAATTTTGTTTATTAAGATCATTTTACTTTGAATTATATATATTTAAAATTTTTAAATATTAATAACTAAATAGTAAATGAATAAAGAATATAATAAATATTATCTAAATTTTTAAAGGATAGATAAATTATACTTAAAAGTAATATTTATTTAAAAAAAATTATAGTAATAATAATATATTTTAAAAATTATAACATTATTTGTATTTATATTAAATCAATTAAAATAATTATATTAAACTATTAAATGGGCATATTATTTATTCATCATTTTAACATTCTTTAAATATAATATTCTTGATAATTTTAATTAATTAATTTACTTTAATAAGAAAGGCGCAGGGATAATTAAGAATTTAATAATTTTTAGAGTTGAATTCTATTTATAATATATATATAGATATTGTATATAGAATTGTAAGTATAATTATTGTTATTTGATCATTTTTTATTTTAGATTTTTTATAATGAAACTAATATTTCAATAAGGGAGAGAGATTCTATATATTTTTAAGATATATTTCAGGGTAATACTGATATACATTTTATGTCTTACAACCAGGGTTACTTCCCTCTATGTATCAGAGCCAATCGAAACGCAAGGGATGCTCCTCCCCTTTTTTCAAGACCAATCAACATCGAACTTTTCCTGACACAGACCGGGGCGTTGCAAATGCGGCTTATTCCAAAGAAAATTATTAAAAATTATGGTATATATATACATATTTAAATAAATACAATTAAAAATATATTTATTCAGAGAATATAAAATTACTGTTAATAAAAATTTAAACACAATTATATATTAACAGCAAAAGCTTTTCATTAAAGAAAAATTGTTCAGAATATTAGATAATAAATTACCAGAAGGGTGAAAGTTTATTGTGCTTATTTAGTAATTTAAATAAAATTGTTTTAGTAAATTCTAATTCACTTTCTTTATGAAAATTCTAATATTAAATATATTTATATATTATATTTAATATTATATAATTCAATAACATGACTAAAATGTCATTATAAAAATTAGTTGACCTCATTAAAAAACCTGATGTTTTGATTGACAACGAGAGCAATTGATGGGATGGGAAAGTTGGATGATGAGAAGATAAACAATGAGACAGACGGCATCCAGACATGAAAAAACATCGAATCAACGCCTCTATTTATAAATTGAAAAAAGTGCCTTATTTATTTAAAGAAATTATTATTATTTTTTCATATTTGAATGCTTTTAATATTATTGGTTTATGTTTATGTGAATAATATATAAGAATAATAATAATTATAATATTAAATAATATAATAACAATAATAATAATATGCAATATAAATTTATTTTTGAATTTAAAATAATAAATATATTTCAAAAACAAAATAAATAAAATTATTTTGATTTTAGAAGCGAATAAGAATAAAAATGTTAAATTTTTTTAAAATATTACTATTATAAATTAACAATATATTTATTTCTTTAATTCTAAAATTTATTCTATTTTTGAAGTTATACTTCTTTAGGCGCGTTATGGAAAATTGACGGGGAGTGAAATTTTAAGATGTGTGACACGAAAAATTAACAGTTTTTTTGTTTTTCCAGAAAAATAAATTTTTATTTGCCTGAAGTAGGATTCGAACCTACCATGTCTCTCTTCGACTACGTCATAGCGCTCAAAGCAAGCGAGCGCTCTACCCACTAGGCTATGACGAATCCCCAACATTATTATCTTATTTTAACCATATATGCCATCCCATGGATAGATTATTAACAATTTTTTAATTAAACACAAAATATGAAGAATCTTGTTGAATTCTTGATGTCATATCTAATCTAAGGTGTGTAGAAAATTATAATAATTCCAAGAGTATATATATATATATATATATATATATATATATATATATATATTTCAATCTAATACCAGACCAAATAAATAGATAGATAGATAGATGTCAACATTTCGTTTCATTTGTGTTGTTTCTAATGGACCGCTTGAACATTTCATTTCGAATTATATATGTGTGCTAATAAATTATATTCAGTAGTGATTTAAATTGAATATTTTGATTGATATTACTTACTATTTGTGAATATTAGTGAAAACAAAAAATGTGCTTATATACTTTTGAGGTTAACTATCCGTATGTATTATTTATTGATATAAATTAATTATTTAATATAATTAACACTAAATATTATTAAATTATTAATGTTAAATACTTATTATTATATATTATTATTAATAATATATTATTATATTATTTAAATTTATATTAAATGTATATATTAAATATATTTTATTATATAAATATATTAATTTTCAATTTTTTTTTAATGATGCCAAAGAAGTATAACTTCTCACGCGCGTACATAAGTACACGCACCGCTTTTTATTACTATAGAATAGTTATTTTCTAATTTTATATATTTCTCTTTTCAAAATTTGATATTAACATATTAAGTGAAAAGTTTATAAGTTGATATTTAAATCATTACGAATACAAAATAGCTTATATATATATATATATATATATATAATTAATTTGCATTACCATATTTTATTCCTAAGTTCCTACACACATACATATCAAAGCATAACTATAATAAATAAATTAGATTCTGCAAAAATTTAATTTCCTGTTCAATAAGAATGTGATTACTTAGATATTATTTTATAACATAGTTAAGGTCATAAAATTCAGAAGTTGGTTGCATGAATGGGAGAAACTTATTTATGCATGGTATATAAAATAAAGATGGTTGTGAGGAATTAGGAGAGGATAGAAATTGGATGTTGTTAATTTAGAAAAAGTAACTTTTGCTTCCGAATTCGGTAAAATTACACAAATATTCAAAAAAACATTACACCAGTTTATCAAATATATTAATTATATGAACATTTCTATTAATAATTATTTATTAAAAATTATCTATAGATTACAGGAAGTTGTTATATATAATTTTAAGGAACTATGTTTATCTATTATAAATTTATGAATGAATTATTAATAAAATTTAGTCAATTAAATCATCCAATACATAGAAAATCAAAGGGGGAAAAAAATGGAAATTTAAATAAATACCAATGATCTATATTTATTTTTAGACCTAAACAATTCAACTGATAGTGTTTTCCGAGGTGGGAGGAATTCCACGTCTAGTCACTTATTACTAGTACATTACAATGATCTCATTCGCACTTGGAATGAAACGGAAGTATATAATTAAAAACCCAGCTAGACAGGGAGACAACAGCATGCACTAGAATGTCTGCACCGCATCCTTCCTTCCTTCATCATTTTCTAGTTGAATTTGACATTTTTTTCCAGGAAAGTTTAAAAACTTGATGATCCATGTTTACATTGTACAAATATCCTAAAAGAGGACGCGAAAAATGCTGATTCTCAACAAATTATTACAACTAATCAAAAATTTGAATTTGCAATATTTTCAAATGTTCATTTTTTTAATTTATTATTATTATTATTATTATTAAATTTTTAATAAATATAGGTTGATAAACATATTGAAATATATTATTTTATTTGTATTAAATTAAAAATGGAAGGGACAAAATATTTTAAAATTTTTGAATTTTAAAATTTTTTTGTGAATTCATTCTTAATTTAATTCAAAATTTTGTAGGTATAAGTTAAATTTATAAAAAATATTAGTACTTTATTTTCGAAAAACTTTGCTTCATTGCTTCATTAAACATTCTATTAAATCTTATTTTAAATTTAAATTGTATAAATAAATTAAATGTTCACTAAAAAAGCTTACATTTTTCATTTTTGTCAAATTGCAAATAAATTTAAAAATAATTATATAAATAAGTATATTTTATTATTATTTTTTTCAATTGAAATGAAAAATTTTCAGGATGAAATTTAGCATTTTCAGTTTCAAAAAACTAAAAAAATCTAAAAATAATTACTTTATATTGTATATCATTGAAATATTTTATTTTTTATATTGTATAATAAATAATAATAAAATTTGAAATCGAGGTATATATAAAGGATATTATTTAACTGTCCTTAATGTATTTATTTATTTTTTTATAATAAATATTCCATATTCGTGTTTAATGATTCATTGTAATTTTGATGGATTTCTTACTTATTAACATATAAACAAATAAAAATTGAAAATTAAATAGTATTTTTTACACTCCTAATAGGCAATGTTTTCTAATCTATGAGTCAAGAAAAGTAGAATTGTGGTTATAACAAAAAAAATACCCAAAAGATTGGAGAGGCTCAGCTTTGGTCCATTTTTGAATCTATTCTTGGAATCAACGAGGTCGGATTAGAAGCAATATTAATAAAAAAAATACATTTTAAAATTATATTAAATAAATATAATAAGCCTTTTTTTAGTTTTTTTTACCTATGATACGATAAGATATATTAATTAGCTGGAGTGTCTCCACTCAACTATCTCGCAATTTGAATAGGAGTAAATAACATAATATATTATATTTAAATTAAATTTAATTAATTATAAATTATAAATAATAAATATTAAACCAGCGCGTGTTTGGCTCTTTGTTGATGGCACCACGTCACGTGTTGGCGCGTGAGATTTGCAGTGTTAAAAAATTAATTCTGGTAACTTCAGCCAATCAATCAAGCTGAAATTCTATATATAGCAGTTTTATACAATTATTTTAATCATGTGAAAAAATATCAAACATATATCTTTATTTTTACGGTTAGAGGGAAAAAAAATCAAAACGTTATAAGTAATGACCCTCTTCCGGTTGAGCTACATTTCTCAAAAGTTGATAGAAAACTACGAATTTTGAATAATGCTCATGTACCAAATTTCATCATTCTAGCTCAAACCGTTTTTGCGTAACTTGGTTACATACATACACACATACACACACACACAGAGAGACATTTTTCTCAACCTTAGTGAAAATAATTCAGGAACCTTCAAAACGTATAAAAACATCAAAATCTCAACATCGAAAATTTTCTTTTACGAGATAGTAAAAATATATGTAAATCTTATTTTTTGAAAATATTAGTAATAGTATGAATATATATATATAAGTTCTCAATAATATAAATTAATATTTTCCTTAAAAAAAAAATTAAAATAAATTAAAATAATTCAACCTTGAACTCAAAAGATTTATCATCGCGCTACTATTTGATTATCAGGTTGAAAATTAGATGACTAATTTCTCAAAATATTTGTCTGATAATAATGTATATATATAATCCCTCGTTAGATTTGCCATTTTGTTCAATTCATTAATCGTTATGTAATTCGCTACTGTTGTATTTACGAATGAGTCAGTGGGCTTCTCAGAAGAAAATGTTTCATGTTGTTCAACTCTTGTTCTAATTCCCATCATAGCATTCATTCTATGATGGAAAGAGAAACAAGGATAGATGAAAGTTTATAGTAAGCAAACGAAAGCATCCGACCAAGCAATGTTTGTGTTTCTATTTTCATAATCCAAGCTCGAAAATCAACTAACATTTTTGATTAAACTCTTCATCTTTATCAACATTGCCAAAGACTATTTAAGGACAATTTAGAAAGCAGCAAAAGGAAAACTATTAATTCGAATTAATGTCAAACACTTTTAATAAATAATTAAATAAATAAATAAATAATTTATATAACTATTCTTCTTCAATTAATTAAATAATTAGATGAATTTTTAAATCATAAGACTCGTTAGTATTTTATGTTAAATTTCTTCGATTCCCTTTATATACATACCTATTTTTTAATTTATATTAGGTATAGGTACTTATATATATTATATTATATGATTAATATATAAAAATCAAAAACTAAATAAAGCTTGTAAATAAAATTTACTAAATATTTTTTTACCGACCGACGATAGTAAGGGAGGTATTGTTTTCACACCAAATTTCACAAGTGGAGATTTTTACATATCTTCACGAATCATACTTTTTTCTGTTAACAAAATGCATTTTTAGCATGATGTCTGTCCGTCCGTCCGTCCTTATAGATATGTACAGCTTGAACGGCTCAACGGATTTGGTATATTTACTTAATGCATCAGTAGGATGAATTGATCAACTTTTGGTGCAAATCCGGAAACCGGAAGCGATCGACGATAGGAAGGGAAGGGTTATTTTCACACCAAATTTCACATGTGGAGATTTTTTACATATCACCACGAATCATGCACTTTGTATTGGTTTTATCCTCGAGAAAAATCATCTTTATTAGTTTTTCTTAATTTAAAATTATATGACGTATTCCAGCCAATCGTGACGTCACAGCCTTGCATATATATTATAAATAAAATAAAATTAAAAATATTTATGTTATGTCCATAACTATTTTTTATTGCATTAATAGATATATTAAAATTATTTGTAATTGTTTCTGTAGCTTGAAATTTTTTTACTTCAAATTGTCGGTTGGTCACAGGTCAACTTTTTTTTTTTTTTTTGTAAACAAAAAGAAAGGAAATTTTTTGATTTAAGTATGTTTGATATTTTTATTTGCTGGGATGAAATTTATATAAGAAATTACACATTAAGCTGTATATAAAAAAAATTAAATTAATATTATAAGAACATATATGTATAACATTTAAAATGTGTTGCAAAAAAGGTATGCAAAAAGAAATTAATAAAAAAATTTTGATTAATATTTTTAATTCAAATCTTTAAATCCTTTAAGAGTAAGTATATTATCTTCTCACACCGCGCCCAAAGTGATACATAGTATTTGCTTGGAAGTCTCAATGCACAAAAGCTTTTAATTCATTTTAATTAAATCCATATATTAAAGCAATTATATCTTTTTGTTTTCTTATTTAAAATCTAGTGAAAAGGCCACATCCATGTCCGGGTTCTGTGTATATAGTTAAACTCCTTTGTTGATCACTTTTGAGTAAGATATTTTTTTTTGTCGTCTTTTTTTTTAAATTGTTTATTTATCAGATTCATAATGATAACACTATCATTTATTTTATGAAAATTTCTGTATAGATGTCCTCAGAAAAATGAACATGGTTTAATAAACCAATGTTTAATTTATATCATCATTGAACATTGTTAGTTAAAAAAAAATATTTAATAAAATTAAATAAAATGGACTACCTTATAAATAGTATCAATAAATTAAAAAAAACAACACTCTTTGGTGATATTTACAATGAATCGAAAGTAACAAAATATGTCAAAAAATAAATAATTCTATAAAATATGTGTATAAAAAAATAACAATTCAATATCATCAACAAAAATTTACAGACTTATTTTAGTTACGAACCTAAACTTCAGAACTTACAATTTTCAAATTACCTATTCATTGCATTTAAATTATGAAATTTATTTATAGTATATGTATCGTTTCATCTAGATAGAAAATTCACATTTATCAAATCAATTATTTTAAAAAAAAGTTAATTATATCATCATTCATATAGCATAAGGGTTATAAAATTATCGATAATAAAAGATTGGTTCAGTTTCCATTCAAAGTTCTGATGTCTAAAAATAACAATCATTAAGTACTTTCCCATTGGTCTCAGTTCATTTGTTTAATGGCAAGCTGACCATCGAGAGAAGATAATCTCCGAAATAATCAGAATTCGTGCAGTCATTTATAGACAAATCACGACTTGGTTTCTCTTGATGGCCTTAAACTTTCTTTGATGAAGCCAAACGACAGTAGCCACTCTCTTATTTCTATGCTAATGAACGAGTCCTATCCTGAAACAATTATAGACATTCCTATTAATTCCATCTAATTAGAATAGAATATATATGTAGCTGTTCATTATTATTTGCTTTGTTTTGTTTTTTTTTGTTAAGAAAATAAATAGGTTTCTTCTAATACCTCACTTATTATTAAATGTATGTACTAATGATAAAAATACTAAAAAGAAAATAATAATTTTAATGATGATGGTTATAATAAGTAGATGTGTAAAATTATCTTAATAAATAAAAAGTAAAAGAAAAATAATACAAAAAAGTATCTTATAATAACTAAAATCCAATTCTTTAGAAAAATTCCAATCCATTCAATGGATTAATAATTTATTATTAAAAACTATATGTAAGTTATTAATAAAAGAAGTATCAATAGAGTTTTATATTTACACACATATATATACACTCAGGGCCGTTCCTAGGATATATGTCGCCCAGGTGTTAATATTAATAATTTTGCCGCCCCTTCCCCCAAAGTTGTTAAAAATAATAAAGATAAAGTAAATATATAAGTTAATTTGGTTTTGTTTTTATAACCATATTAAAAAAAAAATCGAAAGTATTTAAGATCCTGATTGCAAAAACATTTTCCCTTATTTTTTTTAGAACCATATTGAAAAAATTGAAAAAAAAATAATAAAACATATAAAATGAATAAGTAATTTTAAAGCGGCTCGTACCCCGCCCGGGTGCCCCCCACCCCCGGGTCGGAACGGCCCTGCATTCACATAACAATATACCAGTATGATGAACTCTATACATCATTTTATTTTCATCTTTTAATATTTTTAAATGTATTTGTTAATAAAATAAATAAACATTTTAAAGCTTTTAAGTATTTTTTTTTATTTATTTATTTAAATTCGTTCGTTTAGGTTTCTGTAAAAGTATTTCTTATTATAAGAAGTTATTTCCGGGTTATTTGACGTTTTATTATGAGATTTGATTCTCGCCGTTTCTGCGCTCTTTTGGCGTCATTTTCATGTGAGTTATTTTTACAATAGAAAACACGCTTTTTAGTTATTCTTGGTCTTAGTCTGTATATCCAAGTGTCAATATTGGCATTTTGGATTAGAGAGACTCAATTATATATTCTCCCATCAAAATAACTATCTTGAAAAGTCGAGAGTCAAATTTCAACAATAACTCGGAAATAACTATTCGTATAATATATATAATATATATATATACTTATTAATATTTTCTTTATTTTTATATGTTTTAAATATATAATCTGGAATTTCATTTCATTTTATATTACTTGAATATCTCTTCCATTAGTTTTGTTATTGTTTTGTTTGGTATGTAAATAATTCATATTAACAAGAATATCAAATTTTACATTAAATTCATTTTTGCAATGTGGGTATGTGTCAAAATATTTTTATATCGCTTTTTTATTAAAATTTTATTTAAAAATAGCTCTTATTATTATTATTTGGTTCAATTGTCTGGGATAAAATGAAAATTCCCAATAAGTAAAAATTAATCAATTAAATAATTTCCCTATATCCAAACCAAACAGAAAAAAACAAAAATTAGTGAATAATTAGTGAACTAGTCAATAAAAATTACTTAATGGCTGCACATTTCGACAATCATTTATATCCCATCTTTAATCCTTTTTATCTCAAAAACTAGAAGTTTGCCCAATAATTGCCTAAGGAAAAAGTTTCTTACAATTAATTAAAGAATCAACTAGCGAAGTTACATCAAAGTCCGAGAGGTGCCTGGTCCAATTAATATATACCGAAAAAAATATTTATTATTTTTATTAAGATTTATTTAGATATTCATTTACCGTTTATTTAAAATTTGATGTTCCGTATTTCTTTATTGTTCCTTCGTATCTTATATAATATTATTCTCTTTTGTCTATCTTAATTAAAATTTGTAGTTTGTTTAATTAAACTCACCTACTATCATTTTTTTTAGAAGATAAATCACTTGTTATTTAACTAAGAAATTGATTGATGTATTATTTTTTCAATTATTATTATTACAGTGATTAAATCTCACTTTTGGCCTTAGTGACCTTAGGGTACATTCTACATCCATACTAAGTTGGATAGAATAGAAAATAGCATTAACTTTAAGTAAACGAAAAGAAACCTGTTTAAGATTGGCTTTATTTAGAAATATTAAAATGTCATTCCTCTAAATATAGTTTCTCTTCTTTTAAAGCTTCTATTTAATTAAAAAAAACAATTATTTGTTACATATTAAATGTTATAGTTAACTAGTGTTATATATACAAATGAATAAAAAGGAATTGATAATTAGTTATAAAATATGATTTAATTTCACATATTAATTAAAATACCTATATTTTCCTTTATTTATTTTTATGAAAATATATCATTATAATAAATTAAATATAATTAAAATATAATTGGATTTCTATCTTTAATAAAATCTTATAGTAGATATCTATCTCTAAAAAAATCGCTATAGATTTATGTCCTTTAGAGAGGGTTAATATAAATACAATTATAACAATTTGAAATCTCTTTTAAAAAATTTATTTAAATTATTTTTGTGAAAATCACATAAATAAACTTCCATTTAATACCTATATTAAATAATAAATTTTAATATCGCAATTTCTATCATTAATCTGATCACAAATACACAGACCATTTCCTGAAGATTGGTTTTTAGATTAGTAAATTTTTAAAACCTTAAATTTCAAAACAATTTTCATTTATATATATATATATATATCTCCAAACATGTTTTGTAAATTCTCCAAAATCAAAATTTGTATATAAATATATATATATATAAATACTAGCCATATAAATTTAAAAAAAAGCGAAATGAGCAGATTTAAATCACTTCCTAAAAATGTTTCGCCTGTTGTTTATGCAACCATTTCACTACATCATAATACATTGTCAAAATTTCATCTTGATATATTTTATAAGTATGTTTTTAAAAACATATGTCCAAACATGTTTTGTAAATTCTCCAAAAACATCATTTTTCAATTTAATATATCTAGATTTATACATTTATTTCTAAATATATAATTACGAAATGAATAATTTATCAAAAAGTCATCTATTACAATTTTTTTTTTTTTAATTTATGTTTTGTCTCATAACCTTCACATTATATTTAAATATATAAATAGATAGAAAAACGTTTTTCAAGGTTTACAAAAATTTCGGTAGTATCTATAATAAATAATTGAGAGAAGGGCGTCATGTATTTATTAGCAACTAATAATTGAAAATAATTCATTGTGTGTGTTTTTATGTTAGTCATTACATTGAATAAATTGTTAATGACATATTCTGATTCTAAAATTTATGTATAGCTTCCGTTTCTGTATCGAATTGATAATAATCGTAAGGTGTGCATTATTGCTAAAGGGGATTGCAATCAACACTGAAAGAATCTGGAAAGAATGCAGGACGGCGCTGAAAGCTCGATGAGTCAGAAAATGGAAGGCTCCAGGCAAAGCGAAGTTAGCCGTCCCATCTTCTTCACTCCTGGCCATTGACATTTGTTCAAGGAAAACATTTTGCCTACAATCCTAACAATGTCGATGCTCTCTTAGATTTAAAATGTAAATTCATTTGAAGGCAGACAATACATGAATTAAAATGAAATATTTACATAAACTATTACAATTCTTTTCTTTAAAGTATTTGTTTTGTTTGTTTTTTTATAATATATCTTCTGAGAAATTTAAAGATATATTTTAACCTGTCAAAATTGAATAAAATCATAAAAAAAAAATTAACTATCATTCCTATATTTAGGTCTATATTGATATTATCACACTCTCTATGCAGTTAATAGTCTGCTTAAACTGTTTTATAAAAGAACACAAAATGATTTTTGATTTTTATGTTAAGAACTTATCATTATTGATCTTAAATTGCCTTAAACATATCTGATTTCAGGTATAAATAATATTTCAATTTATAACCTTCATCTCTAGAATTAATGGTTTTAGAAAAAAAAATCTGAATTTTTTACTTACTATATACTTTCTACCTACATACTCTTTATACCAAATAAGTAGACTATAAACAAACATAATCGATAAATTTTAAAAAATATAAATTCTTTTAATGTTATATAACTTCAATGACTGGATTCTTAAGTATCAGATAATCTAAAGTTGTTTAAACTAAATAACATATACAGCTAAATTTGAAAGATAAATGTCAACATTAAACATTAAAAGTTAACTTTGTATATTTTTTGCTTTTAATTTGTAGAAACTATTAAAGTATTTTTTTTAAAAAATTCACTTATATTATGAAATATAGTATTCAAACTCAATTTGGGGACTCTCCGTTTTGTTTTAAAAAATTTATTTAAAAATAATTTAATTTTTGAACTTACTGTTTTTTTATTTAACACAGTGATTCTCAACCACTTGTTTTCACTATGGTAAACTTTTACGCTTATCTTTTTCTTTGTGTGCGCCAAATTTTTAAACCGTTAAAAGTGTGCCGCGGTAAAAATAAGCGGGAGTGTCCTCCCCTAGACTTTCCCGCATATAAATAGGTATAAAGAGTTGTGAATGAATATTTAGAATGTAATAAAGTGCTACTTCCGGTTAACTGATATTTTAAATGTAAAAAAAAACAGATATGGATATAATATAAATATTTTTAATTTTATTTTATTTATAATATATAAGGGCTGGCTGTGACGTCATGAAGTGCGGGGTGACGTCATATAATTTTAAATTAAGAAAAAACTAATGAAGATGATTTTTCTCGAGGAGAAAACCAATACAAAGTGCATAACACGTGGAGATATGCCTTCACGTGAAATTTGATATGAAAATAACCCCTCTCTTCGATCGGCAATACTAGCACTTCCGGTTTCCGGATTTGCACCAAAAGTTGATCCATTCATCATACTGATGCATTAAGTAAATATACCAAATTTCATCAAAATCCGTTGAGCCGTTCAAGCTGTACACATCTCTACGGACACACGACGGACGGACAGACATCATGCTAAAAATACTTTTTTCTGTTAAGAAAATGCATGATTCGTGGAGATATGTACCTAAAAATATCCACAGGTGAAATTTGGTGTGAAAACAATACCTCCCTTACTATCGTCGGTCGGTAAAAAGGAAACGCTACTTGTATAGGTAAAATGTCATTTCCGGTAGTCAGATCATGATGAAATTTGGTATCTGAATTTTTTTCATATTTTTAAATCTATATACAAAATATGAAGCAAATATCTCGAAGCAAACTGGTACTTTACTTGAAAGGTAAACGCAACCATTGTAGGTAAAGTACCACTTCCAGTTAACCGATTTTGACGAAATTTTGATAGAAATCTACAAACTGTGAATAATATCGGTGTACCAAATTTCGAAGTTCTAGCTTGATTAGTTTTTGAGTAAATTTGCTTACAGACATTACATACATACATACATACATACATACATACATACATACATACACACACACAGACATAATTCCAAAAATGGTATTTTCCGACTCAGGGAGGTCTAAAACGTCAAGATCTATCAAAATCTCGAAGTCGAAATTTTTGACGATTCCAATACTTCCCTTATACGAAGTATGCGGGAAAGTAAAAAGGTTGATAATCACTGATTAAGCATAATGTTTTATGTTGTTATTGGAACTACTAGTTAGCATCAGAAACATATATCTCGTCATGTTGATCAATGAATCAACCTAGACTATTTGTATTATACTTGTTTATCTATTTATTATGATGCAAGAAAAGAATCTTTTATTAATGACTGCGTAAAAAATTATGTAAGGACAAAATCTTTTCATTTGGGTCCATGTGGGAGGCTTCTTGTTTTGTACTCCTTATTGAGAATATTAAATCTATAAATAAAACAATAACAGATTATTTAAAGTTAACTAAATTTTTTTTTTAGATTTTGTATTTATGTTTATATAATAAAATCCTAATAGAATTAATATTTAATTTAATATTTTGAACATTTCTCAATAATAAATTATATTTCATTTTCATTTTTTTTGTTCATTACTAAATATTTATGTAAAAATGACAAATTAAATTTAATAATATAAATCATGAAAGTTTTAAAAAAAATATCTTTGATTTAATGTCAAAATATATCAATAAATCATATTTATTTCTACATATATATATATATATATATATATATATATATATTTATTATTAATAAATTTCTGTTTCTCTGTATGCTTATGTTAATTTCAAATTTATCGTTGCAATTTCATATTATTTTAAACTTAAATGATGTTGTATACTTTTGTGAAAAAAATTGTTGTAATTACTTGTTTAAGAAAAAAACTATTAAGAGTCTAACTTTCAAAGATATAAAATTAAAAGGTTAACTTCTCTTAATCATATATAAAATGTTTTTATTGTAAAAATCCTTTCGAATTTTTCATTTTGAAATCATTAATATAAGAAAAGATCTAAAATATTTTAATAATTTCTAGATGAGGGAGGGATTAAATTAATTGAGAAAAAAAGATCCGTTTAAATTTACTATCCTTGAATGTTTGGAGATTAGAAAGGGGTTTAATAAATAATAAAATAATTGTCTAAATGACAGCGATGTAATTTTGGAAAACCAATTTGGAATTTCCAACTTTTTATTGTCAAACACTGTTCGATGAATAATTTCATACAATTTTTTCTTTAAGAGTGTTGTAAAAGTTTCAAATATTATTAGGTAGTTGTAATTATCACTTTTTTCAATAGACATTAATATTTCGTTAATATTAATAAACAAGTAATTAGTAAAGATGCGGTTAGTACTTGGTTGGTTGACCAATTGATTGATAATATCTTTTAAAAAATATTTATTTAAGTATTTACATATATAGATGTCTATCTAATTATTTAAATTAATAAATAAATCATTCATATTGTTATTAAAAGAACAAAAAAGTCCATAAGAAATGAGAATAGGATCACAAAGCTTTCTTATCGAATAATAGTGTTTAGAAAATATACTATCTGGCGTTAAAATACTTATTTTCAAAAGGTTTTTACGTATCTGTTGTAAGTTGATAAGACTAATTGAGGACAGTGTAAAACAATGTTGTGAACATTAGATAAAAACAGAAATTCATTATACATATTTCTTAAATTTAAAGGAGAGAAAGGTAAGTACTTAAGTATTGAACATTTGGAAATAGAATCCTGTATTATAAATTGAAGTTGTGAACAAATATCAGATTAGAAGGTATAGGAGATATAGATACACTCATAATAACGAAATAAATACAATAAGAGTCCCGCTTCTTACTTCAAGAAAAATTTATGAAGCGCTTACTGATTTAGTTAAATTCATACTTATATAATATAAATATCCTTAAAGGAAAACACAATTCCCTTAAATCAGTGATTCTCAACCTATGTGCAGTGAGTTTTTCAAAAATGTGCGTCGAGATTATCAAAATGTGCTGCCAAATTATTACAAATGTAAAGAGGCTCTTAAACATTTCCGACTTTTTTTTCTACATTTTTTCAATTTGGTTCTAAAAAAAAGGTAAACCGTTTTTGGGACCACTTTTTTCAATATGGTAAACTTTTACACTTATCTTTTTCTTTGTGTGCCGCCAAATTTTTAAACCGTAACAAGTGTGCCGCGGTAAAAAAAAGGTTGAGAATCACTGCCTTAAATATACTACAAATATACTTTTTATGCAATAAATGCCTGTTTAAATAAGTAATATGAGTAAAAAGCGTAATGAAATTTGTTAAAAAATAATTCATTCCACAATGCACATTGAAATAAAAAAAAATATAAAATGAAAAACGAAGGACATTGAACAAAAAGATGCTTGCCTTCTCCCACATCTCCTGTTGTCCCTCTATCATCTGAAACTCAAGTTGTTTATTTAAGTTTTATGTTAAACCATAAAAGATACGCCCTAACTCTTTACTTAAAGCTAATCCTATTTATTTATTTTGTTAAACCATCCTATATGGAAAAAAAGGGATCGAAAAGAAATGTCCATTGAAATAACCGATTCAATGAGAGCAAGTGGATCCTGTTAAGTCATTAACACCGAAGATAGAATCGATTCTTTTGATATTGAAAAGAACTATCACACAAAGACAGCAATGATCAGAACAATGTCTTGTTCTACTTTACATTCATGAAAAGAAGAAAATTCAAATAGAGTCAAACAAAGATTTCAAATCCTAATATTATTTCAATATTTATCAAAAATTATATATAACAATTGCCAATCTTTAAAAAAAATATGGAAATATTTTTATTTAAATACCCAATCTTTTTGTGTAAATATATATAATAGATATTAAGCATTATAATACTTTATCAAAAAAACATTATAATAAGTTTAATATTTGTATATTTACACCAAGGTATGTTCATGTTAAAATAATAATGTGACTGGTTCATTCACTCAATAATTACAAAATATCTTATTTCCAGGAAAGTTCATAATTTCTTAGACAAATTTTTTCAAATTAAACATAAAACAAATAAAACCAATCTAAATCTTACAATTAGTAGGGTCCAAGACAAATAATTTCTGGCGGTAAACTTTGGAATTACTTCCAAACAAGGGAATATAAGGTTGATAAATTCGTAAAATTAATTAAAATCGATATGAAAATTCAAAGTTCGCTGACTAACTTTTATTGATTATATATAATAGTATATTAGCTTGACAAAGACAAATCAGCTGATAAACTAATTATAAATAATAATATAATGTGTTAGTGTTTCCATTTTTTACTATCTCGCACATTGAATTTTCGATGTTGAGATTTTGATGTGTTTATACGTTTTGAAGGTTCCTGAATCATTTTCACTAAGGTTGGGAAAATGTCTGTGTGTTTGTGTGTATATATTTGTGTGTGTATGTGTGTATGTATGTAACCAAGATTACGCAAAAACAGTTTGAGCTAGAATGATGAAATTTGGTACATGGGCATTATTCAAAATTCATAGTTTTCTATCAACTTTTGAGAAATGTAGCTCAACCGGAAGAGGGTCATTACCTACAACGTTTTGATTTTTTTCCTTCTAAAGTGACCGCAAAAATAAAGATATATGTTTGATAATTTTTCACATGATTAATAATTGTATAAAACTCACGCGCCAACACGTGACGTGGTGCCATCAACAAAGAGCCAAACATGCACTGGTTTAATAAATATTATTTATTAATTTTAATTTATAATTTAATTAATTTAATTTAAATGAATTTATGTTATTTAATCCAATTCAAATTTGCGATATAGTCGAGTGGAGACACTCCAGATTTTTTCACACCAAATTTCACATGTTTAAATATCTCCACGAATCATGCATTTTGTTAACAGAAAAAAGTATTTTTAGCTGTCCGTCTGTCCATCCGTATAGATGTTTACAGCTTGAACGGCTCAACGGATTTTGATAAAATTTGGTATATTTACTTAATGCATCAGTATGATGAATTGATCAACTTTTGGTGTATATCCGGAAATCAGAAGTGGTAGTATTACCGATCTACGATAGAAAGGGAAGGGTTATTTTCACACTAAATCTAAAGCTAGTTGGAAATTCATTTATTTCAAACCGTCGATCAGTTCTGTGCCTGGTTTAACTTTCATATTCCGCCAAAAATTCTGATCTGCTCTGATGGCACTGCCCGCAATCACTCAAATCTCTATTAGTTTCAAGTTATTTATGTCGATCCATAGTAAATGCTTTAAATGTCAATTATTCTTAATATATATTATTTGACGGATTGACATTCTTCTCAATCTCCTTATACAATATTATTCTTCACTAACTGGTTATGTTTTATTGTAACACACTTAAGTATCTTTTAATTATTTTTATTTTTATTTTTTTATTAATTATATTTTATTTATTAATTAATTGATAATTTATTTTAACAGTTTATAAAGTGGTATATAAAAGGTAATAAAGAAAAACTTGAATAAGAGATTTCAATGGAAAATTCATAGTTTAATATAATTATATTCTGGTGAAAACCATTTTACTAATACTTCAAAAATTAATAGTATTATTATTAATGCTATCCCTTATAAATTTCATAATATTCATATTTCATAATGATTACATAATAATATTAATTTATCATTTAATTAATTATTTTATATTCCTGACTTTCCTCATTTGTATTTTATAATTATTTATAATACTAAAAATTTGATAAACAGGTTTCCATAAGTGCTTACTGTTTTTATCTTATAAATAAAGCATCTTAGATATTATTACAATATTTCAACGCACATTTTAATTTATAAATTTCTTATTAAGAAGAAAATGTTTATTTAAAGAAAATTCGATCTGAAACTTGAAATTTCAAGGCCAATAGTATACTAAAGCAGTAAAATTTCTATTTTTAATGCATCTACTTTAAATTCTCTTTGGATGGACTGAGTACATTTACAACCTTGTGTTAGATTTTTAAAAGAATTCACCTTGAAAATCGGAAATTGATTCTGGTAAAATAAATATATACCTAGAACTGTGTTTGTTTATTATAATAATCTGCCAAGTTCAAGATCAGAGGCACAAGGCAGCAGTATTGGCAGGTATGGAGAGGCAAAGGGCCAGCAGGGAAGTCGAAGCGAGGACCTCGCCCTTCCGCGTCCGACACAATCAACTATTAATAGTCTAAGAAGGCGATGGCTGAACCTTGCCAGACACACCTTGCTCCCCTCCGCCATCCCTCGTCCCATCCTCTTAGCCGAATTTACAATGGAAATTTCCAGTACTTGAATTCATTTATTTATCTATCGGATCCTTTTAACTTTACACCACACAGGCATCGACATTTATGACTGGAACTCAACAAAAACAAACCAATTTTCAATCTGAACGTTTATTAGCATTGAAATTAATATTTTTAAATAAATATTGTTTTTTTTTTTTTTAGTATGCATAATTAACAAAAAACTGAATCAATCTCTTATAATTTAATATCCTAACGAACTGGTTAGAAATGTTGACATAAAATTAGCGTCTTGTCTTAAAAAAAAAATTATATATTTTAACTTTTTTTTTATTATTAATAATTTGATAATATAGATAAAAGTGAAATCATCAGAAATGTAAATGAGTAAAAAATTAAAAATGAATATTATTTATTTATTTGTTTATTTATATAAAGAATAAATATTCTATAGACTTTAGAGTTTGTTTAACAAAAGCTTACCTCTATCATTCTTAGAAAAATTAATTTTTAATATACCTTTAATCCTAATAAATGTTTAAGCATAATGCTATGTTGATTTTTATATAAATTCGTTTGACTGTTTAGTGAAAACATTTGACTTTCAATTTTAAATTAATAAAATATTCTTCAAATAAAGATAAAGATCAACTGGAAATATAATTTTAATATTTATATAAAAAAGTTTTTAATGGAAATGGGCCCTAAATAGAGTTAACAATAATCTAGAACGTACATGTATATTTAAATGTAATATAATTACACACTAATTAATACTTTTCAAACGGATATTGAGAAACAATGTAGGTTTTTAAACTTGATTGTGTTAAAACATGTGTATATATAAGTTCTAAAAAAAACCCTTAGGGTATAAAATTATCCAAAAATATAGATTACAAACAACTTTTTAAAATACTAAATGTTCTTAAAATTATTCAACATTTTTTTTCTAAAATTTATTCTAAATATTAGTATATTACATTATTTATTATTATATAAAAATGTATTTCATGTTTATTTGATATTTAATGAATGGAAAAAGGAGGATTCATTTAGGATTGTTTTTCCTTTTTGATGTTTGAAAACATAAACTTGGAATATAAATATATATATAATATAATATAATTAAATAAATAAACTTATTAAGATTATTAAAGTGTCCCTAATTACTGCGAATATTGTAAAATTAAATAAAATGTTATCGATTTTAGTTCTCAAAGGCAAAATTTTCAATTTAATATTAAATAATGTACATTGTTTTAAATGAGTAAGAAGAGGAGGTAATTAAAGATGAATGTTTATCATTATTTCTTTAGTATACGTAAGATTATTAATGTAAAACCAAAAAATAAATTTATCATTATTAGATCAAGTCCTTAAATATAATACAATTATATTAGATAGAGATTTCGTGTATCTTAAAATATAATTTATTATTTTATAAACCTCAAAAAGATGGAATCACTGAAGAATGGGGAAGAGAAATTGTATGACCTTTCTATGAATCACCAAATATAATTCAATTCATAAAATCGAAGAAGGAGAGGGCATTCAAATAGGAAAAAAGTTGTTAATAGGAAAAATCTTGTGATAAGCAGTCAATATAAAAGGACAAATGCGAAAATTGATAAAGAATAGGAATTAGATGGAAGTCCTTAAGTAAAGGAGGAGTTGGAGGAATATGATTGCCACAACCACACGAAGTTCAATCTAAAATTTTAAAAGTTTACAAAATTTAAACATTTTATCAATATAATAACATATTAATTCTTTCAAAAATTATTTAAGTATATTTTTCGTGTTCATATTACATTCACAAAACGAATTGTAAAATTTATTCTCTCATTCACAACCACTATATTTTCTACTAATAAAAATATAAAATTATTCAAAAATATATATATTTTATCTTATAAAATAAAATTTCCCATAAATTAAAAATAAGACACAAGAAAATAGAATTTTAAATGGATAGAGAGTCTTTTATTATTGAATGGATTTATATATATAATATATAGGTAGGTATATTATGTTATAAATATATTTTTTAGTAATTAATCATATTGGATATTGTTGAGGAGATTTTAAATTATTACAACTTCTCTCTATTCATATTTATTTGCTATTACTTTTCAAAATTGGGTATCAATCACGTGCTTTGACTCCTCTATAATTTGATTAACCACATTATTAAAATAAAAAAAAAAGAAATTGTTAAATTGCCTTTAACGGTGATAGCTTTTCGATTGAGTGTAAACGAGGTCCCGATTATACCGGGTCATCAAGTTCGCCTGATAAACAAGTATGACGTAATGACGACTAAGTGACTCATTCATCTAAGACGTCATCAATGCACAGTTATTGCATCGTTACTCATTTCACCATTGTAGGATCACTACGAGAAGACCTCATCAAGATGAACTGTGTGGTATGAATAGTCATCTAAATATATCGTATTTGATTGCTCTGATTCATTGAATTCACTGATTGGCAGGGATGGATGGAGAGTCGTTGCCAAGACCTCCATAATTACATCATATGTCGCAACAGAACAAAAATTTATCCTCCTCCATTATCAGCAAATTAGAATATCTACCTAATTCGTCATCACTATTTTCGAGTCTGAATAAGATATTTACATAAATAAAATGTAAGCCTGTAAGTCTGGTGTAAACAAATGGATTAAAGAAAGGGAGTTTTGTTTTTACGGGGATAAAACAGACCAGGATATCTATTCTCGGCCTTTGACATTTCAACTACATATTTATAAAGATAATAGATAGATAGAAAAAAAAGAAATATGAGAATAAAAAAAAATAATAGGTATTTTTGAGATAAATCATGAATAGATAGGAAAACAAGAAGATACTTATTATGTTTAGAAGAAGTAAGACTTATTAACATCTCAGTCTTTTATAAAGTGCTAATAACACTTATAACAGGGCCCGCTCTAGAGGGCGACAAACCGGGCATTTGTCCGGGCGGAAAATCGGAAGGGCGGCATTTCGGATCTGAATGTAATAAATTTTACTTTTTTTAATTTTTAATTGGTGCGGCAATTTATTCTATTAATGCTAGAGCGCTTATAAACATTTTTATACTCACCAAATGCCATTTAAAGTGTATCGGAGCACTTAATTTTTATTATTTTTCAAAAATTTATTACTAAATTTTTAATTCATTATTTTGATTGAAAAACAAACGCCATGCCTACCAAAATCCATTCTATCTTATTAGGAATCTGTCAAAACTATCAATATTAGATAAGAACAAAAAATGACTTATAATGTCAATATAATATATGTTAAAGACATGTTTGCCAACATAACAACCAAAATAAAGTTACATATTTAAAACAAATTTGAATAATTGTTATAAAACTTTATTTAAAAAAAAATCTCTAGTATAAAAAAAATAATTTCGACAAAGAGAAAGGTTTATAGGATAACGTGAAATATAGTGAACAAATATTATTATTATAATTATATTTTTTCAAGATTATTTTAATTTTTATTTTATTGTTTTTTTAAACAATTTAATAATTATCTTCAATTAAAAAAAAACCTTTTTATATTTTTTGAAAATTAATAAAGGTAAATAAGAGTTTGAAATAAGCATAAGTTTTTACTTACTATTTCAATATATCAAATGAGAAATAAATAAATTTAAATTTAAATATCAATTACATTTAAATAAGATGAATTAAATTATTTGTAAATTTATTCTTATTAAATTATTAAATGCTTGAAAGCATCATATAATTTCTACTAACTTACTGATGTTTTTTTACCGACCGACGATAGTAAGGGAGGTATTGTTTTCACACCAAATTTCACATGTGGAGATTTTTACATATCTCCACGAATCATGCATTTTCTAAACAGAAAAAAGTATTTTTAGCATGATGTCTGTCCGTCCGTCCGTCCGTCTGTCCGTCCGTCTGTCCGTCCGTATAGATGTGTACAGCCTGAACGGCTCAACCGATTTTGATGAAATTTGGTATATTTACTTAATGCATCAGTGGGATGAATTGATCAACTTTTGGTGCAATTCCGGAAACCGGAAGTGGTAGTATTAGCGATCGACGATAGGAAGGAAAGGGTTATTTTCACACCAAAGGAGATTTTTTTATATATCACCACGAATCATGCATTTTGTATTGGTTTTATCCTCGAAAAAAAATCATATTTATTAGTTTTTTCTTGATTTAAAATTATATGACGTCATCCAGCCATTCATGACGTCACAGCCTGGTCTTGCATATATATTATAAATAAAATAAAATTAAAAATGTTTATATTTATTATTTATGTATCCATATCTGTTTTTTATTACATTAATAGATATATGAAAATTATTTGAAATTGTTTCTGTAGCTGGAAATTAATTTATTTCAAACCGTCGGTCGGTTCGGACCTGGCCACAGGTCAACTTATTAATATTATGTAAATATATTATCAGTAGCAATCAATTAGATAAGAACCTAATTTGGAATTTTATATTGTGTTCTACTTTTATAGTTACATGTACCTACAATATTTAGTAATCATTTTCCGCGAATAAATACATTCCTAATGATTCATTCTAAATAGTTTGATAATAGATTGATAAAGAAATGTAATATATTATAAAATTCTATTTTATCTTAACTATGACAAGACTAATTATATTATTGTAATATTGAATATTTTATAAATAATTTAAATAATTTTCTTCTCATTACATATCTCATAACACAAATTGTTTTTTTTTATATTTCTTCTTTATTTATTTAACACAATATTTTTTGTAAATAAAAGAAATAGTTTATTATTAAAATATAATATTATTTTCATATTCTGATTATATGTACATAATAAAAAATAATAAATAAATCTAAAATATTATTATTATATATTTATATAAGATGATGATATATTATATTTGAATAATGAGAACATTGAACATAAAAACATTCATTTCCATAGATTTTAAATTTGAATTAAAATATTATTATTTACAATAATTATTTCTTTTGATATTCAAATTAATTACTTTTATCTGTATAATTAAACATTATTTTCTTTATTATCGTATAATCATAATGTAAATGCAAAAAGCTTTTTTTTATTATTAATACAAATTTTTTAATATTCCATTATGCTTTTAGTATACATTTTTACTATCTCGCCAGAGATAGTATTGCGATCATGAAAATTTTCGATGTTGAGATTTTGATGTTTTTATACGTTTTGAAGGTTCCTGAATCATTTTCACTAAGGTTGAGAAAAATGTCTGTGTGTGTGTATGTGTGTGTGTATGTGTGTATGTGTGTGTGTATGTATGTAGGCAAGATTACGCAAAAACGGTTTGAGCTAGAATGATGAAATTTGGTACATGGACATTATTCAAAATTCATAGTTTTCTATCAACTTTTGAGAAATGTAGCTCAACCGGAAGAGGGTCATTACCTACAACGTTTTGATTTTTTTTCCTCTAAAGTGACCGTAAAAATAAAGATATATGTTTGATAATTTTTCACATGATTAATAATTATATAAAACTGCTATATATAGAATTTCAGCTTGATTGATTCGCTGAAATTACCAGAATTAATTTTTTAACACTGAAAATCTCACGCGTCAACACGTGACGTGGTGCCATCAACAAAAAGCCAAACATGCGCTGGTTTAATATTTATTATTTATTATTTATAATTTATAATTAATTAAATTTAATTTAAATATAATATATTATGTTATTTAATCCAATTCAAATTGCGAGATAGTCGAGTGGAGACACTCCAGCTAATTTAACATTTATAACGTTTTATAGGGTTTATCGCCGAATACTCAAACTCTCTCTCATCTTAACTATAAATATTCTCTCTTGAAATTAATATATTTATAGAAAAATTTATAAAAATATTTGATCTATATTTATCAAAATTTATATATATTCTCTTCTTTATCTTAAATTGTACGAAGTTACTAATAATAATATACTTATTTCATAATGGTATAGTACAGTGTTTCTCAAAGTGTGGGTCGCGGTTACCGGGTCGCAGAAAAATTTTACCGGGTCGCGAAAAATTTTTAGAAATTTTTATTATGAATTTTTTAATTATTTTTATTTTTCTTATATAATTATTTTGCAATTTTTTGTATGAAATAAACAACATGATTTTTATTGAAAAATAAAATTTGTGTTCTAAATAAATGTTCTTTTTTAATGAAGTGGGTCGCGGCAAATTTTAAGACCTCGAACCGGGAGGCGGTCAAAAATGTTTGGGAAACACTGGTTTAGTATATTTGACCAATAATCTATGTTTCTATTTATAATTATGTTGTAGCTCAAGAAAATTAATTATTAAATGAGAAAAGAATTAGTTAAATAGAAATATGATAAATAAATAATCGATGTTAATAGTATTTCTATTTTCTTTTAGTAAACTGTCATTACGTCATTGATGGAGTAAAATGAAGATTTATATATAGAATTTCAAGTAATAATATTTTTAACAGTCTGTCATTTATTAATATAATCATATAGTAAACTTTATCTCTATTAATCACCTTTTTCATCAAATTCTTTTTGATGTTGTTTTTTTATATTCGCACTGAATCACCCAACTAAATTTATATCTATGAATGTTTTGTATTTTATTTAAATTATCTAATTGGAATTTCTTAATATTATGAAAGGTGTATTTGATAGGAAAATAACATTAATACAAGGTCTAATAATTAATTGTAAAAAAAAACTTTTATCGATCTATAGTCATTTATATATATGCATACTTACATTCATAACTAAAATAACATATTATCAATTTGATCAACAAATTTATTACTTTTCTTAATTTGAATATTTTACTTAAAATATATTTATTAATAAAAAAATAATTTTATCAATCTAATTAAATGCTTTCTAATCATTTTGATTATCGAAAATGATAAATTTTAATCTAATTTTCTTTTGAAAACTAGTGAATCATTCAAATTAAATAATTAATAGAACATCCATCGATATTATAATTTAAAATTTGACATCAATGAAAAATGACTCGATATTTTATACATTCTAATCAAATAAAGTTGATAATATGTCATTAATTGGTTGATATTGTTCAAATATGAAAACTTATTAACATTTTAAAACTTGAATTTCTCTCAAATTATTGTAATAATTGTGTTTTTAAATGACTAGGAAATTTTCTTTAAAAATGTTTTTAAAAGTAATACAATTAAATCATTCTATCTAATCACAACTCTATACATAACTCGAAAGTACTAGGCAGTAATAACCACATTCCTCCAACCATTCTTCCATCCAACTCTTAGTCTTATGCATTTTATTGTACATTAAGATATAGGCATTGTATTGATTCTATTCCTCTCTGTTACTAATTATTCTTTCTTAGTACTATTAATTTTAAGCCTCCCCTCCTCCCTATTTTTCTTTAAACTTTCCCTAATTTAATTTATCGAAACTTCTTCTTCTATGGTGCTACAACCCGATGCGAGCTTGTTTTTGCCCCCGTTTTTTAATTCTAAGGAAAATATTTATATAGTTATATATCAAGAATTTCCCACTCTAACTTGAACTTTTTTAATATTTATAGGTCACACCCAGTCAAATATTTATCTATCCTAGTAATTCTATTATCAAATGATTAATTTTTTAATAAATATGATTTTTACCGACCGACGATAGTAAGGGAGGTATTGTTAATTTTTGATTGATAAAATTTAAGATTGAATTATCGATATTTTTTTTTTGACAAATATCTATTTTAATCTTAAAACTAACTTAAAATAATAATAATAATTTTTTATAATATAATTATAATAATTATTGTTAATCAATTCATTGAATCAAAATGTCTTTATCAATATATGGGTGGGTATATATTAATATTTCTGTCTATTAAAGATTGATTGATTCGGAATTAACGTTTAGTTTTTTTTTTCTTATTCATAGTTCAACTTATAATACCTATTCATATATTTTTATTAAATAATAATCAATTAAAAGAGCCCAAGGTTGATATTTCAATTAATATAATTTTGAGATAAGAATCAACTATCATGTTACTGGTCAAGTGTCTTTTCATCTGTCAAAATGTCTTTGATTTATTTCGATAGGCATTGTGTTTGGTCAACATCGAATTTTATAGCAATACAATTAAATATTTTTCATTTTATCTACTTGATCTTGATAGGAATCTCATTCCATAACATTTGGAATTGTTTTCGAGACTCCGAGATTGAAAACGGAAATCCTGTTGCTTCAATACGATAAACATTTTTTATTATTTATTTTTTATTCATAAAGGAAAGTGGGTTAAAAACTTGAATGACATTTTTTCGATGGAATTGGAAATTTATTTATTTGACTGAATGCGTGGCTGCTTATGAATGAAAGTGAGTAAAATGAGTCAGTAAGTGGCCAGTGAGTCAGAGTGTCGCTGCGAATGCACTTCTCTGAACAGAAGAGAAGGAAGGCAGGTTCCCATTCGGCCCACAACACGGCTACTAATTACGATTACAAGGGGGGAGGGAGAAGGGGGAGAACCTGGGCGGGTCCATTCACAAGCAAGCACGTGGATTATGCAGATATCTGTAAAATTGTACGGGAGGGTCGTTGTGTAGGATGAATTGGCCTCCAAACACTTGCTCTAACGATTGTGGCTACAATCAAAAAAAAAAAAAAATATTTTCTATTACTCGTTGTCAATTTAAATTGATAATAATTTAAAATTTTAATAATACATAAATTATTCTGTTTAATAGATAAACGAAAATTATTTATTAAAAAAAAAAATACAAAATAGATCTAGATATAATTAACAAAGTTTCGTTTAACTCAAATATTCTCTTTAGAAAATTTATAATTCCCTGGTTATATAAAAATTTAATTTAGGCTATACTACATTACAATTAACTTTAAATATAATTATGCCTATAATTTCATCAATTTAAGATGCTATTTAAGAAAAAAAGTTAAAAGTGGAGCTCCAAACGTGTAATTTCGAAAAATCTATAATTTTTTAGATTGATCTATAAATTTTTATTTATTTATCTTTATATATTTATTGCAAGTTATATTGTATCTGTGCTATTTAAAAATATGATGTACCGTACATCTTTTTTTACTGGTATGATAAAATTTAATATGATAGCATACAATAAGGCATAACATTTCTATACTTTGTGTCAACTTTTCAAAATAAAGGCATTTAATTAATTAAGTAAAAAATCATTTTAAATGACGCAGATAGAAATAATACTATTAAATATTTATATTAATTTCAAAGTTAAAAATATTTTCTTTTTTCTTTTTGATAATTATTTCATAAGATTTGTTATGATATATTACAAATCACACATTTTAGTAGTAAAGGCCAATTACTATGTTATAAGTAAACAACTATTTATTTATTTATTTATTTATTCAATGTTGATATTATCAAAGAAATTCCTTCAAGGATCTTAGAGTCGTCCGACCTGAGGCATAATCAGACAAACATTCATCTGAATCATGAACTAAAAATATTATTATCATCAATTTAATGAGATTAAATATAAATTAAATTACAATATTTGAGTGGAGGAAGGAGTATTGAAATACTGAATCATATCGTTTTTTATCATTTATTTAAACAGGAAATATTTTATTAATATATAAATCAGTTTTATTTATATTTCTTTGATTTTAATTAATGATTTTAATAATTAATTTCATTATAGATTTTAGCACATTTAATAAATGGATATGCATAATATAATAATCTAATATAAAAGGATTAAATACAAATTTATATTTTTAATTTTAATAACTAATAATATATTAAAATAAATATGATGGCCTCTTGGTGGGAGAATTTAGGATGTTTTTAGGCATTTCAAGGTCTGTTCTCCTGCGGAGGCTGCGACCTCGCTTCAAAGAAAGTGGGCTGAAAAATCTTTGCAAAATATAAACAGCCATTAGCCATGAACTTGGTGCATGAAATGTTAGGAAGGCCAACGGAGAGAATGAAGGAGTGGAATTCATTGCATTGCTAACGAAGAGGAAATGGAACATCCCAGACTTTAATCAATAATTTATCAAGAAGAATTATTATTTTCAAATTTCTATTATAGAATGAGTAAATTAAATCTCCATTGATAAGATGAGAAAACAAGCATTAATCGAAAAATATTTTCTTTATATATTCAACGTGAATTCAATTCAATGATTATGACAAATTAAGCGATAGGAAAGAGCCAAGCACAAACATAAACAATGAATCTAATTAAAAATCCAATGGACTAGGACTGTTTTTTTTTGTTTATAGAAGCGACGATTAAAGATTGCATGACCTTCACTCATCTAATCATGTTATATGAATGAATAAAAAAAACACCATGATAAAATGATTTAAAATTGAAATTTATACGTATATAAAGAGAATTTTATTAATTAAATAATAAAATTAAAAATAAAATTTTGGTGTCCAACGTTTGACCTTGAAAGGATGCGCGCGCTCTTGTTTTCATCATCCAAAACGATACACGATTTAAATAAAATACTTAGTTTCAGTTAAAGCTCAATTATTTATTAATTTAAACACTTTAATGCAAACATCACACTATTACATAATAAATAATATAATAATTATCTAAAATCATTATCATTCTCTTTCTTTTAAACTTTCACCATCATCAATTAAGATATTTATTTATTCTATGTGTTGTTAAAATGTATATATCATTAATTTTCTTAATTATTTTAGGATCATTTTAGAATCATTTAAGATCGATCAACTTTATTTGTCTTGTCTCGGTTTTCATGTAACTGAATAGCTTAGTTTTCTAAGTCAAGGTACAAGATCGTTCTATCTAAATAAAATCTTTATCTATTTTCTAAAGAACTATTAATAGACATTCAACTCTCATTAATGAATTATTCATAAGATATCGGAATTCGGCACGTGGCCTCCTATCAAAAAATAAAAAAATACAATCCCAAAAGAGATTTTATTTAATCCAATTCGATGATTTATTGATAAGGAAACATTTTTTTCATCCAATTAATGAAGAAATATATATATTATAATAATAGATAATTTTGTGGGCGGAGGAAAAATTTATTTATTCATTTAATACTTTATTTGATATTAGCTTAAATCTTCAAATACACTAACATTATGAGTTAATGAATGAAAGCATTTGTCTTTAGTACTGAATCATTTGTATTTTGCACTTGAATACACACGGACGAGTTATGTTTTCAAAAGAAATCACCCAGTTCAATATTTCGACAACAAAACAAATATCAATACAATTTTTTATGAATTCTGTAAGTAAAATAACATTTTTTATTTATAATTATATTTAAATAATTATACTAAATTAGAAAAAAAAATATTAATTGTAAACATTTTTTATTTATAATTATAATTAAATAATTATACTAAATTAGAAAAAAAAATATTAATTGTAAAGAGACAAGAAAATAGTATGTAGGGTTTATGACAATGAAAATAAACTAGAAACAAAATCCAGAGGGTTCCAATAACCCAGGGTCGCCAAAGTGGCCTAAATAGACCCCCAGGAGTTTTTTTAATAACAATAGGGACCGATTTGTCCCAAGGTTTAGAATGGGGGTCGATTGGGATTTCAAGAAAATGCAGTTCTTAATACATCTATTTGCGTATATCAAATTTTAAAATTTTTTTATAATTGACACAATATCATTTTCTTTATAGAAAATAAAATAATAAAGGTATATATAACATATCGTTCAATAAGTCCCGAGACTAACCCAGAGATGGTGGTAGTAGTACCAAAGTGGCCACGTTTCCATAGAATGCGAACCTCTATATGAAACGTGTAAAAATTTCACGTCGATCAGATCACAAACAGCATTGTTATCGAGGTTAGAGTTCAGTCACTTTGTAATTTGTTAGAAAAATGGAAAAAACGGAGTTTCGAGTGTTGTTTTTAATGGGTAAAATCACCCTAGAAACCCAGAAATGGCTTGAAAAACATTACCCAGACTCCTCTCCATCCAAAACGATTTGTCATTGGTATGCTGAATTTAAACGTGGTCGAACGGACACAAACTATATGGAACGTTCGGGTAGCCATTACACAGGAAAATGTGAGTGAAGTCTTAAAAATTGTAATGAAAAGTCGCATAGTGAAGGAAGCGTATTTACAATCCTTCATGAAAAATTGAGCATGAAAAAGGTTTTTTCAAGTGGGTGCCGTGATGAGGCAATGCAGCATGCCACAAGTCCATGAAAACAATGACAAAATTGAACGAATTGGGCTTTTATTTGCTTCCCCATTCCCCGTATTCGCCAGATTTAACCCCCAGCGACTACTGGCTCTTTTCTGATCTCAAAAAAAAAGGGGAAAAAATTGGGCTCGAATGGGTCATTGCCGAAACTGAAGCCTATTTTGAAGTCTTCTAATAAACATGGTATAGGAATGTTGGAAAGGCGTTGGAAAGATTGTATCACTCTAAAAGGAGATTATATTGATGAATAAAAATGATTTTTGAAAAAACAATGTTGTTTTCGTTGTTAGTCTCGGAACTTAATGAACGATGTGTTATATATTTATTCGGGTGGAAATAAGTAAAAAATCTGTAGCTACTTTACTTGTTGTTTCTGATCTGTTAAGGTTAAAAGAATTATCTTATAATTACCTGAAAATTACCTTTATGAGATCAATGGAGATTTCGGAAAATTATATAGGAGTTGAATGTATAATACATATAACCATCACACTCGCAATCAAAAGTATATTTTTAAAACAATTATTTTAAAATTATTTGGGAAAAAGTCTTTTATTATTATTACTATAACTCAAACCAACCCAAAATTCATCATTTAATTTCTAAATGTATAATAGTAATTATTATTATTTTATATATAAGAAAAGTATTTCGAAGAGAGATAATGATGAGTAAATAAATGATCGCAATATTATCTCTGGCGAGATAGTAAATATGAATGAATATATTATATTTATGAATATATAAAGAGAGGATGATGTAAAATATAATTACCTTAAATTTAGGACGCCCTCCGCCCAATTTTGGGAGGAAAAGAGTTACAATTTAAATTTTAGGTTCTCTGTTCTTCATCTTAAGAAAAATAAGGCTAATTACTTTCTATAGTAGTACTTAATATATATTAATTTTTAATTTTTAAAAATATTGTATTTTGTATTTTAAAATTGTAAATTGTAACTTGGAGGGTTAAAATCGTAAGAATGACTTTTTCTAGTTCTGTGCATTTCGAAAAAAAACATTATCTTATTAAAAATTACCTAAATCGTCTTGATCTTCTTTCGTCCCTACCCTTTTTTCTCCTACTCTGAATTTATATTATCATAGATGAAAAAAATTTCCTGAATTAAACATTCCTTAAAATTAATCATGTGAATTTATAATTGAATATATTAGGGGTGTTAAACCAATTTTACTATATATTGTAAACCACTTTAAATTGTTTTTCTTGTGATCATAACAAAACTTAAAATATAATAATATAAATTAAAATATTTATTGTTCAAACAAAATAAATTTTTAAACTAATCATTTTTTATTCTCATTTGTGCCAATGCTTCAATTTAAATGTATTAATAAATAAATAATATGCATTTACATAATAATTTCAAAAGTTAAAAAATTGGGGTATTCGTACTCGACAATATAGTCTTACTTTGCTCATAATCAAATCTGGTCACACACACTGCTAAAATTTAAAAGAAAAAAACAAAACCTTTAATGATTTTTCTTATATAATACTTAATTTTTATTCATAATTAATTGTAATAATTAAAATACATTTGTATTAAAATTTCATTCTTTCCAAAATACAAAATTAATTCTAATTGATTTTTATTGCTCCGCCTCCAAACTACGAAACAAATGATCATTAAACAATTCATTTTAATTATCAATTATCTTAGATCCATATATATAAAATAAAACTTATATAAGAAATCAATGGAAATGTTGCTTGGTGCGAATTTTTCGCAGGATGGCGGTGTCCATGAGAGATCCCATTATGAGGCTCTCATTACCATTTACTCGTTCAAGGTCCATTTTAATGATCTTTCTGGAATCAAAACTTAAGATAATAGAACGAAAAAAAAACCGAATGGATGAGAATGTTTTTTCATCCACATGTGCTCGATTCAATTATCGGACAAACGAGCCAATCGAAATCGAATTAAATGAATGAGTATAGATGATCTATTTGAAGTGAAAAATAATTTAAGAAAAAAATAATGATTATATAACCCCTGGTTAATAGTAAAGGTCATGGCTCGGAAGGAAAAAACAATTGAATAATTAAATATAATTTATTACAAAGATACTCCTCTAACATCTCTGTAATTGTACTTCACTCGTCACCTTAAGATGAATGAATGATCGAGTGGTTATACTTTAGAAAATCAACATTTTTCCATAATTTATTATAATAACAAAAAACATATTTTTATTTTTAGATAAAAATCAATAAATAAATATTTTTTTCAAATTTAAAATAAAACTGTGTATACTTATGTATATTATATGTACAAAAAATCAGTCCAGAGGTGATGCAATTTCATTTTTTTCAAGGAAAAGTCTAATCTAATTATCAATAATAATTTATCAATTAAAAGTAAATTCGTTAAATTCTTATTAAGAAGAATTATTCATTTAATTAATTAATTAATTACTTCTTATTTTATTTTTGAAAAAAAGTTTTCTTAAAACATTTTTTATGTTTAAAATATATTGTAAACTACAATATAATTATAAATTATAAATTATAATATATTATAAATTATATATTTTATATTTTAGAATGCATTTAAAATAAAATTTTTTAATTAAAAATTAAAAAAATAAAATATACAAGTAAATTTCCACGAAGAATGCACTGAAAATTTGAATAGTGAATCAACTTGATCCAAGTTCGATAATTTAGATCAAATGTTAATTCATGTAATGTTTCATTAAATGAATGAATAATTATATATTATTATTATATATAATAATATATTATTTTATTGATTTATAAAATTATCTTATTATAAGGTATTAAAATGATAATTATTGTCAATAAAAAACTTTTTTTAAATAAGTTTTTCTTTTTAAAAAATAAATCATATATATTTTTCTAATATGTCATTTTCATCCAGAATATAAATATATTTTATTTGAGATTAATGGATACTTTTATGAAAACATGAAATTTCTTTAAAATTAATAATGTTGCTGAAGTATATTATAAATTACTTTCATTATTATCTCTCTTCAGACTTGTTTGTGTTTTAAGAGAAAAAAAAATGTTACTTGGCCATGAATCCCACGGAAGAGGATATTTTTTGCAATAGGAAAATTTATAAAATAATATTAAAGACATAAATTATAATAAGATTGATTATAATATTTATCATCAAATCATCTATATCATAATATAGATTGATTATTTTTTATCATCAACCATAATCATATTTCATACACCAATTATTCCTTTTTACCACTAAAAAATATATAACCTATTATTTATTTATCAAGATTTATTTCTATCAATTGAATAAAAAATATATAATTTCCATAAGTTATTTTAAATATTTTTTCAATAAATCTGATAGGAAAAAAATGTATGTTATTACTATACTTTCAATAGATATTAAGCAATTCATAAATTATGGGGAGAGGAAAGACACATTAGCCTATATGGTATATACTATATATCCGATATATAATATAAATATATTAAAAACTTGATTATAAATACAAATTACAAGGAAAAAGGAACCTTTTAGTGTTTTTTAAGTGAATCAAGAGGGAATTTTTTAATAAATAAACCCAAACACACACATACATACATAAATAATAAACTATAAAATTTATTGTGTTGAGTTATAGAAATTGATAATTGATAGTGATTTTTAAAATTTGTAAAATTAAAATCTATTGGATCGATGCATTACAAATTGTAAGCCAATTTTGTATATAGCTATAAAAAAACAACCAAATTTCAGCATCTGTAAGTAGTTCTTGGTTCAACACCTTCTACGGTCAGTTGAAATGAATTCTCCGGTGAGTCACCCCTCACTTATCGAGAAAGTTCCTGGATTTCTCTTCTTCCATCCTTAAAGGAAACAAATATAATTTTTTCCCTGAAATGCATTTCTCAAATTTAATCCAGAATAAAATAAAGGGAAAAATCAATATCCAAGATTTTTTTTTTTATATCTTTTTAACGACCACTGAATTTTTAAAAGTAATAATATTGAAATGTTTCCTCTTAGCTCTCTATCTATCAAAATGATTTATTGAAAACTCTCTAGGATATAATATCTAATAATTTTTCTTTAATAAATCATTTGAAATATCGTAAAAATTTTTTTGTTTTATATTTTTTAACTCAATATTAGGCTTTTTACATTTTCATGTATACCTATAAACATATTTTTAAATGTTTCAAATTATGAGGAAACAATTCTTATTTTTATATTTATTTATAATATATGATTTTATTTCACATTCAAGTAAATTATAGAATAATTATCTTTATAAGAAACTCTATTTAAAATACATTGAATAAAAAAAAATGATATCTCTTTTGTGTTTGTTAATAGCATTATTCTAGGATTTATAATCTACTCGTTTCACCATTTGAATACTAGAACTGGTGTCCGGTTACCCTGTTTACATTGAGATAAAACGAAATGAATTAGCAGTGAATGGTTTGAAATTGTTTTGTTCTCGCTCGATGATAGCCAAATAAAATGCGCTTGCTAACTTCTCGATAACCCAACTTTGAACGATTGAATGCGAATTTAATCCGACAGTAAAAGATGTGGGACGAAGTGAGGGAATTTTGTGTAGTTAGGCACTTTTTATCAAGAATCAATGCAACTGTTGCAAAACAAACTTGGGATGCAACGACACAGTGCTTAAGCAGCTGGTTTGATTAAGTTAAGTATTTATTCACTTAAGAATAAACAGGTTTTAATCGTGATTCATGGAATTAGTAGAAATATATAGGTGAAGTGTCGATCACTAAAAAAGGAGATTTCCTCTCTCATTCTGATATTTCCTTTATCTTAAACAAATACCTGATATAATGTGGAATTTTAGTACAATATACTTGCATTATTTTCTAGAATTAAATGAATATAAATATATACATAAAAACTATATATAAAAACAAATGACATAAAAAAAGAAGAAAAAATTTCAATTGAAATCAATCCTTCCCAGCCAAGTCTTTTCTATTCAAAAGGATTGGTTTACATTACTTAAAGCGTCTCTTTAATACAAATAAAATTCTTCAATAGTGAAATAGTAATAATAAATTCGTTCCTTTCAATTAATTAAATATATATATATCAATTTACACAAAATATTTCTATTTCTATTTCGTTAGATAAATATATATATATATATCTGTGGCTCTACGGAACTCGAAAGTTCTTGACTGCAGCAACCACATTTCTCCAAGTGTCCCTTTTCTGAACTATAACTATCCAATCTCTACCCTCTCCTATCTCTCTCATGTCCCTTCTCTCACTATCCTTGGTTTTCCAAGCGGACGTTTCCCAATCGGTCTCCCCACCAATATATTTTTGGCCATTCTTTCCTCTCTAATTCTAACCACGTTCCCTGTGATTTTATAACCGTAACTATGTCTGGAGATAAATAGAAGTCATGCAATCCCTTGTTAGGCAGTCTCCGCCATTATTCGGGCACCCCATCTTTCTTTGACCCATAAATGGTGCGAAGTATCCTATTCATAAATACTCTAAATATTTAGTTTACTAAAAATGAAAATATTTTAAAAAATAATTTTGTTATTGGAATAGTTTTTCTAAAAAAAAAATGTTTTCTAACTTTTCTTCAAATACCATAAATATTTTTATTATTGTTTTTTTATATATTTTAATATTAATACAGACTTCTTAAAGTAAATAAAATAATACAGGCTTTTATTCCTAAAAGGAAACTCAGAATGATTATTATAAAAATGTATTTTAATTTAATATAATACGTTTTTTATTTTTCTTTATTAATATTATTTTATATTTTATATTAATTTTTATAAAAAAAATTTCAAATATTTAAAACATGCTCAAAACTCCAATATATTATAAATTATATAATTATAAATAAAATTAGATAAGATAGATATATATTAATAATAAAAAAAAAAGAAAATATTTATTGATTCATATTATTAACTATTTTATTAATTTGATTTAGAAAATCCATTATCCTATACTCATATCTTTTCTGTGTAATGATTTTAAGATAAGAATTCTCCTAAGAAGCTACATGACATTTGTCATATGATGGAAAATTATCTCGGGAAGATTATCTAGGAGAAAAATTGAGTAGGAAACGAATAATTGAAGGCGCTTCCATTGGAACTGGCGCCGAACGAGCCGCCAACTCCAAGAGTCTGATCTTCACCCAAGCTATTGCTTATGAACATTTCCGGTTTTAAATCCTTGGTAGGTGGTCCTTTGTTTCGTTCCAACCAACGGAGACAAATAACCAATGTATAAAAAATGAACTTGATATCGAGAGAAGTTCACTTGCTCCTTTTTCACTATACTTGTTTTATATTTGCACAGGTGGTTTTATTTTGCTATCGTTTGAATTGTGTATATTCTTATTTATATAAATATTCCATAAAAAAAAGAATTCCATAGAAATCTTGATATTAGCTTACAAACAAGATAAAAAAAAGGATAAAGAGATAAACCGACAGGATAAAAGAGATCCATGGCTTAATTTAATATAAAAAATTAATTTTTTTATAAATTTATAAAAAAATAAACTCTTTATTTTTTCAATCTGAATAAAATATAATATACTTACTTTTGGTATTAAATACAATTAATAGAAAAACAATCTGCAAATAAATCGCTTTGTATTTAATGAAAATTGAGATCAAGAAGTTAGGTAAACATAGCTCAAAATAGATTATCCTTGATCACCGAGGTTAACAACATGATGACCCGCCCTGTCTACATTCAATAAATTATATAAACTAAAATTAAACTTAATAATATAAACCTTAACAAGAATAATTTTCTATTAAACATTATGGTAAAATTTCAAGTTGATTGA
The DNA here is from genome assembly GCA_963082975.1 of Labia minor. Taxonomy (NCBI): domain Eukaryota; kingdom Metazoa; phylum Arthropoda; class Insecta; order Dermaptera; family Spongiphoridae; genus Labia; species Labia minor. The sequence goes on along the minus strand of OY720347.1, from coordinate 24,832,044 downwards.
TATATTTGCTTTATGCGCATTTTTGTTTGCTTTACTCTTCAAAAATGACTCAATCTAAAAAATTAAATATAATATTTTCTTATAAACATAATAATTATATATTATATTATTTTATTAGACTACAACGAGTAAGTTAATATAAAAATAATAATAAAAAAGTAAGCTTGAAATATAATACCTACTAAATTTATTTCTTTATTCATGTCAAGTAACTATGAAATTGATATTTATAAATAGTAAGGTGTCATCTAATTTATTGATAAATAATTACCATCGGATAATATCTAAATATTCCTAACGAACAAATAAACCTTTATTTTAATAATAACATTTAAGCGCGTTATTACTATTAATACTTCCTACATAAAATGTATAATTTAATGTTGCCACTAAAATATACATAATGTGAGAATATAATATAGATATTGTTCAAGTTTTTTCATAAAACACACTAATAAATTGACAAATAATATAAAGTTAAATAAAATATTATATCGAGATTCATATTAGTTTTTTAGTTGGTTATATAATCAATTAAAAAATAGATGTACATTTGTTCTTATAAAATTTATTTTCTAAATAATGTATTTTTGTTATTTAATTTTTTTTCTCAAAGATGAGAATTAGTATGATTAATTTATTTGTTATTGCTTAACATTATATCTAAACAGTGGTGTATTGGGAGGGGAACTCGGGGGAACAACGTTCCCTTACCTTTTTCCAGTACTTTTTCATGTCTCAACAACTCCCATTTAAATCTACTGTTAGAATTTCTTTTTTATGTTCGTTAATATTTTGTATAGTAAGAATAAGAGAAAAAATTAAAAACTTATATGGAAAAAAATAGTTTGCTGAAAATAGGACTTTTTTTGCTTACCTCCTTACTTCTTATTTATACATCACTGGATCTAAACATTATTTTATTAATCAAATTTCAACGTACATGTATAAATAAATAAATATATATATATATGAGGATAAAATTATCAAAGTTAAAATAAGTTATAATCATTCATTGAAATTTCAGGGGTTTTAAAACAAAAACTATATATTTTTATGATTTGTCAAATTCAAATCAAATTCTTAAATTTAGTCATAACTTTTTTTTAAAATTACTTATCGGGAATGTCTTATATTATTATTATTATCATTAATTATTAATTATTAATTGTTATTATTGTATAAAGTATTAATATATATATATAAATATATTTTATATATATTTTAAATTTTCAAATATTCTTCTTTATAGTTTCCCACTAATACTTTGGTGATAACTATAATTGAAATTCAAACTATTTCTGTATAATTATATTCCTTTATATTTTTTAGATTAATGAATGGATATATTATTTTATGAAAAAATAATATATAATAAATAGCGTCCAGTTAAATTGAAAAAAATCAAACAACAAAACAAGTTTGTCAAAAATTGTGGCTATTTTATTTATTAAATATTGTATAAGGATATATTTAATTTCTAAAATGTTGAAGAAATATTTTAAAAAAACAAACAATTTAGAATGAATCATATATTAATATGGTATATATATATACGGGTTAAAAGACTTTTGAATGGGTACCTCGGTTTCTGAGAAGAATGTTTTACTTTTGATCGAATAGAGGATGGATGAATGATGCCCACTACGTGAGTAACGCAATCCTATGACTCATCTTCATTCCATTGATTTACCATCATATTAAATTATTTATTATATAACAAGAATCTTGATAGGATTACTATTTATATTTTATATGGGTATATAATACTTCATTCTTGTCACCATTCTATTAACGATAATTATTAAACGATTTGATAAATTCATAAGTATCAATTATACTAGTATTTTAATAGAAATATTATTATATATTATAAAAACTAGAAAAAGTCCATACTTAACTAAAACTAACCATTCTACTTTATATTATAAATTTTCAATTTTATAATTAGTTGAATTTTTGAAGAAAATAATATAATTATTATAAAAAATAATTCTAAATATTTAAATTATAGTATAGTATTGGATAAATCAAATATTGATTGCACCCTATTATAAAATAATTTATGAAAAATATTTGAAGAATGAAACCAAAGTGACTCACTACACATAATGATTTTAAAATCAATACAAGGAAATTCTTTAGTATTTTATTTTTCAATGTTATAATTAGATATATTATAACATTTTAATTTATTCAATTTTTAAGAATATATCCTTAGAGAAGATTTCATATTATTTTATCAAACAAGAATAATTTTAGGTTATCTCTTGGCCTATTGTTCATATTTTATTTTATTTCATGATTTAATAAACAGCCAACTTGTGAGATTTATCTTATTTTTAATGTGTTTAAAGTATAGTAGTATCAAAAGAGAATAATAGATTTTAAGTTTTCTGAATAAGAGCAAGAATTCTGATAAGAGTGTTCTGAATAAACAAATGTTTTTGTAATATAATCATAATTTATCTCCTGTCAAATTAAATCATCTTTATTATGATAGCGATAAACATTTTATATCCGATGACAAAACCTATGTATGTACACTCATTTAGTAATAAGTTCCAATTTGCATCTTGATAATTACTTTCCACCATTTAAGGCGTGAGTCATAAGAGATGTGCATATCAGACGAGAGGATCCGATTGCGGATATCAAGGCTGGGTAGGCAGACATCCGCCAACGCCCGCAACAATCACTTAGTCTTCCTTCATTCGCGATGATCATTGTTTTTTTTTCTTAATCGGTGCTGAATGCGTTACTGATTGACTTTCCGTGGGTTGATAATAAGTAACAAGTGTCCAGTTAATTAAACGAAAATGAACCTATCAAGGACTTAAGAAAAGCTTTTTTTAAATCACAACCGAGCCTATTAAATTCATATACTATAATTTAAAGACATTGGATTTGATAACAAGAAATTAATATGATACTTATAAAAAAAAATACTTATCCACTATATCTTTACATTTTATATTAAAATATTAGTAGTATTATTATTATTTTCAGAAACGATAATTATAGAGGAAAATATTTTTTTATTTAGAAACAAATAAAAAATTTTCAAATAAGGATTGTACCCACCCATATTAGCCTAAGAAATTTTAGTAAAATATTAGTTTATGCTTCTTACAAAAAAATAAACTATTTATTAAAAAAAACATAGGTATAGGATTTAGAAGACAGATAACCGCCCCCTTCACTCTCCTTATAGGTATCTAGGAAGATTTTTTATGATGTTTTTTATTCTAAAATATGATTGAAATATTTAACATTTTTTCAAATTTTAAAATATTAAAAGATATATTTTTAAGCAATAAATAATTACTATACTACTAAATAAATTCAGAAATGTTCTTCGAACTAAACTTAAATAAAGAATATATAAATAAAACGAATCATACTGAAAAATTTCTAATTTCTAATGAAAGTTGAATATTTTGATAAATTGATTGATGTTTGACACCTTTATTATTTATTATTACAAATACAAAAAAGTATTAAAATATAACCATTGCTAATAATATATTAACATTATCGACAAATTTCAATCTTTATAATTAAATATATATATATATATATATATATACAAAGTTATGTAAATACATTATAAAAAGTGATACCTATAATACAGTGGTTTCTAACCTTTCTGAACCGGCGTCTCATTTTTTAAGAAAAAAATTCTTGCGCCCCCTTTAATTTGTGTAATAATCTAATATCATAAATATTCTCATAATATAGTAACCATATTGAAAAAATTGAAAAAAAAATCGAAAATGTTTAAGAGCCTGATCGCAAAAACATTTTACTTTTTTTTTTAGAACCATATTGAAAAAATTGGAAAAAAATCGAAAAAATGCGGACACTTGAAATGGCTTCGCGGGAACCAAGCTGTCATGTTATAGATTTTAGAAAAAAAATTGGTTCTAATACATCTAATACATTCCCCCCCCCCCCCCCCCGACAGGTTGGAAAACAATGCTATAATAGAATAATTGAATAATTATGGAAGAAAATCTAATAATAATCTCAGAAATTGTTCAAATCCTTTTAAAACTAATTTTTTTTCATTATAAAAAGTATAAAACAAAATTAAAAAATAAAATATGAGTCATGTGAGAAAGTTGATTTTTATTTTTTGCAAATGTTATAATGACGATCAGGATGATGATATAGTCATTAAGCTATTTCCAATTAATGTAATGAAAAAATTATATATTTGTTTAAATAAGAGCTCAATGGCACGAAACATTCCTGTACGTGGAAGATTTGGCCGGAGGGGTACCTACCATTCGAAATACAATCTCAGACAAAACACCTGGACGCTTTTCAATTAAACTCAGCCGACATACACACACCTATTTATTATCTTAAATATACTTTTCACCTTAATGAAAGCATTTGGAGAATAGATATAGCAATTGAAATTTAAGAAAATAAAATGAAAAAGAAAAAAAAAACATTCTTTTCCAATAGTGGTAATAAATTTCTAAATGAAAACTGAATATCATTAATAGAATTAATATTAAAAAGTAGTTTTCATCTCCACCTTTAATTTATAAATTAAACAACACTTAATCGTGACACCATAAATTTTATATAATGATTGACATACTGCAATGAAAATAAAATGAATAATTTAAATTGAGATAGCTAATTTTTTCTAAGGATATAATATAAATATAGTATCTCGTTAGGTATGTTTTGCTCATTTATGGATCAATGACGTAGTGTAAAATCCGGAACTTTTAAATCCTTTTAAATTTTAATTTATCCATCAGGTTGTTACAAAAAAAAAATATATATATATATATATATATAATTTCAAATTAAATAAATCTTGTTAAGTAAACAATTTTGAATAATGATTAATTTCAAAATAATCGAAAGAATTATTTATGATGACAATTGAAATTGAGGGAAAGATATTACATAATATACTTGGAAAGATATATTGAAATAAATTAAATCAACTAAATAATCCAACCAAAAAAATGAAAACATGATAGGTAATGACCTTCTTCCGAATGAGCTACATTTCTCAAAAGTTGATAGAAAACTACGAATTTTGAGTAATGCCCGTATACCAAATTTCATGATTCTAGCTCAATCGCAATCAATTTTGCGTAATCTTGTCTACATACATACACACACATACAGACGTTTTTCTCAACATGAAAATGACTCAGGGACCTTCAAAACGTATAAAAACATAAAAATCGACATCGAAATTTTTCGTGATCGCAATACTATCTCTGGTGTAAAAATGACCAACAAATGTATGCAGTCATTCATATTTCTGTAAAAATTTAGAATTTTGAAAAATTATAAAAATTATTTATTAAAACTGTTTTTTTTATGATTATGTTATCTTATATTTTAAGTTTATGTTCCAATCCTCCAAAGTGACTGTAGTAAATATATAAGCCCCAAACTCCATAATTTCGACTAACCAAAATACTATATTAATATGTAGATTTCAAAAATGGAATTCATAATATGAATATTTAATTTTAAACTTTTTGTTATATAATTTTAACGGGCCCTTTACTTCATCATACATATATAATCATAAAGTATTATATTGTGATTTATGTATCTATAATAATAATAAAAAAAAAAAATTGCAGTTTATTGAAATGTATTATATACATTATATATGGTATCAATAAACAGAACTTGATAATGGGAGGTTTAAGTTGAATTGTTATTGTATTCTCGATAAATGTCAGGCGCAATGAAGGATAGCATTGGCCATGAAACAGAGCCGTGGAGGTTGGAATGTTAGCTAATGAGTGGGTTGTACATTCATTCGAGAGGGAAAAATCAGTTGACCTACCCCAATGCTGGGAAGAATTTCAAAAATAGAACAATTAATAGAAAATAATTCTTTTCAATATTTTTTTCTTTTTTAAAAAAAAAAACATTACTATAATAAACTATTTCTAAATTTAGCATGTCAAAAAAAAATAAATATTAATTTAATTGATTAATTAATTAATTTAATTAATTAATTTATTTATTTATTTGTTTGTTTGTTTATTAATTATTAAATAAATATCGCTGTTTAATTTTTTAAACAGGATATATTCAAATGACTAGATAGATTCATTTAATAGATGAATTAATTAATAAGCAATCTAATTTCAATTTAACGGCCTTCAGTTAAATTTCTTTAATAATTTGCTAAATCATATTATATTAAAAATATAAAAATATGTAAATTTAAAAGATTCATTAATGACTTATCTTCATAATCTATAGATATATATGACTTTAGAAAAAATATGTTTTAATTTTTTAAATGTTAATCTAAAATATTTATTAACAATTAATTATTTTTTATGTTAAAATAATTTATTTATCATTATTAAGGAAATTTCCATGATTCTGATATATCTTATAACGACATACAGATAATTAATCAAAAAAAATTTATTTATAAATTATTGTAAATTTCTATCTAATCAAAAACATACCTGTAAAAAGGGGGCCAAGTTCCTATCGGCTATTTGTTTGCCTAAAAAAGGGTTCAAATCCATCCCAATGCCAAGTTTAGATGCACTTCAAAATCATTCATAATCATTTTTATCAACAGCCTGATCCACTGGTAAACATTTGGCATTCCAAAGAATCGCCACCACACCCAGTCCTCCGCCTCCTGCATCCAGGCACGCCACTTTATTCACGTCAACGGTCCATCTGGCCGAAATTCACTTTACCATACACCCAACTTAAAATATGGTATAGTTGTTAAAATACGTAGGTACATGGTTTAAAATATCTAAAATTATAATACTTAGAAATTTGAACTTGGCAGGTTTTCATGCTGTACAAAATTAATTTTTAAAATTTTGAAATCTTAATAATGAAGGTAAAGGTTTTTAATTTAAATTTAATATATGTTAATTAATTAATTTAATTGAATACCAATACTATACTGTAAATTTAATTTTTTTTAAATTAATTAATTAATTAATACAATTAAAATTAGCGAGATAGTCGAGTGGAGACCCTCCAGATTTCTTTTTATAAATATAGTTTGTTTTTTTTTACAAATAGTTTATTTATTTTTTTTTTTTTTGACCGATATAATCTTTAACAGTTTCTCTGATAGCTCATAGTAAACTGATAAGACATGTATCAATATTTAATTCATTTTGATTGGAGCTTTTTATTTATATATCTATTTTTTTTTTCTCTCTCAATTTTTGAATTAAGTAGCTCCTCTCTTTTGCTTGAGTGTGAAGGTTATTTCACTGGTTCGCTTTTCCCATTTTGGCTACCATTTGATTTGGTTCGTGTTTGCCGCGTTCGCCCACACTCCGACGGGGCCATTCATTCGGGGGTGGGGGAACGTCGGTGGGGGACCAAGGGGGGATCGGAGCAGAAGACGGCCGCCGAGCAGCCGGCATCGGCCAGTCCTTCACGCGACTTCCATCTCGATAGACGATTCTCGTCTACCGTCCTATTTCCCCAGTTGCTCAGTGCTTTTCATCGTTGCGTGGTTGTCAATCGCGACAGTGGCCAGTTTAGCGCGAATGGCGATGGCGCCGGGGCCGGGCGCCTCTCTTCCACCGCCACGACGGCGCCCCTTATTTCAGGTAAGTTTACACTGACAATCCAGTGGTGCTTAACCAACTTCATCATCTTTCTGTTCATAATCGATTGCAAAATCCATCATTTTCAACCAAAAAGGAAAAAAATATAAATAAATACATTATTTTTAATTCAAGGAGAGTATATATATAAAAGAAATAAATAAATAATCCATTCTCTCCATGTGGCATTTCCCTCCCCATTTAAGAATATTTTTCTATCATGTTTTTTTTTCACGAGCGCGGTGTGCGAACCAACCATTTCGTTTCACTTTGGCACGTTTATCGCCTAACATATCATGTGATTAAACTGTCAAGTAAAGTCAGGTTTTACTAATAACAATACTACTACTAGAATAATCGACCATTCAATGCTATTCGAATCCTCTTTCAATCGTCTGTCTTAAAAACAAATACTAATTTCTAATGCTAATCTGTTTATAGTTTTTTTTTCATCATATAACCTTTAGACTGTCGTTAATCGCACTGTACTTGAGCAAGCGATGAAACGACAAAACCTCGCTTTTTCTATTTGATTCCTCCATAATTTTTTTTTTTTTTGTTAATAGGAAAGGTTGTCCAGTTTTTATCATCATTCATGATTTTAAACGGGAATAAAAACTGTTTTTTAATATTAAATGCTTAAATTCAACCCCGTGGAAATGATAAATTATATAAATCATATCAAAACTATCCATAAAAATAAATTTCATTTATAATTTTGAATAAAATTTAAATTTTATGTTTTAAAAACTCATTCTAGTCTTAAATATTATTACTTTTTTTATACAAGTAAAAAATTATAATTATAATTAGAACAAAGTTTTACTTAAAAAAGTATAATTTAAACTTAAACCCACTTTTGCTAAATAAAAAAAAAATACTCTTTGAAAGAATGAAATCCATTCACTTCATATAAAATAATATTGCTTCGGCAGTAGCTATATTTACTAAAATTTGTTATTTTTACAATGACACAATTTTTCCTCTAAGTAGGTGCCTATCTATATATAATACGTATAATAATTTAAATTAAAGAAAATATTCTGCATTTTGAAATATAAAAAATTATAAATTTAGAATTTTATCAAAAGTATTAATTATTCAATTGAATTTTGCCAATTTTTTTTTTTTTTTTTTTTTTTAATCTAAAAATATAATATATATTTACGAACACGACAGCTGATGAGAGCCACGTGCCCTCGTCTAATCATTATTTTTTTTCTACTAAAATTTCTTGTTTGATTACATGACTACTTATTAACTGCATTCTAACTTTAAATTAAAAAATAAATTATCTTCTTTGTATTCTAACAATTTCTGATGTTGATATGCTCAGTCATAAGATCAGTAAGGAAATGTCAAACATACAATAAAAATATGCGATTTTATTATTATAATTTACTAAGCCAATTTTGTCTTTCTATTTTATATATTAAATTAATTAATCTCTAGGGAAAAAAATGATCTGTAATTCATTATTCAATATTCAGAATCAGGAAAATAAGTGATAAAAAATGGACAGGATATTGAAAAAATTTATTTTTTCATAAAGAAAGAATGATTTATACTTAATGATATTTTTAATATTGGTATATCCCCTAGAACCAACTAAGGAAAATATGCAAGTGTTTTTATTCATCATTAATTAATATTATTTTATAAGCTGATAAATATATACTTACTTATTCTTGTAAAAAATGAAAGGCTACTAAATGATTCAGAATAGAAAAAATTTAAAATCATTTTAAAATGTTTTTTATATACAAATCGAAAACGATCCAAAATATATAGATATTAAATTATTAAAGCTTTGGTGGTTGTTTTTATTTATAACGGAATTTTGTAAATTAAACGTTTCGATTGCAGAAGTAGCAATCGAAACGTTGTGTATATGTTTATATTTTTTGAATAAATTTACAATAACAAATATCAATATGTGGTTTAATTTACAAAATTCCGTTATAGATCCAAAATATAATTTCCTTATCACACTATTGAAACAGATTTAGATGAGGTTTAAAAAAATTAATAAACAAGTTTTGTCTTTTTTGTTTCTTTACTAATCGATAATTAGTCAATTTTCCAGTTGAATATTGTTTATTTAATTTTTCAGTGGCTTTCAGTAAATTCATTGAAAATAGATTAATTGAATTAAGTATTAGTAATATTAATTAGAATTAAAAAATAAAATACATTCGCTTAATATTTATATATTATAAATAAACATAAAATTAATGGTTTAAGAATATAATACAAGAATAATTAAAATAGAATTTTAACATAACAATATTTTAAAATCAAGGCAAGTAGTAGTAGTATTCAAATAATTAACATATATTCTTTTAAAAACTACTTAACTAATTATTTGAAATTTAATTTATTAAGAAACTTTTATTAAAAAAAAACACCTGTGTTTGTATATAAAATATTTCTTACTTTATCATATTTAGATATTTAATGAAAATAAATTATCATGTGTGGAATTTAGTAAAATAATAAAATATAATAATAAAAAAAACATGAAATATCTATAAAAGAATAAAATTTCTATTATTATAGTTTGAAGAGGAAAGTTGAAAATGATAAAATTAATTGTCCTCTTTTGATAAAGTAAATATTCTGTATTCAGTAAAATTTAACTTGGAATATTTATATTTATATTAAATTTTTTATTGAATATTTATGTAAATTTATTTTCTATTATCAGGTAATTTAATTATATATATATATGTATATATTGCAATATAATTCTAATATAAAAATAACAAATGTTGTATAATAATTATTATATAATTTATATTTCTTTTTACTATTTTGAAACATTTCACTGAAATCTTTTTAATCCTCGTGGATAACGAATAGCGGAAGCCGTTTGATGGTCTTAATTTTTAGATCAATTGATCTATATTCGAAACTTATAAATATATATATATATAAAGTAGTATACAGAATGGTATATATGTGAATGTTTATTTATTTATTTATTTATGTGCCCAAGTCTCCTGTCCATTGCCAATGGCGGCGAATGGGAAAAGACCGGCACGCGATTGGTCTCGAGTTCGATCCGACCAAACTCCCAGGGGGCATTAAATATAAAGTTGGCTCCCGTTCCTAGAAACATACGCAAATGCACGCGCGCGTTCCACTTCTGTCACGGCGTGGTATTTGTAATCGTCGGCAAAGATTTCATCTTCAATCTTTTATTTTAATTCCCAATCCCAAATATACAATTGCCATTTGGATTCGTTTGTAAGCCAAATAGAAAAAAATAAAAGAAAATTTCAACCGAATCGAATTTAATGAATGAATATAATTCTTTCAAAAAAAAAAAAAACAAAATAAACATTGAAATAAACAATTGCATATACTTAATTATTTAAACGACATAAGATTTATTTGATTTATAATATACGATATATTGATTGCTTTAGAATGTAAATACAATATATTGGTAAAATAAGTAAGCCTTTTCATATATAGTGACCATATTCCGAAAACACCAAACCGGGAAAAACAGTTTACCTTTTTACTTTCCCGCATACTTCGTATAAGGGAAGTATTGGAATCGTTAAAAATTTCGACTTCGAGATTTTGATAGATCTTGACGTTTTAGACCTCCCTGAGTCGGAAAATACCATTTTTGGAATTATGTCTGTGTGTGTGTATGTATATATGTATGTATGTAATGTCTGTAAGCAAATTTACTCAAAAACTAATCAAGCTAGGACTTCGAAATTTGGTACACCGATATTATTCACAGTTTGTAGATTTCTATCAAAATTTCGTCAAAATCGGTTAACCGGAAGTGGTACTTTACCTACAATGGTTGCGTTTACCTTTCAAGTAAAGTACCAGTTTGCTTCGAGATATTTGCTTCATATTTTGTATATAGATTTAAAAATATGAAAAAAATTCAGATACCAAATTTCATCATGATCTGACTACCGGAAGTGACATTTTACCTATATAAGTAGCGTTTCCTTTTTACCGACCGACGATAGTAAGGGAGGTATTGTTTTCACACCAAATTTCACCTGTGGATATTTTTAGGTACATATCTCCACGAATCATGCATTTTCTTAACAGAAAAAAGTATTTTTAGCATGATGTCTGACCGTCCGTCCGCTGTGTGTCCGTATAGATGTGTACAGCCTGAACGGCTCAACGGATTTTGATGAAATTTGGTATATTTACTTAATACATCAGTAGGATGAATTGATCAACTTTTGGTGCAAATCCGGAAACCGGAAGTGCTAGTATTGCCGATTGAAGAGAGGAAGTGAAGGGTTATTTTCATATCAAATTTCACGTGAGGACATATCTCCACGTGTTATGCACTTTGTATTGGTTTTATCCTCGAGAAAAATCATCTTCATTAGTTTTTTCTTAATTTAAAATTATATGACGTCACCCAGCACTTCATGACGTCACAGCCAGCCCTTATATATTATAAATAAAATAAAATTAAAAATATTTATATTATATCCATATCTGTTTTTTTTTACATTTAAAATATCAGTTAACGGGAAGTAGCACTTTATTACATTCTAAATATTCATTCACAACTCTTTAACCTATTTATTTGCGGGAAAGTCTAGGGGAGGACACTCCCGCTTATTTTTAGAATCAAATTGAAAATATTTTGAAAAATGTCCTAAATATTGAAAAAACGGCACAATAGGCTGTCCCGAAGACATTTTTGTCGACGCCGGGACAAAGTACCTAAAAACGGGACAATCCCGGAAAAAAGGGAGGTTTGGTCACCCTATATATATATCTATAAATATTTATTTTAAAAATAATAAAATTTATTTTAAAAATAGAATTAATATATATTAAACTGTAAATGATTAAATTAAATACCGTCAAGTTGTTAACCTATTCTGATGAATAAAAAAAACGGTAAGCTTCGTCCGCGATAAATCAAATTGGGGGAAAAGAGATTAAGAAAAAGTATTTCCCTATTATGACGCCAGGTTATAATAAAATTTGTCCTCGAACTATCAATTTCTATTATCATTATATTTTAAAAAACCCTATAAATAAACCGTTTATCTATATCACTTAGTAAATAGTATAAAAATAATGAAAATATATTAATATAGTAATTTTATAATAGGACAAAGAATATTTTTATTATATGTAATATTATGTAAAATTTTTAATTCGTTTTTTTTTATTTTTAGTTTTGCCAATTGTCCTATAAATAATTTTTAATAACAGAATAAATTTATTAGTTAAAACAATATTTTAAATATTTATGTACTAATAAAAACTAAGAAGGTTAATATAATAAAACAAAAACAAAAAGTTGTGAGTTTTTTTTATCTGTTGACGATAAATGGTATCGTACAAAGGTGTATTATCTGAAATAGAAAGTTATTTTTTATTTACTTAATTTAAAAAAAATATTATTGTTAAAATAATATATTAAAAAGATTAAAAAGACTTTTTGACATATTTACTTGCTTGTTTCTACTGCATTTCTTATTTATCTTTATTTATTGATTGTAGGTGGTATTTGAAAATTTTAACCCGGAATGAAAGAGAGAAAGAGAGTTTAATTAATGAAATTAAATCAGTTAAAAGCCAAAGCTAATTCAAATATTTATACTTTAACTTAAATAAATAATTAATAAATTTTCAAATATTGATTATGAAATATGAAGTTGAATTTGTGGTTTTGATTTAAAGTGGTCTCGTCTGAAATAAACAAATTAATCTCCAAAAACAAACTCATGAAAACTTTCCTGGTTATTATTATTATTATTATTATTAAATTGTTAATGAATAAAATAAAATGAATTTAAGTTAATTTGATTAGTCGAATAGTCATATAATAATTTTAATTCATCCAAAACGAATATAGAAATTGCCACATTACCCCTCTCCATCAATTCGCCAGAGGACTCAAAATGAAAACGAATTGAAATTCTTAAATAATTGATTTTAATGTCTCGTCAAGGTCAGAATCGAGCATTCATTCAAATCTTTTTCATTGAATTACTAAAAAACAATTCATGTCTATTTATTTGAATGTATAATATATAAATAGTATAAGTTTGTTTTATTTTCAATAGCAAATTTTAGAAATATAAGTTAATAAAATTTCCATTCAAAAATCACTTTAATATATTTAAAATATTTATAATTTCCTTTTTATGAATTTCCTTTCAGATAGATAAAAGAGTACTCATAAAACAATTATTTTTAAAAAAAAAAATTCAAACCAACCAAAAAAAAACTGAAAATTTAAAATCATTAATATTAAGAATTTTAGAATATTTTATAAATAATTAATAAATAGAATAATATATTAAACTAGACGAACCCGTTGCCAACGGTGTTTGCAATTTAAGATTAAACTGAATTTATAGTGGTTTAATTAAATAGTTCTTTGAAAACATTATTATATATATATTAATATTTGAAAATTATATTAATATTTGAAAACATTATTATATATATTTTGTGATGTCTGTAACATTATGAAGTTAGTTACAAATTCAGTTTAAACTTAAATTGCAAACGGTGTTTGCAACGGGTTCATCTAGTACATAAATAGCACAGACCATAAATAGTAATGCAGGGTTACAAACACAGTAATAAATATAGTGATTATGACTTTTATATATATAATAATTATTTTTAATTTAATTGTTTCTAAAATTTTTAATTAAAAAAAATATTATTTTCCACAAAATTAAATCAATATAATGGTATAATTAATTAAATTTTTTTTGCCATATTAAAACAAAATCAAATAAATTTATTATACGAATTTACCTTCAAAATATAAATTAATTTTAAAGTTTCTCCTCTAAATAATTAAATGTTACAATTGGAATTCAAATAAAATAAGTTGACCTGTGGCCAGGTCCGAACCGACCGACGGTTTGAAATAAATTAATTTCCAGCTACAGAAACAATTTCAAATAATTTTCATATATCTATTAATGTAATAAAAAACAGATATGGATACATAAATAATAAATATAAACATTTTTAATTTTATTTTATTTATAATATATATATGCAAGACCAGGCTGTGACGTCATGCATGGCTGGATGACGTCATATAATTTTAAATCAAGAAAAAACTAATAAATATGATTTTTTTCGAGGATAAAACCAATACAAAATGCATGATTCGTGGTGATATATAAAAAAATCTCCTTTGGTGTGAAAATAACCCTTTCCTTCCTATAGTCGATCGCTAATACTACCACTTCCGGTTTCCGGAATTGCACCAAAAGTTGATCAATTCATCCCACTGATGCATTAAGTAAATATACCAAATTTCATCAAAATCGGTTGAGCCGTTCAGGCTGTACACATCTATACGGACGGACAGACGGACAGACGAACAGACGGACGGACAGACGGACAGACATCATGCTAAAAATACTTTTTTCTGTTTAGAAAATGCATGATTCGTGGAGATATGTAAAAATCTCCACATGTGAAATTTGGTGTGAAAACAATACCTCCCTTACTATCGTCGGTCGGTAAAAAAATTAAATTTAAATCCACCCCTTTTAAATTTAGTGACATTTAATGGTTACTATAAAAATTAATGAATAAATCCTGTATTTAGTATATATATATATATCACTTTTATGTGTTTTATTTATTATTTATTTATGAATGTATTTAGAAAATCAGGAAATTAATTCACTTGGAAAACAACTGTATTTTTATTATGTTCATTTGATCACGAGTTATAATAGAGCAAAGAATTTTATTAAAACGCTTGACATTGCAACATTCATTTGGACAATACATGAATATCTTCTGGTGATTCTTTTGGAATTTCTATTGGAGCTATTTATGTTGTCCCATCTCTTTCTCTCTCTCTCTCTCTCTCTCTATCTATCTATCTATCTCTATCTCTTTCGCACGAAAGAAGAGCTCTTGCTTTTATGCCGGGATTATCCAACTCGAGGTTTTTTCACCTGCACACCACCTGTTGGGAGTTACGAGGTCGCGATGAGTCAGAGCGAACTTCTGAGCAAGATCCGGCCCGTGTCTGAGGACCTGCTTCATCCAAAGCCCTCCCTAACTGAATTCTGTCGAGAGGCCCCAGGCCCACGGGGGACATGACTCATATCCGAAGAACGGTTGCTAACGTCAAGTCTATCTTATTGCTCACATTGACCAGGCAAACGTTTATCTTCCTTCGAGTTACATTGAACGTAAACATGCAACACATCAAATGGAATGCACGGATTCTGATGAGCGAATATAATAGTGACCAACAATCTTTCAGATCGTTCATCGAGTTTGGAAGAAATAAAAATAACTCAAAGTAAATTTATTGGAAAATAATAGTCAAACAAATTCACAAGTCAATAGACTTATAAATGTCCAACCTGGGAAAGAGAAATAAATGTGGGAAATGGATAACGTGGATGATGACTTGACTGACAAGTAGCCGATCAAAATATCACAAATTTCGATAAAATATTTGAAGATACCGCTAGAATTTTAAATAAATGCATTCCCAGATTGGATGATAATCAAAAAAACATCACATTGTATATTGTATGTGCAGTACTCACTAAAAGAATAAATCATTTAGACTATTATTTTGTAATTTTCAAAAAAATTTGAATTTTATCAATAATATAAAAATATCTATTTCCATTGTAGATTAAAAATTTTATATAAATAATTAACCTATTCCAGAACTGCGTTATTCAAAATTGCAGGCGTATAATGTATTGTATATAACATTTCGTTAATAAATACCATATAAATAACTACTAAGATTCATTTTTTCAAATTTTGATAATTTTTGCGATTTGTAGTTCTGATCTTAAAGAAGGAAAAATGCATAATAAAAATATATAATTATCGAAGTACTGATATTTTTTCAACAATTATTTCCAACACAAATATATATGTATATAATTTACTAGAATACAAACGAACTTTTGTGTTTTTATTATATTATTTAACTTCATTAGGTGGATGGCGCTATATATATATTCATTTTCAAGGGAACATAGTAAAATTAAATTTAAAAATCTCTGTTCTACAAGCTCTGTTTTCAATTAACTTAATATTTTATATTTAAATTAATTTTATAATTAAATAAATAATTTTAATATTTTTATAAGTATATTTACACTTAGAAAATAAATTCATGATACTCTAAAATATTTAAAAATAACACTAAATTTAATTTGTTTTTTTTTATTCATAATGTAAAACATTAATTTATTCCACATTTCTAGTGGTAGAAACATTCAACAAAATTTCCAAAAATAAAATTAACACTTCTTTGAAAATTGAAAAAAAAAAACAAATAATGATTATTATAAAAAATTATCAGTTAGATTTTTTTTTATCAACTTATGATACGTGTACGTGTATATTTAAATATATAATCATGTTTTCTCTTCATAGCATAATAATTAATGAAAACGAGTAAGAAAAATATACTATTTCCAAAGCAAATGATATTATTCAACTTCAAAGAGTATCTTTAGACTAGAATAGGATTAGTAAAAATAGTGGAATTATTCCTCACATTTGAAGACGAGGGAATGAGCAAACTGTTGGGAAGTTTGCCATACAAAATGACATTCAATAAATCACCTGGTACTTTTTTTTATTTTTGCTTTATTTCTATTCATTTTAAAGATGAACTTTAAAAAAATAAAAAAAAATAAAATAAACTTTGTCACCTTCAGCTGTTAAAGATTAAAAATCATAATAAGAAAAAATAAATAAATAAAAATGAATTAATCAAATAAATTTATATTTTACTAATAACGAACTTTGAAAGGTAAGCTGTTATTTATCTTTCAATTTTAAATAAAATTGAATATCAACAAAATGTTTGAAATTTCAAATAATTAAAATATAAATATGAATTAAATAAATAAAATGATAAGACTAACAATAATATTCTTTCTTCAAAAAACTAATATTATTCACTTTCAAGACTAAAATCAAATTAGAAAAAAAGATGTGTAAATAAAAATATTCCAATTGCACATGAACAATTTAATTCAATTAAATAAAAATCATATATATTTTCAATTTATGAATGGTATTCATAATAAGGAAGCATTTTTCATATAATAATTATTAATAAATAAATTAACAAATAATTACAAAATAATCAATTCTATTAAAGTGACTGTAAAGGGGCCATCCAGAATCTAAAATAAAACAATGATAATAAATAATTTACTTTTTCTACAAATTTTTTTTACTTAATCCAAAATAATAAATTAAAAATTGAATCAAAAATAAAATTACATAATATTCTGATTTTTGTTTCTATTAATTTGAGTTTACTTATAAGTAAATAAACAAAGGACGGAATTTATCTCAAAAAATAAAAAAAAATTATATAATGTAAATATATTATACCTCAGTAATGGTACTTTAATGTACTAATAAAAAGTATAAAGGAATCTGATTTAATTGATAAAAGAATTTTGCGTGTCATGTGAATTTGCTCGCATGCCACCTGTGGCACGAGTACATTAGGTTCACCATCTATGGCCATCGAGTCTTCTCTTATTACACTTCTCTTATTACCCTTCGTTGTTATTTGCCATTACTGGAAAAGTGCTTTAGAATTAATTGAATAAGAAAAATATTTTGAAAAAACAGATCTAGTGTCTATTTTCACTTTTGAATTATAACTAACAATAAGTTGTCTGAGAAGAAAAAATAATAAGTGTATAATTATATTTTTATTTGTGAGATAAGAAAGCATATATGGATTCTCTCTCTCTTTCGACCAATGAAAAAGTATTTTAATCAAAGATTGAGCAATTTATTTATAAAATTATTTTGAAATTTGAATCCAATTGAGGAGGGTGTTTCTCACTGAAAAATTTCTCAATATAACGAATACAGTTTTTATTTATTATTATTATATTTATATTTAGTTATTCTGTAAATCAAAAATTAAAAATGAAAATTCTATTAGTTGAATTTTTTATTTATTTAAACTTGTATTAATTTTTTCAAACATTTTATTCATATGTTTAAAGGAACATTTAGAAATATACTATTTTTAAAAAAAGGATAATTTGTATAATGATTCGCTCGATAAAATGAAATATGAATACAAATAAAAACCAAAAATCAATATTCATTAATATAATATATATTTTTGCAGAAACTTGTTTCAGTAAGTTTGTAACATAGTGTATTATAATAATATAGTACACCAAAACCAAAATTCACCTGATATATTGGTATAATATATTAGAATGTACCATATATACTGGATATAGGTATTATAAAAACTAAAAAATGTAAATAAGTTTCCTTCCAGATAAATCAATTTCAAATATATTTTTGAAAAAAAAACATAAGTGCAAAAAAATATTAGTTTAAAAATCATTCGGAAACGTTATTCATTTTGCAAAAAGGCGAATCATTAAGCGGAAGTGACAGGAAAATTTCTACTTAAAAGATAATAAAAATAAATAATAGTTTTTTTATCATTATTAAATTTATTATTTTAATTAATCATTTCAAATATTTATTGTCAGCGTTTATTAAATACAGTTATAAATCTATATTTTAAGAATATGTAATAAGGCATAGATATTAAAAAATTGCTTAAATTTCAAAATATTACTTATATATAATTTTTACCGACCGACGATAGTAAGGGAGGTATTGTTTTCACACCAAATTTCACATGTGGAGATTTTTACATATCTCCACGAATCATGCATTTTCTAAACAGAAAAAAGTATTTTTAGCATGATGTCTGTCCGTCCGTCCGTATAGATGTGTACAGCCTGAACGGCTCAACCGATTTTGATAAAATTTGGTATATTTACTTAATGCATCAGTGGGATGAATTGATCAACTTTTGGTGCAATTCCGGAAACCGGAAGTGGTAGTATTAGCGATCGACGATAGGAAGGAAAGGGTTATTTTCACACCAAAGGAGATTTTTTATATATCACCACGAATCATGCACTTTGTATTGGTTTTATCCTCGAGAAAAATCATATTTATTAGTTTTTTCTTGATTTAAAATTATATGACGTCATCCAGCCATTCATGACATCACAGCTTGGTCTTGCATATATATTATAAATAAAATAAAATTAAAAATGTTTATATTTATTATTTATGTATCCATATCTGTTTTTATTACATTAATAGATATATGAAAATTATTTGAAATTGTTTCTGTAGCTGGAAATTAATTTATTTCAAACCGTCGGTCGGTTCGGACCTGGCCACAGGTCAACTTATTCATTTTATTAATGTGTAACTAATGTTTTAATTCTAATTAATTTCGAAAAGAAATTTAACATAAATTATAGGGTTATAATAAAGTTAAATTTTATAACTTTTCTACGTACATATAACTATATATATATATTTAATTTCACTTACCAATGATAAAATAGTATTTATGTAATTAAGCAAATTATCTCTTGATTCTGTTTAATGTTTACTACCAGTGAACTCTGCTCTGAACTGGAAATCAAAAGCTCAAATCCCAACACTTTAGCAAGTGTTTTTAAAAATAAATCTTATAGAAAATGTTTAGAACGTTGATGGGAAAAATAGGTCATATACGAATATTATTGTCAATTTACGAAAAACTAAATATTTCAAATTTTTTGGTGAGAGTTAGAACAATTAATAATATACATTTATGTATGGGATCTGAAAATTGAAAAAAATAATTTATTAGTTCGGGATTGATTAATTAAATTATTATCATTAATTAATTAAACCGAAAATCCAGGTTGAGTTAATGTATTTTATTTATTTGATATTTATATCCTTCTAAAAAAACTTATAATTCTTCTTCTTGATGTAGTCTTGAAAATAATTTTAAATTAAAATTTTTGTATTACTTATTTAAAGTATTCTTTTAATTAATTTAACAAAATAATTTAAAAAAAAAATTGAAGAATGGATTAGTAATTTAGTTTACTGATAAGACAAAAATCTTTTTCAACTGATGACGACATATAACAAGAAATTATATATATCTCAATTAAAGTTATCAGCCATGTTATTATCAGATATGAGAGTGCGCACGGCATTCTCAGCAGTCTACTGTCAGAAGTGATAGCGAATTGACGACGATCGAATTCCTTTTGCTGCTCCAGCTCTCTTACCTTAGGAAGAAAAACAGTCGAAGTGCTCCTAATTAGGAATCGCCTTCCTAGAACCGGATATCTTCGTTTCCGATATTCTAGTGCAGTGTTTTTTTAGCGGTGGCCGGTGCAGCAGCTTCACTTGGCACAGGGTCCGCTGACAAGGACGACTTCTTGTCCACGTGGGCGGAACACGTGTGTCCTCGCACACCCGGCTTACCAATCGAAGTTCCTCGCAGCTGGAAATGATGGAAAAAAAAATGTTCCCCTTTTCGGACATGACCAAATTAACCAGACGCGAGTTCTTCAGATCGGTGGGTACACTCACGAAACGTTTCTTCATTCTTTTCCATTCGCAACATTAAATTTTGTAATTCAATTTGTATTACTCATAACAACAACAATAACTCACATCTCATACTTTTTAAAAATATATACTGTTAATAAAATAAAAAATAAAAATTAATAACTGAATGATAGAATAAAGTTACTCAAAAATTCACAACTTAAAAATAAATAAAAATATATTATTATTATTATCATTATTTAACTTTAATAAAATAAATACAACTAAAAATAGTGTTGAAAAAATATATTTAAAGATAATTATATATTAGAGGTTCATTTGAATTAATTTTAACTTATCTTAAAAGATAAGCTATATAATATAATAATATTCAGATATGTGTATATAATATATATAATAAAAATGATAAACTTTAAATAAATACTCGGTTTACTCACACATCTATATTTTTTTTTATTATATAAAAATAATTTGTAATAAGACAACCTTATTTTATTATAATTATATTTCAACAATATACGACATAAGGTAATGGCACCTATAGATGACATGGCACCTATAGATGACACTTTTGAATTTAAACTAAAAAAATAAGCAAATTTTAAAACATACGCGGAAATTTTTTTTTTTAAATGATAGTTATGCTTTTCCACCACCTGAGATATCCTACAACAATACAATAAGTCGCCCTATTTTTTTTCTTTTAACTTGAAAAGCAGACCGAATCGTCAACAATTGATTTTTTCAACAAATCTTAAAGATAACCTTAAGGGAAGTAATGTTCTTAATTAGTATTTTATATTTTTATAATCATATTTATCAAGAATTTAACAACTACATTATAAAATAGACTTAATATAGATATAAATCATTTCAATTTAAAACCTAATTTTTAAAAGTATCTTTTTTATCAACGGTGTTATCTATAGGTGCCCCTAAAAATTGTTTTTCCTATAGATGACAGCAATGTCAGCTATAAGTAGGTTTTTAAAAAAATTGTCTATTATATTAATAGCTGTAAAGAGGAGATAATTTTATATAATTCCACCAAGTTGCATGTCTGAATTGATATAGGAACCTAAAGGTGACGCTGTGTTTCTCATTGTCAGAAAATTTTTTTCTGTTCCAGAACTTCATACACTATTTTTTTGAAATTTTTTTTAAATTACTCTGTTCTCAATGTATAATTAAAAATGCATAATTAAAAAAAGATTTGTTTAAAATCAATTTTTTATTTTATTATAATAATCAGCTAAAAATAAAATCAATCACAATAAATATATCTAATGTATCATTATATGAAACCTGATTTTTTTATTATAACTAAAGTTAAATCAGCAACAAGGTGTTGGAAAGATGTTTTACTTTGTAAATAAATAAGTTGAAGATAAAGAGAGCTAGCGAAGTGAAAAAAAGTAGATGTCATCTTTGGGTTCCATAATTGTCATCATTAGGTTCCACCAAAATTTTTGGTGTCATCTATAGGTTCCATTTGATTACTTTGAAAAAAAATTATATTTCCTATTAAACTCATATAAAAGTTTAAAATATTTATCCTGGTGATAAAAGGTAAAATAAGCTTTATAATAACCAAAAGATTTTTTTTGTTAGACGTATAGTTTCGGTTTTATAAAAGAAAATAGCGACAAAAGCGCTTAAAATGTCATCTATTGGTGCCATTACCTTATCTAGGCATATTATATTCTGTTTCCTTCAAAGTTCATTGAATCTCAAATTTTTAAGATATTTTCAATATATTTTTTCCGGTGTTTACGGTCAAGTACGGTTTATATAAAATTTTTTTTAACGATAAACCGGTTTACTTCATAACTTTTTTTTTTTTTGCATATAATATACTCAAGAATAGTGATAGAATTAATATTTTACAAAATTAGCTATGCAATCGTTTTGATTAAATGTAATTACTTATGATCGTAAAATTAATTAATTTTATTAAAAATATTGCTGATGGTTAAAATAATTGCTGAATAATAAAACTAGGTCTTAATAAATTAATCATTTAATATTTATTTTAATTTTAAAACAAGTTCATTCTTTCTATTTCTACAATATATATATACTTGTATGTAAGATAAAAAAGAGATTAATTTTGAATTTTTGAATTTTGATTTCCAAATTTTTTTTTTCTTTCGAGAATATAAATATAATCTTCGTATAGTTAAAATGATTTTTAGATTGTGATTACTTTAGACATTTTAGTTATTTTTTAAAAGTATCGAAGATTTCTTTATTAAATTTCAATAAATAAACGATTTTCAAAAAACTCATTTCTTATATATAAAACCTTCTATTAAAAATTTATAAATATGATTAAATACAATAAGAAAAATTCGAAAATTATATATATATATTTGTTAAAAAATATATTATGGAGAATTTTAAATATATTTAACACAAAACATTAATTTGTTTGTATAACAAAAAAAATGTCACTCCCAAAATTTTGAAATTACTCTAATATTATCTATTTATTTAAATCATTGAAAAAATAATTCTATTGAAAATTTTCACATTATTTTATTTTCAAAAATTAAAAAAAAAAATAAGCTGGAGTGTCTCCTCTCGACTATCTCGCAATTTAAATTGGGTTAAATAACATATATTATATTTAAATTAAATTTAATTAATTATAAATTATAAATTAAAATTAATAAATAATATTTATTAATCCAGCGCATGTTTGACTCTTTGTTGATGGCACCACGTCACGTGTTGGCGCTTGATATAGAATCTGTTAAAAAATTAATTCTGATATTTTCAGCGATTCAATCAAGCTGAAATTCTATATATAGCAGTGAAAAACTATAAAACATATATATTTATATTTACGGTCTTCTTCTTCTTCGTTGTCGATAACTTCCTAGCGGAAGTGTCGTGGCCCTAATAACTCCACAGGAGTCATAGGGTGTTCATGGGAAAATTTGTCCGAAGTGGTTTCCCCTTGCCTTCTTCGGTGGGGCAGCCGATGTTAAATTGAATTAAATTTATATATTTATTAATTAATTAAATTAAATTAAATTAAATTAAATAAATATATAATTTTGAGTTCTATGCTGGGATTCGAACTCAGGCTTCCTGTGTAGAAATCTAGTACTCTACCCACTCAGCCATGCTGCCCCTTATTTACGGTCACTTTAGAGGAAAAAAATGAAAACGTTCCGAATGAGCTACATTTCTAAAAAGTTGATAGAAAACTACGAATTTTGAATAATGTCCGTATACCAAATTTCATTATTCTAACTCAAACCGTTTTTGCGTAATCTTGTCTACATACACACATACATAGACACACACACACACAGAAACATTTTTCTCAACCTTAGTGAAAATGACTCAGGGACCTTCAAAACGTATAAAAACATCAAAATCTCGACATCGAAAATTTTAATGATCCCAATATTATCTCTGGATAGATAGTAAAAATTGGTAAATTGATTATAAGATACAAAAGTCTAATGAATATAGCAATTAAATTAATTTGAGATGCTAACCTACATATAAAAAAACATCTGATTCAATCAGATGCCCTAGTTGAAATATTTTCATTTAAAGTAATCGATAATATCTATGATGTTGATACGTGTATAAAGTTGCATCAACAAAATACATAAATAAATTACAATTTTTGTGTATGAGAAATTGAGATGAAGCCATTGCCCTAGAAAGTGGAATGCCCTAAGCCAGGAATTCAGTTTTTTAAGTGCAGATAAGGCAATTAAGCGGCGGAAAAGTCAACGGCCGTGGAATTGAGCCACCACTTCCAAATACAAACTTGATGAATCGAATTCTATTATTATTGTATTCAATCAAAGAAAATTCTTCTAATCAGGAACACATTCGATGAAAACATACATGTTGTTGTGAATTAAAAGAAAAATACAAAATACAATCCACCCATTGATTGAACGTGACTTTAAATATAGGGAAAACATTTAGGCAATCTTTTTAAAATAAATAAATATGTTATCTAGATTACAAGATTATTTATTACTAACAATTTAATGATTTTAATTTAAAGCGTCGTGAAAATTAATTTATCGCTTTATAACCCATTTTAAATTGGAATAATTTGTACACCTTTTAATGGGCTTATTAATGATTCAATTACGTGATTATCTTGATTAAGCTGTTTAAATAATGCATTCTTTACTTCTAAAGATATAATATTATTATATTTTTATTATAATTATATATTTGGAAATTTAAAAAATTGAATTTCTGCACAAAATTAAAACCCATCTTGATAAACTGTATATCATAAAAAAATGTTATAAAATAATTTCTGAAACCAATAAATCTTTGTATCAAGTTCTTTTCTTTACACTATATTGCACAAGTTAAAATGTCTTTAATTGGTATTCTGTATAAATTAATATAGAAAAAGACATGACTAAAATATTTTATTTACTTTTCAAATATAATGCTGATAATGATTCTTTTTAAATAATGTTTTACTGATTATCAAAAATTTAATTATAATCAACTTAAATGTGCCTATTTTTTTTCTTTCGTCATCTGAATTTGAGTGATCTTTGTCATTCAAATGTTTTGCAATTGAATTGTTTTTTTTATA
This sequence comes from Labia minor, assembly GCA_963082975.1. Lineage (NCBI taxonomy): Eukaryota > Metazoa > Arthropoda > Insecta > Dermaptera > Spongiphoridae > Labia > Labia minor. Next base: position 24,806,436 of record OY720347.1, on the reverse strand, counting down.
ATTTTAGAGTTGACTCAAAATTAATTCATTTTTTTCATAATGAAAATATAATAATATAATTAATTTTTTTTTATTTTTATCGATAATTATAACTATTATTTCATCTTTTTTACTAAAAAAATCCACTAAATAATAATCTTTATTATTTTATAAAGTTTTACTTTGTTAATAGAATTTTAATCTAATAAATTTATTCAAATGATAATCTGTTCAAATAAATGAAATTTTAATTTCTTATTCTTTTTTCTTCTTTTAATGATAGTATTGAAATATATACTCGTGTCATATAAAATGATATTTTTTCAATTAATTATTTTTCAAAAATTTTACATTATACTAATAATAGACTAAATCATTAAATAAAATAAAAATTATAAATCATTTCATTTTAACTGAATTAAATTTAACTATTCTCCCAATTTTATTGTTCAAATTTATACAAAATATACTTAAACTACTTATATTTCTTGTTAATAATTTTCTTTTTATAAAAATAATCAAATATTTTAGCGAAAATAAGTGAAATAATAAATTGTCATTTGATTTATGATGAAAAAAAATCTATAAAATAAAAAAATCAAAACACCTGTTTATCATTAAAAATAAAATGGAATGTTATAATTTCTTTAGAATTCTCAATTAAAAGTATTAGTTACTTATATTTTTTTTTTGTTAATATTGGATTTCTTTTAAATGGTCATTCATTAAATGTCAAATAAGATCTATTAAAGTTATTTATAGAGATTATATCTTACATTGCAAGCATTTTTCTTCATTTTAATTTATATGTTTGTATGCAAGTGTATTTTTGCTTTATAATGGAAGATTGATTAAATGTAAATAAAAACAATTAAATAGGAATTTTTCTTAGTATGAAAATATGTCCAAATTAAGTAATTGATAATTTCAATTTTTCTAAAAAGTTGTAAAAAAATATAATTCTACATTTAAAATGACATAGTTTTTTTTTATTAATCTTAAAAATTTTACTAAACGGTTTAAATTTTGGTTTTAAGAGAGGTAATAAACCTTGCAGGTTGCATAAACATCAGGCTGTTGTTTTTCTTAACTGTTTCATTAATTACCAACTACAACTACTCATAATATATATTTTAGTCTTTAAATAATCTATTTTACAAATTTTAAATCATTATATATTTTTAAAATAAATTTAAAATCATAAATGCAGATAACATATTATATTAGAAATAAATTATTTATATAAATTTCAATATTCATATTTTCATTATAATATAATTGAGGTTAGAGTTTTATAATTTAAATAAATATGTTTAGTGACGGAAAAATGTAAACGCCATGGGGCATCAATCGGGTGAGAAAGGTCATTGATATTATGCGAAGACAGCACTGTATTGGTGTACCTTATATTTTAAATATTTACTTTAATTGTAATACCATATTTAATATATATTATATAATTCATATAATGAATAAGTAAGTAAACTACGGAAATGTCAAGAAAAAAAGGAAATAAATCTAAAATTACATCAAGTTTTTCAAGATTTATTTTAGTTTGATAGAATAAAACGGAAAATGTTTTCAACGAGTGACTGGTTAAATTTACATATTACTTAACTTTATTAAGTACTTTATATGATTGTCTTAAAGTACATACATCTTTAAATAAACTTTTATAGTATAAAAATAGCCGAGTCCATTTAGCAATTCATTCTGCTAAATGTAGATCAATCTTTCGTCATTGTTCTAACCATCCTATCAATATCATTTATTTACTTTCCATTAAATATCTTCAAGGTTTTTTTTTTTTATTTTTTCATTTTAACCATAAAGGCAAAAATAATATTAATTTTAAACCCTGAATTTTTCATTCAATTGTTTTTCTTTTATTCATAATTATTTCCTTCAACTTTGACTTCAAATACATTTTTTTTCAATTGAAGAAGTTTATAATTTAAATAATTAATTTTTCATGTATTTAAATTTTTTTTTTATTATAATTGAAACTTTGATTTATCTTCAGAAAAAGACAACATATTTTCAAATAAGGATTTTTTTTTTTGTGAATGAAATATTTTCTATCACACCTGAACAATAAAACCAAATAAAAATGTTCTCATGCCAACGTCCTTGGTTATTTTCATTATAGCATTCTAATTATAACGGTGCAACCTTAATTTACCAAAGGCCTTGTCAGTTTAATAAAATGTATATATATATATACAACACCGATTGCATCGATGACCCTAAAAATGTTGATCGGAAATTCACCTTTTCATAAAGAATTCAGTTGAACCTTCACCTCATCCAAACCATTCATCATTATTTAACCAATTACTACTATCCCAGGATCATTTCCAATTCCATTCAGAACTATTTTATCAGGTATATACTAAAATTTCTAAAAAAATTAATTTTAATAGAAATATTTTTAATTTATTATTTTCAAATATTTTAATTTTAAATGGAAAATATATTTAATAAATATTTAAATTGAATTTATATATCAAAATGAAATTTAATTTATTGTTTATTAATACATATATACACACACAATTCATATTCTTTAATATATATTTTATTTTATTTTCAATAATAAATTATTATATCTATAATATGAGATTTAAATTATAAAGAAATGTATAAATAAATTAATTTTATCTTGAAATATATGTATCTTGAAAAGTTATGTAATATTTAAACTGTTCAGTTTATTTCACTTCAGTACCAAAATGTATTTATTATTATTGGTATTTAATGTTAATATTTGATTTTTGATTTTTTACTACTATAGGTACTAATTTATATATATTAAATATATGTTAATATAGACAAATTTTCTTTGTATATACAAAAAACAGGCGTTTTGTCAAATAACTTAATTTTTTTTTTGTCACTTGGTTGAAATTTTTTTCTTGTCCCAAGAAATTCCAACAATAGAATTCGAAAAAAAAATTCCTTCATAAATAAGTCCTATTGAAAATAGCTCAACAAATTAAATTGTCACAACGTCTCATCAGTCATTGACTTGGAAAATCCTCTTTATAGGAATGTGCTTTACATACTTAAAATTTTAATGTTCATCGGCTATAAACCGACCCCCTGTAACTATTTATTACCAAATAACAACAACATAAAACTGTCAAAGAAAGTATACAAGACAGTCTGGAAAATATTCTTAAAAGAATTCTCTCAACTAGAGGTTTTTTTTTTAAATAAAATCTTTTACTAGAATTATAATATTATTAATAATTTAAAAAAAACATAATCTATTGGCCTTTAAATTAGCAGACTTTAATGAATGCATTTAAATTACACTGAGATTAAAGGCATATAAATTTTCTTAACATTACTCTTGTCTTGAGTTTATAAATACAAAACACGGAAGCCAGTTTAAAACTTTTATGAGGTTCTTATTCTTATATGTATGTAGGTACGTATATATGTATATATATATATATATAATATATTGTATATTTCATTTAAATATAAATATAACATTAGTGGAATACCTTGAAATAAAATTTAATGTTGAATAACAAGTTCATCTATTTTGATGAGGCAGTAAGAAACGATATTATTTTTATGAGTTTAAAAAATCTTTAAAATAAATAATTTTTCTAAACACATATTAGCAAGAATTTTTGTACTTAACGTAATAAATATAATGAATTACTTAAAAGTTTGCATTTAAGCCATGAATTTATAATCTATATAACTATTTTATTTCTCTCGAATATATTTATTAAAACTTTTGGGTTTTTTATAATTATTATAAAGTGATTATTATTTGTATAATCTATTTATTTAATTAAATAAATGTACAACTTTTCGACTGCTTATTCTGCAGTCTTTATCAAGTACCGAATCATTATTAATCATTGTGAGTCAGTCCGCATGAGTCGGAGCAAGCACACGGTACTTTATAACGACTGCAGAATAAGCAGTCGAAACGTTGTGCATAATAAATTAATTATACAAATATTTTAATAAAAATCCCTTTAATAACTATTCTATTATTTAAAGTTTAATTAATAGGATTTATTAATTATTTGCTAATTTCAAAATAATTATTTCTATAATTGGTTAATTTTTTGAAATTATTAATTATTAATTAATTTGACCTTTCAAATTGTAATTACGCTCAATAATTTACCACAAGAAAATAAAGTATAATATGCATGGTGATCGTTTTCATTGATATTCTTTACAATATTGTAAAGAAATTATTTTGGAACGTTACAGAATCAACTTATACAATATTCCATATGTTTAATCCATGTTTCTTGTATGATATTTAATATCAAATTTTGTCAAATAAATCCACATAAAAAAATAATATATTAATAAATATTTTCAAGTTTTTCTGAAAAACCAACCCTGTAATTAAACTTAATATTTCATTTCTTTTGAACATTTAGAAAATGCTCAATTGGCTGAGACATATACTTATACCTATATATAGATAAAGTAGGATTCTGAAAGTTGAAGGTATGTGGAGAAATGTGGGCGTTCGCTAGCGTCTAAGAGTTAGATAAGCCAGAACCAAAGGTACTTGTGAATACAATCACTTATAAATGGGATGTTTGTTCTGTTTATGCAGATGTCGGACTTTCCAGTGGATGGTCCAGACACCAGTGATCCGATGGCCGCTTTGGAGAGTCTACATAAAACACAAGTCATGTCCGCCAATACGTCCACCACCGCTTCCACCTCCAGCGTCCAGGCCACACAGGTAAAACATAAACATATTTGCTTTATCTCACAGAAAATTTCAAAATTATTATGTAATAATACAAGATTATATTCAATTTGGTTATTATTTTTGTTTTTTGTTTCGACACAAAATTAGTGATTCCATAAGTTATGAATAAAATTTGAATTAATAATTTTAAAATCCATATCACAAATAAATTATTAGGCAAAAAAATACACAAATAAAATTTAAATGATTTATTAAAATTAATTTAAAATATTATAGTGATTCTTTAATAATATATATATATATATATATATTATACTAATGGATGAACATATTTATTTCATTTATTAACAATATTTTAATTAATTAATATTTATCTTTATTTCCTTAATATTGGAAAAAATAAGAATGAACAAGTAAAAATTATCATACAATATTAAATATTTATTAACATATTATCTATTTATCTTTAGTGTTTTCTCTCACTGAGCTCTTTTTATAATTTAAAATATAAATAGAGGTTGTTCTAACTTTATTTGGTTTCACTCACCATTGAGCAGTAATGAAGCATCTTTTCTATAGAATTTATATTTATAACTAAAGAATGTCTTGTTACGAAATGAAGTATTCTTTTATAAATAATCCTAAATCAAAATTATAGAAAAAAAATCTATTGTATTTATAACACAAAGCATTTATTTTTGAAATTTAATTATAATTAAATCTATAAAATAGACTAACTAATAGCCAATAAAATTAACTTTTTAAAATATTACTAATAATGTCAAAAATTTTAATTTTTTTATATAAATGAATTATATTTTATCTTCATTCGTATTAAAATACGAATATTTTGTAATATCTAATGAATTTTTCTTGAAATGATGTTATGAAATGAATTCAGATGAAATATGAAAAATTATATAAGAGAATGGAATTTAATTTTTTTTTTATTTCTTTTTTTTGATATTGAAAGAATTTGACATTTGATGATTGTTAATTACAAATGTTTTAATATTAAAATTATTTTTTCACTTTCTATATAGACAATATTAAGGTTTAAAAAATATTTAAAAAAATCGTGGGAAAATAATCTTTTTGTGTTTAGAATGGAAATATTACTTCACAATATAATATATGTAAAGTTTATAATTTTCTATTGAGTGCAAGAACAAGTTTTATTACACTCGACATTTCATTGTACAAATTTCATAGCTATTATTGTAAATCTTGAAATTTTTTTAAAACAACTTCTTCATAATTATTATTATGATACAATCGAAGAATTGATATTCAAAAATAAAAATATTCAATCAATTTAATTTATTTCTCATAATATTATTATTTTCTAGATTTAACAAAAAATCTGGAGTCTCTTCACTCAACTATCTCGCAAATTTGAATTGGATAATCAAGCTCTTTTCTATATTTGGAAATTAATTAAAATTTTATTCTTTCCGGTCATAGAATTTAAGGTTTTTAACATAATTTTCACTAATAGCATTGTAATGAAATAAGAAAATAATCAAATAATATCAACATTGTTTTGATTTTTTTCAACGTAAATAAAACCTTTACCTTTATTTTAAGTCAAAATTTAAAAAAATAATTCCGGTACTTTCAATCAAGCTAAAATCTTATATATAGAATTTTTATACAATTTTTAATCAGGTGAAAAACTATCAAATATATATCTTTATTTTTTCGGTCAGTTTAGAACAGGGATGTCCAACCTTTTAATTTAATGGGCCACATCGCAAACTTAAATATTTAACTGGGCCGCAAAATTACCAGAATATGTTAAGCCTAGCTAGTGAATGTCTCTAAACTTATGGAGATTTTTGGGGATAGAGGTGGTTTTTTGTTTTTGAATGTTGCCCCCAGCCTTTTTTTATAGCCTCGAAGTTATAGGTCGCTTTCCGGACTGTGAATTCTTTAAAATTTAACTCCAAAATTGAGTCGATAGTGGGCCGCATCAAAACTTTGAGTGGGCCGCAATGCGGCCCGCGGGCCGCGTGTTGGACATCCCTGGTTTAGAGCATAGGTTCCCAAACTTTTTTGTGTCGTAGACCACTTGACATGTTTTGGGTAGTCCCCCTAAATTGATTTTTATTAAAAAACTTTTACCTTTATTTAGAGCCTTATTGAAAAATCAAAAATGAATGTTTTAAGAGCCAAAAAAAAATTACCGTAGACCCCCATTTTCGTTTCATGGACCCCCAAATTTTTTATTCGTCGCCGTAGACCCCTTGTAGGTTGCCATAGACCCTGGTGGTCGATTTAGACCACTTTGGGAACTTCTGGTTTAGAGGGAAAAAATCAAAACGTAGTGGGTAATGGTCCTCTTCCAAATGAGCTACATTTCTCAAAAGTTAATAGAAAACTACTAATTTTGAATAATGCCCGTGTACCAAATTTCATTATTCTAGCTCAAACCGTTTTTACTTAATCTACACACATACACAGAGAAAGATTTTTTCAACCTTAGTGACATGACTCAGGGGCCTTTAAAACGTGTAAAAACATCAAATTTTCGTGATCGCAATACTATATCTGCCGAGATAGTAATAATTATATCTTCTCAATTATTCAATTATAAATAAATCTAATTTAATTCGTTGATAAATTTTCAAATAATAATCATATAAAAAATTACGTTACCTCATTTCTCATTCAAATAACTAAGGAATGGTCAAAAGAGACGCTCCTAGCAGTCAATCGAGCCTAACGGAGAAATCTAACGCTTGTATGTGAACATGTCGATGCAAGTCCAAGCCTGCACTCAGAGCGGGTTACATCTCGCGCCTAACTTTCTCACACATACACACTCTAAAGCGTTAGCTCAAAATAGAGCATTATGATTTCAACCCTTTCACCTCTTCAAATTAAAATATATTCAAGTGAAAATATATAGCATAAATTTGACATGAATTCAAGATAAAAAGAATAAAGCTTTTGATAATTAATCATTAGAATCAATTAATTTGTAACTTCAGTGAGTGTTTTTAATAAAAAAAATATTCTTATTAAGCTTTTTATTAAGAAAACGTAATTTTATTTTATATGCATAATATATTAAAAAAGTTTCACTGTAATTTGCCTTTCAAGCTTCTGGACCGGGGTTCATGTCGCAAGCCTGGTAAGATCCCCCTCCCCATTGAAATCAGAAGTAGAAACTCCTGTTCAAGAAAATCAAGATAAAGTTCGGGAGGGGATCTGTTATACTGATCATGCATCACCTCTACTTAGGCTGCAACCAGCTTGGCAGAATGTTTAATAGAATATTTTAAATAATATATTAAAATGTTAAGAGGATTTATATATAAATCTTGATTTTTTTTATTTTTTGACTTTATTTCGAAAAGTGATACTGACAAATACAAATTTTCTTCATAATTAAAATTTTTAATTCATTATTTTAAATAATTTTTATTTTTTTTCAAAATAATCTATAATAATAATTTCCGTCGTATGTATGTATGTATGTATGTATGTATGTATGTAACATTATGAGGTTAGTTATAAATTGTCAAAATTAATTTAATTTGTAACCAACTTCATTTTTGTCAAATTTTGTTTTGTTAAATTAAATAAGTGTCAAATAAAAAAAAAATAAAATAATTACGATGATTTGAATAAAGTTAATAATTTTATATTTTAACATTGTGATGTTTTGTAAGTATTTGAAACAAAATTTCCTATAAATTATTTTTATTATTATTGTTATTATTATTATTATTATTATTATTATTTTGTTTAAAAGAATAATATACGTTAAATATTTAAATCTATAGAAAATGGATCCAAATGAGAAAAGATTGAATCGTGCTGAGTATATGCGTGAATATCGAAGAAGAAAGCTTAAGACAGAAACTGTTGTTACTAAAAAATGATCATTGGTATAAGAAAATATTGTTTTCAAAGAACTATTTAATCAATTGTTGTAAACCACGTTTAAATTGAAATTTGCAAACACCCTTTACAAAGGGTTCGCCTAATAATATTTATATTAGGGAATTATTCACTTTAATAACTAATAATTAATTTGTATACTTTCATTTCTTAATGTTTCACATTTAAATAAATATTTAAAGAAAGTAAATATAATTTTATAAAATACATGATCAATTGAAGATTTTTGAATGAATAAATGGTTGATATAGTTACCCATAAATCATGTGGCTTACTAATGAATAAAGAAGTCGCAGACATAATTTGACCTCATATAATTCGACTATCTCCTTAAAAAAATGCTTTCTCAAATTTCTTGTAATAAGATCTTCATGACATTATTTTAAATGAGATAATTTTGTTGATTGGTGAAATATATAAGACTGACCGAGGTTATTGACCAGTTGCAATTACATGTTGTTCATTTTGGTGGATTTTTTTTGTCAAGTGGCACCAGCAAAATCATTTCATATTGATTTTTACTCCCCTAACCTATTAGTTATCAATTTTTCTTATAGTTCGCCGCTCCTATCATTTGCACAGACTAATGAATTATTCATCAATCACAAGATTTTTTTTTCCAATAAATCCAAGGACATATTTACAAGAATATTAGAAAAACAGATTTTTTAAATACTTTCCTATTAATAATTCTATTCATATCGTTTAGTTTCTTCATTTGAATAAATAATCAATTATATTTTGATTAAAAAATGCCATATTGAATATTATTTATTAAATAAAAAATTTCAAATATGATTGATTTATTTCATCGTTTTAATCAAAAATTAATATTTATATCAATTTAAATAAAAAAAAAAATATTTGATTTGATTAGCCCTTCATATTTAAAATAAATATTAATATTTAATTAAGAAAAAAAAAGATTATTCTTATCAAATAAATTCCTGATTTTCAATTGATAAAAAACAAATAATGAAATAAATAGAGGATAAAGTAAGGTCCCTTATGACTAAAACACGCAAACTAGAATTTGATTTGACAACACAAAAATTTAATTCATGTATATATTTTACCTAAATATTATATTGGTGAACATCTAAATATAGTACGAGTATTTTAAAATCGAATTTTAAAAATTATTATTATATAAAAAATAACTAATTTAAATCCCGCTTAATAATAATACTAATAATTATAATAAATAAAATTTATATAAATTAATTTATTAATTCTTATCACTTTACTATACTATACTGTTTTTTATAACCTTTTTCTTAACTTCATTTGGCGTCTGTTTCTCTATCTGTCTGTTCGCTCTTTTGACAAATTGAAATCGATTTTTCAGCATCTTTAGTTTCAGATATACTTTTGAGAATTTTTATAGATATTTCAATGGATCCCTAGAAGGTATAGAAGAAATATAATTGAATTGTAATTAATTAGCGATTAATTACTTTTAGTAACTAACTCCTTTTGTATTGCACCGATTAATTTTTTTTCAACGGATTTTGAAACAAATATTGATTTCAGGATAGATTTTCATTTTGAACGTATTTTGTATCACCAATGAGGAGGGGTTTCTTCCCCTCAGATGGTATAGAGATAATATTTTTTTTTTATACATTGTATATGTAGAAAGGAAACAAAACAATAGAATAACCTTTTTTTATGAAGACAATATATATATTTACAAAATATACAGTTATATATATACATTTATAAAATCTCATATTAATAAAAATTATTTATTTATAAATATAATATATTAATTATTATTCAATAATAACATTTACTTGACTTGACATAAATGCATAAAATCAATTTTGGAAGATAAATATATTTTTTTGTATTATTCAATTTGTAAAATTTCGTATAACTTCATCTTTTCTATTTCTCTTGTTATATTAAATAAATTTATCATATTAAAATTGCACTAAAAAGAATAAAATAATATAAATATAAAAATTTTTTATAAAATAACGTTTTTCCAATGGACTAAAAAGAATAAAATAATTTTTCTATAAGCCTGACAAAGTTTATGGATGAATTGCTTCATATTCAACGAAAAACGTTGGTCGCATTTAGTTCTATACAATTAATTTCCTTTATAGAGCTATAATTCATATATATATACTAAGATACATACCACACTAAAACACTTAATTAACAAGTAACATTATTTCTTCTTTCGATTTGATTGATAATATGTAAATTTAATAAAAATTCTTTTAAATTTTGATACATACTTTGATAAAAGTATATTATAGTGAAAAATAATAAAAGATTAATTATTTAGCTCTTAAACTATCAATTTTATTGCATGATAAAAAAATTTGACAGTTTATGTGTTTAATAAAATTTTTATTATTACAAAAATTTGACTTGATTGTTCATATAAATAAATAAAACTAAATGCGCCCAACGTTTTTAGTTGAATATGAAGCAATTCATCCATAAACTTTGTCAAGCTTATAGAAAAATTATTTTATTCTTTTTAGTCCTTTGGAAAAACGTTATTTTATAAAAAATTTTTATATTTATATTATTTCTTTCATTAATATCATTATATGAAAGATCCTCGCACATGAATGACATTGTTGTTATTGTTATTTAAATCAAATATTTGTGTAAACTAAGAACGAGGAAAGGATGTGTTTTGCTTCGTGCCGGATGAATCAGCATGCGATCTTCCATGTCTTTGTCTTCGGCACTCACCAGATGACTTCCACCCACCGTAAAAGAAATCCATTTATATTTCTGTATCTCGTCTTTAATGTTGCTTATTTTTTTTTATCTTAATACAAACCTTTTAAATACAGCTCATAATTAAAATATAACACAAATAAACAAATAGACATGGTAGTGGTTAAGAAAATATTCTTTGAAGCAAAGCAAAATAGAGAGTTATTACACATTCTGTGTTTTATAAAATTTTGTTGAAAACACAAATTATTAAAACATTTCAATACATATTTTCATTTATTTATATAATTTTTAATGAATTAAGTGTTACAATATTTGTAATACTCCTATATATTAATTAATAATCATTGTATTAAGTACAATATAGTTATTTTAAGCGTGAAACCGAATATTCTAAAAATTTGAGGTCAATCAATAAAGCAAATCATAAAAGAGTTCATATTTCTTAATTACTATCAATAAAAAATGATTATAGTAAGGAAATATTTTATAACTAATAATAATAAATATAACAGTTAATTATATTAAAAAATTTATTTTCATGAACAATTTATTTAAATAAATTTTCTTGTATAATAAACTCATCAATTTATAATTAAATGAACATGCAAAATAAATAAATACATTTTTAGTCATTTTTCACAGTTTTATCTATTGCCTAGTATAGTGGTAAGCAAGTTTAAATTTCAGATCAATAATTATAATTATTATATTATACAAATTAATTTTAGAAAATATAACATTTTTGATTTCAATATTTAAAAAATATTTCATTTAAAAATACCATCTTATATATATATACATATATGTAGATGCTGTGAAAATTTCTTGAGAGCAACAGGAAGACTTCTTCTTTGTGGAAAGGGTCGAGACACTTCCGCTGACATTCAAATGGAAGTATCTGAAAAGGCCCTGCTTAGGGATGTTTGGGGGTGGAAGACCCGATGCATTTCCAACTGAGTGGAATAATTGGGGTCAAGAGGCATTTCTGTCTAGGAACTGGCTCGGATGTCACCAAACGACTTTCGGGTACAAGTTTTACTTTCCACAAATATATATTTAATTAAGACAAATTTTTTATTTTAAATTTAATTTAAATTTATATATATACTCTATCTCTTTTAAAAATAATATAAATATTAGATAGTTACACTATAGGAACATCTGATCAAAAATAATTAAATATTATTATTATTAATATTTTTATTTATGACTAGCTCCGCCCCCTGTACCCCCGAGTGGTACATAGTATTTGGTTGAAAGTAGTAAAAGGTTTTCATCCATTTTGTTTCAATCAATATATTTCATAAAACATTCATTTCTTTTTGTGTTCTTATTTAAAATATATTTTTATTTAATCAGTAAATTAATTATATATTTTATTATTGTATATGGTATATATATGTATGTGGCTCAAAGATACTCGAAAGTTCTTGGCCGCAACAACCACATTTCTCCAAGTGTCCCTATCCTGAGCCCTTGTCCCATCTCTCTTACGTCCCTTCCTACGCGTCATTGGTTTTCCAAGCGGACGTTTTCCAATCGGTCTCCCCACCAATATCTTTTTCCTCTCCCATTCTAGCCACGTGCCCTGCCTATCGCAGCTTTTTCCCTTTTATAATCCTAACTATTTCTGAAGATGCAGAGAGGCCATGCAATTTCTTGTTATGCAGTCTCCCCCATTCCCCGGTGACCTCATCTTTCTTTGGCCAATAAATGCAGGGAATAATCCTATCCTACAGGCAAAATAATTTTTTTATATATTCCCTTTGATATAATTTTGATGAGATAAACCTCTTTATTGCAAGATAACAGGCGTTTCCCGATTGGAACCCCGATTTAAATTCTTCTCAAATATTATTATCCTTTGTGATTACATTCAATTTTTCAACATATTCAAATTCTACATTTTGTATCTTAAGATTTTGTATGTTAATACTCTTCCTCTTTGTTACTAAATATTTTTTCTTATCCCTATTAATTTCAAACCTCCATAAAATTTTCCTCGCTATCTGTAATCGCAATTGCCGAATCTCCTATTATATTTAAGTATTCTGGGTAACCTAATATTTTACAATTGATTTCCGTATCTTATTTTTTCTTTACTACCTTCAAGACAAATTTGAAGATCAAAATTTGAAAAAGTTTATGCTGATCTATATTGAGTCATGCGTATGTTTTACTAAAGTCTACAAATAATTAGTGAACAGAAATATTGAATTCGCGATTTTTTTCCTAATATCTGTCATAATGATAATATCTTAATTAATGTTGGTCTATTTGGCCTGAACCCGCAATGATATCTCCTAATATTTCCTCCGCCTATGGTTCTTAAGTATTGTATATGTTATAATAGTGAAATAGAGTATAATATTTCTTGATCATTACATTTTGATATTTTATTTTCATTGCTAGATTATTATTGAATATTTTTAATTATAATGAAACTTGAGAAAATGCAAAAATAGAGACTTGAGACAATTTATAAAAATTAACGGTATAAAACTATAGATAAATTACCAATATATACATTCATTAATAGTATTAATTTAAATTAATTGATTTATTTGTTTTTTTATTAATTTTTTTAGATCATAGTTATTTTCCTCCCTTAAAAGAAACTTATCTAATTCTGTGGTGCTAGGGGATTTGAAAATTATTAGTCGCAATATGAAGATTTCGCTTACAGTTTCTGTCATGTCCGACCTCCGTCCAACAGTTATTTCCCTCAAGTTTCTTGCTTAGCTTAATCATGTGATCTATATATTTAATTTTTTTTGATTCATTGTAATAAAATTTAAACAAATAAAAATTTTCACTTTGTTAATTTATAAAAATTTCAAATTAAACTGATTATGAGTGATACGCTTTGCCAATACTTTGAATAATTTGTGTATAGAAATATTGAATGTTCTTAGCGAGATTTTTTAACCTTTCACTTTCAAATAGAAAAGAAGAAATATATTCAAATATATAGAAAGAATAAATAAAAATTAAGTTAATATAAATATGATCTAAATATTTTATTAAATTAATTAAAATGGGAACTTTTAGAATAAATTATCTAATTGAATTGATATTTGAATATTAGAATTTAAAATAAAAAGGGAAATATTATAATAATTCTTTGATTGGGAATAGCTATGATAATTCATTGTTTGAAATGATTCCGCTAGGCCGACAGTGAGCCGCGAGCTGCTCTTGAATGAACAACACGGAGAATTATATAAACTTTAAAAAATTAATTTCTGCGGTTATTGTTGACATATAAATAAAATTTATAGCCTATGTTACTCTAGGGGTATATAAGAATATTGTGATGTAATTTCATAGAAATCGGTTCAGCCAATTCTGAGTCTATAAAATAGTAATTTTCCGGACAGACAGACAGACAGACATGAAAAATTCTAAAGTCACTTTTGGATTCTAGAGGTCATGAACGCGAAGATATGCAAAAATTTTTAAATTCTGAGCAATGTGCAGACAAAAACCTTTTTTTATATATATAGACTAGCTGCTCAGAGCGCCTTCGGCGCTCTTCACACATAGACGGGGGCTCCGCCCCCTGTACCCCCGAGTGGTACATAGTATTTGCTTGACAGTAGTAAAAGGTTTTCATCCATTTTGTTTCAATCAGTATATTACATAAATCATTCATAGAGATATGTAAGAATACTGTGATATAATTAACGTCAAAATTTTTCGGTCAGACAGATAAATATAAAAAATTCTAAACTCACTTTTGGCTTCCAAAGATCATGAAAGGTCTGCAAAAAATTTTAAATTCTGAGCAATGTGCAGACAAAAACCTTTTTTTATATATATAGATTATTATTATTATTATGATCCCAGTTGTTGAACTTACCTTGCTTGTTATATTGGAAAATTTTATCTTCCCTATTTTAGTGGTCTTTTGAGCTAAGCTCGAGGATAAAATTATTATTATTATTATTATGTGTTATTATTAAGTTCTATCATTCTAAACATAAACGCATCTAATTATTCATTTTCAAAATAATAATATACTCTGTGTTTATAAAATAAGTAAATAAAATAAAAGTACATTTTATATACTTACTTACAATATATAATAAGAATACAAGTTAATTATGATCTTTTTTTTAGCTCTACATTCTTCATTTAATATTGAGGTGCAAACGCTATTATCTTCTATATATAGTTATACCCTACATAATTTCTAGGCCAGACAATTTGTTTTTCATTTTATTTTCATTGCCTATCTTAATCTTAATGTTATTATTTTTTCAACTATTTCAAAACAAATTTACTTTTTTAAAACATTTGAGTTGCTAATAAACATGATAATTATAAATACTTTCTTTAAATATTTAACATTCCAGTGAGAGATGAACTTTTAAATATTATTTTATTTGCTTTTTTATACAACATGATTTCTGATTCTATTTTGCAACTTTAGATTTAAATTTTATTACTAATTAGATAATGAAATAAATAGCAATTAGGGAATGTCAATTGTTGGAATGTATAGAAAATTAAATAAGAATATATATAAAAAAAAATAATAATAATCATAAATATTTATATAAAAGTATTTATATAAATTGTTAGATTTGAGATTTTTTTTAGATAGATGAAAATATTACAAATATTATGTCCAAAAAAAGAAAAAATCATGTAAATTGTTTATAGGTGCCCATTTAATACATTTTAAAATTTATCATTTAATAAATGTTAATCCTTATAAATGAAAATATAACGATTTAAAATAACAAATATAGTAAAAAATAAAACAAAAATAATTTTGCTCGGATTAGCAAAATTATTTATTGAATTATTTAGTAAATAAATAATATATTAGAATTTATATTATAACTTATTATAAATGAGTGGTAGTTCAAATTTTTGACAGAGGAATTAAGTTAAAGAGAAAATTTGCGAAAATCCAAAGTCATTCCAACTCAAAATAAGTTGACCTGTGGCCAGGTCCGAACCGACCGACGGTTTGAAATAAATTAATTTCCAGCTACAGAAACAATTTCAAATAATTTTAATATATCTATTAATGTAATAAAAAACAGATAGGCATAGAACATAAATATTTTTAATTTTATTTTATTTATAATATATATGTAAGACCAGGCTGTGACGTCATGAATGGCTGGATGACGTCATATAATTTTAAATTAAAAAAAAACTAATAAAAATGATTTTTCTCGAGAATAAAACCAATACAAAGTGCATGATTCGTGGTGATATGTAAAAAATCTCCTTGCGAAAATAACCCTTCCCTTCCTATCGTCGATCGCTAATACTACCACTTCCGGTTTCCGGATTTGCACCAAAAGTTGATCCATTTATCCCACTGATGCATTAAGTAAATATACCAAATTTCATCAAAATCCGTTGAGCCGTTCAAGCTGTACACATCTATAAGGACGGACGGACGGACAGACATCATGCTAAAAATACTTTTTTCTGTTAAGAAAATGCATGATTCGTGGAGATATGTAAAAATCTCCACATGTGAAATTTGGTGTGAAAACAATACCTCCCTTACTATCGTCGGTCGGTAAAAAGTTGCAAATATTTATTTCATCTTTTATTAAATAAAAGTAAAAATAATGTATTTTTTTTTTTGTTTTAATAATATAATCTTCATTATTAGTGATAATAAATACATATTGAAATAAGGAAGGAAGAGAATTTTAAGTAAAATAACAACCAGATTGATTATACATATTTATTTACATTTGTTCATCCCATTTAAGTACAATGAATTTCTTCACTGAACCATTTACTCTAACAGGACAATCTCCTAGAAGGAATGCAACCCTCTTAATTCACACACTCTACTACCGAGAAATAAGATTAAATTTAAACACAATACTAGTCAACTGAATTATTTATTTCTCGGCAATGTTTGAATAAATGTTGGCTCCAAGCCCAAGGTTCACTCATTTAGGGAGGGAACCGTGTTTTTTGGACCAAATCCATTCAAATCCTTGGGTCACTTTCATATTTCGTGACTAAGGGTGTAAAAAACCTACTAAGGAGATGACCACACGTCGTAAACACTCCCAACGAGGTGTTTGGCAAGTTTCTTTGTCGCCTTCGAAGAAAATTTGTCTTTGATCTTACAAAAAAAGAGATTCAAAAATACAACTAAATCCCACCTTAATTTTGCAAAAAATGAATGGTTAGTTCTGTTTAGAATTCATGAAAATTTATTTTATTTAGTGATATAATCCTTTTATTGTTTAAAAATATCGCATTTATTCACTATTTATTGTCAGATCAAATTCAGATTTTGTTTTATTACAGTAAAAGTCCATTAGTCCGGCATCCAACAGTCCGGAATGCCCGATAGTCCGGCATCGCTCCGGAAAATTGTAAAAATTTTGGTTTTCTCCAAAAGTGTGTCTTTAAAGCAAATAAAAACGCTCGAGAGCTATTCCCCTTTTGTGATAGGTAAATTTTCAAAACCCAGGGCTTTTAAGAATGCACATTTGCCTGTCCAATACGATGCTCAATCAAATGCGTGGGTGACTGCGTCCTCTTTAAAGACTGTGTTTTTCACCACTTTGTGCCTGAGGTCAAGGAATCCTTCAAAAGCCTTGGTCTACCAGAAGAAACTAAAGCCATCCTTCTTTTGGACAATTGCAAAGCCCACCTGCCAGTAGATGAGTTAGTTTCTGGGAATATTGTTGCTATTCTGCTCCCACTTAACATAAAATCTTGGATTCAACCCATGGACCAAGGGGTTATTCAAAATTTTAAATGCTTTTCTAGAAGGTCTTTTATTCAAGGCCTGTTAAATGCCGACTGTGACTAGCTACAGTGCTTCAGAAATTATTGATTACCATATCATTAGAAATAAATTTTATACTAAACGCCAAAAGTCAAGAAAACAAAAAGACATTCGTGACTTTTATAAATCAAAGTGTAATATTTTTTACAGTACGTGTACATACATTATATGAAATGTAAAATAAACTTTGTGGTATGTATTTGCATACTATATTTTTAGTATAATTATTAATCTAATTGTTCTTATAATTACCGCCCGATAATCCGGAATTTCCGGTAGTCCGGCACCGAGCTGGTCCCGAACGTGCCGGATTATAGGACTTTTACTGTATATAAAAAAAAAAAATAATTAAAATTTTTTTAAATAAAAATATATAAATTAATAAATAAATTTGTTTTAATAAATAAAGTATTTAACACAATATAGTATATAATAAATATATTGAATATATATCTATAATTTTAAGTTATATAGATATCAAGATATTTTATAATATTTGATTTTTTAAATTTTCCCTTTATTTAAGATATATTATATTTAATTTTTGTCATCTTAATGAATATAATATTTTTTTTACTATCTCGCCAGAAATGTCTGTGTGTATATATATATATATATATATGTTTGTATGTGTGTATGTAGACAAGATTACGCAAAAACGGTTTGAGTTAGAATAATGAAATTTGGTATACGGGCATAATTCAAAATTCGTAGTTTTCTATCAACTTTTGAGAAATGTAGCTCATCCGGAAGAGGGTCATTACCTACTACGTTTTCATTTTTTTTCCTCTAAACTGCCCGTAAAAATAAAGATATATGTTTGATTGTTTTTCACATAATTAAAAATTGTTTAAAACTGCTATGTATAGAATGTCAGCTTGATTTTTTAACATGACTGCAAATCACGCGCCAGCATGTGACGTGGTGCCATCAACAAAGAGCCAAACATGGTTTAATATATTTTTATTAATTTTAATTTATAATTTAATTAATTAAATTTAATTTAAATATAATATAAGTGTTAATTAATCCAATTCAAATTGCGAGATAATCGAGTGGAGACACTCCTGATTTTTTACTAAAATCAAAAATATAAAAAAAATTAATAATTATTTATTTAAGACTAAATATTGATTAATTTTTTTTCAAAATTCATAATTCACAAAAAATTATATTATTTTAGAAGATTGATTAAGATTTTAGATGTAAAATCATTTCAGAAGGTAGATTCTTTGATATTCTAAAGAGAACCTCTTCTATTAGAGAACTAATCGATTCTTGCTTTGTGAGCTCTTGTGTTTGAATTTTAATTACCTTTTCTAAGAATGTTTATTTAACAAGGTATTGAGATCGGAAGGGTGGTACAATCAACATTATAGTAAAAGTAGGCCAGAGGACTTATGCAAGCGCCCCACGCTCTAGTGACCTGTTCTCCGAAATAGCAAGGCATGTATGGGCTAGGCAATTTCAATCCTGAGGGACATTCGGGATAGGTGGGCGAGATTGAGTCACAAGGGGCTATTCCCAGCATAACAAACACCAACAAATGACTATTTTAACCCGGTTGATGGTTTCAGATGCTGGCGAACAGCAGTAGCACAAGCACCACATCGAGTAGTAGCCGAGTGGCTAAAACTTCCAGCACGGCCACCTCCACCGCAAGTAGTAGCACCTCCAGGATGAAGGTGCAAGGTAAGCATTTCTCAACTCTTCTTCCCTTCAACAACCTGTCATCGGCTTCTGTTCATTGGTTTTGACGGATTAAAATTAGAATCAAAGAAAAATATTTATATTTCTTCATTTTCTTTCTTTCTTAAAATACTATAAAAAAAAATACATTAATATTAATGTGACAATTTACAGACACACACACACATTTATTTGTTTTTATTATTGTTATCTTTAAAAATCCTTGAACTTAACCAAGTATATATCAATGACTAATAACAAATCTGAACAAGTTTACTCAGGAGAATTTTTATTAATAATATTAATTGTTAAATATTCTCTTATATATACTATACACCGGGATATTAGATTTCTATTTCATTTCATTTTGATTTTACTTACTAAGCAACAACTGTGAATGGGAAATTTTGTAATCATCAGCAGGAGATTGTTGGGGTAGTGGGTTTAGGATGCTAAATATATATATATATATATATTAATTTAAAGTTCTTGAAAAACAATTTTGAGAATTTAATAATTTGTTTTTTTAAATTTTAAATGAATTAGGTGTTATTTTTTAAAAAATAAAAAAATATTTTTTATGGTTAAATAAAGGTTGGTCTCTTCTCTAAAATTTAGAAATTGCTACGCTTCTTGTTGACATAAATTAAGTATAATATAGTAATCTTAGTATTGATTTAAGTTTACGGTATAGCATAGATTTATATGATCTTTGCAACTTTTTTAGCTTTAGATTATTTGAAAAAAATTGCATTTTACAAAACCGTCCATAGAATAAGTTTTTTCTTCATGTTTACTTAGAATAGTACTCATTCAAGTATAATAATTAATTTATTGCGAAGATTGGCATAATGACCATAGATCCCAATGGTCAATAAAGCTTAAATAAACAAATCAATTGAAATCAGTCTAATAATAATTTAATATCTTTTTTTTTGAATGATAATATAAATTTAAAAATATAATTTAAATAAATATATAAAAATTTATTATTATCTAACATTTCTGCTATTCTTATAAAAAAAAGAATATTTATTTTTATGTGAAATCTTACTTGACATAATTAGAAAAATAAATTTTAAAAAGTCATTAATAATATTTTGTTTGAATATTTATCTTACATTCTCTTTCACTGTATTATTTTTTTTTTGTTGTTTCTTATTCTTTGACAGTTGGTCTTTTGTAATCGATTGACAAAATGAGACGTTTCGCTTTCAATCGTTGGCAGGTTGACGCAATGGGATGCTTGATGGGCATTGTACCAAAAGCAATACTATTATTTTCAATCATTTGTATATTCCATCAATAATAAATTAATGCTATTCTCGAGTGAAAGTAAATAAATCCACAATCGCTTCTATTTTAAATTACATTAATTAGCCTATTCATCAATGGATTGCCAAACGATGGAGTCATTGAAGCGATGACATGGCTGCTGTGCATTTAAAGAGGCCTTTAAAAATCCTTCTCCATACAATAAGATAGAAAAATTAATACAAATTAAATTTTATTTTTATTTATTTTTTTTTTATTCGAATCAAAATATCATTAATAACACCATTTTCAAGGTAAATGTCGTATAAGTCGATTGATTTTTTTTTTTTCTATTTTTTCAAATTATAAATAATTATTCAATTAGGATTATAATATAATAAATTGATTGATAATAATATTTCATGTTAATATTATTTTCAGAAATGAAAGCATCCTCTATGAAAAGTGACCTGTCCGAGCTCAAATCCTCAATTTCTGAAATGAAGAATCTCTCAGCCTCCTCATCCTCGGTTGCGGTTGGTTTTGAACGATTAAGGAGTTCCTTGGAAGAATTGGATGCAGCTGCTGCCAATGATGTACCTACAGATATGGACCCAATCGTCACTTTTCCAGATGATTCCGCACCACCTACACCAGCTCCGGTAAGCGCTCCCCTACTCCCTTTAACGCATTATTTATATATATTAGTTATTATTTAACAAACCAGGTAAAAACCTGCTCAAATTGTGGATGCAATCAAGAATCTTATTAAGAAATAAGAGACATAAATAAATATGATGAATAAACCAGTTAATTGGGAATAAATTATATTCAAATGGTTCGTACAGGTGTCTACTTTTCATACTTTTAAAACACAAGGAGTGAACGAGAGGAGGGAAAGGGTTGAGGTAACGAAAGTCAAAAGTAACATTTATCCTCATTTTAAGTCTTGACGTACTCGCTTGTATTTCTAGAAATATTTAAATAATAATACAAAATAACACAAAAAAAAATAACAAGATCTTTAAAAGTAGTGACTAATTTTCAAATAAATTTTTTTTTAAATTAAAAAATATAATTATATCTACTATAAATTAATTAAATATCAATTTATCGAGAACACTAATCTTTTTAAATAAATTATTATTTTATAGAAATATTATTTAATTTAATTTAATTTAATAAATTAAATTAAAGAAGAAAAGACATTATAAAATCAGATTTGAAGGAATTTGGAGAAATCAGAAATTGGATGGAGTTGGTTTATGGGACTTGGAAATTAAATTATTACTGTCAAGAATATAACATAAGATAAGCGATAAAGATAGATTAAATAATTAAAAATTATATAGAGTTATATATGCTACTGTACATATAATTTACTTATTTTTTAATATTTGAAATTTGGAATGTATTTTGGTAAAAAGTATCGAGATAACATAATGAATTAAGAGAACTCATTATAAATGATATCTGCGATCTCATACATCCATAAATATTTCTTACACCAATGATATTACATATGGTATATTACAGATTTCTTATCTTTAATTGATTGATTACTTTTATATATTTTGATCATTTTACGAGCAAAAACAATAATTATAATTTAATTCATTTTCATTATCTGAACATATTGACAGATAATATTTAGGCAATAAATAAATAAATAAATTATTTATTTCAGAAAATGTAGATTATTAAAATATTTGGAATTTAACTAATTTGATTAATAATTAAAGATTATAAAAATATTTTTTATTCATAGATTGAAATAGTTTGTATAACAAAGCAAATCATGGGACGTGAAACTTAAAGAATCATTAAAATCTCATTGTTTATCATAATCATTAAAACGTATTAAATAATATATCCATATCTATCTATGATTAATTGATTATGAATTGATGTCATCTTTCAGGGAACCGCTTTGGTATCTCCGGCCCTTGATACATCCACGGCATCCAGTATTTCCTCCTTTGAACAAAAACGGCGTGTCACTGCAAGCAAGACCCAGGTTGTTATTTAATCTCATTTCACTGGTTCAAGGGAACAACAAATGGCAAGTGGGAATTAAAAATAAAAAGAGGAAGATGCCGCATTCTAGTGCACATGCCACGCATATGCAGTTTTTTTTTTTCTTTTATAAATGGCATCCTTGCAAGGCCGAAGTGTTAGTTACTCAAAGAATTGCTTCTTATTAGTAATGTTGTTTGAGACATACATTTTGCCGGCTTTTAGCCTTGATAGACAGCGAACATTTAAGCAAATGGCTCTGGTTAATTCATTCCGCCGTCACGGAAAACGAAGAGACGAGTCGTTGGCGCCAAGATGATCGAGCCTCCTTTTTTTTTTTTACTAATTCTAGACAGTTTTAGTGAATTGAATCTTTAAGAAGAGAATGTGTGTGCGAAATTGATTTTTTTCGTTTTTTAGAAAAGTTTTTTTTTTATCAAATTATTTTATTCATACATCAAGTAATATACAATAAAAATAATTAATTTCCCAAATATTTCTTTATAAGTATATAATATTATTGTTGATTTTAAATATTTTAATAGTAAATAATTTATAATTAGTACTGAAAAAATTACATGCACAATTTTGATAGGAGGTTTCCTCTCTCTGAAATTTAAACCCAATCGAATTAATAATACAAATACAAACACATAATATAAAAGTTAAAAAACGTAAAGAAATATCAAAATCTAAAAATTAGATTTTTATCTTCTAATAAAATTTTAACATAAAAAATATTATAATAAAATAAATAATTAGCTACAAATTTATTGAATTAGTAATTTATAAGAATACTCATTGTAAGATGATATTAAAAAATATTAATTCTAAATTGGCTTATCTCCTTTTAACCTATATAAAATTTTAAATGTTTAAATTAATTTCAAAAATTTTAATATTTTTTATATTCATTTTTATTTGTTCAGCTCCTACTCTTTAATTCCTCCACAATTCATATAATTCTTTTATTGGAGGTCCTTATCTTTTTAATAATTTATTATTATTTATATCTTACCTTATCTGAATAGTTTTAAAGTTAAATTAATAATAAAGTTTATTTTTTCTCTTAAACTTCAATTGTATTACAGTAGAAATAAATATTGAAATTTGAAAGAATAGAATATATATTAAAAATTAAAATTTCGAATATCGCTTGAAAGTCTCAACTAATATTAGACAGAAAGGTCAAGAACATACATTAGCTAAATTAAAAACACAGGTGTTTCACCTAACCTGCAGAATATTTTTAGCGGCCAATTTGCAAATTTTTAAAAAATCCTCTAAAGCAGGAAGTGTCAAAATCATAGGTACATTTGGGCCAAACAAACAAGGTTTAACTTTAGGCCACCAAATACATTTTACCTTTTTTTAGAGACAAATTGAAATTTTTTGAGCCGCGAGTTTAACACCCCTGCTTTAAAGGGACAATTAAATACCAACTTTTTGTTATCAGTAGGGTTTTTGAATTTTATTTTTATTATCAAATAAATCCTTTAAAATATTTTTGTAAGAATAATAATACAAATAAGTTAGGTTGTTATTAAAAATTATAATAAAAACTATAATATTATATTTTAATTATTTTTCAGGTGATGAAAGAAAGTTATTCTGCTGAACAGGCAACCAGAGCAGATCGTTCTGAAATGACGAGGGTAGTTGGCTCCGCCTCCTCTACTTACAGCGAGCAAAGTGAACAAGCAGCTGTTAGGCGTCGATTGGAGGTGGAGGGTAGAACTTCAGAAGACGCACTCGCTTTACGACAGGTAATCTTACACACCTTTCCTAACAAATACAAAATAAAACATTCATTGTTTAAGTGAAAAGTAAAATTTGGATACCCCTATTAGCAGAGCCATCCTAAGATTTTCGGCGCCCGTGGGCTCCTAAAATTTTGCGCCCCTTTTCATAAGAAATTACACAGAATGGTTAGTAAAAATATATAAACTAATAAAAAATGCCGCCCCAGAAGGCTTGCCCAATTAGCCCTGTGGTTAGGGCGGCCCTGCCTATTAGAAACCAACAAATATTTCTTTCAACGAGAAATGGAAGGAGTGGAAAGTACATAAATATACTTATAGTTACGTTATTGAATTTTATTTAAAATGAGATTAAATTTGTAGTCTATTAATGACTACTAAGAAGAGACTACTGATAGAATTTTACTTAATTAAAATAAGTTAAAATTATATAAATATAAACTATAAAAATAAATTTAGAAATATATATACAATATATAAAGTATATATAAAACAAGTAAATAAAAAAATATTACTCCTAACATTTATTTTAAATACGCGTAATTGATATATTTTATTGAATTTCGAAGTTCCTGACAGCAAATATCACTCACATACCTTCGATGAGCTACTTTTCATTAATATCTCATCCTTTCCCAATTGGTTTCACCATAATAATGCTCATTATTCTTTCTTCACCCATTTGAGCAACAAATCACGATGATCAGAACCTTCTTCATAACTTCTACTTATAATTTTAATTATTTTTGGGATGCATAGAGATCATGTAATTTCTTGCTATCAATGCATTGATATGATACAAATAATATTATTTTTAATTAATTATCGTAATTGTATTATTTATTTAATTAATAAAAATATATATTCTTTATTAATTAAAATAGTTTTTTAATATTTATTAAATAATTAATAAAAATTTCATTTATTCAATAAAAATTGTAAAAAATATTATGTGGCTTAATCTTAAAAATCTACAGATTTATTTTATAAAATTTGTAGTCAATTTGTCTAGAATAAAATGAAAAAAATAATCATTGACTATTCGATTAGTAGTGCAACTTGGCATAGTTCGGCATCGGGACTGATTCATGACCAGATGCGATCCCAAAATAATCCCGGCATGGCATTCCCGGCTAATCACTATAAACTGGCCGCTAATCTATTTATAACGGCGACGGGAAGATTCGGACTATAAATATTTTGCCCGCGATAGCTAAAATTATAGATTATGGCCTTGTCGACTGGAATGCAGGCGCTTGTTAATTCATCCAAAACATTCCAAATTCTTCACTACCTTCGCATTTAAGAAACGAAAAAAAAACAAAAACAAAAACAAAATAAATAATCTAAGAGAACTACATTATGGAAATATATTTTTTTCATTTATCTCAGATATATCATTATTTAAATTTTCATAATATTTTTGATTATTTGACTTTAATGATTATTTATTTATTATTCAAAGTAAAAATAGATTATTAGAATTATATTAAGAGATCGAATAATTATAATTTTACAAACTCGTTAAATAAAATATAGGAAACTTGTTTTTCAGATTAATATTAATTTGTTTCTGAATTTAAATTTTGTTTCCTATTTAGTAGAGTAAATTTGTGATTGATAAAAAAAATGTAAAAATAATTGTTTTTTTTTTAATTTAAATTAAACTAAGTCTTAATTTTTTTTTAGTTCACTAAAATTCAAATTCATTAATTATTTCACTTGTAGGATTTTTTTAAATTTTAAATTTCACTTTGATTCTTATAAGAAAGCTATGAACTAAACTTGAAAATAATAATATAATATATTATTATTTAATTATTTATTTATATAATTAATACTATTTAATAAAAATTATTTTGTTAATTTTTATAGAATAAATTTTAATTAAATTATTTTGGAGATAAAATTTTCACACATTTTTTAAATACTTATATTAATAAATATTATTTGATAAAAATTAAGAAAAATTAGAAGAAAAGCAATTTCATTTGTAAATATTTTATTAAAATTTTGTATTGTAATATTTTTAAATAATGTAGATTGAATAAATAAATTCATGAAGAAAAATTCTATTTTTATATCTTAAATTCATAAGAAAACAATCATGACTACAAAATCAATATAAAAACATGTATTTATATTGATTAATTCTTTTTCAAATGATTCAAAAATTCTTTGATTTGATTTATTTTAAGCTTTTAGTTGATCTATTTAGTTCAATGATTGGTTATTCCAATGATTCATTGGCTCTAGCTACGGTTCAACATCCCATTTATTAGATTCTATTATAGATTCTAATGACAATACAAAGGCTTTTATTTAAATCTTGATACGATATATAACGGGAAAATAAATACTTTTTTTTTTAAGATAAAATGAAAAAAATGATATACTTATGTATCTTTATTACAAGTAATACTTATATTATTTAAATTTTTTTTATATTTTTATTATTATTATTATTTTTTTTTTATTTTTTTATTAATTAAATTGAAAAATGAATATAATAGTGAGGTAGAATACCTCACTCAATTTTTATCTTGAAAAGAAATTATATTGTATAAATAGTCAAAATCGGATTCTTTTCAATCTAATACTAATGAAATTTGACAAAAATAAATAAATAAATAAAATAAAATAAAAAAAACAACGAAGGAAATAAGCGCTAATTTATATTTGCTTGACTAACCAAGAATTTGTTGTCAAGGTCAAGAAGAACTGTATACCTTACAAAATGTTGAAAAATATAAAAATGAAAAAAATATTTCAAATAATAAATGTTTAAAATATTTAAATAAATTAAAAAAAATATATATATATATTTATATATATAATAAAAAC
Source organism: Labia minor (assembly GCA_963082975.1). Classification (NCBI taxonomy): domain Eukaryota; kingdom Metazoa; phylum Arthropoda; class Insecta; order Dermaptera; family Spongiphoridae; genus Labia; species Labia minor. The sequence continues at coordinate 24,778,784 of OY720347.1, read as the reverse complement.
ATACTTTTTAAATTACATCAATTAATAATCTTTATACAAGCATTTAACATGAAAATCCAATTAATTAGGCTTATTGATTGAATGGACAAATTAAAAACCTACATGAAAGATTGATGCGTAAAGGGCGGAATAGGTGTGGCAAATAAAAATCTTCCTGTTCACCAGTGCAAAGATAAATCTAAGTAAGTATTTTGATTAAAATATTAATTATTAAAGAATCATTGGAAATTTCAATTGACTTTCTCCTTGAATACCAGCAGTCAGGTAGATGATTGAATATTTTAATTTTTAAAGTGATAAATTCTCATTAGTTGGATATTTATAATAAATTATTATTTATTTACTTATATTTAGAGTTATTGTATATGCTGTCTAATAAGAAATAAAATATTTCTCCCGATAGAAATACTTAGAAAGAAGTCAGAAGGATATTCAGAATATAAAAAATAATAGTTTTATATTCTGATTGATTTAATTATATATAATATTTATTTATATATTAAATCAAAATTAGTATAATAGATTAAAGTGGATCGAGGAGAGATTATATCAATGATAATAAGAATTAATGATGATTGAAATGAAATGTAAGTTATCATTCATTGCTTTCTTTCTTTTTTTTCTAATAAATTTAATTGATTCATAAATAAATTCAACGAATAGTAATTAAAAGAATGCCATATTAGAAGGACACAAATAAGGTAGACGATTTAGATTAATTTCATCGTAGGTTTTCTTTTTTTTTTTTTTTAAGATAGCTTATCAATTTCCAAACAAGTGCAAAGTCATAAACTTCCTATTCCTATGATAGGTAGGCTTTTATCGTATCGTAGCCATCTCGTCCAAGAGCCCATGTCGGAAATCGCCTCAACATACAAGCAGTAGTAGAATGAATCTATGCGTGCGTGACAGGACCAGCCACGCCCGAGGCACGCTCGTGCCTTGATTACTTAATTTGCACTTTAAAACTGGACAACCTCTGATTGGAAAGGGGATGACGTTGGATTCCTATGAACAAAAAAAATTATAATTCATTTATTTACTTAATGATACAACTATTTTATCGGTCTAAACCAAATACATTCATAAAATACCTAAAATTGATATAATGCATTTGATAAATTAAAAAAAATTTTTTTTTAAATATATGTCATGTCAATTTTTAATAATTTTACAATTTCGGCAGATAAATTTTAATATAATAAATATTTATATATATATATATACTTAATATAAAATCATCAAGAAATAAATGTTCTACTTTTTTATACATTTATATAACACATTTATTAAATAAGTCATTCAACTCGTTAAAATGCATCGATTTTCTCATGAAACACTTTAATACTGATTTAAATAAACCCATAAATTCATTTATGACAGGATTATATATTCAAAACACCCCCCGAGAGCCTATCCAATTACTCCAAGATAATGATTATATTTTAATTCAATTAAACGGCAGGGGAAAAGATAAATAAATAAAAAAAAACGTATTTTGATTATATTATTTTTTCTAATTACTAAAATACATGTTTAAAACACATTTTAAAGTGGTAAATAAAACATGAAAATCTATTTTTAGAACTGAAATGAAAATAAAAGTGAAATGAATTCTAATCCTTTTGAATTCAGAGAAAACGAATCAATGATTCGTAGAAAAATATGAAATATTAAAAAGACTAAATGAGGGGTAGAAGGGTCTATTTTAGGTTAGTAAGTCATGTTCAAAGTCCAATTGAATTCAAGGCTTATACCTTCATCAACCATTTTATTTCATTTCTTTTTGTGCGCAGAGCTGTTTCACATCATGTATTAAATGATTATGATTTTTATTTATTTGTTAATAAAATTGTATTATATATTTGAAATAATTTTTTAGTGCTTCTGAAAGAATCTAAAGAGGAAAGAAGAACACGGTATTATTTATTTTAGTTCATGATTAAAAAAAATTTAAATTTAAAATAAAATTATTTAAATAATTTGAGAGATTATTAAGATCACGAATTTAAATTAATCAACAACTCTTTCCGTAATTTTATTTTGATATAAGTAACATTAAAAATTAAATTTTAATAAATCACCTCTATAAGCATAATATTGTATATTTGTATGTATTATGTAAAAATAGTCAATGAAAAATAGATTCTAATTATTAACTTTTATTTTTTAATTATAGAACTGATTTTCTTAAATTTAAAATTCATTTATATAACATACACCATATATCTATTAAAATTACAGATGACATGTATGGTTGAATATATATAAATTTGACTTAAGTATTAAATTTCCATTTGTATAACAAATAAATAATCAACTTTTTAAATCAATATTAGATGAATATTTGAAGTAATTGTTATTCATTGGGAAATCCCATAAGAATTCGATTTCACTTTTTATTCGATTTTTCTTAAATGAAACTGAAATTGAATTAATTTTGATGTGTTGATATCAATTTGGAAAAAAGCCAATGAAATGTATTAAAAATTTTAAGAATTTTTACATACCTATTTAATCTAATATACAATTTATATACGAGAATAATGATAATTTTTAGTAAAGTGTAGTATAATGACTATATTTTTTTGTAAGTAAAATTCATACTTTAAATATTATTGTTCTAATTCATCCATAAAATAATATATTAGTATTTTCTCACCTAAGGAATGGATAAAATTGTGAACTTAAATTTCTCCAATTTTATTTTTTTACATTTTTTGAGAGCTCTTACATTATTTCGGAAGTCCAAAGTAAAAAAAAAATCTGCTTATTTGTACACTAATAAGGCGTTTTATTGACGTAGACGTTTTTTCTTCTTCTTACTCGATAATAATGATCTGGTAAAATTTGCAAGTTATTATTTGCTAGAAATTTCCATTCGTCAAGGTTGTCATCCCAATTTGGCTCCTCGTATTGAAATAAAAAATTTTATTATTTACCTGATGAATTATTTGACTTTTAGTGTTAAAGCATTCAACTCTTTTTTTTTTTTGTTTAAAAGATTTTATGTGGATCAGATAATAATTATTCGTGCGTTCTTTTTTATCTCCCGATTGGATAGTTTAATCAATACGACCTGATTCTTATAGTTCATAAATAGGTCAACTTCTTTGAAAATAGTTAAAAAGAATGCGAAGTTTCGATCGGAATGGAGGGTCCTGTAAAAGGGTGGGGACGTCGGGCCCCTTTCCGGGGTTCGCATCCCCTACGGATCGATTCAAGACGTGGCGCCTGTGTCGACCACTCTGCCCGTTTCAGTTCTCTCGTGGACGCCCCCAATGACACCAAGCACCTCAAACCTATTGTCGATTATTATGGACAATCAATTCCATTCAATCTGATCTTCTAATACTCTGAATGGTGTTTCAATCGAACGAAGATGCCGATTTTGTTTTGCCATTGATCTCACGTTGTCGCTGTCCAAACATGATTGGTCCATTTGCGAGACGGTGTGTTCGCTGCGTTGGGGGTAAATTACCCACAATGAAAATGCTACTGTCCCAGGTAGTCAACGTAACATATATTACTATGTGAGAGTTTAATTGAATCTATTATTCCATACTTCATATCATCAGAAAAAGATAAAATATATTTAAAATCTACAATTTTGTTTTTAAATAAAAAAAGATAAATGTTTTAATATTACGATATAAAATTAAATAAATCAAATTTAAATTACAATCAGAGTAATAAATTATTTATTAATTATTGTTAAAGAAATAAAAGCGTTATATCTAAAAAAAAAAATAAAGAAAAAATTTAATTTATATCCTTGTCAGAATATTTTTTAATATGTAATTTTAAATTATTAAGAAAACGATTAATTCATCTAGAACATAAAATTAAAAAATAAAATTAAATTTTTTTGATTAATCCAAAATAAGTTTTATCTTGTTCCTTTTTATGTTTAAACATAATAACATTTTAAAAATTTAATTTTCATTACATCACTATTCTTAAATGTAATAGACTGTTATACTTATATTAGTAGTTATTTATTATTAGTTATTATTTATTAGTTATTAGTTATTTTGTAGTTTATATAGCTGATTGCTTCCAATAATATTCCATTAAAAATAGTTTTCATTAAAAAAAAAATACAAAATTTAAATTTAATTAAATTTTTAATATATTTGGTAAATATATAATGGAGATTTATTTAAGTCCTGGCTAAAAAATTTGGGGGAAATATAGGCAACCAGCAACACAACACTGTTGATTTGTTTGCTTTATCTAGGAGTTTTTGCATGACTGAAATAGCCTTTCTATTCGAACAAGTATATTTTTAATAAATTAAAGTAATTTAATAATTATGAATAAATTTTCTCTTTTTAACATATTTTTCATTAGTAAATTAATAATAACTATTACTTTGTCTTTATGCTTATAAAATAAACAATTATTTTTTATGGATATTAAAATTTCTTCATTTTTTTTTTTTTTTTTTTGAATTACTTAGATTTATAATCAAAAATACTTCACTCTAATTAGATTTTTTTATATTTTCTAATTCAATTTATTTTATTTTTATCGAATTTTATTTTTTCTTTAGCTTTTGGGCTACAATTTATCAATAAGGTTTATTGATCTATGCTGTTCTAAATTTATTTCTTCTTTCAATCTATTTTGAGTTCAATTTGATTTTTGTAAACCTGACATATTGACAGAGTCATACCAAAGAATTTAGTTTAGATTTTGAGATTTAGACATAATTTTATTTTTCATGGATTTCATAATTCATAAAAATATTAATTAAAACGAAAGAATAAAATCAATCAATCACAAAATATAATCAATAAAATTAAATTAAAAAACAAAATTTTGTTCTTGAATGTTGACAGGAAATGATCTTTTTTTCAAGTCATTGTTTACTTGTATAAGAAATCAATAAAAGCTGAATAAATAATAAATCCAATCACTTAGATTACTTAGTTCATCCAAATGAACATAAATTATCCGTTTATTAAAAAAATGAAATTATGGTTGAAAAGCAATTGGCGCGCGCAGTGCAGCCCAAAATAGCATTGATGGAATCGGTTGACGGCGACTGTTGGGGGTTGGCTACTGGCCATTGCGTTTAGCCTCACGACAAGTGTTAGTGGCTGCGGTCCAGCCATGGAAGATGGACCCTTCAGGGATCTAACATCGTTTCCCGGGGTGGCACGACGATATCGGGGTGGTCCCGGCTGGCCGGTGCGGCCAAACGTCGCTGCCCGCCGTGTTAAGTGGCTACGGCTGCTTCCGGTGAGCCCACCAGCGCATTCGCAATCGCACAACATTTATTTTTACGCTTCACCATATTGTTATTGAGAGCTGTCATTCACCAACGATCGGGGCAAAGGATGCCAAATCAACTTTACTATTTTGACTGGAGTGAAACCTACTCGTACACAAAAATCAGATGACGCCCAGAGATCCTTTATCAGCACATTTTGGAATTTAGAATATATATTTAGCGAATGACGAAATAATAAATAAATAAATTAATATTAATAATAAAATTACTTGATTTAATTATTATCAATATTTTTATAACAAATAATTTGAGTTTTCAATTAATCTCAATTGTTTTTATTTTTATTTTTAATTTTAATTTTGAATTTTCTTATTTACATAACATATTTGTGAATTATTAATATATTTTTTTATAAGTTTATATATTAACTAATTTAAAAATTGCGTAATTTATTATTTTTTCGCATAGTTTTTGAATTATATTTAAAAATATTTATGAGGATAAATGATCATTAAATGGAAAATAATAGAAATCATTCCTAATAAATTTTAAATAATTCAAATGTAATTGTATTTATTCTAATATATCATTTAATTGTAATGTAATCGACTCAAAAACAAAAAAAAAAAAATTATTTCTAAATTTCATAAGAAATGCGTTTTTAAAAGTTTTCAAGGCATTTAAGACAAGAAAAGAAATTAAATTTCCATTTTCTATTGAATAAATACATTTCTTAAACTTTTAATTATATTTATATATTTAGATAAGATTTAAATAAGATCAATTGAATAAATTTGATTATTTTCTTCAATATATAGTAAAAGAAAAAAGTTCGCTCTAGTTTATTTTTATATATAGGTATATATAGATTAAATGAGATGATTATTCATTTTATTAAAAAAAGAAGTAAATTTTATTTTTACTGCCCAAGGTTTGAGCTCACTTTCCGTTGTAATTTTAATGTTGTTGTTGAAACAAACACAACAGAATTATCCCATTAGTACAGACTCAGCTTGAAAGCATTCGATAAAATATATTTTTTCATTTTCTTTTATATATCTTTATTATAATAAATAAATATTCAATATATATTATTTTAACTGGATCATTTAAAATAATTCTACACTTAAAATAGAAAAATATATTTTATATTATATTCAAATATTATTTTTATTTTCTTATTTTTATTTCATCGATATTTATTAAAAAGAAAATATCAAAATGATATCATTTAAAAAAATAGATTAATATTAATTCGAATTTCTATTCTTTTATCTATTATCATTTAAAAAAAATAATAATTAAAAATTAAACATTTATATCAAATAAAAATGATTTCATATTGAAAGGCGATTAATAGTTTTCTCTACATAAAAATCGATTACGTTCTTTGTTTATTTCTATTAAACGAACGATTCATTTGCTGAAAGAATAATTTCTCAATGATGTTTCAATTGGCATCGTGTCAAGAATTAAAATGTCATATAATGGAAACTAATTGTGAAATAAAAATAAGGGTGAAAGGGGGTAGAAGGAATATAAAAAAAAAAATAATTAGAAATATTGATTATTTAAAAGGAAACAAAAATATGTTTAATGCCTATTTATATTCTATTAATTTTATTTTTGTTTGTTTTATTACTAACAAACAATGATATAGTATTATTTATCTAGTATTAAATTGTTGTTTACTAAACTTTATTTATTTTGACATTAAATCTAAACTGACTTCCCACTGACAATGAAAAGTATACAGAATGATAGAAATAAAATGAACACTATACAAAACATATTTTAAATTGGAATTACATCCTCCATTAAAGAAAACAATCAGTCATTATTTGTTTTTACAATTTAAAATAAATTACCGATAAATTTCAATTTTATTTAAGTTTTATTTTAAATTTTCAAATTTTTCATTTTCTATTTGATTTCAAAAAATTTTGTTTCCAAACAATGTGACTTACTTATTTTAAGATAAAAATATTTGTTTACTTTTAATATCATATGATAACTAGTGAATTTTTAAATGATGTGAATAAAATTATTTGAAAATTTTTTAAAAACTTTAAAAAAAAAACCTTCCTATTAGATTAAAATGATAAATTTCATTATAAATCTATAGACTATTAAATTACAAGTTTCAAGGTGATAGGACATTTAGTTTAGACTGTAGACTTGCCAAATCAATTTCAGTATCCATATAGACAAGACGTCACTCCAAAAACGTAAATTGAATTCAAGAAATTTCAAAATGCCGACATTTGGCTAATACTCAAATATTTTTTTTTTCCATGATTACTACTATTTTATCTTAAGGTAAATTAAAAAAAACTTCTAAAATTAAAATGGCATCATTTGAGAAAATTTGCATTGGTAATAATTGCTTCATGGATTGATTGCCTTGTGTTCGTAGACAATAATAAGATCAGATTTGCTATTAAATAAATTATTAAAATTATTATTTATTAATACTTTATCTATAATACAGATTACTAACCATTTTTATAAAAGAAATAAGATTGTCTCTCATCTGTGATTTGTTTAATTTAATCTATTCAATCTATTAATATTCTAATTAATTGTGAATTCCAGAATCTATTCGTGTAGAAGTTTTAATAATCATTATTTCACTATTCCAAGAATCGTAGGTGTGACGTTGAAGATCAAAATACAATCTAATCCCTCTGTTATGTTGTCTTACAGTTCATTCATTTATTTTTAATATCTTTCTTTAATTTTGTTTATACCATTGGATTTTTTTAAATTGCTTCTTCTTTTCTTTTATATAATGAATATTTTTCTAAATTAAAAAATTAATTGATTTGTTCAATTTACAGACTTGCATCACTATGAAAATTCCACCTTATGGTTTTGATTATTATCGTTTTGCAATACACGGAAAATAGAATTAAAATAGAATTTAATAGAATTTGAATTTATTACTTTTAATTTTATTTTTGGAAATGGTTAAGCATGTTTTTGATAATCTAAAATTAGGTTTATACCATTAATTGGGTGAAATAAAAAATTACGAATTTAATTTATTGCAAATAATTCTAATCTAATAAATCCAATAATATATAATTTAATTTGTATCTTGAATGTTTCATAAATGTCAAACTTTATATTTAAGATTAAAAAAAGAATAAGTTAATTTAAAATAAACAGAAATAAATAAAAAAAAAACACTATATACAATTTTTTATTTGAATGTATAATATATTTCAATAGTATGTCTAGTCATGTTAGTAAATATACGTTTTCAACGCCTTCACATTTCTGAAAAGGAGATTTATGATACATCGTATTCAAAAGATCTTTTGTTTCTATTTTCTTGAATAGAAGCTTTAAAAATTTTGCTTAAAAAATACCGAAACAAAATTAGCATTTTCATTTTTATTTTACTGATATACCTAAAATTTAAGTGTTAATATTGTATAAAATAATATATATATTATTGATTCAAATACTTAAGTATAAAATCAAATAGATATATTTATAACTATTAATAAATATTTAATATAAATAAAAATTAAATTAACAAATTTTTTTGTTTATTCACCAATCAAAAAAAAAAAAAATAAATCTATAGATTTCTGATGTGGACTATGGGGTTTTTATTTTTATTCACAATAGGAGGATTAACAGGGGTGGTTTTAGCTAATTCTTCCATTGACATTGTTTTGCATGACACGTACTATGTAGTGGCTCACTTCCATTACGTTCTTTCTATGGGGGCTGTGTTTGCCATCATAGCTGGTTTTATTCAATGGTACCCACTGTTCACAGGGGTAAGCATGAACGATTTGTGGTTAAGGGTTCAATTTGGTGTTATATTTGTAGGTGTAAATTTGACCTTTTTCCCTCAGCATTTTTTAGGGTTAGCGGGTATGCCTCGGCGATATTCTATTTTAATTAATGATAGGAAATATAAATACAATACATGCGTAATTTTATCTCTCTCACGATAAAAATAAACAAATTTGATGATTATACATATTACATATAAATACTTATTATTAATAAATAAAACATAATTTTACATAAAAAAAAAAATAAATTCTCTAATAGCATTCATTCACTTTATTCTTATCAGTAAATTTCAATTGATAGTATTTTATAAAAAATGAATTTGAATTTATCCTAAAACATTATAAATAAAAACACTATATAAATTTCGGATAATAAATTCATTGAAAATGATACATGATTAAATTTAAATAATAATATAGTCATCTTGTGTAATAAAAAAGATATCCTTGATCTCTAGTTGCATTAGATAAAGAAAAGATGATATGGACGTAAGTAAACTTGATATTTTAAAAATATTAATATAAATGATATAATTTAATAAATTAATTTAATCAATTTTCAAATAAATTGTTTATTTTTATAGTGAAAGAGATAAAATTACTCATGACTGTATATTTTTTTTTATCAATATTTAAAATATTTTAGAAATTTATAGATTTAATTTTTTTTTTTTAAATGGTGAATCCACAAAAAAATCTTTTAATTTAATTTTTATTTATATTATATATTTATTATTAAAATAAAAAAGAAATGTTTCTATTTGAGATTTTATGTTTCAATTAATATTATAGAAATTAAGAAAACCTTAACCTTGGATGAAAAATTGATAACTTGCAAAAAGAAATATTTTAAATATTTATTCATAAGTAAATAGTGCCTACAAACTCGTATATAAACAATATTTTCTTCTAAAGTAAAATTATTCAATATTTATTTATAAAATACAAATAAATAAAAGAAATATAAATTAAATTCATTATGCATAGAAAAAAAAAATTTTGTTTTTATCTTAATCTTTTTTATTTTACATCTCTGTAATTATAATATTAAAATGATATCAATTTTATTTATACTTTTACTAAATGATTAACAATATTTAAGAGGTAAATGAATAATTTAATAAAGGAAATAGAGTAATCATTTTGTTTCAATCAATTATTTTTTAATCAGAAAAAAAAATGAAGGAAAGAAGTAGACGGTATTTGTTTGAATTAATTTTTTTACACGACTTGCAATCACGCGCCAGCACGTGTTGTGGTGCCATCAACAAAGAGCCAAACACGCGCTGGTTTAATAAATATTATTTATTGATTTTAATTTATAATTTAATTAATTAAATTTAATTTAAATATAATATATGTTATTTAATCGAATTTAAATTGCGAGATAATCGAGTGAAGACACTCCAGCTTATTCTATGAGGATTGATTTGTTTGAAGGATAATTGCATAAAATGATTCATATTCATAGGAGTGAAGCGCATAAGTCTCTTGTAAATAGTTGGTAAGACAAATAGTCAACAGACATCGTTCGAAACTGATATCCAAATGAGGAATCGCTCAGAGGAAAGTCTAATTGACACTTGTCAGGCAAATTCATGAAGTCATCCTATACATACACTTATCATCTACTTTTCAAGGAATTTTAGCAAATGTGGACAAGGCGACTTGGCGGTATTTTTAGCACCAAATCGCTAATAGCTCAAGTGGGTGTCGGGGTAGGGTGGGAGATGTGGAGAGGGTAGGCAATCGCGCGCGATCGGGACCCCGAAGATCCTATCTCTACAAACTTTTAGTTGAAGACGAGCCACGCGATCCATCGGATCTATTTAATTCGTGACTGTGACATTCATTTGGACTATCACTTGAATGTTTTATTTCTATAGTTATACTTATTATTACGGTGGACGTAAAGTGTAACATCAATTAAGTTGGAATGTTGAAATTGATTCAGGAACAACGGACAATGGCTGGCGAAATCACACAACAAGAGACAAGAGATTTGGCCACCTTCACATCCGAAAAGGTAAACAATCCTTTGCTGCTTCAATTATCAACCACTAGCCAGCACTATTCTATTAAAAAAATAAAAAAAATGAACATTAATCAATTATATGGCATGATTTGCATGATAATAATAATATTTCTCCAAAGAATAAAGATATATATATATATTGAGAGAGATATTAATTTATAAAATCTTTGCTTGAAAGAATTTAATCAATTTTAATTATATCATCTAATTATAATAACAATAAAAATATTTTAATTTTTAATCTTGATTTACCTAATTTTAATTAATTAATTTCAAACAAATAAATGTATTAATAAACAGAAATGGAATAAAGTAAAATTGTTTTAAGTATATTGTTTTTTATCATCTTTCAATATTTAAAAAAAAAATAATTTTTTTCTCTTCATTATTTATTATACAAAAATTATAAAATAAAAATATTTTCAAAATGTTTCATTGATTCATTTACTAACATTTAAGCAAAAGAAATTAAATCATAGATATTTTTAAATAAATAATAAAGTAAATAATTTTTAGTTATCACCAGAAAATTATATAAAAAGAACACAATTTTAATAAATTTAATTATTTCAATTTACTAACGAACTATTATCTCAACAAATAAAAATATAAAAACAAATTGTGGATGGTCTATGATGTGCTAGTTGTTCCGGTGTGTTGGATGGATCACAGAGTCCAAAAGTCTCAGCACATAAGGAGCGCTCCTTTAGGTGCAAATATTTGCTGTGATGTTGAAGTCGGGGTGAAAATTAATAAATAAAAACCGAATTCATACTTTATTATTTAATGAATTGAAGTTCTTAAGACTATTTACAAAACTATGTATAGTGACGGAAAAATGTAATCTCCATGAGGTCGCTGATGTCAGGCAATCAACCGGTTGAGAAAGTCCATTGCGCGCCCCCATGGCGTTTCCATAACTGAACATGTTATCAATTATAGTTAATTGGACAAAAATAAATGCTTGGGTATTAGATGTGATCATCATCTGCTTGGTTGCTGAAATGCATCGGTGGGGGTTGCTTTGGACATTTTTGTATTGGGAGGGGAACCCGGGGGAACGTCGTTCCCTTACCTTTTTCCAGTACTTTTTCATGTCCCGACAACTCCCACTTAAATCTACTGTTAGAATTTCTTTTTTTGTGTTCGTTAATATTTTGTATAGTAAGAATAAGAAAAAATAAAAACTTATATGAAAAAAAATAGTTTACTGAAAATAGGACAATTTTTTGCTCCCACTATGCGTTCCCTTACTTCTTATTTTACCAATATATCACTGACTTTGGACCCGTTTTCCCTTATTTGCGTGAAAGTGGTGAAACCACATATATCGAAAATTATATGCAATTAAATTAAATTTTGTGTCCCCACAAAATACTAATTATTATTAAACTACCAACATTAATTTAATTAGAAATGAGATATTCATAGAGGCATAAAAAAAGTGGGAAGAATTTTTATATTATTTTTATCACATCTATATATATACTTTCTCTAACATTGAAAAAATATATATTTTTGATATTAACAAAAATAAATAAAATTCAAAAATAGATAAAAAAATAAATAAATAAATCAACACTTTCTTAAGTTTGGAATGAAACAAATTTTCAAAAGGAAATTGAACAATAGTTTTAATTGTTTAAATAAACAAGGAACTAATATAAATATTTACTTATAAATTAAATCAATGTATCATGAAAACTATATATAAAAAAATATCAAATGAATATCTTTGATGAACAGCCAAACAAAACTAAAACTTAATTTCAATTTTCTATTTATTTATGTGTTTCTCTGTTAATTTCGTAGAACTATATGAATAGGCACTCTTATATGTATCACTGTCACGGACGTATATATGTACCATTCATCAATGAGCGGGGAGGGTGAAAGACACGGTCGCAGTGGCGTACCTTGAGGTTCTTGCGCCTGGGGTCAACTGAGAATTAGCGCCCCCTTTCTTATATATATATATATATATATATATTTAATTTAATTTTTTTTAAAGAATATTAATGACGAATAACGAAACAGGTTTAACAGATTTTAATAAGCGTATAAATAATATTTATTGACTTACACAAAATACAGTTTAACTTTAAATATTAATTCTTCTTTTGTTCCAAATTGGCTTCCCTAATTTTGCGCCCCCTAAATTTGGCGCCCGGGGACATATGTCCCCCTCTGCCCCCCCCCCCCTTAGTTACTCCACTGCACGGTCGTTTTAAAATTTTAATAAATTTTAATATTATACATATTAGTATTAGAGATTTATTTTCATTTTTCATTGATTTAATAGTTTTAATTACATTTATTGATTCAAAAATTTAATTTTTCTATTGTTTGTTTTAGTGGTAAAATAATAATTTTTGAATTTACTGTTTTTTTACTATAAATAAAATTAAATATTAATTTATTTCCAAGAATTTAATGTTTTAATTTTAAATTACTAATTATTTTTCTTCAATTTCTTCAATCATTTACAAATTTAAATATTTTTCAATATCAATTATTTATAATACATATATAGAAATTTTATATAGCATGATTTAATATTAACAAAGTATTTGAAAAGTTCGCGAAATTATGAGTTTTTATATAATTTCTGCAATAGATAGCACCAACTGTCTTGCACAGATTTTAAATATTGAATTGATCCGTCAAGTGATGTCAATTTAATATTCCTTTAAATAGATTTATTTGATTAGCAAACAATGGGAATATTCTTGAAGATTTGCACCATCAACCTCTGCTCTTTTAAGAGTCATAATTCCCATAAAACTTGAAATTGTCGAAAATAGTTATACAGTCTTCTTAAATAACTATGATAATATGATCACATAAAAGTGCATATCATAACATTTGAAAACTTCTACAAAATAACAAATTGTTAGGGAATCCTAACATTCAGAGAATGAAAATTTGTCAAGAAAGTTTAAACCGTTTTCATTTCAATAAAATCAATTTTATTCTACGATTTGTTACAACAGATGAATCTTAAATTTACTATTTGACTTCTGAGATGAAGTTTTCCTCACAGAAAACGTTTCTCCTCGGAAAAAGTAAAAACAAATGTCCTCGACTATTTTGATGAACTTAAAATAGATTTTTTTTACGATGGCTTTGGAACATCTTTAGATGAAATGATTTCAACTTAAGAGCAATTATGTTGGAAAAAATATCTTATTCATTTTTCTCTTCATTTTGCGAAATTTTTAAAGCAACCACATATTATAAAAACCATGAAATTTATTATTTTCAATAAATTTTTTAACTATATCAATTAAAGACTATCTATCTGTCCTCGGAATGGGAAGTGAATGACAGGAGCCTTAATCTCAAACTTAGGAGTTTTACAAAAGTGTTGAAAAGGAGAAGGGGTAACTACAATGTTTTACATATATTTTTCCCAATCCTCGAAGTTTTTCACCCTTCCGGAATGTCATTCCCATTAATCCATGAAATTTAAATAGAATAAAAATTCTATTTTGTATTATTCTTTTTAATGGGTTAATTTGGTTTGAAATAGTTTTAGGCCCAGAATTTTTTTTAAGAGTGATTCATTTGTAAATTATTATAATTATATACGCACATCCTTGACTTTATTACTTTGTTAATTATAAATACTTGGCAAAGTCTAAATTTTTATTTTTTATTTAAATAATTATCATTTTTTTTATAAAAATATTTATCTACTATTGATTTCTCTCATAAATAATGTTTATAATAATACATACAACACACACACACTTTAGAAAACATTAAAATTTATTATTATTTATAAACAAATCCTTTTACTAATCATTCATGTGTTTCTATTATTTTATAGAAGGCAATTTCGGCACAACAACAACGTCAAACTAGAACTACCACAGGGATGTTCAACCATGAGAAACATATGGCCTCTCAGAGTAATTATACCTTCACAACAGCAAAAGAAATGCATACAAAGGCAGTGGTTAGTGCTGCTCAACAGGTAAATTTTCACCTACATCACTTTTTAGAAGAAAAAAATAACTATTTTTATATTTAATATTAATTTATTTTTTACTTTTTGATATCCCAGTTGCTAAACGGCAGCGGCGGGGGAGGAGGCGGAGGTCCAGGTTCTGACGACGATATTCTAAATAGTAATTTTGATGATCTCGAAAGGCTTTCGGCCAATTCATGTTCGGCTGACGTCGAACGAGCCATTTCCAAATATTCCCATGCTCTGGATGCTGTGGTGAAGACCTTGCGTCGACCCGGTGGATATCAAAACCCTCCAAAAATTCTTGGTCGTGTTAATCAAATGATGCAAAAAGCCTGGGCAGTTCCCACACACGGCCATGAACTTGGGTAATTGTGAATTAAATAATATTTCAATATTCTTGTACCAAATTCAATAAATACACGAATAACTTTGTATACAATTTATAATATTCTTGTAAGCTAAAAAGAAAGTAACAAAATATGGGAAACCTTGAAATTTCAGAAGTATTTACACTAGTCTTGAGAGGCTTGAACATTTATTTGTTTTTTTTTATCTCTGCTTTGTTAAATCCATATAATAATTTCTTCTAATATACAGAAAATTAGATGCATGTAATAAGCAACATGTGTCTTTATTTGAAATCAAAAAGTTAGATATTAGATGTTAATTAATTGTCAAATTAAATAGTTTATATTAATCAATCCGATATCCATACTATAGTTTATACGGTTATACTCACTTGAAGTTTGAAATTATATAAAATTATATTTATTTAAATATTTTTAGATTTAGAATACCAGTATTTTTTAATAAATCATTAAGTATATTATTAAATAAGTTTATTATAACCACTATTTTGCATTAATTGATCACACATAATATTTAAATATATATAAAACATAATATTCTTTTATATATATAAAACTAAGTCTTATTATGATGAAATAATATTTTTTTTTTAAATATTTATTTTAATTAATAATATTTAATTAAAATGCACATATTTATTATTTTAGGTATACTCTTTGTAATGCTTTACGAACATGCGGTGGTCTTGATTTATTGATGACGAATTGTGCATCTGCAGACGGAGAGTTGCAATTTGCTAGTGCTCGACTTCTTGAACAATGTCTTACTACAGAAAATCGGGCTCATGTCGTTGAACATGGATTAGAAAAAGTTGTAAAGGTATATATAATATTAATATTTAAAAAAGAAAAAAAATTGATTAAATTAATTTCTAAAATAATGAAAAATCTTTATGTTTGGTTTAACAGGTGGCTTGTGGATGTACACGTAATAGTAATAGTGTTGATCATTCTCGGACTGCAACAGGAATTCTTGAACATCTGTTTAAACATAGTGAAGGGACCTGTTCAGATGTTATTAAACTTGGAGGATTAGACGCTGTTTTATTTGAATGTCGAAAGAACGACGTGGAAACGCTACGTCATTGTGCAGGAGCACTCGCCAATTTATCTCTCTACGGTGGTGCGGAAAATCAAGAAGCAATGATCAAAAGAAAAGTTCCCATGTGGCTTTTTCCCCTTGCCTTTCATAACGATGATAATATAAAATATTATGCATGTCTGGCTATTGCCGTTCTTGTGGCGAATAAAGAGATTGAAGCCGCGGTGCTGAAATCCGGAACTCTTGACCTCGTCGAGCCTTTTGTGACCACCCATAATCCTAGTGAATTTGCCAAATCTAATTTAGCTCATGCTCATGGTCAAAGTAAACACTGGCTTCAACGACTCGTTCCTGTACTTTCAAGTAAACGCGAGGAGGCACGTAATTTAGCAGCATTTCATTTTTGTATGGAAGCTGGTATAAAACGTCAACAAGGAAATACCGAATTGTTTAGAGAAATCCGCGCTATTGACCCTCTGAAAAAAGTAGCATCTTGTCCAAACGCAGTAGCAAGTAAATATGCAGCTCAAGCACTTCGATTAATAGGGGAAGAAGTACCACACAAATTAAGTCAACAAGTACCTCTCTGGTCTATAGAAGATGTCCGGGAATGGGTGAAACAAGTAAGTATTTCTATAGTATATTTATTTAGTCCATTATCTACTTAATATTTAAAAGAAAAATATACCTAAAAATGCATTATTTTTCTATTCTCAGATTGGATTTCCGGAATATGCGCAAAATTTTGTTGACAGTAGAGTGGATGGTGATCTTCTTCTTCAGTTGTCAGAAGAAAATTTAAAAGAAGATATCGGAATTCATAATGGAATTAAACGAAGAAGGTATGAATTTCTTATTATTTATAATAATTTCCTTTGAAAATATAAGTATATTTTATTATTGAAATATTATAGGTATATACATATATCTTTTTTTTAGATTTATAAGAGAATTGCAGAATTTAAAGAAAATAACTGATTATAGTAGTCGAGACATTAGCAATTTAAATATGTTTCTTCAAGGAATTGGAACTGAATTTAGTATATACACCTATTCTATGCTTAATGCCGGAGTTGATTGCGATTCACTACGAAGATTGACGGAGGACCAATTACTTCATGAGTGTTCAATACCAAATAGCATTCATAGGCTAAGAATATTAGAAAGTATAAGAGGTGAGATTAATCAATTCGTATCTATTAAATTAATAAAAGTTTTAAAATATCTATAAGTCTACCTAATTTCCATTTTTTCATATCATTTTAAAATTATAAATTAGAGTATTAATTGTTTATTTAAATATTCAACCTTAATAATTTATCCGATAATTAATGATTATAATTTTATAATCATTTAAAAATATTTCCATTAGAAAAAATGATTTTTTTTTTTATTTTATTGTATAATTTTAATAATGTTTTTTTTTTTTAATAAATTTTAATTTTTTCTAGTGAAAGAAAATGACTTGGCTGGTTCACGGCAAGAGGACATTGATAAATCTCTAGATGTTTTTGTGAGTTATAGACGTTCTAATGGATCTCAATTGGCTAGGTAATTATTTATATTCTATCAATTATTACATGTGCTATTGAATTTAATCGTAGTATTATTTATATTTATATATCATGTTTTGATTTCTAGCTTATTGAAAGTTCACCTTCAACTTCGGGGGTTTACTGTGTTTATTGACGTGGAAAGACTGGAAGCTGGAAAATTTGATAATAATTTATTACAGAGTATTCGAACCGCACGACATTTTTTACTTGTAGTAACACCTAATGCTCTTGAAAGGTGTATTGGTGATACTGAATGCAAAGATTGGGTTCACAGGGTAAGCTAATATTCACAATAGCTCTTTATTCAAACAAATTTAAAATAATGAAATTTATAAGTTAAATAATTATATAATACCATATATAAATTTCGATTTTATAAAGTAAAAAACATTGAATAATTATAAGGGATTACATTTATTTATACTAATGCAGATAATTTATTTAATATAAATATCTAGATTTTATTTGAAAGAATTTATAATATTTGTTTTTTAGGAAATTGTGGCAGCTCTTCAATCTAATTGTAATATAATTCCTATAATTGATAATTTCACCTGGCCAGAACCTGAAGAATTACCTGAAGATATGAGAGCCGTATGTCATTTTAATGGTGTTAGGTAAATCATTTACAATAGTCTATTTTTTATTTTTAACTAAAAAATCAAATATTTTAATGTATATATCTATGTTTTAAAATTATTTTAGTGACTGACATGATTTAGAGTAGAGATTCTCCTGAAATTCGACTCTTATAAAATTTTTAAATTAAAATTAAATTTTATAGATAGATAGATATTAAAACTTCTATTTTTTGAGAAGCAGAAAAGTTGAATTAAAATGCTTTTTCTCTCCTCTTTATTTTTTAAGTTTAAAATATGATTTTAAAGTACCAAAATTTGTGAGATTTGAAGGATTCATAAAGGGTTTTATAATAGGGTATCTCATAACAAAATTCTTAATTTTATTTTACATTTAAATTTTTATTTTCTTTTTGAAGAAGGTTAAGGAACAACAAAAATATTTATACGTAGCGCATAAAGGCGGTTTTTTGATAATTAATCCACCCAAATATTATGTTGTTTAATAATGATTATTAATTCCCAGGTGGATACATGATTATCAAGATGCTTGTGTAGATAAACTAGAGAGGTTTATGAGAGGCGAGTTAAATATCCGGCAAGGTGTTGGAACAACAACAACTAAAACAACCGGTGGACCTGTTGCTGGAGATGCTACACCAGGAACACCAGGATCCCTTTCTCGACAACCACCTCAGTATCAAAGGATGGTGAGCAGCGATAGCAGCAAAGGAAGTGATAAGGATCGAGGAGATTGACTAGCAGGCGGCGGCGGAGTGAGGCCAGGACATAATGAAAGGTATTCTTATTAGAAGTTTATTCATTTTAGAATTTGAATATGTCAATAATAGAATTTACTTTTTTTTACTTTAAAATTATTTTTAGATTTATTGCTATGCTTATGTTTAAAAGATTTATTCTTTTCCTTGTTGGAGTTTAGTATCTGTGATTAATAATTATATTTATTTTAAAAAAAATTTAAGAAATTCATCAATTTTAAATCATTCTAATAAATTTAAAAAACAAATTTATATTAAACTTATACGGACAAATTTGATTATAATTATTTAATATTATGATTCATTTAGATGTGGAATAATTTAGAATACATCTAGTTTAGATTGTAATTTTTGAATGTTATTGTTTATAGAATGGCCAAACGACTTCCCCGAATGCCTTGGGCTCGGGGCCGAGCCGGTTTACCGCCGCCCAGTCCACGTTCTTCAAAAAAGCCAACAACTACGCCGCCGCCAGCAGCACCTCCCAGACGAGTCTCGGCTACCGTCTCTTCGACATCCACAAGTCCCACAGAGACCACTTCACCAACCTTGTCACCGTCCATCGAAGAGCCTATTTTTCTAAGGAACACTAACATTGAATTGCATTCAATTCCACCACCAATCGCCGAGGAACGTCGCCCCAGCTTCGTCGACAGATGTGTGAACAAAGTGCGCAATCTTATGCGAAAAAACTAATCATCATCCTCATATCTCTTCTTCCGGGGATTATTATATTTGTCTTTCCAAAAAAGAAAAAAAAGCCATTTCAATGGAAATTTTCTGTGAGATTTTAATGTCGTTTCGTTTTGACAACCTCTGTTTAAAGAGATAAAATGATTTCGTCCATACAAATTGTATAAATACGGAGAGATTTTAGCGTTGATCTCTGCTCTAATCAATTAGATAGGGCTTGAACACCTTTCTTTCTCTCTCATCAGACGATACGAGCAAAAGTAGCATAAACCACAAAAATTTTCAAAATAGAGAATAATTATTTCTTAAATCAAAGTTATAAAAGATAAAGAAAATTTGTTTTGAGGATTAAGTTACTCTTACTCTTATAGTCTAATTTTTTATCTACATTGTACATAACATTAATTATATTTACAATTTAAATATAAAAGATAAAGTAAAAGGGATTCAGCTCTAATAAAATAGCTTACAATATTTTTTTTATAATGTAAAATATATTTTTAAATTGAAACTTTTAGAAAAAAATAAATATTTATATAAAAATTTACAATTGATTTTGGCTATTACTTCAAATATTGTATAATATAAATTATACTATTATAAAACAAGTGAAATATCATGCAGCTATTTTTTGTAATAAATCCTACTGTTTGTCTACTATGACAGTATTTTAAACGCAATCGTGATTTTTAAGCAGCTACCCTTTTTGATCTTTCGTGATATTGTATATTTTGAAAACATTTTGACAACAATAAATAAATATGTAAACTCTTTTAGAAATTGATACTTTTTAAAATTACACCAAAGCTGATTTGCAAATGAATTATATTTATCAAAACTATTTATATATATTAAATATAAATAATTCAAAATGAATATGTATATCATGCATTGTTAATTAATATATATATATATATATATATATATATAAATATTTTAAATAATAAATCAAATTTGTATTTTAATTTTGATTGCTTATTTATTTGTTGTTTATTTTTTTATAATAAATAAATTATGGGTATAGAAATTTTTATTTTTCTTAATATATTAAATATTATATTATAATATTTAAAATATAGTAATATATCAAATAATAATTATTATTCATTATTTGTTAATTAAAATATTAATTATCAAACAAATTTATAGAAATCATTCCTAATCCTTTTCCAGTTTTATATTTTTTTTTTGAAATTTACCAATTCATTTTATTATGTTATGTTAATTACATTAAACTATAAATTAATATTTAATAACATAACGAAAAAAACAAATAATTTAAAATATATAAATTTTGTTTCCTTATTAACTCATTGTATATGTTACGGTAAAAGTAGATATTGTGGCAAATGTACACATTTTCCGGTAAATGTGCACATTAGCCTCCTCATTTGGGTAATGTGCATTCAACTAACATTTACAATTTCAAATAAGGGAAATGTACATTGAATTCACAATGACCATGTCGTTTTGGTAAATGTGAGCATAGATTACTAATTAATGCCATAGTATACTGATATAATTTAAGATATTTAGAGAAATAAGACTCAGGTAAGTTAAAATTTTAATTTTTCTAAAAAAAATTATTTTTTAGTTAGAATTTTTGAAAAACAATGGAACAAAAAGAAAAATTTAAAAACCAACTAGAACAGATTGTATCACAAAAAACAAAAATATTGTATATGTACATATACATTATATTCAGTTCACATATACCTAACTTTTTGGGAAATGTACACATTTTCCGGTAAATGTGTACATTTCCCAAGAGTGTACATTTACCGTAACATATACACAGGACTTGAAATTATTTTTGAGAAGACAAAATATTTAGTTGTTGAAAGAAATAAAGTTAAAATCTTAATTTTGAAAATATATAAAAGTAAAAAATCAATGAATTTATATGAATAGAGATTTTATATAATATTTCATTTATACGAGGCCCTTCCACCCCTCCCCCTCTTTTTCTAGTATTTATATATCACTTGATTGATTTAAATAAAATATATGTTAAATAAGTTCAGATTGTTCATATTTATAATATAATTATTTATATTATTGAATATTCAGTCTTGGGATTATAGTAATCCTATCCCGAGAAGTATGTATGTGCTAAAATAACAATTTTTTCAAAATAAAACAATTACGATTACCAAAACAATAAATTAATAAATAATGAATATTTATTAAAATATATATTTTGAACTTAAAATCTAGGCAATTGGTTTCCGTGATCAAATAAATACTTTCGAGTTCAGAAACATCATAGTGATAGATAGATATAAAGTTGATATTGTTATTGTCGTTATAATTTTTAATTACTTGATAAAATAAATCATTTAAGTAAACAGGTTAACTAACAAGTTGTTGGATAAAAAATCCAAAACTTGTGGTATATAACATATAGAATCTATTAAACTGATATAAATAAATAAAAAAGTCACAATTGAAACCAAAGTTAACACAACTGGAAATTCGCGTTTAATTATTATTTTTCGATTATGTAAATGAATTAATCATTTCTTGACTAATACAATTTTAAATAATTAAAGATACAGTTTGTGTGGTGATTGTTTTCTATTAGGAAAATATTACAAATTTTACTTAATAAATTAAATGTTCATTGAAAACAAAGTGAAAGTGAACAAATCATTTCATAAATAAAATAATGATTGCAAGAAACCCGTATAATGATGTATCTTCGAAATACATACGGGCATCCTATTCATTTTCACTAAATTCGAGCAGTTAGAAGAATACATCCATTGCGAATCAAACAACGATGGCCTCCTTGTGCATTTACCTGTTATTCCTAATAGTAGTCTCAAAAGTTACCAGTCAAAATAATCAAAACACAGTAATTGAAATAACTAATTGTTTTCAAATATTTATGCTTGACTCTCAGCATAAATTTCATTATAATGGAACTTTTCTCGCAATTTCTAACCAGGACTCTAATTCAGCCACCTTTGCATCTCAATTAATTCATCCAACTGGTAAGTTTTGTTTTAATAATATTATATTAATATTAATATTAATATTAATCTTATATAAAATATATATGTAATTTATAAATTGTATTCTTTCTTTGTTAATTTTTATAAAATGTTCCAATTTAATGTTAACATGTATTAAAAAATGAAACCAAAATAGATGCGGGAATTAAAACTTATTTATAGCTAATCTTACCAATAGTTTCACTTTATAAACAATGAAAATATAAAATTTAAATAGGAAAGTGAAAACTACTAATATGTTTACGCCTCTCTGCTGTTCTTATTAATTAAATTATATATTATGTTTTCTTGTGTGTGGCAAAATATCTAAAAAAAACTAAATAATAAGTAGATAAATAATTAGGTAGGTTAATTAAACATATATTTATTATATTTTAATTCAATCATAAATTGATTTTAAGTATTTTATCTATAATTCTATTAAATTTAAAATAATTAAATTTAATCTTAATTTTGTGTTTCAAGTGGAATGTGTTTTCACCTTTGAGGCTCCTGTGGGGTCACAAATTCATGCTCGGATGCAAAATTTACAAATGGGAATAAGGAGCCAATTTAGATTTTTTCAAGCACGTCAAGCTCAATGCTTCAATGGCGCAATACGATTATATGATGTCGTTGAAGGAGGTGAAATGCCTCTTCTCGTGGAGTAAGTAAATCAATTCATCGTTAAGAAATTTTATTAATTTAACAACCTATTGTATATATTAAGGTTTTTTTAAATAATTTACTTTCGACATAAAAAAAGTATTTTACTATTTAGAATAAATAAATACATATTAATTAAAATACAAGAAAATGTAGGATATCAATATAATAATAATATTACAAAGGCAAAATATTTAGAAGAGAAAAGGATAAAATCTAAATATATATATATATATATACATCAAATCAGGAATTTGAAAATATTGAAAAGTATAAAATCTAATCTGACGATTAACCCTAATAATATTGAAGAATTTATATTACATTAAATAATAGTTAACATTGTTTGGTTAAAAAAATAATTTTTCGAAAAATTTTAAATATATTCATAAAGTTATAAAAAACCTTTTTACCGACCGACGATAGTAAGGGAGGTATTGTTTTCACACCAAATTTCACATGTGGAGATTTTTACATATCTCCACGAATCATGCATTTTCTAAACAGAAAAAAGTATTTTTAGCATGATGTCTGTCCGTCCGTCTGTCCGTCTGTCCGTCCGTCTGTCCGTCTGTCCGTCCGTATAGATGTGTACAGCCTGAACGGCTCAACCGATTTTGATGAAATTTGGTATATTTACTTAATGCATCAGTGGGATGAATTGATCAACTTTTGGTGCAAATCCGTGAACCGGAAGTGGTAGTATTAGCGATCGACGATAGGAAGAGAAGGGTTATTTTCACACCAAATTTCACATGAGGATATTTTTTTATATATCACCACGAATCATGCACTTTGTATTGGTTTTATCCTCGGGAAAATCATATTTATTAGTTTTTTCTTGATTTAAAATTATATGACGTCATCCAGCCATTCATGACGTCACAGCATGGTCTTACATATATATTATAAATAAAATAAAATTAAAAGTATTTATGTTATATGCCTATATGTTTTTTATTACATTAATAGATATATTAAAATTATTTGAAATTGTTTCTGTAGCTGGAAATTAATTTACTTCAAACCGTCGGTCGGTTCGGACCTGGCCACAGGTCAACTTATTTAAAGTTAATTTTATATTATAATTATATTATGGATTATTAATAAATAAGTTATCAAAAGAATCTATTTTTTTATTTTAATTAATAATAACCTGATAGTAGATTTTATTTGGAAAATAAAAAAAAAATTAATAATTTAATCTCTATTAATGCAATTTGAGTTATTTTTCAGAGCGTGTGACACTTCTCCTATAATTCCGGAAAGAAGTTCAACTTTCAATACCATAGTAATTACCGCAACAGCTGGTGATAGTGTCTTTGATTTTGAAGTTGATGTAAAAGAGTCTTCAAATAAACAAGGTTATAACTGTTTTTTTTTTAGATAAGATCAACTTTTTCATTTTAAAGAGTCGTATTTAAAAATTAGCTGGAGTGTCTCCACTCGACTATCTCGCAATTTGAATAGGATTAAATAACATAATATATTATATTTAAATTAAATTTAATTAATTATAAATTATAAATAATAAATATTAAACCAGCCCATGTTTGGCTTTTTGTTGATGGCACCTCGTCACGTGTTGGCGCGTGAGATTTGCAGTGTTAAAAAATTAATTCTGGTAATTTCAGCGAATCAATCAAGCTGATATTCTATATATAGCAGTTTTATACAATTATTAATCATGTGAAAAATTATCAAACATATATCTTTATTTTTACGGTCACTTTAGAGGAAAAAAAATCAAAACGTTGTAAGTAATGACCCTCTTCCGGTTGAGCTACATTTCTCAAAAGTTGATAGAAAACTACGAATTTTGAATAATGCTCATGTACCAAATTTTATCATTCTAGCTCAAACCGTTTTTGCGTAATTTTGGTTACATACATACACACACACACACATACATTTTTCTCAACCTTAGTGAAAATGATTCAGGAACCTTCAAAACGTATAAAAACATCAAAATCTCAACATCGAAAATTTTCGTGATCGCAATACTATCTCTTACGAGATAGTAAAAATATCAAAATTATGTTTTTAATAAATAAATAAAGTAAATAATAATTCTGAAATTTTAGAATTCACAATTAAAATTTCCCTCTAAACTTCGAAAATTGACCATGTGATTTGGATGTAGAATAGAATAGAATCTAAAAATAGGAAAATTTTAAATTATTCAAAATAGATAACTAAATCTAATTTTCAAAAAAATATTGACTTTAAATACAGAAACAGTTGCTTGTTCTTTACTTATATGTACATACACTTATGCATACTTTTGAACAGGATGGGCTTCAACAGCCCGGATCAGGTCTCAATCACACTGACTGATTTTAAACACACACATTTTCGATATTGAATTTAAAATTTGTTGAAACTTTTATTAAGCTATATATTGTATACAAGACGTTCATCCATGTACTGTTATATTATAGTATATAGTAAAGGGTGATTCAAAGAAACACGAAATTTAGAAAATTAAATAATTTTATGAAAGCACAAATTTTAAAAAATGTATTTATGTCGTTTTATAGTAAAAATAATGCCATTTGAGAATAAACCCAGTACAATTTATTTTTATATGTGATAAGCCCTTATTTTTTTGAGGACGAGAATGGCTATATGATTAGTTCACAGCGAATCGTTATGTCGCCATTGTTGTGCAATAAGAGAAAAGATTTCTACACATTATTGATACAGTCTTGTTTCAACAAGATGGATCAAGTCCCATACAGCACGAATATCGATGACTCCTGTATTGTTTAGGAATTGAAAACCAAGATCCGAGAAGCAATATCCGAAATTCCATTTGAGATTATACGTCAAACAAAGTAACGAAAAGATGGCAAAAAATGTTTATGTAGAAAAGAAGCTCACCTGCAAGATGACACCTTCAAAAAAATAAATTGTACTGTGTGTATTTTTATTATAAAACGGCATAAATACATTTTTTTTTTAAATATTTGTGTGTGTGTTCATGAAATTATTTAATTTTCAAAATTTCTGTTTCCTTAAATAACCCTGAATTTAAGGATTTTAGTTGATAATTATTATTATGAAATATAATTAATTTTAATTTAATTGAAAAAAATTGTTTTATCATTTTTCAGAACCAGATAATAATATTGATGAATTAAACATGTCCTCAATCGTAGATAATAATAATGATAACGCTATGAATTCAGGTCCATATCCATCGAATAATAGTTCTAATTCCGAAGTAGAAATTAATATGAAACCTACGATGCCAACCACTAAACCATCGGGAAATACGACTATGCCACCTAGCAGTACTTCACCAACAAAAGTTCCACTTATTTCCACGACAGAAGAAATCACGTCTGATTTAGGAATACCAACGCCATTAGGTCCTAACTCAAATAATCCGGAATCTGTTGCAAGTGCAATTCCAATTACTGAAAATCTAGATATGGAGAATGTTTTGTCAATACCACCATTAAAGAGTGAATTGATTAATGAAAATATGTCTATGGAAGAAAGCGATATTATTGAAACAACGAGTGAATCAATTACCACCACAGAATTGGAAGATGAAACTGAAATGACTCAAGGACCATCCACGTCTTCCACAAATGAACTCTTGGAACAGGAATCTATTATTAAAATTACAAATGAAATGATAAATATAACTCAATCTTTAACGGAGAATGACGAAGAAGAGGATTCCGAATCGGTTTCAAGTGGTTTGGGTGAAGAGGAAGATAACTTGAACCAAATACTAAGTAATAATAGCAAATTAATGGAACCGATGGCTGGTTCATTGGTTGGCAAACGTGATCGACCTTCAAGTCACAATAGATATTCCTTGTTGCCAAAGAGGGTGGATATTAGTGGAGATCAAAAGACACCATTTAAATATCATCTTGTAATCGGCCAATCACAAAAAAATTTGAAAGCCAATTCCTTAGATAAAGCTCCATCAGCCCTTTTTCGAAAAGCACAAGAAATTTATATATAATTGTTCATAGATAAAATATAATTTTACTAAAATTAAATATGCATCTGTAAAAAAGAAAATTTTTTATGCGTGAATGATTGAGAGAGAATGTAATGAAAGAAAGAGTTTTATATTATAATATAAATAAAATATATCACATCCCTTAAGTATAAAAATGTAATATTTTGAAATAAATTAAAATTTTATATTTATATATTATTATAATTTTATTCTTTTATATATAATCTAATAATCTCTAATGTTCAAAGATGTTTTAATAAAAATTTATAAAAATTTTCTGATTCAAAAAAACATCAAACACATTTTATTTTATACTATATATTTTTACAACACTTCAAAAACAATTTATGTGTTACAAAACATTTTTAACTACATATCGAACAAAATTACAAACGTAAATTACAAAACAATTTATACAAGTGAAATAAATTACAAAACAATTTATCTTCTGGTGGTGTATATCATCATTGGTCAATTATGTCGTTGAATATTGATTATTTTTGTCTATTTATATACAGAGAGGACTCAATGCAATATTGGCGAACTTTCTTCGTCTACCCCGACGTGGTATAAGGCCTTAAAATTTTCGTTTTCATTCAATGAAAAAATATTGAAAATTTAATACGGTACATATCTGACAAAACGCATCCATCATATTTTTAACAAGATTATTGATCCGTCAGAATTGTTTGCTTCTGTCTGTCTGTCTAACTGTCCAGAAAATTGTGATTCAAAATTAGCTGAACTGATTTCTATGAAATTACATCACAATATTCTTACATACCTCTATTTGAACACAAGTTGTACCACATGTTTATAATTAACAAAAATTATACATTAAGTTAAAATAAGTTTTAATAAATAAGCTTAACTATATTTTATTTCTTTCGAAATATGATTTATCAGTACAATGATAAGAAAAAAAATTGATAATTTCTTAATATTATTGAGTATAGATATATTCGATTACAATATATTTATATTCATATGAAATAATTTCCATAATAAAAAAAAAATAAAATATTTTTATATTTGGTAAGTTAAAAAAAAATAATAATGAAAAAGAGTTTTATTTTTACAATATATATGATTTTTTTTTGTGATGTTTCAATTTTAATTTTAAATTGAGAAATTATAATAATAATTAAATCTACCTATATAGTAAAATATTTAAAATATATCAATGTTTAAATTATGAAATTGAATATTTCAAAATGAAAATAAAAAGTTAAAGAAAATAATCGCGATATTCAATTATTTTTTTATTATTAATTAAATTTAAAAAAAACAATTGAATATTTAATAGGGCCTCCTACTTTCTCCATAAATTAGCCCTTCCAAGCCTCGCCTTCCGAAATTTAGAAAAAGTAATAATAAAGAAAGTTTGCCTTAAAAAAAAAGATTAAAAAAAAAAATAAGGCGTTTGGTCTGTAGCCTCTTTGAATCAGCTGAAAGTGTCTTTGATTTTTTGGATTTCGAAATGAAATCGCGACATTCGGGGCAACCTGAAATAAAACCTACCTAGTAAGGGAGTGCATAGCCTCCATCAATATGGATGGAAGGCCCATGCTAATCGAAAGAGCCCTGCGCTCAAAAGGTATCCAACAATTTGTTCCTGTTCAGGCTAATCCCATTGCGGAACTGTGCTGAATTACCTTCCCGAATTCCCGTTCATCCAATCCACCTCAAATACACTCTCAGTAATACAAAATGGCACAATTCAGACCTGGAGTGCAATTCATGCAATCCATCCCTTAAATAATAGCATGGCATTTGTTTTATCCACCCACATTTTATTTATTTATTAATTCTAATCTAATCTATGAATTAGTATGATAAGAACATGCATGGATGTAGGAGGCAACCACCTGAAAATTCCTAACAACTATATATATATCTATATATATAAAAAAAGGTTTTTGTCTGCACATTGCTCAGAATTTAAAAATTTTTGCATATCTTCGCGTTTCATGACCTCTAGAATCCAAAAGTGACTTTAGAATTTTTCATGTCTGTCTGTCTGTCTGTCTGTCTGTCTGTCGGTCTGTCTGTCTGTCGGTCTGTCTGTCCGGAAAATTACTATTTTATAGACTCAGAATTGGCTGAACCGATTTCTTTGAAATTACATCACAATATTCTTATATACCTCTAGAGTAACATAGGCTATAAATTTTATTAATATATTATCAATAACCGCAGAAATTAATTTTTTAAAGTTTAGATAATTCTCCGTGTTGTTCATTCAAGAGCAGCTCGCGGCTCACTGTCGGCCTAGCGGAATTATTTCAAACAATGAATTATCATAGCGATTCCCAATAAAAGAATTATTATAATATTTCCCTTTTTATTTTAAATTCTAATATTTAAATATCAATTCAATTAAATCATTTATTCTAAAAGTTCCCATTTTCATTAATTTAATAAAATATTTAGATCATATTTATATTAACTTAATTTTTATTTATTCTTTCTATATATTTGAATATTTCTTCTTTTCTATATGAAAGTGAAAGGTTAAAAAATCTCGCTAAGAACATTCAATATTTCTATACACAAATTATTCAGAGTATTGGCAAAGCGTATCACTCACAATCAGTGTAAATTGAAATTTATATAAATTAACAAAGTGAAAATTTTTATTTGTTTAAATTTTATTACAATGAATCAAAAAAAATTAAATATATAGATCACATGATTAAGAGAATCAAGAAACTTGAGGGAAATAACTGTTGGACGGAGGTCGGACATGACAGAAAAACTGTAAGCGAAATCTTCATATTGCGACTAATATAATTTTCAAATCCCCTACTACCACAGAATTAGATAAGTTTCTTTTAAGGGAGGAAAATAACTATGATCTAAAAAAATTAATAAATGAACTTAATAATAAAAAAACAAATAAATCAATTAATTTAAATTAATACTATTAATGAATGTATATATTGGTAATTTATCTATAGTTTTATACCGTTAATTTTTATAAATTGTCTCAAGTCTCTATTTTTGCATTTTCTCAAGTTTTATTATAATTAAAAATATTCAATAATAATCTAGCAATGAAAATAAAATATCAAAATGTAATGATCAAGAAATATTACTCTATTTCACTATTATAACATAGAAAATACTTAAGAACCATAAGCGGAGGAAATATTAGGAGATATCATTGCGGGTTCAGGCCAAATCGATCAACATTAATTAAGATATTTTCATTATGACAGATATTAGGAAAAAAACTGCGAATTCAATATTTCTGTTCACTAATTATTTGTAGACTTTAGTAAAACATACAAATGATTCAATATAGATCAGCATAAACTTTTTCAAATTTTGATCTTCAAATTTGTCTTGAAGGTAGTAAAGAAAGAATAAGATGCGGAAATCAATTGTAAAATGTTAGGTTACCCAGACGACTTAAATATAATAGGAGATTAGGAAATTGCAATTGCAGATAGCGAGGAAAAATTAATGGAGGTTTGAAATTAATAGTGATAAGAAAAAATATTTAGTAACAAAGAGGAAGAGTATTAACATACAAAATCTTAAGATACAAAATGTAGAATTTGAATATGTAGAAAAATTGAATGTAATCACGAAGGATAATAATATTTGAGAAGAATTTAAATCGGGGTTGCAATCGGGAAACGACTTGTTATCTTGCAATAAAGAGGCTTATCTCTTCAAAATTATTATCAAAGGGAATATATAAAAAAATTATTTTGCCTGTTGCATTATATGGGTGGGAGGCATGGTCTATGACCCTGGGAGATGAGAGTAGATTCAGAGTATTTGAGAATAGGATTCTTCCCTGCATTTATTGGCCAAAGAAAGATGAGGTCACCGGAGAATGGGGGAGACAGCATAACAAGAAATTGCATGGTCTCTCTCCATCTTCAGAAATAGTTAGGGTTATAAAAGGGAAAAAGCTGCGATAGGCAGGGCACGTGGCTAGAATGGGAGAGGAAAAAGATATTGGTGGGGAGACCGATTGGAAAACGTCCGCTTGGAAAACCAATGACGCGTAGGAAGGGACGTAAGAGAGATGGGACAAGGGCTTAGGATAGGGACAATTGGAGAAATGTGGTTGTTGCGGCCAAGAACTTTCGAGTATCTTTGAGCCACATAGATAGATAGATATAACATATACAATAATAATAATATATATAATTAATTTACTGATTAAATTAAAATAGATTTTGAATAAGAACACAAAAAGAAATGAATGTTTTATGTAATATACGGATTGAAACAAAATGGATGAAAACCTTTTACTACTTTCAACCAAATACTATGTACCACTCGGGGGTACAGGGGGCGGAGCCCCCGTCTAGGTGTGAAGAGCGCCGAAGGCGCTCTGAGCAGCTAGTAAATATATAAAAAAATAGCCACCCTCCCAGTATAACGCATCGAAACCTACTAATTCTAAAAATGCATTTGTCTCTTCTGCCTCCTTTATCAATGCTTCTTCTTGAAAGATATGCACTGAAATTCCCTAATCTCACTAAATTCTGTCATATAATTTAATATATTTCTCTATAATCTCCTAATGAATATTATCAAAAGCAAAAAATCAGTGTAATTTAATTCTACTTTCTATATTATATTAAACTTTACTTTAAATATTATATTTACATTTTCTATTTTAAAGTGAGCCATGCTAAATAAATAACGATTATTACTTACACTTGGAGAGCTGTATTTCAATCATTTCATCGTCATGAAGGATGGAGAAGATAATCAAGAATTCAAATCAACATTCAGTAGCAGGAACGAAGATTGAAACATGAAATATAAGAAGAAAAATAACTTATTAGTTTATAATCAATAAATTTAAATTGAATTAAAAATAAAATTAATAATAAATACTGACCTCGGAGTTACTAAAGGGTTGATATTTCTCGCAGATTAAACTCGAAGAACAGCTCGTAGACTTGAATTGATGTCCATCACTCTCGCCTCGATAAAGAAAAAAATAATTAAGATTAGATATTTATATTATATACAGGAAATAAAAAAATAAGATATAAATAAATAAATAATATTAATAGGATTAAAAATGTGTATAGATTTTTAAAAATATTATCTTATTTCTGTAATATTAAAATACTAAAATTATTTTACATCCTATATAGAACCATGATTATAATAAGTTATAATACGCATTTAATAAAAATAAAAATATCTTAGAAAACATCAGAAAACTAATTATGATTATATTATTAATTTCAAGATTTTATTCTGTTTAATTGATATATACGAGTAGGTAATAGAAATATTATTCATTTTTCAAAAGTGTTATAATAATATGAAATTGACAAAACAATATTCATATGAGATTTGAAAGCAACGGTGTGAGCGATAATGAGATTAGAAAGAATACTTATATAGAATATTTAAAATTATATATTCCTATATGAATATAAGAAATTTATATTTTTTTGATTTATAATTATATTATATGAATTTTGAAAATAATCAGCCCATCTTCATATTTTTTAAATAAATAAGTTTTAATAGGATTAATATATATATTGAAATTTAAAAAATATTTCAATAAATATATTTAAAGAAAAATAAAATTTTGTATATGATTTTTTAATTTTTAAATAATTTTAATTTAACTTTTAATAAAATTTAATTAATGAGATCTGATAGAATATTTAAGATTAATTATTTTCAAAGATTTGAATGAAAAATTTATAAATTTATTTGGGTATATGAATAAAAATTTATAAAAATGCACTTTATAAAATTTAATTTATATTGAAATATTTTTTTTTTTAAAGTTAACTAATTTTCCTTTTATTTAATAAAAATAAATAATAAAATTACAATTAATTCTTGAGTAAGGGATGATTAAGGGATGATTTCAGTGGAGAGGCCGTTCAAGGTCCTACACTCAGCTGGGAAGGGGAACTAAATACGTTCGAGTCAGCCGGCCGGCATCAGGAGGTCAGTCAAGGCGGCGGAGGGGCATGGAGAGGGGCGAGCGGGGAGTGCATAGGTGAGCGCTCTACTGCAAATTATTTCAAATAAAATACATATTAAAATAAAATAAAATAAACAAATATTAATTTTTAAAATTAGTGGTGTTTTAGAATACATCTTAAATCGAATCAATAAGTTTAATTCTATTAATTCTATTAAATCAATAAGCTTAATTTTATTCAAAGATCTTAATGAAAATTTAAAAAAAAAAATTATAAATATATCAGTAAGAAGTTCATTAATGAAATTATCATATTTTGAAAAAAAAAACAAGGAGGTGGCGTATTAATGTAAATGGTTCAATTTAAATTTAAAATTGTTTGCCGAATGTGATATAATTTTAAATTAATGTAAATATATTTCATAAAAAAGAGGGTAAATGGTAAGAATTGTTCTTATCTTGGTTGGGATACTGTATAGTAAGTCTACATGTCATTTCGAAGATATCGATGAGTTATGCTTTTCTTTGCTGTGTTCTTAGCACAAATTACGTTAAACAATTCTTTTCTAGTATGAATTTCTATTTTAATTCTAAAAAAAATTTAGTAAGTAATACATTAGTTACATACCCAATTAACATTTTATATATCTCAACCTTCTTTGGTTCCAGTATATTTTTCAGTTGAAGGAACTATTTCCAAAATAATTTTTTATATATCCAAATTAATTCATAAATCTAGTCCAGTTTTTTCTAAATTTTTTCAATTTGGTTCTTAAAAAAATAAGTTGACCTGTGGCCAGGTCCGAACCGACCGACGGTTTGAAGTAAATTAATTTCCAGCTACAGAAACAATTTCAAATAATTTTAATATATCTATTAATGTAATAAAAAACAGATATGGATATAACATAAATATTTTTAATTTTATTTTATTTATAATATATATGTAAAACCAGGCTGTGATGTCATGAATGACTGGATGACGTCATATAATTTTAAATTAAGAAAAAACTAATAAAGATGATTTTTCTTGAGGATAAAACCAATACAAAGTGCATGATTCGTGGTGATATGTAAAAATCTCCACATGTGAAATTTGGTGTGAAAACTTACCTCCCTTACTATCGTCGGTCTGTAAAAATCGAAAATTAGCGAATAAGTGAATAAATAATTAGTGAATTAGTCTATAAAACATTACTTAATGGCTGAACATTTCAACGTTCATAACCAGCTAATCTGTCAAACTTTAAAAATTTTTATCTCGTAAACTAAAAGCGACCTGGAAAAATTGTAAAAAGTCTAGTTTACACGGGCTTAGTACTTGTCATTAGTTCAGGGGTGGGCAAATACTTTTAAGCACGGGCTTTTTGAACGTCTGCCGGCCCGTTGAAAAAGTTGTCTCTTATTTTGATTTTTCGTTCAATATGACTCTAAAAAAAAGATACATTTTTACTTTCCCGCATACTTCGTATAAGGGAAGTATTGGAATCGTCAAAAATTTCGACTTCGAGATTTTGATAGATCTTGACGTTTTAGACCTCCCTGAGTCGGAAAATACCATTTTTCGAATTATGTCTGTGTGTGTGTATGTATGTATGTATGTATGTATGTATGTATGTATGTATGTATGTAATGTCTGTAAGCAAATTTACTCAAAAACTAATCAAGCTAGGACTTCGAAATTTGGTACACCGATATTATTCACAGTTTGTAGATTTCTATCAAAATTTCGTCAAAATCGGTTAACCGGAAGTGGTACTTTACCTACAATGGTTGCGTTTATCTTTCAAGTAAAGTACCAGTTTGCTTCGAGATATTTGCTTCATATTTTGTATATAGATTTAAAAATATGAAAAAAATTCAGATACCAAATTTCATTATGATCTGACTACCGGAAGTGACATTTTACCTATACAAGTAGCGTTTCCTTTTTACCGACCGACGATAGTGATGTATTGTTTTCACACCAAATTTCACCTATGGATATTTTTAGGTACATATCTCTACGAATCATGCATTTTCTTAACAGAAAAAAGTATTTTTAGCATGATGTCTGTCCGTCCGTCTGTCCGTCTGTCCGTCTGTCCGTCCGTCCGTATAGATGTGTACAGCCTGAACGGCTCAACGGATTTTGATGAAATTTGGTATATTTACTTAATACATCAGTACGATGAATTGATCAACTTTTGGTGCAAATCCGGAAACCGGAAGTGCTAGTATTGCCGATCGAAGAGAGGAAGTGAAGGATTATTTTCATATCAAATTTCACGTGAAGGCATATCTCCACGTGTTATGCACTTTGTATTGGTTTTATCCTCGAGAAAAATCATCTTCATTAGTTTTTTCTTAATTTAAAATTATATGACGTCACCCAGCACTTCATGACGTCACAGCCAGCCCTTATATATTATAAATAAAATAAAATTAAAAATATTTATATTATATCCATATCTGTTTTTTTTTACATTTAAAATATCAGTTAACCGGAAGTAGCACTTTATTACATTCTAAATATTCATTCACAACTCTTTATACCTATTTATATGCGGGAAAGTCTAGGGGAGGACACTCCCGCTTATTTTATTAGTGTTTTCGAAATATGGTCCTCCGGCCCGGAAGACATTTTGAAAATTTCATTTTGGCCCCCGCTTAAAAGTATTTTCCCACACCTGAACTAATGACAAGTACTAAGCCCGTGTAAACTAGGCTTAAGGAAAGTTTCTTTGTAATTAAAAAAGGAATCCTTTGATAAAACTTTATCCAAATCCATTACATGACAACTAATCTGGACAATTACCCATAGGTAGGCAATATATTATAAAAATATCTATTCAATAAAAAAAAAAAAAAAAAAAAAAAAAACCTCTGACTTTGTACGTCCTCCATGTTGTTCATTCAGAACCTCTCGTGACTCAATGAATATAAAATTAATAATTCCACCAATTCCCACACAAAGAATGATATAAAATATACATTTTTTATTTTGTAATTTTTAATATTCAAATATCAATTCTATTATTTAATTTATTTTAAAAGATCTCTTTTCAATTAACTTAATAAAATATTTAGATTATATATTTAATAAATTATTTTTTATTTTTTTAAAATTATTCTTATTTTATTTGAATATTTCTTCATTTCTTTTTAAAAGTGAAGGGTATAAATTTTATAAATGTCCATTCAAAAAAAAGCAGAAATAATTTTTGTTTTAGAGTTTTATGATGTTCAAAATATTTTTTTAACGTTAATTAAAATGACTTAATTACATTATCTTTGTATTTGTTTTTAGTTTAATTAATTTAACCTGAAATAATAATAATAATAATAAAAAGAAATTGTATGAAAATATTTTTATTGTTAAAATAAATTAGTCGTTTTATTGCTCTTAAAAAAATAAAAACAAAGAAACAGTTATTCCAATAGGTTTGGTATATTATTTATTCATAGATAATGCAAAATATAGACTTTAAATAGATTAAAAGAAATATTCAAATAAAAATAATAATTTTAATCTAATAATTTTATTAAATTAACTAGCTGCTCAGATTCGCAACGAGACAGAGGGCTCTGACCCTGAACCCCCGAAGTACAAGAATACGTATTACATATTTGGTTGAAAGTGTGTATGTAATAGGTTTTCATTTATTTGATTTATAAAACTAAAACTAACTTTTTTAACTTATATGGTTTCCCCACAACCATACAAAATTTAAATAAAAATTAAACCAAATTACTTTTATTTGAATATTTCTTCTATTCTATTTAAAAGTGAAGGGTATAAATTTTATCTAAATCCACAATAAAATAAGTTGACCTGTGGTCAGGTCCGACCCGACCGACGGTTTGAAGTAAATAAATTTCCAGCTACAGAAACAATTTCAAATAATTTTAATATATATATTAATGTAATAAAAAACAGATATGGATATAACATAAATATTTTTAATTTTATTTTATTTATAATATATATGTAAGACCAGGCTGTGACGTCATGAATGGCTGGATGACGTCATATAATTTTAAATCAAGAAAAAACTAATAAATATAATTTTCCCGAGGATAAAACCAATACAAAGTGTATGATTCCTGGTGATATATAAAAAAATCTCCTCATGTGAAATTTGGTGTGAAAATAACCCTTCCCTTCCTATAGTCGATCGCTAATACTACCACTTCCGGTTTCCGGATTTGCACCAAAAGTTGATCAATTCATCCCACTGATGCATTAAGTAAATATACCAAATTTCATCAAAATCCGTTCAGCCGTTCAGGCTGTACACATCTATACGGACGGAAGGACGGACAGACGGACGGACGGACAGACATCATGCTAAAAATACTTTTTCTGTTAAGAAAATGCATGATTCGTGGAGATATGTAAAAATCTCCACATTTGAAATTTGGTGTGAAAACAATACCTCTCTTACTATCGTCGGTCGGTAAAAAAGTAAATAATTTTTTTTTTTATGAAGTAAAAAATATTTTTAAAACGACAATTAAAATGACTTAATTATATTATCTTTGTTTTTATTTTTAGTTTAATTACACAATTGAATCAATTATTTCGAAAAGGTAACATCTCCGAATTTTTTCAAAATTGAGGAAAAAAATTCCATTTTGTAAAATAAGCGTAATAACACCTATTTGGAGTGGAAAGAAAACAACTTCGAAGTTTTATCATTAAGAAAAAAATTCTGATAACTTTATTTATTTCGAAAAGGTAACAATTCTAGCACTTGTTTCGTTTTACGTCCCTGAAAAGTATATCGAATTAATAAAATCATCATCAAATACCAATAAATTTGATATCTTCAACATTACAACTTCCGAAATTATTGATTTTAAAAAATGGTGGCCTCAATTTTTCAAAAAAATTGTACTATCCAAAAGAAGTTTTAGAAAGCAAATTCCAAGAGAGCAAAAGTTTTGGTTTGTTGTGAACAGCTATAACAAGTTTATTTAGTTCCATCCGAACTGTTAAGGTACGCTGATATATAGATAATGATATGAACCAAGAGGAATATCATTTACTCTAAAGCATTTAACAAATTTCTCTTCTTTACCAAACCAAATGGATTTTCCTGCCTATTCTTCAAAAGTGTCAATTAATGCAAAAAAATAGTCGACATCAAAAAGGTGATTCAGTATATTCCGGCAGAATATACACAATTTTACGAAGATATATTTTTGTGGCCCACAACTAATGTAAATACCGATCAAGATTTTTAAATTGTCTACAAAAATAAAAATAGTTAAAAATTTTATCAAAAATGACATTTGTTGCATATTATACTTGTGTTTTTAGTATATTATTATTTTTGTAAAGTTTTTTCATATTTTTAAATAAGTAACAAATTGTTTAACTTATTTCAATCTAACAAAGGACGTTTATTTCAAAAAGGGAACATATCAAAAATTTTTTTTTGGAATTTTCGGTACAAAACTAATTTATTAAGATAATGATTAACACAAATTAATATTACTTGAAGATAGCTAAAAAGAAACACGGAAGAACTAGTTCAATAAAATTTTTTCAAAAATCAGTTTTTTTAGCCCACTGAAGAATTATATTTGTTGGAGATAATACCTTTTCGAAATAATCGATTCAATTATTAATCTTCTATCTAACTATATATATTTAAATGAAATGTATGTGAGTGGAGTTGTACACATCGGTTGATTGGTGGAGGGATCCAAGAGGCGGAGGTAAGGTTTCTACAATCCATCGTGCCAATGCCAGGCCAACAAGAATCGCTCGAGTGTCGGTCCACTTCAAAGAAAGTCAATGAGAAAAAGATAGTGTGAACGTGCCAACCATGCCAAGCAGTGGCTTTCTCCATTTTGCATGGGTACAATTAATCTTATCTATCTTATAAAAATGCTCAGTTCGATATTTTCAAGTGTTTTCTCAAAATATTTTTTTTTTCAAAAAAATGAACTATTTTTTAAATAATCATTTTTTGACTTTAGTAATAGATATCGAAATATTTTTTTTTATTTTCTTCATGAATGATTTCCTTATGTATTTATTGCATAATATATGCACAAAATTATTCTCAACAAATTTTGTTTTAAACAAAGAAATAACCTATCAGATTTTAAAGTTAGACTTTAGACAATTTATAAAAATTAACGGTATATAACTATAGACAAAACTATAGATAAATTAACAATATATACATTCATTAATAGTATTAATTGATTTATTTGTTTTTTATTATTAAGTTCATTTATTATTTTTTTTAGATTATAGTTAATTTCCTCCCTTTAAAGAAACTTATCTAATTCTGTGGTGCTAGAAGATTTGAAAATTATTAGTCGCTTATTATTTCGCTTACAATTTCTGTCATGTCCGACCTCCATCCAACAGTTATTTTCTCTCAAGTTTCTTGCTTCTCTTGATCATGTGATCTATATATTTATTTTGGTTTTGATTGATTATAATAAAATTTTAACAAATAAAAATTTTCACTTTGTTAATTTA
This sequence comes from Labia minor, assembly GCA_963082975.1. Lineage (NCBI taxonomy): Eukaryota > Metazoa > Arthropoda > Insecta > Dermaptera > Spongiphoridae > Labia > Labia minor. Next base: position 24,738,643 of record OY720347.1, on the reverse strand, counting down.
TATAAATTTCAATTTAAACTGATTGTGAGTCATACGCTTTGCCAAGACTCTGAATAATTTGTGTACAGAAATATTCAATGTTCTTAGCGAGATTTGATATAATGTTGTCCGATTTGTGTCCTAAATCTGAATTAGAAGAAAATTATAAATTGCCTCCTCGTCCAGCCTAATTCATTTACCCATCCATGTTGTATAAGGCATCTTAATTTCTTAACACTCCGTTTTTTTAAATTTAAAATAGAAGAAGAGAAATAGTTTTAAATTATATTAGAATAGTCTATATATTCTATATATCAGTATTTTTTTCTGAATTTAAGTTGATTTTCAAAATTTTCCATTCTTAATGCATATGATTGATTACATGTGTTAAAATTTAAAAAAATTCAAATATTCTAATTTTTAAATTTATATAGAATCTAATATTATTACTATCTCGCCAGAGATAATATTGCGATCACGAAAATTTTCGATGTTGAGATTTTGATGTTTTTATACGTTTTGAAGGTTCCTGAATCATTTTCACTAAGGTTGAGAAAATTGTCTGTATATATATATATATATATATATGTGTGTGTGTGTATGTGTGTGTGTGTGTATGTAACCAAGATTACGCAAAAACGGTTTGAGCTAGAATCATGAAATTTGGTACACGGGCATTATTCAAAATTCATAGTTTTCTATCAACTTTTGAGAAATATAGCTCAACCGGGAGAGGGTCATTACTTACAACGTTTTGATTTTTTTCCTCTAAACTCACCGTAAACATAACGATATATGTTTGATAGTTTTTCACATGATTAAAAATTGTATAAAACTGCTCTATATAGAATTTCAGCTTTATTGAATTGAAGAAAGTACCGGAATTAATTTTTTAACACTGCAAATCACGCGCCAACACTTGACGTGGTGCCATCAACAAAAAGTCAAACATGCGCTGCTTTAATAAATATTCTCTATTAATTTTAATTTATAATTTATAATTAATTAAATTTAATTTAAATATAATATATTTTGTTATTTATTCCAATTCAAATTGCGAGATATTCGAGTGGAGACACTCCAGCTAATTTTGATTTTGTTTTGAAAAAGGATACTTAAACTTAATTTCGGTTCAAAATCATAAGAAACGTAAGATTCTCATTCTTTATTTTTTTATCATTGTCAATTTTTAAAATTTTATTTTAATTAAGAAATTCCTTTTGGATTGTTCACATTTGACAATGAATTTTAGTTTTTTAAATTATTTGTATTTTGTTAGAAAGGATAGATACAATAGATAAAAATACCCTAAACATTTTCAATTATATTTATGAAATTATATGAAAGAAAAAAAATATTTTTTTTTTCAAATTTTTTATTTTGAATTGAAAAGATTTACCTGTAAATTTGGTCTATTCAAAGGGTCAAAACAAAAAAACAATACAAAAGGTACCTGTATGACCCATGCAAATTGGATTCCTTTGTTAAAAAGGGACTATATATACCTAAAATTTGTGTTAAGAGTCATTCACTGTTCAGCTCTCTTCGCAAGCAGTTGCTCTACAAGGAATTCTCTGTGTGACCAACACAACCAAACTATTTTCAATATTTCTTCGCTCATCTATCCTCTTCATTTTATTATATATCATTAATTATTTTTGTTTTTGTTTTTTTGATTTCAGAATGGATTTAAAACAGGAGTGGAATGTTCTTCACAATATCATAGAAGAAGGACTCAATTACTATCATCATAGACGACATTTCGAAGTTTTCCACGATGAATCAATAAGAATTGAAACCCCGGTAAGATTAGTTGGTGGTGACATCAATTTTTTAGATATCATGGCAAATAAAGAAAATATTCCGCCGAACGAGGATGACATCGAGACGGTGATCAATCACCCGATTAATCGTCGGCGGACCAGGAGAAGAAATCTGGACTTAACAAGTAATGTAGTCCATAGAAAAAGAAATTACTATTATAATTTAAGAATTTAATTATTCTTTTATATAATATCTAATTTTTATTTTGTTATAAATAATGTAAAATCTAAATAATATTACTATTCTCCAATCCTATGTAAATATTATATTACTAGCTGCTCAGAGCGCCTTCGGCACTCTTCACACCTAGACGGGGGCTCCGCCCCCTGTACCCCCGAGTGGTACATAGTATTTGGTTGAAAGTAGTAAAAGGTTTTCATCCATTTTGTTTCAATCCGTATATTACATAAAACATTCATTTCTTTTTGTGTTCTTATTCAAAATCTATTTTAATTTAATCAGTAAATTAATTATATATATTATTATTATTGTATATGTTATATCTATCTATCTATGTGGCTCAAAGATACTCGAAAGTTCTTGACCGCAACAACCACATTTCTCCAAGTGTCCCTATCCTGAGCCCTTGTCCCATCTCTCTTACGTCCCTTCCTACGCGTCATTGGTTTTCCAAGCGGACGTTTTCCAATCGGTCTCCCCACCAATATCTTTTTCCTCTCCCATTCTAGCCACGTGCCCTGCCTATCGCAGCTTTTTCACTTTTATAACCCTAACTATTTCTGAAGATGCAGAGAGGCCATGCAATTTCTTGTTATGCAGTCTCCCCCATTCCCCGGTGACTTCATCTTTCTTTGCCCAATAAATGAAGGGAAGAATCCTATTCTCAAACACTCTGAATCTACTCTCATCTCCCAGGGTCATAGACCATGCCTCCCACCCATATAATGCAACAGGCAAAATAATTTTTTTATATATTCCCTTTGATAATAATTTTGAAGAGATAAGCCTCTTTATTGCAAGATAACAGGCGTTTCCCGATTGCAACCCCGATTTAAATTCTTCTCAAATATTATTATCCTTCGTGATTAAATTCAATTTTTCTACATATTCAAGTTCTACATTTTGTATCTTAAGATTTTGTATGTTAATACTCTTCCTCTTTGTTACTAAATATTTTTTCTTATCACTATTAATTTCATCATTAGTTAACTAACCATCAAGCAGTTAACAACTCTCTAAGTGATCTTTAGTGGCGATCTCATTACTAGGCCATTTCGGCCTAAATACCTCATTATACATCAATTACAAATTTTAATATATATTATATATAAAATATTATATTGAATTTTCAACTTTTCAATTTGTATGTATAAAATTTTATTTAAATAATACCTTTATAAATTAAATATCTACTAATATATAAACATACATATATTTTATACCCTCTTTCCAAGGCCTCTTTTTTCCCAGTCAGCCACACCGTTTAGGCCGCGAGTGTGTGAAGTCTACCCCTCCCCTTCCCACCCCAGTTCTCTCTCATCCATGCCCCAAGTACTAAATACCTTTTTAAAAAATAAATAAATAAATAAATAATAATAATAACAACGCCAGAAATGGCAATATGTCACTATTGCAAACTCCACATTCGTGGTGAGAAATATAAATGCAAGACATGTTGTAAGGGCTTCCACGCAAAATGCGCAGTAGAACACCAACTTTTTCACAAGGACCAGCCCAACCCCTGCAATGTATCTTTTGAAAAAATCACGCTTGAAAACGACAACGCCGGACCTTCAACATCTTCACATTCAGACGTCTCCACTCCTATAGACAACCATAAAAACAACTGGCAACTGGTAAATCACAATAAAAGACTACGTGACAGCCCAGAAACTCGATGTGTTAAACAAAAGACTTTGGATGATTACACTATACCTACACACACTAATAAATTTCAATCACTCTCAGAACTAACTGACAACCAACCTAACTCTTCTAAAGAAACTATACCAAACAAACCCCCCCCTATTTTTATTCCTAATGTCACTAATTATAATGACATGTTGGCGTGTCTTGGCAGGGTAGCCCGAGACGGGTTCGTTTGTAAACTAATAAAAAAAGACGAAGTTAAAATCAATCCTAAAAAACCACTAGACTACACCTCCATAATTAAAATGTTAGATAACAGCAAAATTGAATATTATACCTTTCAACCCAAATCTGAAAGAAATTTTAGAGCTGTTATCAAACAACTACATCACTCGACCGACCTTGTTGACATTAAAAAAGAAATTGAAGACCTTGGTCACTCAGTGGCCAATATCTTTAATATAAGAAAAAAAACGACAAAGGAACCCCTACCTATATTCTTCTTAGACCTAAAACCAGCACCCAACAATAAAGACATCTATACTACTCAATACCTCTGTCATAGCAGGGTTGTAATTGAGGCACCGCGTGCTCGTAGAGATATCCCTCAATGTACGAGATGTCAGCATTATGGGCATACCAGGGCATACTGTAAGCTGAGACCACGCTGCGTCAAATGTACTAAAGACCATCTTACATCTGACTGCCAAAAAGACAAGACTTCTCCACCCCAATGTGTACTCTGTGGCGGTGACCATCCAGCCAACTTTAAGGGCTGCAAACATTATGTCGAATTACGACAAAACAAATATCCCTCTCTTAGACCTAAACAACTACAGACTGTACCCCCTCCACTACCAACTAGTTCAACTCATGATAAACGACAAACACTTAACTCCATGTCACAACCAAACATTCGCTACTCTGACATACTAAAATCTAATAACAACGACAACTCCAAATCTCTCCCGACACAAACACAAACACCTATTCTGGAAAGCATGTTGGTTAAACTCATGGATCGCATGGACACTATACTCAACCTTTTGACTACCCTCATTGCGAGAATGCCCAATGGATCGGTTGCTTAAAATTTCATTATGGAATGCTAACGGCCTATTGAGGCATTCTTGTGAACTCAAACACTACCTGATAGACAAAGACATTGACATTATGCTAATTGCTGAGACTCATTTCAACCCTCGAAGCTACTTAAAAATTCCCCATTACAACCTATACTTTACCAATCACCCAGACGGTACATCACACGGAGGAACAGCCATTATAATCAAAGACAAAATATCCCATTACGAAAACCCTCCTTTTTACAAAGACTATCTACAAGCAACCTCTTTAACAATTCAAGACAAAAACGGACCTATTACAATTGCATCTACTTACTGCCCTCCCAAGCATCGAATTTCGTCTGGGGATTTTTTGGATTTTTTCCAGACCCTGGGGTCGAGGTTCCTTGCTGGAGGTGACTACAATGCAAAACATACTGACTGGGGATCTCGACTTATTACTCCTAGAGGTCGAGATCTCGCTAAGACTATTAATAAACACAACCTAATTACTATCTCAACTGGAAGACCTACGTATTGGCCCTCTGACAGTAACAAAATCCCAGACTTAATTGACTTTTTTGTGGCAAGAGGGGTTAACGGGGATGGATGCTTAATTGAATCCTGCCTTGATCTTTCCTCTGACCACTCCCCAGTACAACTTACATTAAACACCTGTGCATCTCTCAAATCAAACTCTAACTACTTGACTAATCATAAAACTGACTGGAATAAATATGCAGAAATACTAAACCAAAGCCTGGACCTAAACTTACCTCTGACATATAGCCTTGACATTGACAAAGCAATCTACCATATAACCAATACTATACAAATGGCAGCACGTCTGTCAACACCAAAAATTACTCCTAAAGACTTAAACCAACACACACCAAAACACATTAAAGACTTAATAACTAAAAAAAATAGGCTCAGACGACAATGGCAGACAAACAGATCCCCACACCTTAAAACGACAATTAATAATCTAACTAAACAAATTGGGAATCTACTCAGAACTGAAAGGAATCAAAGCATTCAAAAGTATCTGAGAGACCTCACCCCTACTCATTCAACTGACTACTCTCTCTGGAAAGCGACAAAGAAACTTAAAAGACCAACTGAAAGAATCCCCCCACTACGTAGACAAAATAATGAATGGGCGAGGAGTGACATCGATAAGGCGAATACATTCGCTAGTCACCTTTCTAACGTTTTTACTCCTCTCCCACCAAAGGTCACTCCACCTGACAATGACTTTCAGGCAACACACCAATACAAAACACACAATTACTCAATGCCATTCCCCAAACTAATACAGACGTGTGAATTAAAAGACATTATACGACAGACAATCAAAACTAAAAAGGCCCCGGGAAATGATCTAATCTCAGGTAAAATGTTGAGGAACTTGCCTGATAGGGCAATTCTCTTTCTGACCCTCATATTTAACTCCATCTTTAGAGTGGGTCATTTCCCAACCCAGTGGAAAACAGCCCTGGTGAAAATGATCCTCAAGCCTGGGAAACCTCCTGAGGAGTCAAACTCGTATAGGCCTATTAGTCTTCTCTCTGCCATCTCTAAATTGTTCGAGAGGGTCTTTCTTTCTAGACTCCGTCCCTTTCTAATAGATTTAATCCCAATCCACCAATTCGGCTTTAGAGAGAAGCACGGCACTATTGAGCAAGTACATCGAATTGTTGATGTTATTCACAAAGACCTTGAAAACAAACGTTACTGCTCAGCCGTGTTTCTTGATATATCTCAGGCTTTCGATAAAGTTTGGCACGAGGGTCTACTTCGGAAGCTTTATGACATACTCCCGCTAATTTATTACAGGCTGATTCGTTCTTACCTCGATGGCAGAAGCTTTAGAGTTAAGATGAATGACGCCATTAGTGAGGTTTATCCTGTTAGATCTGGAGTACCTCAGGGTAGTGTTTTGGGACCTATTTTGTATTTACTTTTTACAGCTGACTTGCCGACCAACCCGAACATAACCACAGCGACCTTTGCTGACGACACCGCTTTGCTCGCTTCACATAAAGACCCAATCGTGGCTTCTGCTATGCTCCAGGAAAGCCTGGACCAATTAAGGCCTTGGCTTGAGAAATGGAGAATAGCAGTTAACGAAGACAAATCTGCACACTTGACTTTTACTTTGAATAGACAGACCTGCCCCGGCGTAAATTTAGACAAACCCATTCCGACTAAAAGTACTGTAAAGTACCTCGGTATGCACCTTGACAGACGCCTAACGTGGGAGATGCACATCAAGTCAAAAAAGAAACAACTGAGACTTAAACTTAACAAATTATACTGGCTGCTCCGACAAAAATCTCAACTGACGATAGACAATAAACTTCTAATTTACAAAATCATCCTTAAACCCATTTGGACCTATGGCATTCAGATGTGGGGGACCGCTAGCAAATCCAACAGAGACCTGATTCAGCGGTTTCAAAACAAAACACTTAGACTGATAGTCGGTGCTCCTTGGTATGTCCCTAACAGACTGATTCATAGGGACCTCGGAATGGATACAGTCCAAATGGAAATTAAAAATTACAGCCTTCGCTACAAAGACAGACTCCTTAAACACCCTAATCCCAAAGCCCGACAACTATTAGACACACAAGGACAACTGAGACGACTCAAAAGACTCAAACCACAGGACTTGACAAGAGACATTAATAAATAGACCCGCGATGGTGCCCTAGCTGGGATTAGCCATCAGGCTAATAATTCAGTGACATTCCCTTCCTCCCCTCCTCGACTATTTTCCTACCACAGTTCCAATGACTCACTCTCCTTAACCTGCCCTATAATTTCCTTTTACCTCCCCCCCTCGCCCTTTTATTACTCTTTATTGTAAACCATGTATTATTGCCTTCGGGCAGATGTACAAAATAAATGGATGCTAAATAAAAAAAAAAAAAAAAAAAAAAAATTAATTTCAAACCTCCATTAATTTTTCCTCGCTATCTGCAATTGCAATTTCCTAATCTCCTATTATATTTAAGTCGTCTGGGTAACCTAACATTTTACAATTGATTTCCGCATCTTATTCTTTCTTTACTACCTTCAAGACAAATTTGAAGATCAAAATTTGAAAAAGTTTATGCTGATCTATATTGAGTCATGTGTATGTTTTACTAAAGTCTACAAATAATTAGTGAACAGAAATATTGAATTCGTAGTTTTTTTCCTAATATCTGTCATAATGAAAATATCTTAATTAATGTTGATCGATTTGGCCTGAACCCGCAATGATATCTCCTAATATTTCCTCCGCCTATGGTTCTTAAGTATTGTATATGTTATAATAGTGAAATAGAGTATAATATTTCTTGATCATTTAATTTGATATCTTATTTTCATTGCTAGATTATTATTGAATATTTTTAATTATAATGAAACTTGAGAAAATGCAAAAATAGAGACTTGAGACAATTTATAAAAATTAACGGTATAAAACTATAGATAAATTACCAATATATACATTCATTAATAGTATTAATTTAAATTAATTGATTTATTTGTTTTTTTATTAATTTTTTTAGATCATAGTTATTTTCCTCCCTTAAAAGAAACTTATCTAATTCTGTGGTGCTAGGGGATTTGAAAATTATATTAGTCGCAATATGAAGATTTCGCTTACAGTTTTTCTGTCATGTCCGACCTCCGTCCAACAGTTTTTTCCCTCAAGTTTCTTGATTCTCTTAATCATGTCATCTATATATTTAATTTTTTTTGATTCATTGTGTAATATAGTGGAGATATATTGTCTTGGTGTGATGGAGATGTATTATATTTGATATATTGAAAATATATTATCTTAGTGTAATGGAAATATATTATTATGTTATCTTTAGAATGTGTGGGAATAGATTATATAAAATACATTATGTCATAAATTAAGAATGGGTTAGAATAAGAAGAAGGAAGTTGAGTTTGCATTTCATAAGCCGTGGGAAAAATATAATCGTTGTCCACTGATCAAAGGTGATCGTTATGTAAGAAAAGAAAGATTACTAATGGGTGCAACGGAGACAGAGGATGAGAGAAGGAGATGGCGAAAGGGGAAGGAGGGGAGGCTCAAGGTGAGATGAACCAAAAGCGGCAGAGAGTGTGGCAGTCAGTGAATAATGTACACGAGAGAATAAGTGATTGAATTATCGATAATTATAAGATGTGTGTGTTAATTTTGATCTGTTTAGTGAATCTGTGCTCCTGGCCAGGAAAGTGTGAGTAAAGCAAATTTAATTATATCAAATGCATTTGAATAAATTCGTATGAAATTGATTAAATAAATGAATTAATTTGGATAAGATATATTAAATAAGTTAATGTAAAATTGATTGAATAAATAAAGTAAATAATATGAATTATAATTAACCGAATTAATATAAAATTAATTAAATAAGCAAGTTGAATTAAATGAGTTATAATTAAAAGAATTAATGTAAAATTGATTGAATAATTAAATTAAATAATATAAATTATAATTAACTGGATTAATATAAATTTAATAATTGTAACTAAATGAAATAAATTATATTTGAATTAAATTAAATGATGTTTTTAATAAACAATTAACACATTCGTCGTATATAGGTGGCATGATCTCGTACCTTCTTTCTAGCATTGGTGCAAGTAAGTACGCGGCCCATTACAACTGGTGTCAGGTGTGGGGTTGAGGGTTTAGGGGTAGAGAGTAAAATAATTAAGCAAAATTTTGAGGATTGCATCGATAAAATTTAATTAAAATGGGAATATTTTGTTAATAGTTTAATTCCTTTCAAACCAAAGATAAAGTAAAATTCTGAGAGCAGGGATACGGAAATTTGGGAGTATTTAAGTGAGGGAGAGTACGATAAAATTAAACCCTAGACCTGGTGTTTGCTCAACATCGAAGTTGAAAGCACCCCCACGAAACATGGAGGAACAGATCCATAATTTGGAACAACAATTAGGACAATTGCAGGCCCAGTTATCAAATCTGACTGGGGCGGTTGGTCCCGTGGAGGTACGCGTCAATCGAGACCCTAATTGGGGAATAGTGGAGGGGATGTCGCCCTGGACGGGGACAGGACAGATTGACCTATTCCTCAATAAATTTGAGCAATTGGCCAAAATGGGTAACATACCCGAGGACCAGAGGAGGGAGGTCTTGGAATGGAAGCTGGAGGGAACGGCGTTGAGAGTCGTCAGAAATTTACCAGGAGATATCACTTGGGAAGGGGTGAAGGAACAACTGAGAGCGAGGTTCAAGCCGGAAGACACGGCCACCCAAAGGATGAGAATGGTCCTGACTATGGGTCAAACTCCGCAAGAGAGTGCAGCGGATTATCTGGATCGATTACGAGATGCAATGGCCGGGATAGATTGGGCGGGTACAGGAATTACCCTATTGGCTCGGTTTCTAGAAGGGCTCAGAGGCGAACCGGGTAGACAAGCCCGAGTAGCAGCCCCCACGACCGAGGAAGGAGCCTTACAGATTGCACAACGGTGGGAAAAAGAGGGAAGGAATGTCCCGGAAACCCGCTTTACCTACCCATGGAGACGTAGAGACAACACACGGTTCACGAGTAACCCTGCGATTAGGGGCAGGTGTTACAATTGTAATCGGGAGGGACACATGGCTCGGATGTGCCCCATAAAGAGGGAACCGAATAGTACCATTGGGGGTACAGAGAAAAGAGGGAACATCAAACCTCGTGAAGGATGCTATAGGTGCGGGAGTAGGGAGCACTTTATAAGGCAGTGTCCCCGACCTCCCCAGGTAAAGTGTGTGGCCGAAGAAAACATCCATACGCAAGTGGCCCCAAAAGAGTTCGGACTCCCTCCGCCCCAAGAGTGAGTCCGAAGAGATTCGGATCTCTCCTGGTAACCGCAATCAACACCAATGCGGATAAGGCTACTAGAGTGAGACTGAGTATAGGGGGACGGGAATTGGAGATGCTAGTGGACACGGGGTCGGAAGTGTCGATCTTAAAAGCTCCTATTCCAGATATCCCTGTAATGGGATATCCGCGAAATGCGTGTGGAGTTACGGGAGATCTGTTGCCCATTAGTGGTCAACAAACGCTTCCGATACTGGTGACGAAGAGAAGAATCATGCATCCATTCATTATTTGCGATGTACGGATAGCGGGAGATGGGCTCCTGGGAATGGATGTGTTGACCGCTTTGGGAGCGGTGATTGATGAGCAGAAAAGGGAGTGCCGTTGGAACGGCACAGCACGAGGTAACGGGAAGGGGAAAAGGGGCGTTGGGAATGGGAGTAATTTGGAGATTATTCCCCTGGAACGACCTAGAGGAGTAGTCAGCACTGAAACTGATGACACGGAATTTGGAGCCATTAGTGGCATTCCGCCTGTCACCGGGATAGATGAAGTGCAAGAGGAGGTCGTGAGAGCGCGAGTAATTGGCACTAGAAAAGATGACACGGAATTTGAAGCCATTAGTGGCATTCCGCCTGTCACCGGGATAGAAGGAGGGCCAGAAGAGGTCGTGAGGGCAAGGGTAATTAGCACTGGGAAAGAGGACACGGAATTTGAAGCCATTAGTGGCATTCCGCCTGTCACCGGGGTAGAAGGATTGCCAGAGGAGGTCGTGAGAGCAAAACAGAGGAAAGTAATTCCGGCGTGGTCCGAGGTAGTGGTCTGGGCTGAGGTAGATAATGCACAAGATGGCTCAGAAATGGTAGTGGAACCGGTTATATTGGCGCAACCAGTGTTACGGGTAGGGCGGACTTGTGTGAGAGTCGAGAAAGGAAGTGTACCGGTCAGAGTAATAAACTTATCTAGTAGGAAGGCAGTGATAGATCGTCGCCAACAACTTGCCAAAGCCAGCACGATACCAATATTAGACCAAAGTTGTATTTGCCGAGTGCAGGTGGTTGAACAAGAGACCAAACATCAATGGGTATCTAAGTTCAAGGAAAAGTTGACCCACCTGCCTGAAAATCACCAACATCAGATGTTCGAGCTATTGAACGAATATGCTTCATTGATGTATGAAGAGGGAACAACGGGATTGGGTTGTGCACTAGGTGTGAAGCATAAAATTGTCACTGAAGGATCAGCTCCCATCTTTAAACGACCCTATAGAGTGCCGCATGCGATGAGACCCGAAGTAGAAAAACAGATCGGGAAGATGCTAGAAGAAGGAGTGATTGTAGAATCAGATTCGCCATGGTCAGCACCCGTAGTACTAGTACCCAAAAAGAGTACAGACGGGAGGGTTAAATATCGATTTTGTACTGACTACCGAGCTCTGAACAGTGTAACGAAGATTCCGGTGTATCCGATACCTAATATCACGGAGACGCTAGAATCCTTAGGAAATGCACAATATTTCACTACCCTAGACCTGGCAAGTGGGTACCACCAAATTCAGGTAGCTCCAGAAGATAGAGAGAAAACCGCATTCACTACTTTTATGGGGCATTTTGAGTACGCAAGAATGCCGTTCGGTTTAGCCGGGGCTCCAGCTACTTTCCAACGCTTGATGGATCGGGTGTTGGCTGGAATTAAGGGAAGCGAATGTTTCGTATATCTAGATGATGTGGTAGTATTTGGTACAACATTTTCGGAACATCAAAGAAGGTTGCGAAACGTATTCGAATGCCTCCGACAGGCAAGACTGCAAATACAACTAGAGAAATGTCATTTCGCGGTGGGAGAAGTTGGGTACCTGGGGCATCGGGTGGGGAAAGATGGAGTTCGACCCGATCCAAAAACAGTGGAAGCGATTAATAACTACCCACAACCGAAAAACGTAAAAGAGATACAACAGTTTCTGGGACTCTCAGGGTGGTACAGGAGGTTTATCCCTGAGTATGCTAATATTGCGAAGCCATTGACGGTCCTCACAAAGAAAGACCAGAAGTTCCAATGGGGTAAGGACCAGGAACAAGCGTTTCTTTCTCTCACAAAATTCCTGTGTAGTGACACCGTACTCGTTTATCCAGATTTCACACTACCGTTTATCTTGGCCACAGACGCCTCGAACGAGGCTTTAGGCGCAGTGTTATCACAGCGTCGAGACGGATATGAAAGGCCGATTGCGTACGCCAGTCGAACGTTGAACAAGGCCGAAAGTAACTACACAGTAACGGAGAAAGAACTACTTGCTGTAGTGTGGGCGACGCAACAATTTCGGTGTTACCTATATGGGAGGAAATTCCAACTGATAACTGACCACGCGGCCTTGAAATGGATGTTAAGTCTGCATGATCCGTCACAGCGGTTGACACGATGGGCGCTACGACTGGCGGAATATGACTATACAGTAGAACATCGACCGGGGAAGTTACATCGGAATGCGGATGCTCTCAGCAGGGTGAAAGTTAGTGAGGAAGGCCCTGAGTCGAAGGTGCATACGATTCGAACTTTATTGAGAACCACAGCGACCGAAAAAGAATGGCGCGAATCACAAGATCAAGATGAGGACTGTCAGCGGTGGGCACGGAGCGGCAAAGCCCAAGCAAGATCCGATGGGTGTTTGTACGTAGTAGATGATCACCAAACCCGTCTAATGGTACCCCGAGAAAAGGTGCCCATGATATTGGAAGAGAATCATGATAGACCCACAGCGGGGCATAGAGGGGTACAGGGAACCTTATCACGAATCCAGCGACAATATTTTTGGGAGGGAATGGAACGGGACGTAGAGTCCTGGGTGAAACAGTGTAGTATATGTACCCAGATGAAGTCGCCAACTGGACTTCGAGCTCCCGTTCAACCACATGAGATCCCCAGAAGGCCCTTCCAAATGATAGCACTAGATGTCGTGGAATTCCCGAAGTCCACCCGAGGTAATAGATACCTTTTGACGGTACTAGATCACTACTCCCGGTACTTGGAAGCGATACCCATACCAAACCAAACAGCGGCCAGAGTGATCCGTGCGCTCACGGAAGAAGTAATAAGCCGGCATGGGATCCCAGAAATCATCTTAACCGATCAAGGAAGAAATTTCACCTCTAAACTATTCCTGGGACTATGTCAACGTTTAGGAATAAAAAAGGTACAAACAACAGCCTATCATCCAGAATCGAACGGACGAGTGGAAAGGGTACACAAAACAATAAAGGAGATGCTTCGACCGTGGGTGAGAACAGACGGTAAAGACTGGGATGTTTGGTTGCCATACGCGTTAATGGCTTATCGGAGCGGACCCCATTCCAGCACTGGGTTTTCGCCGAATGTGTTAGCATTCGGCCGGGAAACAGACATTAATATCACCGTAAAAAATCAACATCATCAAGAAGAGCCAGATAGATGGGCATATCTAAACGACTTGTGTGACCGGATAGAACATCTACAACAACGGTCGATAAATCAGTCGGAAGCCAGGTTACAGGCGAGCAGGAAACAGGCTAATAAACATCGAAAATTCCGAAGGTTCGAGGTAGGGGATGAAGTATATGTATACAACCCCGTTCTGAAAGAGTCAGAAGCTCGGAAATTTTATAAGCCTTGGAAGGGCCCCTACACAATAGCGACAAAAAATTCCGAAGTGGTATATGGAGTGTGGTGGAGCCCCACTAAGATTGTCAACATACATGTGAATCGTTTAAAACCAGCCAATATAGAACGCCGCGGAGTGAACCGTGTATATGAACACACGGGAGATATGTTGATGGCACCCAAAAATTACGCCCTAGCTCATTGCGTATCGGCCGACTTACGCATGTCCCAAGGTGTTGCAAAAACTATACGAGACACCTATCCGAGGCACCCTTGCGAAAAGATCCCAGAACCAACCATCGGAGAGATCCTAGTACAATACCACCCAGATAGAGTAATACTTCACTGTGTCACGAAAACAAAAGCGAGTGACAAGCCGCGCCCTGAAAACGTGAAAATGACAATCAAGAACCTTCTACTGAAGGCGACCGAGGTAGGAATCCCAGCATTGGCGGTTCCGCGCTTAGGATGCGGAATGGACGGCCTCAAATGGGTACAAGTCAAGAAGTGGCTAAAAGAGCTAACCCCCGACTACCCGGTGAGAGTACACGTATACACACCAGCGGCCATTGGAACCCCAACGCCAACTGATGATGAAGAGGAGAAAAACCGAATTTGGGAGAGCGATTCGGATGACGATGTGTGGTCAGGGGAAGAGGACATTTCATTGAGTCCGTGGCGAGAACAGAATGACTCCCAGCCCAATTGGAATGGAGTAGGACAACTAGATTATTCCGCAAGACCCAGCGAGATAGAGGAGATCGAGCCAGAAGGGGAGAAAGAAACACCCCCTGTAATTAATTTAGAAAGCCAAGATGAAATAGACATCGCAGAGGCACTAAGGGAAGAGGAATCCCTCAGAATTGACAGAAGAGATCCAGAGTCTGGGCGACAGGAGACAGAGACCGGTGAGCACGTTACTCAAGGGGAAACAGGACAAACTTCGCAGGATGAAGAAAGTCAAAGGGAGGAGGGGTGGGAGGATATAGATTCCCCGGCTAGCCCGGAGAAATCACCCAATGCTCGGGACCAGAATGCACACCCTCCTCACACACCACCCAATAGAGATGTCCCGGTTAGGGGTAGCGTGGAGGCCCAACCCAGTACCAGTAGCCCGGGGACAAGACCTCCCACAACAGCCGGGGCGACAAAGAACCCTAATACGAGTAAACCACCCGTTGGAGTCCCACCAAAAAAGAGAGGGGTAGGGCGTCCTAAAAAGAGAACCATTTGGAATTTCCATAAAAAAAAGGAGTAATGTTTCTTTGTTTCTTCTCTCACAGGCCAAACTAACGATGCGATGGGGAAGCAGGCGAGGGAGAGGGAGGAGATAATGCCACTGGGAGTCTATTTTGAACCAGTCGACGATGTGATAATTACGGGAGATGAGTGGCGGATTGTAACGGAAGTCGACGTGAAAGAGATTCAAGGGAAGGTATCGGTCATCAGGGATTCTCTGGAGAAATTACAGGATGACCGATACGCTCTCTTAGAAGGAGAACCTTTGAAGACAATAGATTTTAAGGAGGATATGTCCTATATTAAGACCAGTTTCGAGATGACGGAGGGGATTATTTCACATTTGAGTGAAATGCTACCCCCGGCGCGAAGTCGACGTGGTCTGGTGGACGCGGGGGGGCACGTTTTAAAATTCATTTTCGGAACTTTAGATAATGAAGATCTGGTGGAATTGAATACCAGATTACAAAATTTAAATGAAGTTAATGAACAAATGAGTCATTACTTCGATGATCAAATCACAGCATTAGACCAACTCGACCATAAAACTAATCAAAATTTCGACTTGATTAAACAACATGCTAGAACATTATTGGAATTAGCCACTTTGATAGACCGAAATTTTAATTGGACACTTGGACGGCAAAACGCAGCCGAAAAATTTTTTCAAGAAGCGTTAGAATTAATGACTAAGACACGACGCCTGGGGCAAGCAGTGACGTCAGTTCGAAACTGGTTAGAGGATGTCCTCGGGATTGTTCAATCGGCGGCAGCGGGACGCCTCGATGCGCGATTGATCAACCCAAAAATGTTATTAGAATTAATGATAGATATAAATAAGAAACTCCCCGAAGGACAGGAATGGCTGACCCCGCTAGAATTACGATTTGTTTATAAGTACTATGACACATCATTAGTGAAAGTGTATAGTGTCAGGAACGCTATCCGTTTCGTGATCTCACTTCCGTTGAAGACAGTATCCCAGTCAGGAACAATATATTTCGTTCATGTTGTGCCGACAGCTCGGGGGGGAGTGAGGACCAAGCTAGTGAAAATTTCCCCGTGGATCCTCGTAACGCATGACCACCAAAAATATACCACGCTAGAACATAGATATGTGGACAGCTGCCGGGGACGGGAGCCGATGGTGTGTCAACAGCCTATTCCACTCGTAGCCCGATCCCAACTCAGTTGTGTCAGCGCCCTCTTCTTCAAACACGCGGAGCATCTAGACAGTTACTGCTCATGGGAAGTGTTATTAGGGGCGATTACTGATTTTTGGGAACCATCATATTCTGGTTCCCATTGGTATTATAGTATATCACGACCTCAAGTGGCCCGGCAAAGTTGCCGTACCAATAGCAAACCTAGATTCGATGATATCCAACTACATCAACAAGGCATCGTTACCGTTCCGGAGGGATGTCAGCTATATACAAATCAACATCTGTTGATGTCTAGGAGCGCGGGTCAATCGAGAGTCACGATAACAACTCCAGTGATATTTACCGGCCATAAAGAAGAACCCCTAATAACAGAGACATCACGTAAGGAGAACACAATAATGGCGGAGGGACTGAAAAGCTTGGAGTCGATAAGAGCTGAGTTGGGAAGGACCTCGATGAGTGTTCCATTATCCAGGTTGCGGGAGGAGGCGAGGTTGATACAGAGCAAAAGGAAACAGCATCTTATCGCTGGCGGGACCGGTGGTGGAGCAGTTTTAGTGAGTCTGTGTGGACTGGTGGGGTATCTTTGGTGGAAGAAGTGTACACGGAGGAAGAGGAAGGCCGGGAAACTGCAGAATCAACTGGGAAGTGATGTGGACATAGACAAAACAGAGGAGGGGTCGAACTGTTGAAAAGGATTGTTTCGGGAAAAAACTTTACCCCGAAACAATCTTTTTTAAAGGGTGGGGGAGTGTAATATAGTGGAGATATATTGTCTTGGTGTGATGGAGATGTATTATATTTGATATATTGAAAATATATTATCTTAGTGTAATGGAAATATATTATTATGTTATCTTTAGAATGTGTGGGAATAGATTATATAAAATACATTATGTCATAAATTAAGAATGGGTTAGAATAAGAAGAAGGAAGTTGAGTTTGCATTTCATAAGCCGTGGGAAAAATATAATCGTTGTCCACTGATCAAAGGTGATCGTTATGTAAGAAAAGAAAGATTACTAATGGGTGCAACGGAGACAGAGGATGAGAGAAGGAGATGGCGAAAGGGGAAGGAGGGGAGGCTCAAGGTGAGATGAACCAAAAGCGGCAGAGAGTGTGGCAGTCAGTGAATAATGTACACGAGAGAATAAGTGATTGAATTATCGATAATTATAAGATGTGTGTGTTAATTTTGATCTGTTTAGTGAATCTGTGCTCCTGGCCAGGAAAGTGTGAGTAAAGCAAATTTAATTATATCAAATGCATTTGAATAAATTCGTATGAAATTGATTAAATAAATGAATTAATTTGGATAAGATATATTAAATAAGTTAATGTAAAATTGATTGAATAAATAAAGTAAATAATATGAATTATAATTAACCGAATTAATATAAAATTAATTAAATAAGCAAGTTGAATTAAATGAGTTATAATTAAAAGAATTAATGTAAAATTGATTGAATAATTAAATTAAATAATATAAATTATAATTAACTGGATTAATATAAATTTAATAATTGTAACTAAATGAAATAAATTATATTTGAATTAAATTAAATGATGTTTTTAATAAACAATTAACACATTCGTCGTATATAGGTGGCATGATCTCGTACCTTCTTTCTAGCATTGGTGCAAGTAAGTACGCGGCCCATTACAATTGTAATAAAATTTAAACAAATAAGAATTTTCACTTTGTTAATTTATATAAATTTCAAATTAAACTGATTGTGAGTGATACGCTTTGCCAATACTCTGAATAATTTGTGTATAGAAATATTGAATATTCTTAGCGAGATTTTTTAACCTTTCACTTTCAAATAGAAAAGAAGAAATATTCAAATATATAGAAAGAATAAATAAAAATTAAGTTAATATAAATATGATCTAAATATTTTATTAAATTAATTAAAATGGGAACTTTTAGAATAAATGATTTAATTGAATTGATATTTAAATATTAGAATTTTTAAAATAAAAAGTGAAATATTATAATAATTATTTGATTGGGAATGGCTATGATAATTCATTGTTTAAAATGTTTCCGTTAGAGGCAGTGGGCCACGCCAGGCTCTTGAATGAACAACACGGAGAATTATATAAACTTTAAAAAATTAATTTCTGCGGTTATTGATAAGATATTAATAAAATTTATAGCCTATGTTACTCTAGGGGTATATAAGAATATTGTGATGTAATTTCAAAGAAATCGGTTGAGCCAATTCTGAGTCTATAAAATAGTAATTTTCCGGACAGACAGACAGACCGACAGACAGACAGACCGACAGACAGACAGACAGACAGACAGACAGACATGAAAAATTCTAAAGTCACTTTTGGATTCTAGAGGTCATGAAACGCGAAGATATGCAAAAATTTTTAAATTCTGAGCAATGTGCAGACAAAAACTTTTT
The DNA here is from genome assembly GCA_963082975.1 of Labia minor. Lineage (NCBI taxonomy): Eukaryota > Metazoa > Arthropoda > Insecta > Dermaptera > Spongiphoridae > Labia > Labia minor. The sequence continues at coordinate 24,719,642 of OY720347.1, read as the reverse complement.
TTAATATATATAGATAATTTAATGATTAAATTAAAATATAAATAAGAACACAAGAAGAAATGAATTATTGAAAAAATAAATGAAAACTTATAGTATTACACACAGACTTTCAACCAAATACTATGTATCACTTCGGGGATAAAGGGGGTTGATTCTCCCATCTAGGTGCGAAGTTTTAATAACAAGCCTCTTTATTGAAATTGTAGTGCCTCACGCGACCAACAGATGGCGTTCACTTAAATATTAACATCATTGCGATAGTAACACTTGTGAATATTGTATATAGATTTAAGAGAATAACAAAATAAATTCAGACTCTCACATGTCCATCCTCACACATTGGTGACCCCGACATTTACTGGAACCGGTTTAATAAACCCTGGGAGAGTCTCCAGTAAATCGCTCCTTCCCGACGGACCTTTTGTTGGAACCAGTTTAATAAACTCTGAGGGCGTCTCCAACAAAAACCGATCCTTCTCCAGTTCAACGTTATCACCACCGCATCATTATCAAAGGCCTCTTTCCGTAAGTTATCACCACCGCATTATTATCAACGCCGTCATTCCGGACGTCATCCACCCGCCAAACAACCACCGACGGCGCCGACATCGCCGACATCAACATCCTCCGAGCCAACGCTCACCACTGCAGCCTCCGGACCTTCGTCGACATCACCGCGCCGGATCATCGCTGCTGTTTCCTAATGCCTCCGGACCTTCATCGCCATCACCGCTCCGGATCATCGCTGCCGGGTCCTAATCATTCGCTCACGACGAGAATAACGTCGTTGCGACGCACGCTCACGTATTTCTTCCATCGAAGTTCCTTCAAAATTCAACTTGGAAGAAATAGCCAACGCTCAATCATCCGACAGTGAACTGATACAACTAAAATCTCACTTATCATCAAATCATCCAGATTCTTCTTTAAGGAATCAAAATGCAAGTTCTCAACAACAACCCCAACAAAATTCTGAACAACTGCATCAACAACATCAGCAGCAGCAACAACAACAGCATCAGGTTTCCTGCAACAAAATTTACCCAGTAACTTCCAACATTCATACACAGACTTGCGAATTCGTTTTCCTTCGACACAATGCTGCCAGAACATCACTTCAACCAGTTTTCCCCCTAGGTATCGTAAACTAGGGGGGGAGTACTGTAGTGCCTCACGCGACCAACAGATGGCGTTCACTTAAATATTAACATCATTACGATAGTAACACTTGTGAATATTGTATATAGATTTAAGAGAATAACAAAATATATTCAGAGTTTTTACCATAAGCAATATATCTATTATTTATATATATTTGCCAACTCTCACATGTCCTTCCTCACACATCCACAACAAGTGGTGACATGCACCACAAAATCTATGGATCTCCTGGAGATGATATTTGAGACCGTTGGATTACTATAGTTCTGCTGTAATTACATTTGCAAAAAAGCTTCAGGCATTTTGCTAAACAAACACTATATAAAGACTGACGCTTATTTTTTTAAGATAACCCAACAACGTAATCTAATCTAATCTTAAATTCAATTTTTTGCATCATTAAAGAAAGCTAGTGAAAAATAATATTTATTATTTACCTATGGTTCTCCTCCTATATATTTTCCCCTTATCCCCACGCTTCATGCGCACCCAACTCAAGGTTAGAACTCGAATCACATTTTCAACTTGTTCCAGACGAAACATTCATTCAAAACCAGTTGGAGTTGGGATTCCCATGGGATCTCTTTTAATACATGGATCTTTCACAATATTATTTTAAATAACTTTGATTACTTAACAATGCACCCTTACAGTCTATTAAAAAAAAATGTAAGTAAATTTAATTAAATTTTATTCCAGTCAATTGGGTCTTTTCCACTTACATAAGTTTTCTGTTATTCTTTTAAATAATTTTTTTTTTATTTCTACAATATTTATTATTTTGTTCAAAGGATTACTAGTATTAAGTAATACTCTCTTTTAATATAAAAAAAATATTTAATTCATAATTTGTATAAATTCAAAATTTTAATTTACCTAATATTGTGTTAGAATTATAATAACTCATTCGTATCTAAAAATGTTGTTAAGTACTATTTATTATTATAATTTATTAATTAAAAAATATGAATATTAATACATTTAATATTATTGTATTATTAAACTTATTAATAATAAGTGATTTGTTTCATATACAAAATGGACCTCTTTTCCTACTAAACACACCTATTTTAGAAAATTTGTTTACTTATTTTTAAAAATAAAATAACAATTTTTTATTATATAATATAATATATAGAAAATTTTTTAAAGAAAAAATGTATCATAAGATTGAAATTTGTAACTCTCCCCATAACAAAGTAAAAAATGTGTTGAATTGCTTATCTATTTACTTTTACCATTGGAATTTAAAAAATTTGGTAAAATATTATATTTATATATTTCCAAATCTTTTATTGATTCGATATACATAATATGAATGGATAATGCTTCAATGCTTCAAACAATGATTAATTTTCAGTACACTTGATTCAAATTAAGAGAAATAATTTGAACACATTATAGGTACCTACAACACTCCCTTCTTCAATATTTAAATAAAAATTATTGTTTTAAATTAAATATTCTATTATAATCGTTAATAATAAACTACTTAAGTATAAATTATTCAAAATATATCGTTTGAAGAGACAAATATATAAATAGATTTTATAAAAGGAAATATATTTTATCATTAAATTGTATTTTTTAACTTCCTTTAATTTGAATTTTCCTTTAATTTTTGTTGATATTATATAATTAATATATAATAATATATATTTTTTTAAATTAATTCATTAATAAAATAATATTATATATAAGTATTGTGAATTTTTCTTTAAAACAAATAATGAATCATCAAAATACAGAAATTATTTTTTCTAATCTAATTTTAATATATTTTTATGATAAAAATGTTTTTATTTATAAAAATTAAACACAAGTGGTGCAATATTAGTCATCATTTTTCTAATTTTTTTATAAGGAAAAACATTGACCTTGAGTCAAAACTTGTCAAACTAAATATGTTCTATGCATTTGATAATGAATTAATAAATTACAGCCTTTCTTAACAATTAAATAATCGGGGCTTAATTTTCAATCATATCTTTCATCGCGTCTCCCCCTCCCCCGCTTACAATAAAATATATATAACAATAAAGTAATTGAGAATTTAGGATTCTGTTTTAAACTAACTACACAACCATGAGTTTGCTATGTGTATGTGTGGTTTTCTTACACAGTTAGTTAATAAATTTTTTTAATTTTTTTTTTCTCTTGGATATTCTCTCAATTCAAGTGATAAGTTTTACCAATATTTATTCAAAATAGATATGTGGTATATCTATCTTTGTACTACTATATAGAATATATATATATATATATAGACATTTCAACATTATCGACTTCCTTTCAATTATCTTTAACAAATGATATTTTTTTAATTTGCAGATAATTCAATACCAATTTATTTGGTATATAGTTTTATTATCATTAATAAAAAATATTCATTGTCAATTTAATGACAATGAAAGAATAACTAAACTTTTATCAAAATGGTTGCCACAAGACGAAATCTTATTTGACCATGTAACTCGAAACCATTCTGAAAATAATAGACCAGTATGGATGCCAGGTCCCTTTTTTGAAAATAAAAAACAACCACATTTTGAAAATGTACGAATTAATATTAATGTAAAATGTTGGAATGACACAAATAAAATGATCTCGTCATTTTCGTATAACAATACTTGGGCATCAAGAAGTAAGTTTCTTTTTTACTTTTTAAATTGTATTAATATGATAATAGTTTTATTATAATTTATATAAATATTATAAAAATACATTTTAAATTATTTTTGATGCATCTATTATGCATTTACAAATTCTTAATTACTTTCACCTATTAGTGACTATTTTCAATTCTAGATCAGTAACGTCTTTTAATAATTTTTATAATAAGAAAAATTGATGTTTTTCATGAAATATATATATATATTTTTATAAATTTAAAAATCGTTTAACAATATGTTAATACATTGACCTAATTTATTATATTTGTTTTTGTTTAAGTGATTGATGCTTGGGGTAAAATTCCACCTGGAATTTTAACCGGCAATGTTATATCCATTGGTCAATTTGATGAATGTATGGATTTAAATGAAGACAAAGATTCCGTAGTACCTCAATTTTGCTTCGCTTCGATCAAACCTCCTACTCAAGTAAGTAAATAATTATTATTAAACTTCAAAATATATAATTAAACTAAATTAAATACTTTTAATTAAACTAAATTTTGAAATTAAAGCTATTGTTTTCATATATATTATTTTATGATGAATACCAATTATAAATAAATTATCTTCAAAAAATAAATCAATAAATAATCTGATCTAATGATATTAAGATTTTCTCATAATTAAAAACACTCATTTTTTTCATAAAAAAATACTTAAGTAATTTTGGAACTTGATATCTTTCTATTATCAATAATAAATGTATTTGAAAGTTCTTATCCGTAATTATCATTTTCTTGCCACTACTAAAGAATATATATAATGAAATAATCATCAAATTTATCCAAATTAATAAAGTAGTAAAAACATTAATGAGTTATAGTAATTGTAATTTATTAATTATATTCGATTAGTAATTAAAACTTTTAATGTATAATTAAGACTCACAAAAAAAATCAAATCAAAAAATAGGAAGTTTAAATATTCAATACAATTTTAAATTTTTTAATAAAACATTTTAAGTGATCATTTCCAAACTTTAACAATAATTATTGTAAATATACATATCTCTTATTAATGATAATAGAGATAAGATTAATGTGATGTGATCTATAATAACTTTGACTCTTATAGATTATGTGCCATTTTATTAAATCCATATTTAAATTTTCAATTTTTTATCAGTTCTCTTTAAGTTAGTAAATAAAATATTTAAAATAATTTTTAATTTTTTAGCTATAAAGGTGGAAAAGTAAATTAACAGTAAATTTAGTTAGATTTTTTTTTATTTTTTTAATTTAGTAGATTTCAATAGATTATCAAATAAGTAATCAATTTTTTCACAGATTGCGATCAATCCATCTTTTGGGGTTTGTTTCCCAAATAGTTGTTCACCAGAAGAGATAAAACAACAATTAAACGATTGGCTTTTAAAAGTTCCTTATATAAAATTTATTTTAGAAATTGATAATGTTATTATTTGCCAATCCAAGGAAAATCAAACCTTCTCTGCTCAAGTTACATCATTAGATATTTTTGCAATGTAAATAAATAAATAAATCCCAAAAATTCCCTTCTCAAAATTTCTTCATGTCGTGTCTAAACTTCGAGATTCAGATCTCACAAAAAATCGTGAAAATAACCGTAAATAACTTTTCAAAAGTAAAACTTTTACAAAAACCTAAACGTTTATATATATATATATATATATATATATATATATTCTGTTAAAAATTTAAAAGTTGATAAAAAATAAATAAATATTCTAAATACTAAATCCAAATTATATTTTAATATATTAGTAGCACTAATAATATGTAAATAAATAATAATAAATAATCTAATTATTATTATTTCATTTTTTTGATATGTTTTTTAAATTTTTTCAATAATATTATTAAAAATTTAATTATTTCAAAAAATCTTTTTGTGCTTTTACAATACCGATTACAATTTCTTTTTTCTTTTTTTTTACTCTTTAAAAATTATAAGTAATTTTTCATTTCTAAAAAAATTAAAAATTTACTTTTATTTCATGAATTTATTAAATTTTAGTTCATTTTTTTCAATATGGACCATATGGATTTTTATTTGTACAATTTATGATTTTCTATCTTCTGAAGATTCAAGGCCTTCACTGAAATGGATTCAACAATTTTCATTTATTTATAATGGTCGAAAATTATTTAATACTTCAAGTCCCGATGGGGCTCTGGAGCCAATCAATGGCATTAAAGTTTTATCCATTGCTTGGGTGGTTCTTGGTCATCGTTATGCATTATATTACATGTATCCAACTCTTAATAAAAGTTATGCAACGCATGTAAGTATTTTTATCTATTTTTTTTATTTATCTATATGAAATTTATATATATACAGTGGCGTACCTAGGGGGGTGCGGTGGGTGCGGTCCGCACCGGGCGGCACTTATCTTGGGGCGGCATTTTTTATAATTAGTTATAGTTGTAAAAAGCAACTTATTCATTTCATATTTATTTTTTTTCTTTCTTGAATAATAAATGATTATTATAATTATTATAAGTTTACTATTTGATTTATATATAAGATGATCAACTATATGATTTCGAATATTATTCCTCGGTGTATATAAATGCATTTAGTGTAAATTTTGAATTCTAATTCCAAGAACAGGATAATAATTTTATTTTATTGTATTCATTAAAATTCGTTGAATTCGTAAACGCATCTTTACGATTTTGTTCAGCAATTTTTCCTAACTAAAATTTTTTGATATCAGTTTATAAATGTCATTTCTTTTGAAAAGTTTATATGATTACTTTGAAGTGATATACCAATATTTTTTTAAATCATCGATTTTTCTTTTGAAAAGCAGGGCCGGCGGAAAAAATATAAATATAAATTTTGAGAGCATTATACACGATTTTTCTAGTATGAAAGCTAGAAGAGTAAATATTATATAAATATGTTTACGAGTGCATACAAATATGTGTAAAAAAATTTACTCTGTGTATTAATTAATATTGATTAAATAACTTAATAATTTATTTATGTGCATTAATTTATAAATACCACTATTTGATTGACTTATAATAAAAAGGGCGGCAAACTGGAGATCGCCCCGGGCGGCAAAAGTTCTAGGTACGCCACTGTATATATATATAATATATTAAAAAGAATCAAAATGTCTTGGAAAAATAGAAAATTTAAAATTATTTCAATTTTCAAAACAATAATTTTAATAAATTGAAATTTAATTAAACTTAATTACAATTTTTATTTTAAAATAAATTAATTTCACATGTTAAGCATATAAATTCCTAATCAATCTTTCATTAAAATGGAATAATTTTCAATTATTTTTGAAAATAAACGAGAATTAAAAAAAAATGATTTTTTTCTAAATTAAGAATACTTAAATTATAATTATATATGATTTTTATGTTTTCCTTAGTATTTGACTGATTTTTCTCGGATATATTTATCAAATGCCTTTCTTTCGGTCGACACATTTTTTTTCATAGGAGGATTATTAACAACATATATTGGTCTGAAACATTTGGAGAACACTCGTTATTTTAATATTCCTTTGTATTATTTTCATCGATATATTCGGTAAATATTATTAATAACATGATAATAACTTATCTTCAATAGATTTTCATATAATTTTTATTTTAGATTAACTCCTCTTCTTGCTATTGTAATATTTATTCATGTAACTATTTTTAAATTTTTTGGTAATGGTCCTTATTGGCCTCTTACTCAAGAAACATTTAGAGACTCTTGCAAAAAGGATTGGTGGCATTTTCTTCTTTATGTAAATAATTATATAGGACGAGAAACCAATCAAACACCGGTAATTAAATTTTTAGCTTCTTAAACATATTATCTATATTCCAATACAATGAACATAATAGAATTATTATTTAATTATATCCTCATTAACTATTTCAAACTTTTTTAAATCAATTATTGATCTTTTAGTTAAATTTTCAAATTCTCTTATGCATCAATATTTGCCAGTATAGTATATCTCATAATATACAGATAATAAATTCAAAATAACAATAAATTATATATACGTGAGACTAGTTTAGGAAAAAGGATTACTTGAAGGTAGAAAAAAAAGAAAGCAAAGTAGAAATTAGAATGAGCAGAACCGAGATGAGAAGTAAGAGAAAAAATAAGGGAATGGATTTGGATATAAGTAAAAGAAGGGGACAGTCTGTTAGCATTAATGGAGATATGGCTAGGGTCTAATTGTCAGTAAGTCATGAGGTTGATGTCTTTTAAGTATTCTTGTTAAGTTGTCAGTACGAGTAAGTCGTCAGGTGCTTTTGTTTTGATGATTAATGAGACGATATTGATGAATCTTCGGTGACTAGGGGTATGTTTAATTCTTTCTGAAGATGTATATCGGGAAAGTAACGTGGAGCGCCGATTATGGTCCAAAGGACAGCGTTCTGAAACCTCTGAATGATATTGAGATTGGATGTTTTAGAGTGTGCCCACACAATTGACATGCTTAGGTCCATATGGACTGAATGATTGTTTTATAAATGAGAAATTTGATATGATATGAGAGATGTGATTCCCTCTTAAGCAGCCAGCGGAGCTGACTAAACCTAAGCGAGAGTTGTTTTATTTTTTTTTATGAAATATGATTCATCCAAGTCAGTCTTCTGTCGAGGTATATACCTAAGTATTTAGCAGAGTCTCTTTGCGCAATAGTAGTGGCTGGTCTAACTGGAGGGCAAGTCTGTCTGTTTAGATTGACTTCACATTAGTTAATGTTAAACAATTCTCCATCTAGCCAGCCAAGGCCTAATTAAATCAAGATGATTTTGGAGAGCATGTGACGCTATTACTGGGTCCTTGTGAATAGATAATAAAGCAAAAGTTGCCAAGGTGGTGAGCTCGGTGTGGGAGAGGTCGGCAGTGAAAATGAGATTAAGAGAGGCCCAAGGACGCTACCCTGAGGGACTCCTGCACTCACTCCACGAGGCTTACTCAGGGCATCGCCCACCATTACTCTATATGATCTTTTGAGTAAGTAGGATGTCAGGATTCGATATAATGGAGCGGATAAAAGGTTGAATAATTTCATCAGCAGATCCTCATGCCAGCCAGACCCTATCAAAGGCTTGGGAGACATCAAGAAAGACGGCTGAACAATATCTGCGATCCTCCAGTACGTAAGAATTTTCACGGACTACCCTATAAACTTGCTCTACCGTTCCATGGCCGGGTCCATAATGATGTGGAGGAATACAATCTCTTGTAACAAGAAATGGTAAGATTCTGTCACGGATAATTTTTTCAGAGTTTTAAAACAATGGGGAGAAGGGGCTAATAGGTCGATAGGAGTTGGATTTCTCTACATGTTTAAGGACCATTATAATCTTGGTCAGTTTCCAAGTACAAGGAAAATGCCCAATCCTCATAATGCTGTTAAATAGGTAGATTGGTCAAGAAACGAAGCGCACAATCAGGAAGCTCATCCAGTATTCTACCCGTAATTCTGTCAAAACCAGGGGCTTTATTTTTGTTTTTAAATTGGTGAATATGAGATTTTAATTCTGAGGGGTGAACGTTCTTAAAATTGTTTAGGGGAAAGTTGATTGGGGAAGGGGCAAGTTTATGTAGGTCGATAGAACTCAGAATCAGAAGGATGAGGGATAAAGACCTCAGCCAGATGACTTAAAAAACCCTTATCAGCTTTTTCTAAGTTAAAGTTAAATATTAAATTAATATTAATATTAATTAAATGATAAAAATCAATAATATAAATTAATTGACCTGTAATGAAATTATTTTATAATTTAATTTACAATGTAAGAATATGTGTAAAGTAATATCTTTTAATATAATTTAAAAAAATTATTTAAGTGCGTTGGACAAGCTTGGTATTTAGCAGTGGATATGCAACTGTTTTGGTGCTCGCCGCTGTTGCTCTTCCCTATGTGGAGGTGGCCCAGAATAGGGATTATTCTCAGTTGGTTAACAGTTGTTGCTAGTGTCATCGTAGTTTTCACAATTGCTTATATTCATCATTTAACTCCTGCTTATTTCAACAGGTATTTATCTAAAAAAAATTTATTGTTAATTAAAATTGTTTATTAGAGCTTGCTTCTATTTTAATGAACATGAATGAAAAACAACAAGGCCATCTGCTTAAATGTATATCAATGTTAAATTAATTTAAATTTCATTTACATCTATTAGTAAAGTTAATTATAATATTTAATCTAATCTTTACGCTTTGTATAAATAAAGTTGGTATCTATATTTATTAATTTTTCTAAATTTTGTTTTATGCAAATGAGGAGTTGAAGTGAGCCAGTAAGTACTAAAAACTAAACAATAAATATTCTCGGCCTTTTAAGCGTATTTTTTCAGTTAGAAGAATCAATGAAATAGGCATATATTTTGTTTAAAAATTGGTGAGGTTTTATTATATTGAATTAAATTTATCCAATTTTGCGTTTCAGTGGGCCTCCCGATATATACTCTACGACTCATGCTAGATTTGGACCTTATGTAATAGGAATGATTATAGGCTATTATTTATATAAAAACAAACATAACTTCCAAAGAAGAAATAACGTAAGTTTTTCACATTATTTATATTTATTAATTTTTACGATTTAGAATTTTATTTGAATTCCATTAATAATCATTTTTTTTAGAAATATTTGACAATACTTTGGATCTTAGCACTTGCTTTTGGATTTGGTATTCTAGCCTCCATCTATCCGTTTAATCAAGAAAATTATAAACCAAGCCGTTTCTCGGGTGCTTTATATTTAGCAACTTACCGACATTTATGGTCTTTATTTATAGCATGGATTATTTATGGATGTGTTTCTGGAAACGGTGGTATTTAATTAATATATTAAAAATCATCTTTTAAGCTCTTTAAATAAATTTTTTTAGTTACCTTAATTACTATTAATACTATTATTATTTAATTATAAATCTATTTATAAATCAATGCCGCCCTAACCACAGGGCTAAATCGGCTATAGCCCCAGGGCGCAAACCTTTTGAGGCGGCAATTTTTTATTTGCGATATAGTATTTTCTTAGGAAGAAGGGCGCATTATTTTTAGAAGCCCATGGGCGCCGAATTCCTTAAGACGGCCCTGTTATAAATATGATATAAAAAAATTCATTCCCTTAAAAAATTTATTACCTGTTTATATCAGGGCTTCGAACCGTTATTTTTTTCGTTTCGGTTTTCGTTCCGGTTCAATAAAAAAAAAAAATATCAGTTCTGTTCCGGTTTTCGTTCCGGCAAAAATAACGGTTTTTTTCGGTTTTCGGTTTTCGGTTCAGCTCCGATTAATTAATTTTAAAGACCTTTTATTTGTATTAGAAATTTAGGTCGGGGTATGCCGAGTCTGCCATAAATATATAAAAATATTTCTTGCTACCACCCTAAATCATACTACATGAATTGATACAATATAATATAAATAATAATAATTAATTAAAGGTATAATAATTAGAAGTATATAATATAAGATGTTAATATAATTTATTAAACGGAACAAATAAGTATGAATATTTTTTTACATCCTTCCACTTTTAAACACTCAACAAACGAAACAAATTCGTATATTTAATGTTAAAGTATACAGGATTCTTGGATATATTTACTTATAATTATAACTAGAATTATAAAAGATGAAAATTATACCTCTAATTATTAAAATATCTTCCAATATATTTTTATTTAAACTATTTCTATTGTCTCGTAAAATAAACTTTAAACCAGAGAAAGCTCTTTCAACACTAACTTGTGTTGCAGTATCTCCTAAAACCACCATTGCAATTTTGTTAAAATGAGGATATGTATTTTTATTTTCCTCCCAAAATTCTAAAATAAGTTTTTTACTGTCTAATCTTCGTACTTGGTCAAAGGTTTTCAATATTTGTTTAAATTTATTTAATAATTTTATTTATATTTATGAATCATTTTCTTTATATCAATACATAACCCTGTAACAAAATGAATAAATAATTTAAAAAATTAATACTATCATTAAATCAAAATATCAGTATTAAACAAACGATGAAAACATTAAATTCTGTATTGCGACTACGAGACGCTGCCAACACAACCGAAGGGAGAGTATGACTAGGACACTAATTTTTGAAATAAAGTTTTTAGCGACACCATGCAGTGTGAGGCATAACTAATTGAAAAAAATTCGGGCTTGGGTGTTGCCAAAACACCTCTTGTGGCAACTCTGGATTGAACACGTACTGAACCGAAATAAACCGATATTATTTTTTTCGGTTCAGCTCCGGTTTTCGTTCCGACAAAAATACCGGTTTTTTCGGTTTTCGGTTCAGTTCCGGTTCGAAGCCCTGGTTTATATATATATTTTATTATTAATTAATTCATTAAATTATTAATTAAATCTAGTAAATCGATTTGGTTGAGGTAGAGTTAACCAGTTACTCAGAAGATATTTTATTTAATGATGACATTACGAAAAAAGGAACAATAAGAACTAAATGAAAATGAATTTGAGTTTTATTTAACTTCTAAAAATAATGTCTATATTTAAAAATAACCTAACAACATATATTTTAAAATCATTATAATTATTTAAGTAAAATTCTTATTGTAATAAAACTAGATTCATTTTAGCTTTATTAATGTTTGTTATTGTTAATTTATTCTCCTATTATATTTTAGGGTTTATTAACAAAATATTATCTTGGAAAGTTTTTATTCCACTTTCGAGACTAAGTTATTCGATTTTTATAATACATATAACAATTCAAGTAATATTTTTTAGTTCATATAAAAATACAAACTATCTTTCAGATAAAATCATTGTAAGTAAATTTGTATAGATATAAAAATAGTCCTTTAGAAAAATATGAATATGATAAAATAATATGATGCTTATTTTAGTTTCCATTGTTTTTTGGAGATTTCATATTTTCATCGCTTCTAAGTATAATTTTATCACTATTTTTTGAGGCTCCATTTATAAATTTGGAAAAATTCATGTTTCGAAAATCAGGTAAGTTTTCGATATTCATTACAAAATTAGAACACATTTAGTAATTAATTAAATTGCTTTTTTTTAAGAACCAAGGGAAAGACTATTAATTCAGTATGAAAACCCTTCTTCAAATCCTTCTACTGACGATTAAAAAAAGTAAAATAATGGTATTATATTAGTTTATTAAGTTTATATACATGTCATACATAGATATTTATGTAATGTTATATAAAATTTAAAATTTAACTTAATTGTTAAAATAATTTAATACATATATATTTTTAATTTTTTGAATAGTGAATATTTACTTTTATATACATAATCAATAAATGTTTCCTCTTACACATAAAAGTTTGTGATAATTTTGAATAAAAACAAATATATAATAACTACCTACATTCTTCTTCATTTGGTCTTTTCTAAAATATTTTTAATATTGATAGATATTTTTTTATTATTTAATAAAATATTTATTTATGATTCATGATGCATTTTGGCACAAGTTGGACATTTCGGCCTTAAAGGTATATTTTTATTTACAATAATCTACTTCACAATAAAAGGGTATTTTCTACTGATTTCCTTCTCTCCTCTGGCTTGTATGTCTCTCCCTTCTCTGCCCATCTTATACAATCCACCCCATTCTTATCCTTTTTGCCTTTTAGCATTTCCTTCCACCAATTTTTCCCCTCTTAGTTTCCTTATTTGTATCCACATCTCCAGCTGTTCGCCTATTATTTTTTCTTTTCCCTACATATATTAAGTTATTTTGGACGAATGTCTCCCTTTCTCTTGTCTATTTCCCTCATCTCCTCTTAACTCCCTCTCTTTTTTTATCTCGTAAATCTTCCTAATAATATTCTTTTGTTTAACAAGTTTCCTGGATTAATTATTAATTCTCAAATTACAGATAAACAGCGATCTTATATGTCAATAAATATGTATAAATAATGAAAATGTTAATTTTATTATTAAATATCTATCTTCTAATTTTAAGTATTTTTTTAATTTTCCTTTCAATAAGATGTTTAGAATCATTCTGAATAGAATAAACTTCATTTCATAAACAAATTTGATATGTTGAATTTTTGTTGATATTTAAAATAGATATTTTTTATTTGAAACTTAAAATTTTTAATTATAATTTAATAATATATTAATTATAATTGTTACCGAGTTAATATTACATAAGTTATTTATTCGCACTTTTTTACTTTTCATTCGAAAATTTTTTTAAGTTTTTCGATAATAAAGTATCTATGTTCACGATCCATTTCCGGTATGAATTTTTTCACGTTCAGGTTATTTTGATCCAAGTGATTTTTCCGTAGACATGTGTGTTTTATGCCCCCCCCCCCCCAATCCTCGAACCTACACAAGCTCACATTGCTTTTAATCGCTTACTCTTTTTTTTCTTTTTCGATTTTTAAACCATAATTCTCTTTTTATTAAATATTTTTTTACATTTTCGTCAATTTTAAAAATTTTGTTTTTAATCTTTTTTAAACTAATAACAATATTATTTTTTTTATTTTCAATATACTTTTTAAAACGTTTTACTACTTTACTGCTTAAAATATTTATTTTTATATATATTTAAAAAGACCATAGCCAATAGATACATATATATTTAAACTAATGTATATATATATTTTTTTTTTTTTTTTTTTTTTTATATATTACTCCAGAAAATATACAATCTGCCTATTTTAATATAGGCAATAAGTAATTTTTATAATAAATGAAATACAAACAATACATACATATCATTGGCAATACAATATCATGCCAAGCAACATATTTGCACTTGACACACACATATTAGTTTTAAATATTATACACTAAACACACACACTCATCCCGAACATTTCATAAACACGCACTTCACTTTGTCACACATGAATGTCAAAATTTTCTATTAACGAGATCCAATATATCATATCTTTTTAATCTCTTGATTGTATCATCCCTAACTAGTAATTTTTTAACTAACACATTTGGATGGTTTTCCATTTTTTTAATATACTTTTCACTTAGGATGTTTATTTCATCATTTAAGTTTTTAATTTCTAAGTCCCTTTGTATGAATCTAATTGGAACATACCACGGGGCTCTTACAAGATTTTTAAGTGTTTTGTTTTGAAAACTTTCAATTTTTTTTATGTTAGTTTTTGAGGCTGATCCCCAGAGTTGGATCCCATACATCAGTTTTGGTTTGATTATGGATTTGTATAGAAGAACTTTGCTTTCTAATCCTAGGCTAGAATGTCTCCCCAAAAGCCAATATAGTTTTCTATACTCTTCCCTTGAGTGGACAATTCTAGCTGAAATATGTTTTTTCCAAGTCAAGCGCCTATCTAGATGGATTCCTAGGTATTTTGCCTCATCTTTTTGCGGAATGATAGATTTATTCATGTATATTGGTGGGCATGTTTGCCTATTTAAGGTGTAGGTGACAAATATAGATTTGGTTGCATTTATCTTTAACCGCCATCTTTTAAACCAAAGATATAACATATCGAGATGAGTTTGAAGTCTTTCAGATACGACATTATGATTTACATTTGTTGAAATGATTGCAGTATCATCAGCGAAAGTTGCTATGTCATTATAAGGAGAGAGAGGCATGTCTATCATATATAATAGGAAAAGGGCTGGCCCTAGAATACTACCCTGAGGGACTCCTGCTCTAATTTGCATTAAGTTGGAGGAAGAACACCCATATTTAACAAAAAAGTGTCTATTCGATAGATAAGACTTTAATAATTGATAAAATGTGTCTGGTAAATAGTTTTTAATTTTATAAATTAACCCTGTGTGCCAAATTTTATCAAAAGCCTGTGTTATATCAAGATATACTATTCCACAGTAAGATTTACTTTCAAATGCATCTTTAATTTTTTTAACTACCCTATGCACCTGTTCGATAGTAGAGTGTTCTTGACGAAAGCCGAATTGATATTCAGGAATTATATTTGTTAAGTAAGGCTTTAATTCTCGGAATAAAATTTTTTCCAAGATCTTTCCCAAAATTGGAAGAAGACTAATAGGCCTATAAGATGTTAATTCATTTGGATTTTTACCTGGTTTTGGTATCATTATAATTTGAGCTACTTTCCATAATGTTGGAAAGTAATTTAATTTAATTATAGCATTATAAATATTTGCAATAAAAATAAAGGCTATTTTGGGAAGTTCTTTTAATAATTTGCCTGAAATCAGATCATATCCAGGAGATTTTTTATCTTTTATATTTTTAATTTCGTCAAGAACCTGCTCAAGTTTGATTTTTTTAAATCTATGGGGGTCCTTGTGTAATTTACTAGTTTTTATGATGATTTCATCACACTTGTATTTATTTTCATTTTCAGGGGGTTCATTGAACACATTAAATAAGTGCTTAGCAAAAGTATCTACTTTTTCTTTCTCACCTCTAGCCCATCCCTTAGAAGTTTTTATTGGTGGAATTTGGGTTTGGGGTCTTTTTAAGGTCTTAGTTGCCTTCCACAAAGAGTAATTGCTTTCTTCCCCTGGACTAAGGTTACTTAAGTATTTCTGAATACCTTTTTCTTTTTCAATTTTTAACATTTTTTTTAAATTTTTTATACATTTATTTAGAGTTTTTTTATCCGTAGGGGACCTTGTCTTTTGCCATCTCTGTCTAGCTTTGCGTTTTTCATCTATTTTGTCCTTAATTAATTGAGAACAAAGGTTTTTTTGATTTTTAATATTTGCTATGGGGGTAGATTGCAGAGAAGCTTTTTGAATTATTTTTGTTAAGTTGTTTATATTATCCTCAATATCATGTTTGTCTTTTATACAAATATTGAGGTTTATATTTTTTGTTATTAAATTTCTATAGTGGTTCCAATTTGTATATCTATTGAAAAGGGGAACATTTTTTACTCTTTTATCTAATTGGGTTGATACAGTTAAAATTATAGGAGAGTGATCAGATGATAAATCCAAACTAGATTCAATATTTAAGCAATCAAGAGAAATACCTTTAAAAATACAAAAATCTAATAGATCAGGGGTTTTTTTTGGATCTGAAGGCCAGTAGGTTGGTTGACGAGTTGAAATTTCATTCAGATTTCTTTCTTGAATAGCTTGGTAAAGTTGCCTCCCTCTAGGTGTTGTCAATCTTGAGCCCCAATGGGTGTGCTTAGCGTTGAAATCTCCACCTGAGATGAATTTGGGGCCCAAGGTATTAAAAAACTGTTTAAAATGTTCACACTCAATTTTAGTACCCGGCGGGCAGTAAACTGCAGATAGTGAAAGTTTCCCTAGCCATTCATCAATTTCAATTGTTGTTGCTTGAAGATGCTTTTCCGAATAGCTATTTAATTGATGGTGTTGAATATTTTTTTTAATTATAATAGCAGTTCCTCCTCTAGCTTTTCCATCCGGATGCTTAGTGTCATATATATTGTATTGGGGTATTTTAATGTAGCTTCTATTAGTTAAATGTGTTTCACTTATGAGCATAATATCAATGTTGTTAATTATAAGAAATTTTTTGATTTCGAGTAAATGATTAAATAAACCATTTGCATTCCATATTACAATTTTAAGTGTTTTTCTATCCATTATGCCATTTTAGTTACAAGAACTGTTAGAATATCTAACATTTTGTCCATTTTAACCATCATTTTAAGCATAAAATCTTCAAGTTTATGTAAATTTGATTCTTGAACATTTATTGGTGTAGGTTTCTCTTTAGTCCATGCATTTTGTACTGGTGGAACACTCTCAATGGTCTCATTTTTGGAATTGGGGGATATTTTCTCTTTTGGTTGTTGAGATACCTTTATCCTCAAAGGTGGAAACTGTTTATTTTTTAACTCTTGATATATTGTACATCCTTTATAACTTGCTGGATGGTTTTCGCCGCAGTTAGCACATAAAGGAGTTGTATTGTTATCCTTAATTTTGCAGTCTTTTGTTAAATGTGCCATAGCACATTTCACACATTTGGGTTTTCTTGCACAAAAATTTTTTGTGTGGCCAAAAAGTTGACAATTAAAACATTGAGGAATTTCTCTTTTAGGATATGGTGGTTCAAATGTGACAATTGTATTAAGGATATTTTTAATATTGTATATTTCTTTATTACTAGGTTTAGGTTTAAGGTCTATGAAGAATAAAGGTAGAGGGTTTTTATTTTTATTTTTTATATTGTGTATATTTATTACATCATGTCCATGATTTAGTAGTGCCTCTTTAATATCTTCGGCAGGCATTGAATGATGCATGTTCCTTAATACAACTTTAAAAGGCCTATCTTTTTTTAGCTGATATGTATGGAATTGAGTGTTTTTAGATTCCAACTCTTTAACAATTGATGTATAGATGTGAGGTTCATATGGTTGGATCTTAACCTCATTTTCCTTCAAACATTTTATATTAAAACAATTTGGTCCCATTTTATTTAATAGATTCATTAGCGGTTGGATATTTTCAACTCCCGCTACAAAGATCGGAGGAGGTTTTACTGCTTTTCCAGTTGTTTTTTTATTTACAGTTTCAACCTGAAGATTATCAAAACGATTTGCTGTTTTTACGTTTGGATTGTTTAGCCAATACGATTCAGTAGTTTGCTGTTTAACATTTCTATTATTAGATTTTTCAAAATTGTCCTCTTTATTTTGTAAATTTTCAGGAGAATAAAAAGTTTTCCTTTTTTTATTCCCATGTCTATTTACCGTTGACCATCCTATTTCATTTTCCAATTCCTCTTCGTCCGTGAGATATACAGATACAATTGCATTGTCGGAAGTTTTCAAATTTTGCAATTTAGTGTCTACTTCCTGTTTATCAGATGTAATTTCAGGGCAAGGATTTCCTAAGATCTTGCTTTTTATTTCTAGAAGATCTTTTGTGAGGTTTTTTATCACCTCTTTTAAATGACTATTTTCATTTTTTAAAATTTCATTTTCAGATAATGTTTCTAATTCATTATTTGAATTTTCAGTGATTTCCCTATTTACATCCTTCTTACACACATCTTCCATTTGAGATTTGAGCGGCGGGGTTCTCTGTAATTTTGTCCCTTGGAAAGGGTTTATTGACTCCTTATCCAAGTTCATGCCGACTCATATTATAATAAAATAAAAACAATAATTATTCCTATAATCTATTTAATTAACTATTTACTTATTGTAAAGAAACAAAAATATACAAATATATACATTTATATTTATAAAAGGTGTGTACAAGGGAAGGATATGGGGGGGGAGGTGAGAGGATAAATTTTCTTCACACAGCCCTGGCTCTTTGGTGTGACTGACCTTAGGAGATAAAGCCTTGGAAAAATTAAAGATAAACTAAAATTAAAAATAAGTAAAATCTTTAACTAGGATTTGGGATAAGGCGATTTAAGGATAAAAATCTAAAATAAGAAAGTATTTAACTAACAATCCTATTATTTAGCAAGAAAATTATAGAAAAAATATACAAAATTATATAAAATTTTTATAAAAACACAACAAAATTGTCAAAATTTGACAATTCAGTTTGTTTCATTTAAGTAAATATACATATATACATGCGTAGTGAATCAGATCTCACCAAAATTGGCAGACTTGAAACAAAAAATAGCTAGAAGGTCCTACAAATCCACTTCGGGAGCAGGAATCCGATTTAACACATCCAATCTATTCGAGAGCTACTCACTGAATGATGTATATATATATATATATATATTGAAAAGTCATATGGGGGATTCCTCATAAATTTAACTGGTTTTAAATTAATTAAAAAAAATATAATTTCCAAAATTAGTCACATATTTTTTCCGAAATAAGCCTAAAGTAGAAAAATATATGAATATTTGAATCCGCTCATTATTTTTTCAATTTTATTTCAATTAGTTGAAATCCAACTAATCCAACTTTGTATGTATATCAGAAACATTTATTAAATAATTTAAAATTTGAATATAAAATAAATCTGAACTTTTTTAATAGATTTATAAGCAATTTTCGGTTTCAAAATATTTTTCCTTTTAGCATTTCTTTGTCTTGCAAATTTTTAATTTTTTGAAGACGTTCAATTTCTAGTATTTCTTTGGTAATAACATTTTTGAGAGATTCATCAAGCTGTAGAGCCTTTTGAAAATCTTCTCTTGCCTCTTCTGGATTCCATACTTCTTTATGTGCTCGAGCTCTTCGAAATAAAGCTTTTACATTTTCTGAAATATAAATAAATACAGAGTTATATATATATATATATATATATATATACATAAAATAATTTTCTTGAAATATATATTTATGGATCTATCTACCGGGCTCTTTTTTAAGGACAGTAGTTGTATGTTCAATCACTGCATAAAAATCTTTCAGTTGTAATTTGCACATTGCAAAATTAAGTAGCAGTGGTCTCTTAAGATCATCTAATTCTTTCCATTCATCCTCACCCGGTTTTTCCCTATTGAAAAATATGAATTTTAAATTAAAATGTTAATTACAATTAACTTGAATGAGTATTTAATAAAAATATGAGTGTTATTATATTAAAACCAGTTGCAATTATTCATTCATTACGCTTGATTTTCTTAATAGAAAGTCATTTTAGTTTTTTTTAATTAATCCCATTAGAAATAGGCTTGGTATCTTTTCTGTGCCTTCTCTTAAGATAATAAATTTAAATATATTTAAATTAACATAAATTTTATTTATTATATGCAATTTGTTTAATTATTAATTATCAAATAAGAGGATTAACCTCTTTTCCTATTTGCCTAATATATCATAAATAAATAAAATTAGTCTAATTTTAAACAAATTAAAGAGAGATATTTTAACATTAAAAGTTTGATATTCATATAAAATAATGTTTGATGTATAAAATAATAATTATTACATAAGCATAAGTTGTTCAAGCATTCCAATTGCTTGAGCATATTTATCACAGGCTTTTGCATAATCGCCTTTTTTATACAATTCATTTCCTTCATTTTTCAATTTTGGTATTTTTTGTAATTTTTCACCTTCATTCAATTGCCAGGGTTCTTTTTCGTAATCTTCTGGTGATTCAACTTTTAATAGTTCTAAATGATAAACATTGTAAAAACAAATAATATATTATACTATAAAATAAAATTTTAATTAACATACAGAATTTACCTATAATGAAATCTAAATCAATTGGATTTTTTATTAAATCATTTAAATCATCGTATCCTATCCCTTCATGTTGTAATGTTACCCCACAACAACGATGATTTCTTTTATCAGGTGGTTTAGAAGCATCTCTCAATGTTTTCGATAAAAATGGATATGTAGTGACTAGCTGAATAGATTATTTTTAGTTTTATTTTAATTTTTTATTATATTTTAAATTGACTTCAGTTACCGATTTGTCCACCGTAAATCTTGCTATTTCATTAATACTCATCATTTGTATGATAGATTCCCACACTTCAAATTTAAAACTTTTTCCCAAAACAAGTTCCATTGGTTTTCCATTTTTTTTGCTATCATCAATAACGGTTTGATTTTCATCACATTTAACGGTTTGGAAGTGGAAAAATACCTAATAAAGATTAAATATTATATATAATTATTTTTAATTAGGTAACATATTTGTGGTTTAAATTGTCTAGTAAACCGAACAGTGATTTACCTTTAAAAAATCTACAATGATTATAATCAACCCTAACTTGGTTTAAATTTGATCCAATTTTAGAATTTAATAAACAAATTGAATCGAATTTAAGTAGAAAATGATTGTAAAATATTTTAAGATATTCAATTTAGCTAAGATAAAATAAATTAAATATCTTCAAGGATTTAAATTAAAGATTGTTATAATAAAAAGTGGGAAAGAACTCTTAAATATTCAAGTCCTAGAGAAAAACAACTTGGAAATAGTTAAATATAATATTTTATATTCTTTAATGAAATATGATAAAAAATAAAATTTTTATTATATCAAGGAATAATTTATGATTTATTAAAAAAATTAAAAATAATCTAAATATAATAAATAATAGTCTTAAGTTAGGTAAAAACAATTCAAAATATTTCACCCTTGATCCTGGAGAAAATTTTACAGATTTTGTTCCAATTGAAATTATCTTTTTGACTATTTTGCATTTTTCATTTGGATCCATTTTGAGTTTTTCGAAGTTATTCTATATTAATAAAAATGTGCATATCTATATAAACCTAAATACAAAATAAATAATATTATCATTAATTATTGTCATATTTTTGACAACTAGTTAACTTGCCTGAGATAAACAAAAATAATGGAATTGAAGATAGCAACAATAACACAATGTTAAATTTTCAACTAAATGGCGCCACAGAATTAAAAATTAAATCTATAAAGTTTTTAATATGTTATTAATTTATATTAATTTAGTAAAAAAGTAAAAGAAGTAAAATTAGAATAGTTTCATAATAATATAATTTATTTATAAAATTAAAAATAAATAAATTGCGATACTTTTACACTAAATTGTTTAATTTTTATATTTTAAATTGATAAAAGTTTATTTCAATATTTAATAGATTATTTGTTTATAATTATTATTAATGCATTTTTTAAAATAATTTAAAAGAATTTCGGAGTGTTATAAAAGAAACATCTTACCAATATGAATTTTCTTTATAAAAAGTGATATCATTAAAGTTTCCAATAAAAATAATTGGGTTAATTATTTTCAGTTTTTAAAAATTTTATATATAGACCTAAACAATTTAATTTAATTTTTTTTTAAATTATAATTAAAAATTTTCTTTTAAGAGTTGTAGCCATATTCTAGACTAGACGACCAGATGGCATATGTCTTCACTCAAATGTCAAATTGACATTTTATCCAGTTTATTTATAATAATAGATAGAAAAAATAATTTATAATTGAAAAATGAATGAACCTATCAAGAGTAGTAAGTAAACATTTTTTTACAAAACTATTATTTTCTATAAAGTTACTATTGTTAATTAAATTAAATAATAAAACTTAGATTCTTAAAATATATAAAAATAAAAATAAATTATAAATTATATTAATTTATAGTTTGACAAATTCATAAATTTATAAAAAATTTAATGATTCTGATTTTTGACTTTTTTGGCCTGGCAGTAATCACATAGTGATAAAATTACATCAATTTATTTACAAATTTAAACTATTATTTATTAATAATAATTCTTTTGTAGACATAAAAACCACATCAAGTGTAATTCCTCTTAAACGAGCAAGATCTTCAGGTAATTGATATCTTCATTTCTAAATCTAATATTGGACTTCCTTAATATTACATTTTTAAATTTTATTTTAGATTGTGATTCTACTACAAATTCACAACATAAAAAGCTCAAATTTAAAAGTATTTTCTCTGATTATTTGTATATTTTATATTTGAGTCACTCAGAAGCCAAAACAATTAACTTCAATTTTTAAAATTTTGCTAGTAATGTAATTTAATGTAATCTGCAATTGAATTTGATAATCTTAATATTGCAATGCAATATACATTTTTCTGTAATCAATAACCCTGAACTTTGGGCTTCATTTTCTCAGTTTGTTTATATGTGGAGTTTATCGCTTTGGCTTCTGAGTGGCTCATTTATAGAAATACACATATTGTAATTTTTATTTTAGAATCAAAATGTTTAGTCAATGATCAGGATTTTAATCTACCAAAAGAATTAAAAGAAAAATTTACACCTTTGAAATGTTTACTATGTGAAGCAATTATGAACTCGACATTACAAGCAAGAATGCACTACACTGGAAAAGTGCATGAAAAAAAAGTAAACCAATATCTTCAAGAATGGAGTAAAAGGACAGGAAATCCAATTCCCAAAAAAGAAAAACAAATTGAAGTATAATGATGAATTATGTATAATTTTAGAAATTATTATTTTTTATTAGATAAAAAATAAAAGTAAATATAGAAAAATTAAATTTCTTCATCTTTTTATACTTTCAGGAAGTTGATCAAGATTATCTAACATGTACAAAATGTAAACTTACTTTTACTTCGAAATTAAATGCTCAACAGCATTATATGGGAAAAAATCATTTGAAACGTAAAGTCCCTATTCCCAAATCGACGCCTAACATGTACAATCGTATATGTATTTATTTATATTTTTTATTTATATAATGTAAAGAATATAAAATATGTTCACAGTACTGATCCATCAGGAAGATTTAATATTGGACAAGAATTTAAGAATAAAACAAATATTTTAAATTTAAAAGAAGAAAAAGATGATCCATTATCAAGGTATCAAATGAATATTTTAAAATGATTCAAATATACTAGAGATATTATTATTCATAATTTTTTTCTAGTTTAAATTGTTCTATATGTCAAATTAAATGTTCATCTAAAGATCAAATGATAGCACATTTAAATGGGGGAAAACATAAAAAAAAATCAGCTAGAGCTGAAGTTTTAAAAGATGTTATTATAACTGATTCTCAAGGTAAATTTCATTAATGTTTGACTTTTGATTGAATAATTTTAAACTTTGTTTGTAATGCTATATAAATAATATATTATTTTATTATGCTAATTAGTCTCATTATTCAGAATTTTATTTATTGTATTATCAAATATATTACCCTAAAAAGTTGATTATTGCATGTATTTTAATAATTAAAAACCTAATTTTACAATAAAAAAAATTGAGACCAAAATTAAAATTATGCTGTTTTAAAAATGTTATATTTTATTTTATATAAACTATATATCCTAATACATATTTGAAACTACTATAAATAGAAAAATAAAAAAAATTATAAAATGATGTCTTTTTGTTTTGATTTAGAATAGTTTATTTTATTTTATGGCTTGTGTGTTGTATGGTCCTAGTAGTTATGTTATAAATATGTATTAGTGAGTGTTTCTGTAATTTGATGAAGAATATCATTAAATATTTTTAACGAAATATATTTCAATTATTACTTCTATATATTTATTATCAAATTTAAACATTTTTATATACAGAGAGGATTTTCTTTATTTTAATATTATTATTTTCGTTATAACTTTTATAATTTTGTTTTAATTTTTAGATAAAAAACTATGATGAACTTCCAGCTTTGAAATTTGACATGTAAATTATTAAATATATTCTATATTTAATTTCGATTATGATATTTTCAGGGAATGCATATTTAAAATATTATTTTTCAATCCTAAGTATTTTGAATTAATTTTACTATTTTTTTATTTTATATTAATTTAATAATATCATATTAAATATTATATTATTTTTAAGGCTTATGCCTGTATTTTTGAAAAGTTTTTACATGATGTTATGTATTAATTATATTCTGATTAAATTAATAATTATTTTGAAAATTTTACTTGGTTTATATATTTTAATAAAGAAGTATTCCACTTTTTTAATTATTTTTTAAGGTTCGGATTCTATTCTAGAATGTGTAACTAAAAAAGAAAAAGTTGATTCAACCAAAAAGGACTTTTCCATATATCGAACTCCTTCAGGTAATTTATTAGAACCTAGAAATTCAAGATTTTAAGTAAACATTAAATTAAATATTAAATATTTCTCAGTTACTTAAATTTGTAATTATTTTAGGTTTCTACTATTGCCAAATTTGTGATGTTTCACTCAACTCATCTATACAATTTTTACAACACAATGAGAGTAAAAAACATAAATCAAAACAAACTTTATTAAAAAAATAGTAATATTTATATTATATCCCTCTCTAATATTAAATTAAAATCCTTATAATATTTTTCCATTATATTAGGTATATAAATGTATGTATTTATAGTTTGGAATTTATAAGGATTCTTATTTATTTTAATTAATTAAAATTATTTAAAGAAGTTTAAATAATAATTATATATATATATTTTAAAAATAATATAATATATAATTTATTTTTATTTTTTTGATATTTTAATTAGAAAAATAATTTCGAAATTTATTATAATTCCTTCAAATTTAAATTAATTCAATAAAACGAGAGTGGGGTGAAAAGTTGAAAAAGGATGTTTTTAAATTTTTTTTTGCTTTATTTTTCAACATTCAAGATAGCTGAAACCTGTACGATATCAACTGAACGTGTGTGAAATATTTTGTACAACCATTTGAATATGAAAAGCTGTGTGCAATGTGGGTGCCGCGTTTTCTAACGTTAGACTAAGGCCCGATTCACACACAAGTGGCGTATCGCACTGGCGTGGTTCTGGCGTGGAACAGGTTTGTTAATGTAATTGCATTAGCTTATGACTCAATACCCACAGATATGGCGTATGGCGTGTTGGAGGCGTGGAAAATGGCACGAAGACCACTCCAAATGGTCTAGAAGTGGCGTGCCAGTCCCTACGAGCCACCGGTGGAGTCGGAGCGGAGTGGTCTTCGTGCCATTTTCCACGCCTCCAACACGCCATATCTGTGGGTATTGAGTCATAAGCTAATGCAATTACATTAGGCCCGATTCACACACAAGTGGCGTATAGCACTGGCGTGGTTCTGGCGTGGAACAGGTTTGTAATGTAATTGCATTAGCTTATGACTCAATACCCACAGATATGGCGTGTTGGAGGCGTGGAAAATGGCACGAAGACCACTCCGCTCCGACTCCACCGGTGGCTCGTAGGGACTGGCACGCCACTTCTAGACCATTTGGAGTGGTCTTCGTGCCATTTTCCACGCCTCCAACACGCCATACGCCATATCTGTGGGTATTGAGTCATAAGCTAATGCAATTACATTAACAAACCTGTTCCACGCCAGAACCACGCCAGTACGATACGCCACTTGTGTGTGAATCGGGCCTTACAAACCTGTTCCACGCCAGAACCACGCCAGTGCTATACGCCACTTGTGTGTGAATCGGGCCTTAAAACTGCTTGGAAAAACCATTTCTACCGACAATTTGGCGCTATAGGCGTAATCCAAACGAATTTTTGCGTCGATTCTTAAATGTTGATGAGACTTAAATTAAAGTAATTAATTAATTAAATTAACTAGAACACAGTTATGAGAAATGTATTAGTGTTGATGGAGATTTTGTTGAAAAATATAGCAAAAAAAAAAAATTTTAAAACATCGTTTTCTTTGGTCAGGCCGGAAACTTTTCACCCCACCCTCGTATACTTTTCTTAAAATAAAATACTATTTAATAAATTTATTCATCTTAATTTCATATATTTAGAAAAACTTTTTTTTTAAATTAATTTAACTAATGATTTCAGGTAGTTGATTTAAAAAATACATTCATTATTTTGTAAACAGTTTTTAAATTAAAAGAAATAAAAATTTAATTAATATATCCAATTGTAACAATGGAATTATTTAATTTAAATTTATTTTCAGGACTTGTGTTTGCATATGAACCAATTGCGAATAAAGAAAATATTTTTTATTAATTTTTGACGTGACAATTATTGATAAATGATTACAAAACAAAATCTAGATTGTTTTTATCCCTTCTATTTTATATTACAAATAATTATTTAAATTATTTAATATTAGACATATTAGAAATCTTTTGCAATACAATTTAAATAATTGTATTTGAAAAAAGATTAGTTAATTTTTCCGACATTTTTCTAGTTTCGGGAACGTTGGGTTCCTCTGATATAAACATTCGCATAAATAAATTACTTCTATAAGCAGGTGTATTTATTATCTAATGCTTATTTTACAGAATACAATAATTATAAATATAATGAATTTTTATTTAAAAAACTTTTAAACTTTTTCATGGAAACATTTTGTTATACATAGATATTCTGTACAGTTTTTAATACGGATGCGCTAGTAGAACATTCTCTATAGAAAATATATTTATTCTTTACCAGTTTCTGTACATCAATATGCATGATAAAAAATTAGCATCATACCAATAATTTAGTGATTTTATTATATTTGTTAATTTTTTCTGAAACTGTTTTTCATTATGGGGGATGTTACGTCTCAAGAGACCTAGAATGTTTTGATGATTTTCTATTTTGTTTTTATATTAATTATTATTATTAGCTGTAGCTAACAAATTGAACAAAATTTGATTATATCTTCTTCCAATACCATTTGGGTATTTCAAATAAATTGAGAATTGAATTTATTATTAAAAACGAAATTTAACTTTTCAAAGTTCGAAATAATATAACATTTCTTATAAATATGAAATAATATATGCAAAAAGAGAATAAAAATAAAAAAATTGAGATTACCTTAGCAATATGAGCATCTATAAAAATATCAAATTTTTTCAAAAATTTTTAAAAGAAAGATAACTTTGTGATAAAACCCAAAAAGACTTAGTTAATTTTAAAAAAATAATTTTCTTTTTGTTTTATTAATTTAAGCGCAATAGAATAAATTGCCGCCCTCTAAAGCATGGCCTGTTCAAAGTTTAAGAACCTGGCCTCCTCTTGCTCAAAGCTTGAATATCGTTTTCTTATGATGAATTTTTAAGAAAGATTGTCAAAAATCAAAGAAATAAAAATGACATATATGGAAATAATGAGAACAATAGAAAGCTTTATTGATTTATTTACATCCAAGTCTCAAGTTGTTTGTTCTTTTGATGTCTCTCTTATATTACAATAAAAGAGATTTTTTATCTTTTGTTCTTTGCAAATATGGCAAACATTCTAAAGAGAGAGTGGGAGATAATTTCATCTCTTTTTGCCTATCTCTACTCTGATTCAAAGGATTTAAAAATATTTCTTTCATTTTTCTTTTTTTATTTTCGACGATTCCGATTATTTCATGTTGATATGTCATTTTTGGGATTTTTAATAAAAATTGTTTTCTAATAGATATATTTTTCTTTCCTTAATTGAATATTTTAAATTAAATATTTCAAGATGAATATAAACATTCATCTTAACCTTATATATATATATATATATATATATTCGTTAATAAATTATATTTTAAATAGTACTCGGTAAATAAATATGCAGAATAATTTTCTAATACATAAAAAAATAACAATTTAAAAGTTATAATAAAAATTAATTATTATATTTACTTATTAAACTTATACCTTTATATAGCAACATATCAATAGGTAAGAAAACTTAGAATTTTAAGAAACTTCCAGGTTAGAAGGAAAATTAATTTTAATATATTTTTTTTCAAAATTACAATTTTTTAAAAGTTCATCCTTAAAAATAATAAATTTCTAATTTTTTTCTGAGAGCCTTCTAAATGTATGTAATATATTCCGTTCTCAAAATAACTTAATACTAACTTTTCTCTATATTAGTAAATAAATATAAACAGGCCTGTTAATATTGTATAACGAATATGGGAATTTAAACAGATTTGACATAAATCATTTCATGAAATTGCTTAATATATAACTGTCCGAATTAATTTTATTTGGAGAAAATTTCTGGTGTTTCACAGTGATTACTTGGAGAAGCTTATGGTGAATATTCTCTATAGCAAGATACGTTGTGCGATGGTTTTGAAGAAAACAAAAAATCCACCAAAAAATCATGAAAATCTTTAATTATCAGCATTAATCAACAAAGATAAATAATTGATCAATTTTAACCGTTATTCTCAGAACAACCAGAATATCGACAAACAACACAAGATTATTTTTCTTCAAACGACAAACGATACTCATTTGGGAAGTGTAATCCTCTGCTTACTTACCAGACTTGGCTCTTTCCTATTACCACTTGTTAGAATTGATAAACACTGCATTTGCTAAGCAATGTTTTGGTTCGTTTACAGATAATAAAAAAAAATAAAAAAAAATGAATCGATTAATTGTTCGGGGCAAAAAGGGAAATATTTTTTACTGGTGTGGTATCTACAAGGACTTGGAATAATGTGTAACTTAATAAGTTGAACTGTGGCCAGGTCCGAACCGACCGACGGTTTGAAGTAAATTAATTTTCAGCTACAGAAACAATTTCAAATAATTTTAATATATCTATTAATGTAATAAAAAACAGATAGGCATATAACATAAATATTTTTAATTTTATTTTATTTATAATATATATGTAAGACCAGGCTGTGACGTCATGAATGACTGGATGACGTCATATAATTTTAAATCAAGAAAAAACTAATAAATATGATTTTCCCGAGGATAAAACCAATACAAAGTGTATGATTCGTGGTGATATATAAAAAATCTCCTCATGTGAAATTTGGTGTGAAAATAACCCTTCCCTTCCTATCGTCGATCGCTAATACTACCACTTCCGGTTTCCGGATATACACCAAAAGTTGATCAATTCATCCCACTGATGCATTAAGTAAATATACCAAATTTCATCAAAATCCGTTCAGCCGTTCAGGCTGTACACATCTATACGGACGGACAGACATCATGCTAAAAATACTTTTTTCTGTTTAGAAAATGCATGATTCGTGGAGATATGTAAAAATCTCCACATGTGAAATTTGGTGTGAAAACAATACCTCCCTTACTATCGTCGGTCGGTAAAAAGGAACATATTTTGGATAAACCACTCTCAATATTTTACTACTATATTTTTATTTGATTATTATCTAGATTTTTTTATATCAGTTGTGATCACTAACATTAATTAATTTCTTACCAATTGAATTATAACGAATGAACAAATTTTTTATGACATTTATGAAGAAATAATTGATTGAGTGATAGATTGCATTTAAATAAATTTCAATAAATAATTTATAAAAAAATAAAATAATTATATATACACATAAACAACAATGAAATAGCAAGATTATAAAAAAAAACGTGAAATATACTAATCCTTGAAATTTGCAAATCCTTTTTACTTGATTATGGAAAGTTTTATTTATTCATTTTTTGCCTCCATACAATAAAAGTTTCTTTAACGGTGATTAATTTTATTTAATTATTTGGTGCCTATTATGATTCATATCTTTCCCAATAGTTTTTAATAGCAATATTCAATATATATATATTCAATGACTTTACTTTTTTTAAGCATAAAAAATGAATGAATTAATATCTTTGCCTATAAACTTATAGTTGATGTGTTGCGAAAGTTTTCTTTATCTGATTCTTTAAAAATAAAAATGCATAAGATTACTAATATTTTTTATGAGAGATCAAAATGAAGATTAGGATTTAAATTAAAAAGAAAAAATATTTAAACTTAGTGTGAATTTCGAAAGTAAATTCACTTGTTTAGATGATTAGCAGAAAATATATTAAGTTATTTAATTTATTCAATTTGGATTGTTAAAGAAAAATCTAATTGAAATTCAAATCCTGATTATTTTTATTTTTTAATTAATAATTTACTAAAACAAACAACCTTGTTAATTGAAAAATAAAATTATTTCAATATACAATTAGGAGTAATTTCATTTTTTCATTGAATTATACTTCAAATAAAAATTCTTGTACATGTTCAAATCTAAATATTTATAAACAAAAGGAAGAATATGATTTAAATTTTCTACCACACGATACAATTCACTTTTTAAATAGACACAAATTTTTTTATCGAATTTTTTTATATGTATTTAAAAATAGAAACAATTAAATGTTTTTATATTCTTTGGAATTAAAATTAATTTTATTTTATTTGTCTTTGTATTATATGAATTTAAAAAAATATTCCCTGAAAAAAGGGAAACAATAAATGGGTTATAACATGAAACATACTGACATTAATAATTTTTATTAAATCGATAATTTACGATCGATTATTTATAATATTTAAATATATTTATTATATTATTTTATTTCATTAGAGTCAATACAAAATAAAAAGACATTAATAAATATTTTTATCTTAAGCCGCTTCAACAGCTAACACAAATTATAGAATAATCATTTATTACAAATAATTTTTTATAATAATTTTAGTTTAATTTTCTAATAAACTCTTATTTTTTCTTTCTTCTTTTTTTTCATAAATTTCTTAATGTGATATAATTATGGTCAAAAATTTAAATTATTATTTGAGGTAGGAATAATTAATAAATCAATAATTTATCTATTTTTTAAAAAATAGATAAGTATAAACTAATTTTATTTTCATATAAATATTTATATCTATGAAAATAAAAATAAAATGTTTTATTTATTTTTAATTAGGAACTACTTATACAATACTAAATAAATTTTATATAATTAATCGTTATATCTATTATTAAAGACAGTTTTGAAAATGTACTTAGTTTCAAAAAATATAGTTATTATAAAGTCTTTAAAGGGTCTTTAATAATAATAAATTTAAGTTATAATTTAAAGAACTTTTATTTTTTGAATAATCTTTTTCTTCTTATATATTGTTAAGGTTCTTTACCAAATATAATTGATCAATGAACAAGAATACAAATGTTGGTTTTAGTTTTTGAAAAGATTTTTATTCCAGTTCATTGATTTCCCCCGATCATTTATTTTGTTCTAAAACACAAAGATCTGATTGACTTTTACACATGAATCGTTTAACTTGTTGTTAACTATCTATTGCTTTCCATGATAGGTAGACATTATTTCAACGAGAAAAAAGAAGGGTCCCGAAATTTGAGGGTCGTCTTCAGATGGGGTCGGTAGTGTAATCGTTATTCGGGCTCTCTAATCATTCACGGTTCTAAGGCATTCAGCCTGAAACCACTCTTCTGTTTTAGTTTTTTTTTTTCCTTTAAAGGAAATCACGTCCAATTGTCACGCTTGATTGCTGCTGATGGGACAAAGAACCCATTTCTCTAAATCTATATACATTCGACATAGAAAGACAGCGGCTGCTTTTGCTCTAGTCCTGTGAATTCCGCGTAGGCAGGATCCTCATAAGGTGAAGAAACTAAATAGGTTGGCTTTTCTCGATTCACTTCTTACACTTGATAAAGATATATTTATGATGCGTCTCATTTCCTAAACGTTAAAGCCAAATTGACAAAATGAGTGGGGAGGAGGAAATGAGATGTCACGTCTTTTTTTACGAGATATATTCACACCCTTTACGAACCCCTCCAAATATGACAAATTGATTAAAGTCCCCCCTTGCCTCTTCTATATTTTTGTATTCGAGTCACTGAACAAAACGCCCTTCTATTTTATTATTGATGATTTCTTAAGGGAAAAATGGCATCCCCTTCTTACCTAGGTTACCCTGCACATTACAATTATAATATAATTTATAATTATTTTTTTCGATTTGAATAACGATTATATTTCTCTAAAATAAAATAATATTTAATTAATATTACTCTCAATTCTTAATTGAATAAAATAATTAAAATGTTTTATTATTTAAGTAGTTAAGTGTATAATATAGAGAGAGATGACTTTTATATAGATCTTTATCCTTTGGTCTTTTATTTTACTTTCAAAAGAGGATTCTAATAATAATTAAATAAGTTATTTCATATAAATATATGAAAAATATATATTTGATAAAATTATTATATAATTATTCATTGAAATTAAAAAAAAATAAAAATAAACAATCAATTATGCATGAAAGTAACACAAATAATACATAATTAATAAAAACTAATTATTTTACTAAACTGTCAAAAGGTATACATTTAATTAATTGCTTAATAAATAAACATTCGCGTTTGGATGATACAAATTATTATCTTAATAAATACTTAAAAACATTGAGTTTGCTTGGATTAAATTAAGAGTTACGAAAATTTGTCAAGTTGAGTTTCTACCAAACTTTGAAGATTAAATGATTGAGACAAGATGAAAGCAAGAAGAATTTTAATGTTAAATATCGAATTAACTATAAATTTTTCTTATATGTTTAATAATATTATAGTATTATATAGTTTGCTTATTTACTTAAAAGTAAAAGATTAAAATTAAAATTATTATAATATATTATATATGGTAAATATTTATTTTTAACTTATAATTTTATAAATTTTAATGTTATAATTTTTACTTATAGTTTTGGACTAATAAGAATCATATATCCAAATATTTATATTTTTTTACAAGATTATTCTTGAACTTTTATATTATTAAATCATATTAAATTTTGTTTTTCTTGACACTGATTTTCAGAAAGAGTTTGCTTTAGGATTTGTTTTAATTTTAAAGAAAAGTTTCTAATATAAAAGAAATAATTATTATTAATGTATTGGACTCTTCTCCATTTTCTTTCTCATATAAAAATAAAATTTATGTGACATATAGTATGATTAGGAGGAAGTAGGTGGTAGAGATTTAACCCTTTAAAAAATAGATATTATGTCATCTGCCAATCGACCTAATAACTGTCGAGACGATTTCCTCGTCTTAAAAACCCAACCATTAACTCTCGACATGAAACACATTTCTTACTCAAATTTCTTTTCAAGTTTATATTTAAATCATATAAAATGGAAAATGAATTTCTTTGAGTTCAAATATTTTTATTTGAATGTTTCAATAAAATCATATAAAAATATCATCGCAACATTTAATAATAAATATTATAAACAAAATAATACATTTAATAATATATTTTAATATTTTTTTAAGAAATATAAACTCATCATATTATTAATACGTAAAGAAAGTAATTTATTAACTGTTTTCTGAGAATTGGAAAATGGATAGATAATCATGACAAAAAAAAACAACTTTCATTTAAATTTTAATGAAAATCCAAAAATTCATACAAATAGAAATACAAAAATATTTAAATATATAAATATATATTTTTATAAAAATATTAAATAAAAATTAGTTATAAAAAATCTTACTTGAATTTTTATTAATTTATTTTAAATGTGGAAAAAATGATACTATATAAAAATATATGTAAACTTTTATAATAATAGGCCTATTGCCAATTTACCAATGATCCGATTTAAGAACAAATATGCACCATTTTGTTCAATATTTTGTTGCCTTTTTAATTATGCCTCTCTTAAAGAAACTCTCGTCCCTATTGAAAAAATTTAGACAGTCAATTTGAAGCAAATTTTTCATCAAACAAGAACAAATGGTAAACAATTGGTGCTAGGTCTGGACTTTATGGTGGATGTATAGAACCTCCTGACCAAGCTCCCGGTTCTTCTGGCGAGTCACTATTGAGACGTGGCCTAGAGTTGTCCAGGTGGAACCCAATTCCTCTAGTAATGGCCAAAGCTAGTCGTTTCTGGATGATTGCTTCCTTCATATAGTCCAATTGTTGACAGTGCAGTTCCGAATTAAATTTTTGTATAAGGGAGCAACTTATAGTAAATGATTCCTTATCAAACACACAGCAAAACCTTCCTGGTCATCAATCCTAACTTGACCACCGTTCAAGCCCTCTTACTGAGATTCGACCACAACCGTTTTTGCTTAACATTGTCGAAATTAATCCACTTTCATCCCAGGGATGGGTCAAATTTGTTGCTTTTCAGCAGAGATTCACAGATATCGAGCTTCTTTGTTTCTTCAGCTTTATTCAAATGGTTTCAAACGTTTTTAACATCTTTAACTCTTAGACA
Source organism: Labia minor (assembly GCA_963082975.1). NCBI lineage: Eukaryota > Metazoa > Arthropoda > Insecta > Dermaptera > Spongiphoridae > Labia > Labia minor. The sequence continues at coordinate 24,684,470 of OY720347.1, read as the reverse complement.
GTCGAAATAACAATTAATACTTACGTTGATTGATTTGAATTATAGAAAATATAATAATACTTAGGTTCTATAATCACAAACGAAGAATAATAATATTCTAGAAGGTTGCTATCGGGTAACGCCTGTTATCATGCAGTAAAAAGAATCAAAATTAAAATATATAAAACAATTATTTTGCCGGTTGTATTATATGGGTGTGAGGCATGGTCTATGGACTGGGGGAGGAGAGTAGATTTAGAGTATTTGAGAATAGGATTCTTTGCAGCATTTATGGGCCAAAGAAAGATGGGGTAACCGGGGAATGGCGGAGACTGTATAACGAGAAATTGCTTGACCTCTATGCATCTTCAGACATGGAATTATAAAATCGAGAAGGCTACGATGGGCAGGGCACGTGGCTAGAATGGGAGAGGAAAGAATGGCGAAAAATATATTGGTGGGGAGACCTAGTGGGAAACGTCCGCTTGGAAGACCAAGGACGCGGTGGGTGGACAATGTAGGAAGGGACGCGAGAGAGATGGGAGAGGGTAGGGGTTGGATGGTTGTGGCTCAGGATAGGGAAATGTGGTTGCTGCGGCCAAGAACTTTCTAGTTCCGTAGAGCCACATAGATAGATAGATAGATAGATAATATATTTATATAAGCTTTTGTAAGTCATTTAAAATCTTAAATTTATTTGTGTTTGTACAAATTTTGCAATTTAATTAGATGACAAAGTTAATTTGATTAAAAAGGTGTATGACTATCTTTAAAATATTTATGACAATCTATTCTTTTTTATTTTCAAAATCCAAATAAAATTTGTGAAAACAAATAATTTTATTTTATAATAATTGGAAATAAACTATACCTCTAACAAAAGGCAAGTTAACTAAGTTGTTTTTACGAATTTATTTTTATACTTTTTAAAATATACCTAAATATATTTATATAATATATATAAGATACAACTTTTTGTTTAAATAATGAGAATGTCAATATTAAATACCTTTTCATTTCGATTCTTCCAATTGACAAGAATGGTTCGTATAAGACAAGGGCCAATGCAGATGCCATCCAATTTATGTTTTAACCAGTTGGTCAATAAAAATATTTGCATTATAATATACAATTATAATGCTTTGAGTAGTTTATATTGTACAACTTTCCATTTCTATAGAGAAAGGAGTTGGAGAGCGCTTCACTTTAATATCAATATTCTTTTTCCATGCATAATAAAACAATTTTCAAAATAAAATACTATTATAGTAAATTTCGAAAAAAAGAAAGAAATATATTTGCTATATTCATTTTTTTAATAAAGATGTCTCATTCATGTTGAACGTCTCCTTCTCTCGAACACGATATAAATATTCTCTAAGGACATTAATGTTTTTTCTTAAACATCACCCCCCCCCCCCCACACACACACACCTTCTTTCTACTTGATTCTATTTCATATCTAGAAGATTCAACTGAGAAACTACGCCCATGGGCCAGATAATGAATAAATTATTTTGACAAAAGAATTCGGGAAGAAGGTGAAAATTGCTTGGTAGACGACCGGGGTCTTTGTTCTATAGATTGGCAGTCGGGGTGAGTCACCGTGGTCCCCAATGCAGGGAGAGTTCTCCGGGACGTGAGGCCCATACGTAAGGGGCGCCGCGGGCTTCATAGATCTCGTTAACCGATAGGGATCGACAAATTGCCACTGGCTGTTAATCGCAAGCTTTATTGTTTATATAAAAATGAAAAAGTCGAAAAAATGATAAATCGATGAGAAAAACGATCAGGACAATGACAGGTTTATATGCTCGACTATTGCAACGATGGAATCAAATAAACTCTCTCAACTAATGAAAGATCTTCACAAGATTATCAACTTCTTTTGAAGACAAACATTCAATTAAATGGCCTATTGCAAATCTTTCATGGGCTTTTAAACATTCATATAAATCTTCAAAGAATCAAATAAACCATCGATTGCCTTCGACCAAATGCTATATTTTTTTTCATATCGCTCTACAATCATCTTAAAAATTTAATAAGAACTCACAAAGTTTCTTTTAAAGATTTTACTTAGGCGTATTAGAGGGTTTTTTATTAACCTGATAAGATTAAAAGGAATTGAAATGGAAGCATTCGAACTCTCTCAGTCTCTCCCGAGAATAACCAACTAACCAAGGGAGTGAAAAAAAAACAGAAAAAACGGGATATTCTAGTTTAAATGTTTCCATGTCCGTTGAAGGAGTTTCTGAAAACAAATATTAGAATTGAAAAGTTCACCACTAAAGAAATAATCTGAAAGTGAATTTTCTATTCCACTGATTTTATTTCGCCCTTTTTTAGGTAGGGTAACGGCATAATAAGTTCAAATCGAAAATTATAAAATCCAGTTTTCTCGAAATATCCATTACAAGAATGGTTGAATTATCAATTGAAATTTTTAAGTTTCAATAACACATCTTCATCTCAGATCATTTATTTTTTAAAATAATTTTTCCTATTTGATATCCTTTGACGATATCTATTATACTTTCAATAATCATTTGCCACAGAAAAGACATTTCTTGAATTTTGCTAATCTAATTCCTCTTCTTTCCCAATTTCCAGTTATCAATTTTATGTTTCTTGTTCTATACACAAGTTTTTCCTTAGATTTTATATTATTCAAACCTAATCCAATTAATTTCAAAATTAATAACTTATACTTCCAAAAATCACAGTTTATTGTTATCTTTTAAAATAAAATAACATTATTTTGATTTTATATTAAAAATATATCGCTCTAATTGTCAAGTAATTTCATAATTATTGATATCTCAAATTATCTTAAATAAATATTATTAATTAAACTTTGGTGTAATTAATTTATAATTTATATTATACATTTAAAATAGCAATTATAAAAAAATATATTTTATTCTAATTTAAAATGGGTACGGGTACGAATAATTAAACAAGAAAACGTTTGCTCTTGTTGACCTTTAATTAATTAATTAATCCTTTTTAATTATTAATATTAATATTTTTCTTCTCTTCCCTGTCAATTATTTAATATTAATTTATATTTATAAATATTCATATATAGTATACTGAAATCTTGATATTAGATATTGTGCTGGATTGGGCTATAGATTAAAATTTAAAGCTACAATATAAAAAATTAAATTAACATTAACGAATTCACATCTGAAAAGTGAAAAAGAACAAATATTATATTATTATAGCTATTATCTTATAAATAAAAATGACTTTTGTAATTGCATCACTCAATAACGCCTGGACCAATTTTGACAATTCTTTTTTTAAAATGTTCGTTGAAGTCCAAGGATGGTTTTTCCGGCGAGAAAAAATCGAATAATTGTCAGGAAAACCCTAAAAACAGCCCTTTTCTTTACATTTTCTTATTGATGACGTCACAGCTAGGGATAAAAAATGATTACCGCCGTTTTTTAAAATAATTAAATTATTCTATAGATTATAAAATATTTTTAAGATAAATAATTAATTTTATCAAATAAATATCTAATTATTTTCAGGTAATTTTATATATATTTTAATATTATTATTATAGTTTTAATTTTTTTAAGTAATTTCTTTTTATTTTAATTTTTATATTTAAGCTAAATCTATATATTTAATACGATAGTGTCCGTCTGTACGCAAAAAACTCCAGAGCCTAAACTACAAGGAGTAAGGTAACCAAATTTTTCTGAGGTGAAGGGTACCTCAAATGATGAAAAATAAAAAAGAAATTAGAATCTTAGGTAACGCCTGAGCTGAGCTGCGGGTGTTCCATTTTCCAGAAATATATATAAAGGAGAGTGTTTGTATGTATGTAATTTGTTTACTTTTTTGCTGTCAAGAAACATATATATATATATATATATATATATATATATATATATAATTAGAACCTCATCTCTCTCCCTCTATTTAAAATTTTAAAAAATGGAGTGTTCTAGCCAAATTAAGAAATTTAAATTCCTTATGCAACATTGACAGGTAAAAGAATTGGACTGGAAGAGGAGACATATGATTAGAGAAATTGGGGAAAAATCAACCGAAATGTAATTAAACAAAAAAATTCAAGAATTATGATACGGATACGACTAAAATACAATTAACATACAAAATGTAGAATTTGAAAAAGTATAAATATTTAAATACTTAAGATCTCTAATCACGAAGGATAATAATATTCGAGAAGAATTGAAATTGACGTTATCATTGAGTAACGGCTGGGATGGGAAGGGGACGTGGTTGGAATTGGAGAAACTAGAAATTGGGAGAAACCGATTGGGAAACATCCGGTGGAAGACCAAGGACCAAGGTGGGTGGACAATGAAGGAAGGGACATGGGAGAGATGGGACGGGGTAGGATTTGGTTGTAGCTCAGGATAGGGACGCTTAGAGAAATGTGGATGCTGTGGCTAAGAACTTTCGAAAACTGTAGAGACACAGAGTTAGATAAATATAACATATACAATAATAATATATAATTAATTTACTGATTAAATTAAAATATATATTTTCTAAGAAAACAAATATATGTCTTATCTACTTATACTGATTGAAACAAAATGGATGAAAACCTTTTACATACAGACTTTCAACCAAATACTATGTATCACTCGGGGGTACAGGGGGCGGAGCCCCCGTCTAGGTGTGGAGAGCGCCGAAGGCGCTCGGAGCAGCTAGTACATTAATATATATTTCCTAAAATCTTATATTTAATATTTCATTTATTTATAAAAAAAAATACATTTGAATTTTATAAAATCTTTTAAAATTAAAATAAATCTTATCTAAATATAACTGAAATATATAAAAAACAACTTTTAGCTTAATGATTTTTTTAACAAAGAAAGTTAAATAAATGGTAAAATTTTATTGAAAAATAGGAAAAATATGCAGCATCACCTTCATTCATCTCTAATTTTTTTTACAAGACAACTGTAATTTCAAAAGAGGACAACAAACAGGAAAGGACGCTCACGATTTCAGACTAAATTTAAAAATGTCTGATAAAAGTATTGTCTCTTTAAGAGACAAAGACAATGAAAGGAGACTGCAATGAAAAAAAGTGAGTTGAAATCAAAAAAGCACATTAACGAAACAAAGAACAATATTTTTTATTTGTTTTTTTTTTAATAAGCACTTTAGAAAATTATTAATTTGATTAGTTTAATTTATATTTCAAATGAGATATAAATGAATAGAATATTTAGGAAAGTAAAAAACAAATAATTATTTACGACATGATTTATTATATTTATATCCTCTTTCTTATTATTTTATTTATTTATTTATTACTTAAAAATATTCAGTTTCAGCTAAATGAATATAAATGAATCCTAGAATTTTTGACTAATTTTAAAATTTTTTTCCTATAAAATTAAAACAAATGGTATTATGTATATAATTATTTAAATAATTGTTTGTTTAAACAATAATAGTAAGAACTAACTAATAATAAATTAATACAATTTAAATTAAAATAATTATCTTTTAAATTCATAGACATAACCTATATTTGCTGAATTGCCTTTAAAATTAAATATTTAATTAATAATCCCTTTTTTTCATTGTAACAAAACTATCAGAAAGAATGAATGTATCATACAAACATTGTCGAAGAATTTATTAAGAATATATTAAGAATTGATTAGTAGGACTTTTCAAAGATGATAATAAAAGAAGATTGTTTAACATTTTCATGAATGTTTCAGGAACTGTCATGAATGAACCGAACATAAGTTTATTTTCAAAGATATATTGTTGATTTAAGCCGATTTGTTTACTCAACTATTCTCAAAATATAGTACTACCATTTACAAACAAAAAAACTAATAAAATTACTAAATGTTCAGGTTTTTATAAATATTTTTTAAAACAGATTTTTCCTTTGATCACTTGAAGATTGTCCAATCAATCCAACAACATAAATATTGAAGAAAATAAAGAAAACCCCTCGGATATATAAAACTTTCTAAAAGAAGAGGGTTTCATTTAAATTGTTTAAAATTTCATTTTTTATTTGGTTTTTTTTATATCCCATTAAAAATTATTTTTGTAAATTATTTATTTTATATTTTAATGTATTATCGAAAGAAATTCTTTATCTTAATTCATAATATTATGTCATCATTTCCACATTTGACACCTTTATATACGTATATGATGAATAAATAATTATTAATAAGTTAGCTTACATCATAAACATATCAACTTAACTAATAATCTGTCTATCGTTTTTATTATGTCTTCTGTTAGCCTTCACCCTTTGATCTCACTGATCAATAATTCTTTTTCACTATAATCTTATTTAATTTAATTATTATTATTAATTTCATTTCGAGGTGGTTTTAATCTTGTTGTCCTTTCACCGTCAGATTCGATATAAAATTAATTGAAAATATTTTTAATTATATAGAATATAGAATATATCTATTAGAAAGTCATTAGAGTCAATCCCGGTGTTATTCATTGTGAACACCTGCCTGCCAATTTCGACCTTAATTTGTACTTGATAGACATCGGCATATTGAAATCAATACAAAAATTAATCCATTCTTTCAATTAGAAATTCAAAATATATAATTTATTTTTGTTTATTGGTTAAAGTTTACTTTATTGGCGACTTAATTACTATTTCAATTTAGACATTGGTTTTATGGATACTGATTTATCTTCTATATATATAAATATAGATAGATAGATAGATTTAAAAGAATTCTATTTGAATTGATCTGGACATTAACTAAAAAAGATAATTAAAAAAATATTTAAACTATTTTCGATGATTTTAAAGAACGATTTTAAATTGTGTGGTTTATACAAGTACGAATTTTAATTTGGTTTTACGAAATGGGAAACAAAATTTAATATACATTTCATTTACTGTGATTAAGTGGAGGGGGTAGTGTAATATTGAATCCACATATTATTATTAGTAAGGAGAGTAGGCTTTAACTAATCTGATCCTCTATGAGTATCTATAATTTAGAGGGGAAATTCAAGCTTACTGGGTGCTTATCATGTCCACATCATACTGGCAGTTGATGTTGATGTTGATGTTGATGGGGTCATGCCTCCAAAGGCAATGCATTCAAAGCACTTTGGATCACACTTGGAACCCTTTGGGGTCGCGGGTCAATATAGTCCATCTAGTATTAATGAATCGCTTAAAAGGGATCCATCGCATTGTTAATTATTGTATTTTTTTTAAAGGAAAACTATTAATTGATTTAAATTTTGAAATATTTGAAATAGATGAATTCAATAAAAAGGATTATAGGAGACAGTTTGACCTCACTTTTTCATTTCTTGTTATAACAAATTAATGTTGATTTATGAGTTATTTCAAATTTATATCTATTTAATAACACATAGGGGTACTCTTTTCTTTTCTTAACCTAGTTTTAATGAAATTAATTAAATTATTAATTAAATTATAAATACTATATAAAATGTATAAATTTGAATTAATATAAATTCGATTCACAATAATACATTTATTGATTTATGGTTTATTTATATTGACCCATACCCTAAATGTCCAAGATGATCTGTAAAGGAAGTCATGTCAAAAAATGGGTGTCAATATATTTAAACTGTCTATTAATTATTTTTCTTTTTATTAAATTTAAAACAAGCATAACCGATCTATGGAAATATTAATCAGAAATTATTCAATGGATTTATACAATATTATTATTATTTTTTATTTTTTTAGGGGGGGGGGGGAATTAGCTAAGAAATTTATTAAACTTATTGTTTTTTTTTTTCAGAATAATAATTATTTTATATTATAACATCATCAGATTTAAAAATTAAAATCTTTCAAAGTAAGACTTTTAAAAATACATTTCCATTTTCAATAATTCAATATTAATTTCAAAAGTAATTTATAATAATAACAAAAATGGTTTAGGAACCTCTGATTTAAAGACAAGAAAACACAAAGTAAAGAAGAAATAATAATAATTAATTTATATTTTTAAGAAACTTAAGAAATAATTTTATAAATTTTATATTATAAAAATATGTACCTACACCTCGAAGGTATATTTTGTTTCGAGATGACTTAAATTATTAATATCATTATTTATTTCTAGTATAAAGTTTGATGGTAGATATATAGATATAAGTATTATCTTTTAAGTAGTATAATGTTTCAATATGAAATAGGAAATTAAGAATTATTGATTGACATTAATTTTAACGAAAACAATCGTCTGTTTGATAACAGGGAGAGGACCGAAGTTGGAAGGGCCAATTTCCGATTTCAGAACTGTTCTATTTTGGGATAATTTCGCAACCCTTCAGTGAACACCTTGCAAAGAGAATAATTAATGGTAGACCCGACGAATAGTCGTCTCGATAAATTGATGCCAGCATTTTTCCAATGCAGCCGGACTTATTTCCCCTGGGCAGCAAGGTTATTCCATCTTGATATCAACTTGTAATTCTATTCACTTCCTGTTCCGTCAGTGAACAGTGTTTTTCTTTTCATACGATGAAAGGGAGCAACTCTATATTTCTCTCTCTCACACCCACACATATACATATATACGCCCTCTGACTCTTTTTTTACCGGCTGCAATCTCTCATTCGGTGACGTCAAAAATTCACGGGATACTCTTGAACTTTTTTTTTTCTTTTTAATTTCAAAATATGAGAATAGTGAAAATGCTTTAATGTCTGACAAATTAGGGATGTGAGTGAAAGAATATTTATTTTACTTTTCACGTTAGAAGAAATGTTATTTTCAGAAATTAGGTAGGCGTAAAGGTGAATGATGTAAATATAGTATACGTCCACTCTTAAAAGAGAGAAAGATACTATAATATTTTAAATTTGTATTTTTTTTTATAAATAAATACATATTTAATATTTGATGATTCAAGAATAAATATAAAAAAATGTTCAAAAATTTAGCAATTAGTATTTTTGATATTTATTTTCTTTTTTAAATTGAAGATTTTGAAATCTCAATCTTAAAACGTTTGAAATTTTTACTTTTATAAAAAGTAATTTAAAAATAGAAAATATTAAAAATGTATAGCAATTTATATTTTGTTTCGATCGTTCATTTATGATAAAAAAATATTTTAATAAATTCATAAACTTTTTTTAAAAAAAATTAAGTTTTTGAAGTATGTTTTTTAAACTTAGATTAAATTTTTTTCAACTTTTATCACATTTTATATATATATATATTGGAATATTGAATAAGTAATAGGTATTCAAATAAATATAGAACTAATATACTAATATTTGAATCATAAAAAAACAAAATATGTTTGACTTTCTACCAAAATTAAATAAGTAAAAATATTATGTGAAAATTTTACAAAGGTGAAAAGAGTGTTCAAGACGATTCATTTGTGATAATACAAATGACTCATGTTATATCCCAAGGGTTAAAAAATATGTTGCAATATTACCATGACACTGGATTTAATCATCTCCAGGTTAATTTTATTTTTGTAATTGAAAATAGATATAATAGCAAATTATTAAATATAATACACTTTAAGAAACAGTATTCGATAAATAAAATTCGATAAAGCGTTGGTTTTATTTAAAAAATATTAAGGGAATAACAGATCATTATTTCTCACATTTTACTATTACTTTCTTCATTCTCAATTCTGAACTCTTTTTAAAATATATTTTCTTATCTTCTTTAAATATAATTTTGTGCATATTTACCATATTATCGCGCGTCTTCCGTTAATTTTAAAATTATTATTACTAGTCACACCTATGTATCATTTTGAGACAGGAACCTGATCTATCTATCTATCTCTGTGGCTCTGCAGATCTCGAAAGGTTTTGGCCGCAGTAACCACACTCCTCCAAGTACCCCTATTCAGAGCTACACCCATCCAATTCTTATTTTCTCCCATATCTCTCACATCTCTTCCTACATTGTTCACTCATCGCGTCCTTGGTCTTCCAAGCGAACGTTTCCCAATCGGTCTCCCCACCAAAATATTTTTCGCCATTCTTTCCTCTCCCATTCGAGCCACGTGCCCTGCCCATCGCAGCCTTCCTGATTTTATAACCCAAACCATGTATCATCACATATAGCTGTAACGTTTGGTTTAATCAGAGAGCGTCTGACATGGAACTCATCCGACTATTTGAAAGGAAATGCCTGAGAGCTTGCCTTGGTAAATACAGATCAGTGCATTCTGGTTATACTCGGTATATCAGTAATGAAAAGATATATAATGAAGAGCAAACATAAATCGCATTGATTGCTTCATATTAAAATTAATAAGGAACCTTTATTGCCAAGTTTCACAGGTTCCAAATAGTCTTAGCTGGTCAATCTTCCGAACGAGCCATTTTTCAAAAACACATTAAAAAGCGGTTTCATCCCACAAGAGGCGTTCATATTCCTTGATAAACAAGGATATATACAAGATGATAGTGGAATCCCAATTATCTATCATGTATTTAGGAGATATGGAGATAAATCCATAACTTATGATCCGTTCCTATATGGAAGAGATCCATACAGAATATGGAGATATAATATGCAAATTTCGAACAAAGACAAGTTAGAATGGAAAAAAGATGTTGGATCACATAATCTTTTGTATATAAATATATATCTTTTTAAAAAAATGTAAATATTGGTATCCTTATAATTATATAATGTATTGTAAAATGTAACTTATCAGAAAAACTGTAAATAAATAATCCCTCCCCTCTTCCTTCACTTGCAATTTCCAGGTTTTACTAGCCTTTCCTGGTGAGTTGACAATCACAACCCTGATTATATGTATATTAAACTTAAAATATGCTTAAGTAAAAAAAAAGAAAACAAATGTAAATAAAATTTAATATAACTAAGTAAAATTGTAATAGCGTATCAATAAATGATCGCAAAAGAAACAATTTAATCTTGTAAATATTGTAACTTTCATCTTTTGTATGTTCTGATAATCTCTCTCTCTCTCTCAACTATTGTAAAAATTTTGGCTAATATACATACTCTTTAAATTGATAAATGATAAATGATCGCAAAAGAAACAATTTAATCTTGTAAATATTGTAACTTTCATCTTTTGTATGTTCTGATAATCTCTCTCTCTCTCTCAACTATTGTAAAAATTTTGGCTAATATACATACATACAAAATTGAAATTGACCCAAACTATGTATGGAGATCCATAGAGGTCATGCAATTTCTCGGTATGCAGTCTCCGCCATTCCCCGATTACCCCATCTTTCTTTGGGCCATAAATGCTGCAAAGAATCCTATTCTCAAATACTCTAAATCTACTCTCACCTTCTAATATCATAAGCCCTGCCTCACAACCATATAATACAATCGTTAAAATAATTGTTTTATATATTTTAATATTGATTTCCTTTGATAATAATTTTGATGAGATAAACTCCTTTACTGCATGATAACAGGCAACCTCGATTTAAATTCTTCTCGAATATTATCATCCTTCGTGATTAGAACCTAAGTATTTAACTTTTTCTATATTTTCAAACGCTAATTTTGTATGTTAAGATTTTGTCTCCTAATACTCCTCTCTGATATTAAATATTTTGTCTTAGCACTATTAATTTCAAGCCCGACCTCTTTTTCAGCTCTTTTCCTATTAATTTTTCTACCGTATCTTTAATTGAGTTCATTGAGTCTCCTATTATATTTAAATCGTCCACGTAACCTAATACTTGAATTTTTTGAAGTGAAACTTCTTTAGCGGCGTCCTGACATTTGGTTGAGAATGGAGAGTGAATTGAAAAATTGAAATTTCGTAACGCAAGAGAGAAAAAAGATATAGATATAACGAGTGGGAATGAGATAGCCTCTATCTGCGTCTCCCTTTTGTGCGGTCTTTCGTTCTTGAGAAAGAGGCTATCTGCGTCTCCCTTTTGTGCCGTCTTTCGTTCTTGAGAAAGAGGCTATCTGCGTCTCCCTTTTGTGCGATCTTTCGTTCTTGAGAAAGAGGCTATCTGCGTCTCCCTTTTGTGCGATCTTTCGTTCTAATACCCACTCGCTAGGTCCAAAGTCCTTGAGCAAAGCAAACACAATGGTGAAGGCCCCGCCATCTCTTGAGTTGTCTTGACCTAAAGCCAAGCGTGGTCGTTGGTTACGCCCTCTTAGGGACAATCATTTCTATCTCGGAGCCACGGATGTAAACCTTTACCTACGCATCAGTACGTGAGAGAGGCATATTACTTTTGAGCTATCGATAAATATTTCTACCTATCGCTGCTATACATGTAAGTCATATATAAAAATTGATATTTATATATATATATATATATATCGTGAAATAATTAAAATTCTCAAGTCAAATATACAGCGTGCACGCATACCGACGCATGTAATTGTGTGTGTGAACATGGTCGGCGATTCACACGCCAACACATACAGTTATGTGCGTCGATGACCATTCACGTTATTTATCCGAATCTCAACATTACTTTAACATTACTAAATCAATTTAAAATTATTATTGCATTTAAAACTGCTTTTCTCTACTCCACAGATTTCACTATGCCGAAAAAAAATAACGACCAAAATTTAGACGATATTATTTATTTCATACACCGTTCACTACTGGTTTATAGCCACACAGGTGCTAATGCACTTGAACGAGGCGAAGATAAAATCCCTCTAATTCTCGGGGGAGATTTTAATGTAAATTTTGGATCTGATGATTCGTTGCCGTTGATCAACTTTCTTCGAGAAACATTTGGTCTGCTTCTAAATAACGATCCCAAGGAATCAACAACAAAATCTGGAACTACAATAGATGCTGTTTTTACACGTTATATAGAAAATATCGAATCACGAACATATATATCTTATTTTAGTTATCACAAGCCATTAATATCAGTATTACCAATTGAAGCACCAACCGACAATAGTACAGGCAATGTAGATATGATGATAGAGTAGATAATAATAATAATAAAGCGAATATTTGTTACGAAAATTTTATACTGTTATATGTCTTTCGAAATGATCCCTTTATTTTTCTCTATTTCTCTCTCACTCACACTCTCAACTAAAATTTCTCTTATTCTCTAGATTCTAAGAAGTTTCACTTCCGCCACGTGTACGATGCTGCACATTTTGCTTTTTTTTTAATAACTAATAGTTTTTATTAATTTTATATTATAATTATTTTAATGAATTAAATTTTTAATAATTATTGGATATCATCAATGCACGTATAATTGTATTACTTAGATTTATTTAATTTCTCTTAACAAAATAATATATGAAATTTAAAAGAATCTATAAAAATATTATTGGAATGAGCAGTAATTTAAACGCGTTTTAATTAAAAAACTCTCTCTCTCTCTCTCTCTATATATATATATATATATATATATATATATATAAATTCAAAAACTTATCGTGTTTGTTAATAAATCTTAGATACTATCCGGAATAGAAAAATAAAATGAAATCCTTCAGCAAACATACTAAAAACTTCGTTTTATTAGTTGATAAAAGTATAAGTTGGAAAGTGTTTTAAAAGATTTTTTAAGGGAATATATATATATATATATTTGGCGAAACTATAAAAAGAAATAGTTTGAGGAAAATACTAAAAAAGTAAATTATTTCTTCTTTATAGGACAATGAATTATATTATTATGATAAAAGCATCGCAGTGAAACTCAGACATTCCGGCCACACTTACATTTCATTTCGGATTTGTTTACAGGTTAAACTATTAGATAGATGAAAATTTTATTTTTGTAAATTTAATAGACGACCATGCATTGATATCGATAAAATATTTGTTATCGATATTTATTGATTTTCTAATCAAAACTTGCTTAGCTAATTCTTAACATGCTCTTTAATCAAGTAAATTGAATGTGTAGAAGTGATATTTCTTTCAAATTGAATCATCCTGAAATAAATTATTCAAATGTAGTACTACTATGTTCATATAATAATGATAGTATAAATCTTGCAAGTGAGAGAGTTATGGGAAATGGCTTCCCATGATGGGATAGCCTGATGGTTAATGAAAGAGGGGTGGAGGAGAGAAAGGAGAGGGGGGAGATGTCCGGGGCCTTGGAGAACTGAAACACATTTGAAATTTGCCACCTTCGTTCATGTGAGATCATCAGCATCAAAACACCCCTGACTCTTTCATCTACAATTTCAGGAGTCCATATTCATCAGCTATTTTTTCTAGAACCGCCCACGGCAGGTCGTTTCAACATTGCCAACAAAGATCATTTCCGTCCCTTCCATTTACATGTTAATTGTCTCGTAATGATTTTCAAAATTATTTCTACTCGTTTCTCGTTCAAATCCAAACCACTGATTACTTAATTTTTATGTTAATTGAGTGAATGTTGGAAAGGGAGGTTATTTTGTGTAAATTTACATTTTTTATATAAACCAGCTAATCTTTTCTTTCAAAGAATTTTTAATTTGAATATCATTGGAAATTTACTCGGTTGGAAATACTGTTTATAAAAGACAAATGTAATACTTTAATCATTTTTTTATATTTTTTCTGAGGGAATTTATAAAAACTATACCATGGGAACATGTTAAGTTGAAAAATTGTATAAAGTCTCTGAAAAATGTCAGTCAGGAATAAAATAAAAAAATGAAAATAGACCAAGGGAGTCCCTAAATGATCCTTTGAAAGGTATATTTAACTCTCCATTCACATTTTTAAGAATAATAAAATATTTTAATATTTCTGTTGAAATAATCAGAATCAATACATGATTATTAAATGATGTAGATATCATATATAAGAGGAGATGAGAAGAGAGATCGGATGCTTTTGATAAAAAATTTGAACATTATACATATTATTTATAAATATTGTAAATATATATCATAGTTTGAAATTGTATCTTTTGTTATAAAAAAAGAAAGCCTTCTTCTTATTTTAAAATTTTTATTCCCTTGATATAAAATGTTAGAAACGGAGATTATTTTATATATATATACATACAAGTATATTTAATATACGCGCACTTATTATTGTATTAAGCGTAACTCTTTGTCGACATTTTTTATGTATTAATAATGCGAAAACTACGGTATTTAATGTAATGGATTTTTTCACTCTTAAGTTAGAAGAATAATTTCTTGGATTTAAATATTCTAAAGGTTAATAAAATTAAATACTAATAATTATAATTTTATTAAAATTTCACCATAGTGTGTTTTATTGGTAAATTTGATTTACATATGTTACTTTATGTCAATTTTTAATGTATATCGGGTAGATTCTTTTTATATCAAATTCAAATTTTTTGTGTTATCTATAAAAAGTTTCAATAATAATCACCTTAACAACTTTTTTCAAAAGGTACCAAATGTAAAAATAAAAATTCGTCTAAATTAGATTCGAAGATATTAAAATGAAAATAGAAAATTTAATATTGTATTCAATTTAAATCCTTTAGCTGTCAATCTGTTCTGGTTAATTAAAAAAATATTTATAACTGAATTTATTTTTCTTTAAATGATCCTCCACGAGTATTATGGACTCATAGAAATTTTTCTCTTAAGAGTTCACTATTTGCATTTCAATTAAAAACTGAAGGCTACAAGTTTTCTCATTAAGATTCGACACTCTATTCTAATAGCTTCACATAGTAGGGTTTACTCATATAGTTAAATTTTACATTACTTTTGGAGAGACTATTTGCACGCATCACATAAAAATGCAATTAAATTCATTGCATTGCAATACTAAATTCAAATCATTCATTTCACCCTTTCCAGTTAAATTAAATAAAGCATTTCTCTCCAATTTAATTTAACTAACTAATATTAAATTATAAATGTTTAATTATATTTTAATTGTACTTTAATATATATATATATATATATATATATATACCTACAATACACACACACATACAAATATATATAGATATACATTATCTAAATAAATTTCTTATAAATTTAATGAATCTAAAAAGTTCAGGATATATATTCTTGGATAAAAAAAACAACACTACATAAATTAGATGAAAAATTTCATAAATATTATAAACTATAATGATATTAAAATTAATACATTTTCTATATTATAATCAATCATAAAGATTAGTTAATTATTTAATTTATTTAAAAAATAACTTATAAACTTTGGCCATTAAAAAATAAAGAATATTCTTAAAGAGTAATACGTGTTGCGTAAGCAGGATATTTTTCACTTTTTTTAAGGTGTTGATTTTTCATCATTATCCCCCTTAATGTTATACATCTTACTTTCAAGATTCATCTTAATATTTAATTTTTATGAAAAGAGTTGTTTACTACCAAGAAGTTTTTAGGCTATTTATATGTATATACATGAAGTAGACAATAAATACACATTATGAATTTCTTCAATGTCTTTAGCAAAAATCTTGTTTTTGAAGATGCTCTTAAAAAAAAAAGATTTTTACCTTATTTAATGGAATTTATAAATACAAGATTTTAATGTCAAATTATATTCATTACAAGTTTTCTCGTTAAGATTTCATACATTAAATCCTATTTAGAAAAACAACATTTTAAATATGAAAAAATAAATAAACTATTTGTTTTTATAAAGATGAATAAGGTGAACTTCATATAGTTAGAACACAAAAGATATAAATATCCAGCTCTTTGAATTATTTCTATTATAAATGGTATTTGAATATTTAAATACATACAATAAATAGATTATATTATTTTTAATATTTATATTTGTTAAAAATAAACATTGTAAAAGAAATTAAATGAAAAATTGTATTGATTAAAATAATCAAACAACACAATTTCTGTTTCTCTTTTATAACAATCAATTTTAACGCAACAAAGTGAATATAAAAATGTCATTGTCGTTCGTGATTGCCAAACAGATGCAGCCCCTTGTCAAGAATTTCGAATTGTAATTGAAAGTGCGAGTACTGTCATACAAGTGGCAAACTTTTGGTTTTCCGCTCGATGATGTCATGCGAAAGGGTCGCAAGTTACAAAACGATCCAATTCCATGATGCGGTGATCTGATAAGGCTGGAATTTTATTTACCCTGAGAAAGTGCCCTGCAGACATTCTGTGGCTACCAATGGCGCCTAGCTCCACGCTAAACTTAGAAGATGTTCGCAGGTCTGGTCCAAAGCCTTTGATCTTGGCTAAAGAGTTGGGGTGGTGTCTTTTTTATCTTTTGCTTGTTCCCTTTCCTTAATCTGTGCCTGTCCAAAACTCATAGGCTCATTATAACCACAAACAGAGATCCTCGCCCCGTCTCCTTCGGCTCCTCTACACATTGATATATCCCAACACAATCCCAGAATTACCATTCAACCCTGAAAATGTTTATTAATATTTAAGAGACCAATTAAGATTTCAAAAACGATTAGACTATAGAGAATGGTTTAGCCTAGATAGATAGAGATCTTTCCTAATCTTAGCAAGACAGCTTTTTCAATCCACGATTAAAACATCTTAGCAAATATGCATAGAAGAAGAATTGTTAATAGGATCGTAACCTTTGTTGTATGTACAGGGAAGCATTAACTCTTGAGAAATAATGAAAAACATTCCAAGGACTACATCTTGGAAATGTTCGTGTGGCTGATTAACAAATGCCCGAACAAATCGTACGGGCATCAACTCTTCTCAACAACATGAAACAAGACCTGTTTGAATGTTTTTATAATACTATTTATTACTATTTGAATAATTACTTATATACAAAATTATATTCTTCATAGGCTAAAAATATTATTATAGAATACAAGATTTCTTACTTAAAATTTGACATACAATTTTAGATATATATAAAAAAAATATAAATTTCATGCGATTCAAAGGAAATGTTAGAACTAAATATTTTTTTTTTAAAGATTTAAAATTATTTAAGAAGAAAGAGGAGAAAAGATTCATAATTAATTTATTTCTATTTATTTTTTTAAATAGATTAATAAAATTTTAAATACTATTTGAAATTGATTTTTATGATTAGAATATTGAAAAATTAATTTTTTTTTAAAAATAATGATAAATTCATTAATTGTATTTACTAAGAATAATAAAAAAATATACATTATTGAAATTTTTTGTAAAAAAAAAAATTTTAACTGTTTTTGGATCATGTCGTATTGGGCGACTGAAATATTTCTCCTCGTGTCCGACACCTGAACGAAAGTTGAGGTATTAATTAAGTATCATCGTCGCATTAATTAATTTTTTTTAATTTAAAATAAGAAATAATAGATTAAATTGAACATATTTTTAGAATCTTAATGTTAGAAAAAAATATTTTTTAAAAAAATTTTCATTACATATATTATTCAAAAAAATTTCATAAGTCTACTTCAGAGGTTCTTAATCTTATGTACTCTGCGGACCCCCACTTGAAAAAATTTTTTTTGACGGACCCCATTCCAACTTTAGGTACTTTACGTCATTTTATTAGTTAATTTCTGGCTTACGATCTCATAAGAACAAGGATATATGATGAATATTTCTAACAGTGATTGGTGAATAACGATTTTTTTTCATATTGTAGAACACATTTTATTAGAAATTATAATATTGAAGAAAGAAAATTCTGCTAAATATGAAGATGGAAACGGTAGCAATAGTTTTCTTGCACATTTCGTTGAATTTTGGTATTTGATCTCTGTTTCCTCACAAAGCTATGCCATCGCTTCTTTTATATTAAATAAAGTTTTAACCGACTCATCATTTTCTCGTGCACCTGTACGATGGCTTTGCGGACCCCCAGTAAAGGCTTCGCGGACCCCCAGGGGTCCGCGGACCACAGTTTAAGAACCTCTGGTCTACTTGAATAATATTTGTTAAATTTAACAATATATATATTTATTTATTTATTTATTTGAATCGGCACTACTCTCTTCTGGCATATGATATTTCTATTTTTACCGACCGACGATAATAAGGGAGGTATTGTTTTCACACCAAATTTCACATGTGGAGATTTTTACATATCACCACGAATCATGCACTTTGTTTTGGTTTTATCCTCGAGAAAAATCATTTTTATTAGTGTTTTCTTAATTTAAAATTATATGACTTCATCCAGCCATTCATGTCGCAACAGCCTGGTCTTACATATATATTAAAAATAAAATAAAATTAAAAATATTTTTGTTATATCCATATCTGTTTTTTATTACATTAATAGATATATTAAAATTATTTGAAATTGTTTCTGTAGCTGGAAATTAATTTACTTCAAACCGTCGGTCGGTTCGGACCTGGCCACAGGTCAACTTATTTTTTTAAGAAGCAAATTGAAAAAATTTAGAAAAAACTGGACTAGATTTATGAATTAATTTGCATATATAAAAAATTATTTTGGAAATAGTTCCTTCAACTGAAAAATATAATGGAACCAAAGAAGGTTGAGATATATAAAATGTTAATTGGGTATGTAACTAATGTATTACTTAGTAAATTTTTTTTAGAATTAAAATAGAAATTCATACTAGAAAAGAATTGTTTAACGTAATTTGTGCTAAGAACACAGCAAAGAAAAGCATAACTCATCGATATCTTCGAAATGACATGTAGACTTACTATACAGTATCCCAACCAAGATAAGAACAATTCTTACCATTTACCCTCTTTTTTATGAAATATATTTACATTAATTTAAAATTATATCACATTCGGCAAACAATTTCAAATTTAAATTGAACCATTTACATTAATACGCCACCTCCTTGTTTTTTTTTTCAAAATATGATAATTTCATTAATGAACTTCTTACTGATATATTTATAATTTTTTTTTTTAAATTTTCATTAAGATCTTTGAATAAAATGAAGCTTATTGATTGAATAGAATTAAACTTATTGATTCGATTTAAGATGTATTCTAAAACACCACTAATTTTAAAAATTAATATTTGTTTATTTTATTTTATTTTAATATGTATTTTATTTGAAATAATTTGCAAAAGAGCGCTCACCTACGCACTCCCCGCTCGCCCCTTTCCATGCCTCTCCACCGCCGGTCGGCTGACTCGAACGTATTTAGTTCCCATTCCCTGCTGAGTGTAGGACCTTGAACGGCCTCTCCACTGAAATCATCCCTTAATCAAGAATTAATTGTAATTTTATTATTTATTTTTATTAATTAAAAGGAAAATTAGTGAACTTTAAAAAAAAATATTTCAATAAAAATTAAATTTTATAAAGTGCATTTTTATAATTTTTACTTTCCCGCATACTTCGTATATTACTTTCCCGCATACTTCGTATAAGGGAAGTATTGGAATCGTCAAAAATTTCGACTTCGAGATTTCGATAGATCTTGACGTTTTAGACCTCCCTGAGTCGGAAAATACCATTTTTCGAATTATGTCTGTGTGTGTGTATGTATGTATGTATGTATGTATGTATGTATGTATGTATGTATGTATGTATGTATGTATGTATGTATGTATGTATGTATGTATGTATGTATGTAATGTCTGTAAGCAAATTTACTCAAAAACTAATCAAGCTAGGACTTCGAAATTTGGTACACCGATATTATTCACAGTTTGTAGATTTCTATCAAAATTTCGTCAAAATCGGTTAACCGGAAGTGGTACTTTACCTACACTGGTTGCGTTTACCTTTCAAGTAAAGTACCAGTTTGCTTCGAGATATTTGCTTCATATTTTGTATATAGATTTAAAAATATGAAAAAAATTGAGATACCAAATTTCATCATGATCTGACTACCGGAAGTGACATTTTACCTATACAAGTAGCGTTTCTTTTTTACCGACCGACGATAGTAAGGGAGGTATTGTTTTCACACCAAATTTCACCTATGGATATTTTAAGGTACATATCTCCACGAATCATGTATTTTCTTAACAGAAAAAAGTATTTATAGCATGATGTCTGTCCGTCCGTCTGTACGTACGTCCGTATAGATGTATACAGCCTGAACGGCTCAACGGATTTTGATGAAATTTGGTATATTTACTTAATACATCAGTAGGATGAATTGATCAACTTTTAGTGCAAATCCGGAAACCGCAAGTGCTAGAATTGCCGATCGAAGAGAGGAAGTGAAGGGTTAT
Organism: Labia minor; assembly: GCA_963082975.1. Taxonomy (NCBI): domain Eukaryota; kingdom Metazoa; phylum Arthropoda; class Insecta; order Dermaptera; family Spongiphoridae; genus Labia; species Labia minor. The sequence goes on along the minus strand of OY720347.1, from coordinate 24,663,423 downwards.
TTTCATATCAAATTTCACGTGAGGACATATCTCCACGTGTTATGCACTTTGTATTGGTTTTATCCTCGAGAAAAATCATCTTCATTAGTTTTTTCTTAATTTAAAATTATATGACGTCACCCAGCACTTCATGACGTCACAGCCAGCCCTTATATATTATAAATAAAATAAAATTAAAAATATTTATATTATATCCATATCTGTTTTTTTACATTTAAAATATCAGTTAACCGGAAGTAGCACTTTATTCTATATATATATATATATATATATATATATATATATATATAAATGTTACCAAATATCAAATTTGACACCAATAAACTAATACGAACTGGCTCTTTATCAATACCAAGTTTACACATTCTAAATATTCATTCACAACTCTTTATACCTATTTATACGCGGGAAAGTCTAGGGGAGGACACTCCCACTTATTTATTCATATACCCAAATAAATTTATACATTTTTCATTCAAATCTTTGAAAAGAATTAATCTTAAATATTCTATCAGATCTCATTAATTAAATTTTATTAAAAGTTAAATTAAAATTATTTAAAAATTAAAAAATCATATACAAAATTTTATTTTTCTTGAAATATTTTCTAAATTTCAATAAATATATTAATCCTATTAAAACTTATTTATTTAAAAAATATGAAGATGTGTTGATTATTTTCAAAATTCATATAATATAATTATAAATCAAAAAAATATAAATTTCTTATATTCATATAGGAATATATAATTTTAAATTTTCTATATAAGTATTCTTTCTAATCTCATTATCGCTCACACCGTTCCTTTCAAATCTCATATGAATATTGTTTTGTCAATTTCATATTATTATAACACTTTTGAAAAATGAATAATATTTCTATTACCTACTCGTATATATCAATTAAACAGAATAAAATCTTAATTAATAATATAATCATAATTGGTTTTCTGATGTTTTCTAAGATATTTTTATTATATGTCTATTAAGTGCGTATTATAACTTATTATAATCATGGTTCTATATAGGATGTAAAATAATTTTAGTATTTTAATATTACAGAAATAAGATAATATTTTTAAAAATCTATACACATTTTTAATCCTATTAATATTATTTATTTATTTATATCTTATTTTTTTATTTCCTGTATATAATATAAATATCTAATCTTAATTATTTTTTTTCTTTATCGAGGCGAGAGTGATGGACATCAATTCAAGTCTACGAGCTCTTCTTCGAGTTTAATCTGCGAGAAATATCAACCCTTTAGTAACTCCGAGGTCAGTATTTATTATTAATTTTATTTTTAATTCAATTTAAATTTATTGATTATAAACTAATAAGTTATTTTTCTTCTTATATTTCATGTTTCAATCTTCGTTCCTGCTACTGAATGTTGATTTGAATTCTTGATTATCTTCTCCATCCTTCATGACGATGAAATGATTGAAATACAGCTCTTCAAATGTAAGTAATAATCGTTATTTATTTAGCATGGCGCACTTTAAAATAGAAAATGTAAATATAATATTTAAAGTAAAGTTTAATATAATATAGAAAGTAGAATTAAATTACAATGATTTTTTGCTTTTGATAATATTCATTAGGAGATTATAGAGAAATATATTAAATTATATGACAGAATTTAGTGAGATTAGGGAATTTCAGAGTACATCTTTCAAGAAGAAGCATTGATAAAGAGACAAAGGTATTTTTAGAATTAGTTGGTTTCGATGTGTTATACTGGGAGGGTGGCTATTTTTTTATATATTTATATATATATAGTTGTTAGGAATTTTCAGGTGGTTGCCTCCTACATCCATGCATGTTCTCATCATACTAATTCATAGATTAGATTAGAATTAATAAATAAATAAAATGTGGGTGGCTAAAACGAATGCCATGCTATTATTTAAGGGATGAATTGCATGAATTGTGTCCTCCAGGTCTGAATTGTGCCATTTTGTATTACTGAGAGTGTATTTGAGGTGGATTGGATGAACGGGAATTCGGGAAGGTAATTCAGCAAAGTTCCGCAATGGGATTAGCCTGAACAGGAACAAATTGTTGGTTACCTTTTGAGCGCAGGGCTTTTTCGATTAGCATGGGCCTTCCATCCATATTGATGGAGGCTATGCACTCCCTTACTAGGTAGGTTTTTTTTCAGGTTGCCCCGAATGTCGCGATTTCATTTCGAAATCCAAAAAATCAAAGGCACTCTCAGCTGATTCAAAGAGGCTACAGACCAAACACCTTATTTTTTTTAATCTTTTTTTTTAAGGCAAACTTTCATTATTATTACTTTTTCTAAATTTCGGAAGGCGAGGCTTGGAAGGGCTAATTTATGGGGAAAGGAGGAGGCCCTATTAAATATATTCAATTCTTTTTTTTAATTTAATTAATAATAAAAAAATAATTGAATATCGCGATTATTTTCTTTAACTTTTTATTTTCATTTTGAAATATACAATTTCATAATTTAAACTTTGATATATTTTAAATATTTTACTATATAGGTAGATTTAATTATTATTATAATTTCTCAATTTAAAATTAAAATGCAAACATCACAAAAAAAATCATATATATTGTAAAAATATAACTCTTTTTCATTGTTATTTCTTTTTAACTTACCAAATATAAAAATATTTTATATTTTTTTATTATGGAAATTATTTCATATGAATATAAATCTATTGCAATCGAATATATCTATTCTCAATAATAATTTAATATTAATAAATTATCAAATTTTTTTCTTATCATTGTACTGATAAATCATATTTGGAAAGAAATAAAATATAGTTAAGCTTATATTTAAAACTTATTTTAACTTAATCTATGTACAACTTATTTTAAATAAATAAATAAAATTAGATCTCCTAAAAATTTATTTAATTTTGATAGATCAAATATTCTTATTCTTTAGCTGACTTACAAATCCCATACGATCATTTTGCTTATTCTTATGTGTATTCTGTTCCAGTGCCCCCGCAAAAATTCTCCGGAAGATAAAAATGTAAAAACCCAATATTATTCAATTTTTACCGACCGACGATAGTAAGGGAGGTATTGTTTTCACACCAAATTTCACATGTGGAGATTTTTACATATCTCCACGAATCATGCATTTTGTATTGGTTTTATTCTCTGGAAAAATCATCTTCATTAGTTTTTTCTTAATTTTAAATTATATGACGTCACCCAGCCCTTCATGACGTCATAGCCAGCTACTACTTATATATTATAAATAAAATAAAATTAAAAATATTTATGTTATATCCATATCTGTTTTTTATTGCATTAATAGATATATTAAAATTATTTGAAATTGTTTCTGTAGCTGGAAATTAATTTACTTCAAACCGTCGGTCGGTTCGGACCTGGCCACAGGTCAACTTATTTTGTTTACACTTTATTAATATATATGTATAATATAATCTAACATATATTTCAATTGATCTAAAAGAAAATTATTTTGTGTTTCAAAAGCACATCAACAAAGTACATTAGGCCCATCAGTCAACCATCCATCTATTATATTATATTTAATCCCATTTAAAATGGACATGAAATTGAGTGCCTAGTATATAAATTTATTTATGAATATATTAAATCAAATAAAAAATATATGAATAAAATGTTTATTCTGATTTTTTTTATATGTAATCCAACTTCTTTGCAAAATTAGAAAATCTTTTATTATTTATTAATTATAATAACACACAACAACAAACTAACATTGAAATATAATTTATTCTTAAGTATTTTATAGTAATAATTTTACAAATTTTACATTAACCTCAACGACTTTATATCAGTGTAAAATCATAATAAAAAAGTGAAATTATCTTGAAAGCAGTTCTCACAGGACCACACAGAGTGGAGAGCGTCCTTTAACTCTTTAATACTAGACTAGGTATCTAAAAAAAATAATTTATTATCTGGCTTCGTTATATCATGTGAAGCTTCTCTCGTGAATTGTTCGATTGATTTATATAAAAGTGGAATAATAAAAGCACTGCACTCTCTCTCTCTTTATTTATCCATACAAAATGAATGCAAAATGGTTATAATTTTGTAAAAAAATTAAAAAAAAACACAAAAACAAAAACCCATAAAAATAATAATTAAATAATAAATAATATTTGTAATTGTTTTTTGTTATTTATTTAATAAAATTATTTCTTAATAATTATAAAATTCTCTACTTCCAAATAGAAGGTTAGTTAATTTTTTTGCTATATAATGAACGCAATAAAAGATTAACTCAATAAAATGCAATTGGCTGGGCGCTGTTTACATATCACGCAATCGCAGACTGAACCCGATTTTTTGTATTTATAAATAAAGGGGAAAAAAAATTATTTAATTTGTAGGTAACCACACGAATTTTGCTTTGTCTCAGTTTATTAAATTACTTTACTATTCTAATTTTCAAATTGTTTTAATTTATAGTAAAGGAAGATTGTATTACCAATAAAATAATTATGGAAATTATATAAAGGATTTTAAAATATTATTTTAATCAGAACATACAAATTCATTTTTGTATTTTATTCGTAAAAACTAACACAAAATATTTAAATTTATATATGTAGATGTTTACTTATATACAGTGGCGTCGGGCCGGGGGGCACGCCTTTTGTCCTTTTTAACACATTTTTTTCAATTTTTTCAATATGGTTCTAAAAAAAAAAATAAGATTTTACGATGCTCTGAAACATTTTCGATTTTTCAATATGGCCATATAATGTTTTGGTACACACAATATGGCGGCTGTGACGTCAGATAGGCAACAACTTTTATTCGAAATATTCTTTCTGGAATAAATAAATAATTTATTTTGTTAAAATTTGTTCTGGAGGAGACTCCCGGACCCCCCTGCCTCCAACATAATAGATCACGCTACGTCGCTTATATATATATATAAAATAAAATATTGCTAAGGATTAAAAATAAAATTACGTTTTTTTATTATTTATTAAATTATTGAATTGCTAGAAAGTAAACTCGCCTTGTCGGATGTTTTTAGGTTAAAATTATTGGAGGGAATTTTAATTAAACAAATTATATATAAACATTCATATCAAATTGCATATATATCAATTTTTTGAACAATTAAATTTAATAAGTAAAATATAATATTTTAATTGCAATATTGCTATCTTCATTCTGATTCGTCACTTGAGGAAAACAGATATCACGAATTGGTATTATAGATGTGATATGAACACACAACCCTATGTTCAAATAGTTAATTTAAATATTTTAAATTATTTTTTAAATAAAGGAATTACAAAAATACTATTTAGATTGATTAAAATTGTAACATAACAATAATTTTCAAAAAAATTATTTTAACTTCACATTTGTAACAATTTTTTTAATGAAAATATTTTATTTTAATCTTACAATGAATATTTATAGATTAGTGTTAGTAATTAATGGAGGTGAACTGTAAAACTTTGGGTCGGTAATGTTTATTAAGATAATAATTTTCCAGAGTAGTGGAGAGAACAATTGCCACTCCATACTTAACTAATGATCACATAATCACATAAAAAAAAATGACAAAAAACACCTGATAGATCTTCTTTTAATGCGTCGGAAATGTTCACGGTTAGAATAATTTTCTAAACAAATAAATAACGAGAAAATGTGAGATTATAAACGAAGTCAGACCTTTTTTTTGACGAAATTTTAATATTGCCCACATAGATATTTTCTATATTTTAATTCCTTATCATACTATGAATGAAAAATCAAACTAATCTCACTTTTGTAGATTTCTTTTGTAAATTGGAAGATGAAAATGGTTTATGATAAAGATGAATTGATAAAAAAAAGAGATTAAAAATTTACTTATCTCAAAATTTATTGAATGTACTTATAGTAAAAAATAATTCATAAAAAAATCAAAATTTAATTTTTTTAATTAAAATTATTTAAAAAAAATTTCTTTCAATCTTAACTCGATATGAGCTTGAAATAATGATTAAATTAAGATTAACGTTGAGAATAGAGAGTAAGAAAAAAGTATTCATATATTGTTCTTAGAAAATCTGAAATTACAGATTTTATTTTTATTCTTAATAGGATCATGAAATGTGGTTTCAAATTTTATATTCCTCCCCTGTATCGTTTAGAATTGGTGATTTGAATGTCTCATATGTAACAAAACTTTCAACTTTCATAAGAAACGAACTATAGTACGAGGGCAAATCAATAAGTCCGAGTCTCTTAAATGAAATGGCAACCCTTCTTCTATCAACTAACGCCTGTAGAAATTTGAACCAGCTGGGTTTTTTAGTTTTTGTTCGACATCTATTAATAGCAGACTACCTAAGTATTATAAATTATAAGCTGATAAATATATCTATTTTTGTTAAATATTTTTTATTTTTCTTCTATTTATTAGCTTTAGGTTCTTTATGGTAGTGTGCCTCCCATCTTTAATTTGTTTTAATAGGTATAATAATATAAACACATTTTAGATAATAAAAACTTTATTACAATAAAAAAAACTGAATGTTTCAAAATCTCCGCTAAGATTAATCCAAAATTGAATTAAGGTTTCATTTGGATACTTATATATCAGTGAACTATCGCACATATCATTTTTTTCCTTTTTTAAGGTTGTCAGTCCAAATGGGTCATCTTCATTATCAATAATTGGATTCTGTACTCATATAAACTTAGTGGAATCAAGATCTTTGAAATAATTTTGAAAAATGTAAAGTATTGCGATACAGTTTTATTTATTTGAACATATTCTGGTATAAAAATAAAGTTTCTATTAAAAAAATTTGGGCTCCTAGCAATAATCTATTGCTCCTTAAGAAGGCGCGTCTCACAGTTTGGAAACCACAGGTCTAGTTGATCAAAATTGGATACCTTCTTGAAATAAAAAGTAGCGACCCCCGTTCACGAAATTCAAAAGTAAGGTTGAGAGAATCCATTGTACTAATCATTCAACACCACTTTGTTGGAATCAACTAAATAGGCTCTGTCCTTTCATTGGTTGTACAGAAAATAAGAGGATCTTGGTTTTGGAATTTGGATACATTAAATACTCAAAAACTGAAATAAAATTTTCCCATTTAAAAGAAACAACTGTTTTTAACATAGTTTAACATTATTTTCATGAAATCTATATTCTTCTAAAACAAATAATCTAGTTCTAAACTAGTGAAGATAAAGATTTAGTGCAAGTAAAAACATACCATGCATATACCATATATATATATTGATGTAGATCTAGTATTAAATGCTCCTTGACAAGAAGATGAGCCAGATGATTGTGAATTTCATTTAAGTCGACAAGTTTCTGTTTAGAGAGGAGTTTCGAGCTATTCCACCCCTAGGTATACCGAGAATAATTAATGAATTCCGGTCTTTATCCCGATCTCAACCCTAAACTGAATTCTTAACATCAACCATCATGACACTCTTGTCAGTACAAGTGGAGCGCCAGAAGCGTGCTACCGATATGCTAATCGTAATAAAATACCTTATTGCCTCTATTGAACAATTTCCTTTATAATGTGAAGAATATCATCATCATCTTTCACCAATAATATAATTTTTTCTTCTTTTTCCGCTATTAAAAGATGTAATGAAAAAAAAATTATACTACTAATATATATTGTAATGCATCTGAATATGCCTATATTTACAACAAGGATGTTGTATAATATTTTTTCTTTTCTTTTTTTTTAAACAAAGTTTATTACTTCACTTAACATCTATTTTCATTTAATATACATATTACAGCTTGTTTCACACCTAATTATAATTTTTATACATCTTTACTTCGTTTAATATATATATAGATATAATATACATATGCTTATATTTCATGGTTTAATAAAAGTCAAACAGAACTAAAAATAATAATAAAGTAATAATAATAAAACAGATATTTTCAATTATTTCCAGTTAATGACGCAAAAATTTTAATAAATATTCTAAAGACATATTCGAAATTAAAGATCTTAGTTCGTCAAATAACTATAATTTTGATGTTTTATTCTCTTCATCATTTATCTACTCATTTGTTTCTATATAGTATTTATATACATATTATGTTTTTTTTTTATTTTTATTTTCATTTACCTGTATATTCTATCTTTCCTATTGTAATTATTTTAAAGAATTTGTTTACATTAATTTATACCTTTGTGTAAAAGTCATTAAAAAAGATTAAATTAATTTTCTATTAATCGTTGAGAGAATTTAGTATTTGTAATAATAATAATAATAATAATAATAAAAATTGATAAAGTCAAGAGGAGAATCTCTTGTCGACAATAAGATCCAACATGGAATATCAGTAGAAGGAAGATATCGTTATAAAAAGCATGAGAAATTTATACTCGGTAGACATGCAACTGGGATAAATGGTCTAACAAGAAAAGGCAGCTCATGTCGCTCGAGTATCTCAATTTAACCAGATCTATCATTAATTATGAATGAAATAGATTTATTCTAATGGGGCTAATCGAAAGGGCCTTTTCAAAATTACATTTTAATAACAGATCGTTTAAAAATGTTTATTCCAATATCAATTTTTTTAAGTAGGATGATAACGATTCCCTTTGATCTAGTAAAATGCTTTTCTGTCTTATCATTGAATGATATAATAAACATGAGCAATCAAATCAGCCATTATTCATTCAGTGCATATTTATGTTCAAGTATCGTCGATAATTTTAACTTCTTTGGGTCAATTTTTGAAATTGAAAGAAATTGGTCCTACTATTCTGAACGATTTCCATCCCCTCCTATTTTCCTATCATCTACCTTATAATTTCTAATACACGAGTAAATTCTCAATTAGTTTCGTTATAAACGAATTTGACTATCATTATCAATATTGATATACATATTAAGTTAAATTATTCAATTTTTTATGAATTGAAACATATTTCTAAAAAAATAAACATCTAAATAACAGAAAACTGTATTATTAATATAATTTATCTTTGTGTTAAAAAAAATGTCTATCCTTTCAAATTACTTATAATTATATTTATTCATTTTTGATTTAACAAATAGTAAAGGGTATTACAATGAAAAGAAATCGTTTTAAATCTCAATAAATTTTATAAAATCTTACTCCTGTTTTCCTTTGTATTGATGTATAGGCGTGATGAAGCAAAAGTGAAGAGAGGGGCAACTAGCTCACGCTTGGTCCGTTACACATATTATTATTATTATTATTATCATTAAAAACAGAAGAATTTACTAACAAAAAAATATATCTTTGTTAAAGTTTTTTAGAGTGTAGTTTATTTTAGTTTTTTTTAGTAGAAACTATTATTTTGTTTTATTTTTATCGAAATTGACGCCCTAGACTAAAAGCCAATTAGCGCCCTAGGGCACAGCATTAAAATTTTTAATTATGATTTTTATTAATATTTCATTGCAGTTATAAATAAAATTATTATATTAAATGAAGTTCTCGTTAAACTATATTTCATTTTTATAGTTTAAGCATATTTAAAAATTCCTCATATTTACGTCCGTGGCGCCCCTTAAGTTACGGCGCCCTTGTGTCCAAACAGCCAATAGAGTTGGTATGGCTGGCTTAATTAAAAAACTAAAAAACAATTTCAATAAAATAAATATTAAATTTTAAACACTTCTTAGTTCTTAAATTAATCACTTATCACTGAATTTAATAACATTCCTATTTCTATTTTATTTTTTTATTTAATTTAATTTTAAATCATTTATAAAACAAAAAAAATTTTTTTTTTTTACAAAGTCTCTTTTCTAAAGTAAAAGTAATTTTATCATTTTGAAAGAGATAATAAATAAATTGCCCATTTCTTTTATGGTATTCGTAAAATGAAACTAAACGGCTGAGTTTGATATTCGAAAATTCAATTTTCTTTTTATATTTCAATACACAACGATTTTTTTTTTAATTAAACTAGGTTATGGTCGTGCAAAGGAAGCATTTTCATTTTGTCGACCAAGTTGAGGTTGATTTTATAGCTGCTGCTTGGGATTAGCTGTTGTCGGTTTCCAGTCGCCGCCTGGCGCTCGCTCGCTCGCTGCCCGTCCATTTACGCTTCATCGAATTGAGTCAATGAACTGTATGCAGTCGGAATCTATATCGGGGATAGACGATACGATACGATAGATAGACGAATATTAACTATTGAGGTGAGGAAAGACAAAATATTTTTTCGTTAACGGCCCAAGGACACGGAGCTCTTCAAAGGCGTAGCCGGAGCAAACAGATCTGGATGGTTTTCTTTCCACGAGACAAGATTTACAAACCCGGTTACTTGGTATAAATTATGGTGACAGTCTTTATAAATATACGCCAACTCCCACGTCTAATATCTAACGAACCCATTGCGTCGGCAACCCTTTAGGCAATTGCAAATACAATTACTATATATTCAAGTCTTTACCAGGGATTCTATTTTTTCTTTCAACTTTTTACTCTGTTTTTTTTTATTTCCTTCTATTTTATAATAATAAAAATCTTACATTTACATTTTTTTTCCTATTCGTATTAACAACGGATAATTGGTCTTTGTTTGCGATTAAAATGTGTTATTACGATCAGGCGAACATAATAAAAATTAAAAGGACGGAAAGAGAATGCTAGAAAGGTTAACTTCAGTGGATGAAGTCGATTAGAATAGGCGAGTAGAATAGTCGACGTCGTCGATTACATGGAATTCTATTTATTTGGATTTCGATAAATCTATTGTTTTCATGAGATGAAAGAAAGCGAAGAATACGTTGATATATCCGATGAATTCCAGAGCGTTAATCATCGTCTAACGATTTCCAGATCAATCAAGTTGGGAAAGCCTTTCACAAACGATATTTCAAGAATGTGAAATAAAAATAAACATCATTACAACATAATTTTTTTATTCTTAAAATATATATATATTCTAATGAAATTTCAATACAATGGGTTAATGGATTTTAAATAAATATTAATGGGATTTTTATATTTTTTAATATTTGTTGTGTGAATTTAGTTTTTATAAAACAATACATATACTAATTTTAACTAATTTTCATTTTAATCAATATTAACTATTTTGTAAAAATTATATTTCTACATACATAATATTTTAAAAACAATTATTTGTTTTTTTATTAGCCTTGATGATCTAATCTATAGGTAGATAAATTTTTTTGAAAATCTTTTTCTTTTTAATCGAATCTATATATAATATATATGGTGTAATACATTTTTCTTATTTGACAAGGAATTGTGTAAAGTATTTTTATCAAAATAATGTATTAGAATGTTTTATAGATGTGAATAATCGATTTGTTTTCTTTATTAAAAAATCAATTGTAATATTTTTTCCTTAATTATATTAATTAATAAAATGTGTTAATAAATATGCAAATCAAAATATTTAAAATTATCATAAATACCTTATATATACTCATGTATACATATATTATATATTAATATTCCCATATATATATTCAACTTATATGTATATGATTTTTTAAAAATAATATCTTATCTTCTTCTTCTTATACGAGTAAAAATTGTTTGTTTGTTTGTAAATGGGTTCTCACAAAAACCGCTCTAACGATTTTTTTGAAATTCACACCAGAGATAGTATTTATAAAGAAAAATTAAGTTTTATTGATCATATCTCTGAAAAATACATCTTTATTAGTTTTTTTTTTAATTTAAATATATATATATATATATATATATATGTGACGTCACAGCCACCGCCTGTGAGATATATACATATCTATTCTTAAAATAAAATTAAAAATATTTATATTATATTCATATATTTGATTTTTTTTTATTTCATTAATAGTTTTACATTTAAATTATTTGAAATTGTTTCACACAACGTTTAAAAGAAGATTTATCTTTATATTCGATTCGATATATAGTAGGAGAATTAAATGACGTTATCAATTTATTATACTCCGGTAAATATTATAAAATATTATATACTAAATATTCAATTAGTATATATTAGATATTTAATCAGTAAATTAATTATATATATTATTATTGTAAATGTTATATCTATCTATATTATATAATGTGTCCCTTCATACATTTTGAATTCACCCATAATATATCTTATATTCTTATATACTTACTTGAAAAAAATTTAAAAAGTTTTAAAAGTTTTTTTTTAATATTTTATGAATTCAAATCGTCAATTGAAAATGAAAATCCAATTATGAGATCAAAATTAAAATTATTTATTCATATAATTTTGAATGTTTTCGTGTATTATAAATAAAAACAAATATATAGATATTCTTTGGATGACAAATTCCAATTTATATGATCTTAATATATTTTTATAAAAAGGCCAATTATATATATATGCAATTACAACTGTAGTGTCAAACACTGATTTTGAATTTGGCGACATATAAGATCATTGACTGGGCCGCTACCCAAGGAGTGAAAATAGTGTCGAATAGAAATAGACGATATTACTTGGATTAATCTTATTATATAAAATTGTTTGTTTTATAACCACTTGGGGCGCTAAACAGTTTTTCAAAAAAAAACTATAGAAAAAATATATATGAACCTATATATTATATATATATGTATTATTGAGGAGCACAAGTTCATTCATTTTAATCAGATTGATGCAAATGTGTAACATTTAATAATTGTAATAAATAATTAAAGAATTGTATATCAATATTTTTCAAAGGGTAGAGCGAATGCTCGGTGTCTCAGGTATTAATATTACCAGCCAAATCCAATAATAATGAATCATTTTTTTAACTTAAGTACCGAGCAAGGCTCAGGGTCCCGGTATATATTATAAAAGTGCAATGTGGGTATGTTTTGTGGAGGTAAAGGTTCTAAGGAAACAAACATACTATCAACAAAGCCAGGGCCAGACACTCAAGTGCTGCGGAGTTCATTTGCAATCCCCATGTTTTTCCCACAGCCAATTATATGTTGCATGTTGTGAGTATGTGTGATTACACAAATTGGGAAAAAATCACTCGAAATGCAATTAAACAAAAAAATTGAAAAGTTAGGCTAAGCAGACGTCTTAAATATTATAAGAGATTCGGCAATTGCAATTACAGATAGCGAGGAAAAATTAATGGAGGTTCTAAGGAAACAAACATACTATCAACAAAGCTCAGGGCCAGACACTCAAGAAATTAATAGTGATAAGAAAAAATATTTAGTGACAAAGAGGAACAGTATTAACATACAAAATCTTAATATACAAAATGTAAAATTTGAATATGTAGAAAAATTGAATGTAATCACGAAGAATAATAATATTTGAGAAGAATTTAAATCGAGGTATCAATCGGGAAACGCCTGTTATCATGCAGTAAAGAGGCTTATCTCATCAAAATTATTATCAAAGGGAATCAAGACGCATAGGAAGGGACGTAAGAGAGATGGGACAAGGGCTCAGAATAGGGACATTTGGAGAAATGTGGCCAAGAACTTTCGAGTATCTTTGAGTTATATAAATAGATAGATATAACATTTACAATAATAATATTGAAGTGAAATTTTAGTGATAGCGATTCTGGAGAATTTTATTTCTAGAGAATTTCCTATGAAATGAAATAAAAATTAGGATATTCTCTGGAATTGGTCATATTAATATGAAACCAAAATATAAATCCAAATTCCAACGAAGCCCTGTTAAGCCAGGTCAAATATCAAATCCTCCCCGACTCGGAGCCGAATTAGAACACCCAATTGGTTGTCTGCAAGGAGAAGTGAAGAAGGAGGGGAAAAGCTAGCCTGAAGCGAGCGGTTGCCGGCAGTAGACAAGGCAGTCCAAAAAGAGAGTCGAGGGAGTCGCCAACGAGGAGTCCAAGGAGAGAGTTCGAGGAGCGCTCCTAAGCGGTCGACGAGGGGTCCTGACAGAGTCCAGGAGCATGGGCTGAGGACATCTATAATTGGACCGAATCACAATATCTCGGTCCAGCGCTGTGTCACTCCGGGACCACCTGTCCAAGCGCCTTCACCACCAGTTCATCTGTTCTCCTCACATCACTTTCTTAGAACTCTCCACCCTTCCAGAAAGAGAAACACCCTGAAGTTGGATTGACCAAGTCCCAAAGTGCTACCATTACACCCTTGTTGCGACCAATTTTACACCTAATATTAATCCTACAAACCTTTTTTATATATATCATTACACACACTCTTAAAATTTAAATAAAATGTTCAAAATTTTGATTTTATAAAAATTTTCTTATTTACTATTTTACCTTACTGCCCCAAAATATCATAACAATATATATAATTAATTTACTGATTAAATTAAAATATATTTTAAATAAGAACACAAAAAGAAATGAATGTTTTATGTAATATAATGATTGAAACAAAATGGATGAAAACCTTTTACTACTTTTAACCAAATACGATGTACCACTCGGGGGTACAGGGGGCGGAGCCCCCGTCCAGCTGTGAAGAGCGCCGAAGGCGCTTTGACCAGCTGGTCTATTCTTAAAATAAAATTAAAAATATTTATATTATATTCATATTTGATTTTTTTTTATTTCATTAATAGATATTTTATTTTTTATTTCATTAATAATATACATTTAAATTATTTGAAATTGTTTCACACAACATTTAAAAGAAGATTTACCTTTATATTCGATTCGATATATTATAGTAGAATTAAATGACATCATCAATTTATTATAGAACAAATCTGTAAATATATTTTTAATATTATATATTAGCTATTGAATCAGTATATTAGATAAAACATTTATTTGTTTTTGTGTTCTTACTTTTAATATATTTTAAATATATTTTAAATAAGAACACAAAAAGAAATGAATGTTTTATGTAATATACTGATTGAAACAAAATGGATGAAAACCTTTTACTACTTTTAACCAAATACTATGTACCACTCGGGGGTACAGGGGGCGGAGCACCCGTCCAGCTGGTCAGAGCGCCTTCTGCGCTCTGACTAGCTGGTACTTATTTATATGAATATCATTTAAAAAGACAATTAAAGAAAATCTCATCTCAACTGAAGTATTTATTAATTAAATCATCTAATAAAATTATATTATTTTTAAAGTTCACTTTTATAAGAATATTTCGTTATTAGAAATAAAAAGAAAAAAATCATTTATTTAAGAATTTTGAATAGAAATTTCTAGAATTAATATATTCATATTTTTTTATCGAACGTATTTACAAGTGTGGAATAGGCTTCGGATTGTATATATACAGTGAGGAGCATTACATAAATAATAATTAAATGTTTTTTATCAAAATTTAAATTTTTGATTTTTCGAAAATATAAATTGATTAGTGATTTATGAATTAAAATAAAAAGAATAGAATGGAGGATATTTTTGTAACGATCTTCACCGTCAATTAATTAATATATTCTTGAAGATACTCACACAATATTATTAAAATAATAAAACCATTTCATAAAGCATACATTTAGTGTACTGAGTGGTTGCTGAGTTGCTTAGTGGATCATGTATATTAATATTATACAAATATAATTTTGAACTAAATAAATTGTAAATTAACTCTTTCTATTATATTAAAATTGCATAAAAATAACAAAATAAATAAATAAATCAGATTTTCCACGGGGAATAAATTAATTGTTTTTTTTTTCTTTTTTTGTATCATCAAATTAAATTTATAATGGAAGTTTTAGTAGCTTATGGCAATAAATAGTAAAGTCATTTCATATCAAATTTTAATTTATTTCAATATAAATAGAATTTATCAGTTATTAAGTAAAAAAATATTCCCCATTTTATGTGTTATTATTTAACTTTTTTTTCATATAGTCTTCATGTTTATTTAATATTAATAATTTATCTTGTTTACAACAACCATTTATTGGATTTAATAATTTATTCATAATTTAATATCTTCTTAATGTAGAGTATTGCATTCCATGTTTAAATAACAAATTTCATTCTATTTGATTTAAAAATAACTGAGTTGTTTTTATTTTAATTCAAAAGAGGAGAACTACACCACCCACTGGCGATAAATGCAATGTCAACTGTAACGCCGGTTACAGACTTTTCAGGGGCCAAATGGAATCTTTCCATCTCATGAATGAAAACAAATCGGATTTCAAAATAAACATTATTTATAATTCTAAATAAGTATATGAGTATATATGTATATTATAATTAATATACTAATAATTGAATCCATCTAGTAATATTATTAAACAATTATTTAAATACGAAAAATATTCAAAAATACCTTGATACACAAGACTGAGATATACCTATCTCGATTTTATCTTAATTGACTTTAATTAAAATATGTAGTATACTAATATATACAAAATAAGATAATAAATATTATTATTTATAATAAAAAAATATTTGAGCCTTCACTTCCTTTCTACATATTTATAATATCTCTCCTGTTGTTAAATCATTCATAAAATTTTAATGAATATTCTAAATCTGTGGTTGGTAACATTTTGTAGAATAATTCTTGGCTATGTAATAGAAAAACGAAAATAGCAAGAATAGTCTCGATCATTTTTAAACAATTCCATAAGTTTCCTACTATTTTATAATTTAAAGAAAAAAATTTATTCTAAAAAAAATGAACAAGTTATTATTTATAATTTATTTTATATAATAAAAAAATTTTTTTTTTATTATTATTACCTATATATTATATGTAATAATGGTATTTTTATAGTCTTATAAATAGCTTAATCCAAAGCACAAACTTAAATAAATTATAAATTTTAGAACAAAATCCTACTGGGTACAGTTGAGGGGGATTCTGCCTAAAAGCGAATTTACCGTCTCTGAACGTTCAAAGCCTAGAGGCGCAATCCCAACTGACAGCCTATTTGTGAGCGCCTGGGATCAAAAGCACTCAATTAATTAACCCCTATCAATTTTTAAAGTGGATCTTACAATTAGAATAGTTTACACAACCCCTCTATGCAGAGAATTTTCTAGGACACTCTAGGGGTGCTATTTTATGAAAGTTTTCTAATAGAAAAAGGGAAGGGAACAGTAAGAAAAAATTCATTCATTGAAATTCTATTAAATTTCAATTCTAACGCGTATAATATGATAAATTAACACCCTAAAAGGTTTATTCTCTTTCTTATTCACCCTCTCTTAAATGGTTATTTTCAAGTATGTAAATTAGCATTTTTCAAGACACTTTGAAATCCCATCAACTATTTATATCATAGAAAACAAGCTCAATTATTCTTGATTAATTAAAAAGAGCACTTGTTTTGTTTTTTAATATAAAAACCTTTGAATGTATTTTAATAATTAACATATATAAGTTCAAATAGATCATAAATAAGATATCTGTAGATTTATTATAATAAAACATTATCAACAATTTACCTAGGTTATTTAGAGACAGTAAATAATATTATTATAATTGATATGATAAAAATTATCATATAGTATTAATGTTTACAATCATATTTCTAATACCATTAATTATTGAAAATCTAAAAGTATTTTATATTGTAATTTAACAATTTGATTGATTATAGGAAGTTCATTCAGACTAGTGGCACAGCGCTATTGTACTCATTTGCTATGCTAAACTATAAAAGGTTCAAATTTCAACTAATATAGAGGTAGTAGGAGGTAGCTTGGCCGAGAGTGTAGCGTTTCTACACAAGAAGTCGGCTTTGGATTCGAACTAAGAACAAATTTTTCTAATAAATTCAATAATTTAACATCAGCTGCCTCCAGGAACTATCAGTTAACATTAACATTCCCAAGAAAAATCATCATGGCTGAGCAGGTTCTAAGGCTATCCTAGTCATGATGATGGCCAAACTCCGAAGGGAGACGGCACCTTAAGAAGAAGAATAGAGGTAGTGACAAAATATAAAGCCAATTTTTTAAAATATAACATATTGAGTATGTATTCGAAATCGTTTGAAATGGAGTAACAGTGATATTTAAATAATACATTTCATTTATTTATAATTCATGATCTGTAAATTTTTCAATATTTCTATTGGTTTATTTAAATGAATCAATTGAATTAATAGATAAAATCAATTTCTCGGATGTATATTTAAAATATTATATGTTTATGAAATAAAAAGCTTAAATTACATAAAAAAATATCTCATTTAATGAAAAATTTAATAACAATTTCAAGAAAAATAAAAATTGATTCTACATTTAATACAATTCTGTCGAATTCGAATTTCAAATAGAAAGTACATATAACAGATTTAAATTAAATTTATTTTTTATGAAAGCAATTTTTAATAAATTTTACTTTAAACGAATTTAACATAATCTATTAAGCTCAATTTATGTAAAATCTATTTCGATTTGATATTGAAGATTTTTCTAATAAAAACTAGAAAAAGTTTCAACATAAAAATCTTAAATAATTTATAGGAATTTTTTTTTTAAATTTTCATTTTTTTGTTATTTTATTTTATTTTTTATGAGTTACAGAATTCTTCAATAATACTTTGAAAACTTTTCTTTATTAAAATTCTATCATTTAATCACAAGTTAAAGCAGTAAAATATTTTCATTCTGATGGGTTAAAAAGTTTTTTTTTTTTATTTTATAATTCTATTAATATTTACTTAAGGATTTGATATTTTAAAGGCTAATTAGCTATTCGTAAAGAAGTAAACCTATTTATAAAAGAAAAAGAATATTTTTTTCGAATTATTTATATTTTATTTAAATAAATAATTTATAGTATAGTTTTATATAATAAATTCAAAATAAGTATAAGTAGTTATAAATTTAAAAAAAATAATATATTAATTATTTTCCATTTTACTTTGTAATATAAAATTTTACATAAATTTTGTTTTTAAAATTGTAATTTATATTATATTTTTCTAATAAAATATACATTAATAAATTTTTAATGATATTTTCAATCAAATTAAAAAAAAATATTCTTTTAACCGAGGAGAAAGGGAAACTTACTTTTTTTTCAAGAAGAATATGTTTTAAAATCTTATAAATAAATAATTATTGTCAATCTAAAATAGAGTTTACTGTTTAAATAGTAATTTTCCAGAATAAATAAAATTTTTATATATCTGTCAATTGAAATCTTATCTATTCTATATTTCATTTGTTTTTTATTGACTATAAAAAATTTTGAGGAATACAATAAATTTTCTAAACTAAATTTGGCCGATACACACAAATATTTTCTATCGATTGTAATAAATTAATTATCCTAAAGCAATTCCCACACATCTAAATAAAAATAAAAGCAAAAAATCAGCATATAGATCAATATATTGTTTTTATGCGCAACATGTGTGAAAATAAATTGAATAATTGAATTATTTAACCCTCCCCCTCACTCTCCCTATCAGGAGTACTTTTTATGCATTCTTGTTTATTGTATTTTAATTATTTTAAATATTCACCATCGGCTTATAGTAAAATATACATAATTAGAATAGATTGCTAAAATTGCTTTTGTAATATTTTATTTTTTTTATATTATTATTAAAAAAAAATTGTATTCTCTTTTCGACCTCCACATATCTATTGAAAATAGAATGTTGCACATTCCGTAAACTTTCTTTGAGGTTCATCATTAATTTTAATTTGATGCTAATGATATGTTTTATCTTGTATAGAAAACGTTAAACAAAAAACAAAACTATCAATAATTTAAAAAAATTCTTTGTCTTAAAAAAAAAATAATGAATAATTTTTATAACAGTTTTATAAATTATATTTTTTATCGACCGAGGTATTGTTATCACACTAAATTTCACATGTAGAGATTTTTACATATCTCCACGAATCATGCATTTTGTTCAACTTTTGGTGTATATCCGGAAACCGGAAGTGTTAGTATTACCGGTGAACGATAGGAAGGGAAGGGTTATTTTCACACCAAATTTCACATGAGGAAATTTTTTTATGTATCTTCACGAATCATGTACTTTGTATTGGTTTTATCCTCGGAAAAATTCATCTTCCTTAGTTTTTTCTTAATTTAAATCATAATACGTCACCCAGCCTTTCATGACGTCATAGTCTGCACCTCCTTATATATTATAAATAAAATAAAAATAAAAAAATTTATGTTATATCCATATCTGTTTTATATTGAATTAATAGATACATTTAAATTATTTGAAATTGTTTCTGAAGCTGGAAATTCATTTATTTAAAACCGTCGGTCGGTTCTGTGACTGGCCACAGGTCAACTTATTTTCATTAATTTCGCTTATTAATTTATTTATTAATCGAAATATAATGATTTTAGGATCTAGCATATATACAAGTATAATTAAATATTTTTATCATTAAATCATATTAAAACACATTTCAATATCTAATTTTTATTATGAATGAATAAAAAATAAAAATATTGTTTTTCTTAAATATATATTATCATTATTAAATGATTGATATATTATATTTAACTATAAATATATTTTCTAAAATTGGATTGCATATCTAAATTTAGCAATATGTAAAACATGATGTCATGATGTTCAAATAAATGGTCAATTAGTTCAAATTGTGTCATCTCTGGCAATTGTTCCCACATTAGGGTCTAAAACGATTGACCTGCTAATTTATCTTTTCAAATATTAATGTTTGTAACACCTATTAAATCATTATCTCATTTGATAAAGATAACTAATAATATTTGGTTGGTAAACATTTAATGTTTATCAAATATCTTTAGTGGATTATAGAATCTGGTAAGGGACTCCATCTTAATTAGGTATTTATTATTTAGATACAAGAATTTATTTAAAGATATTTTTTTAAAATAATTCTTTAATTATATTATACCAATAGGACGTATTCTGATTATATTGTATCAATAAGTAGAGGTGAGTACTCTATTTAAAGATATATTTTGAAATTTATGGGAATATTATTATTCATAACTGCCTGAATATTAGTAAAATTTATTTTTTTTTATAAATGCGTGTTGAATACCAATCCTCAAATGACATATGGTAATTGAAAGTTCGGATCAATGTATGTTTCTGACTCTAAACAATAGTATTATAGGGGACATGTAGACGTACACCAACAAATATGCATTTTACTACCTTCTATTTCAGCCCTTCTTCCCCTTTTGAATAAATATAGAGGGGTGGAAAAATGAAATACTGCCAATTGTTCTTTTATACCCCCAATACTATTGAATTTTAGATAGTTTCAAACATTTATTTGGTCTTTTTTTGATTGTGTGAATTTAAAATCACATGTTTTCCATATTATATACCTATATACATATTAATAATAAAATACTATATTTAAATACGATATATTAGTAAAATCAATAAACATTTACCAGACTATTTAACATTCTTGTACCTATTTGAATTTGCAGTTGAAATTTCACGTTAGTCTCTGTCTAGTTCAAAGTATTTCAATTATGTATTGTAATTTCCTAACTTATACATCTGTATTAATATAGCAGCTAATTCTCTCGCTGTAGCCTAGTTGGAGAAGTATTTTGACCAAATCTCTTATTATTATAACATAGCAAAGTTAAGTTAGTCAAGGCACAACAACAACGTTTATTCATTTAATAGGTATATATAAAATCTAGAAATATTTCATGAGAGTTTGGAATTTATAATATTAATGGAAATATTAGAGAAAAAATTATTTAAACAAGTCTTTAAATTAAATTTGCATAATGAAAAAAATGATTTATTTAAAAGTTAATAATCATAAAAAAAGATCTTCATTTGCAAAATAATAATAAAACTATATTCTTCTCTAGATGCACTATCTTCAAAACTAAAAAGACTTTATAATCATCAAAATTTTATTTTCATAATCCATCTTGAGGAATATTATAGAAATGTAATTAAGTCTTTGTTGTTAAACAAAATATTGTAAGTTTGGACGTCTGGAACTATTAATTATTCAGTAACTTTATTTTTGGAAAATACAAGATTTTTGGCGAGAACTTTTGAAATACTTCTTTAATTTAATTTAAAAAAAATACAGCGGACCTAAAACAACATACCACATTACAACCAATGCGCCTTGGTACCTACCTTTTAGAATTCTGCCTAGAGACTTTAAAGTTCCTACAATAGTAGAAATAATTAAAAACACCTGTGTAAGATATCGAGGGAATCTGACAAACCACCAAAACGACAAAGCCAGACAACTACTAACTAAGAAGGTAAATGAATGAACAGTTAAAATACTAAAACAAATTTACCTACAATAAAATCCCTACACTTCTCTGAAGCTATACAATGATTACAGCTCTGAACAAGTTCCCTTCGATTTCACATCCATTTCTCAATTGTAATCTGGATCTACAGCAATATAGCTGTCCCAGGTTTTATTCTTCCATATTCTATTCCCTCCTCCTTTACTCAACTCTAAACTGAGAGGTACCCTCCTATTCTACTCTATCAGACAAACATCCGAGTCAAGTACTTTCTACGTAATACTCTCTATTTTTTCCATTTCACATATCGCTCCAATAATTAATGTTTTAATTATTATTGTAAACACTATATTGTTGCCCAAACTAAGGGTCAATTGTAGATTTTAGTTGAAAAATAAAACAAATAAAACTTCTTTAATTAGATGACATCTCCAATTCATTTTTTGAAGAGATTGCTAACTGAAAGAAAATTTGTTCTAAATGGATTCATAAATTTATTGTAGAGGATAAAGAACTTGATGGAAGGCCAAATCTGCATAAAGGGATAGAATTAGAAGCATAGTTGGTGGAAGATTTGTGCTAAACACAAGAACTTGTACTACTTACATTGGAAATGATTCATCAAAAATTTAACATTATTTAAAATAGTTTTTAACCGATATAGTAGAGAAACTTATTGTACTCCTGTATAATATTTAAATATTTTGAAAAATCTAATTATATATTTAAGGTTAATTAAAATCCAATTATTTTATTAAAATGCAAAAGAAATATATTTCAAAAATACTAAACATTTTGTTGCACCGAAACAAAGCTGCATATAATTAATTATATATTATGTTTATAGAAAGTTTCTGAATAACTAATTATACCTTATACATAAATACTATATACTATATATATATAAAATCCAATTAATTAAATAAAATTCCTAATTTGAATTGAAGACGATTTTTATGATTCATCTCATTTCTTGAACAAATTCACTTAACCGGTTTTATGTGACAAATTCTTCAAGTATTGCCTCTCTATCCTGTCTCGTGGATTTTTCTCTTTCATGGAATTTTTTTAAATTAATGAAATCAATCTAATTTTACAATTCCGAACGCTTATCATCATTAAGTTTATGTAAAGGTATTTTTAAATTCTTAAATTCTTAAATTTTAATATTATTATATCCTATATAGATATGTACCAAATTTTAGAATTAAATATATTTATTATAAAATAAATTTTAAATATATATTTATTAAATAATCAACAATAAAAAAAAGGCATTTAATTTTAGATAAACGACATTTTCTGGTTATACGGATATTGATAGATTGAATCGTGGCCTCTGACTTACTTAATTTCTAAATTACGTTTAGACTTGTCATATAGTTCGCATCCTCATTGAAAATTTGATTAAGATTAAATTAATCCTTGATTAGATTCAATCTTAAATCAATTTAGATTCCATTAACGGGCGCATATATATATTAATATTATATTTATATATAAATATATATCTATATATATTTTACTCAATTTAATTTTAATTTTCTGTTTCGATTAAGTTGAGGTATCAGGTGATGATTTTAACAATTCAAACGCAAGTAAAGTTGTTTTTTTTTCTAACCCATTAATAATTGAATAATATTATTATTAATAATAATAATAATAATAATAAATAAAAAATAAAATCAAATCAAATAAAAATTATCGATAGGGGAATATAAAATTATAAAATGTCCGTTTTTCGAAATCACAAATTCATTGAATATAATTATTTTATAAGCGTAACATGAATAGATTTCAGCTCTACTGAAGGGAATACGAAATTTTCTCCGCTTCAGTTCATCTCTAAGCTAAGCTTGTCGATAGATAGAGAGAGAGAGAGGAGATGGAAAGGGCTCTCGCTAGAGAGAGGATGGCAAGTGGTCGGAGGGAAGGAAAGAGGTTATACACAAATGATTGATTCCTTGATGGATCGATCTTGGATATTTATTGAATAATATAAGACTTTGTTTATTTTTTTTTTATATTACTTAAACCAAAGAGCAAAAAAGATTTCAAAAAAGAAAAAAATTTACAACTTGAGTGGAATTCAACTTTAAAATGCTTTCCAAACAGAATTGTGATGGTATTTATAATGGATTATAATAATGGAATATAAATAAAAGAAAATGACGTAATTAAATGAATAATAATATCAATCAATCAAATTCTACATAATAAATTCTGGTTAAAAAAATAATAACGATTCTTAACTTCAATATTGGTTATACATAGTTTTTGAGTTTTTACATATTCTAAAAATAAATTTATTGAATTAATATTAAATAAGCTGGAGTGTCTCCACTCGACTATCTCGCAATTTGAATTGGATTAAATAACATAATATATTATATTTAAATTAAATTTAATTAATTATAAATTATAAATAATAAATATTAAACCAGCGCATTTATTGATGGCACCATGGCACGTGTTGGCGCGTGAGATTTGCAGTGTTAAAAAATTAATTCTGGTACTTTCAATCTATTCAATTCTCTCAAGCTGAAATTCTTTATATAGCAGTTTTATACAATTATTAATCATGTGAAAAATTATCAAACATATATCTTTATTTTTACGGTCACTTTAGAGGAAAAAAAATCAAAACGTTGTAGGCAATGACCCTCTTCCGGTTGAGCTACATTTCTCAAAAGTTGATAGAAAACTATGAATTTTGAATAATGCTCATGTACCAAATTGCATCATTCTAGCTCAAACCGTTTTTGCGTAATCTTGCCTACATACATACACACATACACACACACATACACACACACACAAACAGACATTTTTCTCAACCTTAGTGAAAATGATTCAGGAACCTTCAAAACGTATAAAAACATCAAAATCTCAACATCGAAAATTTTCGTGATCGCAATACTATCTCTGGCGAGATAGTAAAAATAAAATCTATATTAAAAATCAAATTAATTGTCAATTGTGATTATTTTATGAAACTGAAATACGTAAAGATTTAAAAAATATTTAATTGTCGTGTTTAAATTTTATTCAATTAATTTGGTCTTTAATTTTTGTTTTAATTATAAATATTACCATCTTTACTTTATTTAACATAACAACAAAAAAAAAACATTTGTTAAATTCAGTTTTATTCATAGAAATAATGAAATATAAATTTATTTATTTAAACTTTTAAGACCATTTCTAAATGTAGAATTATTTTTAAACAATATTTTATTATAAAATATTAATATATAGTTCTCCAAAAAAGAAGTTCTCAAAATTTTCAAGTACTAGTGGGGAATAGACCAGCCTCCAGCTATCTAACCATAATTAGGCGTAGCTACAACCACCGTATTCTCCAGCTATTTTTTTTTTTTTGAAGAAAGACTCTAATCTTCTGGATTTTCTCTGAATTAGGATCCCTAGCATGGAGTTTCTTCCCATCTTATTTTAAACATGCTTGGTTAATCAATCCATAATTTGAATACCTTCCTCATTTAAAAATATTTTTATTTAGCTTGTCACATATAATTTTGTACTTTCATGCATTAATATAACTTTATTATTTTTATTATATATAATTATTCATAAATATTTATATAAGTAAATGTATTCGAATATTCCTATGAATCATATAATATATTTTAGAAATTGAAAGATGATTAAAGTAAATGTTGCATGAAATTAGAATTAAAATATACATAAATAAAATATATAACGTTTTAAATTATTTTATTAAAATTAAGGTAGTAAAGTAAATAAGATAAAATTATAACTATATTTTTATTTAAATAATAAATAAAAATAAATAAGTTGACCTGTGGCCAGGTCCGAACCGACCGACGGTTTGAAGTAAATTAATTTCCAGCTACAGAAACAATTTCAAATAATTTTAATATATCTATTAATGTAATAAAAAACAGATATGGATACATAAATAATAAATATAAACATTTTTAAATTTATTTTATTTATAATATATATGTATGTAAGACCAGGCTGTGACGTCATGAATGACTGGATGACGTCATATAATTTTAAATCAAGAAAAAACTAATAAATATGATTTTTCTCGAGGATAAAACCAATACAAAGTGCATGATTCGTGGTGATATATAAAAAAATCTCCTTTGGTGTGAAAATAACCCTTTCCTTCCCATCGTCGATCGCTAATACTACCACTTCCGGTTTCCGTAATTGCACCAAAAGTTGATCAATTCATCCCACTGATGAATTAAGTAAATATACCAAATTTCATCCAAATCCATTCAGCCGTTCAGGCTGTACACATCTATACGGACGGACAGACGGACGGACGGACAGACATCATGCTAAAAATACTTTTTTCTGTTAAGAAAATGCATGATTCGTGGAGATATGTAAAAATCTCCACATGTGAAATTTGGTGTGAAAACAATACCTCCCTTACTATCGTCGGTCGGTAAAAAAATATGAATTATTTAATTTTTAAATTTTCTTTAAATTATAATATCTATTTTATTGTAATTTTATATTTATTTATTTATTTAAATTTTATTATAATTGTTGATTAATTATTGATTTATTTACAATTAATATGTATTTTCCAAAAAAATATTGAATATGATAATGAATAAGAAAAAGGTGAAAAATTACTTTGTGTGTGTGATTAAGAATTTTCCAGATTTGAATTAAAACTCCTTTTTCTGGAATGTTAGACCGCCCGCACTACCACAACGCAAATTTTATTCCTTTATAAAAGGATTTTAACAAGAATACCCTCGAAAAAATGAATATTTATAGATATAAATAAATGGAATTTTTCAAGATCAAGACTAACAATGATGAAATGCAAGGGGAAGCAGCTCTAGCTATGATTTCAGTACAGTTAGTCACCAACCTCCCTCCAACCCACTACCTTATTAACTCTTTTTTAAATACTAATTATTCTGTGACGCTAATTAATCTCTTAAAAAAGTTTCCATTTCATTATTTTCTTTTCTGGAAATATATTTTTATTTGCTTTTGTTTTTAATGAAAAATAAAATTTATTTTTTGTTAAGAAATAAATTAAAAATAAAATTTAATCAAGAGAATTGAATAGAATAGAATAATACAATAATAATTTTTATAGAAATGCATTTATTTTTGGATTATATATATATGTAACTCACAAAATGAATATTAAATCCATCTCTTAAAATAAAATTTCATCAATTAATAAATACACAAAATTTAAACTACAGATAAATCAATTATTTATAATAATGACCTCGTAAATGGAATAATTAATGAATATATAATTTATGTATAATATAACATTTTCTAAAAATATAACTTTCATTTATAGCCAACTTAATTAATACAATATTTTTGAATTTTCACATCCTTTGATATTTATTGACACCTGTTGATTAATTACTTTTATTAAGAAATATACAATTAAAATGAAGATGAAACATCGACCGAGTTATTTATCAAGTTTCTTTGTTTTTTTGCTATTTTAGAGATTAAAAATCTTTATAAATATAGTTTGTTTCAAATTAAATAATAAGTTTACAAAAATATATAATTATATTTTTCAATAGGTAATATATATATTTATATATATATATATATTTCAATCTAACAAAAATAAACTTGAATAAAACCAAATAAAATAAATAATTTAATTATTATTTAAGATTAGTATATGAAATGTATGAAATCTTTTAGATACCAACGTTAGAAGAGAATCCTTGAAATGGCAAGGATGGATTGAGAGAAGTGTTCCTTTTAAGATCTCTCTATTTTCGTAGCAATATGATTTATTCGTTTGCGAATGAAGTCAGTTAAGAAAACAAGTGCTAATTTCTAGAATTGGGCCTGTTGACGTGCATTCGGGGTTGAATAGAGTTGGGTTCCATTAAGCCCTCAACTCGCCGCTGACAAAAACCCTCCTATTCGTCTTTGTATTTGCTTCGCTCATAATTCCATGCATAGAACAGTGAGAAGGAGAAAGAGAGAGACAGAGATGCGTGTGTTGCCTCCTCGTTAATGAAACGTTGTCCCTTGAATCCAATTCCCATGGAGCTTCCTTCCTTATTCGGCAAACAAAAAAAAAAGAATAAAAAATTCCAGCTTCATCAAAACTTAACCTTTTAGGTGGTTTATTTATATGGTATCAGAATCAATTTAGAAATTCAAACAATTCATGGACTGTTGAAGTTTAAAAATCAAATTAGAAAGATCCATCAAACAATAATGATTTTTTTAACAGTGTTATAAATAACCATCAACTAATGGATGCGTCGAAGTAATTACATTTCAGATTGATCTAATTATTTTTAATTTCATTATTATGTTCTGAAAAAAAAAGAAAATTATAGTTGATTTATTTAAAAAATATAGAGTTTCTATATTCTATAGACCAGTGTTTCTCAACCTTTTTGGACCAAATGCCCCCTTTGTAAGACCCGCTTCTTAATTCGCCCCCCTATAAATTTTTACTGATAAAAATTGCACGATAATCCCTAATATAAGGTAGGTGCACTAGGTGATACTTAGAGCCATATTGAAAAATCGAGTTTCAGAACCTGATTGCAAAATCATCTGAACTTTTTTTTTTTTTTTGAACTATATTGAAAAAATTGAAAAAATAAGGAAATGTTTAAAAAGCCTTTTTTATTGTTGAAAATGATTTCGCCCCCCAAAAATAACTTATCGCCCCCCAAAATCGTATAATCAAATATTCGCCCCCTTTAAGATGTCGATCGCCCCCCAGGGGGCGATATCGCCCAGGTTGAGAATCACTGCTATAGACTAACTCCTCACACCGCCTTTGACGCTCTTCACAGTTTTACCTCGAAATAAAAAGTATTAAATGGTTGAAAGTCTGTATGTAATATATTATGTTTTCATTTATTTTATTTATAAAACTAAAACAAAATTTTTAATTCATTTATTCTTCACACAACCACTCAAAATTCAAATAAATTCAAATATTTATTGTTTTAATTTAAATATAGTACAATTTAATTTAAAATAAAATTGAAGTACAGAATTATTGAATGTTCTTAGCGAGATTAGATTTGATCTAATGTTGCATAAGACACCAAAATTTGATTAGAACAATAAGAATATTGTGATGTCATTTCATAGGTTCAGCCAATTTTGAGTCTATAATGTCACTATTTTCCAGACAGACACAGACAGACATGAAAAATTTTAAAGTCACTTTTGGATTCTAGAAGACATGATACGTGAATATATGCAAACAATTTTAAATTCTGAGCAATGTGCAGACAAAAACCTTTTTATATAAATATTAATTCATTTTTAAAATTAAATTTAATAAATTAGTTAGAAAATTTCAATCAAAAAGAATTCTAAAATACTTTTTTTTTTTCTTATTCCAAAGATTAAATTTTTAAGTAGTTTTAAGTAGTATTCAAGTAATTTAATTAAAACAGTTTTTCTAATAGTCCACTAGATAAACAAACATTTAACAATAAAATTTTTTAAAACTAATTAAAATACATATTTTTCTTATTATATAGGAAGTGAATTTGAAATTTTTCATCTTATTTTATCAGATTGAAACTAATTTTACAGTTAATTTTAGAATTAAATTTTTTTCTAATGGAAGAAAAATAATTTTTTTTAATTATTTTGTCCTAATATATTTCAATATACTTCAAGTATTCTAATAGGAGCATCACAACTTCCCCTGTTCTGGATTGATTTATACCAGAAGTAAAAATATTCAGACATGTAATCAAAATCACCATAATTTTAGTAAAAAGGGAGGTAAATTTTTCAAGTACACTCTATGAAATAATTTTATAATTGGGATTCAAAATAAATTAGTTAATATTTGAAAGTAATAATTTCATATGTTGTCCATTTGCGATTTATTTTTAATTTATTTAGACAGGTGCCAAAATCAAAAGCCCTTGGAATTCAATTAAAATCAAATCAATCCAAAATCAAGGCTTATATATATATATATATATATATATATATATTTATTTATTTATTTATATATAAACTTGCCATATATGTATATGAATATAGGTGAGTTAAAATAATACAAAAATCAATAATCAATTTGAGATAATTGAATTATAGTCCATGTGTGGGTGAATGTCGGCGTATTAAAGAACAAAAAATATCCATTTCACTATTTTATTATTAATACTTAGCTATTTAATAATTCATTTCTTTCCATTTATTAGTAATAGAGATGGTTGAAATTGTGGTTTTAAAATAATATCCCTAATCAATATTATTACTAAAGAAATATAAAATTTATCATGTATTTTGATATCGAACAGATATCATTATATATTAAGATATAAAAATCTATTTCTGTATAAAAGAGAAAAGTTGAAAGAATTTAATAAGAATGATGAATGAATAAAATATACAATAGAAGAATTTTTAAAGTATTACTTATAGGATTAGATTTGATATTAAAAAGTATCTTTATAGCTATATTATCTTGTAAGGAATTATGATTTAAAAAAGATATTAATGATTCAATTCAATGAACACATTACTTTATCTAAACATTATTATATATATATATATATAATATAGTATTGAAAATATCACATTTAAACCGATTCTGGCTAGAATAATGAATTCTTGTTCAATATCAAATTATTAAATTTCTCAATAAAATAAAATTAATCCAAAACGATAGATTAATATACAAATGATTTAATATATAATAAAACCGAATCAATAAAGTTTATTTTTACTATCTGGCCAGAGATAGAATTGCGATCACCAAAGATTTTGATGTTTTTATATGTTTTGAAGGTCCCTTAGTCATTTTCACTAAGATTGAGAAAAATGTGTGTGTGTGTGTGTGTTTGTTTTCCTCTAAACTCACCGTAAAAATAAAGATATATGTTTGATAGTTTTTCACATGATTAATTAGCTGGAGTGTCTCCACTCGACTATCTCGCAATTTGAATTGGATTAAATAACATAATATATTATATTTAAATTAAATTTAATTAATTATAAATTATAAATAATAAATATTAAACCAGCGCATGTTTGGCTTTTTATTGATGGCACCATGGCACGTGTTGGCGCGCGAGATTTGCAGTGTTAAAAAATTAATTCTGGTACTTTCAGCAATTCAATCAAGCTGAAATTCTATATATAGCAGTTTTATACAATTATTAATCATGTGAAAAATTATCAAACATATATTTTTATTCACTTTAGAGGAAAAAAAAATCAAAACGTTGTAGGTAATGACCCTCTTCCGGTTGAGCTACATTTCTCAAAAGTTGATAGAAAACTATGAATTTTGAATAATGTCCATGTACCAAATTTCATCATTCTAGCTCAAACCGTTTTTGCGTAATCTTGTCTACATACATACACACACACATACACACACACATACACACACACACACAGACATTTTTCTCAACCTTAGTGAAAATGATTCAGGAACCTTCAAAACGTATAAAAACATCAAAATCTCAACATCGAAAATTTTCATGATCGCAATACTATCTCTGGCAAGATAGTAAAAATTGTATAAAACTGCTATATATAGAATTTAAACTTGATTAAATCGCTGCACCGGAATTAATTTTTTAAAACTACAAATCACGCGCCAGCACGTCTCGTGGTGCCTTCAACAAAGAGCCATACACGCGCTGGTTTAATAAATATTATTTATTAATTTTAATTTATAATTTATAATTAATTAAATTTAATTTAAATATAATATATGTTATTTAATCCAATTCAAATTGCGAGATAATCGAGTGGAGACACTCTAGATTTATTTTTCATTTAATACCAAAAATTGTCATTGTAAAAAATACCTCTCTATTTTCAAAAGAAATTTAAAGAAATGAATATTTGTTAATGTATTATTTCAATTAAGTTAAGCCAATTGTTGAGAATAGATTTGTCATCGTAGTGATCATTTTTAGACAAAAGAATATCCACTAACCAATCTCTCCATTGGGTATCATCCAATTTTTTTTTTCTTCTTCTTTCTCTTTTTTAAAAGGTTTACCGAAAGTGATTCGATTTTTCACATATTCTCAGAAAAAGATAAAATAGATCCAGAACTAAGTACAATCAATTCTATGCCCTGGAAGAGAATGGAAACGCAGTCAACCAAATCCTAGATGGACTTTAATGAAAACCTTTGACCCCAGTCACCAAATACAAATTGATTATTTGACTTCACTCGAATAAATGGATATGATGAAAGAGGTAAATAAGAAAATTCAACGTTAACTATAAAATCAATCAATTGATACTTCAATTTAATAAATAATCATTTAAATTAATTATTAATCAAGGAATTTGATTTTTTTTTTATTGTTTCTTCTTTTTGTAGCTTGGCTTTCTTTTGTTTGAAAGTATAGCTTTTTGATAAATAAATTAAATATTTTATTGATTTAATCATAATAGTAAGTAATCTTAAAATTATTTATTGAATAATTGGTAATATTATAGTTTTTCCAGAGTATAATTTGATATAATCATAAATATATAACATTCAAACCATTAGATTATTTTGACTAAATTTTGTATATGATACAATTAAAATAAATTTTATCTTAATTGAATAAATTGAAATAAAAAATACTAAATAGGTAATTGAAAAAACCTCTGACTTTATTCTATAAAAGTCCAGCGTCTTTCATGATGGTTGCCGCTTAAACAGAGTAGAGGTGTTGTATGATCCCCAAATTTTGATCAAAAAGAAAAAAGACTAAACCCGGTACTTGAATACCGATCCACAAGGTTGAAAAGCAAGCGTGTTGCGTGTTATATAATTGAAATATTTCATATTTATAATATTTAAAAAAAAAATTATTTTCGTTTTATTTTTACATAAAAAATGATCATTACAATTTAATGGCTTTTTATATTAAATGCTTTCATTTTAGATATTTTAAAAATATTTTTAAACTGTGTTTTGTTGATTATACTAATACTACAAATCAATTGGACAGGAGACTATATTTACAACTGACAATTCAATAGCTTCATTTTTTATCTTAAATTTTAATATTTATTTTCAAAAAACCCATAAATTATTATTTTCTAAATTCAAATAAATTTTTCTTTATTTAAAATCTAATATTAAGGATTATATAATTAATGTAAATTATATTTTACTTAACTTTTATAAATAAGTCAGATAATTTAAAATAAAGAATTTATTATAAAATAGAATAACTATTGATTTGAAATAAATTTAAAAAAAAATAGGTAATTACTCAAGTAAACGCATTTTCGTGGATTTGGATAATACTTTACCAGTGGATTCCTTTTTTAATTCCAAATAAACTATTCTTATGAAATTTTTTCGGGCCTCTTCTAGTTTAGGAGATAAAAATTATTAAAATAAAGATTTTTTTAAGTTTGACAGATTAGTTATGAATGTCGAAATTTGCCATTACTAGAAGAGGCCCGAAAAAATTTCATAAGAAAAGTTTATTTGGAATTGCAAAAGGAACCCACTGCTAAGTATTATCCAAATCCACGAAAATGTGTTTACTTAAAATTAATAATTACCAAAAAATATTTTAATATAATGTAATATAAAGAGAATTATATATAAACATTTATCAAATTCTTTTTATGAAAATCTATACGTATTGAATGATGATCACTAATTAATTTTTATCCTTTAAAGAGTAACTAATCAATCGTCTACAAAGTTAAAACCCTAAAACCATCTTCCTAGTAAAGTCCATTAATTGACAAGTCACGTTAAATATTGTTTGATTTTTCGACTGGATTGGATCATTTCAATATTCGCAGATCCATCAGGAAAGCAAATTAGGCAATTTTTCTACATCAACAACTCTTCGAAGAAATCATTCGTGTCTTTTGACTTGAGAATAAACAAAAGTATATGATCACTAATGATTAGGCTCTTTCGCTTATTCCTTTTTAGCAGCGGTAAATGCAGACTACACAGATTTGACGAGATAAGCCCGGTCTGAACTTGAGAAGCTTTTGACGAATGAATGACCTAATCTCAGTAAAGTATTAAAGAGCACTCGAGGACGTTGCGAACAAATTTTCTAAAAAGAATCTTCATTGACGGAGAAAAATAATTATAGTCGATGAGACTACGGAAAGCGGATAAATGGCGTTTTTTTTTCTTCTTTTCTTTGTCTCTTTCAAACAATTGCATTTACAATGATTTAACAAGAGAAAATCATAAGTTAGTTTTCTTTTGTTATTTTCCAGACATCATAAAATAATCTTTAGTGAAGAATCAAGTGGTTTATGTAGTTTCACCTCAAAGAGAACTTATTATAATACAAATTAAACATCAAAAATCCAAATATTTTTTCTTCCACTAATAAGTTCAATCTATCTATCTCTGTGGTTCTACGGAACTCGAAAGTTCTTGGACGCAGCAACCATATTTCTCCAAGTGTCCCTATCCTGAGCCACAACCCCACCCAACCACCTCCCTCTCCCATCTCTCTCACATACTTTCCTACATTATCCACCCACAGCGTCCTTGGTCTTCAAAGCGGACCTTTCCCAATCGATTTCCCCACCAATTTATTTTTCGGAATTCTTTCCTCTCCAATTCTAACCACGTGCCTTGCCCATCGCAGCCTTCTCTATTTTATAACCCTAACTATGTCTGGACAAGTATAGAGGTCATGTAATTAATAAGTTCAATAATTATTTAATTAATTTTTATATTAATAAGGACCGAGAAAGAATGAGGTCACTGGAAAATGTCGGAGACAGCATAATGATGAATTGCAGGACCACTACTCCAAACATATTTAGGTACAAGGTGGGAGGGTTTTGATGGGAACGACATATACCTAGAATGAGAGGGGATAAACTTGCAAGAAACTTATTAGTGGGGAAACCAATTGGGAAGCGCCCAATTGGACGGGGGGGGGGACTCCAAACAATGTAGAAAGGAATCTGATGAAGATGGGAGAATTTTTTCATAATATTTTTAAGGTGAATTTCTTTTAGAAAATTTTTCTTAAAAAAAAGCGATAAGATTAATTTTAATCATTATAATGTATTTTTTATAATATCTATATATATAAAAAAAGGTTTTTGTCTGCACATTGCTCAGAATTTAAAAATTTTTGCATATCTTCGCGTTTCATGACCTCTAGAATCCAAAAGTGACTTTAGAATTTTTCACGTCTGTCTGTCTGTCTGTCTGTCTGTCTGTCTGTCTGTCTGTCTGTCTGTCTGTCTGTCTGTCTGTCCGGAAAATTACTATTTTATAGACTCAGAATTGGCTGAACCGATTTCTTTGAAATTACATCACAATATTCTTATATACCCCTAGAGTAACATAGGCTATAAATTTTATTTATATGTCAACAATAACCGCAGAAATTAATTTTTTAAAGTTTATATAATTCTCCGTGTTGTTCATTCAAGAGCAGCTCGCGGCTCACTGTCGGCCTAGCGGAATCATTTCAAACAATGAATTATCATAGAGATTCCTAATCGAAGAATTATTATAATATTTCCCTTTTTAATTTAAATTCTAATATACAAATATCAATTCAATTAAATAATTTATTCTAAAAGTTCTCAATTTAATTAAAATATTTATTAGATCATATTTTTATCTTAAATTATTTTTTATTTAATTGAATATTTCTTCTTTTCTATAATATATATATAATAATATATAAATTTTATCATTGAATAATAAAAAAAAATATTATTTAACCTGAATTAAAATGACTGAATTATATTATCTTTGTTTTTTATTTTAATTTAATTACTCTATTATTAATTAACTATATATATATATATATATTATATAAAAATTAAAATATGATGATATAAAGTTGTTTTAAATTTTTGACATTTTTAAATTGGGTATATTTTTTAAATTTATTAAAATGTCTTTTTTATTTATTATGTTTAAAAGATTCATTTTTATTATGTGATATTAATAAAAAATAACGATGCTCTGTGCAAGTCGAATCATGTTGCACATAATTAAATAACAATTGCCAAACAAAGAATATAATATTTTTTTAAATTCTTATATTTAAATATCATTTCAATTAAATAATTTATTCTAAAAGGTCTCATTTTAATTAATTTAATAAAATATTTAAATCACCATTCAATTTTTTATTAATAGGCTTCTTTTTTTATTTTTAATTTTTAATAAATTCTCTTTTTTTGATATGATATTAATAAAAAATAATATTAAATTGTATATATAAATATAAAAATTAGAATATTTGAATTTTTTTAAATTTTAACACATGTAATCAATCATATGCATTAAGAATGGAAAATTTTTAAAATCAACTTGCTATTAAATTCAGAAAAAAAATACTGATATATAGAATATATAGACTATTCGAATATAATTTAAAACTCTTTCTCTCCTTCTATTTTAAATTAAAAAAACGGAGTTTTAAGAAATTTAGATGCCATATGCAACATGGGTGGGTAAATGAATTGGGCTGGAAGAGGAGGCAATTTATAATTTTCTTCTAATTCAGATTTAGGACAAATCGTACAACATTATATCAAATCTCGCTAAGAACATTCAATATTTTTGTACACAAAATATTCAGAGTATTGGCTAAGCGTATCACTCACAATCAGTTTATATTGAAATTTATATAAATTAACAAAGTAAAATTTTTATTTGTTTAAATTTTATTATAATGAATCAAAAAAAATTAAATATATAGATCACATGATTATGAGAAGCAAAAAACTTAACAGAAAATAACTGTTGGATGGAGGTCGGACATGACAGAAACTGTAAGCGAAATCTTCATATTGCGACGAATAATTTTCAAATCCCCTAGCACCACAGAATTTAAGTTTCTTTTAAGGAAAATAACTATGATCTAAAAAAATTAATAAATGAACTTAATAATAAAAAAAACAAATAAATCAATTAATTTAAATTAATACTATTAATGAATGTATATATTGGTCATTTATCTATAGTTTTATACCGTTAATTTTTATAAATTGTCTCAAGTCTCTATTTTTGCATTTTCTCAAGTTTCATTATAATTAAAAATATTCAATAATAATCTAGCAATGAAAATAAAATACCAAAATGTAATGATCAAGAAATATTATACTCTATTATAACATATACAATACTTATAAACTATAGGCGGAGGAAATATTAGGAGATATCATTGCGGGTTCAGGCCAAATCGACCAACATTAATTAAGATATTTTCATTATGACAGATATTAGGAACAAAACCGCGAATTCAATATTTCTGTTCACTAATTATTTGTAGACTTTAGTAAAACATACGCATAACTCAATAGATCCGGATAAACTTTTTCAAATTTTCAATCTTCAAATTTCTCTTGAAGGTAGTAAAGAAAGAATAAGATGCGGAAATCAATTGTAAAATATTAGGTTACTCAGACGACTTAAATATAATAGGAGATTCGGCAATTGCAATTACAGATAGCGAGGAAAATTTAATGGAGGTTTGAAATTAATAGTGATAAGAAAAAATATTTAGTAACAAAGAGGAAGAGTATTAACATACAAAATCTTAAGATACAAAATGTAGAATTTGAATATGTAGAAAAATTGAATGTAATCACGAAGGATAATAATATTTGAGAAGAATTTAAATCGGGGTTGCAATCGGGAAACGCCTGTTATCTGCAATAAAGAGGCTTATCTCTTCAAAATTATTATCAAAGGGAATATATAAAAAGATTATTTTGCCTGTTGCATTATATGGGTGGGAGGCATGGTCTATGACCCTTGGAGATGAGAGTAGATTCAGAGTATTTGAGAATAGGATTCTTCCCTGCATTTATTGGCCAAAGAAAGATGAGGTCACCGGGTATGAGGGAGACTGTATAACAAGAAATTGCATGGCCTCTCTGCATCTTCAGAAATAGTTAGGGTTATAAAAGGGAAAAAGCTGCGATAGGCAGGGCACGTGGCAAGAATGGGAGAGGAAAAAGATATTGGTGGGAAGACCGATTGGAAAACGTCCGCTTGGAAAACCAATGACGCGTAGGAAGGGACGTAAGAGAGATGGAATAAGGGCTCAGGATAGGGACACTTGGAGAAATGTGGTTGTTGCGGCTAAGAACTTTAGAGTATCTTTGAGCCACATAGGTAGATAGATATAACATATACAATAATAATATATATAATTAATATAGTGATTAAATTAAAATATATTTTTTAAATAAGAACACAAAAAGAAATGAATGTTTTATGTAATATACTGATTGAAACAAAATGGATGAAAACCTTTTAATACTTTCAACCACCAAATACTATGCACAACTCGGGGGTACAGGGGGCGGAGCCCCCGTCTAGGTGTGAAGAGCGCCGAAGGCGCTCTGAGCAGCTAGTAAAAATATAAAAATTTTAGTTTTGTTATTATGTTTATAATATAATCATTGAACTCTTTTTATACTTTTGTAAATATTTAAAATTGTATTTCTGGTTCTATTCAGCATCGATAACCATATAACATGACAACATCATTCATATGGAATAAGTATAAAAATATTTAAAATACATTTAATATATATATATAATAGAATATACTCGTATTTCAAATAAATTCCACTAAATTCCCTTTAGAATGATGAAAAATTAATTAAACTTTTTCTTTAAAATATTTATGATAAATTATGACAATTAATTGTATTAATATATGTGTGTGATAATTTTTAATAAATTTTTAAAAAAATTATAAAACGTTTAATATTTAATTATCCATCTTACTATAATTTGCATGTATAATGATGATATCTATGGGAAGATATATATGTATATAATAATAGTTATATCCTGCTTTGTTTTTATCTTAGAATATTTATCACAAAAAAAAAAAAAAAAATTATAAAATACTGTGAATGTAACTTCCGAAAAAGTATTTATAAACATTAAATAATTGTATTGGTGGCGGTGTTTATGGGGCTGTAAGAAAAAAGGCCGGGATCTTATCTTATTTTACTAAAACAGAAGAGAGTATTTATTTAAAAACATGTAAATTAATTAACATTTATAATATTATATAAAATAATAATATTAATAGACATTTAATATATATAATTACTTTATTTTAATAAAATGTTAGATATAAAATTTGGAATGATGAGATGGTTCTTTCCATTGGATCTCATATAATTGAGTTTGACCACAAGCATGATTAAAAAAAATGTCGTATTTTGGTATGGATTAATTATTAGGAATTGATAATGGGGTGGAATATATGCTCTGGTAAATTAAACTTTACTATAGTTATTTTGACTTCATCATTTGATTTTAAATTAAAATTCTAATTATTTTTTCTTTTCTTTTCTTTTTATATCTATTTTTAAATAAATACTTTACATTATATATGTTCAATTTAAAATTGCAGAAAATTTTTGAGTATATATAATATAATATTTTTATTGAGATAATTCAAGCAATTTTATTTATTTATTTTTTCTTTCCATATTACAATAATTTCTTCTCCATTTTTTGAGACAAGTATAATACAGAATTATTAAATTTTTTACAAGTATATTTTTTAATAACAATAATATATAAGTAATACATATTTACTCAAAATCAGTCTCGTTGACCTATTTTATTTTATTTATAAAAATTTTATTATAACTAAACAAAAAATAAACTTTTAATAGGATAGGGTATTTTTTATTCTGTCAAGAGACTTTCTAAGTTTCAAAAGATCTACACTCAAATAGTTTTTTTATTTTGAGAATTATTGAATACAGACCCAAGTTATTATTAGAATAACTAGAATGTTACCCTTTGAATTTCGTGAAAGCTCTAATAATTGTATAGTTATTTGTAAAGTTTCAGTTGAAATGAAAATTTGCTTCGAGCCTTGATTTTCCTATTTGCAATTGTTTCTTACAAATTGGATTTGTATTAAGAAGGAAGAAGGGACTTGAAGGCGACGAGGCACCGTCTCCTTAATGCCACGGTAAAGAAGGTCCGTCAAGCCTGGCCTCCTGGGCCACTCGCCCTTTGGGCCTCTATTCAAATACTTGATTATTTGGGCACTTTCACTGTTTTGTTGACACTGTCGACTGGGAGGTTTCGCATCCATTACCCTTGCTCAAATGCTTGATTATTTGGACGGTTACAATGTTTGTTGACAGTATTTGACAAGGGGACAAGAATTCCCCATCGCCAACCCTCTACACCAGATGACGATAGATTTAATTTTGGAATTTTCATCAACTTCGAACAAAAATCCTTGTTCTATTTTTTAATTTAATTTTCCTTGTTCAATTATCATTGTTTGTAATTCTTGTTAGCACTCAAGAACATTCTAGAAATTAACTAGGAAATACTTAATAAAAAAAAGTGATCAAATTCCTTAAAAAAAAAAAAATTAAAATTAAATTCCGCTAAATTTATATATCAATTAAGTTAGAGCTGTGCTAGGTATAATATTTAAATAATCTTAAACAATTTGATTTTTATTAAAACAATAAAAAGATGAAAAAGGAACCTGGGACTTTAAAACATCTTTTACATGTATTCTCTTTTTATATATATTAATATACATATAAGAGATTGTTATAGTACATATAAGTACATATAAGAGATTGATAAAGATTACAATTTATCAAAATTACAATTTATAAAATATTATATATCCATTGTATTATATGGATGTAAGGCATGATACACGACATTTGGGAACAAGAATGATTCAAAGTATTGAAATATCATTCTTCGTACAGTATAGAAATTGGATTGGGGAGCTCAGAGTGGATATGGTTATAGAATTGTGGTTATAATGTCCAGAGTTTACGAGTTTACTATTACCCCAATGAACTTGCTTAAAAAAGTTGTACTGAATGAGTGAATATGTTAATCAGTTTAGATGCAGTTTTACAATGAAATTGAAATATAATGGACAACGGGCAGCCAGCAGGAAAATAGAAGGTTTAAAAATAATACTCTTTTTTCCATTCAGTGTCCACGTATCGGTCTCATATCAAAACCCTCATTACGATTTAGGTTTTGTTATTTTATCACATATGAAGAGGGTCCTGATGCGGGACCAAAACGTAGACAATGATTGAAAAAGAAATTACAGAGTATTATTTCTAAATCTACTGTTTTCCTGCTGGTTCCCCAGTTGACTTTCAATCTAATATACGTTAATCAGTAAAATTTATGATTATATTGAAGGTAATAAAATTGTATTATGGTGTAACAATGGATCGCTTATAAAATGAAAATCAAATTAGTTCTTTTTAATAGTATAATAATAAGATTTATAAATATAATAACGATATAAATTCTCTTGTAAAATATATATCCCAAAATTACAAAAAAAAAAATAATAAAAACGTTATAACAAAAATATAGGTATATAATTTTGAAGATCTTTCAGTTGACTCAATTTTT
This sequence comes from Labia minor, assembly GCA_963082975.1. Lineage (NCBI taxonomy): Eukaryota > Metazoa > Arthropoda > Insecta > Dermaptera > Spongiphoridae > Labia > Labia minor. The sequence continues at coordinate 24,621,889 of OY720347.1, read as the reverse complement.
AAAGTTTATTATTTCAATGATGATAGTAAGGAAGGTATTGTTTTCACACCAAATTTCACATGTAGAGATTTTTACATATCTCCACGAATCATGCATTTTGTTAACAGAAAATTGTATTTTTAGCATGTCTGTCCGTCCGTCTGTGTGTCCGTATAGATGTGTACAGCTTGATTGAACGGCTCAGCGGATTTTGATAAAATTTGGTATATTTACTTAATGCATCAGTATGATGAATTGATCAACTTTTGGTGTATATCCGGAACATGAAAGTGGTAGTATTACCGCTCGACGATAGGAAGAGAAGGGTTATTTTCACACCAAATTTCACATGAGGAGAATTTTTACGTACACATTTTCATGCACATTGTATTGGTTTTATCTTCGGGAAAAATCATCTTCATTAGTTTTTTCTTAATTTAAAATTATATGACGTCACCCAGCCCTTCATGACGTCACAGCCAAAATAAAATTAAAAATATTTATGTTATATCCATATGTTTTTTTTTTTTGCATTAATAGATATACATATTAAAATTAATTGAAATTGTTTCTGTAGCTGGAAATTAATTTATTTCAAACCGTCGGTCGGTTCTGTGCCTAGCCAAGGGTCAACTTATTATTATTATTTTTCTTAATCTTAATACTAGTTGAACAAAAACATTTTATTTTTACTATATCTATTTGAAATAATACAAAACAAAAAAAAACTGAATTAAAATTTGTTAGACATTGTTTTTGTTAATCTAATATTAAATAAAAATGTATTTTTTATTCAACAAGTCCATTAAATTCTAAACACAATAAATTTTACATAACTATTGGAAAATGAACTAGGTATCTTTCATTGATAAAAATATTATCAAACTTTTAAATTTAGGTCAAAATAATTAATAGTTGAAGTTTTTTTTCACAAAACTGATTATTAAACATAACCTTTAATTATTGAAAGGAATATATTTTCATTTTCTAAATTATTAGTTTGACTTTAATAACACACATTGATGAATAATTGTTAAATTTTAAAAGTAAATTTTTCCTAAATAATAATATATATTTAAGAATTTTATTTACAAATCTCTCTAATCTCAAATTATATACAGTAATAGAAATTTATATTTTCTGAATGAAAATATTATTAAATTTTTTTTAATAAACAATTAATAAATAATAAATGCAACAATTCAGACTTCATACTATTCAGTTAAGTTAATATTGCTACAAATATCATTTTAGTTTTTATAGTATATATTCAGAAGATATTTTTCTTTTTGTATTTCTCGTGAAATATTAAAAAAAATTATCTATCTATCACACTCATCTAAATAAATTAAATTAAATATCTATTTTTTTCAATATATATATTTATATTATGAAAAGTTATTTCAGGGTTATTTTTCACTCCCAATTTTTTAAAGAGGGAATTTTACGGATTCTACGTTTTAGCTACGTGACCAAAAGTCAATGTTATGATCTCGGGTGCCGAAAAGTTGACACTCTGATTTCAAAATAAAATGCGAAAATAACATTTCACGGAAACCTAAACAAAAGTATATATTTATTATAATATAAATAATACTCGAAAGAGATATATTTTAACAAATGAATTAGTAGTAGTTCGTTTAGGAGATTTAATACTGTGTTTTAAAGATTTTTATTTATTTTTTCTATTATATTCTATTTTTTTATTTATATTTTCTTAAGATTTATATATTTTTTTCATTTTAATTTTATATGAATGAATTAATTTTTAAACAAATAATACTAACGAAACTCATATTAAATCCATTTTGAATGAATGAAAATTTTTCGCTCGTATTTCCTTCTTTCATTCCAAAACTTTTCAGGTATAAATTAAATTACCATGTTAATAAAGTAGTATTTATTTACGTTGATGGCTCTATTTCTAATTTAACGTTTCTATTGATTGCCAAGTTATGTTGCGTCCCCTGAAAAATGATTGCGCTTGTGTCTCTCCCCTTAGTTCTCTTTTCAAAGTCACGTCACGATTCTCTTCTGTCTGACAATCCCAACAAATCCAAGGGAAAGCGAAAGCGAGCAAAAGGGAGGGGTTAGGGAGTGTAATGCAGATTCAGGGATGTCAGCAGAAGGGTCAGTTCTTTTTTTATATCGTTGTTTCAAAAGTGCAGGAATATCAACTTGACCCTCTGTTTGATGCATCTCTCATGCAATATACGAAATATTTAGCATTATTTGTGATAGAATGTAATCCGTAAGCGTTGTTTTCCCCTCGACTAGCATCCCGGCCACTTACACCTACTAGAAACCCTTCCTTTGAAAAACCCTTCCATCAGAGATCCCATATTTGTCCCCAGATTGGCCAATTTCTTTTAGACAAGGGCCATAGACATCGTCTAAATAGCCCTCAGAGGCCAGGCAAAGTTAGATAAGTACGCTCGAGGCCTATACAAAATTTCTTCAGAAATTCAGGTTGCCACTCAGTAAAAGCCGCTTCCCGAAGAGGCTACAGATGGCAATTGAGACATTCATTAGAATGAGTGGCCTGGACTAATCATTGGTTGTTAATTACTTTTTTCCAAAAGAACTCTTTTAATTCAACAGGCTTTCTCATTATATATATTGTATTATCAACCCTTTTAAAATATCTATTAAATAAATATAAGTACAATAGATATATATTTGATTTGTCAAATTTAAATAGAATACCATTATCATAAATTTAAAATATATTGTTGATAAAATCAAATCTACGTTAATTCTAAATTAACTCTTGTTCAAATCTCTATTTTAATATAAAACAATTTATATAATAATAATATTGTTTACATTTTCTAATGATAATATTTAAAATAATACTGTAAAATCAATCAGATATTAAATTACTATTACATTCATATTTCTCTAATTTTTTTTTATAAATTGTAATCTTTTAATATTATTTAGATAATATTTTTGTATATTTTTTAAAAATCTAATGAAATTGTTTATTATATATATATAATATTAGCATTATGTAAAATAATCTCAAATCACAACATTAAACAATAAAAAAATTGCATTTGTTATCAAAAGTTAATAATTTAAATATATTTTATTTATAAGAAATATTAAAATTTATTATAAATTCTTCTATAAGAGAAATAATTGAATAGAGATTGTTGCAAAAAAATTAAAGTTATTTTTTTTTATAAGTGCCTTCCACTTAGAACATTTTCTCGAGCTTTTCATTACGCATGGTATTCAATTAGAACAATAGGCTAACCTAACCACATCAGTAGGTACTTCTTAACTATGTTCATTCAATTTTGAACTTAAGTTATGTATGTTTTTATAGACAAAAAAAAACTGATCTAATATACGAGGTCTTAAAAGTTTCTCCTCGACGGTATTATAATTATTATTAAATATTTTTACTTTCATTTAGTCAGAAGGTATTTTATTTAGTAGCTAATGTATGTGTGTATAAGTAAGAACAACCTAGAGAAAAAATATTTACGTGTATATACGTAATTCTAACATTTTTTTTTTTAAACTTAAATAAATAAAGTTTTTGGAACTTATTTAAATTTTATTTCATTAAATTAATTAATCCCTTAATAAGTATAATATTTAATAAATTTTAGATTTTATATGAAATTTCTTGTAATTTCAAAATTAATTATATATTATTTGTATACATTTGATTGAATATTTTTTATTAACAAATGATATGAATAAAATTAATGTGATGCTCTATTTCTCAAAAGTTTAATATTTATTAAAATAAATATTATTATAAATACAATTGATTTCTTGCAAATGAATGTTTTAAAGATAGTGATGAGTATTTATAGAAATCAATTAGAATTTCCAATTTATTTGTAATAATAATAATACTATTCAAATAATTTAATTTCATAAAAAATATTAACAAAGAATATCAACATTAAAATTTATAATTTTGCTTCTCATCTTGTATGAATGTGAGGCGAGAACCATTACGTTGTAGGACGAGAATATAATATACAAAAAATTATAAAATCGAGGAGGTTGAAAAATTCGAGAAAAAATTCGTGTGTGGGCAATATGAAAGATATAATGAATTTGAGAGAAGATACGAATTGGTTGGGGGTATCACTATCACAGTAATGTGGTTGATGAAACCAATTACCATCTACTTCATTGACTACATTGACCCCATTAAATGGCTTATATTTACTAAAAAAAACAAGATTTAAGGAAGGGTAATTAATTAATCTGTGTTTTAATAGTAGGAGGGATAAATCCTCGTATACTCATAAACAAACGAGAATTTATTTTTTAAAAGAACTTGTTATTATTAGATTTAACATGATAGTTTCTTTTTAGTTTATGTTATAAAAATATTCATTTAAATTTAGTCATTATCTTAGGAAGACGTGTGTTTTATGTTTTAATAATTCATATTAAATATTGATAACCAATTATAATTATCTTTACTTTTCTCCAACATTTTGTAAACCTATAGAAAATTATGATGGAACAATTTCTAGCGAACTAATTAGTGAATTTTAATAATTGTTAAAATTTTGCATTTAATTTAAAATATACATATAATAAATTTTTTTTATCTATTTATTCCTATATTAATTATATATTATCGAACATTTAATTATCATTAAAAAATTAAATGTTTTTTTTTATATTCCAAAAAAATTATCAACATAATTAAAAGTAATAGTTTGCATTAACTAACACTAGATAAAATTAATTTTCATTTTATAGTTTTTTTATGTACACCTATTTCGGATAGAAGAAGGTAAAAAGACAAACAACAAATGAAACAAACCTTAAAGGGGTGTGTCCAGGACAGGAAGACAGATGGCCAGTAAAGAAACACGACATATCTGATTAAGTAAAAGTGCACTGAGTAATTGACGAAATACTATTATGTTTTGATATATACCCATTATAAAAAATATTAAAATTATTTATGAAAAAAATATTTTTTAATGTAAATAATATAAATTGAACAGGATGAATCAGGTAAATAAAAATTTATTTTATTAATATTGAGATATAATATTGATTAAGACAATATTTCAGTATTTTTTTATAATAATAAACTATAATTATAAACGATTAGTTATCAATTTTTTTAAACTATTTGAAATTTTTAAAAATTAGAAACAGCTTAGGATAGGGATAGTTGTAGAAATGTATTTTTGTGACCCAATAACACTACAAAGATAGATAAATAAATATTTTTACGATTCAAACCTTCCTCAACTTATCTAAATGTTATTTCAAATGCAATAAATCGTTATTAAATTTTATTTCATTTAGTCTCTGCAAAACTATTTAATAAAATTAAACTCAAAAAGATTGGAACAAATTCAAGTGAACTCTCTTTTTATTTTAAATTCAAGAAATTATTTAAATTTCATTCGAGTTGAATGAAATAGTCATCTAAGAAAAAAACCTCCTTTAAGAATAGAATTAGGTAATTTTATTGTATATAATGCACATTCAACTATAAACTGTTTATTCAATACATAAATAAATAAATACACACTAATAAATAAGATTTCCTGTAAGATAAGCGGTTAGTGAGAAATTTTTGTATATTGATTAAATATTTTTTTTTTTTATTTTAAGAATAATTTATTTGTTGGTTTATTTATTTGTTTTTGCAACTACTTTTTCAATTCTAATTGGCTGTATTTATTATTATAAAATTGCTAGTTCTCGCCAAGGACGTTTTTCCTGTCTGCCTGTATGGAGGGAAACGTTGCAATTTATCTTTATGTGCCCACCTCTCTATGTTGCCCTTCATCAATACATTCCTCACCTTATGCATTTCGAAAATTAAAATGCATTGTAAATTATTTAAAAAATGACTTTGAAGTGAAGTGGGGGAAAAAAACAATACTGTTCAGTCATTTCACGAGTGGGTGAATCGGATTGAGAATTTATTTTACTACTCCCTCCATTAAAATACAAGATAAACATTCACTTTTTTATTTCCTTTATAATTACACTTATTGTACAATTGAAAGTAAAAATTATTGTAATCTGATTTTTTTTCTCAACTCTATTTCTAATAATTTTATTTCTGTGTATTGCAGTACGGATAGAATACTAGTTAAAAGATTAAGTATAAATAGAAATAAATATTTTGATTTCTATCAAAAAATTCATATATACAAGACATCAACGGAAATTTATATATATATTATATATTATTATTTATATATATATATATGATTTTTATAATTTATATAATTTATATATATTATATTTTAAGATTAAATAAACTCGACTATCTCGCAAATTTGAATTGGATTAATTAACACATATATTATATTTAAATTAAATTTAATTAATTAAATTATAAATAATAAGTTGAACTGTGGCCAGGTCCGAACCGACCGACTGTTTGAAATAAATTAATTTCCAGCTACAGAAACAATTTCAAATAATTTTAATATATCTATTAATGTAATAAAAAACAGATTTGGATACATAAATAATAAATATAAACATTATTAATTTTATTTTATTTATAATATATATGCAGACCTGTGACGTCATGAATGGCTGGATGACGTCATATAATTTTAAATCAAGAAAAAACTAATAAATATGATTTTTCCCGAGGATAAAACCAATACAAAGTGCATGATTCGTGGTGATATATAAAAAAATCTCCTTTGGTGTAAAAATAACCCTTTCCTTCCTATCGTCGATCGCTAATACTACCACTTCCGGTTTCCGGAATCGCACCAAAAGTTGATCAATTCATCCCACTGATGCATTAAGTAAATATACCAAATTTCATCAAAATCGGTTGAGCCGTTCAGGCTGTACACATCTATACGGACGGACGGACGGACGGACAGACATCATGCTAAAAATACTTTTTTCTGTTTAGAAAATGCATGATTCGTGGAGATATGTAAAAATCTCCACATGTGAAATTTGGTGTGAAAACAATACCTCCCTTACTATCGTCGGTCGGTAAAAATTAATAAATAATATTTATTAAACCAGCGCGTGTTTCGCTCTTTGTTGATGGCACCACGTCACGTGCTGGTGTTTGATTTGCAGTGTTAAAAAAATAATTCAGGTACTTTCAGCGATTTAATCAAGCTAAAATTCTATATATAGCAGTTTTATACAATTTTTAATCATGTGAAAAACTATCAAACATATATCTTTATTTTTATGGTCAGTCTAGAGGAAAAAAAAATGAAAACGTGGTAGGTAATGACCCTCTTCCGGTTGAGCTTCATTTCTCAAAAGTTGATAAAAAAAACTACGAATTTTGAATAATGCGCGAATACCAAATTTCATTATTTTAGCTCAAACCGTTTTTGCGTAATCTTGTCTACATACATACACATACACACAAACACGCAGACATTTTTCTCAACCTTAGTGATAATGATTCAGGAACCTTCAAAACGTATAAAAACGAGATAGTCAAAATCTATTTAAAATTCTATTTATGAGGTCTATGTAAATTATAACATAAAAAGTTATATTTTTATTTAGGTATTTTATCAATATATCAAATGTAATCCATTAAAAAGTTAACACAACCCCAAGGTTGAGGAAATATGGATTTTAAATAACTTGGACATTTTGAAGTATTACTCTTTACCATCTTATATATTTATATATTAAATATTTAAATTTCCCCATAGCCAACACATCTACCTTTGAGTGGATAAATATTGATTCCTCTGTATCGACTAACTAATTTATTACTCTTCTCATAAAATCGAAAACTTCTGTATAGCAGACTTTCAATTCCCTAATGGTGTCGGTTATAGTGAAGTTTCACTTTATTAGGTTTTATCAAATTAAAATTTTGAATAAATCGAAAATAAATTATATAAATAGATCTAGAAAAATCTATTTCGTTTATAATAATAAATAATTTCATGATTTTTGTCAAGAGTTGTAATTTTACCTTCTGGAATTGTGTTGACTTTTCATAAAATTTTCTTTTTCTAAATGTATTTGAGTGATGCATGAGCGGACCGGCGTAACAGCATCTTCCTGGGAATACTTGGATCAAAACGTTAACTCAGCCCCTATTAATTAACTATTCAAATGAGGTTTCAGGAGGGCAACCTCCGGGCTGGATTGGACTCTCCTGAGACATCGTTTGCAAGAGAACTTTTGTTCAAAACATTAGACTATTTAAAATTCGTGAATGTACTATGAAGTTGATAGCGAATAAGAGAGATCCGGTACAGAAGATATACATATAATACAATATATACATGTACATGTACATGTACATACAATCATCTAATTGAAAAAAAAAAACTTAAAAGCAAATTATTTCTAGTCTAGAAAAAAAATTAATAATTAAAATAAATATGTCTCATTTTCTCATAATTATATCTATGGGGAAAAATGAAATTATGATTTGAATTAAAGAAACAAACTAAAACTAATTTTATATTATTAAATCAATTGGAGAGATGGTATTCACTGAATCCATTGAATAATTTAAATTTAAATATTATTTAATAGTATTTACATTTATAAATAATAAAAAAGAAATAGTATTTAAATATTACAGTTTAACATAAAATATATATCCGTGATAATAATGAAGAGATATAAATAAATAAATTTTAAGAAAAAAAAAACTAAGAATGCTTAGGGTAAATTTGTTTAGTAAAACTTCTTAATTTTATACTATACTTATTCTTACTTATAATTCTTTCTTATAATGTAAACCTTTAGAATTTGAACATCAAGAGGGATAGAAGTATTGTATGATCAGTACAATGAATTCACTAAACCTTTACCTTGATTGTTTTGATTGGAGGCCGCTACTGTTTTATTTTGAGAAAAAATTCTTTATCATGCTCGGGACTTGAGAGAGAGAGAGAGAACCCGGGCCCACAATGTTGAATAACATACCCTACCTAATAGCCTACCATTTTGTGGGAACAATCCTTTTAATTGTTCTTTTATTTTTTATTAAATATAAATATAAATATAAGTTCATTTTTTCTTGATGATTTATAAATGCTACAAATAAAAGTTTAAAGGAAAATATTGACAACACGAAAATTTGGTAGAGGAATTTCTTTACACATTAAATATCTTTTTAGAGCAGATTCTATTTCTGATATTTTTACGTTGGTTGCAGTGTATTTGTCTGTGTGATTTTGTATTAATTTATTATTTTCTAAGCATCTACTTCATAAAGTGATTTGTCGATTTATGCCAGAGATGGTCATTTATATTTTCTTTTGAATGTTAGAGGATGTTCCAACCAAGTAAGTATATGTTCATGACAGTTATAATCAGAAAGTTTTCCTTTAAGGAATCTTGATCCTTCACTTTATAATTATTTGTTTCATAAAATATCCTAATTAAAACTTGAATGTCTGCTTCTATTCTTCTGTTATCAAAATTTCAAGCCGTTCCAAGTCAAATTAGCTTAGATTCAAAAGAAAAAAAATCTGTAGTAGGTACATCATTAATTAAGGGGATGAATCATTTTAAGAACTTTTGCTACCATAAATTTATAACAAATTTTATATTATAAAATATAAGAAATTGAATCGAAAGGCAAATCTTGTCAACGACACTTATAATTTAATTTAAAATTTGATTCCATTTATATCTAGTAAAATTAATAACTTTAATCATTGATTTTCTACCTTGCAATATTCAACAGCTTATTAACGTTCAAGCAACATAAATGAAGATTTATTATCTTTGTGCATATTAAATTCGATTTAAATTACGGGAACCATTTTGAAATAAATAGGAATAGCAGCAAAACAAAATTATTTATTCATTAGAAGGATGCGCTTGTTTTTTTTTTTTTTGTATATTGTGAAGTGATGTGTTGTGAAATTATCTAGTATAATGAAAAAAAAAACATTTAAGATGTTTATGGCTTTTATCGAATATTATATTAGTAAATCTAGAACACAGGACATTTTGATTTATAATTTAGGTTTTTTTTATTACAAATGGCATTTGGAGATGACTGATAATTTCCATTTGATGAATAAAATATATAATAGGTAAAATATTTATAATTTTCTTTTAAATATTTTAATTTTTCTTAATATATATTATATAATTTTATCTTCTAAAATAAGAATTTTTAAATTACAAATAAATTATTTAATCTTTGCTCAATTGCAAAAATTAAGAAATTACAATAATTTATTAATAAACATTGAAACATAAAAAATATTGTACATAAATTGTATAAGTCCTTAATTTTTTTAATTATTTTTTTTTATAAATTCTGCAATTTCTATTTAATAATAAATGTGGATATGATTTTAATTTCCAATCAAAAGATTAAATATTTTTATTTTAATAATATTTAATTAAAGTTGTATTGTAAGTTTAGCAATAAAATACTAAAAAAATATTATAGGTATATTATTAATGTATGTTTAGGGAGAGAGGTGCTTGAAAATTATTATTCAAAATCGTGCAATAAACGAACATTGAAACATACAAATAAAATAAACATTTAAAAAACTAAAATAAGTAAAATGATTGAAGACACCGGCTTCCAATAAAATAAATTCAAGATAAGATAAAAACAATTATCAACTAATAATTAAACCATTAACAATAAAGTCACTATCTAGACTTTTAGATTACCCCTAAGGTGTTTTAAAATGTCCCCTCTCAACCTTTGCTTTTTAATTGGGGACGCTACTTCTTATTTTATGTTGATTCGCAATTTTGTTGATTTGGTGTCCAACCATAGAAAGCCAAACCCAGGAATCGAACTCGAGTCAGACAGTCAGGCATGATAACCACTCCTCTGCGTTGGAACCTCCAAACCGAGATCAATAAAAGAATAAATTTTTCGGCTTTATATTATCCCCTTTTTTATTTCATAAAAGACCAAGAATCATTTCTTTCTGATTATTGGTGGAGTGTCCCTATGTGTCAGTCACCAATAAGTCTAGTTATGCCCTTGAATAAATATAAAAAGTAAAGAAAAAAAGCGGGAGTGTCCTCGCCTAGACTTTCCCGCATTTAAATCGGTAATTAGGTTATTATTATTATGTTTTAACAACAATAAAAATAAACAAATTAATTAATTTAAATTATAAAGTAAAATGGTTTAACACTATTATATATATTTATAATTTACACCTAACGCTACTTGTATAGGTAAAATGTCACTTCCGGTAGTCAGATCTTGATGAAATTTGGTATCTCAATTTTTTTCATATTTTTAAATCTATATACAAAATATGAAGCAAATATCTCGAAGCAAACTGGTACATTACTTGAAAGGTAAATGCAACCAGTGTAGGTAAAGTACCACTTCCGGTTAACCGATTTTGACGAAATTTTGATAGAAATCTACAAACTGTGAATAATATCGGTGTACCAAATTTCGAAGTCCTAGCTTGATTAGTTTTTGAGTAAATTTGCTCACAGACATTACATACATACATACATACACACACACAGACATAATTCGAAAAATGGTATTTTCCGACTCAGGGAGGTCTAAAACGTCAAGATCTATCGAAACCTCGAAGTCGAAATTTTTGACGATTCCAATACTTCCCTTATACGAAGTATGCGGGAAAGTAAAAAAATGTTATTTTTATTTCTCTATTGCAATTAGAAATTATTATGCAAGCTAATCCAGAAAAACATTCAATATTCCCACGTAAATTAATAATTAATTAATTATTTGTTTTTTTATTTTTATTTAACTCTATTTAAATAAACTTTGAGCATTTCTTTTAGAGTTTTTTTTTAATTTTAAATAACATTAATTAAAGGTCATTGTATTTGTACTAATGATATTTCAAATTAGCAAAATAAAAACTATTCATTAATTTATTCTCCTAATTAGGATAACTTTTTTATTCAAATTCCATTTAGTTAAGAAAAATATAGAGACCCGTCTCACACTCTTTCTCTCTCTATCTATCTATCGACATACATGTTTATATATATATATATATATAAACTTGTTTTAATAAATTTAAAAAATTGATAAAAAATATTTTCCCATTTTTTTTTCTTTCTTCTTTTTTCTCAACATCTTCCTATCATACAGAGATAACGATTATTAGTTTATTTGATGAAATTATATATAAGCGGTAAAAATAATTTGAAATATTAAAACGGTGGATAAATTTATTTCAAATGTTTTATCTATCCTAATGAGGACATTTAAAAGACATTTATAAATAAATATGTAGAATATTTAAAAATCCCTTCAATCCATTTTGGAATATCGTAATCAAATGATGCAATTAAGAAACAATTTATTTATTTCAAAAAAAAATCATTCAAATAAGAAAAAAAGAGGATTTTTTTTTTTCATTCAAAATATGAAAAAAACGCGGCGTTCTTTTTTTTTTCTTTTAAATTTATCAACCTCTCTCTTCCCTAACTGACTGGAAATATTCCTGTCACAATTCGTCAATAATCTCCACTTGGATATTGAAATATGTCGCAATTTTCTTTTGACAGCAATTTATTCAATCTCATCAATATTTTTTTATATTTAAATGAGATATATACTTATGATATTATAATGCTGAATAGATCACTTTATTTTATTAAATATTTTTTGAAATAAAATAAGAAATATTAAAAGATTCTACAAATTCTAATCTTAATTATTAAAAAGTATAATTAATTATTTATTTATGATTCTTTTGTAATTATTCAAAGTACGTATAAAAAATTAGAAAAAAATAGATATAATTTTTTACAATTGATTAAAATATATAAAAATAGATCAAATATTTTTATAGATGATTTACTAAATATTTCTGTAATATCAATAAAATTATTATTTTTTTATTAGAAATAAATATAGTAATTTTGAATTATAATGAAACGTATTTCTCTAAAATTATATGATTTTACCAATTTTATTTTTACTACAATCGAAATTTATTGAGATTTAATCAAATATTGTATAATCTTTCTATATCATTTAAATAGAAAGGAAAAAAGAATAAATATTCCAATCCCAAAACACTTGTGCTTTTATAATAATTATGACCAATCGAAAAAGATTGGTAGAACAAATTAAAAAAAGCAATTTATATTTGAATGAAGAAAGAAAGTAGAAATGATTGATTGAGATAATAAAAGTTTAATTTCTATTCCAATCTATTTATTTATTTATTTATTTAATACATAATTGTTTTTCTTCCATTCGAATTTTCTAAGGTAGTAATATTTTTATACTTCAAATAATGAGTGAAATCATGTTTATCCCAAAATTGAGCCATTCCAAAATGAATATTTATGTATTTTTATAATTTATTTATTAATTTTAAATTTTAATCTGTTTTTATTTCTACGAAAACATACATTAAATTATTTATCAATTTTAAATTGATATAACTTCAAGTTATTAATTATTAATAACTTTAGTGTTAGCTTCAAATCTAATTTGAATTTGTAATATATCATTATATTATAAACATTCTACTATTATATTAACATATACTTATTTTCAGACTCTAATTAGGTACTTCACATCCCATTAGATGGATGTATTAAGAGAATACCTTAATGATTTCATTATAGTGCCAATTTCAAATTATATGTCTAAATTAAGTGCCATTGTTTAGACCATATTACTACCTCTTCATCTATCAACGTGAGTGGCATAAAGAGAGATGCCTTTCGATGAGACCAAATAGTCGCGGCCTTTTAAATATAAAATTGACAAAAAAATAAACAAACAAAAGTTTACTCATCTTAAATTAATACTTTTTTTAGATAGTAATTACCTTTTCATTGATATTACAAAAATTAAATTTTGATTAATGAATTGTTTTAAAAAATGTAAATTTTTTTTCACATTTTTACATACTCTCGTACTTACTATTATTATTAATTCTTCAAAAATAAGACAAATTATATTTTAATTGTTCTTGTATAGATATAGAATAGTTTAATAAGATAAATATATTTTTTTTTCAATTAATTTCTGCACAAATTGATGTATATTCTTATTATTTAGAATTTTAGTGAATAATAAACTTTATAATAATGTTATATGCCTCACATTATATTTTTCATATTAATATAGTCGATGTACTATAGTGGTTCTCAACCTTTTGGAGCAAACGCCCACTTCGTAAGGCCGGCTTAATAATTCGCCCCCTATACATTTTAACAGATAAAAATTCAAAATCATCTTACCTAGAATATTCCATTATATAGAAAAAAAGTGGAAATGTTTAAAAAGCCTGATCGCCCAATCATCTGACCTTTTTTTAGAGTTGAAAATGATTTCGCTCTCCAAAAATACTATCGCCCCCAAAAAATAACTTATAGTCAAAAAATCGCCCCCTTGAAGATTTCGATCACCCAGGTTGAGAATCACTAATGTACTACAATGCTATACTTGTATTTTCATTGAACTATTAAAAGAAAAACAATATTAATTATTATTCAAACACTTATAATGAATAGTTAATAATAATAATAATAATTAAAAACCTATTATAAATTAATGAAACATGTTGCCCAACTCTAAGGGGACTCTGTTAAATCATTACAAAATATATAATAATTATAACATATTTTCATATATATTATAAATACATATGTACTATGATTTCCTATTTATATTTTGTTTTTTGTTTTTTGATTTTAATTATCTATTAATGTTTTTCAATTGTTTTCAAACATTTCTATTATTTGAAAATGAATAGATAAATAAAACAATAAATATATTAATTACTAATATCTTCATTGATAAAAAGATAAAGAAATATTATTAAATATTAAGTAAATATTAATAATAACATGGTTCGTGTATATCATTAAATTCAATAAACTCTCTGTGTCATTTTTATTTGCATAAAAAAAAAATTTGTGCCATTCAAAGAAAGAAATTAATTATCAGTTTTGACTGATAATAATAATAATAATAATAATAATTATCAAATATGATATTATCAATTTTTCATTCATTTCTTTATTTGTAGTAAAAACTTTTTTCGTAAATGCAAATGAGCAAAATATATTCTATAATCTACATATGAAGAATCCCAGGTGACTCGAAACTCGTCCCCTTGGCTCGAGGAAATTGTAGGGGGTAACATTTCTTCGTAATTGTATATTAATTTTAATTCAGTTTGTGCTAATAAATTTACGACCAACTCCCGAAAGAGTTTCAAACCCACCCCCTAGACATTCAGTTGCCCACTTCCGCTACCCCGATGAAAGCAACAATTCAACAGAATTAGGAAGAATTGAAACCGGTTATTATTCCCATTTTGTGTTCTTTTTATTATTCCATTTTTCTTCATTTATTTAAGAAATTTATCCCTTTTTTTGGAAATTTTTTTAGCAACATGTCCGAAGTGCCACGTGTCATGCCTCCTCCCTTTAAACAACCACATGCTGCTTTACAAATAAGAAAATAAAATGAACACGAACTATAATTTATAAATATATAATTACAAACAATACAACTTTAAATATTTTCAATATAAACCACAATCAAGTCAGATTATCATAAAGTTGGAAATACTAAAATGAAAAGAAAAGAAAATATGTAAATAAATATTTATGTATGTATTAAGTATATATCAATGAATAAAGTTAAAAAAACATTCTTAGAAATATTTTTTAAATATCTATTGTAAACAGTTAAATAAAAGAAATGAATTTTCCCTTTTTGTTTTTTAAATTTTACATGTTTTTGAAATCTATTTCCATTTTAGCCAGAGTCTTCGTATTTATTTTAAATTATTTATTTAATATTAAATCTGTGTCAACTAAACCTCAAGTTTAGCGAATCAAGACAACTACTAGATCTTGGTATTTGATACTTTTTTTTATAATTAATAATTTAACAAAAAATCTGGAGTATCTCGCAAATTTGAATTGAATTAATTAACATATATTATATTTAAATTAAATTTAATTAATAATAAATTAAAATTAATAAATAATATTTATTAAATCAGCGAGTGTTTGGCTCTTTGTTGAAGGCACCACGTGTTGGCGCGTAGATTTGTAGTTTGAAAAAATTAATTCCGGAATCAACCAAGATGAAATTCTATATATAGCAGTTTTATATAATTTTTAATCATGTGAAAAACTATCAAATATATATCTTTATTTTTACTGTTATTTTAGAGGAAAAAAAATTCCGGATGAGCTACATTTCTCAAAAGTTGATAGAAAACTACGAATTTGGAATAATGCTCGGGTACCAAATTTCATTATTCTAACTCAAACCGTTTTTGTGTAATCTTGTCTACATACACACACACACACAGACATTTTTCTCAACCTTAGTGAAAATGACTCAGGAACCATCAAAACGTATAAAAACATCAAAATCTCGACATCGAAAATTTTCGTGATTGCAATACTATCTCTGGCGGGATAGTAAAAATTAAACTTATGTGTATGTTTTACATGAATTAATCAATGGATGACAATTGAAACGATATTTTTCCCTTTCACACTTGTAATAGATTCAATGTCTTCAATCACAATTTAATTTCAATGTAAAATAGTTTTGATAATATTCCAAAGCTGTCTATAATGTTAAATTTGAATCATAATATCCTACTTTATCTCTCTTTTAAAGTTTCGATCACGGATTTCTATTCATTTTCATTACTCATTCGTAGCTACTGTTAACTAACAGGGAATAAAACATTACATGTGTAACAAACGTTGAGAAAATGACTCATGGGCCTTCAAAACGTATAAAAACATCAAAATCTCGACATCGAACATTTTCATGATCGCAATACTATCTCTGGGGAGATATTAAAATTTTTTTTTTAAATAATCAATTTTATTTAAGTATTTTTGTCTTAATTCTTAAAATATCAAAACCGTATCAACCATAATTGATGGATTGATATATTGTTAAAACATAATATTATTTTTTGATTTAATCTATCTAATAATATTTGATTTATGAATTATTTTCAAGATTAAAAATTAAAATGAATTGTGCAATTGTTAAAAACTGAATAGTTGTTACATTAGTTCTTATATTTGTTTTATAAATATTCTTAAATATACATATATTCAAATTGCTTTTATATATATGATTGAAGAATTAAATTATAAGTTATTATTATGTTTATTAATAGTTTTTTTCATGTAAATCATGTCTTTTTAATAATTAAAAACTTTTAATAATTAAAAACTTGCAAAAACTAACATCTATATTATTAACTAATGGGGATTGAAGGGAACGGAATAATATTCAGCTATAATAGTTATGTGCTTTAAATTCTTTAAATATTAAATTGTGAGATTTTGTTTGGTACATTTAACCATCACTAAGTGTATTTTTATTTATTTTATTAGATGTTAAATATATAAATGTAATGATGTATTTTATTTCTTATAAAATTAAAAATATTATCAATGATTTTTTTTTTTTTGAATTTAATTGAGTCATATAAAAAAAAAATAATAATTCATCTAGGAAAATAATTTTATGTTTGTCTATCTTAAGTGGTTTCTTTGGCTGTTGAGCAACACTCTCTGGCAATGGTACACGATTTCTTGTTCTTACTTCACGTGTACATCCACTCGCTACGATCCGATACTCCACGGAAATGAATCCAATAATAATTCTACAAAGAAATACATGTTCACAGTTACATTCTTAACCCCATACTTGAACTATCAATACATACAAAGAGAGAGAGAAAGAGAGAGGGAGAGAATGGAAAGGGAGAAAGATTAAAAAAAAGATGTTTAAATGATGTAATTCATTCATTCAAAGTATTGAATCAATAAGCCAATAAATATTTTTCCAATAGAGAAGATTTAGAGTGGGGGTGGGGTGATATTATTTATTATAAATTTATTTCAGAAAGAAAGAATTCACTCTAAGCGTTTTATCACTATATTGGATTAATTCGAGGATCATTCAAGTAAAGAGTCAAATGGCTAAAAACAGTTTATTTGATTCTTACAAAATTCAGGATATTTTTCAACATAATCATCCCCACAGTTATGCATTTGTCCCACCTTTCTTGCAGCTTCCTTGGCGAAGAATTCTTTCGATTTACCCCGAAGTCACTTTTGCACCGCTTCCTTAACTTCCTCTTTATTAACAAATCTTTTTTCACGTCTTTCCACATTTTTCTTAGAGTAGTATTGATTATTGATAGTTTGCTGATCTTTTCAAGGAAATCGGAATAGACTGGACCATGTGAGTCCCAAAAGATAAGCGTCCACATCGGGGTTCATCTACTACGCTTATTCGGCCACTTTTAAACCGATCAACCCTCTTGTGAAAATTTGCCGTACTGTATCAACATTTGAGAAAAAATTTCACTTGGTTTTACACCTCAAAATCTAATGTCAGAACGCTACTCTTCTAAGGTTCAATCTTCTAGTGGACTTGTCATGTTTAGCTGAAAATTTTTAGGTTATGTTTGACATAAAATGATGAAATAGCTGATCAGAGTGTATCCCAAGGTTGCCAACTAACACCTCTGAAAAGATTGCACACGTTTATTGAATAGTTTTAAAATATAGAATTTGTCTCTTTACTTTTTGAATGATTCTCGTATTTATTCTTTAATTTATTTTATTTTACCCCTGTAAATTTTTGTAACTAATTAAGTAATTATATTATTATTATTGTTATTATTTGGATTGCAAAGAGACACCACAGTAGTTGTCTTATTGTTCATTATTTATTTTAATACAGGGTGGAATAAACCCCAACTTATGGGATTTATTTATTTTTTTTTTATTTACATATAGAGTTTTTCAAAAAATTTATACTTTTAGCTTAAGATAATTTATTTTTTTTAAATCGAAATGTTCCCATAATATATTTATATAATGAAAAATAATTATATAAATTAACCCTAGATATATAATAGAAACTACAACTAATTCAACACATTTATTTAATAATATATAAAGAGAAAATTTAATTTATTTTAGTCGCTTGAAATATAATCTTGATCTCTTAAATAAATATAATCAGATATATATAATTATAAAATGAATATAATAAACTGAAATTCGTGTTTCAAAAATATCAGATTATTTTTTTTTTATTTATCATTAATTTGAAGCGTATTTAGTAAAATCCGGCAAGCCGCGACGAAAGTGGACTATGTTGAGGGCAAATTAATTAATTCCTCTCCTTTCTCCCCTCTCCTTAAACTCGTTTTCAGTTTATTCTCTTCGTCCCGTGAGTCTGGGTAAATATTAAAAGGGATTCCTTTCCGTTGATTCCGAGACGTTGCACTCCAAAGAGGACAAAAATATATTTTACCATCGCCTTTTGTTTTGTCTCTCTTGTTGTATTGTTTCATATTTTGGTTATTATTCTACATGAAATATGATAAGGTGTGAATAGATTACAAACAAACTTGAAAAAAAAAATATATTTTATTTTTTCTTTCTCTTTTGATGTCAAAACATTGATTATTTTTTATTAGAATAATAAATTAGAATAATTTTTATATATAAAAAATTTTAATAATAAATAATAAATACATTATATACACTTAAAAATATTTTTCCCCTTTTCATTGAAAATTATCTTTGTCATTTATTTTTGATGATATTTGAAAAAGTGAAAAAAAAACAAAATAGAATAAACTAAAAAACAATCAATTAATTTTCAATATTTTATAAAAGAGCATTAAGTTACGGATTATTTTTTTTTTTTTTTAATAAAAATATTAACTATTCACAAAGTATCTTTTTAATTAGTAATAAAATAAACTTTGGAATTAAAGATTAATTTTAATAAATATGGTAGAGGCATCACCAGTAATTATTAACCACCTTTCCATAAATCTATTTCATGTTTTAGTTTATATTTAAATTTTTATCATTTGAATTGTATATTTAAATAGGGACTAGAATTCATATATTTAGGATATTTGAAGCCAAATTTATATATATAAATTTAGAAATTTTAATTTAATTTTAAGTATTAGATTAGAAATTATTAAATTCCAATCTTATATAGATATTATGTATATAATAGGAGTAGGTAAATCAAATTAGACTAAATTTAAATACTTGTTTATTACATTTACTGTCCCATAATAAAATAAATTTTGGTTCAATGTAATAAATTAATTCAGAAGAGAGTGTATGTATATTTCAAAGTTGATCTATGAAATTAGTGTATTTATAGAATATTAATATACAATAATAGAAAACAAAATTGAATCTTTTTTAAAGTTATGTCATATTATTTAGGAGTATTATATTTATTTTATTATGGGAGGGCTTATCATCACCAACAAATAAATTTTCCCAATATCTTGCACAATCTATATCCAATATTCATCTTTCTTTGCTGTCTTAATTTTGAATAAATATTTTCTTTCTCTCTAAATCTTTTTCTTTTATATAAATATATATTCAATTTAGTTCGGAAATGTTTATTATAATTTGTCTATGATCTATTTTCGAAATGCTCTAACAAAACTATGAAAGAGTTCAGCAAGCAAAAGCGTCATTCTGGGGTTGAGGGTTAAACATGATTTTGATTAATCTATTATCCTAATTGTATTGTCATATTTAAAGTCGAATGATACGGTTCGTTAATCTTTAAAAGTTTGAAATTTTAAGATAAATGGATTAGGAAATTTAAGAAAGTGAAAAATTGATAACAGTTCATATAATCATATATGATAATATATGATTTTGATTATATAAAAATAATGGATTATCCTTGTTTTTTAAATTATATTAGATTATTTACCATACATGTAATATTTCAAACAAGATATAAATAAATATACCGATATGTTATATTATTTTTTTTTCTTTGGAAAAAAAAATATTAATTAATAAACTGATTCTCATGGAAATATTCACACACCTCATTTATTATTAATGCTATTATAAAAATAATAATATAAAATTTTGGAATTTGTTGAGGTTTCCCTCAACTTCAGGTTTCGTGACTCAGGACTATACCATAATAGTAAAACCATAACCATTCATGACTTTGATATTATATTATAATTGTAAAAAATCATTTAAATGATTTGTTTATTTATTTTTATTGAAATATAATTTATATTAATTATTATTCTAGAAATAGAAAATAGATAATAAATTTAATAAAAGCAATATATTTATTTATGTATTATAACTTTAAATATACTAAATTAAATTTTGAGCACATCTGTTTCAATATATATTAACTCTATTTGTATTCTTTTCAAATATTTTGGTATATTTTATATTATTTCTCTATAGGAATATTCAATATTTATATTATATCCAAGTATACAATATAATATAATATATATAATTCATTTTATCATTCTTTTATTTTTGTAGATCGTCATGGAAGGTGACGATGACTTAATAAATAAACGCAGATGGCAATTATAAAGGAGAACCGCTGCTATTCTTTTTTTTTTTTAAATTTCAATAATTGTCTCCAAAATAATTTCCAGCTTTAAATAATAGCTTATATGAAAAGGACAATAACAAGACTTTTATCTTCTATCAAACTCATTTTGGGCGCGGGCCATACGCAGTATAATTATACCACTCAAGGGGAGACGGGATGTTTCCTACATATGTTGCCGTTGTTATTATGGCCTGTTTAATAATATACTAATTGAGATTCGAAACGATATAGAAGTAGAATTAAACAATAGAATGCACGAGGAAATGAATATGTGTTTTATTAAAGACATTGCAGAGAGCAAATAAAAATAAAACAAATTCCTTATAAAAATGAAAATGATTTATTCTATATTAATGTAATTCTATTGATTATACCTATATAATACATTATTATCAAAGAGGATAAAAATTAAAATATATAAAAGAATTATTTTGCCGGTTGTATTATATGAGTGTGAGGCATGGTTTATGACCTTAGGAGACGAAAGTAGATTTAGAGTATTTGAGAATAGGATTCTGCGTAGCAGACCAAAGAAAGATGAGCTCCACGGGGAATGGCGGAGACTGCATAACGAGGAATTGCATGATCTCTATGCATTTCCAGATATGGTTAGAATTAAAAAATCGAGAAGGCTGTGGTGGGCAGGGCACGTGGCTAGAATGGGAGAGGAAAGAATGGCGAAAAATATATTGGTGGGGAGACCTAATGGGAAACGTCCGCTTGGAAGACCAAGGACGCGCTGGGATGGGTGGATAATGTGGGAAGGGACGTGAGAGAGGTGGGAGAGGGTAGGGATTGAAGGGTTGTGGCTCAGAATGTGGTTGCTGCGGCCAAGAACTTTCGAGTTCCCTAGAGCCACAGAGATATATAGATACCTATATAATAGTCAACCAATTATATCTTAATATCTTTTTATCGAAGATATATATTCAGATATTCCAAATTAAATACGTATCTCTTTCCACAATTCATATTCTGAAATCATTTCAATTCTTTCATTTTATAAATGAATTGAATTACTAAATATTATTTCGTATTAGGATAATTGATAGAAAGAAAAAATTTATATACAAATATTTAAAGCATTGAGTAGTACAGTGGGATCGATTAAAATAAAGTTCGTTGTTTCTAAGAGAAGATAATCTACCATATTCTTTGACGAAATTGTTGAAATCGGAAAATTAAATATGGAAATTATAAGGTGGATAGATTCTTGAGTCATTGATTTTGCTGTTGAAATTTCATATTGTAGAGGAAGCTTAAAATTTTATTACTCGTATTTTAAAATATGTAACAGATTAAAGAATAGATTTTTGTAGTGAAGATAAAATCTTTCTTAGTATGTTACACTGTACTAATAATTCCCCACTCTCTCTCTGAAATTAAGTTTTAGTTCCCCAAAACGACCACTTATAATTAATTAATTTAAACATTAATATAATCAAAAGATAGAAACTTATTTTAACTATATATTCTTTAATCTCGTTGCATTTATTCCATTATAATTTTATTAAAATTTTATTAATAGAGAGTATTGTACTTTGCTCATGGCAAATAATGTTAATCTTCTAAGGTCATATTTATAGAGATCTTCAAGGGTTTGATCCAAAGGTACACAAGATGCAACAAAACGCGGCTTTCTACCGAAGCTAAATCATATTTACTTAAGACGTGGCTGATTAATTTCCTTCATTCGTTTGTGAAACTAAGTAATGCCTGCTCGCTAAAACCATTTTAAGTTTTGAAGGGTAAAGCTTTGGTACGTAACTATTACATATATCTAACTTTAATTCATTTCAAGTTAATTTAATACAACTCCACATGAATTCTAGAACCGGAAAAAAATTGTATTATTATTATTTAAGTTGAAATATAAAGTTGTTGTTCTACATTTAAAAACAAGAAAATAAAATCAAAAACTAAAAAAAAAAAAGATTTTTCAAGATTCTATCAGTACCTCTTTTATAACGATATCACCCAAAGAACCGTTGATTTTAGGTATTAAATAATTATTTATAAATTATTATTATTTTCATTATTTATTTCATTAAGTTCTTGAATAAATAATCAGAAAATTATAAAGATAAGTCTAAAGATTAATTTTTTCATTAATCCTTTTAACATATGTTGGTATTAATATACTACAAACATATGTCTATATAATACTTTATATAAAAAAAAAACTTTTTTAAAAAACCACGTTTTTAACGCACTAAAAAGAAGAAAATAATTTTTCTGAAACCCCATAGGTACTGACATTACAAACAAGAGATATGATTTGAAGAAAATTTTCTATAACGTAAAACGTGGGGCGCAACTATGGCTAAAATATTCTGTATCGTATAAAAATTTATAAATAAATGTTATTAGGTACAAATTAATAGGATAAATGAATTCATATTTTAATTAGCTTCAAAAAGTAAAGCTTATAACTTATCGAAATTTTTAAAAGAGGTAAATTTAATTTATGAAAAGATTACCTTTAGATTACTAATAATATTCACTTTTAAAAAATTCTGATAAAAAATGACATCCTAACAATATTCTGGTAAATAATATAAGAAATTTAACTTGAAGAAATCTAAAACTAAATTTTGCTACTGCAAAACTTCTAGCAAATATTTAATATTTATGTTAATAAAATTTCTAAAGTGTAAATTGAAGATGTTTATTTAATATTAAGGAATTAATTTTCCAAAAAAAATTTACATTAATAAAAGTATTCTGTTGGATTACTAATAATATTCCCTTTTACAAAAAGTCTGGTAAAAAATATAAAACTTAAAATATAAATCCATGGATATTGAAATAAATTAATCAAAGAAATTATATTGCATTTAAAAAATTTATTATTATTTGCGCCCCACGTTTTACGTTATAGAAAATTTTCTTCAAATCATATCTCTTGTTTGTAATGTCAGTACCTATGGGGTTTCAGAAAAATTATTTTCTTCTTTTTAGTGCGTTAAAAACGTGGTTTTTTAAAAAAGTTTTTTTTTTATATAAAGTATTATTTTCTACTTTTTAGTCTTCATATATTGCAATCGATTTCACTTGACCTATACTACTTTTAAGTTTTTTGATTGACTTTAATAGTCATGAAATACTATTATCCTGAAAGTAATAAATTTAAATTGAATTATAAAGAGAAATTTTTAAATTTGTCATATTTTAATTCTTTATTGCCTAAAACTCATCATAAATTTAAATTTTGTTTTCTAAATTACAGTACAAAACATTAATATACCTTCTTTCAAATTTATTTACATTTTAAATATTATACATATTATATTATTCTTTTAACGGGTTTTTAACGGTTTTTTTCAAATTTAAATATTTACACTTTTTGTTTTGATTTTCCCATACAAAATTATATTCATTAATTATGCTCTAATTAAACACTTGCAAGCTACGAATTATTATTGTATTATTGTATTGTCATCCAGAATACATTACTCTGAAAAGTTTCAGAGCGATTGGATGACTGGAAGTGGTCGAAATTTCGATTGCAAGATTTGACCCGAACAGATAAATAAACAAACAAACAAACAAGAAAGCAAGCTAAGAAAAACGTGGTAAAATACACTCAGTTAGCAAGAGTGCTAATGATGACTTGGTGAGATGCAGAGAGCAAATGATAGCTGAAAGAAATTGAGGGTGGCGTTTAAGTCGAAAAAAGGTGTGTCGAAACAGGCAACCAATCAGAAGACCCGTTAAGTAAAAATAAGAAGAGGGGAGTTTGAACCTTTTTTCTACCTCCCTATTATATTTTTTCAATATTTTGATTTTATTAATTTTTTATCTCTCTTTGTAAAGACGAAATTATAACTTTAAAATGATTTTAAATGTAATCAATCAAAAGTCAGAAATTATAATTTAAAAAAATCAAAATTCTTCATAAAAAAAAAATGGCTTTTTATTTTTTCTAATACATTTACCGTGTATATAATATATAGAGATTCTTTATTTCATTAGATTGAATATTATTTATTAGTAATTCATTTAATAAATATCTAATCGTTATTTGAAATTTATTTAATTATTATTTTAGAATTTATGATGCTTAATCCAAATTTAATTCGCAGCATGGAACATACGATCAGGACTGTCATTTAGTTGGAGGGGAGCGACCTGAACATTTTTTCAAACTTCTTATTTAAACGGATTTTAATATTTTGATTATTATTATTAATTAATGTATTATATTTGCATCCCGTCTCGTTTTTGTATTAGATATTGTATCAATATTTTTTATATTTAAAATATTTTAAAATTTTTTAATTAATTTCGAAAGAAAATTAAAAATATATTTATACAATTTTTTTGCTAGTATAATAAAATAAGATCTAATGAAATATATTTATTTTTATCGTCAATTCACAATGTGTCATTTATTATATTATTAATTTGTGAAATGATTACAAATTTTATGTAAAATCCATTCTCTATTCGTTTAGATCAAAAATAATATATTTAATATTTAATATATTGAATATATTTAATACATACTAGAATCAACTCTTGAATATTTTTTTAAACAAGCGGACTATGGACATCTGTATTATTTATTTTTAATGTTTTGACAAAGTCCCTTTTGTTGTTTTCTTCTTTTGTATTATGTATTGAGAAAGGTAAGTTTTGGAAAGGGCCTTTTGTTGTATTATTATTGTTTCTCCTTTTTAAGTTAACAAAATACAAATATTCATTAATTATGCTCTAATTAAACACTTGCAAGCTACGAATGTGTTATTTTATTGTATTGTCATCCAGAATACATAACTCTGAAAAGTTTCAGAGCGATTGGATGACTGGAAGTGGTCGAAATTTCGATTGCAAGATTTGACGCGAACAGATAAACAAGAAAGCAAGCTAAGAAAAACGTGGTAATAAATACACACCCTATATTTAGTTCTATGCATTTCTTTATCAAATTAACACTTGACAGTCAAAAATTAAATCTTAAAAAAAACAAAAGTTTTTATTAAAATTTTTTATTCTCTTCAGAAAAAATAGTTACAAAAATGATCAATTTCATACTGATACAAGATAAATAAATTAAAATAAAAATTCACTTTCAACTAAATAAAATTAATCATCAATATTCTAAAGGATTCTTTTATCTCTAAAATCTCTTTGTATTTCTATTCCAATTAATTAATTATCATTGAATTGATAAAATTAGATTCTCGTTCAACCGTGTTATTTTCCTTATTAAACTGAAATTAGTTTTCTAATAATGTATTATTAAGTGAAATTAGACTTTGGCTTGATTTGGAGTGTGGAGTAGAAGTGCCCCTGCCAACTTTGACAGTTGTCTACTCGTCCGGTGAATCAAGTCTGTAAAAAAAAAAAATTTTCTAACCAAACAAATTCATTATCTTAATTATCTTGAAAAAAATATTAATTGCTATTTATAATATACTATTTTAAAAATTTTTAATTTTCAATTCTAGAAAAAGTGTATTTACAATAAAAATACATTGATGCAATAACGTTACACTCTTTTCATTTATTAATTATATTATTTATTTATTATTATTATAATTACTTATTTAATTAGTTACATATTTACTGATGGGTCATCATTCTTTATATTAGCTAGTCATCTTTCCTTTCTTGAAATACCACGTGCTCTTATACCTTTAAATTGAATATAATATAAGAACTTAAATTAAAATTCTTAAAAAAAAAAAATTATTTGTAGTTGAGAAAAATTCAGAATTTAACAGTAAGTATTTTATTTATAATTATATCGAAATAATAAATTTGTTAATTATATTCCACGACGAACCGGAGCAAAAATTTTAAAACATGATTTACTAAATTTCTTTTGTACTATCTCTCCAGAAAATTTTCGATGTCGAGATTTTGATGTTTTTATACGTTTTGAAGGTCCCTGGGTCATTTTCACTAAGGTTGAGAAAGATGTCTGTGTGTATGTGTATATGTGTATGTAGCAAGATTACGTAAAAACGGTTTGAGCTAGAATAATGAAATTTGGTATACGGGCATTATTCAAAATTCGTAGTTTTCTATCAACTTTTGAGAAATGTAGCTCATTCGGAAGTGGGTCATTACCTTACTGGTTTTCATTTTTTTTCCTCTAAACTGACATGAAAAATTAAGATGTTTGATTGTTTTTCACATGATTAAAAATTGTATAAAATTGCTATATATAGAATTTCATCATGATTGAATCGCTGAAAGTACCGGAATTATTTTTTAACACGTTGACTGGCCATCACGCGCCATCACGGGTCGTGATGTCATCAATAAAGAGCCAAACACGCTCTGATTTAATACATATTACTTTTTAATTTTAATTTATAATTTATATAATTAATTAAATTAAATTTAAATATAATATATGTTATTTAATCCAATTCAAATTGCGAGATATTCGAGTAGAGCTTAATTTTAATTTATTTATCATATTCAAATTTTTAAAAAAATATTTTTATTTTATTTCTACTTATATTTAAATAAATATATTCAACAATTATTCTGAAAAAACAAAAATTTCTAACCAATATAAATGTTTTTATTAAAGTTTTTGTTTTCTTCGAGAAATAAAATTTACATAAAATATAAATTTAAAGAGTCAAGATAAATAAAAATAAAAATAATTAAAAATAATTTCCAATTACTAACGTTTTTATCTATATATATAAAAGGCAATGTCTGTGTGTCTGTCTGTCTGTCTGTCTATAGACTCAAAAACTACCCGTCCGATTACGATGAAACTTTCAGGAATTGTTGTGGGCATACCAAGGAAGGTTTTAGTGTAGTTAAATCCAAAATTAATTTATCCAAAATTAATTTAATTAGTAATATATTGCTAAAAATCTGTAGTGTCACAAAACTATCGACAGATGGCGCTACATATAATTTTCCAAATTCAAATATTTTTAATTTTTTTTAAACTTAATATTTCTAACTTTGTATTACAATACAATAATGAGACGGAATTGTTGTGTTTTAAATTAGATTTTATAAATTGAAAACCATTAGTTATACTCTTAAGTTATTTAGTTTTATTGATCACATATCTGGAAAAAATCATCTTCATTAGTTTTTTTATATTTAAATGTATATATGTGACCTCACAGTTACCGCCTTTTAGATATATATCTATTCTTAAAATAAAATTAAAAATATTTATATTATATTCATATATATGTAAAATAATAATTATATTATTTTAATATTCCTATAAGTTGGTATCACAATTTATTATTATTATGAATTATTTATAAGTAATTAATATTATTAATTGGTATTAATAAATAAATAATATTAATTATATTAACTTAATATTTCTAACTTTGTATTACAATAATGAGACGGAATTGTTGTGTGTTAAATTAGATTTAATTAAAGATTGAATTTAGAATAATTAAAAGGGTTATTGAAACCGCGTATGCTGATTAGGGAATGACAAGATTGAATTGGTTCAATTAAAAAATGCTTATATAAAATTATAACTAAAAATGATTTATTTAATAAAACTATAAGAATTTAAATTACAATTTAATTAATTTTTTGTGAATAAATAAACATATATAAAAAACTATATATAAAATTTGAATTTTCATTTATTCATTCATTTAAAATTATTTTCCGATTGTTCCTTTAAAATAACCCCTCTTAGGGGGTCGGAAGGGGAGGCAACATAAGGGAATTTTCTTTCACTTTGTTATTGGGAAAAACCAGGGGGGGGACAGTCTTACCAGGAAAAACCCAAATTGTCAGCGTCCACTCTGGGGTTTTAAACAGTTTTAAAGGAAATGTTAATTATAAGTTCATTTCTCAACGAGTTGTAACTTTAAATTATTTTTATTAATGTTAATTATAAGTTCATTTCTCAACGAGTTGTATCTTTAAATTATTTTTATTAATTTAATTAATTATAATTAATTTATAGCCAATAATAGTTTATTATAGCTAATAATTTTTTTAATTTTTAGTGTAATTTGCACGATCATTATTTATAAAAAAAAAAAAACACATTTTGCAATTTCCCAGAAAGGCTGTTTTTGAGATGTAAGTATAAGTTAGTTTTATGAATAAAAAATATTTATTTTAATAATATTTTAGAATCAAATTACGAAATTAATAATATGGGACAGGGTAGGATTTGGTTGTAGCTCAGGATAGGGACTCTTAGAGAAAAGTGGATGAGAACTTTCGAAAACTGTATAGACACAGAGTTAGATAAATATAACATATGCAATAATAATATATAATTAATTTACTGATTAAATTAAAATATATATTTTCTAAGAAAACAAATATATGTCTTATCTACTTATACTGATTGAAACAAAATGGATGAAAACCTTTTACATACAGACTTTCAACCAAATACTACACTCGGGGGTACAGGGGGCGGAGCCCCCGTCTAGATGTGAAGAGCGCCTGGAAGGCGCTCTGATCAGCTAGTTTAATATATTTTTCATATCTGAATTTTAAAAAATTATTCTTTTCCCCATATAAATTTATTTGTTCATTTCAATATCTAATTGAACCCCTATTTTTCATCTTATATTTGGTTGTGCTAATCTTATTTATTATTTGACCTATTAATTTGCCTTATTGTTTATAATATAAATAAATTTAATATTTTTGCAAATGAATGAAGAAAATCTATTTGTTTATTTATTTATTTAATAAAATATAAGGTTCATATTATATTGAAATAATGATTGAAAATTTTATGATTCACATGTACTTTTCATCTTGAATAGTTTTATTTTCACCAACACTTTATTTGGACGTTTTATTTTGTTAGTTTTTTTTTCTTAAAATTTTATTAACCGCTTCTGGCAAACGAGGTGGGAATCAATAATAAATTTATCTTGTTAGTTTTAAGTCTATTTATTTCGTATTTCTTTTTCCAAAATGTCATTTGAAAAATATCCTTCACTGTTACATATGTATATAGATAATTTATTAAATATTCAGAAAAGAGAAATAAAAATAAGGAATTTTTTTTATTATTTATTAATAATAAAATACTAGATAGAATTTGCAAGTTAAAAAGTTCCTATAAAAGAGAAGGATAATAAAAGAAGACCATTGGCTATAATCCAAAAGAATCCACCCTATATTTTCCATTTCCACACCTACTCAAACTATTTAAATCTATAAATCGCCTGATGGGATTGTAGTGGTTAATGCATTTGGTTCTATTTCCTGATATTTGATTGAAAGGGATTTTTGTACATATTGCAAAGAAACAAGAATTTACCACTTGAGGGTGCGTCCGGTGAGGGTTGAAGGGAGTGCGTGATTGCGTGACGCCACCCTCTCGGCTATAACGATAAGTCTTGGAAAATATAGGTAGGGAATTTTGGTCACGAAGACCACACTCATCTTAAGAAAAACAAAACAACTTTCGCAAATATCCTAACTACCTTCCACAGCAATTCATAATATAAGAGACATTGTAAATTAAAAGAGAAGCATCTTCACATGAATCTATTTTTCAAAATCCTTTCAGATTTAAAAAAAGTAGAACATTATTTTCAGCAAACTATATTACACTATTCACTCTTACTTAAAAAAAGGATATTAATAAACGGATTAAAATATTAAAAAAAATTAATAGTATTTATTAACTTTGATTCTTTAAAATAAACGAGTTATAATTTGTTTATTATAGTGTCGTCTACGTTGAACACAATAAAGTTTGTGATAGAAATTAAAAAGATTATGAATAGAATACCTGTTTTTTTCTGAGTGGAGTAATACTTAATATTAAAAACAAATATTTTTTAGATATAAACTGAATTTAGAGATAAAAAAAAATTATACAAATAATCAACTAATGATATGCATTAGATTGTAATAAACATCTTTTTTCTTTCTTTTATGAGTATTTGAAGTTTTTATATAAAAACCCAACCTCTAACTTGTATATACTGAAAAATCAGTCACTATCAAATCGGTTGCCTCTAGAGAGGAATAAAGCCGTTTTATGATCAGGACAACGGATCTTCTCAACCTTTATCTTGATTTTTTTGATCGAAAGCGCTACATTTTATTTCAATTTTGAGCAGGTTCCCATAGACCCACAATAAGAAGAATTCCCTTGCCAGGGCTGAGACTTGAACCCCAAACCACGAGGTTGGTTAATGAAGCGTGTTGCACGCCAGATTGCCTATCTACACATGTGAATTCTTTTTAAGTACTTTTACTTTTACTAAAGCATTTTATTTTAGTTTTTAAATCTTATGTATTTATATTTTACTTAGCATATCAATATAATATAATCCAACAAATGCCAGAAATACCAGTTTCTTATATTTTTAGATTTTAATTATATTATCTTTGTTTTAATAAGAATATGAACTCAAGTCTGTATTGTTTATATAGATAAATTATTCTATTTATATTCCAATAGTAAGGTGTTGTACTTAGAGAAGTTTATTTATAATTTGGATTTAACCCAACATTTTAAGATGATATTAAAAGTAATATTTGAAGATTTAGAAATATGGTTATTTTGCAAAATAGAGTAGCAAAATTAACTATCTTTAATTAGATTTCTTTACTCTGCTTGAAATAATAAAGATTTATAGATATGAGTTCACTCTCCTCCCTTCTGTTTGAACAAATAAGCGTATTTTAGCACTTCATCACCGACAAATATTTCTAAAGAAGTAATATTATTTCGGCAGTAAACGACACCCACCAGGAATGGAAAGTGTTGGTTGTAAGAGGGACCTCAAGAAGTAATCTCACTCCCTTAGAAGGGGACGCTAATGAAGTGGGAGGAACACTGAAGGTGGAGATAAGCAAGGGAAACATAAACACATCACGGGAGGTGTTGGGAAATGTACTAGGACATCCAAAAGGACAAAGACGTCCAGAGTGATGGGCATTTCGGGTTTATTTATCTCCTCGGACATCTTAACTTGATGCCCCTCGCCCCTCAATTTTCCTTGGAAATATAATCTGAGCTGTAACAAAGTTTTATCAAGAGATGAAAAGAAAATGATTAACATCAGCCTCCTTCATCATCAATGGCCCTTAATTAGGAAATCCACTCGTAATATGTTTTATTAGTATTATTATATTAAAGTTCAAAGAAAAAGCGAAGAAATTCTGAATTAACAATTTGAAAAGTTATATGCGGGATATTTTGTATGTATTTTCTTTTAATATTTATTAATAATAAAAATAACTTGATAGTATTATTAATGTAATAAACTATTGGAAACTCCAAAATTAAATTTATTTATTGCGATATGAAAATTAATAGAATAAATATTACTGAAGTTTAGATGGAAAAATTAACCTTTCTTAGATATAAACCTTCACATGTTTTTCAAGTTATTAAGATTTTTTTTAAAAAAGCATTATTTGAAATAATAATTTTTTTCAAACTTATTAGTTATAGTTGATTGATTAAAAGGATTGTCATATCAATTTTCATTTATTATCCAGTAAATTTTGTAAACCCTAAGGAACACAAGTATTTATTACTTAAAAATTGGCGATAAATATTTTTTGAAGATAATACCTATATTTCGAGATTTCATCGTTCCATTATAATACAATTGATCATTAGTTTTAGAGGCCATTGAAATTATAGAAACGAAATTCTTTTTTCAAAGTAAAATGGTAAAAATTTTAGCCAAATAAGTACCGTAATTATCGAGTTTTCTTTAATGATCTAGTATTTGTTACAAACAATAATTATATTGATGCCAATCAACTTACTTGAGTTTTTAAACCTCTGAAAACAACTCAATTCAATTGGCCAATATAATAATCATCTTTGAGAAAATAAAATTTATTACAAAAATCAAATGTAAATAAAAAACACATCATTATTTATGAAATTGAAATTCACTGATGCAGACAATCAAAGTAATTTTTAAATCATACTAAAAAAGGATAACTAATATAGTTTTTATAAGAATGATTAAATTTATAATAATAATTGTTTTAAATTAAATTTTATACCACACAAGAAGCAATAGAAGATAGATGGATTATCAGACTACTTTTTCATTACTGTTATTAATACTATCAATCCATCAATCCCTCCATACTTATATTATAATTCCAAAAGAATTGTTAGAATAATATATATATAATATATAATACACACTATAAACAACAATTTATACAGAGTTGGAAATTAAAAAATAATAGTGTCTTCAAGATGTTTATTGTAAAAAGTGGAAATCATTATTTGCTGATTTTATTGATTTTTATATAATAATATACCATATAACATATTTTTTAGTAATTTGAGTGTCGAGAGTGATTTCTAATGTTTTCATATTTCAAATTTGATTTAAATTCAAGTAATGGATTGCCCCTTTACAGTCACATTAATAGTTATTAATTTATTTTTTTAATAAATCTATATAATCAAATTCTTAAATATAAGAGATAATAATATCATATTGTCTGTTCGCGTTCATGAACTGAGATTTACTACTACACTACTACTAATAATATTAATAAATTATAAATGACTTAAAAATTTAATCATATTAATATTATTCCTATTTTTTTATTTAATAGTTAAAACGTAACAATAACAAATTTCTTTTTTCTTCTTTAATTGTTAATCTTTAACACCTTAATTTTAATAATTACATTGGAGTTAATTAAAATAAAAATAATAATAATAATAAAAATAAAACATCAATATTTGATTGCTCTAATAATAAAATAAATATATTTTTAACCAAAAATGCTCAATTAATACATAATTAGAGTTTTATTAAATAAAAGACATTTAGAAAGATTTATATTATTTTGAAATTTATTATTATAGATCTACAAAGGTTGGTATATACAAATATGTGTGTTTAAGCGCTTCCACTTTGTCACTTGTTTACTAATAATTAATAATAAACTAAATGTTTTAGAAAATGATTTAGAGAGAAACAAATAACAATCATTAATGACCAGCAATAATTATAGATCATGTGTGCTATACTGATAATTTAGATTATACACATTAAATGTTTAACGTAAAATTTTATAAATAAAAAAAATTAAATTAATATCCTTTAATGTGTTTTAGTATCTTTTTTTTCTTTTTTCTAATTTTATTTTTGTTTTTATAATTTACAACCTTTCAACCCGTTGAAATAAATTGCTTATTATTATTTATTTATTTTGCATTTTATTATAATCTAGATAAATACCAATTGCGACCTATTTTTTACCGACCGACGATAGTAAGGGAGGTATTGTTTTCACACCAAATTTCACATGTCGAGATTTTTACATATCTCCACGAATCATGCATTTTCTTAACAGAAAAAAGTATTTTTAGCATGATGTCTGTCCGTCTGTCCGTCTGTCAGTCTGTCCGTCCGTATAGATGTGTACAGCCTGAACGGCTCAACCGATTTTGATGAAATTTGGTATATTTACTTAATGCATCAGTGGAATGAATTGATCAACTTTTGGAGCAAATCCGGAAACCGGAAGTGGTAGTATTAGCGATCGACGATAGGAAGGGAAGGGTTATTTTCACACCAAATTTCACATGAGGAGATTTTTTTATATATCACCACGAATCATGCACTTTGTATTGGTTTTATCCTCGGGAAAATCATATTTATTAGTTTTTTCTTGATTTAAAATTATATGACGTAATCAAGCCATTCATGACGTCATAGCCTGGTCTTGCATATATATTATAAATAAAATAAAATTAAAAATGTTTATATTTATTATTTATGTATCCATATCTGTTTTTTATTACATTAATAGATATATTAAAATTATTTGAAATTGTTTCTGTAGCTGGAAATTAATTTACTTCAAACCGTCGGTCGGTTCGGACCTGGCCACAGGTCAACTTATTTAAAATGAGATCATGAACGGTTAAAAACTATTGACAATTTTTAAAACAAAAAATATGAATTTCTCTAATTATCTTCTATTTTGTTCTTTTGGATAAAAATTTGATTTTTAAAAAATGTTTTATAAAAATTATCCACATTTTCTATCATCAGAATTTTATAAAAACAAAAATTTTGCAACTAATACAAAAAAAAAAATAATAAATTTAACTAAAATTTCAAAAAATATAGTTTACAAATTGACTGAATAGATTTAATAAATTTAATTTATCTAATACATAAATAATAGATTCGAGAATGTGTTTGTCTAAAATTTAATTTAATTTTATTTAAAAAGATTATTATTAATTAAAATTTAAAAGTCATTAAGAAAAATTACAAAATAATATTTACTGAAATACAAATCGCTTGCTAAATAATTAGACCCTTAGAGTCAAAGCAGGATTAGACATCCAACTTATTTGTAATATTTATTTTACCCTTGAATTATTATATATATATATATATAAATTTTATATCACATAAATTTTAAAAGTAAATTGAAAATTTGAATAACAGTAAAAACACCTCTTAAAACATTAAATGACATTTAATTTAAAATTTAAATTATTATATTTATTTTTATATTTCATTGCAATATATCTTTCTAATAAAATTATAAAGTAAAACTATAAATAAATAATAAAATATTTAAATTATACTTTTCAAAGCATAAAACAATTATTTATTTCTCTAGTATATGTACCTAGATACCTATAATATATTTAATTATATCATATTAACTGATTTGTAAATATAATTATTCAATACAATTTACATCCAATATAATATTATTTTAACTAAAATATATACGAGTAAATATATTATGCTAAAGATAACTATATAAAATATAATTAATTAATTAATTATCTGTTTGTGGAGATTTTTTTAACCGGGTCTTTTATAAACTGTTGTTGGTTTAATTAAATATTGCAATCGAGGATTATTATTATTAAAGAAACCAGAAAAATGCAATTTTTGGTAAGAAATTCGATGTAAACAAAAGCTTGATAATTTGTTTGTTTAGCGGCATTTTTAATCGCTTGGCATGTAGGATGGGGAGGGGACGAGGTTCGAGCCCCGCTAATGACTGAGGCCACCTGGCTTGACAACCCCCTCCAGCCGCCAAATGCTCCTTTAATGACTCCACTAAGATTTTTCACTCAAAGTCCGTGGATTCCTCGACAAGTCGTTTCCTCTGTGTCCATTGGACTACGTGGCATCCACATTTTTCTTAACTACCTATCTAGCTCACCATCTATTTATTCTTCATATATAATATATCTTTCAACCTGACTTTTTGATCTCATTTAATATAATTTTTTTTTTTTGTTATATTTTATTTAAACAGATAAAACAAATAAAATACTTAAATAAATCTTTGTTATATTTGATTAGAGTAGAATAATTGATTTAAATCAATGATATTATAAAATATTTTTAAGATAACTTTATTTTAGTATAGTATATTTTTGAATAATAATTAATATTTTATTATATTCAAGAATAGAAAATTGTAAATTTTTGCCACATCAATATATTAATTTTAACCATAGTTAAAATAAAAAATTAACTTGTATTGAATAAGTATGATAATGATTATTATTAATATTAATTTTTGAATAAAATAATTTATCTATCTATATAATTAAACTACGCAATCCTAAACTCCTTCTAAACGGCTTCATGGATCTTAATGGTTCGGATATTATTAGAACCGTCATGACCAAGGATTAGGTATAAGGTTGAAAATTTCAACAAAGTTGATCCGTTCCAAAGTTATTGGCTAAAAACCAACCCAACACATGTGGCGCCTCTGGTGGCTCAGTTAAGAAGGTGACATTCAATATAAAATTAATAAGTTGACCTGTGGCCAGGTCCGAACCGACCGACGGTTTGAAATAAATTAATTTCCAGCTACAGAAACAATTTCAAATAATTTTCATATATCTATTAATGTAATAAAAAACAGATATGGATACATAAATAATAAATATAAACATTTTTAATTTTATTTTATTTATAATATATATGCAAGACCAGGCTGTGACGTCATGAATGGCTGGATGACGTCATATAATTTTAAACCAAGAAAAAACTAATAAATATGATTTTTCTCGAGGATAAAACCAATACAAAGTGCATGATTCGTGGTGATATATAAAAAAATCTCCTTTGGTGTGAAAATAACCCTTTCCTTCCTATCGTCGATCGCTAATACTATTACTTCCGGTTTCCGGAATTGCACCAAAAGTTGATCAATTCATCCCACTGATGAATTAAGTAAATATACCAAATTTCATCAAAATCCATTCACCCGTTCAGGCTGTACACATCTATACGGACGGACAGACGGACGGACAGACATCATGCTAAAAATACTTTTTTCTGTTAAGAAAATGCATGATTCGTGGAGATATGTAAAAATCTCCACATGTGAAATTTGGTGTGAAAACAATACCTCCCTTACTATCGTCGGTCTGTAAAAATACTAGAAATTTCCAAACAATGAATGTTTATAATATTTATATCTTTATTTTAAGTCTGTATATTTTTGTTGATGATATTGAATTACTATTTTCTTTATATATTCATATTTTATAGAATTAATTATTTCTTGACATATTTTGTTACTTTGTATTAGTTGGAAATATCACTAAAAAGTAGTAGTAAAAATTGATAAGGTGGCCCATTAATTTATTTTTATTACATATTTTTTTAGCAAAGATGTGTTATGATGATATAAATTAAACATTGGTTTATTAAACTATGTTCATTTTTCTGATAACATCTATACAGAAATTTTCATAAAATAAAAGAAAGTGTTGTCATTATTAATATGGTATATAAACAATTTCAAAATCGTTAAAAGAAGATATGCTACTCAAAAGTGATCAACAAATGTGCTATATACACTGAACCCGTCGTGGATATGAATATTTTAATATACGATTGAATTAAAATGAATTAAAACCTTTCGCATACAGACTTTCAACAAATTACTATGTATTACATCGGGGGTACAGGGGGCAGAGCTAGGTGCAGTCTAGGTGCAAAGACCTATTTCTCTAATATGATAAATATATGTATATTTATTTAACGGTAGATTCACAACGATTACATGTAAAATTTCATTATTTATTTATTTGTTTGTTTTTCTATTTTGAAATTCAAGTTTCCAAAATATTTATTTGTTTATATTTAATATATTAATTAATTTAACGCACATGTACAAAAATTATACCGATTCAATCAGAATATGTTATTTATGGCCAATATAATGATCATTCAATAAAAATGTTATAGTTCAAAGTATTAAATATTTAATTACATATATTATATATATAAAAAAAAATATTTATACAATCATTTGAATATAATCTTTTTGGTCTGTCTAATTATACTTTTTTAAGTTAATTTAATTTTAATTTATACCAATACCTATTTAATCTTATTATGCTAGTCGAAATTGTATACCTATACACTGGTGTGCTGACAAATTGAATCAACCCCTAACAGAATATTATATATATTATTAAATATTATCACATAGTTTTTTAAAAAATAATTTTTTTTTATTAATTTCTATTTATCACACATAATATAAATAAAAAATAAATAAAACTAGTTAATACCAAAAAACATAATTATCTTATTTTAAGATTTAAATATTTATATGTTTATATTATTAACTCGTAAATAAGGACTTTACTAACAATTTTTTTAAATTTCATATGCAATGGTTGCAATGCCCACACCTATTACCTAAACTTTATGTCCAATAGCCAACCACCTAGTCACCAAGTCCCAGACAGAATGTTAATCTCACTAAGTTTTAACCATATTAGTTACAATGGGAATATATATTTTATTTGAAAGTAAAGAGAATATGATTTTCCTATATACACACGTATATATCTAATACTGGATTAAAATACAATCGATCTATTTAAATAACAAATCTTATACCAACAATGTTTTCAATGCACATTCAATATCGGTTCTTTTGTTGATTAAACATTCAATTTTCGATTAAAGGTGGAGATTACATTACTATCATTAAATGATAGTCTCAATAAATTACTGTAAATTCATAGAATTAATCGTTTTAATATTTTCAAATTAGTTTATACAATAAAAACTAAACATTGCTTAATATATAATATAATATATCAAACTATTTTAATTTTTCAATAATTCAAAATTTTCAGATTAATGTTTATTTAATTTAATCAATATTTAGGTTAAAATTTCATTTTATAATAACATATAATTTTTTCAAGGTTAACTATAATTAAAAGGTAAAAATGTTTGTTTGTTCTTGATAATGGTTCATTTATACTTTATTGTATTCTCTTTATGAATAAAAGAATAGAAGGAAAAATATTACTAAACTGAAGTCCCAAAAATATTTTTTAAACTTCCCCTAACTTTTTAATATAATATTCCTATAATTAATATTAATGTTTATAAATAAACTAATAAATTAAATGGCTTGATATACTGAATAATCCATTTAATTATTTTATTATTGGATAATCTTTATTGTCACTTGCAAAATTATATCTTCATCAAGTTATTATTTAAAATTTTAGATCTCTCAATTCTTAAATATTGAAAACTTAAGAAGATATTACATTATATATATTATAACTATGTTATTATTTTTTCTCATAAATTATGATATTGTTTTATAAGTCTGAAAATCGAAATGTTGAAATATTGAAATTAATATTAATTTAAATTTAATATCAATTTAATTTTCAAAATAATGTTCCCTCTGTCCGAAAATATGATATACATACACATTTTTATGATAACCTACCTATACAAATGAACGTGATACGTCTACTATGTTATCGCTAAATTTTATTTTTTTATTTTTATAAAATAAATAATTTTTAATAATAAAATAAAAAAAAATCTGGAATGTCTCCACTCGACTATCTCGCAATTTGAATTGGATTAAATAAGATATATTATATTTAAATTAAATTTAATTAATTATAAATTAAAATTAATAAATAATATTTATCAAACCAGCGCGTGTTTGGTTCTTTGTTGATGGCACCACGTCACGTGCTAGCGCGCGATTGCCAGTCAACGTGTTAAAAAATTAATTCCGGTACTTTCAGAAATTCAATAAAGCTGAAATTCTATATATATATATATATATATATATATATATATATACTGCAAACTCACGCGCCAACACGTGACGTGGTGCCATCAACAAATAGCCAAACATACGTTGGTTTAGTCAATATTATTTATTAATTTTAATTTATAATTAATTAAATTAAATTTAAATATAATATATGTTATTTAATCCAATTCAAATTGGGAGATAATCGAGTGGAGACATTCCAGCTTATTTATTTTTAACAATTTTTCTGAATAATCCTTACGCCAGTGATTCTCAACCACTCTTCCGCGAGATTAGGAGGCTCTTAAACATTTCCGTTTTTTACCGACCGACGATAGTAAGGGAGGTATTGTTTTCACACCAAATTTCACATGTGGAGATTTTTACATATCTCCACGAATCATGCATTTTCTTAACAGAAAAAAGTATTTTTAGCATGATGTCTGTCCGTCCGTCTGTCCGTCCGTCTGTCCGTCCGTCTGTCCGTCCGTCTGTCCGTCTGTCCGTCCGTATAGATGTGTACAGCCTGAACGGCTCAACGGATTTTGATGAAATTTGGTATATTTACTTAATGCATCAGTGGGATGGATTGATCAACTTTTGGTGCAAATCCGGAAACCGGAAGTGGTAGTATTAGCGATCGAAGATAAGAAGGGAAGGGTTATTTTCGCACCAAATTTCACATGAGGAGTTTTTTTTACATATCACCACGAATGTATTGGTTTTATCCTCGGGAAAAATCATCTTCATTATGTTTTTCTTAATTTAAAATTATATGACGTCACCCAGCCCTTCATGACGTCACAGCCTCGGGCAACGCCG
Source organism: Labia minor (assembly GCA_963082975.1). Taxonomy (NCBI): domain Eukaryota; kingdom Metazoa; phylum Arthropoda; class Insecta; order Dermaptera; family Spongiphoridae; genus Labia; species Labia minor. The sequence goes on along the minus strand of OY720347.1, from coordinate 24,580,698 downwards.
GGCAATGCCGGCTACTTCAGCTATATATTATAAATAAAATAAAATTAAAAATATTTATGTTATATCCATATCTGTTTTTTATTACATTAGTAGATATATTAAAATTATTTGAAATTGTTTCTGTAGCTGGAAATTAATTTATTTCAAACCGTCGGTCGGTTCGGACCTGGCCACAGGTCAACTTATTTTTCTAAATTTTTTCAACTTGGTTCTAAAAAAAAAGGTAAACCTTTTTTGGGACCACTTTTTTCAATATGGTAAACTTTTACACTTCTCTTTTTCTTTCTGTGCTGCCAAATTTTTAAACCGTTAAAAGTGTACCGCGGTAAAAAAAGGTTGAGAATTCTTAATTCTTCTTTTTTTGATGAAACATAAGATAATTGGCCTTCACGCGCCAACACGTGACGTGGTGCCATCAACAAATAGCCAAACATACGTTGGTTTAGTCAATATTATTTATTAATTTTAATTTATAATTAATTAAATTAATGCTGCTTAGTTACATGATAAATTTTTGAAACAGTTAAATAGCTAACCTCAAAATTAGCAGCAAAGCTATTAATAGCACCGCGTTGAAATTTATCGCCTTTATTATACTACAACACTTTTTGCAGAATACCATTCCGCTTATCAAGTGTCAACTGTTTCGATTTCAAACTTCTTCCACACACTTGTTCACAATTTTCATTAACATTTGCCATTTTGCAATCACAGTGGGTGTCATTAAAATTTTAATAGAATTCGTTGTTTTTTATCTGTCAATTATTTTTGACACGGATGCGCTTTTGCATTGCCATTTGTTGTTTCAGAGTAGTTCAACTAGTAATTAATATTCTAAAAAAGAGAAAAACTGGAAATATTAATTACATTTCTTAATCCCACGTTTTTTAAAAATTGTATATCATATTTCCGGACAGAGGGAGTATCTATTTTTATATGAATGGTGTTAATTTTTTTAAATAAGTAAAATTACCTTCCATAATTATAATATAAAAATAACGGTAAAGATAAATTTATTTTGTATTATACATACTAACTTGGTTGTTTAACTTAGATAAAGGTGTATTTTGATATGAATCGAATTATATTTTGAAATATGCTCCAGTTTACCCAATTGATTTCATGAGATTATTGTTCTTAGTGAGAAAAAATAAATTTTTATCAAAGGATTTAATGATTTTGTTTTTACAAAAATAATCTCACTAGTTTATGTGTATTTGTTTAAGTTCCTCATTTGATCTAAAACAACTTCTCTTCGAGTGTTTCTTTGGAAAATGGCCAATAAATGCATAAAGTTTATTTTTTTAACCATCAATCGATAAGAACAATAGATCAAGCAGTGCTTTTTTCAATCCCTACTTTCCTGAAACCTAATTAAAGATAAAATCTTGTTGATGTCTATATTTATGAACTTCATCATAGGTGTTTATTTTTAAAAATCATCGCGAATGTATCTGTACATGAATTTGTAAATATTGATTAAAGTCCCATTTTCCTCAGGCCAAATTGGACATATTTGGTTAATAAGTCAACCAATAAATCAAAACTAGTCAAGCAAAGGGTATCTTCTAATTTCATCAAACATATTTACTCTGTTTGTAACAAATAATTTAACACATCTCTTTCGTCCGTCTGACGTTCCCCTCTAAGTAAATATTGTCATTTTAAAGGTTGTTGAGGAGTGAAGGGCGAACTTTCCCCTGGCACTGAATCAAAGACACCCTACTTCAATTAAATAGATCTACGTCTTCTCACCGCTTCAACTAGTATATTCAGCTCAAGTATTTCCCAAGACCCGTCATTTAATTAAATTATTTTATTAGATACATAGTTTATGTCAGAGTTTGATTAAAAAACAAAAAAAAATTGCCATTAAAACATATTTTTTTTAAATGCAAATTAACTTAGAAAATGAAACATAAAAATAATTAGTAGGTACTATTAAAAAATATGTTTATTAAGAAAAAAGGGTGTACTTAATGAAAAATTAATCATTGACAATAGCATTTTTTTTAAAAAAATAACTATTTTCAGTAATTTTTGTTAATTTTATTTATTTTAATAAATTTAATTATCAAAAACAAAAACAAAAAAAGGATTATTTTCAATAATTATAGAACATTTGTGTGTATATTCTTTAATATAATATTATATATCTATAGTATGAAAATTGTGTGTGATACTATTTTTATAATCATAATATATTTATTTGAACGGGTATAAAATAAAAAAATAAAATCTAGTTAACTGTCTTAGATAAATAAATCATAAGGTGATTATAAAATACACAATAAATGATAAGTGAAAGTATGCAAATAAATTCATCATCAATAAAAATCAAACAGTCACCTATAAATATAGTTTATTGTGAAATAAAACCAAGTTCACACCAAGAGAGAGAGAGAAATAAAAAAAATATAATTATTATTTAACATAAATTTACATTATAAAATGATTTGTTTATTTTTTTCTTTTCATTCTAAATCTCTAATTTATCTAAATAAATGTTTAAATATACGTTTCAATTTCCGGTACGAATCGGTTGTTTTCATCACGTCATTAATTTTCATCTGAAAGAACTCATTAGCAGCCAGATCGGAAATCTCTCTCTCCACTCTGGAAATTGAACATTTTCTTAAGTTGCAGCAATATTAATAATATATAAATTGTTTAAAAAACTAATACATATTAAAATTAGATTTATTATATAATTTCAAAGGAATTTACAAAATTATTTTTACCTCAATAAATAAATATTTGATAGTTAACATAAAATTATATTAGAACATTTGTAGTATCTCTAATATCCATTGATTTAATTCAAATTTTATTATTTCCCTACATTTTATTATAAATTACTATTTCAAAATTATCATATATTTTATTTTAGTATTATTCTTTTTATTATAGTTATTTGAAATATTATTAAAAATTATAGGGAACTTGAATTAATAATGAGCGTTTATTTCGAAATTTACGGATTTATTTTCAAATAATGGTTACAAATATATTAATTAAGTATTGTCCATCGCTGGCCACTACTTTTTCCCATCTTTCTAACAATTTTCGGATGCCAGCTCAAAAAACGACTCGTCTTTTGAGGCAATCCAATCATCGACCCATTTTTTGCATTGATCATATGAAGTGAACTACTGCTGGGACAGACCATGTGTCATCGACCGGAACAAGTAATAGTCCGAAGGAGCAATGTCTGGGGAATACGATGGGTGTGGTAGGATTTCCCATTTCAGTGTTTCTAGGTAGGTTTTCACCGGTTTTGCAACATGTGGTCGAGCGTTGTCATGCTGCGAAATCACTTTGTCGTGCCTTTCTTCGAATTCCGGCCGTTTTTGCTTCAGTGCGCAGCTTGAACGCACTCCTGAAGCGTTTGGCATTGGTCTACATTAAGTAGTGATTAAGTAATACAGAACAAACTAATATTAAACATAAATTTTATTAATAATAAAATAAATTAAAATAAGTATTCTTTTATTTAAATAAAAAGTAAAAGTGTGTAGATGTGTAGATATAATAATTGCAATATTTTTAATTACAAATACCTTAATAAATAAATTAGATAGAAAAATAAAAACAATACTTTTCCCAAATTATTAGTCATTTCTTGTTCAATAGGAAACATATAGCTAGATTATTTAATTTGTTAGTGTAAATACATTTCATGACAAGTGCTCTATGAGAAAGGAGACCATGCATGAAAATTAATGATCTTAAAAAATTGTTTTATTTTTTTTTATTCTAAAGACGCGCTCATAAGTTAACTTTTATAATTTTTTCAATTTTTATATAATCTGCCGCCCCTATCAAAATGCCGCCCGAGGCAAGTGCCCTCCTCTCGCTACCTCACTGCTATATATCTATTTTAATCTTATTATTTGTTTTATTTATGAAATTAATAAGTTTTAATTTCATCGATTATGCTAAAGGAAAAAAAACAGACTACTTTGTAAATTTTAAATCCAGTTTCAATTCCTGTCATTTAAAATAAATATTTCATTTTTTCGAATACTTTGTCTAAAAAAATAATAATTCAAGATCGACTTGTCCAATTTATTTCAAGTTCGTGTGCTTTTTTTGTTGTTGTTGCATTTAACTATGGTTGCCTTTAATCCAAGACAGGATAATATTAAATTTATCAATACGAGTTGCTTTCTGTTTTATCTGGATTAATTTGTTGTAAGATTTAACTCAATAAGTAGCTTGTTATAAACATTCACATAAAAGCCAGTCTTAGGAAATTCATCACAACCAGGAACAAATTAATTGGTAGAAATAACATTCTATGCAAGTAAACAGGCTATATATCAGGAGAGTGATATCTTGCAATCGGATGAAACAGAATATGGACAGCTGGAATATAAATATATTAAATAAAAACTGTAAGACGTAATTAGTTGAAAATCATTGCTTCTATTGAATCAGATCTCATTACATTTTTCTTTTAAAAACAAATTGTAAGATTAGATATATATTTCCTTGAAATAGATATTTTTTTAAGAAACATGAAGAATTTATTATGTTGTATTAATCAACAAGTAAAATAAAATTAATATTACGTCATAGTGTTTAATTTTTAAATTTTGATAATGAAATCACAACACCAGTTCAAAATAACATTGTAAATCAGTCATCTCTAATCTTATATTTCATTTCTACAATATTTTTTATAAATAATCTTGAGTGTCTCCACACGACTATCTCGCAAATTTGAATTGGTTTAATTAAGATATATTATATTTAAATTAAATTAAATTAATTAACTTATAAATTAAGTATAATTGAATTGGGTTAATTAATTAAATAATTAAGAAAAATTTTAAGTTACAGTATAGTATTGTTATTAATTTAAATTAATTAATTAACATATTTTAAATTTAAAACATTTACCTTCATTTTTATGTCAAAATTAAAAAAAATCAATTTCCGTACTCTCAGCGATTCAATCAAGCTGAAATTATATATATACATATATATATATATATATATATATATATGTATATATATATATATATATATATATCAGTTTTATACAATTTTTAATCATGTGAAAAACATATATCTTTATTTTTACTGTCAGTTTAGAGGAAAATAAGCGGGAGTGACCTCCCCTAGACTTTCCCGCATATAAATAGGTATAAAGAGTTGTGAATGAATATTTAGAATGTGTAAACTTGGTATTGATAAAGAGCCAGTTCGTATTAGTTTATTGGTGTCAAATTTGATATTTGGTAACATTTATATATATATATAGAATAAAGTGCTACTTCCGGTTAACTGACATTTTAAATGTAAAAAAAACAGATATGGATATAATATAAATATTTTTAATTTTATTTTATTTATAATATATAAGGGCTGGCTGTGACGTCATGAAGTGCTGGGTGACGTCATATAATTTTAAATTAAGAAAAAACTAATGAAGATGATTTTTCTCGAGGATAAAACCAATACAAAGTGCATAACACGTGGAGATATGTCCTCACGTGAAATTTGATATGAAAATAACTCTTCACTTCCTCTCTTCGATCGGCAATACTAGCACTTCCTGTTTCCGGATTTGCACCAAAAGTTGATCAATTCATCCTACTGATGTATTAAGTAAATATACCAAATTTCATCAAAATCCGTTGAGCCGTTCAGGCTGTACACATCTATACGGACGGACGGACAGACATCATGCTAAAAATACTTTTTTCTGTTAAGAAAATGCATGATTCGTGGGGATATGTACCTAAAAATATCCATAGGTGAAATTTGGTGTGAAAACAATACCTCCCTTCGTCGGTCGGTAAAAAAGAAACGCTACTTGTATAGGTAAAATGTCACTTCCGGTAGTCAGATCATGATGAAATTTGGTATCTCAATTTTTTTCATATTTTTAAATCTATATACAAAATATGAAGCAAATATCTCGAAGCAAACTGGTACTTTACTTGAAAGGTAAACGCAACCAGTGTAGGTAAAGTACCACTTCCGGTTAACCGATTTTGACGAAATTTTGATAGAAATCTACAAACTGTGAATAATATCGGTGTACCAAATTTCGAAGTCCTAGCTTGATTAGTTTTTGAGTAAATTTGCTTACAGACATTACATACATACATACATACATACATACATACATACATACATACATACATACATACATACATACATACATACATACATACACACACACAAACATAATTCCAAAAATGGTATTTTCTGACTCAGGGAGGTCTAAAACGTCAAGATCTATCGAAATCTCGAAGTCGAAATTTTTGACGATTCCTATACTTCCCTTATACGAAGTATGCGGGAAAGTAAAAAATGAAAACGTGAAGGGATAATGACCCACTTCCGGATGAGCTGCATTTCTCAAAAGTTGATAGAAAACTACGAATTTGGGATATTGCCCGGGTACCAAATTCCATTATTCTAGCTCAGTGGTCTTCAAACTGGATTCTGCGGAACGAACCAAACCCAAGCGCTCCGTGACTATCGTCAATTTTTCCTTAGTTTTTCATTTTTGAATTGTCATTCTTTACAAAGGGTTTAAAACTGGATCGTTCTTTGGTATAATAATAAAAGTAAAATACCGTATAGCTCGAATATAACGAATTTTTTTTAAGTATTAATTTAATATTAATATTAATTCTATATGGTTCCTTTGAAAAATATATTACCGTATAGGGTTCCGCGACTCCAGAAAGTTTGAAGACCACTGTTCTAGCTCAAACCGTTTTTGCGTAATCTTGTCTACACATGTACACACATACACAGACATTTTTCTCAACCTTATAAGTGAAAATGATTCAAGGGCCTTCAAAACGTATAAAAACATCAAAATCTCAACATCGAACATTTCCCATGATCGCAATACTATCTCTGGCGAGATAGTAAAAATTTTCTTTAAATAATCAATTTTATTTAAGAATTTTTCTCTTAATTCTTAAAATATCAAAACCGTATCAATGAGGTAATTAATGGACTGATATATAGTTAAATCATAATATTATTTAATGATTTAATCAATTTAATAATATTTGATCTATGAATTATTTTCAAGATTAAAAATTAAAATTAATTGTGCATTTGTGAAAAACTGAATAATTCTTATATTAGTTTGCATTAAATGAGAATATAAAATAAAATTGGAAATATTGCATTATTTAATATATTTTAAGATGTGTGATATAATAATATAATTTTCTTATTTAATCACCATCTAATCACTTATTCTCATTTGTATAAAATTTATTTTTAATTTATTTAAAAAAACATATATTTTATTTAATGATCATAAAGACGAATGGAACGAAAAGAATTAAACTTTGTCAACATCCCTGAAAAGATGAGTGGGAGTTTGAAAAACTATAACGGAAGAGGGGGTCATTTCAATTTCTTTAACGTTATTATTTTCCGAATAACATTTCTCTAAATAGACAAAACAGAAATTTAGATATATTATATGTGTATTTAACATCGTTGAACTGAATGAGATTGAAAATGATTTGTCATTTGGTATTGTTTTTTTCATACCATTAATTATCCTCTTCTAGATTGGCGACATGGCCTTTCGTTGTTTTAGTGGAACGAACGAACAGCTAACCGATCGATTCAGTTGACATGGAACTTTATTTCAATGAGAGAATTGTTTTTTTTTTACTTTTATTAATTCGATACACCAAAAAACGAATTTTTATTATTGAACATTAATAAAATCAAGAAATTTTTGGAAATAAAATTCTTTTGAGTTTAAAAATATATATACAAATTATGAATTTTGAAGCATACAATGTTTTATATTATATTTGGATAAATTTGTTAATTTTTTTTTTTACACACTTAATTACAAGAAGTAAAGTTAGCCAATCATTAAATATATTTAGGGTGACCATATTTCGAAAAGACCAAACCATTTGTAAAAAATTTTATCTTTTTACCGACCGACGATAGTAAGGGAGGTATTATTTTCACACCAAATTTCACATGTGGAGATTTTTACATATCTCCACGAATCATGCATTTTCTAAACAGAAAAATGTATTTTTAGCATGATGTCTGTCCGTCTGTCCGTCCGTATAGATGTGTACAGCCTGAACAGCTCAACGGATATTGATGAAATTTGGTATATTTACTTAATGCATCAGTAGGATGAATTGATCAACTTTTGGTGCAAATCCAGATACCGGAAGTGGGAGTATTAGCGATCGACGATAGGAAGGAAAGGGTTATTTTCACACCAAATTTCACATGAGGAGATTTTTTACATATTATCACGAATCATTCACTATGTATTGGTTTAATCTTCGAGAAAAATCATCTTTATTTTTTTCTTAATTTAAAATTATATGACGTCATCCAGTCATTCATGACGTCACAGCCTGGTCTTATATATATCATAAATAAAATAAAATTAAAAATATTTATGTTATATCCATATCTGTTTTTTATTACATTAATAGATATATTAAAATTATTTGAAATTGTTTCTGTAGCTGGAAATTAATTTATTTCAAACTGTCGGTCGGTTCAGACCTGGCCACAGGTCAACTTAATTTTTTAGAGCCATATTGAATAAAAAATCGAAAATAAGAGCCAAATCGGAAAAACATTTTTTACACTGATTGTAAGAAAACGTTCGTTGGGCCTAAATATTTAAAACCGGGAGAAAATGATTTTTTTTATTCATCAAAATGCTCATAGGATTTATGTTCTGCAAACCTAATTTGACACACAGATTGTTCCACAATTTTCTCAGATATGCATTAAAGACTGCTTAAGGGGACCAACGACTGTATGCTTTACCCTATATTGTTTTTAACTAAATGTATATACTTGGCAAGATCAATTCCTACATAAAGTTCCGTGAGTCTGGATTACAACCCCCAAGTAACTCTCTCTTCATCATTTATAATATATAATTAAAAAAAATATATATATATATATTTCATTATCAAATACAAATTGGAATAACCAAAAAATAATAATCTATTTATTTTTCTTAATCAAAACAAATGTGAAAATATAATAACCAAATCTGAATAGTAAAGTTAAAATTAACTCTAGTTTGTTGTTTTAAAATAACTTTTCATCATTCATTTTCCATAATTCCAGTTGAGGAGAATCTGTTTTTAAATACCCACTCTTGTGTTGATGTAGCAATTATTTATGCAAAAGATACATATTCCATCAGACCGGGGACACCATTTGCATTCAATTGATTAAAAAAAGCGTTGTTGAAAATTTTTATGAATAAATAATAAAAATGTCAAGTCAAAGCAAATGACCTTTTTTTGCTATTAAATTGATGGCGTTAATTTTTTAAAAAAATACCATTGATTCTCTAATGCACTGCCTCCTCCACGTCAAAGGAGCCTTTCAAGGGATTTAGGAACAATTAAAAAAAAAACATTGTCTGAATTTTAGATTATTTGACTGAATAGAATTCACTGTTTGCGTTTGTTACACATGTAATGTTTTATTCTCTGTTAGTTAACAGTAGCTACGAATGAGTAATGAAAATGAATAGAAATCCGTGATCGAAACTTTAAAAGAGAGATAAAGTAGGATATTATGATTCAAATTTAACATTATAGACAGCTTTGGAATATTATCAAAACTATTTTACATTGAAATTAAATTGTGATTGAAGACATTGAATCTATTACAAGTGTGAAAGGGAAAAATATCGTTTCAATTGTCATCCATTGATTAATTCATATAAAACAAACATATAAGTTTAATTTTTACTATCCCGCCAGAGATAGTATTGCAATCACGAAAATTTTCGATGTCGAGATTTTGATGTTTTTCTACGTTTTGAAGGTCCCTGAGTCATTTTCACTAAGATTGAGAAAAATGTCTGTGTGTGTATGTAGACAAGATTACACAAAAACTGTTTGAGCTAGAATAATGAAATTTAGTACCCTGGCATTATTCAAAATTCTCAACTTTTGAGAAATGTAGCTCATCCGGAAGTGGGTCATCACCTACCACGTTTTCATTTTTTTCCTCTAAACTGACCGTAAAAATAAAGATTATGATTGATAGTTTTTCACATGATTAAAAATTGTATAAAACTGTTATATATAGAATTTCAGCTTGATAGAATCGCTGAAAGTACCGGAATTAATTTCTTTACACGACTGGAAATAACGCGCCAGCACGTGACGTGGTGCCAACACCAAAGAGCCAAACACGCGGTGGTTAAATATATATTTATTAATTTTAATTTATAATTTAATTAATTTAATTTAATTTAAATATAATATATGTTAATTAATTCAATTCAAATTTGCGAGATAGTCGAGTGGAGACCCTCCAGATTTTTGTATATTATTTCATTCTAAATACGTTTGTATTGAAAGTACCTCTAAATAAATTAACTAGTCCTGATAATACCAATTTTACCAAAAGAATTATTTGTTATAACACCAGATCTATCGACCTATCTCTTGTGTATTTGAAAAGTTTTTTTTCTGGAAACCATTTGGATTTTTGAGCAGACTGTATACTCTCAGACACACAGAGGCCAATTTGTGAAACTTGTCTTATTGGACTCAGGGGATCTTTATCTATCACTAGCTGTCTCAGTGATCTTCAAGAATGGCAACCACATCCCTCTTCAGTACCATTTCGACCTACTCTTGACCCTTCTCGTCAATCATCACCAAGTTTGATTTGATTTTATCTTCCTATCAAGTTCTTGGATTTTATATTGATTATTATATATATTGATAAATCATTTGTTTGTTTGTATTTATCGAATATAAAGATAACCATCCTATTTGTGAATGTGTTTTTAATATGTGTACTGTTGATTTTATTTTGATAACACAACTTGTGGAATGTGGTCAACTTTCCAAAGGGCAAATATATATCTTTCATTATAGTTAATCAATTAAATCAAATTAATCACTTCATAGATTATTTGTAAACATAAATTTAATTATAAATGATACCAAATGTCATTTCTATGAAAATCTATAATCTATGTTAAATGATAAAAAGAAATAAATTATAATTGTTCATATCTTTTTATATATTTATCAATGGTTAAAACGAATCATTCTTATTGTCATTTTTTCTATTAATTTTTATTTTATATTAGAAAAATACGCTGCAGTGATATAAAGTTTGCTATAGGGATTAGGATCCTATTAGTTCTTCGTAACATTTATGGACCAAAAAAAATATATTACTTGAGGGGTGTCAAAGCTTTTAAAAGAAATTGCATTTTATCTCATTACATACAGGTGGGTTCAATGGATAAGGAAAGTCAAGTAAGAAGTTTGTTTTCTGGAAAATCAATTGGAAAATGAGGGAATTAGGAGAGGATAGGAAATGGATGGAAGTAGCTTAGGAGATTTATGGTAGCTCCGGGAAAGAATCATTAGAGCAAGCAGATAATAAAAAAAATGATTATTTATTTGTTAAAATAATTAAGGCAACTTGTCTGATGATGAATGAGGACGATTACGATGTGGCTCTTAATATACGACAGGAGAGAGTGGGACCAGGTATTCTATAAATGGTAGAATATCAAAATACATTAAATTTCCATTAAATATTAAGATAATATAGTTTTGTTATTGTAGAATCATTCTATATTAAAGACATAAATAGTTGCACAATTTTCAAATTGTTTATAAATGAATTGGATTTTCTATTATTTTATAAATAATAAATGAAAGATAAACATAATTATTATCTATAAAATACCTTTTATTTTTTGTTAATTATTCATTAACAAAACAATTTAAATGGAAAATCAATTGAATCATGAAAATTCTGTTTATTTTTTAAAAAAAAGCTCTTTGATCATTTAAAATAACTCTTCATATCATCTGACTCATAAAAAAAAAATAGAAAATCGATAAAAAAATTGCTCTCTAGGATTAGTTCCCTCTCTTATCCATTTCTTAAAAAAAGATCAATAAAAGAAGTAGACGGATGGTATTTGGTTCATTTGTATTTCCTTTCTGAAATCGGAGCTATCCCGGATTCGTTTTATTGTCTCTCATCGAAAGAATTCCAAATGGATCGAATGCATTTCGAAAACGTGATCGAAAACAAGCGAGAAAATGGATTATTATGTGAAGGGTAATCGTTAAATCCTATCAGCTGTTTCATTTTATTATCAGCCAAACAATTGAAAAAAAAATTCCTGATTACTTATCATTTTATCTGAAAATAAAAATATTTCATATTTTTCCTATCCATATAAAGACAAAACCGTATCATTAGGTTATTTTAATAAAGACTCTGCGTTTCAATATCTTCAGAAAGAAATTTAATATTGAAAAAGCTAAAGATTTTATGATGATAAGAATAAGGGCTTTTAAATGAACAACTTGGAATGAAATTATCTACAAATAGGGTGAGTTTCTTTTACAATATATTTAGGTATATGTATATTTATAAGCATTCTATTTCAAAAACATTTTTATTTTTAATTATGATTTATTATCTTTAAATCTATTAGGTTATAAATAGGAAAAAACCTAATCGGTCTAATAAAATTGTACCTGAAACACAGAGTGGTAGTTATTATTTATTTATTTATTTATTTTGTCTCTTATCCCTTATTAGTCTTTAGATGGAAGGCAAAGGAATCTTTTTGTAAGCGATATAATTTTGATATTTATTAAAATTTGTTTGATTAATTACTTTAATTAAGAAAAAAACGAATTATAATGAATTTTCCTTAATACATGATTTAGAAATTTATTCTTGAGGACCTTTATAATATCAATAATAATATTAGTACTATACCAATATATATATATATATATATATATATATATTTAATTAACCTTTTATTTTTGAAAATTATAAACTATAACATAAAGCATTATATTATTTCTGATTTTTTTTAAATATATTAAAATATATTATATAATGCGAAATTTGACAAATTCAATTAAAGATGCAGTAGTAAAAAGTCAAAACGTAGAATTTGAAAATAGTAGAAAAAAGTAGTAAAAAAATGTAAGTATTATACTTAGGTTATGGAATCACGAAGGATAATAATATTTGAGGAAAATATTAATCGATGTTGCAATTGGGTAACGCCTGTTATCATGCAATAAAGGGGCTCTTATCTCGTCAAACTAATTATTAAAGGAAATCAAAATTAAAATATATAATTTTGCAGGTTGAACATATTATATGTGTGTGAGCGGAGTTTATCACTTGAGGAGACGAGAGTAGATTTAAATTATTTGAAAATAGGATTCATTGCAACATTTATATCGACCAAAGAGAAATGAAGTCACCGGGGGAATGACGATCACGGCATAACTAGAAATTGCATGAGCTCTATGCACCTCCAAAGTTATAATCAAAAAATCGGGAAGGTTGCGATGTGCAGAACACATGACAAGAATGGGAGATGAAAGACTGGCGAAAAATCAATTTTTGGGAAACCCCTGGTTGGAGGACTAAAGACGCGGTGGGCGGACAATATAGGAAGGAACTTAAGAGAGATAGGAGAAAATTATGTAAATAGCTCAGATTAGGGACACTTTGAGGAATGTGGTTGCTGTGGCCAAGTACTTTCGAGTTCCAAAGATCCATATAAAGGTAGATAGATATAATCTCTAATTATAAACAAATATTAAATATCAATCTTTAGCTACAAGTGAAATTTATATCTTTGTTTGTTTGTAAATATAAATATTTTAATATGTATTATTAAAACAAAGCTTATTGTTAGTTACAGCAAACAGATAATTTTATTTGTGTGCCCATTATAAAACTAACGTCTTATATAAATAAAACATTTTTCACACGCTTTTATTTAGTTTCAAATCATGTCCTGTCGACAAATCTTGCAAGGTGAATTTGAGTCACTTCTAGTTGAGCGATTTCGCTCAAATTTGAAACGTATATTGAAAGTCGATGACACTGCAATAATCAAAAATAAATATTTTGAATTTTTCAAAAATACGGATTTTTAAAATTTGTGAATTAAAAAAAAATAATAAAAAAAATATAAAAAACTTTTTAAAAACACGCTTTTATTTAAATGTCTAAAAAAGGGAAAATAATTTCTCCACACACACTACGATTTCCTTACAGAGAAAAACGCAAATTCTACTTCAAATAGACATAGTTATCAAGTATAGTGAAAAAGTAAAAAAAAATAGAAAGGTTTGTGCATATACAATGTCCTTTGTACTCTTTTCCTTTCCCTGCATGTTTGGCGCCCACGCTTTCATTTTTTAGATATGATTAATTCTAAGGAAATCGTGATGTGTGTGGAGAAATTATTTTCTCTTTTTTTAGGCATTTAAATAAAAGCGTGTTTTTAAAAAGTTTTTTATATTTTTTTTATTGTAAATAAATATGATATTGCATATTGTATATAAACAAAATAACAAGTATATAAATACAAATATTACTTCTTAAATAATATTAGAACAGAATATTTCAATAATAAATGAAATTTAAAATTTATTAAAAAAAGAATTGTAATTAAAAATTTTCAAAAATCAATAATTAATTAATATTTTAAAAAATTAGATTCAATTTAACAAGACAAAGAAAATTATTTATCGTAAAAGAAAGCTGTAACATGCAAAAAAACATTCAAGGATATTATGAAACATACACCTTGTAACATGAAATGGAACACTATTTTGCATTTCTATTAAACTAGAATTGTTAATCTTTAAATTATTTGTTATTTTATCATATATTATTTGTTATCTAATAAAATGATAATAAATTATTCAATAAATGCTATACAAATTAATATTTAACTAAATTTCAGAGAAATAGAAGATAATTTTAATATATATTATTTAATTATAATTCAATTATATCTATATATTTAATTATTATTCCAATCGAGGAAATGTTAGTTTGCAGGTGAATAATTGATCTCGACGCATTAAGTTTACTCAGTAAACTTTCTGTTCATTCTAAATGGACGATGCAGCTAAATAATTAAATAAATTTATTTTCAATTTATTATATGTAATGCTGTACTTCCTGTTAATGGATAAATTTTAATGTTACATTTCAAGAGATAAAAGTATGAACATTATTTTAACTTTCCTAATACAAATATATAATAACTAAATTATATTATATGGATATAGGTATATAAATTTTATAGGCTAAATGACAAATTTTAAGATGCATTTAAATTCCAAGGAGATCATTTGTTGGAAAGACTATGGTTTTATCTTCCGAGTTCTTTAATTATCCATCCACTTATAAAGTTTTGTGTATTGTATCTTGAAATTTTAAACATGCCATTATGATATATTTCATCGTTATTTTCATCCACATTTATATAATTAGGTTAAATTAAAGAATATTTCTATTAAAGATAATATTTCCATATAGCTACTTGATTTATATTATACCTTATGGATTTATTTATTACATATGACTTTTTTATGAACGAATCAATAAATTATACTTTTTTAGTAAATTCAATTTTGTATAAATTATTTAAAAATTAAAGTATATATTCATAGAATACATCTGTGTATCGAATTATTAATTTTTAATTTTTAGTAATTTTAAGATAATATTAATTATTATACGTGATATTGTTAAATTTAATTTTTGTATTAATTCTAAATACTTATATGTTTTAAAAGATGGCACGCAGTCTGGCGTGGGGGAGAGGGGTGCTAATACACTTGACGGCGTATTCTCGGGTTTAGGTCCTAGACGTATAGTCGAGGAGCTAAGAGTTGGTGCATGAGGGGTGCCCGCCAAGAGAGGAGGGGCTACCCCTCCTAGAGTGATTTCCCCTCCACCACAGTCTTCTACTCTTTCAAACTAAAATATAAAAAAATTTGTTATGTACAACAAAGTAGCATGGTGTGGTTTTGTCGGAATGGTAAGAGCAAGCGCGGAAACTGCTTGGCTGAGGGGGGGGGGGGGTCAGCTCATGCACCAACTCTTACCTCCTCGAGTATAGCAAGAGAATTTCTCTCTAACTAGGATTTATGAGATTCCAGATTTCCCAGAGCTCCAACCGGTTTAAATGATCAAAATTGCACACCTACTTGAAATCAAAGTGGAAATAAAGATTAAAGTAGAGAGGAACCGTTGTTTTGATCATAAAACAGCTTTACCCAGCTTAGACGGCAACCGATTTGATAGGTTCTGTCATTTCATAGAATGTACAATATCCATAGAAAGAGTATTTTATGTTTTAAATTTTGATATTGTTTATATTGCATTAAAATATTTCCTTTAAATATTGTTGATGTTCTAGGTGTACAACAATCTCTGTATTAAATATATACAATCGTTAAAAGATATTTATTTACTGTGAAATATAAAATTTTTATATATGAAAAAAAAATATATAAATTATTATAATAAAAACAAAATAATAAGATAAGATTTTACATTATTTTTAATACGCAAACAATTTCAACTTAATGCAAAGTTTGACATAGCAAATTTTCAGCTAACTTATTGTAATATGGCACCCAAGTTGAATTTTCAGTTCTTAGAAATTAATCCGCATGAGTATCAGTTTTGATTGATAGATTTGATACTTTCATCTATGCGAATACTTCTTATCTCCAATTTTATTTAATTTAGTTCTGGAATATGTAATTAGACAAATTGGGGAGAGGTCAAACGGAATCGAATTAAAGAAAAAAATTCAAGTATTAGGTTACGCAGACGACTTAAATATAATAGGAGATTCGGCAATTGCAATTATAGATAGTGTAGAAAAATTAATTGAAGCAGGAAAAGAGGTGGGACTAGAAATTAATAATGCTAAGACAAAGTATTTACTAACAGAGAGGAATAGTAATAACACACAAAATCTTAATATACAAGATATAGAATTTGAAAATGTAGATAAATTTAAATACTTAGGTTCTGTGATAACGAAAGATAATAATATTCCGGATGAGTTTAAAACGAGGTTACAATCGGGAAACGCCTGTTATCATGCAATAAAGGGGCTTATAGCATCAAAATTATTATCAAAGGGGATAAAAGTTAAAATATATAAAACAATTATTTTACCGGTTGTATTATATGGATGTGAGGCATGGTCTATGACCTTAGGTGACGAGAGTAGATTTAGAGTATTTGAGAATAGGATTCTATAGGAAGCATTTTTGGGCCAAAGAAAGATGGGGTCACCGGGGAATGGCGAAGATTGCATAATGAGGAATTGTATGACCTCTATGCCTCTCCAGATATAGTTAGAATTATAAAATCGAGAAGGTTACGGTGGGCAAGACACTTGGCTAGAATGGGAGAAGATAGAATGGCAAAAAATATTTTGGTAGGGAGACCGAGTGGGAAACGTCCGCTTGAAAGACCAAGGACACGACGGTGGGTGGATAATGTGGGAAAGGATGTGAGAGAGATGGGAGAGGATAGGGACTGGAAGGTTGTAGCTCAGAATAGGAATACTTGGAGGGGTGTGGTTGCTGCGGCCAAGAACTTTCGAGATCCGTAGAGTCACAGAGATAGATAGATAGAGATGCGAATACTTCTTGTTTGAAAACAAACATTATCAAAGATATGACGATAGGCAAAGGACTTTCTCAATTTTAAAGCATAATTTACCAAAATGAATAATAATATTCGTAAAAACATTTAAAATTTTGTTATTATGATTTAACTTTAATTCAATATTGTTTGTAATATTTATAATTTTTAATTTTTAAGTTCTCTATATTATAAATGAAATATCAAAATCTTAACATTGAAGAATAACCTTATTAATTAAATATATTAATAAATATAATTTATATATTTCAAATAAATGATGAAGAAAAAGCATTAAGAAATCAATTTATAAGAAAGGAATGTCAATTCGAATTTTTTTTTCTGAAAGCTATTCCAATCATTTTTAATGGAAGCGAGGAGAAATATATTTAAAATTGGAAGACCGGGTGATCTCCAATAATTTGTGTGTATGTGTGTATTATATTATATTATTAATAATATTACCTAGAAGTGCTAGAGATTATATCCATCTCGGGAAGTTGAAACTCAAAGGCATCCAATCTAATCCCTCAAGCACGACGGCATAATCAGCATAACACAGTAATATAACAACATCCTTTCAAAAATTCTTATATTATATTGATCAAGTGACCATACTTGAGAAAAAATATTTTCTCGTTCTTCTTTTAATTGATCATGTTAAAAGAAAACACAAATTAAGTAAATATCGTGAAATAAAATATTAAATGTTTTTATATTTTGAAAACAAAAGAATATTTTATTTTAATTTGTATTCTCATTCAATATGATTTAATAAATTATTAGCTAATAAATAATTTTCACTTTTCTGTTGTTTTTTTTCATTTCATATTCTATGAATTAGGGACATTTTTATTTAGGTTTTTATTGATTATTGTTGAATTCATCTTTTATCTTATCATTGTGTGAGAAGGTTCAACTGAATTTTTAAGAGACGTTGTTTGTTTGTTTTGGATATTATGCCTATAAAAATAACTCAAAACAATAA
Organism: Labia minor; assembly: GCA_963082975.1. Lineage (NCBI taxonomy): Eukaryota > Metazoa > Arthropoda > Insecta > Dermaptera > Spongiphoridae > Labia > Labia minor. The sequence goes on along the minus strand of OY720347.1, from coordinate 24,562,217 downwards.
CTACTTTACCAGTTTGAAAGAAAGCACTTTTAGTCTAACTTTGATCTTCTTGATAGAAGAATATTATTTTCTGAGTGAAAATTCCCCTCTTATTATTCTTATAATAGTAGCAACATCCATTTCTTCTTTTCACTTGCAAATAATACATAAAAAATTAAATATATATAATATCATCCAATTTACATTTACAATTTGCGATAATAAAGAAAAATAATAAAATTTATACAAATATTTATTAATACTTTGTAGCTCAACTGAAATCGAAAGTTCTTAGCCGCAGAAATCACACTCCTCCAAATAACCCTATCCTGAGTCACTCCCATTAAACCCACTCACTCCCAACTCCCTAAATAGTCTGCAAAACGCGTTTTTGGTCTATCACTCGGTCACTTCCCAACCGGTTTCCACCTACAAACAAATTTTTCTTGTCAGTGTTTTCTCTCCCATTCTAGCCACATGACCCGCACTAAGCAACTTTCCCTAACTACAGGGTGTCTCAAAAAAATGTCGCATCTTGAAGCATCTGCGTTGAAAATGCTACATTCCAACACTACTTCATCATGCTCTCAAAGAAGATGACCCTGACCGGAGAGTTCAATTTTGTGAATGGTACCTGGCAAAATGTACAGAAGATGCAGGGTTTCCAAACAAAATTGTTTGGAGCGATGAGGCCACCTTTAAATTAAATGGCTTAATTAATCGCCATAATTGCACCTACTGGGTTGCTGTGAATCCTCATGCTACAGTTGAACACCGTTTAAACTTTCCAGGAGTAACAGTGTGGTGTAGAATATCAGCATTGAGAGCATAATAGGACCATTTTTTTCAACGAATCTGCCAATGGTGACAGATTCCTAACCTTGTTGTATGAGTCCGTTGGATTACACATTGAAGAGATGTTTGGTGATTTGAATATTTACGAACATGATTCTTTTATTCTTTAATTAGATCTTTCTTCTGTATTCAAGCCTTTAAACTTGTATTTATAATGTTTTTATTGTCATTCAACTGTTAGTACATTTTTTGAGACACCCTGTAAATTTGGAGAGAAACATAGAGAATTAAAATTTAAACAAATTACAAAATTTATTTTATTATTAAAAAATATAATTATTTTTAATATTTTCTAAATAAATTTATGATATAGAATATTTAAATTATTCTATTTTTTTTTTTATTATAAAATGTTTATCATTAAAAATGTGCCTTTTTCATAATTCAAAAACTTTTTGATAGAGATGAATGTAATTCAATGTGAAATAATTTCATGAATGTAAATTTATAATCTGCATAATAAATTTCGTCAATGGCAGGGAGATAGAAAAAGAGAGAGAGCGAAAGAGAGAGATGATCGTATTACGAAAGCAATAATGACTCCAAAAAATTATATCTTTCTATAAAATTTCAGGTTAAAATTAATCAGATAAATAAGATTTATCTATTATATATCTAAATTTTCTAAAATGGAGATTTATTTGTTCTCTGGCGAGTTTATATGATCATCTTTCTAATCAGTTGTTCGTGTTTAATCAATTTTTTTTTTATTTCAGGATAACAGATCGATGTTCTGAAGACTGAAAGAATTTCTCATTTACATTCATATTTTGATTAATCATTTTTTAAATATAGTCAGGCAGTTGTTATGTTCGTTTGCAAAAAAAGACTCCCTTTTCTTGTTATCCTCTAACAATATTGAACTTAAACAAAGATAATTTATATTTCTTTTATAGAAATGAATAATTTATCAGGAAGAAGCCAAGAAATGTTTTCTTTTTCCTTTCTCTCTTTTTCTTTTACTTCTCTTTCTTTTTATATTGCTGTTTGGCGTGCTCGGCATTTAAGGGAGGATTTTGCGCCCATAGTTTCTCCAAATGAACTGCTAATTATGTTTCTCCTCCTCTCTTTGGGGTTGTTACCCTCTTATATCTATTATCAATAAATTTCTACAAATAACATGAACATATATATTTAATTACTAGATAATCATTAGACTATACCTTTAGATCTATAATTATATTATAAAATTAAATGAATATTTTATCATATAGGTAATTTTTCATTATCAGTATATACTAGATATTAAAGGGTTTGAGGAATTAACATGTAATGTTACACACACAGTAGAGGATAGTTATAGGAAATATCTAAAAAAATAAATAAATATTGATTTTAAAGAAAATTAAGATAATTTTCATGTATTACTATGCTATAAAATATTTATTTTTGTAAAAAAAGATGAGAAATTTTATAGGTCATAAGAGAAATATTAGATTCAATAAATTGATAAAAAAATATAAAATTATATGTTCTATGTATATATTTAAGATATACTTATCAATTGATAAGAATGAATATCAGCAGACAATATGTCTCTTGAATTTCCTTATTTATTTAGTAACTCTTTCAAATTATCTTTAATTTATATCTTTTAAATTAATCCTTCTAGGATCAAAAATTATTCCCACTAAATCAAATACTAATATAATATAAACAAAATTTATAATAAATATATTTATTCAAATCAGTTTGTCTGGTGCAGCATGTATGCCAAATTTTTCTCTTGCTTGAGTCTATGATCTATCTACTTGAAATAAAAAATGGTGGATTTCGATCAAGAAAATTATGGAAAAAGTTGAGAGGAGCTGTTGTATTGATCATACAACACCTCTATCTATCTTAGGCGGCAACTGACTTGATATACGGTACTCTTTCATAGAATGTTACAAAACCAGAGATTACTTTAATTATTTTTGTTTGATTCTCACTTGAAGGGAATAGAAGGATTGAGAGAAATGATCAACTTATCAGATATAATTAAAACTAATATATTAAAAAAGTATTATATTAATTTATAGTATTACTAACCAAAAACATAAATGTGAAAAGGGCCGGGTACCTTTGCTGATAAAAATCTTAGATTTTGAATTTATATCATTGTATTTATAATTTTGTTGATGTATTAACTCTTGAAATATTTTTATATCCTTTTTGTAAAATCGAAAAGACAGCGTTCTATTATAAATTACATTTAATACCAATGAATGTCAATATTTCTAAAATTTGTAGGTTTTCCATTTTATATAAATCAAATTTCCCGTTCCAAAATCTCATATAAAAAGTGACCGAGATGTTTTTTTGATGAGTCAGTGAGGAATTAAATTAGTTTAGTACTTTATAAATTTCTTCAAAATCTTTAAGACCCTACTTCAAAATCTATAATAAGTTATATCAAGAAATTTGAGAAAATAGCTATATAATGAGGCCTAATTATAATTATATATGCAAATTTTTAAGTGAGTAGTATTTAGTAGGGTGGGAGAGAGTGGAAATGTTTTGTGTGTGTATCGTCTGAATTTGTTTGTAATAGAACAGTGTTTCTAGAATTAATGCATACTTTCAATTATTTTCAAAACAGGATAACAATCAGATTTATATCTCTCTTTAGTATATATTGTCATTATAATAAGACAGAATATAATAAATAGTTAACGACATTTGAAGAATAAAAACACACACATATATATATATTAATAGTTATTATCAGTCTATATAGAATGTTTATCATAAAAAATGATACGATTTTGAATTATCTTAAATTTCAATCATTCCTACTTTATTGATCCCGAATAAAATTCAAAACAAATTAAATTGTTAAATTAAATATATTAAATTCTATTAATAATTCTGAAAATAAAAAAAAATAGTTTGAAAAGTTTTAAATAATACTATCAGATGGCCCTAGTGTATTATTTGGTTGTGAGTCCTGATCTGGTCCCCGCCCCTGCCACCTACACTAGCCCCTCCATCGCGTGGAAAGACCTTTTGGAAATGTAACCTGTGCCTGGCTGGAGCCAACTACTCAATCTTTCCATTCACTCAGACAAGTGAACCAGGTTCCGTTACTTTTCTTCCTCTACCCGAGGGTTGTGGGGTCCTGCATTAAAAACACACAAAAACAAGATTCCCACACCTGAACACATAACACTCGAAACCCAGATCCATATGTGTTCAATTCTGCAAAAGAATAAAAAAAAAACAGGCGCACCATAAAATATTAACAGAATTCTATTTAAGAGGCCTTTTTTTTAAATGAAAAACATACTCAAGTATCATTTCTTATATTGTATAAATACATCTTTAGTAATAATCTTACTATTCTTATTAAATAAAGATTCCCAGTTCAATATAATTTGAAAACCTCTTCTTCCCCTTACAAGGAATATTTATAAAAATAAGCTGGAGTGTCTCCACTGGACTATCTCGAAATTTGATTTGGATTAAATAACATAATATACTATATTTAAATTAAATTTAATTAATTATAAATTATAAATTAAAATTAATAAATAATATTTATTAAACCAGCGCATGTTTGAGTCTTTGTTGATGGCACCTCGTCACTTGAGATTTGCAGTGATAAAAAATTAATTCTGGTACTTTCACCGATTCAATCAAGCTGAAATTCTATATATAGCAGTTTTATACAATTTTATATCATGTGAAAAACTATCAAACATATATCTTTATTTTTACGGTCACTTTAGAGGAAAAAATTCAAAACGTGGCGAGATAGTAAAAATTGTTTATTTATTAAAAATTTGGAAACACTCAATAGTTTATCGATTTAATAAAAAAGATAAAATTAAATTGCTTCAATTTATTGTAATTTAAAACATTTGATAAGAGAATAGACTAATTTCAATAAAGAAAATAAGAATATAATTTTAAAATAAATAAAAATTAAATTACGACAACATTTGATTGAAAATTAGTTTAATATTTCCATCATTATATATATTTATACATGGAAATATATATTGATTTTCTAAATTGAAACCACTTTTCTTAAGATCTTTACATAAAGAGGGCCTCCAAGCCACATGGATTCAATTCGTGCCGTTAGAAGGGGATGGTGGTATATTTCAGATGAATCGAATGCCTTTCAGGATTTTCAAACTAACCAAATTCTAATCTATTATAATTTCTTCGATCTTATGATTTAATATCGTTTCTATGAATGGCTACGAACGAATTTTATAATATTAATATAATAACACTAAATTATATATATTAAATAAATAACAAGCGTACTTACCTACTTTTCTTATTATTATAATATAAAATTACACTAATAAATATAAATAATATTAATAAAATTTTTTTAGTTGAACCTGAAATCAAAATTCAATTGTTAATATCGACTTTTTTAATTTATTATTTTAGTATAATAATTAACACATTCTTAGATAATTATTAAATGATTTAATTTTTAAGCAAATTGTGTAATTGCAATATCTATTTTAATTCTATAAATTTAATATTGAATGGAAATTGATAAATAAATATAGTTATTATTTTTCTTTTCAGCACTGATTTTTTTGTAAATATTTAAAGGATATGTATGCACTAGATAATTTTTTTTTAATTTAATTTACCATATTTATTTAAAAAAACGTGTTGAATAAATTTCTAATAAATATCTTTTATCAACAGTGAAAAAAAGTTATCTTTATTTTGTTTTTATTTCTATTATCTTAATGACTAATCATCATCATAAGTAAAATTATTATAGGTATATTATTGTAAACATGATAAGAAAATTTTAACTATCTTTTCTTCGAATTTATTTTAATTTTTTTTCTATCCTTATTTTTTCTTATATTCACCCGTCTAAGAGAATCAATGGATCATTAACTTTTATTAATAGTTAATTAATATATATATATAACATATAACATATATATAGTATTATTATTACGGGGACATGTCAATAAATCCGTGATTTTTTGAATGAAAGACAGGTTTTTGGATAAAAAAATATTTTATTTTTTAACGTAGTCTCCTTTGAGCTCTATAACGTTTCTCATATTTTTTTATCCCTTCCATCAAAATAGATTTGTTTGTGAGATGATTTCATCGTTGGAATCAAATTTCTTTCCGACGAGCCATTTCTTCAGGTTTGGAAACAAGAAATAGTCACTCGGGACTAAATCCGGCGAATAGGGCGGAGAGTGAGCAATTCGTATCCCAATTCATGAATTTTCTTGGAAATTCACTTTTTTCTATTTTCTTCTCAAATCACGAGGTAGCCTGCTATTAATAGATGGCAAACAAAAACTAAAGGACCCAACCGATTCAAATTTCGACAGGCGTCAGCTGATAGTTGCCTGCTGAAAGGAGCAGTGTTGTCATTTCATTTAAGAGACAGACAATTCAAAAAGTATATATATATTGTATCCATGGTACAGTATAGTATATAGTACATGTATGTACATGTGTAAATATCTTCTGTCCATCTATCATTCTCTATATAATATTTTCTTTTTTAGAAACATCTAAAATCCAGACAAAATTTCAATAAAATTACTATATTTTCAGATTATTATAATAATATTATTTATATAATTGCAAAAGAAATAGTTTAATTCAAAAATACCCACTCATGAATTAAAAAAAATTTTGAAAATTGCATATTTAAATTTTGAAAATATTTATATAGTTTATATTAAATTTGTATATTAATATAAAAAATCCATCCATACTTCGTAGTTTCTATATATATATAGTATTTATATTTATTTTATTCATTCGACACTTATCTATCTGGAAGGGTAAATAAGAAAAAAATATATTTTACATACTTGAATAATATTTTTAGAAATATTTTAAAAGCTATAATTAATATTTATTTATTACACAATAAACTTTAATAGCTTCACGAAATAAAAATAAATTTAATTTAAATCTATTTTATATTAAATAATACTTAAATGACACAATCAATAGAATAGAACCTCCTCTTAATTCTCGTTTCTTATAAATGTAAATTTTCACGAAATATTTATAATTATAAAAGTAAAATGATATTGAATAAAATTTAAAAATAATATCTGAATAAGGGTCGCTGTGCCTTGATTATCATAGCCACTTCATGGTGTTTGGCTAATACACTAGTAGAAGATGAGTTAACATCTTCAATCATGAATTCTCAATGCTTCTAGTCGACATCAAAGGTCTGTTTTGAATATTAATAATAATTAATTAATTTTAAAGTTGATATATGAGCAAGTAAAAGTATTCTTTTTATGAATAAATTAGAATCCTTTAAAATTAAATACAGCCAGATGTAATTTTATTTTAGTTCTATTAACACATATTATACTTATTTTTATGTATAAAACTTTTTGAATAAATGAAAATGTTTCAACTGAGTCCTATGATTGCATCATTTAATTATACTAATTAATAATTTCAATATTTTAAAAAAGTTTTCCTATTTATTTTGTTTAAAAATCTAAATATAATATTAATATCATAACCATAAATTTAGCATCAAGTTGAATTAATTTTGCTTATTATAAGTCATATATAAATATATATATAGTTTGTTTGTTTTTGAATAAGAATATAAGGCGCCACAGGGTTGGAGGTAGCGAAGCTGGATCACATTCTCGTGATCCCGGGCCTGGCAAGGGAATTTCTCTACCTGGGATCTATGGGACGGAGTCAACCCAGTCTCCGGGATCAAAATTGTGAAGCTACTTGATAATAATACTTTATATAAAAAAAAAACTTTTTTAAAAAACCACGTTTTTAACGCACTAAAAAGAAGAAAATAATTTTTCTGAAACCCCATAGGTACTGACATTACAAACAAGAGATATGATTTGAAGAAAATTTTCTATAACGTAAAACGTGGGGCGCAAATAATAATAAATTTTTTAAATGCAATATAATTTCTTTGATTAATTTATTTCAATATCCATGGATTTATATTTTAAGTTTTATATTTTTTACCAGACTTTTTGTAAAAGGGAATATTATTAGTAATCCAACAGAATACTTTTATTAATGTAAATTTTTTTTGGAAAATTAATTCCTTAATATTAAATAAACATCTTCAATTTACACTTTAGAAATTTTATTAACATAAATATTAAATATTTGCTAGAAGTTTTGCAGTAGCAAAATTTAGTTTTAGATTTCTTCAAGTTAAATTTCTTATATTATTTACCAGAATATTGTTAGGATGTCATTTTTTATCAGAATTTTTTAAAAGTGAATATTATTAGTAATCTAAAGGTAATCTTTTCATAAATTAAATTTACCTCTTTTAAAAATTTCGATAAGTTATAAGCTTTACTTTTTGAAGCTAATTAAAATATGAATTCATTTATCCTATTAATTTGTACCTAATAACATTTATTTATAAATTTTTATACGATACAGAATATTTTAGCCATAGTTGCGCCCCACGTTTTACGTTATAGAAAATTTTCTTCAAATCATATCTCTTGTTTGTAATGTCAGTACCTATGGGGTTTCAGAAAAATTATTTTCTTCTTTTTAGTGCGTTAAAAACGTGGTTTTTTAAAAAAGTTTTTTTTTTATATAAAGTATTATTTTCTACTTTTTAGTCTTCATATATTGCAATCGATTTCACTTGACCTATACTACTTTTAAGTTTTTTGATTGACTTTAATAGTCATGCAATACTATTATCCTGAAAGTAATAAATTTAAATTGAATTATAAAGAGAAATTTTTAAATTTGTCATATTTTAATTCTTTATTGCCTAAAACTCATCATAAATTTAAATTTTGTTTTCTAAATTACAGTACAAAACATTAATATAACTTCTTTCAAATTTATTTACATTTTAAATATTATACATATTATATTATTCTTTTAACGGGTTTTTAACGGTTTTTTTCAAATTTAAATATTTACACTTTTTGTTTTGATTTTCCCATACAAAATTATATTCATTAATTATGCTCTAATTAAACACTTGCAAGCTACGAATGTGTTATTTTATTGTATTGTCATCCAGAATACATTACTCTGAAAAGTTTCAGAGCGATTGGATGACTGGAAGTGGTCGAAATTTCGATTGCAAGATTTGACCCGAACAGATAAATAAACAAACAAACAAACAAGAAAGCAAGCTAAGAAAAACGTGGTAAAATACACTCAGTTAGCAAGAGTGCTAATGATGACTTGGTGAGATGCAGAGAGCAAATCAAGGCTATCCCACTCTTAGGAAACCTCTGAGTCCATGTTTTTAGTGTAGTTACTGCATAAATAGTTGGCGCTGCAGGCATCCAATTTTTAACTCCCCAGGCGCTCTCGAGATCGCACTACTACAGCAGACAAAATTTGAATTTATTTTCTTGGACTTGTAAAATCATCCCCCAGTTGTGTGTCCATGTCATGTGGTCATGTGGTCCATGTGTGTCATTGTGGTCCCCTCGCCACAGACTACATCGTGCATAAAAATTCGAAATCCGAAAGCAGCAATTGCAAACATGTCTACAGGAAGTAAAATTTTATTATATAATTTATTTTATATTAATATTAAATTTATTAATATATTATTAAATATTTTATTTATTTACAAAATTTTACATATTTGCCATATTAAATATTATTATTCATATTTACATTAATAATCAGTATTACTGAATTATGTACATATAAAATAAAATATTTGAATATATTATTATTATAGGTTGTCTATTGAAAATGAACGAGTTTCTTTCTAATTTAACTATTCTTCTATTTCCTCGTATACCTGATCCAAGACAATAGGCTAAGTTTTTATTAAACAGACCATATTTATAACCTGTCGATCAACCAATGTACTTAAAATTCGATATTCCAAACATATATATTAAACTATTTTAAAATTATTTGTTATCATTTCTCAGATGGATTAATCACGAAAACAGCGATTTTACAACAAGCGAGAAGAAAAAGTTAAACCGTGGAGTGATACCTCAGAAAGTAACCCAAGATAATATGTTTTGTGTATTTAATAATAAAACTATTTTCAAAGGTGTAAATTTATACGTCTAACAATATATGAAAAAACAATATGTAAATAAGATATGTTTAATAGTGAGATCACCACATAATTTCTAAATATAATTTTATAATTTTTATTAATTTTCAAATATATATTGTTTATATACATAAAAAATTATTCGTTTCTTTTAGATATGTTAATTACATAAAAAGATTGTAGAAAATTTTCATTTTAATTAAAAATTATTTATTTGGAAATTAAACCAATATTTATCTCCAAATAGATAATTTTTCATTTAATAGAAAATTTTCTACAATTTTTTAATTCCCAACATTCACAATATTCCTTCAAAAAAAAAAAAAAAAAAAAAAAAAAAAAAAAAAAAAAAAAATCACACAGACACACACACACAAGCCCGGTTTCTTCATAAAAAAAAAATGGCTTTTTATTTTTTCTAATACATTTACCGTGTATATAATATATAGAGATTCTTTATTTCATTAGATTGAATATTATTTATTAGTAATTCATTTAATAAATATCTAATCGTTATTTGAAATTTATTTAATTATTATTTTAGAATTTATGATGCTTAATCCAAATTTAATTCGCAGCATGGAACATACGATCAGGACTGTCATTTAGTTGGAGGGGAGCGACCTGAACATTTTTTCAAACTTCTTATTTAAACGGATTTTAATATTTTGATTATTATTATTAATTAATGTATTATATTTGCATCCCGCCTCGTTTTTGTATTAGATATTGTATCAATATTTTTTATATTTAAAATATTTTAAAATTTTTTAATTAATTTCGAAAGAAAATTAAAAATATATTTATACAATTTTTGCTAGTATAATAAAATAAGATCTAATGAAATATATTTATTTTTATCGTCAATTCACAATGTGTCATTTATTATATTATTAATTTGTGAAATGATTACAAATTTTATGTAAAATCCATTCTCTATTCGTTTAGATCAAAAATAATATATTTAATATTTAATATATTGAATATATTTAATACATACTAGAATCAACTCTTGAATATTTTTTTAAACAAGCGGACTATGGACATCTGTATTATTTATTTTTAATGTTTTGACAAAGTCCCTTTTGTTGTTTTCTTCTTTTGTATTATGTATTGAGAAAGGTAAGTTTTGGAAAGGGCCTTTTGTTGTATTATTATTGTTTCTCCTTTTTAAGTTAACAAAATACAAATATTCATTAATTATGCTCTAATTAAACACTTGCAAGGTACGAATGTGTTATTTTATTGTATTGTCATCCAGAATACATAACTCTGAAAAGTTTCAGAGCGATTGGATGACTGGAAGTGGTCGAAATTTCGATTGCAAGATTTGACGCGAACAGATAAACAAACAAGAAAGCAAGCTAAGAAAAACGTGGTAAAAAGTAGCGCCTCCGATCAAGAAAATCAAGGTAAAGGTTGATAGGACCCGTTTTACTGATCATAGGACACCTAATTGATATAACTGAATTGATAGACGTTGTTTTGCGTAGGGCGTACAAAAGTCAGAGGGTTTTTTTTGGAATAAGAATATATCTACGGTGGACTGGACAATTTATAAGATCTCTATCATTAAATTGTTTTCTTTTAAAAATTAATATTAATATATATGAATGTTAATAAATTTAATATATACATATTAGTATGTATAATGTAGATTGCCGAGGATTATCAAAAAAAAGTATTAACTTCTAAAACATATTTGAAATAATTTATCAAAAGTAATTTTCTTTCTAAGAAGTGGATATTGTTGTTTTTGGTATTATATTAAATATTTAAAAAAAAACTAGAAAATATTAATTATTTTGATAAGAATATATTAACTTATAATCAATCATGGTTGTTTACATATTATATTATAATAACAGAGAAAAACGATGTTTGTTTTCTTCTTTAATTAAAATTTATTTTCTCCTCATTTAATTAAAAGAAGAGTATAAAGTGAATGGTTTATTTGTTAAATTGAGGTCAAACTAAATAAAAAAATATTTCATTTGCATATTTATTTTAAGAAAAAAATGCTTTTAATTTTTTTTTTCTTTCTCTTGTTGAATTGTATACGGTTATAATAAATTAATAAATAATAAATTAAATAAATATTTAATTTTTTAACTTAAACATATAATTTTTTTTTAATTTAATTTATTAAACAAATATATTATTACATTAAAAGATAAATAAATATTCTACTAAAATTTGTTGCAAGGACATCTTTATTACTATCTCTATGTTGAGATGTTGAGATTTTGATGTTTTTATACGTTTTGAAGGTTCCTGAATCATTTTTACTAAGGTTGAGAAAAATGTCTCTGTGTGTGTATGTGTGTGTGTGTGTGTGTATGTATGTATGTAACCAAGATTACGCAAAAACGGTTTGAGCTAGAATGATGAAATTCGGTACATTATTCAAAATTCATAGTTTTCTATCAACTTTTAAGAAATGTAGCTCAACCGGAAGAGGGTCATTATCTACAACGTTTTGATTTTTTTTCTTCTAAAGTGACCGTAAAAATAAAGATATATGTTTGATAATTTTTCACATGATTAATAATTGTATAAAACTGCTATATATAGAATTTCAGCTTGATTGAATAGCTGAAAGTACTAGAATTAATTTTTTAAACACTGCAAATTTCACGCGCCCTCACGTGACGTGGTGCCATCAACAAAGAGCATAACATTCTGGTTTAATAAATATTATTTATTAATTTTAATTTATAATTTATAATTAATTAAATTTAATTTAAATATAATATATTATGTTATTTAATCCAAATCAAATTGCGAGATAGTCGAGTGGAGACACTCCAGCTTATTTTTATTTTAAAAGTTAAGAAAAAAAAATAAAAAATTCTTACAAAATTTTAGATTTGTGTTCAATAATAAAAATTAAAAATGATAACTCTTTAATTTCAAAAAAAATATTATTCTCTCTAATTAATAATGTTAAAATATTTCCTTTTATATTATTCTTTATTTCACAATAAAATCATTAATTTTATTTGTTTTTAAAAGAAAATATGTTTTGGATATCACGATGGTTGGCCAATGATTACCTTTCGTATTTATATATAATTCAACATTTTTTTTTTAATGAAAATTGTTTTTAAATTATAATAAGCGTAAGAAAAACTTTGATTGAAAATTGAAAATTTAATATATTTTAAATAATTACTCGATGGTTTTGGTATTGGTTATGTAATTTTCGTTATTATTCTTATTGATAATTCTACAACAGAATTTTGAATGTGTTCTCTAGTACATTAAACATTAATCACATATTATGCAAACAGGATTGCTGGCTTTAGATCGTCTCGATTCTCCCCTCCACCTACCACTCGGGCCTACTATCAGAAGCCTCCATTCCCCCTTACCTTCTCTCTTCCTCTCTTCCTCTCTCTCTCTCTCTCCCCATCTCCCTATCTTCCTTTTCTACTATCCTATCACTTTAATAAAATGCATTGCGCCCATTTAAACCAATTTCGGGAATTATTGAAAGAGAGGCTCTCTTTTCAAAAGACCTCCTGTTCGGAGGGCTTAACGAACTGAGTTCTTGATCAAAGCCGTTTGGGAAAAGGGCGAGGAGCAAGAAGCAAATATTCTTCTACGATACTTCTTCGTCCAATTTATAAAGAGAGAGAGAGAGAGAGAAAGAACACACTAATGGTCTAGATTAGAGAACGTGCCTACTTTTATTTTAGTTGTATCTTTTCACATAGAAAATTCTACAAGAGAGCACCTAATGAATCCACCCTTTAAAGTTTAATTAACGAATTTGTTTATACTATCATATCATTACACATATACAGTTTATTTTTAAGTTATATATTTGTATTTGTAAAACAGGTTAACTAGATATGAGTTTTCTTTGTAAAATTAAATATAATGAAAATTAATTTTCTCCCTAAACAGGAATATATTTATTATAGTCACTATTAAATAATTTATTTCTAAAAATATATTGTCTCTTTTAAATAGATGAATTTTAATTAAGATTAGAGTTTCTCAAAAACTCATTATGAGATTATTACAACTATATTATAATATAATATAATATAATATAATATAATATAATATAATATAATATAATATATATATATATATATTAATGAATTTCGACGATATATTTATATATATTACAAAATGCCCTTCAAATAAACTGTTCTAAAAATAGACTAATTTTCAGATATACATATCTTATTTATAAAAATAAGCTGAAGTGTCTTCACTCGACTATCTCGAAATTTGAATTGAAATAACATATATTATATTTAAATTAAATTTAATTAATTATAAATTATAAATTAAAATTAATAAATAATATTTGTAATAAATAAATATATCTTTGTTGATTGCACCACGTCACGTGTTGGCGCGTGAGATTTGCAGTGTTAAAAATTTAATTCTGGTAATTTCAGCGAATCAATCAAGCTGAAATTCTATATATAGCAGTTTTATACAATTATTAATCATGTGAAAAACTATCAAACATATATCTTTATTTTTACGGGCAGTTTAGAGAAAAAACAATCCAAACGTTGTAGAGGTAATGACCCATTTCGGGATGAGCTACAATTCTCAAAAGTTGATAGAAAACTACCAAGTTGGAATAATGTTCGTATACCAAATTTCATTATTCTAGCTCAATCCGTTTTTTCGTAATCTTGTCTACATACTATGTTATCTCTGGCGAGATAGTAAATATTTTGAAAATGTTTTTAATTGTTCAAATTCTTACTTTAAGTAATTATTTCACTTGATATTTAAATTATTTTCATTATTTTAATCTATTAAATTTATGAAGATATTGAATATAAAATATTATTTTTAATTCAATCATATATATATTATATATATATATTCATATTAATATATATTATTATATTAATATATGAGAGCCGTTTATTTTGAAAGTGGCCTAACTCCGTTTTTCATTTTTTTTACCGATTACAATGGTTACATGTACAACTTCATATTGTTTATCAGTGAAGTTTTCAGAATTAATTCAATAACTAAACCGTGTAGTTTGAAAGTGGCTTAACTTCATTTATACTTACATCAAGTTTTTGGAGTGGTGGAAATATCATTAAAGAAAATAATTTACTGTCCATTCCCCAAGATTATTAAAAAGTGTCGGACAGGTAATATTTTTATTGTATAATAAAAGAAATAGACAAGAAGATTTTGTATCGACAAAATTATTAGAAGAGGCAATTTTTAAACGAGCGAAGTATTCTGATGGAGAATCAGTAAACTGGTTAAAAATATGTTGGATGCGTTTTGTCAGAAATGAACCGTATAAAATTATCTATAAGTCATCAATGAATAAGAATGAAAATTTTAAATTTTGAATTTATTACCACGTCGGGGTAGACCAAGAAAATCCAAAAAATTTTTATTGACACCAATAAATATCACAGATCAATTACAACATTAAAATTCAAGAACATGATTGACCTATTATGATATATACAACCCTAACATGATCATTTCTTCAAAACCCTTTCAATGTAAATGAATAGTAAATTGTTTTGTAATAAATTTATGTTTGTAATTTTGTAGGTGTCCTGTAATTAAAAATTTTTTGTATCGCATAAATTATATTTCCAAAGTATTTTAAAGATATGTAAAATAAATTCAGTATTGTTTTTTTTTCAATTTGAAGCATCTTAAATTATATTGAATGAACTTGGGCACCTCCAAATTTTATACTGAATCGGATTGTTAATTTTGAAAGTGGCCTAACTCCATTCTTGATAAGAAAACGCAAATTATTCATTCACTTTATAATTGCCACTATTTTAATAGGAACTATAAATTTAACACCCTTAGGTACACTTAAGCAGTATGACTCATTAGGATCCTATACGTATATTTTTTAATTCATTGAAACGCAAAACCTTTGAAGATAGAGTTAGGCCACTTTCAAAATAAACGGCTCATATATTAACAAATATATATGCAAGTTTATGTATAATTACATATATATATATTCAATGATAACTATATTATTAAAATATGAACATCTTCTTTCCGTCATCTCATTAGTGATATTATGTTAAAATATACAATTAACATATTCACACATAGAAAATCATTTACTTCATTAGTATAATTTAGTATAATATTAATTAAAATTGTAAATTTTAACATTTAATTTAGTTTACGAAATTTTAAAATTTACATGTGAATTTTAATATATCTGTTAAAATATTTATGTATTAAATATATATATAGTGTATCGATTAATAAAATATTTTTTTTTTATATATAATTTTATCTCGCCAGAGATAGTATTGCGATCACGAAAATTTTCGATGTTGAGATTTTGATGTTTTTATACGTTTTAAAGGTTCCTGAATCATTTTCACTAAGGTTGAGAAAAATGTCTGTGTGTGTGTGTGTGTATGTGTGTGTGTATGTATGTAACCAAGATTACGAAAAACGGTTTGAGCTAGAATGATGAAATTTGGTGCATGGGCATTATTCAAAATTCGTAGTTTTCTATCAACTTTTAAGAAATGTAGCTCAAACGGAAGAGGGTCATTATCTACAACGTTTTGATTTTTTTTCTTCTAAAGTGACCGTAAAAATAAAGATATATGTTTGATAATTTTTCACATGATTAATAATTGTATAAAATTGCTATATATAGAATTTCAGCTTGATTGAATAGCTGAAAGTACTAGAATTAATTTTTTAACATTAAAAATCTCACGCGCCAACACGTGACGTGGTGCCATCACCAAAGAGCCAAACATGCGCTGGTTTAATAAATATTATTTATTAATTTTAATTTATAATTTAATTAATTTAATCCAATTCAAATTTGCGAGATAGTCGAGTGGAAACACTCCAGATTTTTTTCTTTTGATTTTTGTTTGTTTAATATTTAAAAGCACTAGCGGTTTTGAATATTTTTTTTTAATTAATCTTATTTAATAATATAATTTAAAAAGAAAAATCAATTTTCATTCAATAGATAAATAAATTACAAGAAAATTATCTTTCATCTGAATGATATAATATGAATGAAAGCGGATAAATCTAATTATAAAATACATGAAAGTAAATTCGAGGATTTATTCTAATCATTGCTTATTACCATTTAATGAAGAGACTTTTCTTTTTTACTTGATTTCGAAGAAGAAGAATCTCCATTGTTTATTAGATATTTGTTTTTGTCGTTAACGTGGTTGTTGTTGTTGTTGTCCATTTAACACTGTCTCATGGTGTTTTATTTGTTCCGTCTTTCTCATCCTCTACATAAAACATTTTGAACACCCCCTGTAATGATCCTTTGATACCTAAATGGCTATTTTATTATTTCTATTATGATTATTATTAATTTAATGACATAAACATAAACGTGAAACGGTTCCCAGAGGTCTCTCCTTGGATAGGTAATGGTTACTAGGAGATTTTTTTTTCTAGGTATTTTCCTCTCCGTTTGGAAAATAATAGCCGGGCTCACCAATTTGCTAACTAGAAAATTAAAAAAAAAAAGGAGACTTGTGTCCAAATGGACAGGTGAAAGACCTTCTCCTAACCAGCACAATTAGCGTAACAAAGTGAAACAGCCCAATGCGACAAGCGATTTTGTTTTTCGCTAAGGGTTTAACACGAGGCTCACGAGTGGTCGCAGTTGTTAATTAAATCGAGATATGAGCTAGAGCGAATCCGCGCAATCGAGCTATTCTCACGTTCGCCAAGAAAAATACGACACTCAATAAATAAATAATGTTAACTATGTTTGTATGTGTACACATAAAGAGATATTAAATTTTCTTCACCCCCTCGGTGTACTTTTTTTCTTCTTTCTTTGAATTAACAACACATCGCTTGGGAATATATACGAATAGGTATGACGGATCTCTTTTCATTTTTCGAAAGGTAATATTTTCGACTAGACAGGAAAAAAAAAAAAAGAAATCTAAAAATTATTCACTGGTAAACGTTTAACCCGGTTAACTTTCCGTTTTAACGATTTACAATTTTGCTAGACCCTTCTCTATAGGAAAACCCTTTGATTGGCGATCCGTGTAAGTCATCCGCTGCAGGGGACATTGCTTCCAGAAAAATAATCAAAATGAAACGAGCCAAATTCATCCATCAGACTGTCCTAGTATCATTCTGCTTGTGAAATAAATTTAAAAAAAAAATTATTATTATTATTATTATTTTTTTTTTTTAATTTCAAATTCACTGAATATATTTGATCAAATAACACCTTTTAAACAAACAGTTAAACTTAAAAAAAATATTATTTAAATTAATTGAATATTAAAATAGATTATAATTTTTAAATGGTTAACACTCAGGCTCTTGTCGCCCCAGGATTCAAACCCTGAACCTCTGGGAAAACTATCTAATTAATAATTCTTTTACAGTAAACCTCTTCAGGCATTTCACTATCATTCAAATCTCCCATTGGGTGTATGATTAGTTAGTCTCCAATAGAAATTGAAATAGATGACATTCATTTATTAATAAATCAGAGATATCATTAATATGTCATAAAATGTAAATATTACTCTCCGTTTATTATGTATTAAATAAAAATATAGAAAATTGAAGTATATTTTCATTATATTTTTTAAATTATTAAATATAAAATATAATATTTCTAGTTATATATTGGTAAACATAACATTGTTCTTTCTGCTTTTACAATATTCGATATTTATTTTATTTAATATTTCAAATTTTCTAAATTTTTACTATCTTGCGATCACGAAAATTTTCGATTTGGAGATTTTGATGTTTTTAATACGTTTTGAAATTCCCTGAATTATTTTCACAAAGTTTTAGAAAAATGTCTGTCTGTGTGTGTGTATGTATGTTTGTATGTAGACAAGATCACGCACGGTTTGAACTAGAATCATGAAATTTGGTATACGGGCATTATTCAAAATTCGTAGTTTTCTTTCAACTTTTAAGAAATGTAGCTCAACCGGAAGAGGGTCATAACCTCCCACGTTTTGATAGTTTTTTTTGATAATTTTTCACATGATTAAAAATTATATAAAACTGCTATATATAGAATTTCAGCTTGATTGAATCGCTGAAAGTACCGAAATTAATTTTTTAACACTGCAAATTACGCTCCAGCACGTGTCGTGCTGCTATCAACAAAGAGCCAAACACGCGCTGGTTTAATCAATATTATTTATTAATCTTAATTTATAATTTACTAAATTAAATTTAATTTAAATATAATATATGTTAATTAATTAAATTCGAATTTTTGCGAGATAGTCGAGTGGAGACACTCCAGCTTATTTTAAAATGACGAGGTTTGGATCATTTTCTTCAAACTTTGTAGCCCACTCACAAGTTAATCAATTCAACGACGAATAGATTTAGTATATAAATGTTTTTAAAATAATTTTATTAATTTTATTTTATTTTATATTATTCTTTTTTAAGATAAATGGAAAAAAGATATATAATACTATTATTTTTTAAGTAAATACAATAGTATCAAAAGTTTAAATGTCAATACATTTCTCCTTTAAAACAAATATAAACAAAACTATCCATACTTTATTATTCATACTTCTTTTAGTATAAACTGTTAGTATTTATACATATACAAAATTTATTTATAAATAAATTTATGAATGTTTAACTTATCTTTTTTGTAATGTAGATAATAAGGGTGAAGAAAATTATTTATTTAAATTTGCATGGTAATCTCGTAAAAGCTATAGAAAATTGTTTCAGCAATTTTTATCCGGCTGATGATGCTTTTTTGTAAATATAAAAAAAGGAGATAAAGAGTCGATAAAAAAATAGATATTTAAAAGAAGAGACTATACAAAATTATTTTAAATTCATATGTTTCCGGATTGAAAAAGGGTGGTATTGATGAAAAGAGAGAGTAGAGAGAAATAAAAATTAATTGTTTAACAATAATATAAAAATATTTTCAGATATTCAAGGGGAAAAATATTAATTCTTTGTTTTTCTTATTTAGAATTAATAATTTTCATACTACTCTTTATCCTTCCCAATAATTCAATTAAAAGTAATTAATTAATTTATTATTATTAATTTATATTAATTTATCGTATAAAATGAATTAAAAATAAAACAATTTGATTTAAAAATTCAATATAAATTTAGTCATCTAAAGTTTAAATATAAAATATATACTTATATATAATTAATATTTTTATTAAATTTAATTTAATTTATATATATTTTATTATAAAGTATTATTATAAATTATATATTAAGATATGACATATCTATCTATCTATCTCTGTGGCTCTACGGAACTAAGATATGACATACTGAGATGAATACATGTGTCACTTTCCATAGATAGGAGAAGTTTTTATTTTTATATATTTATTTATTTTTTGATTCCATGTTATGTTACAATTATGTTATGATACAATTTTATAATACAATTGCAAAATAAAAAACTGAAAAACAAAATTAACAGGTAGAAAACTTGTCGAAATTTCAAACAATTTTATCAATTTATAATGTTTCTCTACAATTACTTTTATATAATACTAGCTGCTTCGAGCGCCTTCGACCCCCCCGAGTGTCCCTATTCTCTGAGCTATAACCATCTAACTCCTAACCTGTCCCATCTCTCTCACGTTCCTTCCTACATTGTCCACCCTGTTCCCAATTGGTCTTCCACACAGACGTTTTCCAATCGAACTCCCCACCAATATATTTTTCCTCTCCCATTCTAGCCATGTGCCCTGCCGTCTCTATTTTATGACCTATATCTAGAGATGCATAGAGGTCATGCAATTCCTTGTTATGCAGTCTCCGCCATTCCTCGGTGTCCTCATCTTTCTTAGGCCCATAAATGCTGGGAAGAATCCTATTCTCAAATACTCTGAATCTATTCTCATCTCCCAGGGTTATAGACCATGCCTCCGACCCATATAATACAATTAATAATTTAATAATTTTGATCCCCTTTGATAATAATTTCCAGATTGCAACCTCGATTTAAATTCTTTGCAAATATTATTCTCTCTGATACTAATTATTTTGTCTTATCACTATTAATTTCAAACCCCATCAATTTTCCTGCCTCGATTAATTTTTTTATGCTACTTTAAATGTTATTAATTTATTTAAAAATAATCAGAGTAAACAAAATACTAATAAAATATAAAATTAGCATAACACTAAACTACTATAAAAATAATATTAAAAAATATATTATATATTAAAATCTTACGTGAAAATCCAATTATGAGATCAAATTTTCTTAATTAAAACAATTTACTCACATAATCTTAAAAATTAATAGTATTAAATTATAGCCGTAATGTGAATGTTTTCAAAGTTTAAAAGGCCAATAAGATCAATTGAGATATTGTAAATATCAATAGATATATAAAAAGATTTTTATCTGCACATTGCTCAGAATTTAAATTACCGCCAAATTATCGCCACCAGCGCCTCTATGATCTAGTAGAGTAACTAAACTATTTTTAATTAATTATTCTTTATAATTTTTTTAAAATTTTTCTAATTAAAAAATCGAAAATCGGGCTTCGAGGTCTGGTGGCCAGCCCCTTTGTGCTTCCGTGTAAAAAATTCCATGTCCCTGCGTGCGATAGATTTGCCTGGAGAGCTCGGTCAGACAGAGACAAACAGACAAACAGACACACACATTACACTTGCTTTTATTATTATAGAAGAAGATATCAGGGGTGGCCACACTTGATGATACTTAGAGCCATATTGAAAATGTTTAAGAGCCAAATTGGAAAAAATTTTACTTTTTTGTGTGACATGACTTTAATTTTTTTAATTGAGCCACAATAAACTCAAAAAGAGCCACGGTTTGACCACCGTTGTAATATCTTAACAATTCCAATTATAATTTATATATATAGTATTACATCACAGTTCTTTTTATTACTAATACAAACTATTTTAATTGAATTTCCAAGATCTAATTAATTAGTTAAAGAGATGAATTTAATTTATATATATAAAATATTAAAAATATGTTAATAAATCTTATATATTTATATTTATAATATTCGTTAATTTCATTAGTGAACTCATCAATTTATATACTTAAAATCCCTTCCCAACTATATTGTTTTATTTCTAATTTATTCTATAATTGAAATCTATATCTTCATCCACTTAATTCAATAGTAAAAATAGTATATAATAAATATTTAACAAAATTTTAGAATTAATAATCGTTGTGCCTTTTATACTAGGTTGATATTTTAGATACCACCAATAATTTAATCTAACATGGTGGTCTCTATAAAATTATTTAATATAAAAATTCATTTATTTAACGTTAATCATGCAGTAAATTTCTAATTTTATTTGTTTAACCTCACAAATAATAAGTTTTCACGCAATTCATTCTTTTTTTTATCTATTTCTCTTTTATCGATGTAATTATTTTTTTAATAGCTCATTGATTTGATCGTGTGAAATTCTATTGCTTATAGGATAAAAGAAAATAGCTTGATAAAATTAAAAATACACGACAGAAAATTAAATATATATTAAAAATTATTTAGTGCCCATCTTACGATTTAATATTCTCTTGGGTCTCATCTCTGTAAAGTTTATTCTTATATTATTAATACTGTTTGTCGACATCGTAAATAAATGGCTTGTATCGTTCTGGTAATTTCAAACTTTTTTTTAGAAAAATTCTTTGAATAATAATTATTCCATACACAATTCATACTATTTCATTTTTGTTTTCATATACTATACATATAATATAAAAAAATTCAAGATTAATATTGAAATTGAATGTTTTTATTTTATAAATATAGTCTTTATAGACTAGGATATAGAGATTTTTCCTCCTTATGTCAATTTCCTGAAAAATATTAGTAAGTATAATGACTATAATTAAGAATATTTATTTATAAAAAACCTATATTGTAAAATTTAAACTAAGTTTTATCTTACAAGGATAATGTTGATAATTACAAATTAAAAATTAAGTTCAAATTCTTTTTTTTGTTTAGAGATTGATTATAAATGTAATATTTGCATAATAAATTCAATTTTATTAAAAAAGTAGTAGTAGTTTAGTATTTTAAGGTTGTAGTGTGTCATGCTGGACCGAACTTGGGTCGAAGAATCAGACCTCGCCAAATTCATAGAGTTTTAATATTAAATAATTAAATTCCTCGAAATTCGAAGACTCTCTGGCTAAAATTGGCTAAAGATTCCAAAAGACAATACATTAAATAATAAAATATATTTATAATACAATTCAAATAAAATAATTTCTAATTTCTCAAATTACTTTTTTAAAAATAATCTACGCATATTTTAAATAATTTATTTTAATAACTCATAAGTGTATTTGATTTCCAATTAACACATTATATCATCTACTCCTTTGAAATTATTACTCGAATTATTATTTAATTTGATATTCTAAATATTTTTTGTTTTTTTTAAATTTTAAAAGTATTAAATCTCTTTTTTCATCCACTACATAAGAAACAATTTTTCAAAATGATTTAAAGATTTTAAGATTTTAAGAAATCATTATTATGTTGTTATCTTTGCTGAATACCTACTATTTATTAAGTGCTAAAGTATCAAACACTTAAATGCTATATTTAAATATAGCTATAATAGTAATATTTAAAAGGTAATATTTAGTATATATGATACGAAAAAAGTTGTTAAAAAATGTGTTTACTTGGAAACCAATTGGAGGGAAGAAGATAATAAATTGACTCAGGTAGAGAAATGTGGTTAATGCGGTCAAAAAGTTTCAACTTGAATAGTGTGACACACACCAATAGAAAGATAGATAAATAAAATACCTTATAACCAGTCTAAAATAAATTTGAATTTATATTATTAAAAATAAAGTTTCAAATAAATATAAATTTTTGGTTCTATTTCTATTGTAAAATAAAAACTTATTGCGACTGTTACCTTTGAATATTACAAAATTTGTGAATGTGTCAATAATCATGGAACATTGTGGTTGTAAGAAAACCTTTTGGAAGGGCGATTTACCCAACCAAGTAATATTTTTTTTAACTTACGAGAACGAATTTTACCGTGGCCATAAAATATAAACTAATATAAGACTCCAATAATGAGAAATTGTTTGTGTTTACTAGAATGGAAAAAGGGAGGAAATTTACAGTGGAGATTTAAGAAAATTAAAGGCAAGAGAGAACGAAAGATTGTTGTAATCAGCTCTACTTAAACATAGTATTTGTGCAACGTCTTGAAAATGAAGAATAACTTCTAATTTGCAAATAGAAATTATAATTAATACATCAAAATTTTATTTCTTTGTTAAGTAATCTATTATTAAATATTTCTTGCTAGTACATAAATTAAATATAGGGTAAATGTACCAGTAATTGACAGAACTTGATAGAATTTTTATCAAAATAAGCTTTTTAATTTCTCTGTTTCATTGTTAAGCAATCCAGAAGAGGGTCTTTTTGATATTTATCGATACCTCGTGCTTAATTTGAAATTAAAAAGCTTATTTTGATAAATAAAATCTATCAAATGGTCAATTACTGGTTCACTGGTTAACTACTGGTACGTTTACTCTAATATCTTTCTTGAACAGAAGTCGATATATTATTATATTAATACATATTACTTTCGAGTTATCAATATGTTGTTGTTTTTATTTTGATCTAAAAAGGGTCCGTTACCCTTTCAGTTAAAAAGCTTTGTGAGGTAACAAACATTCAAACAAAACAATAAATAGGAACATGTTATCTAATTGTGTAGAAGGAGAGGTCAATAAATGAAAAGGGACAGTTTAAGGGCTGTCGAACCTCTTTCTCGCTTTATTTAGAAATTGTTCTTTTTTTTCACAGATGCCAACCGGAGGCAAAAAAAGTCGGTTTACACTCGCTAATAATAAATATCAAATGCAAGAGAATGAATTAAAGAGATGGATTAAGGAGACAAATCCTTTTAATTAAATTTTCTTGAGACAAGTTGTTAATTTTCACTTAATTTTGATTATTAGATAAAGAAAAGATTATATATTTTTAAGGCAAGCTTGTTTTTTTTTTTTTTTTTTTGAAGATAAGATCCCTTACATGAATATGATTAATGTTCAATGTTAATTAAAAATTTTAATTTTCAAATCGGATTAATTATAAAAAAAAACGAACGGAATTTTTCGCCAGCACGTATATTTTAATTTAAATTTAATATTATGTATTTCTATCTGTTATATTATTTGAAAATATATTTTGTATTGGTCTACTCTACTGTGTTACTATTTAATTATGGTGTGGCTTTTGATAGTATAATAATAATACAAATGATAAATCCGAATATGAAACTCATTGACTTCATCCTTTCTTTGAAACATATGAAATATTTTTCAAAACTAAAATTATCTTAAAGCTAGAAAATAAACAAATTAAAGTTTCAAACAAAATAAAATATCATTTTTTTTAATTGAATTGAATTTTAAATTAATATTTTAAAAAGAAAAAGAAATAATTAATATTCATATTTAATATTCATTAATATTGCTATCTTCAGACTGATAACGTCACATTAGGAGAGACACTACCTACACGGATTAATAGTGTTATACTATATATTTATATATTTAAACTTTAAAAAAGAATTAAGCATAAACTACACTCAATTATATATTTAATTATGAATTATATTCTATTCATAAAAAACAGTAAATTGCTTAAATAAATTATTAAAATTAAATGGAAAAAATTATGCAATTTTGGATATTATTATAGTATTATATTTCTCTATTATTGTTGTTTACTTTTAAAAAATTTACAATAACTGAAAAATGTAATTTTCTTAAATTCGTAATGATAAGACCATTAAAGAATCTCACAGTTGGTTCCCATTCCTAATTTCTTTTACTCTCGTCTCAAGTGTTTGGGGAACTTTTGGGGCTTTTCACTTTAAGACGGATTATTCTTGCGTACAAACAATCACAATTAAATTTCCCATTAAAGATGAAGAAAAAAAAATCTATAATATTAATAATAACTATTATTCGTGCATGAAGGATTTTTGAATTAAAAATCAGTGAAGGAAGTGATTTTAATTCGAAATTTAATTTTCATTTTAATTAACGGATTAAATTTATATATAATTATTTGAATTATTTTAACTGCAAGTATTCGTTAACTGTTTTTTTTCATATTATAAAGAGAAATATGAAGTAATAATAATAATAATAAAGTATGTTTAATGTAAAAAAGTATTAACATGTAAAAGATATTTAAAATAATTTATTTATTAGAAGTAATTTTCTTTCAAAGGTGAGAATTATTGTTTATTGGTACTATATTAAAAAATGATAAAAAATTCGGGGTCTTTTTTTAGGAAAATTCAATTGTTATTTTATAAAAATATAAAAAAATAAATGTATTTAATCAAAATATACGCCATTATTATTGACAATGTTTCGCCATTTTTCGAGCAACATCATGATGAGGTTCTGCAGTTTTCAGTACTTTTCACACGTTTCATTACTTTTTTAATTTTTCATTCAAGGCTAGATTTCATTCCGTTTTAGCAGCGCATCACAGATTTTGATTCAATCTGAAATGTTTTTCATGCTCAAATCTCCAGGAATCCAAACATTTTCCTTTTTTTGTAAACAATTTTATAAATAATAATACTTCATAACACACATCTAGCCTGTCTATTCCTCGACTTTTTCAAAAAATGTATCACCTTTTTTAATGACAGAGCAATCATAACACGTTTCAACTTTGACAAATCTGCTAATTACACACATTACCGTGCTTGCCCTGTAAATGCTTTATAGGCACTGGTATATCAAAGATTATATAAAAGAGGGTTTTATTTTTATTTACTTATTCCCAGCTTCTTATTTATGTGATTTAAGCTACACTTTAGTTAAATTTACTAAGTATTAAATAATTTTAAAATAAATTCTTTCTCCCTTATTAATTTTCACTTTTATACGTCATCCGGGTAATATATCAATCTGATCGAACAACATAAAAATATTTTAGAAACTCAATTGACTTTAATATAGTTAAATGGTATGAATCAGTCACGTTGTTAGAAATTTAGAGTAATTCTATCATTAAATCTTGAAATATGAGACTCTTTCCCTTTCAAATTGTGAAAGAATCATGCTTTTTAATTGTCAAATATTGAAATTTAAGAAGTGATTAGATAAATAATAATTAATCTCCGTCAAATAGGAAATCTTAACTCAATATTTTGGAGACTAAAAAAAAGAGAGGCGGGACTTAATGAAGTGTACTAATTTCGACTTTCAACTCGTGATTTTTCATATTACATATTCGTTATATGATATATATATATATATTTGTGAATTATTCCCAGTTAAAATCCAATCACGCCTAACTAAATCTTCCAAATGACTTCAAATTGTGCACAGATATGGTTGAGTGGCTCAGCTCTTTAGCCTAGATTTTAGTCAACATTAAATACCCGTAATTGAACACACAAAAAAAAAACCCACTTTTTTTCCTCACAAAATTTATTATATAGATATAGGTATTTTTTTAAAAATATAGGTATATTCATATATTTAAAAGTTATATCAAACATTTATTATTACAAATTTAGAATATTAAACTATACGAGTATTTAATAAATTTCAATTACAAAAATTCAGGAGTTTATGTTACAAATATTCAAATTAAACTCAAGACCTCTTCTATATTTAAATCCCAGGATATTCCTTCCTATTTGCTAATTAATGAAATACTTACTATTTAACTTTTTACTTTCATTTGAAACTGAAATATTCCTTACCCTTTGAATTTAATTCCGTTATATATAGGGGTTGTTATATGTATATAAATATAGCTTGCTTTCATAAATTAACATCGCAAGGAATAATTCATTACTTTAAAATACAGAAATATTTTCATGATGATATTTCAGAAAGATTTATCTCTATCAAATTATTTTATTTTCTATAAATTATATCTCAAAACTAAAAATTAATCTAACCATTTAAACCTTTGATAATCTTTCCATGATAATTTAATTTATTAATATTTGAAAAGTAGAATAGACATGAGTAAATTTAAAATTATTTAATTAGAATAATATTGTAATTGTATTTAATTACATTTATAAAAAAAAAAATCAATAATTGATGATATTTTTAAAATGCAAATATTGAAAGCGATGTATAAGATATCTTTTGTTAAAAATTTTAAATAAAAATTATTTAATATAAATAATATAGATTCAAGGGGGGGGGGAGGATATAATATTCTTGACTATGCAGATATATTAAATAAATATTTATAATATTTTCAAAATGAACTGATTTCTTATCTATTTTTAATTAAATATTTTTTTTTTAGAAATATATAGTGCACATTTATATTATATTTTAAATTTAATTTAACTTCATTTAATTAAGAGGTTCGACCCCTTCTTATTGTCTATAAATACTTTTAAATATATGCTAGTGATAAAAACAATTTCAAAGAATAGTTTGATAATATTTTTAAGGTGAATTTCTTTCATAAATAAAAATATAAAAAAGAAAAAGATAAGATAATTTCTAAAATAGGATTTTTTTTTAAAATAAAAATTCAGTTTTTCGTCTCGAGATTTATAACATATACACATGGAATTGTCTCTCGCCATTTGATTATTCTAATCTTTGAGTTTGTGTATCCAGCATCAATAAATCATCATCTTCATCATTTAAGGTATGTACTATTATTTCATGATACATATCGAAATAAAAAATGACTATTTAAAAAAAATATAATTTTACAAATAAATAATTTATAATATTGACATTTCAAATAAAAAAACAACTAAATGATGAATAAATAATTTAATTATTTTCATAAATTTTATAATTAAACAAAAAAATATATATTGATTATTATAATTATATTTTTTTGTAAATCATGTTGAATTTTTTTTTAACATTATTTATTCAGTGTATATACTATTTTGTATTGCTAATTCATTTTCTCTTCCAAAAAGTCATTACCAGAACTTATATGAATAATCTATGTTAAATATATAATACAATTTTATTTTCCTCTCTTGTTTATTTAGGATAATTAGTATAATTCTGTATTCTACTCGTTTTAAATAGTCCATGTTTTGTTTGAGTTGACACCCCTATATTTGATGAGAGCATATTTTATAAATCTGTTGGGTCAGTTCGCGTTTTATTCTGGTCAATTATGCATTGGCTCAATATAAATTAAAATTTTAATTTTATTCTTAATTTATATAATTTAGTGTTTCTTTTTACTTTTTCTTATCAATACTCGGGTAGAGAGGACATTGGTGTCAAATTATATATAGGATATATTTTTATTTTTACAATTTATATTTAAAAATAAGTTGCAAAATCAATTATTGTCAGTTTGTTTTATAGACTGTGTTTATTATGATATCACTTGAGGTGAGGTATCTTTATTGTGAATGACTTACAATTTTGGATGAAAAGTGATACATTGGTAATTTGATCCGATTCGCCCTTACTATTTACTCTTTCTTATTTTCTCATACTATAACCGAATTTATCTTTTATATTTCTTCAAGTCAACTCTTTTATAACTTTAACAATATGTAAAGATATAAAACATCACTATATTTTTTTAGACAACATCATAAAGTATACATTTTGACATATCAATTAAATTAATTTTCAATTGAAATTATATTTAAGATTATGAATTAATATCTCTGGAATGTTCTATTTTCTTCTAAAAGTGTTTTCCTTTGAAAGAATATTTATAATAATATCTAAATAAATAAACTCGTGCTATACTATGACATATTACTTAATAATAAAATCATAATTATATTCATTTATGTTTTGATACAATAAATAGTCTGTTATTAATATATGATATGTATTTAAAATATTAGAATATTATTTTGACTGAATAAATTTTATTTTGAAAAATTTTCAATTGAGAAAAAATGATGATATTTTTTTAAATTTAGAGGTTAATGACTAACCATATTTAAAATGGTTGGCATTTCTTCTGAGGTTCTTGATTGGCTATTGCGTGTGAATTATTATTGGTTGATTTTTTTGTTAATGTTTGACTATTCACTTTCCTGTCATTTTATTGGCTTCTTTTAAATAAAGAACCTCATAACTTCAAACAAAAAAAAAAATCAACTTCAGATTTTTTCAAAAATTTTATATATATATAAATATATATATAAGTGAATAGAAAACAATTTAAAAACCACTAAATTTTTATTATCAATTTATTATCAAATTAATGAAAACTCTTAAATACTTCCTACCAGAACTTGCCTATATCCCATTATTTTCTGTCAAATCATGTCAGTTACACCTGCCTATTTTTTTCTTCCCTAGTTTACCTTTCAGATAATTAAAATAATTAATAAAACATAATAAACGAGTTTATTTTATATACTAATAATAAACAAAATTAATAAATATTATTAAATTTTTATCAATAGGTTTATTTTTGTTACATCTACTTGTAATTAAATTATTAAATTATTTTTTTGGAATTTATTTATTTTCTACTGATATTTTCTAATATAATTGATATATGATGAATATGATATATTAATTTTATTAATCCACGTGGGAATGTCTACGTAAATACTATAATGTATAACATTTATATATTTTTATTCTTTTCAAATTAAAAATATATTTTTAACTCTAACTTTCTTTACATGTTTCACAAAAGTGAATAATTTTTTTTTTAAACAAAAACCAACTTATTTGTATATATTTTAAATAATTTTAAAAAATTACAATAATAATAATAATAATATCCGAAAAAAACAATTATTTTGGCGGTTGTATTACTTGGTTGAGAGGCATGATCTATGACCTTAGGAGACGAGAGTAGATTTAAAGTATTTGATAATAAGATTCTTTGCAGCAAATTTGGGCCAAAGAAAGATGAGGTCACCAGGGAATGACGAGGAATTGCTTGTTAGAATTATCAAATCGAGAAGGCTGCGATGGGCAGGGCACGTGGCTAGAATGGGAGAGGAAAGAATGGCGAAAATTATATTGGTGGGGGGACCGAGTGGGAAACGTCCGCTTGGAATGCCAAGGACGCAGTGGGTGAATAATGTGGGAAGGGACGTGAGAGAGATGGGAAATGGTAGGATTGGAGGGTTGTGGCTCAGAATAGGGATGCTCGAAGTGTGGTTGCTGCGGCCAAGAACTTTCGAGTTTCGAAGAGCCACAGATATAGATAGATAGATAGAATATCCGAAAATAAATATGTAAATGATTATCAATCTATTATGTATACACAAATAATATAAATAAATCAATCATAAAAATTCTTTTAAAATAAAAAGTGAACATTGTATTGTGAAAACATTGGATATTTTTTTTTTTTGATTTCAGACCACCAGCCGCACATTTGTTTTAAGATTTCTATTAGTGCTTTTGTTGGGTAATTTTCGTTACATCAATCAATTTCAGACTGTTCTGAAAATAGAAAACGAAACAGTAGTGTATTTATTAAAATAAAATTCACTATTCAGTTTGTGTGGTCTCTTGGAGAAAAGAATTCTTATTTGTTTTTTGTTTTTTTGTTTTTATTTTAATTGCTAACCAAATAGATGTTATCTATGCTTAAGCGTATTTCTTATTTGAATTGAAGGAGAGAATTTCTTTTGACAGATTTCTAATGAATTAAGCACTCGGACAAGAATTTACATCCGACTCCCCATTTTTATTTCCTGTTTTTCATTTTTTTTTTCCTTTTATAATGTGTGTTCATATTTTTTTTTTATATTATACAATCCGTATGTGTCAGAATAATTCAAATGATTGATCATTCAATTTGAAGCTTAAAACAAAATTTTAACTTGACTTAGTTTAATAAATCTTCGACGTTGACATAATAAATATTTTGAAAATATGAAAAGTGAGATGAATACAGAAAGAGCGGTTGAAGCAGGGTGGGGTAAAAAAAAAGAATTTTGAAGATTAATAAATAAAGGGTGAAAGGAGGAGAGGAAGACGCGAGACAAGCGCATGCGATGGATGGTTTGTTTTCAAATTGTCTATTTCGGTCGAAGGATCGAGGCGGTAGGTAGACGGATGCTTAAACAAAAAGTTAAATGTTCACAATTAGTCTGGCCTCTGTATGGTTGGCTTAGACTCCGTTTGCACTGACCGATAATGGAGCATAAATATCGAATGGCCATAGGCCAGGGGGCAAAGGCCCAAGGGGTTCTAAGTCGCCGGATATCCTCTAGGATTCCATTAAATTAGGGGCTTTTGTATATGCATGGTAGAGGGGAATTCAAAATATTACTATCCAGTTCGTGGGTAGGGGAGGGGGGGGGGGTGATAGAAGATTTCGCAGTTATCCTTTGCCAAGTCAGGCATTTGTAAAATCATCTTTGGGCCAAGCAATATTGGCATTTGTTGGTCGCAAACAAGTATTTAAGTTTTTATATATTTTTATTGACGATAAATAAAAAAAATTGAAATTAATATTATATATATAAGATTATAAAATAAAAATAAAATAAAATTATAGATTATGAATGTTCTATATGTTTTAAGGTGCTCGTTATTTTTGAATTTGATAATAAATTCAACATTTCTTAATAATTTCATTGCATTCTTATTTTGTAAATAAAATTTAATCCTGATATGATTAATATTTAACAAATAATCCTTTTGACATTATATTCAGTGGTGTATTGGGAGGGGAACGCGGGGGAACTACGTTCCCTTACCTTTTTTCAGAACCGGAACGCGTTCCAGTACTTTTTCATGTCCCGACAACTTCCACTTAAATCTACTGTTAGAATATATTTTTTTGTGATCGTAAATATTTTGTATAGTATAAATAAAAAAAATATATAAACTTATATGGAAAAAAATAGTTTGCTGAAAATACGACTTTTATTTGCTCCCACTATGCGTTTCTTTATTTCTTATTTTACCAATACATCACTGATTATATTCTCCCTCTCTTCTCCAGAAAATTAATCTTTATTTTTTTTTTAATTTTGAAAATGTATATTTTAGTTTTATTTTTTTTTTTTTTTTTTTTTTTTTATTTAACTTCCAAAAATACACTAATTCCACATCTGCCTTATTTGAGGCAATAGAAGAACATTTACAGGTTAAAACTCAATATATACATAAAATATATACAATAAATAATAGAGGAGTATTATGAGGGGAGGGTCAAGAAAGAAAGATATTAATGGGAGGGGGATAGGACAAGACAGGATTTAGAAAGGAAAATAGGTGTTGAGGATATTATGAGGACAAGTAGAGAAGATGGAGCGATTCACTTGGATCAATCCGTCGGCCCATTAGTCGAAGGAGAATTGAGTCTGTCGTGTATCAAGTCGTTAGGTCTAAGTCTTTTTAGTCTTCTGGTTAGTCCTTGTGTGTCAGTAAGTTGTCTCGCTTTGTCGTTAACATGGTTTTGAAGTCTGTTGAGGTAGCGTATGCTGTTTAACTGCACCTCCTCCGCCACAGTTCTAACATTGAGATCTCCATGGATTATCTTATTAGATATGTACCATGGAGCG
This sequence comes from Labia minor, assembly GCA_963082975.1. Taxonomy (NCBI): domain Eukaryota; kingdom Metazoa; phylum Arthropoda; class Insecta; order Dermaptera; family Spongiphoridae; genus Labia; species Labia minor. The sequence goes on along the minus strand of OY720347.1, from coordinate 24,528,850 downwards.
TTGACCATTGCCCTCAGTGTCTTGTTTTGGAATTTCTGTATTATGGACATATTAGTATTGCTCGTTGTTCCCCATAATTGAATACCATATGTCCATATTGGTTTGATCAGCATATTGTATACCAATAGTTTGTTGTCTAAAGTCATTTTAGATTTGCGTCCTATCAGCCAATATAGTTTGTGTAGTTTTAATTGTAATTGTTTTTTTTTTGTCCGTATGTGAATTTCCCAAGTCAGTCTTCTGTCTAAGTGCATACCCAAGTATTTTACTGTCTTTTTAATTGGGATTTTTTTGTCGAGTTCAACAGCCGGGCAGGTCGCTTTATTTAGTGTAAATGTCACGTGTGCTGACTTTTCTTCATTAGCTACGATTCTCCATTTGTGAAGCCACAATTTAATTAGATTTAGATTTTGTTGGAGAATCGCAGACGCAGTTGTTGGGTCCGCGTGTGAGGCAAGTACAGCAGTGTCGTCGGCGAAGGTGGCTACAGTCGTTTGTGGTCCAATGGGTAAGTCGTGTGTGTATAGTAGGTATAAGAAAGGTCCCAGTACGCTACCCTGCGGAACTCCAGATCTAATGGGACAGACAGAGCTATAAGAGTCACCCACCCTCACTCGGAAGGACCTTCCCTCAAGATAAGATCTGATTACCCTGTAATAGATTAAGGGAACCATACCCTTAACTTTTAGGAGTAGCCCTTCGTGCCAGACCCTGTCGAAAGCCTGCGAGATATCCAGAAACACAGCCGAGCAGAATCTCCTATTTTCAAGATCGTCATTAATGACCCTAACAATTCTATGTATCTGCTCAATCGTGCCGTGCCCCTCTCTAAAACCAAACTGATGATCAGGGATAACGTTATTAGTATCAAGAAAAGGCTTAAGCCTCCCCAATAGCACTCTCTCAAACAGCTTGGACAGAGTCGGCAGCAAACTTATGGGTCTGTAGGAGATTACCTCCTCTGGTGTCTTGCCAGGCTTCAGAATCATTAAGATGTCTGCGTTTTTCCACTTGTTAGGGAAGTAACCTAATCTGATAATTGAATTGAAAATATGGCTTATCAAAAGAACTGCCTTATCAGGCAGTTCTTTTATCATTCTACCAGTAATTAGGTCATTTCCTGGAGCCTTTCTTGGTTTAATGGTCTGTCGTATAAACTGTTTAATTTCTGAAGGTTTTATTTTTTTAAAATTTGTCATAGTATAGTTGTGAGTGTCAAAATTTAGAATTGATTGGAAGTTTTCGTCGGTATTGTCTGTAGGGGGATGTGGAGTAAAGACATTTATCAGGTGTTTAGCAAAGGTAGCCACCTTCTCGTTGTCGTTTCTGGCCCAACTGTTATCCTGTCTACGTAAGGGGGGGATTCTAGTAATGGGTTTTTTAAGTTTTTTGGTTACCTTCCAAAGAGAGTAGTCAGTATCGATGTCGGGAGTAAGATTTTTAAGAAAATTCTGGATACCTTGATTTTTATCGATGGCCAGAAGACTCTTAATGTCCTTTGTAAGTTTATTTAATTGTGTCTTAATTGTTGGAGCTCTATGAAGTTGCCATTGTCGTCTTAGTGTTTTTTTTTTGTCAATTAAATGTTTTATGTTAGGGGGAATCTTGTGTTTGTACTCTCTCTGAAAGTAAGTCGGTGTGCAGTCTGTAGCAGTTTTGCAAATGAGCTTAGTGAGATTTTGAATTGCCTTGTCAATATCCTGTTTATTTTTAAGTGGAATGTCTAGTGATATGTTTTTACTTAATGTCTCTGTGAATAAAGTCCAGTTAGTACTTCTATTTGTTATGTATATGTCTTTTCTTATGGGATATATTTGGGAAGGAAAAGTCATAAGTATCGGTGAATGATCAGACGAGAGTTCAAGACAGTTCTCCACTTTAGCAAGCCCTGGATCCAGCCCTCTCGTCACAAAAAAGTCAATTAGGTCAGGAATTTTGTTTCTATCAGTTGGCCAGTAAGTAGGGTGTCCTGAAGTCAGTGTTCTAAGTCTTTTTTTGTTGATTGCTTTGAGAAGGCAATTCCCTCTTGGTGTAATTAGTCTAGAACCCCAGTCTGTGTGTTTTGCATTATAGTCCCCTCCAGCTATAAACCTTTGCCCGAGAGTTTCGAAATAACCCTCGAACATATCATGATTGATTTTATGTTTTGGTGGGCAGTATACAGCTGAGATTGTAATTTGTCCATTTATGTCAGTAATTTTAATTGATGTCGATTGTAAATAGTCATTGTCAAAACTAGAGTTTTCGTAATGTTTAATACAGTTTTTAACTATAATGGCTGATCCTCCGTGAGAGGTTCCGTCTGGGTGGTTTGTCGTATACAGTGTGTAATTGGGGATTTTAAGATAACTTCTTTTGTTAAAGTGTGTTTCTGTTATCAACATTATGTCGATGTCTTTGTCTATTAGGAAGCATTTTAACTCCCCGGAATGCCTCATAAGACCGTTGGCGTTCCATAAGGCAATCCTAAGGGAGCGATCCATTTGGGAATCTGGTAATTATGGTGGTTAATAGGTTAAGCATAGTGTCCATGCGTTCCATTAGTTTTGTCAACATGTTTTCAAGTCTAGTACTAGTATTGTCGGTACTGGTCATGGGAAGTTCATTATTATCATTATGTTTGGAAGCCACTATTTGTGAGTAGAGTTTTGTTTTTTGTATGGGGGAAGTAGTCTGAGTTGGTAATTTGTTTTCAATAGGCTGGGTTACTTTGACGGTCTGTGATTTAACTTGTACTTGTTTAGGTCTGAGAGAAGGATATTTGGTTTTTAGTAATTTCCTATAATGATCACAGCCTTTATAGTTAGCAGGGTGTGAGTCCCCACATAAAACACATTCAGGAGGTGTGCTTTTGTCTTTGTTACAGTCAGCTGTCAAATGGTCTTGAGTACATTTTACACACCGTGGTCTTAGTCTACAATATGCCTTTGTGTGACCGTAGTTTTGGCATCGTGTACACTGAGGGATATCTCGTTGTGCTTTGGGAGGTTCTATCACAACTTTACTATGGCAAAGGAATTGCAGTTTATATATGTCCTTGTTATTAGATGCTGGTTTTAAGTCTATAAAGAAGATGGGAAGTGGGTCTTTAGTAGTCCTGTTTCTAATGTTAAAGATATTAGCCACAGAGTGACCAAGATCTTCAATTTCTTTTTTTATGTCATTAGTGTCGGTTGAGGGGTGAAGTTGTTTAATTACAATTCTAAAGTTTCGTTCACATTTTGGTTGGTATGTAAAATAACTTATTTTTGAAATGTCTAGCATTTTAATGATGGATCGATAATCGTTAGGTGTCTTAGGATTTATTTTTATTTCGTCTTTACTTGTCAGTTTACAGAAATAGCCGTTTAGAGCCACTCTGGTTAAATTGTCTGTCATTTTATTGTAGTCTGTAACGTGAGGTATGAATATTGGGGGAGGTTTATTTGGCTGAGTAGGTGTAGGAGGTAGGGGATCATTAAGTGGTAAGTTGGAAAGGACTTGAAATTTATTTGAGGTACTAACAGTGTTTTTTGGATTGGTGGGGGTAATATAATCAATTATTGTCTTCTGTTTAACACTTCTAATTGTATCGGGACTGTGTCTCTGCCGTTTCTTCTGTCTTGGTGTTGTAGTTTGCCAGCTGTCATCAATGTCGGGTGTATTAGTAGGTTCTTCTGCAGTAGTCTTGTTAGGAGAAGTTACATCAGGATCTATTATCTCTGGAGTCTTGCTTGTATTAGTCTCTTTATGGAAAAGACTGTGTTCAATAGCACATTTGGCATGGAAGTTCTTTCCACATTTTTGGCAATTGTATTTTTCATTTGTAAAGAACAATTTGCAATATGCACATGTTGGTGGCATTTTATAAAAGGTTTGGGTTTTAGGGAAGGAAAATCTTCACACACCGCAGCCCGTCGGTGTGACTAACAGGGAGGGGGAGGCCTTGGATAGTGAAAGGTTTTTTTATTTTTTTATTTTTTATTTTTTTTGTGTTATTTGTTTTTTTATCAGTGTTAAAGATATAATTTCTATTAGAATATATATATTAAATTTATATTAAAACTCAATATATACATAAAATATTAAAAAATAATTTTTTTCAGTTTAGTATAAGTAATTTCACTTCTATTAGTGCTAATAGACTGTATATTTTAAACTTATCTTAATAGGTTCCAGTAGCTTCAAATGGATCTCCCATTAACAGAAAGTCATGAAGGATCAAATCATTCAAAAGGTGTTAATAAGCACTATCAATTTGAATCCAATAGTATACAATCTTGTGTTAATCGCAACTTTATATTTATTATTATTTTTTTTTTTTTTTAACCACTTTCAACACTAATGAAATAACATCATTAAAGGAGCTTATGTTAAAGACGTCCGTCTCCTTCAGAAGCTCGTTAGGGAATGATTTTAGTTTTATAATATAACAAAAAAAAAAGTAATCAAATCCAAAAAAAATAAATACATAAATAAATAAAAATCACCAAAATCACAAAGAGATATTATTTTTTACAATTATTTAATTTTATAAGTAGCATTCATAATAAAAAAATATACTTATAAATATAATTTACTAAAATAATTTTTTAATTAAGAAATAATAAAAATTGAATTTTCAAATTATTATTTAGTACTATAGTAATTAGTTTCAGTTAGGAATTAACATTTCCACTATCATATAATATAAGAATAAATTTATTCCCTTAACCAATAAATAACAACATCTCTTGTGAATATAGAATAACAAAAGTTATTGTTTTCAATTTTGCCATATGTTGTAATTTGTCCGAAATAATAGGAAGTACAATGCACGTGCGTCCCTTTGCAAAAGGGAACCCAGTAACCTGGCTGGATTCTGATTCAGTTATTTTGATAATTTATGGGGACGAACCTTCTCATTATTCTTTTCACGCTGGACAGAATTGCCTCAGCTACACCGTTCGATTCCCAGTATTATATATTCTAGTAAAATACCCTTTGCCAATTTAGAATCCTTTTCAAAAATCGACCCCTGATTTCACTTGAAAAGTTTGCAAAAGCAAATTTGCTTTACAATATAATTTCAAGACTTTCACCTTATTTTATTGGTGATAAATTTTTTTATGTGTGTCTAATGCCTGAATTGATCATCTGAAAACTAAAAACAAACATTTATTTTTACAATTTTTTTTAAAATTAAAAATCAAACAATTACAAATATTAATCATTAGAATCAAATATACTTATACAATTAAAATTAATTTAAATATAAATCAAAATTTTTACATGATAGTTAATAGTATAGACATTGAAAATAATTTATTAATACTCTTTGTATAAAAATAAACTATAATTAATTTTCATGATTATACTAATAGAATGTAATATAATATTTTAAATTACATTTTTGAACACACACACACAATAGTTAATTTAAATTTTAAAAATATCAAGAATAATTAAAATTCAATATCATATCCTGTTAAGAATTAAATTCTATTTATATTTTAAATAAACTATATCTTCATGGAAAACATTAAACATTAATTTACATATAATTTATATAATTAAAATATATATTTGAAACTACAAAAAACTTTCAAAGCCTTCAAAATAATTTAAAAAAAAATCATAGAATAAATATTTTTCAAATAATTTTTAAAAGGATAAATTATTTGATATATTTCAAGAGAATTATTTTTTTTTTTGGATTTTATTAAAATTTGAAAAATTCATTTCACAACATCATATACATAAATATAGCAATGAATTTTTTTTTAACTCGACATTTCATTCTAATGCCATCATATCGATAAAATAATACAAACATTATTTTATTGCATGTTATTTGATCAATGGTATATTTCAGAAAAATATCTAAGAAATTATTTATTTATTTATTTAAAGTAAAAAATACTCATTTGTTATATTTATAATAATATCACATAATTTACAATAAATATTTCTAATAAAAAAATGAATTATTTAATAAAAAAAAAAATTAATCGGAATGATTAATCAAAAAGTTGAAAGCATGTTTTTTCATTTATCAAATATGTCTTCGAGTGATTTTACATTAAATTCCAATACTTATTTTTCAATTAATTACCCTATTGGTTGGACATCATATTATAGGACAAATGCATAATATTTGTAAATTTTTGATAGAACTCGTCCGATCATAAATCTCTCATTTTTTAAACCATTAAATAGCCTAAAGCAGTCAGTGTATGTTTTACGATAGAAATAACATTTATTTTCCTGGCAGCCCATTTATCTTAATTTCATCCATTTAAATCTTCATATACGAGTCGATCTTGGGAAGTGGAAATCTCCTTCGTCTTACGAATTTCCGCCTGCCTCACACTTCTTCGCCACATTTCTAAAAGGAAGCGATCATGCGAAAGCCAATTGGTCACAGAATCCATTTCCTTTATTTTAGTGTTTATTTAGCTTTTTTTTCGTCTTTTTTTTTTCTTTACTCTCATTTTTACAAGATTTAAAAGAAAAGAAAACGCAACACCTCTCTCACGGGGGTGTGGGATGGAGAAGAGAGTGTGTAGGGGGTAATTGAAATTTTGAAACTTTCTAAACACCAATATTTACTAGACCTTTCAATTCAAATATAAATATGAAATAATATTTTTTTTTATCATAAAAAGAAATACTTTCCAATTTTATCAGTAGTACTTTTTAGATAAATGTCAATCAAAAAAATTTCCCAATCTTTTTAATTGAAAGACCATAACTTTATAAAGTTACTTAAATGATTATAAAAAAAAAATCTAAATTTGGTAAGCGTAAAAATTATTGCTTAAAATTACTTAATAATTAACCAAGAATAATTAATGTAACTCATTTATAACAAATTAAAAAAAAAGAAAAAGAAACTATTAAAATAAATGAACCGTTTGATTATTTTATTATTTTAATTTATTTATTATGAATTTTTTTGTTTTGTTTTCGTTTGTAATATTCTGACAAACAAATAATGATATCCCTTTAAATTGCATGTATGTATCTATCCATATATAAAAATATAAAAATATAAATAAATAAATAAATAAATAAATTACAAAATTATATCGATGTCATGAAAATCATAAATGAACACTGATAACTCGCAAAAACTATATATATAATCCATTTATTATTAAAAAATTTATATTTAAATTTTTTTTTAAAAACTGATCAGTATTATGTTGATATATTTTATTTTTTAATGAAAGATCGAAGGAAAAAAAATTATTTCAAATAAAAGTTACACAGATTAGGTAATAAATATTTTTCATTTAATAATAATAATATTATTCGTTTCAATGAATTTGTAAGGGTGGGAAAATACAAATTAAAATATTTGTCTTATATTTTATTATATATACAGGTACAAATTTAAAAAAAAATAGGTATTTTAACTTTTTTAAAATTTTCAAATGTAAATTTATTTTCTATTTCATTTTTGTAAAAATTAAAAATAAATCTTTATTTTAAATTTTCTTTTCTTTCATTAATGTCTATGTAGAATGAATGTGAATATAAATATAAGCCTATAAAATAAATAATAATTTCAACATCTATATAAATTATTCAAAACATTTGATACACGGTTCATCAAATGTTTTCTTTATCGAATTATAATTAAGAATTAATTTTTAAATATTTTGTTATGTAATTATTATTTTCTTAAATTATATATATATAAATTCTGGTTATATATCATTAAATTTATAAAATATTAGTGTACTTATAATAGAAATCAAACTTTTTAAGTTGAAAAATTATAAAATTGAATCTAATGAAACAAATGTATTATATCTAATTTTTAAATTAAATATGAACACTTTTGATATATAGTCTTGTAATATATTAATAAAAAAGCGCACTTGAATGGTTGTTTCGATAAGTGGCATAATAATAAATGCCGTCAGAGATTAGCAGAACGAGTCTCCTCCCTTGGGTATACTTTTTAACTGGTGCATTCATTATGCAATTGACCGATAAGATACGACTTGTAGGTAAGTGTAATATGTAAGTGCATAGGCCGTTTTAAATATTGCAAACGCAAGTTGAATGTCGTTAGCCTAATCTTGCAGGGTCGTCTCTGAACAGTAATTTGGTTACCCGGATGTTACGTGAAGGGGTGGTTGCAACGTGTGCAGGGCTGGCCAGGTAGTCTTACTCGAATGGGGATTTCGGCAGCTTTATGTTGGCAACAGCAGCCACGGAGTGAGGGGAAAGCCGCGCATTGCTTCGCGCAGCTCGGGTGGGGCGAGTTCGCTGCCCAGGCGCTCTCTTTCTCTCCTCAGAAGAGCCTATGCTTCTGTCTCGCTTGCTCACGCCCTCTCGCCTCCGACACTTTAGCCTTCCTTGTTGTGTCCGGGCCAGAGACGCATTCTATCCCGTTCTCTCTTGGGACAGCAGCTGGATTCTGTCTCTTTTCAACCCCCCACTCTACCGCATTCTCTATCTCATTCGCTCGTACTGTGGTTCGATCCGCTCTACCCCTCCACCCCGGGGTCCGCTCCCCACCACAAACCGGGCCCCTCTTTCGAAAAACTAGTCGCTTGTCTCGTCTCTACTAGTAGAAATTCTAACATCCTCCAAACCAGTTTCGACTGTCGTTGCTGCTACCTCGATATTGTGATTTGTTGACTTAATTGTTGTGTTTTTTTCAGTGTAATCGTGAGTGCTTGTGATTTTTGGGTGTCCCCTACCTTCCCCTTGAAGCCGCGTGAAAGGGGTTGATCTCTAACGCGTGCTTCACTCTTCCCGGCGCGACTCGACATTTCTCTAAAATATGTCCAACCGGGATCGTCATTGACTTTTGTCCCGTAATTTTTTTTCATTAACCGGGTCCTCGGAAATTCCCCCCGGTGAGCGTGTGCGTGTGCGTGTGTGTGAGTGCGTCCGATGCCGACGTCTTTTGGGGCCGGGAGCATCCGACAACTGCGCTAAGAAACAAGGTGAGTGCGAGGAACATTCCGATGTAGCAGGTAGTGCTTTGCGGGCAGCCGGCCTGCAGGCGCCCGCTCTATCGCTTTGTTTCCTTCGCCTGCTCCCAATCACTAATAGGCTTAACATTGACAAAGCGGCTCTATCGAATCTCGATTGCTTGCATCCATCGAACGTGGCTCACTCCACAGGTCAAATGCCGACACCTGAATTCCTCGGCGACGACTTGCTCTCCTTTCCGAAATTTAAACTCGGGCCAGTAAAACATGACCTTGCCTTGAATCTCTCTTGACTTCTTCTGAAGCCTCAGGCTTTGCTTGCCCGAGCATCCTTCACCACAATGGAACCAAGAAAAAGAAGTATTCTTCCAGTTTCTTACTCAATTCTTCTTTTATTTCTTTGCACTTCTTTTTCCTTTTATATCTTTCTAGTCGAATCATCTGACAAAGTCATGCAATTTTATTCTATAGAAAAATAAATCTAATTTCTTATAAAAATAAATTTTAAAAAATTAATTAAATATCAAATTTAATTAAAAAAAATATATATATATTTTTTATTTTAATCCTAGAAAAGAATGCCATTCAAATTCCAGAAAAAATTCTAATCAAAAAATTTTTTCTTAAGCTACAGACTTCAACTCTCCCAAACGATATTTATCACTTTTCTCTAATCTTGAATTCTTTTTTTTTTTAAAAAGACTTAATTTTTCGTGTTTCCTACGACAGGGGGTGGATTTTAGGCCGTGGCAAATGTATTATTCGATGTGTCGAACTCCCGTAATCTCATCTCTAAAGCTAAAATTACAAAAGAAATGGTGACAAATTTCCTGTTTAGCGATCGAAGTGATTTGAAAAAGTTGAATGTTTGGAAATGCCAAAGTTACAAAAGGGAGAGAGGGAAAGACCCAAGGATTGGTACCTGGGGGCAGAGGGTGTTATTGTCAAAAAACGGAGCCCAGTCAGGGTATTTAAGACCTTTTAGGATTCGGGTGTCGTCAAGCTGCATTTTCTGAATCAGACTCCAAGACAAATGATAAATATATCTATTTCTTAGGTATATTTATGTCTTCAGGTAACCTATTAAAAATAACCGGACGGTTTCCGGCCTTCTTTATTATTCGTATAGGGCGCCTAGCGGCGAAAGGGTCTCCGCGAGAGACGAATAAATGCAATCACCCCACTCGAAATTCTCTCTTGAGACTCGTAATAACTTCGATTAGGAATTTATAAACGACTACTTAATGATAGATGATTATTATATTTTTATTTGAAACTGATATATCGTTGAATAATTCGACCATTTTCTGTTTTTATAATCACTTCAGGCATTATCTCATACAAAATTAAAAAACAGATTATTTTAATTTTTATAATTACCAAAAAAAAAAAAAAATAATAATAAAATAATATTAAAATTACCTCCTTGAACAATATCTAATTCATTTGGTTTGTTTCGTTTGAATCCAAATTGTAATGTGCACATAAATTGAACTGGATTGTTTTTCGTCGCGATTTATGTATATTAATTTAATTTTACCTTTTGATCGTAATGATAAACGAAGAGTAATTGACATTTTACAAACATAATTCATTAATATTTATAAGTTATTACAAATAAAAATCCATGTTATTTATTTATTTATTTATTTTTTTGTTTACTGATACATTTTCAATCAGATATTTTGATTCATCAATAATATATATTAACTAGCATTATAAAGATTTTCAATGAGAACAGGGGAGCTTATATTTAAAAAGAAATTCTCATTTATCTATATATTGTATTTTTATATTGAATACTGATAAAACGATACTTGAATACTTGCCTAGCGGTATATAATTTGCTTATAGAAAAAAAAAAACTGAATTTCCTCATGCTCTATTTTTGAGTAAATCTTAAACACGACTTTCTTTTTTTATTTTAAAGAAATTTAAGGGAAAAAAGTGTGTATTAAATATAACGAGCTCTCTTGTTCTTCGATCGTGCAGGTGACTCAGGGGTTGCATCCTGTTAATCCTGTCGCTGGTTTTGTCTTATTAAATGCAAATTTTATGGGCCGATTCACATGCAATAGGTCCTGGTTGACCCTAAACTCCCCTACACCGGAAAGCCTATATGCCTCTTCGATCCAGGGACTAATTTTGTGCTTGAGGGCAATGTGTGCCACAAGGGACTTGTACCATTAATTGGCAAAGATTCATGAACAATTCGATGGCAATCCCTCCCCCAAACGAAACGTTTGTTCTCACATTTTTTCAAATAAAAAAAAAAAAAAATAAAATAAAATAAATGATGAACATTTAACATAAAAATTGTAGCTTCTCGACAGCTCAATCATGTAATTATAGCAGATCACCGGCAACCCTTATTAAATGCCGGCCTTTAAGGCATGCATCAAACACCCTAATTTTCCAAAAATATTTTATATATTTTAAACATTACATTCTAAAATATTTCCAAGGAAATGGTTCAAAGAAATTTTATAATGATTTTAAGTCAAGTGTGTGTGTGCCAATTACAATTAGCTCTTAAGAATATATATATATATATATATATAAATGAGTTATTATTATCTGCAGGTTTATTACTATTAACACAAGTAATTCTTACTTCTTTCTACCGTAAAATAAGCGAATAAACAAGAGTTATTAAGGACGACACCTTTGTGAATCTGCCCAAGTGGAATAATTCAAAAACCTTTTTAATTATCCCAACCCTCTTGATAAAATATCCATTAATATACTATAATTAACGTAACATTGTGCATTTTGTAAAAGACCACCAGCATTCCGTCATTCTCTTGTATATATTCTATTCAAATTTGACAAATCTCCTTTAGATAGTCAAATCGGTTCACTCTGAGGGAGGGATGATATTCAAATCGACAATTGACCCAGGTGAAATGCAAACTCTATCTCACATTTTCCTTCTTCTCTTTCTTTCATCCATATATTTTCACTATATAATCAATTTTATTATATAAATAATAAATACAATGATTATATATGATTTAGTGACCAAAATAGAGATTGCCGTTTTGATAAATTAATGACCTATATCAGAGGTTCTTAAACTTATGTACTCCGCGAACCCCCACTTGAAAAAAAAAATTTTGACGGACCCCATCCCAACTTTAGGTACTTTACGTAATTTTATTAGTTAATTTCTGGCTTACGATCTCATAAGAACAAGGATATTTGATGAATATTTCTAACAGTGATTGGTGAATAACGATTTTTTTGCATATTGTAGAACACATTTTATTAGAAATTATAATATTGAAGAAAGAAAATTCAGCTTTGCGGACCCCCAGTAAAGGCTTCGCGGACCCCCAGGGGTCCGCGGACCACAGTTTAAGAACCTCTGACCTATATGAATTATAATCACTAAAATGAGATGAAAACTTCGTTAAAATTCGTAGATACGTACATAGACAGATACATACCTCAAATTTAAATATATATTTAGTTAAAATTCTAAATTATATCAAGGCGATTTATTACAAAAATATATATATATATACTAATTCTAAAATCTCTGTTATCAACATTCCGTGATTAAGATAAATGGTCATAATCACATTGTTCATTTCCTCCAATTGGTGAAAATTTCAAATATATACAAACTATTATTATTAATCATTCAATTTTATTATCAAATCTAATATTTGGAAAGGAACAGCTCGTTTTAACGGAACGTGATTTTATATAAATACATAGATTGTATACAGGATGTCCCAGAAGTAACCAGCTCATTTAATAAATAATAGAAATTCTAGTCATAGAAAATTAGACATATTCATAACAAAAAATGTCAAAACGGAAAGACTCTAAGAAATGTTCACACAAATGTTAAATATTATATTTTTTCAGATTATATTTATGATTTTACACAAGCTCTCTCATGAAATATAAAAAAAAATATTAATAATACAGGTATTTTTTTAAATTGAATCCTTAAACTAGGAAATTAAAATATCTATTTCTTTTATCTAATAAATAAACAAATAGAAAATTTTTAAGAGAAAGAAGTGATTATTAAGAATATATAATATTATTATATTTTCTGATGAAAAAAGTAAATAAATTAACAAGACTAGTGTTTGGTTGTTTGTTTATTTAAAAAAATTCACAATCTATATAAATTCTGACAAAGTCAATTTCATATAATTATTTCTTATTTTTTTTTTTATTTATGTTCAATTTAAATATAAATGTATTTAAAGTTTATATGAATCACTCGATTTATGAATTATTATATTTTAAACATGTTCCAATTTATTAATCCATCCCTATATATTATTATATAAAATAATTTAGGTATATAAATGAAAGTAAATATTTGATCTCACCTTTCTTTAATATTTAATAATAATATTAAAGTCCCGACAGAATTGGTTTATTATTATTATCAATTTTTGTTTATTTAAATTTCACAAATTGATTTTCATTTAATTAAGGTATATATTTACTAAAATTTTCTCTTTTTCATATGAATTAGGAAATTTTTTATAATTATGAAAAAAAAAAATTTAACTGAGAATATTTAAAATTCCATTCTCTACATAGATGCAATTTGAATTTTGGTTGGCCCTGTCATCCATTCTCCATCATATATTATCAATAATAGCTGCGCTTCTTTCCACCCTTTAAATTCCTACGTCCTGTTTATATAATCGACTCAAGAAGAATTCGTTTCGTTGATTCAGCGCAACTAGAATCGCCCCTCAATTTTTGCCTGTCAACTTTTTGAAATATATTTATATTTACGCAACTACGTGTTTTCCATAAAAAAAAATTATATATATATAAAATATAATCACATAAAAAGCATAAAGACGGATGAAAATTTGAAAATCGATTTCGGAAAGGAAATGAAGTCAGTTTGTCGTGAATAAATAGTTAACGAAAGATATATAACAACAATAACAAGCCACTTTTTTGAATAGAGGGTAGATTATTATCAGAGTTGATAGTGAGAGAGATAGAAGTCATCGAAACGGTTCAATTATCAATTTAGTTTGAGTCGAATGTTTTTTCCCCCTCCCTTTACTTATTTTCACTCTCTCCAAACTTGGAATATATCTATCCGCCCTTTTCTTGATGGATTGGCGACCGATAAGAAGGAAAACGAACGTTTATTCACCAGAATAAAAATGATTATTTGACATAACTTTTTCTTTTTTACTTTTATCCATATTTACATTCTAAAACAAATTCATTTATTTTTTTTTTTACAAGAATATTTTTATTTTAGATTCAATCAACTATTAAAATAATAATAAAAAAAAAATAATTAAAAACAAATGAAGCGTCACATTTAAATTTATTAAAGTATACAATATTTACATATATATTATTTTTAATATGATCCAATTACTAAAAAAAACTTTTTAAATATTAATCTTTTTGTTTTTTGATATATAAATGGATATTTATTACAAAATTATTATTAACTTTGATGACATTTTTTGAAAACTAGATTGTATTTAGAAGTAGATTTAGAAATTAGGTATATATACAATCACTATAAACTTTCAAGTTCTTATAAATATTTTTTTAACATATTTTGCCTTATGATTTAAAAAAAAATAGATATTATCTATAATATATATATTTATATGAATATTTGTTTTGATAAAAATCTATACATACAAAATGTGAATATATAAACTAAAATATATTTCATACATTTTCTATAAAAGAGAATTTCAATGTTATTCCCTTTAATAAAATATAAGAAAAAAATGAACTCTGCTTTTCTTTTTTATTACTATAATATTATTGAAGTATTAAATATTGCTAATTAATAACAAATATTGATCTGATATTAACGAGCGATGACATATTCAGTATTGAATTATATATAGCTTAAGCAATTTTCCCTATACCAATCAGCCAATCACTCAATCTAAGGCAGCCCAGGATAAAGGGGCAGGCAAGCTGGGCGATTATCCCGGGCGCCAAATTTTGAGGGGCGCCGTTATAAAAATAAAATATTTTTTTACATTTATTATTTTTTTAGATTTTATAAAGTAAAATTGATCATTTTCATGAGACATCGAATTTTTTAGCAAGTAATAGTTTATTTTTTCTTTAATAAAACCAAATCACACTAAGTCCAAGTCACACTAATTTTATTATTGTCAGTAGATTGAATAATTGTAATATCATTTATAAGAAAATTATTTGTTTAGTTAGAATTCATAATTTCAAAAAAAAGATTAATAGACAAAATAAAAAATTTACTAATAAAAATAATTAAAACTAAGAATTTTTTTTAGTTTTGATCACACATTTGATGCAGATAAATGCTTTTTAATCTCTTAAAAAGTTTATTTTTATTTATTTTGAAAAGATAATTTGTAATGCATTAACAATACATGTGCTTTAAAGTAAAATATAAAAAAATTCTAGCTTTCCACCCAAAATTATTAAAATACATAGGTATTTTTTTCTTTTTCTTTCTAATCATCAAATTATAAAATAAAAAATATTATTCTAATATAGTTCATGTTTTATTTAATTTAATAGAATTATATGATCATATTTTTATTATTTATTTATTTAAATAGAAACTCTTCTTTAATTATCGAATATCAATTTAAAAATAAATTGTTTTTAAAAATCATATATGGAGAATAGATTGATTAATAATAATAATAAGATACATATGAATAATTACAATAGTTTCCATAGTCACCTTGAATCATTGTAATGTTTTGACAACTTAATTATGGAAAAATTTAATTAAAATGATTTTTCCATAAATAAGATCTATACATATCAATTCTTCATCTCAAACCCTTCTAAATAAGCACAATTTTAAACATCAAATGGAAATATATATGTACCTAGATACTATTTTTCTAATTATAATAAGATTAGATAATACCAACTTCATTAAAATAAATAAACAAGTAAATATATTTTTATTATATGGTTAGACGATATCTATACATTTTTGTTTATTGATTAAAAATTTATTTAAATTTAAATTCCCTATAAATTTTCAAAGAAGCATCTTATATTATGTTATTATATATAATAAGTAACTATTTTTAAATTATAATAAAAATTTAATTTAATTAATATTAAAATAATTTTGCTAAGTCATTCAACTACTCGTGATTGTTTTTATTAAATAATATATTAAGTTTGTAAAAAAAAGAAAATTTTTAAAATAAATATTTATTTTATAACATTTTATTTGTAGAAAATAATTATAATATTTAAATCTATGGTATTCACTAATAATTACAATTTACATGTTTTTTAAAAATTAATGATTTTAATAAATTCAAGTTAAATAATATTTATTTTTATTTTATTCTTCTTAAAATTAATTTTTAATAATTATAGATATAGTTAAAAATTTGGCTTTTATTTAATATATGTTTCTTTATTTAAATAAAAGAAATAAAAAATAATAAAAGTATTTTTTATTTTAATTTTTATTTAAATCTATTTTTTTTTATCATATATCAAATAAATTTTATAATTATTAAAATTTGAATATATTTAAATATTAGATTAATTTAATCATTTCTAATTTTATATCATTTAATTTTGTGACTAACTTTGCAATTAACTTTTTTTTACTGTAATATCAAATTTTATAAGAGTTTTTTGTGTAAATTTTAATTTGTGTCTATTAAGTTTTCTAATTTATATTAAAATAATAATTTAATTATTTAAAAATACTGATGCAAAAATGTCGTTAGCAACCTTTGAATCATTACCTGAAATTAAATTATTGAATAAGCCCAGGAATGTAAATGATCGATTATATTTAATCGATACTCAATGGATTACTACTTGGATAATACATTTAAACCATTCAGGTCCGCCACCAAATCCCATCGATAATTCAATTTTATTAAAAGAAGATGGTGAAACTATTCGCCAGAATCTTAGAGAGATTAAAGATTTCTACTCTGTTCCTGAGGAATTATGGATGTATTTAATTAAAAAATATAAAATTGTAGATAATCAAAAACCAATTATTCGTCAGATTTATAGAAAAGGTCAGTTGTTTGTAGAATGTTATCCTTTAGAGTTAACAATATATCTTAATGAAATTTGTGGAAACCGATTAATATTACATGTTTCTCGTAAAGATTTCATAAAAAATTTACTTACATACGCAAAAGGACACTTTGATATTTCATCGTCTACTAAATGTACATTATTTAATCAAGATGGGATAGATATATTACAATTTCTCCATATATATGAAATTCCAAAAAATACTGCTTATATTATTATCTCTAGCACAGATTTTACCGAAATAAAAAATAAACCTACAACAGATAATAATGCAAACCAAATGGAGATTACATATGATAATAATGAAAATAATTCAATATTACCAGACCCAAAAATCGGAATTGTAAATGTAAATTTTAATCGAACTCCTGGACTATGTGGATTAGAGAATAAAGAAAATAATTGTTATATGAATAGCATCATACAATGTTTGAGCAACTGTCCACCATTTAAAGAATATTTTCAATCTTATAAATTTATGGAAATAAATCAGGCCCAAAGTCTTGGTGATCATTTTGCTAAGTTACTAGAAATTTTGTGGAGTGGAGATAAACAAAGTACAAATATAACTGAATTTAAAAAAAAAATGTCTGGTGTTGATAGTGCATACAGAGGAAGGGAGCATCAAGATGCTCAAGAATTCTTATCTCATTTTTTAGAAGCGTTGGATAAGGAATTAGATCGAGATAATCCATTGAGGCATGCTGATTTTCTTCACAACCATCAGGTTTGGCAAAGGATGAATCTAGAAGATAATTCCATAGTTTATCAATTATTTAATGGTTTATTTCAATCCCAATTAATATGTCGAGATTGTAACAATACTACACAAACTTTTCAGCAATTCAATTCTATTCCATTGTCAATATCATCAGATATTAATAAATCGAATTTTACTGTTACTTTTATACCAGACAATTATACTTCTCCGATATACAAATATGAAATAGAATTAAATATTTCAAGAGAAAACGTTGGAGTACTAATCCGACAATTAAAAGATACATCGAATATTAAGGGGAATTTAATTCTTGCACTAGTTAAGAATAAATCTTTTGAAGGGATTCTTTCAAATGATGAAGTATTAAGCGCTATAAAATCTAGTAATTGTGTTGCATATGAAACGGAAATTGAAACACATATTGAGTGTGCGTTTTACCCAGTATACCTTACTGAAGTTAATGAAACAAAAGCATCATTAGAACACCCAATGTTAATTAAACTACCAAAAAAACATTGTACATTCAAAATATTATTACAAAGTATTCAAAAGAAATTAATTAGATATATAAAAATGATTAATATGAATCATTCTTATGAGATGAAAAATCCAATTACTGTACATCATAAAAATAATTTATTTCAAATCATTTTGGTTAACAAACACAATACTGAACAAATAATAGTTAATGATAATGAAACAATTGTTATTCCAAATGATGCTAGCCATTTCATAGTTAAAGTGAAATCTTTATCTTATGCATTAGTTGACACTAAGATTGTTTATGAAAATTTTAAAATAAATTGTCAAAAGACAGATTTATTTTCCTGTATTGATATATTTACTAAAACGGAAGAATTCGAACCAGATCGTAATTGTCGGAAATGTAACAAAAAAAACAAAATGATTCATAAATTTGATATAGTATTTTTGCCAAAAGTTTTAATTTTTTTCTTTAAAAGATTCACGTCGGAATTGAAAAAGATTGAAACAATTATTAATTTTCCATTGGATTCAATGGATATGTCTAAATATGTTTTGAATAAGTATGAAAAGGGCATTTACGATCTTTTTGCTGCAATTAATCATAATGGTACACTCAATAATGGACATTACACTGCATATGCTAAAAATAACAACAAATGGTATTTGTTCAATGATACGAAGATCGATTTCTGTAAAGACGGATTCAAACCTTCAGCCGAACAATATATTCTATTCTATATTCGGAGAGAAGGTCCTGATCCTGTTAGGGAATCTTAATTTTTATCTTCATCTGCTTTCTCCTCTAAATTCATTAACCTTTGCCATTTCATTTATTTATATTTAATTTTCATTAATTTAATAAATAATTTAAAACAAACTCATATATATATATAAATTTAATTAAAAAAAAAAAAATAAATAAAATCAAACTGCTATCAGATGATCAAGTAATTAAATATAATTCTTGGACTTAATACATATTAAAGCAAAGGTAAATTGTAAATATTCTTTCTATAAATTCCATTTATGAAATCACAATATTATTTTTTTTTTTTTTTTTTTTTTCAGGATTTGAATAGAAAAACAAGAAATGACATTTTAAATATTTTGACCATTATTTCGCCATATATAAAAATAAATCTTAAAAATGAAATTAATACTAATAAAAATAAAATATAAATTAATTAGAATTTTGTATTTAATTTTAGATAGAATTTTACATGAATCTTTTTATTATTATTCTAAAATTTTGTATTTAATATTAATATATAATGAAAAAACAAAAAACACAAAAAAAATATTCCTTATTTATTTATAATTTGTTAATTAAATATGTTTAAAAAAATTAATTTATATATAAAATAAATATTTTTTCATTATTTGAACAAAATTTTTTTATATGTTTTTTTTATTTATTAGATATATACCTACTTATATTTTTTTTATAATTTTATATTATTAGAATATAGAATATAAAATTAGAAGGTTTATAACAAGAAATGCTTTATTTATTTGATCTATTTTAAAAATATATTAAATAAATTCATCTTGAAAAATAAAATGAAATATTTTTTTAAATAAAAGATAATCTTGTTTATTTAAGGATTAATCATTTATAAATCAGTATAGACCTTGAATAGAAAAAGTAATATTTATAATTATTAATTATGCAAAACTGACGAAATTCATTGAATTAATAATTAATTTCGTTCTATCTAAATATTTTAATATTGCTGATAAATATATTTATAAAATATTCTGTAATAATTTATTATTAGTTTTTGAATAATTGAATTAAGGTATTTATTTATTATTTTCAAATAAAAAACTATTATAATAATTAATTTATTTATATAACAATTGTTTTTGTTTATGAAATTTTCATCTTTTTTCACTTTGTGTTTAATTTATTATATTTTATTTATTTTATTGAAACGAATTTTTTTTCCCATTTTCAAAATAATCTATCAATTCCGCCTATGGTTGATATTATACCCATTGAAACTTTATCACCAATCCAATGAAAATTTTTAGTATCCACCCGATTGGTGACAGTCTACTATGTTTTAAGATTTGTACAGGCGTCGTACCATACAAAATTCCCATTGCTATGCAACTGGTCGGGAAACGATAATAAACGGACTGCAATGCATCAAAAGTGGCAATGGAACGCACTCGGCCTTTCCCCTCACCAAGCCGTTGCCTTTACACATACCCCAGGCCTTTTAGGCCACCACACATAGGGTAGACTCTCCCTGAATATTTAAAATCAATTCCACTCCCCCCCTCAAATACAGAGAATGTTAATTGTGTCTGATTATAACATTAATGTTCAACCAAGAATTGACAATAACACTGAATTCATTTATTCATTTAAATTTCTATTATTCATTATGCCATTAAAATACTACAAGTTATTATAATAAATTTACAAAAGAAAAAGAAAATATTTTTATAGATAATTAATAAAAACTAGCATTTTTTTTTTTAATTATAAATATTATATTATCAAAATTTTATTAAATTTGACAATTTGTTAATAATATAATAGATTTAGTGTAAATAAAAAAAATATTGTTTAACAAAATTATTTATTTATTTAATCAAAACTTGAAGGTGGGAAATAATTATTTACTGAAAAATTTCAATTTTTTTAGAAAAAAAAAATTAATTGAAAGACCTTCTACAGAAGCTACCTAGTCTATTTTTTTATAAATAATATTTTTTAATTTTTACTTATTTATTCAAAATGTACCTTTGTGAAAAATTTAGTTTCTGTACATTTGGTAAATATTTATTTGTACGAAATTATCATAATAAATAAAAAAAGATCATAAATATATATATATATATATATTTTTTTAGCACAAAAATAATATTTTTTAATTTTTGCTTATTTATTCAAAATAATTTATTACTAACTAACATTTGTTTATAATAAATAAATAAATGTAAAATATATATTTAGTATTTACAAATATATATATAACCAATTAGTAGCATATGGGTGTGTATATTAGATGATTTTATCTATAAAATATTATTTATTTTATAAATCCAAACCATTTTAATTAAATCAAAATATGTTTATTATTTTAAATATAATGAAATTTATATGAATGAATTTTAGAATTGCTTTTCATATTAACATGTTGCAATTCCCTACAAGTGACTTCCAAATAGGTTGAATATCGATATTCGACTATCAAGCCCCATTAAGGGTTCCCCATTCTCCCTTTTTTTTCCTTTTTTGTTACCTAAGCCCAAACCCGATTCATTCCCCTACCTGAAGATAGGGCAAATATCTAAGCCATCAAACACCCTCTTATTTATAATTTGAATCCAACTGGAGTTTCAATTTTTTTTTTATTTATTTATTTATTTATTTATTTGCTTTATATGTTACTTGTTGATATAGTTTCTAATTCAGAATTTCATGATATCTAGAAATCTAAAGATAAACCTCTTCGTGTTCGGGCCCGAGACAGGACGTTTACCTTTCCAGGTGATGTCTCTCTCTCTCTCTCTCTCCTTTTTATGGACCAGACAAAAACGTGGCGCATGAGTATATTTGAACACAAATTCTTGGTTTTCAGAAAAACCGGCACTTTTAACCAGTCAAGTATGAAGTCAATGGATGATCAGAAAGAAATGCATTTCATTCATTGGGACTAAATATCAATTTTAAATTCAATAGCATTATTATTTTCAATCGTCAAAAGTCACGCGTTGCTCTTTCATCTTCATTGCCCTCTCTGCTTGACTTTGCCATTCGTACTTCATCAAACATATTTTATTTATTTCGATTTTTTTTTTCATAAAATTCGTGTATTTTTTTTTTAATTCCTTATTAATTTAATATTTGAAAATTATCGATTATATTTATTGTTATTTAATCATTAAAATTCTTTCTTTTAAATATAAAATTAATTCATTTTTTCATAATTAAATGTAACTGATATAAAATAAAATATATATAACTCTTTTGTTTATATTGATTTGAATTTAAGATGAATTATTATTTTTAATATTAAATAAATTGAATAAAAAGTAAAATAAGTTATAATATTTAGAGATATATTTTTATGTATAGTAAAGATATATATAGTAAATATAGAATTCTATTATTTTTTATTAATCTTTTTAAATAAATAACTTATGAAATTATCTTTAAAAAAAATTACCTTTAAATATATATATATAATTATACATAATTTCATAATAAATATATTTAATAAAATTATATATAATTCAATTATAGTTATGATTAAAATTTAGAGAATCTAAAAAAAGATCGATATTCTATTTTAAGAAAAAATAATGATCTAAGAAAAAATAATGATCTATATTTTTTTTTTTGTCAAATAAAATTTCTCTTCACTAAATATAATGAATAAACAAAATTTTTTTATCATATCAAAATTATACAAAGTGAAATAAAACTTTTTGGTTTTTTTAAAAAAAAAATGGATTGATTTTTTAAACAAAAAAAAAAGTTTATTTTATAAAAGGATCATTAATAGAATTTTTTACTCTCAATTAAAATTCTTTTAAACATTTTCCTTTAACCAATTATTATATAAAATATTTCTCAAAATTATTTTATTGTTATTTTCCTTATATTTTCAATGTTCTCGGTTGATTTTAACATTTCAGGTAGAAACTATTTCATAGAAACAAATTTAGGGACTGTTTTTTTTTTATTTTTCTTAATAATACCTTTATACAATCCTAATTGATTTAGGTTTTTTTTTGGTAATCTATGCGAAAATCTCACAGGTATAAGATGATACATCTTCATATTTATTAATCTATTTTTTTTTGTTAAATAATATCAAATTGTAGATAGAATGACGTGGCTGGCTGTTAAGTCTGAGCTTTCTACCCCACCATTTATTATAATAACAATAATTATTTTAATTTTTTTAAAACTTAATTATATATATGAATGGAATGAATTTATTTTTTTATTATTAAATTTGGAAATTTAGTTAACCACCTTATATATATATGTAGGAATGGATAGTTTATAGAATAGTCTTTTGTGTTTTAATAATTTAGAATTATTAATTAATTGATTAATTAATTCCATTGGTGTACGTCAAGAGACTTGAAAATTCTGGTAATGAAAACTCATATAATGGTACTAATCAGATGCGGTTATTTTCAAGTGGATGTCACCAACAGGCATCGGCGACCTGTCACCAATCGATTCAGCTACCGAAATTCCATCACCATCCACCTTCCCCCTCACTCCTATTTCTCCCACATAAATGAATGATCTCAGGTCAATAAAAACGAATTAATTTTTTTTTCGTTGTATCTCGTTATCTAACTTTATTATTATATATTGTACTAAAAATTTCGAATTGAATAAAAATATGAGAAGGTTTTCGAAAATTTGGCGCCCATTTTAACTTCCCTTGTTATTTTTATCAACTATCCTTTTTTTTAATATTGATTGTATTGGGAAGGGGATTGGATGAATCAAATATGTATAAGAGAATCAAATATTTAACGAGATGAGACCAGGACTTGATCCAATCCGTCATTCGATGACCGATGCCAGTCTGACTGCTATAGTTTTTATAAAAACACAACAAACTAACGGAGAGGCTGCTTTCAAAAGCCGAACGATCATCTACATAAAATTTCTCCCTCTTTCTCTTTCCTTCAACAAAACTAGTCTTGGAAAAAAATAAAAAAAAAAAAATACAAATTTAAATTATATGGTTGGAATTGTTTTACCAATGCCACAATAATTTATTTTTTTTTCTTTCTTCAATTGTTTATATTATTATAATCTTTTAATTAAGGAAATAAGATGATTTTTCTTTTAAATATTAAAATTAGAATAAATTCTAAAATTTGAAATTTAATGTATATTAAATGAGAAATTAATTATATTTTTTTTTCTTTTTCTTTTGCTTTGATATATAAAACATTGTTTCATTTTTCCCAAAATCATAGAAAATATTTATGAAAATGAAATTCATTAACTGTTGAAGAACTTGTAGTGCTTTTTACTAATCAGGAAATGAATAACATCTCCATTTTAGGATAATGCAAGTTTGTCCAGGTAAAAAAAAAATGAACAAATAATACAACTGTAAACTGAAAATCATTAATTTATTAAAAATTAAAAAAAAATTCTTAAATGTTTAATTGGCATCTAAAATACATTCAAATATTTAATTTATAATATTTTCAAATCATTAAATTACCTAGATGAAATTAAAATGAAATATTTTTCTCAGATATCAACTTCCTTAATACAACTGGGCAATATCTCTGTGAGGGGCCAAAATTATTTCTAAAATATATTTCATTAAAATATTCTTTTAATTTATCAATATATAAAATATTTCATTTTATTTTAATTTTTATATATATTATTACTTTTATGTTATTTTTCACTTTTTATAATAAAAAAAAAAATACAAATTTTTTAACTGTCTCGGATTCTAAAAAAAAACCTTGAAAACCGAAAAAAATACAAAAATCCCTAAAATTTCAAATAAATCGAATTATACAAATACACTCTATTTATACATATAATTACTTAAATAACAAGAAAAACCTGTTATTTCTATGCATTTGACTTAACATAAAAACAAAAACTTGTCGAATTAATAAATTTTTAATTATATATATATTTTTTTTATTTTATTATTTTTATTAAGATTTTTTTGTAATTTATAAATTAAATATATATTGAATTCAATTTATTAAAAAATTTTTACATACAAGGCATATAAGATTTTGTTAATAAATAATATTTCTAAAAATAAATATATATACAATATTATATATATATATTGATAATAAATAACATTTAATATTTAAAATTTCTAATTTTTATTTCCAAAATTTAAATAGGAATACAAGTATAATAAAAAACGATTAATAAATTTTAAGGTTCCAAAAATATTCAGGATGGAGAATGAATACATAACAAGAAAAAAATAAATTTGTATTTGTTTTGTTTCTTAATATACCATTTGTATATAAATATCTATTTTTAGGGCATTTAATGAAATTGTATGTGTAGATGTTGAATCATTGGTCCTTTCGCACATCGATCACAAACTGTTGCGAACACCCGGGCGTTCAGCTCCGGCCGGGTGACGTTTCGAGGGAGGCAGGCGCCATATGCGCAGGCATTCTCAAAACGCTCTTAACAAAAGGGCTTTGGCAGCTGTGCCCCCGGGAACAACCCCCCTTTCTGAACGCCTTTCAAAATTGACCGTAAACGTTCTTTTTACCCGGAATCCATCTAGCGAGATAATCCCAACACGAGAGAACACTGGCCGTTCTTTCGAAAAATATCATATACTATATATACTATATATATATATAAAGAAAAGAAAAAGGCAATTTGTAACGAGACGCGAGTGAAGAATGAGCCGTTTAGCGGCCTTTGGAATAAAGCCGAGAGAGACCCTTCCTCTTTTTGCAAAGGTTTTATTGGCAAAGGATATCGAATCCAATCCCCTCCGAAACCTTGAATGTCAAATATTGAGTTCAATTATAAAGATCGCAATATTTACATTTGGTTCAATGGAAAGAGGTTTATTTTTTTTTTCTTTCCATTTTATTCTTTTTTTTTTTTTTGAATTTGGATTCCCTCAGCTCAAGAAAACTTTTCTTTTTCGATATGAACAGTTAGATGGAAACGGTCTGCTCCTTAGGGTATAATTTAATTAACATTTAAGAGTGTAGTTTTTATAAAAATACAGTGGAAAGCAACTTTTTATTACGATAATAAACAAGACTCTATTTAACTATTTCACTTTTTTTTTTCCATGAATTTTCCTCGCGATCTTTATGCAAATCGGTCTCATAATGGAATCGTAATGAACGTATTAGTTGGTACGTGATCGTTTGATCTTGTGCATTTTTATTTCTGCTTATTATTTCGTTCAAGAGGGTTCTTTGCCCCAAAGCAAATGTTGATGATATCAGCAAGATAAGATGCTTCGCTTTCTAAAGGGTTTCTTTCCGTCTGCGCGAAAAAAAAGCGTGATAGGCAGTGAGCCTACGCCAAGAGCCAAAAAGAGAGAGATAAGCTCGCAATTTTTCTCTGTTGACCATTACAACCAAAGCCAAAAAGTTGAAATTTGTAAACGCAGCATTGTATCGCTTGAGACACCCTACACCCCGTGTCTGCTTCGTATTTGTAGAGCACTAGAGTTATTTGACGTACCTCACCAAACAACCCTTGACCTAAATGACAAAGAAACTTCGCTCCTTTGCCTCTTTCTTATTAAGATTTTTTCGTCTTCAAAAAATAAAAATAAAAAAAAAATATTAAAATAAAATAAAAAAAAATAATATTAATAATAATAAAAATAAAGGATTTGCAAAAAATACAAGTGGAAATTTTCAAAAACCCTTCGCTTACAAAGCGAGTAATTATTTTAAGAAATGTCTTCAATTATTTTTTTTTTTTTTTTTTTTTTTTTTTTTTTGGATTTAGACATTTTTTTCTTTTTGGGTGAAAAAAAAAAATAAAATGAAAAAGAGAAGCATTAAGTCCCCTCGTAATTCATCAAGATAAGATGATTGATTAAAGAGAGGAGAGGGGATCACTTAGTCACATGATCATACATGTGGAAATACAAAACAGTATAATTATAATCAATCTTCCTTTCATTGAATCGTCGGCTTAAAAAAATCAAAACGAATGAAATTTTTCTCTTTTATTTCTATATTTTGTTTTTATTTTTTATTTTTTTTTTTCATTTAATTAAATTATGAAGATAATTCAATATTTACTTATTTATTATAAATAATATTTAATTATTTAATTAAGTAATATACCATATATTTATATATAATTTTTTAGTTTACTTGTAACATTTTTTTATCAAATGTTAAAATAATTATTTATGTATTTATTTAATTGTCTTGTCGTTTGCATAAGGAAGGTAAAATTAAATATTCTTATTTTTATTGTATTCTTTAATGATTTTAATTGGAAAAGTTCAAAGCGCAAACAGATCCATCAATGTCTAAAAAATTATTTTTTTCATTTTTTTTTTTAAATAATAAAAACTAATTATAATATTATTATTATATACACAATATGAAAATAATGATTGTTTTATAAACATTATAAATAAAAAACTATTTAAATTCTTATGAAAAAGAATTTTGTTCTGTTAAACTACCACCACATAATTCAATCAATCAATCACTTTTCATGTTATATAATTAATTAATTAATTATATTATTTTATTTTTTCCATTTATTTAAATGTATATTCTATCTATCTTATTGAGGAAATTTTATTTTTATCTCTTGATATATATTATCTCCGAATCTAATCCATCAATTATTGATTGACAAAATGTCATTGGTTTCGAATTAAAGTTTTCTAATGAAAATTCGAATTTAGAATTGTCATATTATACAGGGATATTTTTAAAGAATACTAATTTATTAATTTTTAAATAAATAATACTACTATATAATTTAATATTTTTATTTCAATCATTCTTGAATCTGTCTGATTTCTAGATTTACATATAAAATATTAATTATGAATTTTCTTTAATATTTTGGTGGTTTTTGTATGGCTTATTGGAGTTAGAATAGACCAAATCTTGTAATGCTCCTACCAAAAGCAAGCAAATTACGTATTCAAGTTGTAATGGTACTTAGGTAAAGTCTAAGAGGATATACAGGTTTCTCCAACCATCTTTAAAGGACCCGTCAACTTTTTACATCATTGAAATGGCCAGTCAAAAGTCCCTTTATGTTTGTCCCTGCCCCAAAATCAGCCAACTTTGGTTAACTCATGTGATCATCCCTGCTAGTTAGTTCATTCAACCATCACTCATTTCCTTGTCTCTTTTTTTCCCCCCTCTATCTCTTTCTCTATAGTTTTTAGACGAATATTTCTTCCCTCAACACGATTTTGAACTTTCCATTTCTCGTTAGATAAATGTTCTTAGAAAATTTCCTAATTAATTGTTAGTGTCGATAACGTCGTCCACAATATAAATTAAAATTCACCTCCCACTCTTCCTGTTCATTACAATTTTATACACCGGATTGTGACGTTATCTTCTCCTCCCTCTCCCCCAACTTACTTATTCGACAAATGGATTTCATTAAGTCAAACTTTTCTTGCTCTTCAAAACCTTGAAAACTTTTCCGACATGTTTTATTTTTTTTTCTAATTTCTCTCTGTCTTTCCTTTTCTCTTTCTTTTCTTCATTTTTTCTGTACTTATTTTTCTTACTTTTCATCATTTAGTAAATTTTACAAAATCACCAGTTTTGTATATTTTTTTTTTTTGTTTAACCAAATCTATTTTTGTCTTTGTCATGTAAAAAAGAAAGGGCAACGGAAACAGACATATGGATAATTTGATAAAAGACCCTTAAGATTTCAATTGTTGATAAGCTACAAAATTTTCATTTTATTGTTGTTACTCTGGAAGTTTTTTTTTTCTCTCCCTATGTATTCTATCTTTTATTGAATCCAACGCGAGTTTCTAGAGAAGCTGTTGTGTGAATGAATAAAAAATAAAGAGAGGAAGGAAGAAAGAATTCTTTCTCTCTTTGCTCCCCCCCCCCCTCCCACCATTCGATCCTACAATACAAGTCATTCTATTCCCAATTAAATGATAAATACTTAAATAAATTAAATAAATAAATATATTAAATTAAAGGGAGAAAAATATATTTTCCTCTCTAAAAATAAAAGAAATATTTTCTCTTTTGTATCTTTTCTAGTATATATATATAAATTAACCATCTAATTTCTTTAAATTTAAATGATTACCATTGATCAATATTTTATACAAAGAGAATGACGGTAAGATGATCAAAACTTTTCAAAGGTGACACTAGGATATTGCTTTATTCTAGTTTTATAATTTTCGAGCAGGTAATTAGTATTTGAATTTCACCTTGATTTATATAATCATCTGTATTATCACAATTCAGTATTAAAAATCATTTATATTTTAAAAACATTTTAATAATTAATTTTTAATATTTAAACACAAGCCAATTATTAAAATGTATATTTTTCATCTTTCAATTAATATTATATATATATATTTAATTTTAAATTAATGATTGACATAAAAAAATGATGTTATATAATTTTAATCGTTTAAAAAAAATATATATTTAGTATTTTTCTAAAGAGGTGTTTTCAATCATTATTTTATTCTATATGTCATTATTATTCAAAGTATTATTTAATGCTTATAAAAATCTGTGATTCTCAACCACTGTGCCGCGAGATTTTGAGACCCTTAAACATTTCGGACTTTTTTTCTAAATTTTTTCAATATGGTTCTAAAAAAAAGGTAAACTGTGTTTTTGGGACCACTTTTTTCAATATGGTAGACTTTTACACTTAACTTTTTCTTTGTCTGTCACCAAATTTTTAAACCGTTAAAAGTGTGCCGCGGTAAAAAAAAAAGCTTGAGAATCACTTCTATAATTATAAATATAATAATATTCTTATTTTATTTACTACCTCACAAGAGATGATAATTTCTATCATATTGAAATTTAAATTTCCAAAATGTGAAAAAAATCTAAAATACAAAACCCTTCACTTTCTCTATTTCTAAATCTAGATCTATTTATTTATCTTTTGACCGCTGAACTCCATTAATACATGAAATGACATATCAGTATTAATGATAGTTTAATTAATATTTTCAAAAGTCCATTCATAAATTATATATTTGATTTTTTTCATTTCAAATTTACATCTTTAAATGTCATTTAATTTTATGGAAAAAATAATTTATGCGTTGTTTGTTTTATCTATTTCATGTTCCTATTGGAAATATTTTTTTGACATTTATTACTGTAAACATATCTTTCATTTAATGTCACTTCTTTTCTTACATACCCAATATTTATTTATATACATCTATTCTTTCTTTTTTCTTTCTCATTTATCATTAATACAAGCTGTTTTTGAAAAAGAATTTAATAAAAGACAATTATTATTTATTCTTAATTATAAACCTTTAATTTTTAATTTAAGGAATTAAAAGAAATATTAAAATATATTTCAAATATGAATCAGATTAAATAATAATTAGTAATTAAAATATTTTTTTTAAAATCAAATGGTATATATATATATATATATTTGAGAATATTATATTCCATTAGGGATTTAAAATTATGGATATTTAAATGAAGTTTAAAATATTATTTTTTTAACTTTTTTTAATTATTCTAACAAGGTCATGTAATTTCTAAAAGAGCGTTATTTTATGATTATTACATTTTAGAATTGCAAATTTTAATTTAAAATCATAATTTATAGCTTAAAAATAGGTTACATTGATATTTAGAAAAAAAAATATTTAAAAAATTATTTATTAGAGTAAATATGTATATTTTATCTATCGTATAAATATATTTTATGATTTATATTTAATTTATTAGATCATTTCTTTGTAATAAAAAATATAATAAATTCCTTTATTATTTTATTTGTCATCTTTTCTATTTGAAAAATGATTTTTTTTAATTTAATTTAACATTTACTTAATAAAATAAAAAATAAAAATATTGTGAAATGTCAATATTATTCACTAACTTATAGGTATATAAATTGATATATAAAAAATATATATATGTAAATTTATATTTATTTTACATAATTAAATAAAGCGACCTTCATGGAATGATATAGTAATCCTAATAGCCTATTAATACATAAATTAATGAATTAATAAATTTAATGAAAATTATAAAATTTACAATTTGTATAATATCAAAGTTATTTCATTTTCGTTGGAATTGAATTTTAAGACATTAACAGCAGTTCTTCCCCCCATTTAACCTTTAATCTAGCATTTAAGGTGATTGAATGGAATTCAGATGATATTTCTATATTTTATTGTCAAAATAAATTATAATTATCAATTCTATAAATGTCATTTAACAATTTATGATTGATATGTTAGTTATTTTTTTCTTAAAAATATTTCCAAAAGTTCACGAGTTTATCAAAAAGAAAAAAAAAAGAAAAAGACATTTAATCATTTATCCAAAGAAAGAATTTATTTATTAAAAATTATTTAATCATATTAATGTACGACTATTTATTATAATTTATATTTAGTTTTAAATAGATAACCAATAAAAATATTTACAGTATTTAAATGTAATTAATTAGCTTGATTATTTTCTAATTATTCCACGTAACCAAATTTTGATTTTAGATGGTTGTCTTTGGGTAGATGATCATATATCTTCGTTATCATCTTTCAACTAGTATTTTATTTAATTTGATATTGTTCTCTTGTTGTGTTGTTGTTTCATATTACACTTCGTTATTTCCGATAAGTTAAAATTTGAAATACACTTGGAAAATATATGCCATGATTGTATAGCTTTAGGTAGATGGTTATACGAGTGGTTTCAAATTGAATTCATTCAAAACCAATTTGTGATTACAATTAACAATAGAAATTAATTACAATAGATCCATTTGCCTTTTTTTATTCAAAATGAAAATTACAATGTGAATTTATGGAAATTCAATTTTTTATATTCTTTTATTATATCAAATTTTATCATGTTTTAAATATAAAAACAAAAATTATTAGTTTAACAGTATAAATAAACAATAGGTTAGAAAATTTTGGGTTTTTTTTATGTTTTACAACTTTTAATTGTTTATTTCGCTACTCAAACTTATTATTATACATGTTTGGTATTTTAAACAATAAAATTTTAATATTTGTTAAAAAAAAATAATTTTACATCGATACCGTTTTCTGAAATTGATGTTTTTGAACGGAGATATTCTGTATTTTAGATGAAAGTATGAATTTCAATTTTGTAGAGGGTTCAGCAGAGGGTAAATAGTTTTGATAACCCTGAGGAAAATGTAAATGACAAGAAGTTTCAAAAATTTTATAAAATATTATTAAGGATCATAGTTTTGTTTTTCTACCTTCAATTCCTAGATATTTTTAGTTTCTGGTACTTTCCTCTTTTTTAAAAAAGTTTTTTAAAACTTATCTTCATTTATTTTATATTATGCTCTTAATGTAAAGCTATTACACCCATTACATTTCATTTGAAAATTAAATTTAAAAAAAACAAAAAATAAAAATATTTCTAGTTAATATTTGTTTTTCCTCTAAACTGATTTTTGACTTGTTATTTTGAAAACTTGAATTAATTCATTTGTATTGTAGTGGTTTAATTAAATA
This sequence comes from Labia minor, assembly GCA_963082975.1. Taxonomy (NCBI): domain Eukaryota; kingdom Metazoa; phylum Arthropoda; class Insecta; order Dermaptera; family Spongiphoridae; genus Labia; species Labia minor. The sequence goes on along the minus strand of OY720347.1, from coordinate 24,496,460 downwards.
TTCTAAAAAATCTTCACACATGTGAATATCCATATTTAATCCTGAGAGAATCTATAAAAATTTAGCATATTTAACTTCCAAAATGGTTTCTTCGTTCTTTCGGACAATTTCCTTCATAAAAATAAATAAAAAAAAAAAAAAAATTACTAACTTTTTTTTTATTTGAAATCTCCTCTCGAAAACGGACCAAGGAAACCGAGACAGTCATTGCTTGAACAATTTCAATTACAATCCGTCCGTCATTGATGTCTTTTCTATTTACCTTTTCCAAACGATTCTTTCTCCACGATTATCAGCCAACAGTAATTAATCTTCAAACTTATCTAATTAAAAATCTCCAACTACCTTAATTTTACTTGGTGAATCCTGTCTTTCTTTCTTTTTTTTTTATTCATCTAATTTTTATTAGACGAGTTAAATAATGGATTCTTGTAATTTAGGAAAGAAATCTTCAAATGAGAGAGTAAGATATATACCTCATCTTTTAATAAACTCAATTAGGTTTAGGAACATTTATAAGATTGTAATATTTAATGTTTATAAAAAAGTTTGCGGTCCGGTTGATCTAATTAAGAGAATATATATATATATATATGATTTTTTTTAAAGTGGAATCATTTATTATTTGTGTTTATTACCTTGACTTTTTGATCAATGTTTAAATAAAATTTATTTTTAAATTTTTAATAGAAATGTGAAGAACATCATCACATTTATTTATGATATAAATTTATAATATAAAAAAAATTTAAAAAAAACATAATTAAATAATTTTTAAGTGTTATTGATTGTATTGGTGATGAAAACTAGAAGAAAAATTATTTTAATTAAAATGAACAGGTAGTTTTTATTTCTATTTAATTAAATATAATTTAAATTTTTGTAATGTCACTTTATATTTAAAAATACTCCAGGAAATTGAACTTCTAATTTTTTCTTTTAAACGGTAGATGATACAATCTCACTGTTCTATACATTTAAAAGAAAGTAAAAATATAATTAATTGGGGGGCGGTCTGATCTGATAAAACATTAAAATTAAAAAAAAAAATTAAATTTACTAATGTTTTATGTTCAGGAAATATTTATTTTATTATAAACTTGTTTATATATATATATATATATATATATATATATATATATATATATATTATATAAAGGAATGAACTTTTGTAAAATTGTCATTTTGAATAAGTGTTGTTTCAAAAAAGGAAAGTTTCCTCACACGAATGGTATGCAGTTTTCGTATCAATGAACTAAACCAGAACCAATACCTGTTTTGTTTTTTTGTTTTTTTTTCTATATTTAAAAACAAAAACAAAAAAAGTATTCAATTTAGGAAGAACATTTTTATTGCTTATTCTTTGTTTTATTAATTTATTTATTGATTTGTTTGTTTTTAATATCGATCTTTGTTTAGTTTGAAATTGGATTGGATAAGAAAAATTTATTATTGTTGGTCTGTAAAGAATAGATCAGCGGAAATCCTTCTGGAAGCGAATGGTTCAAATATAAAAAAAGAATAAATACTCCATTTAATGCAACCCACCAGGATCTTCAGTAGGCAAGAAAACAAAAAAAAAATTAATATAAGCTTTGCAAGTTAAAAGGATTCTTAAGTAGAAAAAGGCCGGCGGCAGGTATTTTCTTAGTGGCTATTATTTGTAAAAGTGAATGTTGGATGTGGAACTGGGTTTGGGAAGAGGCTGCGATGAATCTGTACGAAAGACGAACCAACCGAGAGGAGAACCTCCTACACCAGCCAGGCAGGTCCGGTGCTGCTTGACCAGGCTGAGCTTCAATGATGCAGCCTTGCAGCCAGTCTTCTCTTCTTTCTTCCTCTGCTCCATCTTCTCTCTTCTTCTCTCCTTCTCATTCTGGTTGCTATCCTTTCTCTACATTGACGGTCCAACGACGCAGTCCGGCTGCTTAATTCTCAGCTCTCCTCCACATTCATCGACAAACCTGAACACATGGACGCAGTTAAATAGATACAACTGCATATGTATTTACACGAACATCGTAAACCTATCAGTTCTCTAACATTACATTCACTCATATTATATTAATGAACAAGAATTTGAAGAAGAAAATAAAAAAAAAAAAAAAAATACTCTCGCGTTTTTAAAATAGATAAATTTCACGTTTATCTGATAGATTATTGATTTATCTGACCGTTATCTTTATATTTTCGTCATTTTTTATATCTTAATGATTTAGAAAAATGTTTTTATAAGAATAAATTATTAGAAAAACGATTCGGTGGGTTCACCAATCAGAAAAAATTGCCCGCTCAACACGCATGCAATACAATCTCTTATTTTCACATGTGAATTTTTACTCACTCATTTCATTTTAAATTTTATTACATAAATATTATACATATTATATTATAACATGGAATATCTGTATAGAAAAATAGTGTTTATTTAATAAAAATCAACAGTTTTTGTTAACCATATTTTATAACAATTTATTTAACGCGAAGATAATTTAATAGAAATTCCACAGATTTATGTTGAAATATTCACTCTTCTTTTTCGTATAATCTTTAATAAACATATTATATTTATTTCATAGAAATGTTTTCATGTATTTCTCTAAAAAGGAATTTTAATTAATTAAAATATTATTTAATTATTTTCTAATTATTTTTCATTTTCAAATTAAAACTTCAATTAAATCGTTGAAATATTTTTAAGAAAATCATCATCTTTTCCTATACATTCTCTTAATAATATTAATATTATTTATATTTATTAAATCTTTGGAAAACATACGCTATTAATGAATGAATTAATTACTTAATTAATTTGTTAAAAAATATCTTTTTAAAATTTTTCTTTAATGAATTCCTTATATAAGAAAATATCAATTATTAATTTGAAATAACACCGAAATTAATATCAATGGGTAATATAAACTATATTAAATATTTTTTTTTATATATTTTTATCTAGATTCTAGATGAAATAAATTTTAAAAATTTATAAATATAATATAATAAAATTTCAATTCTAGATAAACTTCTAAAATAAAAATGAGCTGTGGCCAGGCAAAGAACCGACCGACGATTTGAAATAAATTAATTTCCAAACAACATTTTATATATATATATATATATATATATATACATATAAGGTATCAAAAAAAAACAATATTTTTAAAACTTGAATTAAAATGACTAAATTATATTATCTTGGTTTTTTATTTTTAGTTTAATTACTTAATTATTTATTACTTCTATATTTTAAGTGAAATATTTTCCGACAATGAATATAAAATTAATACTTTGTAAACTACCACTTTCGGTTTCCGAATATACACCAAAAGTACATAAATTCATACTACTGATGCATTAAGTAAATATACCAAATTTTATCAAAATCCTTAAGCCGTACAATCTGTACATGTCTATAAGGACACACAACGAACTGACAGACGAACGGACAGACATCATGCTAAAAATACTGTTTTCTGTTAACAAAATGCATGATTCGTGGAGATATGTAAAAATCTTCACGTGAAATTTGGAATGAAAACAATACCTTCCCTTCCTATCCTCGTCCATCGGTAAAAAGATAAAAAATCCAAATTTTTTTAAAGAAAAATTCTCAATTATGGAAATGATGAAATTATAGTTGATTTTAATTTTTACATGATATAATAATAAAAGAAAAAATATAAATCACTAATTTTATATTAAATTTTGAAATCATTAATTTACAATCATCAATTTACAATTGCTAGGTAAATAAGTTATTTTTAAAAAGTATAAATGAGCAAAAAAAATTATTCGTTTTGTTTTGCAGATGGAAAAAAAAAGAAAAAGAAAAACTTGTTTTTCTACCCTACAATCACTAATTTCGACGAGTGTGTTATTTTTGTTATTATTTTTTTTTTTTTGTGGAAGGTTTTTTTTGGGATGACAGCCGACAGACAGATTGTGATAGACCCAAATAGATGAAGGATTTTTTTTTCCACTGGTCCATTATCAGCCGCGTTGCCATTTTTATCAGTTGTTGGAGTCATCCCGGGTCAGAGTTCGTCACCTTCTCTCCATTCACTTTGCAGTCAGCCATTTACCCAATAGGCCAACTATATACCATTTCCCCTCTTGATATATTTATGTATTTCGAACCTACCACAACTCTACCAGTAAATAAACCTCACGATTTCATAAAAGTGGCTATTTTTCTTGCTTTTCTCCGATATGCAAGGTTTAATCTACAACCGCCCACCTACCTCGAGGGGGTTGCAAAACACCAATGAAGAAAGATACCGTTGGAGAATCGAACCCGGGCCTTCAAGATTTAATTCCTGGCAATTTGTCAAGTCTGTAGCTCTATATAAATAAATATCAGCCATGGTATTTATTATATTTTAATAGGATTCTAATGGATTATAAAGAGGGCGATACGTATCGGTAGTGAATAACTTATCCCCCACCAGAATGTATTTCGCGTTTTACAATTTATTATTATTATTAGTGTACAGAGAACAGCACAGAGGGTGAGTGGGGGGGGGGGTTAATTTAATTCTAATGAATGTTTCGAGACCAAGTCGAGGAAATGGATAAATAATGAACATGAATAATATATATATATATATATATATAAACATATGTATCGATAAAGTGAAGCAATTAAGAAAAAAGAAAAGTTGACGAGCGTAAATGAAGTTATGACTAGAAATGCTAATTTCAAAAACAGTTTCACTTGTTTGGCCAGTCAAATCGTCGAGCGAAGGCCGAGGTTTCGAATTAAATTTTTTATCTTTCACGAGGATATTAAAAAGAATTATGATCAAGGATTGTCTTCAAAAGTAAATGAGACACGCAGCGAGAAACCAAGTGTAAGAGAGAGAGAGAGGGAGAGAAGTGTGAAAATCTCTTGAATGGATGGTCTAATATACATATTTGCCTAGATAAGGCAACTTAGAGTATCTTAATCACCTGTTCAAATGGGAAGATAATTTTATTATTACTGGCAGTGTGTGTGTGTTTTTTTTCTTCTTTCAATGAAAAATTCTATGGAAAATTGTAGTAAATCCTTCAAAATAAATGGTGATTTTTATTTGCACATTGAAACAAATCACAAATTAAAATTATATAATTTTTCATAAAATATAATAAATTAAATCTACTATACTATTAAGAAAAAACGTAGGTATATTAAAAAAGTGAAAAGTGATTTTACATCATAAAATAAAAAACGCTCTCAACTTAATTAGTTTTAAGAATCTATAACCATACAATAGAATGATAATTAATGTCACATATCTCTACATTATATATAATTTATTATTTTAATGTATATTCTAGTTAATAGTGTTAATGTTTTTTTTTAATCGATCAACATGTTCAAATAATTACATGCTTATTCATTTAAAACTAAATTACTAATCTCATTAAAATGGGCATTGCGATTCAAAATTTGGAGAGGAGGGAGAATGAGAACATATTATACACACATACTTGTATTATCCTCTATAAAAAACGAAATTTTTACAATTTACTTATTTTTTTTTACATACATAATTGGATTTAAAAAATAAGCTGGGGTGTCTCCACTCGACTATCTCGCAATTTTAATTGAATAAAATAACATATATTATATTTAAATTAAATTTAATTAATTAAATTATAAATTAAAATTAATAAATAATATTTATTAAACCAGCGCGTGTTTGGCTCTTTGTTGATGACACCACGTCACGTGCTGGCGCGTGATTTGCAGTGATAAAAATTAATTCCGGTACTTTCAGCGATTGAATAAAGCTGAAATTCTATATATATTTTATTCAATTTATTTATTCATTTTATACAATTTTTAATCATGTGAAAAACTTTCGAGCTCAAACCGATTTTGCGTAATCTTGTCTACATACACACACATATATACTGAGACATTTTTCTCAACCTTAGTGAAAATGATTCAGGGACCTTTAAAACGTATAAAAATTTCAAAATTTCGACATCGAAAATTTTCATGATCGCAATACTATCTCTGGCGAGATAATAATTATACAAACACACATCATGGATTTTACACACATTATTTATTTACTTATTTATTGCCATTTTGGTTCGGAATTACAGTTTGTTTGTTTGTTTTTTTACAAAATTTTACATATTTGTTATATTAAATATTACTATTTACATTTACATCAGTAATCTCAATATTACTACATAATAAATATTCTACGGCGGAATCATCTTCCACACATTATAATTTATTAAATAAAATATTTATATAGAGAGACTTTGTATTAATTTAATTTTATTAATTGGTTGAATCTTAACTCAATTTTATTATTATAATTTCAAATTTATAATTATTATCTTTTGAAATTAAATTGATATTTATTTTTCAATTAATATATTTATGTATGTGTTCAAATTAATAATTAAACACGATTCCATAATTTATAGATATAAAATTATTAGAAAGTATTCTTTAATATTAATTTAAAATAATTTATTATTATGAAAGAAGTTTTTTTTAATTTATTTAATAAAAAGTATTACTAATTAGAAAAAAAAATATTTTTGCAATATATATAAACATTGTCATTTAATATTAGATGATTTATCAATAAAATTATTTATGATTATTAATTTTTTTTTTTTTTAATATTTTTCACATAGAATTAAAATCTATCTCTCTCCCTCCCTTGCTTATCTCATACATTCTCTAGAACTTTTCATTTTTATTACTACCTGTATATCTTAACTTTCCAAAACAACAAATTATAATTTTTATTTTTATGATTTACAGCTAATTAAATTTATTTCTCAATTTTCAACTGTGATACCTCTGTAGATGGAGATGACCATAATGGCTTGACATCCTTTTTATAAAATGCATAATTACCTCACCTCTCATAACATCATTGAGATTGCAAATCATTTGATATAAACAAATTTTACCTTCTATTCATTTATTAAGAAAATGCCATTCTAAAAATTTTATATTTTTATTTATTATTTTATAGTCATACATTTTAGTAATATAATCTTAATTTTAGGTAGTCAAATCGTGTGTTATTAAGTTCTTTTTTTTACGTTATTTAAACATTTGATTTAATGAAGCTCTTACATCCCACTAACAGATAAAGTTTATTTCCTTATGATTAAGATAATAAAATCTGTCAAATATTATGGAAGTATAAATAAATTCCTAACTTTTTCACTTACAATCTGTAATTTTTCTTAATTAAATATGCTATAATGTTATAAAATAAGAAATTCAGAATGTTTATTTAAATGAATTGACATTTAAAAAAAAAAAAAAAAATTAAATAATCTTTGTGATTCTTTAAAAAAAAATCAAATTGAAATGAAATAATTTTAAATTATAATTATTTTAAAAATTATTACTCATAGACCGAATATTAAATTCAAATTGATTCAATATTTTTATTTTATTATGTAACACATATGTATTTATTCTATATATTTTATTTTAATTAGTTAAATTTCCTCATTTTATAATAATAATATGAATATGAATATTTAAGTAATTATTTTATCTTTATCATTTATTCTCCTTTTGATTTCTTTCCTACATAAAATTCCTTTATAAAATAACTATAATAAACTTCAAATTTATTCATTTTCAAATTGTCATAGTTGACCTTACTATTAATATATGTATATAGTACCGGGACCCCGAGCCTCGGCTCGGTACTTAAGTTAAAAAAAATGATTCATTATTATTGGATTTGGCTGGTAATATTAATACCTGGGACACCGAGCTCTCGCTCTACCCTTTAAAAAATATTGATACACAATTCTTTAATTATTTATTACAATTATTAAATGTTACACATTTGCATCAATCTGATTAAAATTAATGAACTTGTGCTCCTCAATAATACATAAATATATAATATATAGGTACATATATTTTTTTTCTATAGTGTTTTTTTGAAAAACTGTTTAGCGCCCCAAGTGGTTATAAAACAAACTAAAGACAAAAAAACGTGCTTTGCAGCTTTTCGGAATTAAAAAAGCAAAATTGGCAGTCGTGGGACTGGCCGACAGAAGTGAAAACTTCTGCGTAAGAAATTTTAAAACAGACGAAATTCGCGCTATTTCACGAGAAAGATGAATTTCATATGCATGTATATATATATAACTTATATATTATTTTAAACATATATTTTAAACAAATTTGTAACTTATATTTATATATATATAAATACACAACTTTGTTTAAAATATTGCAATACGAACTGTTTTATAATTCTTATCTCTAACATAAAATATATATTTATTATGTGAAGTTCATTTCGTATAATTTTGATTATATATGTATATATGAAATGAACTTTACATAATAAATATATATTTATATGTTAGAGATAATTTATAAAACAGTTCTAATGACAATTCAAATTTCGCGCTCTGTTATAAGAAATTTGAAAGCAGATGGTTTCATGGTGTTGGTCACGATCACGCGAGTTCTATACTTTTTCCCCATCCCGCAAAAGTGCTCAACGCCGCTAAAGAAGTTTTCACTTCAAAAATTATTTAATATTTGGAAATATATCTGACTTATAGAAAAAATGAATATTAATTAAAGAAAGAAATAGTTTTTAAAATATCCTGAATAATATGTAACAATTTTCAAGATAGAAATTTATTACAATATTACAATTATTAACTGTTGCATCATTGCATCAATCTGATTAAAATGAATGGAACTTCGGGTACTCAATAATAATAAATAAAATAATATTAATAAATATATTGAATAATATTTTATTGAAAAAATATTAAAACTTATAAAACTATCTAAAACTTTATTAATAAAAGAACAATGAATAAATAAATATAGAATAGTAATTTATTAAAAAGTAAACAATAGATAAAAAGAAAAAAAAATAACAAAATCATTATTTTCATTTTTAAATAACGATTCACCCGGCGAGTTTCGAACCGACGAAATCCACTCGTTAAAACATCAGTCCAACCGCTGGACTATATGTATTTAGATAAAAAATTGTCATTTTTTTACTGTCTTAGCAGGCAGTATTAAAAATTTTGACGTTTTCCATATATAATTTTCAATTAAGAAATTAATAATGAAGCTGTATGTTTCAAGAGATATCATCAATAAAACTTAATTTTTCTTTATAAATACTATATCTAGTGTGAATTTGAAAAAAATCGTTAGAGCGGTTTTTGAGAACCAATATATATAGATAAATACATATATACAATTTTAGCTAGCATAATAAGATAAGATATATTATATTTTTGAAGAAAAAAAAATTGAATAAAATTGATAGTAATGATCTTTAATATTTGTTTTATAATCATATAAATTATAATTTCATTTCGAAGTTGTTTCACCTTTCATTGTTTCAATGCATTTATTTTGATACAGAATGCTATTAATAAAATATTTTTTTTTTCATTTTATTATAATCGTTTTTTAAATCCTTGTGAAATAATGTTTTACAATGCTTACTTTACCTTGGATTAGATATCGTGTTCCCAAAAAGTAATATTTATTCATTTGTTATATCTTAAATAACTATCTGCGTTTAAAAGATATGTATAATTTAATAGAAGCGACTTGAATGTTGCTCCTAACGATTGGCCATGTCCAATATCAAATAAATATCAACTTGAAATAGACATTGGAATCATGAATTTGCTGATAAACGTTGATAAATATTGTCTTTGAGCTTTTTTGTACAATCGCATGGTGAACTTTTAGGCCTCCTTTGACACGTTTGTGACCTATGGAGTCCAGTTGAACAAGATTACAGGCCTAAAGAACATGTTTCAGTCCAAATCAGTGAATTTTATGCAAATTTTATATGTATCTCCATCAATAAAATCCACTCGAAATAATATTATGAAGCTTCATCTAAAAAGAGTCAAATTATTATTTTTTTATGTATAAGTACGAGTATATCTGTCTATTTGTATTTCAATATAAATTTATACATTCATTTCTAAATTTCTTTTGAATAACTTGAAACCATCTTAGTAATTATGTTTTCAATTTATCAAATTTTCATTTAACAAATAGAAATATGTTAAATAAAGTGACTGCATCAGGAATGAAGTTTAATTTCTTATTATAATGAAATATTTTTATTACATTCTGTTGACAAAATGAATTCCAAAAGTCATAAAATTGGGCAAACAAGATAGCGTCCTGAATCTCATCTCCGGTGTAGCGAGCGAGTCATAAAAAAAATCACTGTTTCAACTTTTACTAATTTTAAAATCGAATCGGAAATAAAGCCCTGCAACATCTAACCTATCTGATGATCATGTCATTTGAAAAGAATTGAAGAAAAAAAAAAACAAATAAACCTAAATGTTTTTTATTTTAATCTCAGTCAGTTTGAATGAAGATGGATTTCCGCATTTTAATATCCATTTTTATTAATATTTACATATATTTATATTATTTGTACTATAAAATATGTTTATTATTAAAATTTTCATTTAATAATATTATTACCATATATCAAATATTATTACGAGTATTATAAAGGATATATTCAACTATTTAAAAAAAAATAAAGTATTTTAATAAAATGTATAAAATTAAATAAATTTAATTAAATTTTTTCGCTTATATATCATATATTTATAATATAATTTTTATATACTTATATAATTTTTCGTTGTTGTTATTGTTGTTCATTTATTGGATTCTTTAATCTATTATTTAGTATTTATATATATAAATATATATTTATCTTATCTTATCTTATCTTATCATACTAGCAAAAATTGTATATATATATATTTGTATATTTTTAAATTAACTTATTAATTAACCACTGGAAGGATTTTTTTGAATTTCACACAATAGATGATATTTATAAAGACAAATCGATCTTTATTGGTTTCAGCCTAGAAAAAAATCATCTTAATTAGTTATTTCTTAATTTAAATTTAAAAACGGAATCCATATTTGCCTTTTCACATTCTTTTTTAATTGAAAATGTATTAATATTTTTTTATTTTTAAAATATTTTAAAATTTTTTATTTAATTTCGAAATAAAATTAAAAATATTTGCTTTAATAATATTTTAGATTCAAATTACGAAATATACTTATTAAATATTTCTCCAAAAAAAAAAATCTAAAAGTTATCTTTATTTGTCTTGCAAACATTGTAAGTTTATTTATTATATTTTAAAAACAATTTTTTAATCTGTCTTGTCGTTTAATTTTTTGTTAATTCTTATAATTACCGACCGACGATAGTAAGGGAGGTATTGTTTTTTATTAGTTAATTATATGGGTTTTTTTTTATCTATTTTCGCGTTTATTTTTCTATTAAATTAATAATTTATATTTATTTATTCATTGTTTTTATTAATTAATTTTTAGATAGTTTTATAATTTTTAATATTTTTTCACTAAAATAATATTTATTATTTATTATTATTGAGGACCCCAACTTCCATTTATTTTAATCAGATTGAATGCAATGATTTAACATTTAATAATTCTAATAAATAATTAAAGAATTGTATATAAATATTTTTTAAAGGGTCGAGTGATAGCTCGCTGTTCCTGGTACTAATAGTATGTATAAAAATTTATTTCTAAAATTTTATTTCCATTGCGTTCAATCACTATTATAAATAAAAAAAAATTATTATCTATTGGAAAATATTAATTAATAAAAAAATAAATTATATTTTTTGAATTTTTTTTATCTAATATTGGTTTGTTTCTTTGTTTCAGGTATTTACTAACTAACCAACTAAACTACTATTCGTTGAATATTTTAATTGAATATTCGTGTTCTGCTCGGTGAACTGGAATCACAGGTAGGAAAATGTCTTCTAAATTTAGAAACCACTATTCATATTTAAAATATCCAAATCTGTGATTCTTTATATAATATATTTTTAAAAAAATTAATATAAATTTTTTAATTCAACAATATTTTTAAATTTATTTTTATGATAATATATAGAAGGTATAATCTTAATTAAAATAAATCCAAGTTGAATAATGGCATGTAATTTCGATTGGATCTCATCTTCTTATAATAATACACATACATAGATAAATAGCCATTTTTATTTATTTATTTATATTATAAAGAAACGGACAACGAAATGAAAATTGGTCAATTGTGAAATCCATTCCATTGGAAAATTAATCTAAGAAATTAATCAATTGGATTTCTACCTCCGCCTAAAATGAATGTGCATAGATCATGCATAGGTTAAATGCTACGTTTATCATCAGAAAATGCAATATTTTTAAATATCGCATGTAGCTCCAATGTATAGTTATGCTAATGCCCCTGTCGTGATATTAATAACAATGTAAGGTTTAATCTGAAACGCCAAGTGCATCCTGCTGGAACATTAATAAGATCACCACTGACATCTCTCTCCTCTCCTGTGGGCTATTAATCAGTATTTTTAAGGGCGTGGTGGTGGGAGAAGGTCTAAATTCCGCTTCACCTTCTAATCAGCTTACACCTTCTATTATTCTATTCATTTTCAAATGACTTCATTATGATATTCATTCAAATTTTGCAAAATAAAATGATTCATTTATCGTATATTTTTTTTTTTATAATTTATTCAAGTGATATGAAAATTTTTTTTTATATACATATAAATGGCCCACTATTTGTCTAATAAATAATACTTTTTTTCTTTGATATTTAAATCAAGTAGAAAGAATGATAAACCTAAGTTTATTGCATTAAAATTTATACTTTTTGTTTTGATTTTGTACATTTAAATCTTCTATAGGATATTTATAAATATTTTTTAATATTCATTAGGAATTTAATTAAATTTAATAATAAATTGTGAAATTATTTTAAATTTATTTTTCTTTTAAACTTTTATTACTTTTCAATTCATATTTAAAAAGATTATCATATTTATTAGCATTGGGATTAAGTCTGACTTCCGTTTTAGTAATTGACGTAGATCTTTATGTTTCAAAGATCTTAAGATTACACTTTAAAAGACTTTTTTTAATTTTTATTAATTAATTAAAAATAATTTATTTTTATGTACTACCATTTTGGAATGAATCATAGCATGATTCAAGACCAAACTTAGATTATTTTTTATTTTCTAAATGAACTTGTATAGTAACAACGGAGTTCTTACTGCAGTAATGGATTTGGTTTTTAAGATAATGTCTCTAATCAATTAATACTATAGTATTATTTATTTTATTTATTTAATATTAAAGTAAAATAAAAATTAATATTTTTATTGTATTTTAAAAAGAATTTCAAATCCAATCTCGAATTTTTTCTATTATTTTTTTTTTATATATATTATTTTATTTCTTAACTTCTCTGACTCTGAATTGATTGAATCATACTTTCTTCTCGTGTTTTAGGCCGTTAATAAAATTTAAGCACCTTCTCTGAATTTAAAATTATTTTTTTATAGAAAAAAAAACAAAATAAAAAAAAATACTCTCCCAATACTCTTGTATTATTATTATTATTATTATTATTATTATCTATAATAAATTCATCGGGATACATTGGATATCAGATTCATTCTATTATCATTTTTATATCTTCTATGCTTAGCATATAGAAACATTTACTTTGTCTATTTTTTACCAAGTCTTATGAGAATTTTAAATTTCTATTCATATCTTTGATAAGTGAACCTCACTTGCATTTGAAATTCAACCATTCCTAAGCATTCATTTTCTAACCAAATCCTATTCGTGGCCATTTCTTCGCTTTGGATTCAATTCATTCACACCATTACATATACTATAAATGCTAGAAACACATATATATATATGTGCACATGATTAGACACCTATCTCGTTTTCGTTTGACAACTCAATTAAATTATAACTAAACAAAAAGATATATTGGGAAATTAATTGGAGAATTATTGAAAGTACGATTTCTTCTCATTTGTCTCTGTGGTTTGTAATTTCCCTTTCATCATGACAGGCTGTCTTTTGTATACGAATTCCAATATTGAAACGTTTGACAGCATTTTTTTTTTAAATTACCAAGTGAGAAGTCATTTCAATCCCGTTGTATTTATAGACAGTAAGTGTTTCTTATTTACTTACTCACTTACAATTTTAGGTGGGATTAGTTATAATACAACGACAAATTGGCATAGGAAACGTTTAGACAACAACAACTGAGCGTATTTCAAATACTTATCCATCATAAATATCCTTAAATAACGAGGAGGAGGTTAGGTCGTTAATAAAATCCGCCCGATCACTATACTTAAGCGAGGCGGTCATTAGTTGTTTGGCTACGAACAGAGTATTGTTCCTGCCGCGGCCACCCAAATGCGTGGGTGCCATAGAACACGATCGCGAATACACCACTCGGCCATTTATAGGTCTGGTATCTCGATTTTGCCAGTCACTCGTCTAACAAATTTATAAAATTCAAAATAGAAAAATTAATAGTAGTAAAAATTCCCTTCTCTTTACACAGTCTAAATAATTAACATTATTATTTGTTTGTAATAAGACATATTTAATTTAAAAAATATGTACCTATTATATATGTTCCTGTTTGTTATAAAAATACCTCTGACTTTTGTCCTATGAAAGGATCTATCAAATCGGTCGCCGCTTAACGGGGTAGAGGTTCCATATGATCAGAACAGCGAATCCTCTCCATCATTATCTTGATTTCTTTGATTGGAGGTTTCTACTTTTTATTTCAAGTAGTATATATTTTTGAATCATTCTTTTTTATTAAATATTCTTTTCATTTTTTATTTTACTTTTTTAAAGTCATGTAAAATATTATTCTTTGAAATCATGTAGCTATCACAATATAGAGAGATAAAGATGTGTATATGTATAGATATATTATTTAATAAAATTTATTTATTCAGAGATATGATAAAAAGATAAATTGTTTGCTTAATATTTTCCTGGATGTTCACATATTATAAACATTCAGATTACGTTTTTAAAACTTTTTGTTTCCTATCATGAACGATAAAAATAAATTTACTTAAATAACAATTGACAAGATCCGGATTATATTTAGTATTTTAAAAATAATACAATTTAAAAATAAAGCGTATAAATCGTGTGTACAGGTATGAATGGTATTTCAAAACCATCCCATTCATATTTTAATTTCAAATTTTATTTGGATTTCTTTTTTTATTTTAGACAAATATCATCCAGATTGAATAGATTTAAATAAATATGAAATTTGATAACATTGTATTTTCACAATGTCGATATATTAAAAACAATAATTTTATATCATTTCTTGATTTAACTTTTTGAATTATCCATTGATTGAGAAATTTCTAAGCTTATGAATATAATTTAACATTTTCTATGTTAAATGGTTAAAAAATCTATTTTAGAGTTGAAGGGTTATATTATCTACTTTTAATTATTTTTTGTAGTTTTTTATTATCAACATTTAATAATATATTTCTTTGGAATAATATTAATTATAGAGAATCATATCATTTTATAAAGGTATTAATAAATAATAGAAATATATTTTCTCTCTTGAAGGGATTAATTTGATGTTAACGGTACCTAAAACCTAGAAGAGATAACTCACTCGACAACTAAATATAATTCATTGGAAATTGATAGGCTCTTATTTTATTAAAATTAGTTGATATCAATAAATAAATCTCGAATAAAATAATATTTTATTTTCAATTTTAGTTGTTAAGTGAATGTAAAGTAAGAAACACATTTGGTGACTAATTTATGAAATATTATAAGTTCTATTTGTAATAAATTATTAATTATTAATAATTTAAATGATTAAAGTGTATTTTCATATTTATTATCGTTTCAAATGGAGATGGTAAGTGAATTAATTAACATTTTTAACAATTTGGATATTTATTGTTTTTGTAATTTTATTTTATTTATGTATATAGCTATATAATGTTCAAATATAAAAAAAATAAGTAGTATAACTTTTAAAATTAATATAAAATTGAAAAGTTTACATGTTACTAATATTTTAAAATTAATTATACTCTTATATTCTTTACAATAGATTAGTTTCTTTATTATTATGGTAAATGAATGTTTGGTCTTCAATAAAATTTATTATGTTTTTACAGACCGATAATAGGAAGGGAAGGTATTGTTTTCACACCAAATTTCACATATAGACATTTTTACATATTTCCACGAATCATGCATTTTGTTATCAGAAAAAAGTATATTTAGCATGATGTCTGTTCGTCCGACTGTCCATTGTGTGTCCGTATAGACGTGTATAACATGAACAGCTTAACGGATTTTGATAAAATTTGATATATTTACTTAATACATCAGTAGCATGAATTTATCAACTTTTGGTGTATATCCGGAAACAGAAAGTGGTAGTTTACAAATTATTAATTTTATATTCATTGTCGGAAATTTTTTATTGCATTAAACTAACTGGTGAAATAAAAATATATATATATATATAATGTTAGTTTTAATTATTTTTAAATTGTTGGTCGGTTCAGTGACTGGCCACAGCTCATTTTTGTTTTTGTTTTTTATACTTTAATTGATATATAGAAAATATAATTTTTATAATATTATTATTTATTTGTATTACTATTGAAAAACTTTTTAAAATAATTTTTCAGAATGGTAATTTTAAATGCAAAACTCCACAAATTTTAATAATTAATTATAATATTATTAGCAATCGTTTGCTTTATATTTAATCATATTCTAAGTTCCTTAACTTCACAACTTTCCAAGGTCATTGAAACTTTACTTAATATTATGAAATGAATTAAACATTATGTTACCTGACTCATAAATTTACTTGAATTAATTACAAATTTTATCTAGTATTCGACTATTAATTTATTTTCCAATCGATAATTTTCATTCTTTGTTTAGAAATGTGATCCATTGGAGGGAAAATCCCTGAAAATATTTGAGGAGAGTGTACGTCTGAGATTGGGTGCCCTGGTCCCTATCCCTCGTCTCCCCCCACTTCACCCCACTTCACCGCTTGCCCCCGATGATGGTGCTTCATTCAAATGAGCAGCAGCCAGTCTCAGGCATACATTCTTTCTTTACTCATCAAATTATCTCCTTCCCGTTACGAGCTAAACGCTTTCGATTCGTCAACGTAGCTTCTTCAACTCCGGCTAATGAAAGGGTAGAGAGAGAGCCTCTGGAACCTCGGTTATCTAATCTAGACGACATTCATTCTTAGGATGCAGACAAGCCTCCTGGCATCCATTTTCGATGTGTGGTTTTATTTATTTATCCCGTCAACATATAAAATTTAGAAATTGAATAGCAAAAATTAGCACTTACTTTATTCGTTCTTTATTTTTAAATAAATAATTTTACTGAATAAAAAAAAATTATAACAAATAAGTTATTTAATTTACTACTTAATGAAAAAATTATAAATTATTAAAAATTCATAACTAATAATATTTTTTGATCTTAAAATAAGGTTTGTATTGAGAAGTTTATTTTTTTAAATTAATTTTCATCATATTTGAATGTTTGTATTAAATTAAAAATCAATGATTTAAATTAAATAAAATTTAATCATTTTTCCTATTGAATAGAATTTATTATTATTTCTTTGTTTTATAAAAATTAATTGATTAAAGACATTTAACGAATATACTTAAACAAACAGATGTATGAATTGACAAAGAATTTAAACAAAAAAAAACAATTTAATTTAGACAATAATCTAGTCCTAGGCCAACGACCATAAAATTTTTGATTTATTTATTTTTATTTTATATTTATTTATTTATTTTTATTTTATTTTATATTAATTTTTTTTATTTTTATTATTTATTTAAAAATATTTGTAATTTTTTTTTTTAATATTAACACATCATATAAATCCCTTCATTTCTTTTATTCATTTGTTCATTCTATTATTTTGACATTAAAACATTTATTTCTTCATCACCTATTAAATTTTCATTTGAACTCATGTATCTCAAACAATAATAAATTTTAATCCTTATTCAAATAATCCATAAACCGTTTTCTGTTGAACAATAGTGACACTCGGGGCTATGTGCATTATTCTTATAACTTAAGAGAATATGAAATTATCAATTAAAATAAAAATAAATTGAAACAACCATTTTTGATTGCTTTTTACCGACCGACCATAGTAAGGGAGGTATTGTTTTCACACCAAATTTCACATATGGAGATTTTTACATATCTCCACGAATCATGCATTTTCTTAACAGAAAAAAGTATTTTTAACATGATGTCTGTCCGTCCGTCTCTCCGTCTGTCTGTCCGTCTGTCCGTCCGTATAGATGTGTACAGCCTGAACGGCTTAACGGATTTTGATGAAATTTGGTATATTTACTTAATGCATCAGTGGGATGAATTGATCAACTTTTGGTGCAAATCCGGAAACCGGAAGTGGTAGTATTAGCGATCGACGATAAGAAGGGAAGGGTTATTTTCGCACCAAATTTCACATAAGGAGATTTTTTTACATATCACCACGAATGTATTGGTTTTATCCTCGGGAAAAATCATCTTAATTATGTTTTTCTTAATTTAAAATTATATGACGTCACCCAGCCCTTCATGACGTCACAGCCTCGGGTAACGCCGGCAACGCCGGCTATTTCAGCTATATATTATAAATCAAATAAAATTAAAAATATTTATCTTATATCCATATCTGTTTTTTATTAGATTAATAGATATATTAAAATTATTTGAAATTGTTTCTGTAGCTGGAAATTAATTTATTTCAAACCGTCGGTCGGTTCGGACCTGGCCACAGGTCAACTTATTTTTTAAATATTTGTTTAATCATATAATAATGCTTCTGCTATGTAATTTTTCCTTTGATGATTTTTTTTAATTTAGTCGTCAAATATAATGAATAATAAAAATCACTTAATGCTTAATTGAACAAGTATTTACATTTAATAATAATAATAATAATAATACTCATTCAAAAGTTATATAGTGTAGAATTATTTGGGAAAAAAAATATTCATTTACATAATTTTTTAAAAATATTTATTTTTTCTTTTCAATTTTTGAGAGGAAAATTCAATAAAATAAATAATAAAATAAATTTCAATTAAATAATTGATTAGATTTGATATGATATTTATGTTCTCATCTAGAAGAAGAATTATCTTAGATCCCAATATTTTTTTTCTCATTTTTTTTCCATTTCTTTTCATATGGAAAAATTGTCATATAAGAATATTACCATTTTATTTTTTTCTCTCACTTCCAAAGATAATTTTTAATATTAAAAATTTTAATATAAACTCTTCAAATTATCCAAAGTAGCGTTATTTTTTTTTAAAAAAAATATTTTTTTAAGTACGTATGTTAAAACGAATAGTATGAAAGATGTCTATTGGGAAATAAATCCAGTCAGTTATATATTTCTCTCTTAATGATAATATATATAATATAAATGTATTTTACTTGTAATTTAAAATAACTTATCTTACCATTAGAAACTAATCGTAAATTGAAAAACAACAAAATTAAGTATGGAATAAAAATAAATAAAACAGATTGAAGAATATGGGTTATTGAAATTTCTCTTTTGATAATGATCATGGGAATGCAAATGATTTCCAATCCCATTGCTGTGTTCTTGTTATGAAAAAAAAGATGCCAGGTGAACCGTTTGAATTGAATTAAAGTCGTCTTTTTCGGTAGCTATTTTTAATCTTGATATCCATTGATGTAAACACCCAAAGGAAAAAAAAAGTAAGAAAGAAAGGCCCTTTCATTTCAATTCATAAAAGAAAACAAACAGTCTATAAATATTTATTTGGAAATGATAAATATATTGCTGTGTGATGTCATCAGCCGTTTTGAACAGGTTCATGTTAATTGAATTTTTAATAACCCAGCTAAATGAAAATATACATGGCATAGTTGGTCCACTGGGCAAGGATTCCTATCGAGGTTTTTTTAACACACACACACATATATATATATAGGAAATGCATGTCATTTTTGATTAAACGTAAATAACTAATCCCAACAAATATATGACAAAATGAAAATTATTATTTACCTAAAATAAATAGATTTTACATAAGTGAAAAAATTTAAATATATCGTGGAGAATTAAATAAATGATACATTTTATAATCGTTTCAGTATTATTTTTTAGATATTCTTCTGAATAATTTTATTTAAAAAAAAACATTAGATAAAATTGTCTACATAAGGTTTAAAAAAAAATTATTTCTTTTAAAATATTTTTAATAAGAAAAATAAATAAAGATTTAGATTTTTTAATGATATTAAATAAAAAAAGAAACATTAATTTAATAATTATTTTTATGTTTTAAATAATATATTATTAAAAGATAGAACTCTTATATGTTAAAAAATTATTCAGGTATAAACTACAAAATTAATTATTTTTAAATTCAAAATTATATTTTATTTGAATATAATTTGATTCATTAGTTCACAAAGTCGTCAATTTACTTATTTTTTTTTTTTTTACTTTTATTTTTCTTATCATACATTTTTTTTATTTTTACAAAAATTTGTTCTCATCTAAATTTATTATTAAATCAATAATTTTAGAAAATATTCGGTAACCATATTGAATAAGTAGATTAAATTTGATATTCAAAAAATGGCCGTCTGCTTGTCTTGTTTTCTATTGGCTGATGCATGTTGTTTTTTATTGGTTGATTTTTTTTATGGTCTAACTACTCATTTTCATGTCATTTGATTGGCTTCCTTCCTTAAATAAAAATTCAGACACTTCACAGAATAATAAAACAAATAATAAAAAAAAATAATATTCCAATATGAAAGTGAAATGAAAATGCTTCTGGGATTTATACATTTTATTTTTTCTAAATATAAATAATCGATGACATATAATTCCGAATATATATCCTTACTCTTTGATTGAAAATATACTCGATAAATATCTAACGATGATTTCTTTATTAGTTGGAATTATTTTATTATTCGGTTAGTGATATCGGCAATGAAAAAATTAAAGAAGCCAAAATCTATTTCTTAAAAATGATATTGCAACCGCACTTGAAAAGTTAAATAACTTCCTGATGCCTGTTATTTATTCATTCATCATTCAAATTCATTTAATGCAAATAACAACAAACAATAAGAGAGAGAGAGAGAAAAAAAAACAATTTTGACATCGATAGATATTATTTATTCAATTATCTTAAGAACATAATCAATTAGTATTTATTTTCATTAATAAATATTAAACAAAAATGGTCTGAACAAAATATGAATTAATTTAAATGAAAATCTTAAATTATAATATTTAAATATTTTTAATTAAGATATCTTGAAATAAAACTATCTTACTAGAACTATAATATTTTATTATTCCTTATTACAAACCAGAATTATATATAAACTTTAGAAAATAAAACATGTAGTATAAAAAAAACTTTTATAATCAATTCCTACTTAAAACTAATTCAATATATATATATATAATTAGGCGAAATTTTGTCTTAAGACATGAAGATTCTAAGCAGTGGTGTATTGGGAGGGGAACGACGTTCCCTTACCTTTTTTCAGAACCGGAACGCGTTCCAGTACTTTTTCATCTCCCGACAACTCCCACTTATTTCTACTAAAATAATTTCTTTTTTTGTGTTATAAATTTTTTGTATAGTAAGAATAAGAAAAAATAAAAACTTTTATGGAAAAAAATAGTTTGCTGAAAATAAGACTTTTTTTTGCTCCCACTATGTGCTTTCCCTTACTTCTTATTTTACCAATACATCACTGATTCTAAGCGCGCGATTTATCAACTTAGCCATTGCAAGAAAATATTGATATCCTGTTAAAAAAAAGTTGTTTCCCATATAAAATTAAAATTAATTAATTAAATTTAATTAATGAATTAATTTCTGAAAAAACTATATTAACATCGAGTGTCATCCAGTTTAAAAAATGTATTTGAATTTGAGTAAATGCATAAAAAATATTTTATTAATGAATTAAAATTTTCCCAAAATGTATTTATATATACATATATATATTTATTTATTTATTTAGTGAAAATTTCGTGATAAATCTTCATATATATAGTATAGATAGAGAGAATATGAACTAATAGAAGGAATTGAAAAAGGTGCTGATCTTTGTTTGCATAAAATCTGAGTTGTTTTATTTTTATCTTAAAAGTTAAACAATCTTTAATGTTTTTAATGCATACTTAGTTGATATATATCATATCATATCATATTATACTTTATTCATTATTTTATCTTTTTGTATTAGTTGAAAAAAAACGAGATGTTGACAAAAGAAATTATAAATATGATTATAGAATAAGTAAAGGTTTAAATTCATTTCTATGGATGCTATACTATACTACTTGTATTTAATAAATCTTTTCAACTTTCTATAATAATAATAATAATAATAATAATAATTTCATCATTTATTTTAGCATTTCTTTTTTATTTAAAGCAGTGATTCTCAATCTTTTTTTTACCGCGGCACACTTTTAACGGTTTAAAAATTTTGCGGTACACAAAGAAAAAGATAAATGTAAAAGTTTACCATATTGAAAAAAATGGTCCCAAAAACGGTTTACATTTTTTTTTAGAACCATATTGAAAAAAATTTAGAAAAAAGTAGGAAATGTTTAAGAGCCTCATAATCTCGCGGCACAATCACTGATTTAGAGCAAAAATAATATTAAATTATCCAAAGTCACATCATAACGAAAACAAACAATAAGAGAAATCATTAAAATGTCAGTATAGAAGTTACAGAGAGTAATATCTGTCCATTTCGTAAAAAAAGATATATTGATTAAATGGTGGATAAAAGTAGAAGACGGAAAAAAGCTTTAACCCTGAAAAGTAAATAAAGTAAACGAATGCGTATTGCATGATGGAAGCTTGGCAAGGCTCGTTGGGTCATTGATGACACCACAATCTCTGTTAATAGACTTTTGTCACTGTCGGGGTAGATACAAACAACCAGGCCCATTGTGTAAATATAATTAGCTGGTTTACAGAATGGAGGTCAATTTGTTAAATGATATTAACGGGACGTTGGACACCACCAACGAACCAAGCCCCGAATTAATGCAAGCACATACACCCATTAAAAAAAAAAAATAATAAAAAAATTGAAATATGAATTCAGAAAACAGAGGCAATGAGAATTTCATTGGAGGAAAGGAACAAATGAAAAGATGAACGGAGTGGCATTCAACTTACCGGAGAAAATCCAGTGGAGATAATGAAAGATGAGACTGATGGCGGGCGATTATTATTATCTGGAAATCAGATAATCGAGTGGAGTGAAGTCCGCTTCGCCTCTTAAGTTTGACCCTAGGGGTGCTGAGAACTTGCTTCACCTTTTGGATTTCTGACAAAGATGAATATCATTAATAAGTATCTAAAAAAAAAAATAATTGTTTTTTTTTCTTTTATTAGCAGACATTCTTGTTGCTTATTTGTTTAATTTTTCTCATACATTCTTTTTGAATAAAAAAATTTTTAAGTTGATATCATAGATGTGGAGAAATGACAGGTTGAAAAGATGTTTCCGTAAGAATACGTGGTGGGTAAACGATCTTCAACCAAATTTTTCAAATGTTTGGAATTTAAGTTTATCTCAATTAACTAGAAATACATTTTATTTATCTGAATTTTTTTTTTCAATCCCATTCGTTCAAAATTGATCAAAAATCTTTCAGATATATTTTTTAGTTATCTTTAAAAAAATATTTTATATAATATTCAAATCGATTTATTATTTATTTATTTATTTATTTTTGATTTAGCAATTATTGTTTTATATATTTTTTTGTTATTATGTATTAATTAATTTTAATTTTGAAAGTTTATTATTAAAGACTTTTTAAATCTATTTTCTATTACTATTATTATTACTTTTCAAAATTTTAATTTAAAAAAAAAATAAATTTAATAGCATATTTATTTCCTAAAATATATACTAGCACAAAAACTATTGATAATTATTCAGGTAAACTCATTTTCGTCAATTTGAATAATACTTTACCAGTGGTTCCTTTTGTAATTCCAAATAAACTTTTCATATAAAATTCTTCCCGGCATTTTATAGTTTTCGAGATAAAAATTATTAAAATAAAATTTTTTTAAGTTTGACAGATTAATTATGAATGTTGACATGTTCCATTAAGTAATGTTTTATTTACTAATTCACTAATTATTCGATTATTCACTAATTTTCGGTTTTTATAAGTTAACTTATAAGTTAACTTATAAAAAAACCGAAAATTAGTGCGCTATCTGTTAGCCAAAATAATTACCAAACATTTAATTTATTTTAAAATTCAAATAATTTATAGTAAAAATAATATTATAATTATTTAAGAATCAAAAATGGTACTAAATTATAAAATAAATAATTATCTATAAGTATATTTTTCTTTTGTAGTATTTCTTCTTTAAATAAAAATAAAAAAACAAAAAAAAATACCCAGACAGATGACTAATTTATCTTTAATATTTGACCGCAATGCTGCGGCATCAAATATCGTTCTCCTCCTCCCCTCTCAACCCTTCCTCTGGACAAAACTGGAAAGAATATGAAATTTTGAAGCTTCTCATATTCTTGTAATAATTCATTTAAAATATTTACTACCAAACACGTTTCTAGCTACTTGTGAATTTTTTACTATTCTCATCTCACTCTCCCCATTCCCACTTTTGAGATGACGTTTAAAATAGTGGAGAGGAAGGGAGGTGGATATAATATAAAATAAAAAAAAAAAAAATAAAAATATAAAAATAAAAAATCTTTCGAGTTTTTATCTTTCGAAATGGGTAAATAATAAATTCCCGTTGTGTCTATCATAAGACTATTTGTAAACAATAAAAATGATGATTGAATTAAAGTAGGAATAATTGGAAAATATGGATGTCGTATGTAAATCGACATTAACGATCGCGAATGAACCGCTAGGATTCATGAGGATTATCAAGATGATTATATTTAAAGCTATTGTATTTAAATTTGGAATCGCCCATCTGCTTGACATAAATAAATCGGATTTTGGCATTTTGCAAGATGCATCTATTTATATATATATATATATATATATATATATATGATCCGTTGTCAACAAAATCGGCTTAACGCCCCAGGTTTCCAAACCAACAAACAGTCCAACAGTGAGCAGCTGCAGATGGATGGGCACCGAGTGTTGGTTCCAGTTATCTAGTCTGGAGGAGGGATCGTTAAGCTTTCGAGTCATTAGCCAAATGAATGCAAAAACAGCCGTCTAATCAGTAATCCATCGCCGACTTCACGATGCTTTTCAATTAAGGTGTCTTTAGCAAAGTTGTTGCCAAGACTTCCTATTAGGAAAGTATTCGGGCGACAGATTGTCGACTGGAATTCGAAGGTTTTTCAATTTCATGAAAATTCCACCTCGTGTCTGTAATTAACCTCAGTACAACGAGGGAAATGGAATTATACCAGAAAAAAGTCATCTAACTAAAAAATGTTTAATTATTTTTCAATCATCAATAAAAAACAAAAATCACGAGACCCTCTCTTCTCATTTTATCTATTATTACTACATCAATATATACATTTACTACATTAATATTTACATATTTAATACTTTTTCTCTCACATTATTAAATCAAATTATGTAAATATTAGATGAGTTAGAATATTATTATATATTATAATATTATTTTCAATTTTTTTCAATAAAAACATTTTTCGAAATCGATAAAAATTAGACAAATAATAAATAAATTGTAGGTGTATTTAAATTATTTGTTTAATTGGATTTAAAGACCTAATAATTAAATATTTTTTTTTGTTGGTAAGTTTTACCAAATTGGATAATATAAAGTTAAAAATACCATACTTTTTTTTAATATAATAGAATAAATTATTAAATATTTCTATATTGTTTTAGAATTTAAAAAATGTCATCAAAAGTTTATTAAAATATGTTAAAAATTTATCATCAAAGAGAAATATTGCTTCTCTCTGACCATAAATCAAATATATTTATATGTAGATTGTATTCAACTAAAAAGACAACTGTAAAGAATTATTAATAAAATAAAATATTTTTTATTCTATATATTCTAATAATCACAAATTCATATTGAAATATACTTATTTGAACTATTTATTTATTGGTTTGTAATTATTTTCAATGCTTATTTGATAAAATATAATTTAATAGTATAATAATAAATAATTTAGCATTTATTTAACAATTACTAGTATGAAAGAGAAATAATCATGTTCAGATATTTACAAATAAATTTTCGTTTAAATATATGAAAATGTAATTCAAAAAATTATATTTTATATTATAACGTGATAATATAATAAATCACGAAACGGTAATTTATTATTAAACTTAATAAAAGATATAAATATGATAATACAATATAAAGTAATGATCTCACACACGAATAGTAGTACTAATTTTAATACATAATATAAAAGATGTCTTTAAAATAACTTTTGCAATTTGTTGATGATTTTGATTTTCTTTGAATTTCACCGGAGATAAACAAAGGCACACGAAAAGTGAGTGTTTTTGTGTGTGTGGGAGAGAGAGAGAGAAAGTGAGATGGACACAAAGGAGATATTTCATCAGAATTAGTCGTCTGTCAAAATGACAACCATTTTCGAGGGTCTCTCTGTAAGCGGCAGTTGTTTGGAATTCCACATCATCCCACCCTCCTCCCCACCCCACCCCCCCAAAATCCCCCTCTCACGAACAACATTTGTAACATGTGGCAAATGACATTATTTGATTCAACTTCTTCGGTTATGATTTCCTATCCAATTCCAATCAATTGAAAATTTTAATAAAAGAAAAACAATCATAAATAATTATGTTTTTTTTTATTGGTTGAAAATTTATTGGAATAATTTATATATTTTTATTTTGGATTCGGCAAGACATTGTTCATTGCCGACCGTCTCGATTTCAGACCAAGCGACATACTAATTAACAGCATTAACCGATGGAATTTGGTCGGGATGACGCCCGTTTATGTCGGCCAGTTAACCAACTGGCGACCACTTTCAGTATCCGAATAGACAGGCCGCTCATAAATATTATTATAAATAGGTAACAAAGAATTTATATTATCTTGAATTCGTGGATTCTTCTCGTAATTTGGATTCAAAAAATTCTTGTCTCTTCAGAATTAAAAAAAAATTTAAACAAAAAGTGGATATTTAAGAATATTTTTTTTGTTTAACCATATTTAGAGTATTTTAATATAGAAAAAGCCCTATTTGTTTAGAAATTTAAACGTTGTGATTATTTTTTTTATTAAAATTTAATGAAAAATATTTAAAAATTAACCAAATTTATAAATGAATATTAAAATCTATTTTTTTTTCATTTAGAACATGTTGGAAATAAAAACAATATAAAAATATGTTTTTTTACTATCTCGCCAGAGATAATACTGCGAGATTTTGATGTTTTTATACGTTTTGAAGGTCCCTGAATCATTTTCAAATGTCTGTGTGTGTGTGTGTGTGTGTGAATGTAGACAAGAATAGGCAAAAAAGGTTTGAGCTATAATAATGAAATTTGGTACACGGGCATTATTCAAAATTCGTAGTTTTGTATCAATTTTTGAGAAATGTAGCTAATTCGGTAGAGGACCATTGTTATTGATAGTTTTTCACATTATTAAAAATTGTATAAAACTACTTGGTATATGTAGAATTTTAGCTTGATTGAATCGCTGAAAGTACCGGAATTAATTTTTTAACACGTTGACTGGCAATCACACGCCAGCACGTGACGTGGTGCCATCAACAAAGAGATAACACGCGCTGGTTTAATAAATATTATTTATTAATTTTAATTTATATATAATATATGTGTTAAATATTAATCCAATTCAAATTTGCGAGATAGTCGAGTGGAGACACTCCAGATTTTTCATTAAAAAATATTGTAAACAATTAAAAATCTAAGACTGTCCATAAATTATTTTTATTTCTTTAAAAATAATATTTTTTTTTTAATATTGAACAAATATAGGGTTCTACTTTAATGTTTGATCATCATTAAAAATGTCATTTCATTATTAATTAAAAATTTATTATCACTTTTTATTTTGAATCTTAAATTACAACCAATTTCTTTAATTATATATTACATTACATTATTAATAAAAGGTTTCTTCTTTAAAACCACAAAATATGACTACATTTTATAAATTTCTTCTAAGGGCTTATTAAAAATAAAAAGGTTGCCATCATTCTTCTCTTTCCATCTTATTTTGTGAATCAAAAATGTGTCTTTGACAGAAAAATTGATCTATCCCTTTGTGTATATATCACTCAGTAGAAAATTAATTCATATTTATTAATTGACAAGAGGGGGACGACAGAGAGTAATTTCAATTTTTTTTTTATCTTACATTAGTCATTAATTAAAAGAAACGTGGGTATATATTTTCCACCCTTTTTTTTATTCTTTCACCCTTTCTAAGTTCATTTTACTTCCCTAAGAAGAAATAAGATACGAAACGTCGTCTATCATATAATGAATTAATACCATTAATATTCGAATTACAATTAAAAACAAAAGGCCCCAAATAGAATTAGCCATTAGCGAATTGTAATTGGCCGGATTCAAAATAGAACTTCAAACATCACTTAATCATTAATTATGCGAATTTTTTTTTCTTCTAAAGCTAAAGCAGCAGCAGCAGACGGTATTGTCTCTTTCCCCATTGAATCATGTTGGTCTCCATTTAAAAATGCATATAATACGTATATGCCTAATAAGAGAAGGGTTAAGTATAATGACCAGGGCTTCATTGGCTGACTGGGATACCCATAACTCCCCCGTTGTTATTCTTTACGTCCTACACTCTCATTCTTTTAAACATATATATAGATCTACACATGCATGCATACATAGGACGACGCAATGCAGATAGAAAGATGACGGATTATTCATAATTCTTCCTCTGGTTTACATTCTTTCTAGACCGTATGGGCATTCAAATTTGCAAGGAGTACATATAAACATACACACCCTATATATGTATACATATATATTCGCACGAGCTATAATAAGGCTTTTTGTTTGGCTTTCCCTTTCATGGCCCCATTCACACTGTGTGTGGGGGGCAGTTTGAGCTCAAAGGGGCTCTTCTCCCCTCCCTAAAAGCAACCCTACAGCTAAGCTCTTCGTTTTCAAACAGAGCTACTAGAATCGTTAATATAAATAAATGTATTTCGCCTTTACGATAGCCAATTTGATTGTCTTTCGTTTTTTTTTTTCAATTTAATCTTCTATGTATATTTTTTTTGCCCTTGTATATTCATTGAGTTTTTTTCAGAATGAATGTGTTTTTTTTTTACAAAAAAAATATACATATGTAAATATTATTCAATTTTTCAAAATCCCGATATTTAATATAAAAATGGTTCAAATGAAATTAAAAATAATTGAATTTAAAGAACAACAGAACCATGAAATAATCATATATATATTTACTAAATTTGAATACTAGTTTATAGTTTCGATAAGATTTTTCTGACCTAAATTTATATAAGGTGAATGTACCATTAGTTAACACTGTAAGGACAAATTTACAAATTAAAACATTTTTAATTACAGTGTGAAAAGCCAAATAAAATTTAACTTAATATTATTACATTTGCATCAGTAATTGACATCACTGTCAGATACATATTTTGAGTACCCAATACTTTGACATGTCCTAATGTCAAATATTCTTTCACTTAAAGTAAAGATCTTTTAGTATTATCTTCTAGGTAATATGTCACTAAAAAAAAATTAGTGATTTGTCTCCTTAAGCATTCAAAGAACAAAATATTAAAATATACATTTGCTCGATTTTATAAAAAGTAAATGTTTACTCAGACGGTGACTCAAAACTTTTATATTTACACATCTTCAATTTAGAAGGAATTACTTTCATATAGCGCACATTTAGAAATGATTAGACACATATAAATCTTATTATCCGATATTAAATGTACAATTGCCAACTACTGGTACACTGTCAACTACTGGTACTATTTTATATTATACTCTATACTATTTTATATTATTTTATTTTAAATAGATTCAAATAAATAGTATTATAAATAAATTTTTAAAAAATTAAAAAAACAATTTTTTTTTATATAAAATCTTTTGCAAATTATTGATAATGAATAAAAAATAATAAATTCTTATAACATGAATTTTGCATTACGATAAAACTATATAATTTTTAATTAGTTTTATCATAATATTTTTATAAATATAACTTTTAATAATTGAGTTGATAACCTTTTATCTAATTAATAAAAATTAGTTTTTAGAATAAATATTTTTATAAATTAATATAGAATTTAAATAATAAATAACTTGATTTTTACTATCTCGCCAGAGATAGTATTGCGAACACGAAAATTTTTTATGTTGAGATTTTGATGTTTTTATACGTTTTAAAGGTTCCTGAATCATTTTCACTAAGGTTGAGAAAAATGTGTGTGTGTGTGTGTGTGTGTGTAGACAAGATTACGCAAAAACGGTTTGAGCTAGAATCATGAAATTTGGTACATGAGCATTATTCAAAATTCATAGTTTTCAACCGGAAGAAGGCCATTACCTACAACGTTTTGATTTTTTTTCTTCTAAAGTGACCGTAAAAATAAAGATATATGTTTGATAATTTTTCACATGATTAATAATTGTATAAAACTGCTATATATAGAATTTCAGCTTGATTGAATCGCTGAAAGTACCAGAATTAATTTTTTAACACTGCAAATCTCACGCGCCAACACGTGCCATGGTGCCATCAATAAAAAGCCAAACATGCGCTGGTTTAATATTTATTATTTATAATTTATAATTAATTAAATTTAATTTAAATATAATATATTATGTTATTTAATCCAATTCAAATTGCGAGATAGTCGAGTGGAGACACTCCAGATTTTTTTATTTAATTTCTTTTTGTGTTATAAATACTATTAATTTTATTGACATTATTAAATAATATCAGTTGTTGTTTTTTATCTGATCTGTCAGTTGCAAAATGTTTGCTTTTTTTTCATTTAACCCAAATGTTGAACTCTGAATCAAGATATAAATATATATATATATATATATATATATATATATATCTGCTGTGATGTGTTAAATATGAGTTGATCGAAAGTAATCCGTTGTAAATGGCCGGGTGTAACAAGACATCCTCGTTTTCGCTAATTACTTGTCATTTATATAAACAAAGCATTTTCATTCATCGTTTAGTAGCACTCAACGGGCGTTAAGCAAACTGACTGGAAGATCAAAGCGTGTTGGATTTGTCATTTGGTCTGTGCACTCTCCTCTGGCCATTTGGGAGGATCGAGCGAGCAAACGCCACCCGGACCTCCCATGTCGTGGGGCCTCTTCCTTGTACCGATCCGTTGTACGTGTCTTCATATTTTTGCATGGTTGCAGCTGGATTTGAAATCTTCTCCATCTCCTCCGCCTCCACGACTTTTCATTTCTTGTAATATTTTATTATTAATATTATTATTATTAATCAGTCATCCCTTAATCATGTCAAAAAATGTATGGCATTCACCTTTGTTCCCAAAGCCATCTTGAAGCAATCATTAGCCTACATAGTTTATTTAAATTTCGCGAATATTAATGTTCCAATCAGATTGGATGCGTTGAAAGAGAGAGAGAAAGAAAAAAAAACATTTTCTTTAACTCCGCCTTCTTGAAGTCTCGCTTAAAAGTTTCGACATTGCAGTTTCCAAGCAATTTAGTCATATAATTCAGGCTTTCTCAAGGCCAGGAGAGGGTCACTTTTCGGCTGGCTGCATGCTCAGATTATAGCTGTCCGGGAAAGGTGTGCGACCTCCGTTCAAATCAAAACACATGGCGACAATCTCGAATATTGTGTCTCGTAAGATTGGATCCAAACAAATTGGACAATCGACCCGACTGAAATGCCTTCCTCGCCTCCGCAAACATACCTTCATTTTTTATTTCGAAAATTCGAAGTGGCACAAACAAATTATCTATTATCCTCTGCTGCCTTAGGTAGGCCATCATCAGATTAAACTCTCCAAATTAATTTATAAACAACGATTATTTATTTTACCGCTTCATAAAGAAAGTGAGAAAATAAATAAATAAATATATATATATATATAATATATATTTCTTCTTTTTCATCTTCTTTTACATGGTTACACCTTTTCTTTCTTTTTGATTGAAAGTTTTGTTAGTTTTAAAAGTGAATCTTCATAGTTGTTTAAAAAGAGTAGGAGAGCTTCTGCCGTAGAGGGATCATAAATTTTCCTCACTTGACCCAAGAAGAAAAGAGAACCGTTTCTTACAACATACAAAAATTCCATCTCTTTCCCCCTCCCCCATTCTCCCTCTCCCTCTTTCTATGTCCCTCTCTCTCATTTATTCTGTTATAGAATGAGACTACCTTGCCTTAAGTTCACAAAAAATGTTATACTATTATATAATTAAATACAATTTGATAATTAACCATGTTTTATTCACATTATATATATTTTTTTGTGTGTGTACTCTCTCTACTTATCTTTCTCCTTCAAAATAAGCCATTTTTATTTTTAAATTTTTAAATATTTTTACTTTATACTCTTTTTTATCATTAGAAAAAAATACTAAATATCAATATATTTTAAAAAGTTATTAAATATATATATATATATATATATAATAAAATTGACATAATTGATTTTTATATTTCAAAATTTAATAAATATAATTATATATTATTATTATAGTTAGATTACCTCTAATAATATCTATTATTAAATTATATTACTTTTTATCTTTTTAATAGTAGTATTTGATTCTCCAATTAATATATTAGTAGCTATATATCAGAAAACTAAAGAATTTAAATTTCATATTAATTATATTTTATTTAATTTTTTTAGCCTGATTGTAATGAATTTCTACTTGAATGCAATTTCAATTAAAAATGGAATATAAAAAGAAAAATATGGAAATACAATTACATTTGATACATAAAAAATATATTTTATTTGAAATGAGATCTGAAAAAAATGAATATTTAATGATTGATAATATATTTTTATTTATATATTCAATGCTGATTTTAAATTAAAAAAAAATTCAAATATTTTATTTAAAATCCATTCTATTGTTTTGATTTTTATTTATTTTTAAGATGAATTTATTTTTCTTTGACTGTGATTACTTTAAACATTGATGATCAAACCAAACACAAATCCTGTTTAATAATTCGATCTTTTAAAATTCAGTTTTATATATAAACTATAATTAATATTATCTTAACTTTTAATTTAATTTTTATGGTTATAATTTAAAAAAAAAACGAATGAGATGCTGGAAACACAGGTAAAGGTGGTAGAACAGTGATTCTCAACCACTGTGCCGCGAGAAAATGAGGCTCTTAAACATTTCCGACTTTTTTTATAAATTTTTTCAATTTGGTTCTAATTTGGGACCACTTTTTTTCAATATGGTAAACTTTTACACTTATCTTTTTCTTTGTGTGCCGTCAAATTTTTAAACCGCGGTAAAAAAAAGGTTTAGAATCACTGTTGTTTAAGATCAATATGTAAAATATTTATTTTAACCTAAATTAATAGGTTGACTTCAAATAGGTTTTGAAAAGACTAAGGTTAGCCTTTTGGTATCAAGAAGCATTTTAGATTAGTTGAAAGTGTTCTATCCATCGGTCCCTTTACAGATAAGATCTGTTTTTATTAATAATTCTATCATTCTTTTCACCCTCCATCGGATATCTCAATATACATTTCATCTTCTATGATATATTTTAATTAAAGGATTATCCTTTCTCTCTATATAACTATATTATATTATTGTGCAATATGGGAATGTGATTCTGTCAGCAGTCGGTGGTAATCAATACCAAATATCAGTTCTCTTGTATCAATGTGACATTATCATTATAGCAAATCTCTAATAAACTTGGTCCCTATCGTTGATTAATATCAGATACAGTTTGCTTTATGAATGTTGGCCGAAAATGCATCGGCTCCGATCATTGTCCTATATTAGGCAGTTTGGGGGACCCCTCTGCCCCGAGGGAGTCCAATGACTTATCATCGAGATATGTTCTCTGTCTCTCTCTCTCACTCTATTCCGCTTTTATTCTTTTTTCTCATTTTTTTTTTTGATTTTCTAAGGGAACCCTTCCCTTTCTATGCACATGTCACTTTTTTCAAATCGTAACGAAATTATCTAATTAAATAAGAGGGAACTGGTTTTTTTTTGAGTTTAGTATTCGATTTCATCATCAATCGATCACTGATGCTTTACAGGAGGTAGATCTTTCAGTTTATTCTTATCTGTGATGACATCGTGGTAATAAATTGAAACAAAAATCAATTTAGACCAAATAGTTATTGGCCAGGAAGGTGATTTTTACAAAATTTACGACATTGAAATGTAAGATGAGAGGTTGCATTTATAAACGAAGGGGAGTTCATCGACATTGGATGTAAACAAAATCATAAAAAGAAAAAAAAAATTAACAAATATTCAAATACAAAAGAACATTAAATATACATTCGAATTTGAACATTAAAAGATTCATTTTATTTTATTATATAAAAGTTTTTTTATATCCAATTATATATAAAATTATACTTCATATATGTTTTATTTTTATTATGTATTAATTATATTTTTTTTCCTTGTTTTTAATTAAAATACCTCTCTCTGATAATTATTAAAATATTATTTTTTTCCATACTACATAAAAAATACTTTAATGTATTTATTTTGTCATTTTGATTATTATTATTATTATTATATTGTGGCGACTCGCCACCCAACAAATACAACTGGAAATAGATAGATTCGATACATATTTCACCACATTTAACACCACAACGCTCAAACCTACCACCAATTTCCTATTGTTAGGCAGAAGTGACATTTCTCACTTATATTGATAATTGCAGGATGGCCAGGGCGAATTTTGATCATGGCCTGTCACTGGCCTTAATTAATTTTAATAATAGAATAAATTTGATTAAAGCAAAAACTGTAAAATTTAATTTACAATTATCAAAAAAAGTAAATAAACAATAGACTATAGATACTATAGTTGCCAGATAAAAGTACGAGTATAATTATTAATCATGTATTAATTATTAATCATTTTAATTATCTTTAATCATCTTTAGTTCCCTTTTTACAATATTCAATTTTTTTTTTAATTTTATTAAATAATTGTTATATTAAAACATAATAAAGTATATTCATAATATGTAACTTATATTTACTAATAGTTGAATAAATATATTTTATATTTATGTAATTATTTAGGATTTAATACAATATCTAGTTATTGAGTAAATACTAATAATGTCAGTTTATAAAATTGTAAATAAAATAAATAAAAATGATAAAATATTACTAAATGAGAATAAATTTTTTTTTTAATTTTATTTTTTAATGCCTCCAACGTTTGTATTCCCTCGCATTTTACTCCATGAATGAAAAATAAACATTCTCCATTTGTTAATACAAATAAATATCCAATGATAATTTGTTTATGCTGATTAAAATAAACTTAAATCATAGATAAACATAAATATTGAAATGAGATGTGTTTTTTGTCACTGTCAGTTCTGTCGTCGTTGTCGTCGTTGTTGTTGTTATTTGATGATGCTGATGACGATAATGAAAATCGATTTTGAATATAGGGTGAGAATCGAAAAGGGATTGATAACCCCGCCCTCGCACTCTATCTCCACGTATTCCATTCGGAACAATCGAGAATGTGAATGCTTTATAATGAATAAATTATCTCATCATTTATGTAGTGTACAATGTAATGTCAATTAGAAGGTAATTCCTTCAATTACAAGTAAACCCTACAACAAATTAGCAGATCTGATAAAAATAATAAAAATATTAGATTTTAGAATTTGATTTTTTTTATATGTGAAATTGGAAATTGTTTGAATTTTATAAAAATAATAAATTAAAATCAAATTATGAATAATAAGTAAGTAACGAAAACTGTTTAATTTTAATATAAATACGAGTGTCATTATAATTTTATAGAAATTTATTTTTAAGATTTTAAAGTTGAATGTTTTTTTATATCTTATTACAATCTAACATATTTATCCATTCCCAATCCCACTTCACATATTAGCCAATTAATTTCTTGCTTAAAATTTTAAATCGCGATCATACTTTACTCATATTACATAAATATTCGTTTTTTTTGAATTTTCATTAAATAATAGCTATATTAGAAAAAACTATTAATATTTTTTTTTTTATTATGAGACAAGAATAAATCTTTTATTTTAAATGTCAGGTGTACCGCCCATTTATAAATGGTTTTCACTTCTTTCTTTATTACATTTTCATTTTTTTATATATATACTATATATATTGTAATTATCATAAAATCAGAAAACGGAAATAACTTTTTATTTTAATAAAAATAAAAAAAAATGCATATCTTATATCGCTTATAAAAAAAGAACATATGTGAATTTTTATAATTTTTCTTTTACTTATCTTTATTTATTAATTAAAGAATATTAAATTTAGAAAAATTATAACTGAAATTAGTTTATTAAATGGATATTGAAAATGAACCAGATTTTTTAATTATTCGAATAATTGAAATTAAATAGATAATATTTATTGTATATTTTATCTAGAGATTCAAAATTTGGAATGAAAATTAAATTTAATATACATTATTAACAACCTTCACAGATTGTATGTACTTATGCAATATTGAAATGTATATAAAATAAATATTTTTATTACTATTAATTTTTATTTGATATTTTATAAGAAATTAAATAGGTTTAGGAATTTGTCCAATAGGATCGATGTTTAATTACGAGGTCTGTTTAAAAAAAGACGAATTTTGAATTTTCCCGGGCTGTGTACATTCGATTATCGAAATTTTTTTGTTATGTTGGTACACATATGTTGAAATTATCAGCCATTTTTGATTAGTAGTTTGTTTTTGACAACTGAAAAAGTTAGTCACGCTTTTGTATGTTCTTCAATTTTTTAAAGAAACTGTATTGGAAATGAAATAAAGTGCTCCAACGCACTTAAAATGTTGACTGTGGTATTCTTTGTCTCAAAAAAATGTTAATAAGGTGTACAAGCGACCGAAAAAAGCACGCCAAGTTCGATCGAATGGGAAGGTTTTGCTCACTGTTTTCTTGGATTACAATAGTGTGGTTGATGATGAGTTCTTGCTAACAGGTCATACTGTAATAAGGAATACCAAAAGGAAGTTATCCAACGTTTGCGTGAAACAATGTGGCTCAAATGATCGGAATTGTTATGACCAAAAACAACACCGTATTCATGCCTCAACCACCGAATTCACCAAATTTGGCTCTCTGCGACTTTTTCCTATTCCAAAAAAAATACACCAATGAAAGGAAAGCGTTTTGATCGTATAATAAATGAAATTTATTTATTATTACCTTCTATTATTTTGTAATATTATTTATATTTAATATTTAATATTTAATATTTAAAATATTATATTATATATTATATTATAATATAATAAAAAAAGTACATTTATTCTCAAGTTAGAATTCATCTGATGTTTAGGCATAATTAAATTTTATTTTTTATTTTATATATTAATTAAAAATTGAGTAAATATAAATATTTAAAATATAAATTTGTAATTAAATATTAGCGTGTATTATGATTTTTTATTTCTTTATTTTAATCTTTTTTTTTAATGTTTTTTTTTTTTTCAAAATTCACAGATGGAACATATAATAATAATAATGATTGATCTATTTATATCAATCAATCCTTTTGACCCGCATTTTTGAAAATTTTATTATGTGGGTAACCACACTTGGTCACAGAAGATACCCATAAAATATTATAAAAATGTCAAAATTTAATTATTACTCTTGAAGAATTTTTTTATAAAATTTCTTCTTATTTTTTTTTAAATCTATTTTTTATTTATTAAATTGAACATAAATTCAAATCAATAAACATAAATTTTATTCATAGAAAATATAGAAAGATATAGAGATACAAAAAAAAATGAAAAAGGATATATATATATATATAAATGTATATGTATGTATGGTAATATGTAGTTATCAAAACCCTAAATCACAAATGGCGTGAGCATTGGAAACAAAAGCGGAGGGTGAAATTGGGTGAGTGCGTGGGCGAGTGGTGGTTGGATTGCGAATCGTTATATTCGTTGTATTTTGATTTGCGATGTTTATTTTTTAAAACAAATTCTACCGCCAACAGGTGCCACATCGCCGGCTCTTGGTGATAAATTGATGAAAAATTTGCCCAATAATATAAATCATTTTACAACAGTAAATAATATATATATATTACAAAAGTATGTGAGAATTTGGAATATTTGAGTGGATTACACAAACATCCATTCGACTTCCACTTTATTTGTCTTTAACATCTATTTTTTTTCATTGTTCGCTGTTTGATCATTTTCACATGAACTCAATTTAATTTATGAGTACTTTGATATAAATATTATTAATCGTCCTTTTTATCATTGATTTACGTTTCATTTTTTTTCTATAAATTAAAAAAAAATCAATCTAATTTTATTTAAATTTATCTCATAATTAACATAATTTTCAAATGGATTTAATTTAATAATATTTGATTTTAAAAATTATAATAGCCATATAATAATAATAATAATAATATAAATTAAATAGATTAGTTTGGGGTTTATTGGATTTAATTATTTTATATATTTTTCAGAGTGTTATAATTAAATATTGAAATATTTAATATTTCAATTCAACTACGAAAAAACTTTATTAGAATTGATTAAAATTACAAATATTGGAATATATTTTATATATATATATATATATATATATATGTATTAATAGAATATAGGATATATATCATTTTAATAGAATTATTTTTAATAATTTTATATGTTCATTATCATATTAATATAATTTGAATATATTTTATATCATGATTGAATTTTTGACTTTGTCCCAATTCTTCTTCACTTGCCTCCTTATTCATCCCTCTTTTGACACTGATGTCCCGACTTTTCAAACGGTGTTTCATTTGCATTTTAATGAAAATAGAGATCCTAGAAGTTCTTGCATTAAGCCCCCACTAATCACTTCCTAGATATAATAGTGGTTAAGCTTTGTGAAGTTCATGGATCAGGGCTATTTTCAAACTGGCACTCTGTAAAATGAGGGAAACTATTCTAATCTAAATATCCCTTGATAGAATCGGTGATAATTTTAAACTCAGATGTTAGAAACAAAATTTTAACAGGGATAAGTACATCTACTTGACTGACAGAGAGGTATATACATATATATAAAACAATTTCTAGAATAATTCCACAAAATTAAATACTTTCTCTAAATAATATTATAAATCTATTGTAATATATAAAAAATAAGTTGACCTGTGGCCAGGTCCGAACCGACCGACGGTTTGAAATAAATTAATTTCCAGCTACAGAAACAATTTCAAATAATTTTAATATACCTATTAATGTAATAAAAAGCAGATAGGGATACATAAATAATAA
This sequence comes from Labia minor, assembly GCA_963082975.1. NCBI lineage: Eukaryota > Metazoa > Arthropoda > Insecta > Dermaptera > Spongiphoridae > Labia > Labia minor. The sequence continues at coordinate 24,456,881 of OY720347.1, read as the reverse complement.
ATATAAACATTTTTAATTTTATTTTATTTATAATATATATGTAAGACTAGGCTGTGACGTCATGAATGGATGACGTCATATGATTTTAAATTAAGAAAAAACTAATAAAGATCATTTTTCTCGAGGATAAAACCAATACAAAGTGCATGATTCGTGGTGATATATAAAAAAATCTCATGTGAAATTTGGTATGAAAATAACCCTTCCCCCTTCCTATCGTCGATCGCTAATACTACCACTTCCGGTTTCCGGATTTGCACCAAAAGTTGTTCAATTCATCCTACTGATGCATACCAAATTTCATCAAAATCCGTTGAGCCGTTCTGGCTGTACACATCTATACGGACGGACGGACGGACAGACATGATGCTAAAAATACTTTTTTCTGTTAAGAAAATGCATGATTCGTGGAGATAAGTAAAAATCTCCACATGTGAAATTTGGTGTGAAAACAATACCTCCCTTATTATCGTCGGTTGGTAAAAATTAATATTGGATTTTATACTTTAAAATTTTAATTTAATTAATTTAATTTTAAATTTTAATTTATTATTATTGTTATTTACAAGGCATATGATTTATTCATCTTTCTATATAATCAAATACATTCAAATTATATTTTCTTCATTTCTTTATTTCTAATCCCAATTAAAATTTTCTATGACGAATTTTCTATCCAGTTGATTAATGCCTGAAAACGAAGAAAAAAAAATATACAAATTCATTTTCATGTCTTAAAGCAATAAATATTAATAATATTTATTTAAACTTCTCTGACATGTTCAACATTCGTTTTCATTTTGTTCAACATTAAATCGAGAACTTATTATATTTTCTATTTTTTTTTTTTTTTTTTTTGATTAAGGAGGGTAGGAGGAGGGGTATATATGATCTCGTTGCTCGCCTTATAAGCACAAATTGATTTTTAATGGCCTCGGCTGTTTACTTTTATCCAAAGAACATTAGAAATATAATGTCTGACCAATTTTCATGATCCATATACGGAATTTAAATTATTTAAAATCTCTTTATCATTTCCAACACTCCTATTCAATTCAAAGAATTTTAAATACTATTATATTATTTATAATTATTGTTATTTGTTGGTTTAATAATCAATATCAGATGACTTTTAAAATTCAAAATTGTTTACTGGAAAAATATACGTATATATATGACAAATACTTAATTTCATTTAAATTGTTAAATTGTTTATTTATCAAACAAGTATAATGGTCTTACAATGACTAGATCACGAATTCAAAAGATAGTGAAATTGGAATTCTCAATTTGATTAAATTAAAAAAAAAAACTTTTTTTTTTATTAATTACTTATTCTATTTATTATTTAAATTTCATAAATACAAACATTAAGTATCGTTGATTATTAATGACTTTTATTTATTCGTAAAGGATCTTGTTTTCACCAATAATAATTTAACATAGTAATTAGAGAGATAATCATGATTCTTATGCTTATATAAGAAAAATATTTTAAAAAATTATTTAATGATTTGGGTTAATATCGTATTAGTCAACCATCATTTATTTTTTACCTTCATCTAAATTTGTAAAACATTTCCACTTATGCAATTGTTTAGCTATAAATGTTGCTTATCGTTTAATAAATGTTTTAAAATAGAAGTTTCTCTCTTTTTTTAAAGATTTGTTGATTTTTTTTCAATTACATCCGATAGATTGGTAATTTAAAGTGTGAAGGAGAGACTTCTGATTAAGTACTTTGATAGTTGGAAGCTTATAATAGCAATACAGCAAAAGTAATAATGATTAATTGACTCTTTACCATCAAATGAATAAATATTATATTGATAAAATAATGTTTCAACACCATAACAAAACATGCCTCATGGAATTGGAAAGAAAACTCTTCAAGTCATTTTTCTTATTAATAATGTTACCTTTCTCTCTCTCTCTCTCTTTCCCTCTCTTTTTAAGTTCCCATTCCCTTTACATTCACCTAGATGAATTGAAAATGAGATAAACTCTCCAGGAGACTGATTTTTTTCAAACTCTATTGCATAATAAAACATGTTCGAAGGTGCATTATTTACCCACATTTCTTTGTCTCTTTGAGAATGATGTGTTTTTTTTCTTTCTTAACGATAAAAGTAAAACAACTATTTCTAAAATAAAACAAAAGAAAACGTTGGTAAATTCGCACGTATTAGTTAAAATGAATTTACCATAATCCATTGACTCCACCCTTTTTATGTAGTTTAGTTTTTTTTTTTAAACCAAGCAATTTTAATGTATTTAATTAACCTAAAATGTGCATAATCTTAGACAAAAAAAAAATACCCTCTTATTATTTTATGATATAGGTATATTTGTTTTTTGAAAAGAAAAAGCAAAAAGCAAATATCAACTAAATTTAATATTCGTTTTTTTTTCTTCTAACAATGAAAGGACAACATTATCTAAATTAATAAAAAGAAGAAATAGAATTTTCAATGTTGCATAAAATTTTCTTTGGCATACGATAAGAGGGATGTATGTTTTTTAAGAACACTTAATTTGCTAACAGCTTTAAAAAGTCATCCCCCCATACCCCACCCCTTTCGGCTTCTTAGAATACCATCCTTCCTTGTTATTTTACCACCCTGTTTGACTTTCTTTTGAAGAATTTTCAAGTTTCATCATAAAAAGAAAAAAAAAAATTCAAAAGAATCTTTGCAATCTCTATCAATAGTGCATTGTTTTCAAGAATTCGTTCCTCTCTTTATAAAATTTATAACACGATAATGAAGTAGAAAAATGAAAAAATAAATAAATAAAATAAATAAATGACAAAGTTTAATTTTTCAAAGAATTTAATTAATTTTATTATTTTTTAAGTTATTTATATATATAACGTTTATGAATAGTATTAATTATAAATAATATATTTTACTAAAAGAAAATCACTAGTACAGTGATTCTTAACTTTTTTTTTACCGCGGCACACTTTTAACAGTTTAAAAATTTGGCGGCACACAAAGAAAAACATAAGTGTAAAAGTTTACCAAATTGAAAAAAAAGTGGTCCCAAAAACCGTTTACTTTTTTTTAGAACCAAATTGAAAAAATTTAGAAAAAAAAAAACGGAAATGTTTAAGTGCCTCTTTACATTTGTAATAATTTAGCGGCACATTTTGATAATCTCGTGGCACAGTGGTTGAGTATCACTGCACTAGTAGATATTAAATATTTGAAAAGAGGTTATTAAATTATCATGAGTGGGTCTTTTAACTTTTCTATCAACATAATTGAATGTTCATGATAATATAATTTAGAAAAAAAAAAAACGATTTAAATATATTTTTTCACCTGTTATATTTTGATTAATCCAATATAATATAAATATGCCCATTTGAGAGTAATTGAGAGCAAATAAATGCAACTCAATGATCTTGGACCATTCTAATAGATCATCTTTTTTTCCGAGTATTTCAAATCCGTCGACATTTGAAAACATTCTAAAATTAGTAATCAAATGTAGACAAACCTTTATTTTTAGGGGCTCAGGTGTTTGATACAAAAGATATGCTCACCTGTAAGTCCCAATTCTATTTCCAAGAATGGCGTCATACCTTTTCATAAATCATTCACACTGCTAAGAAAAATGAAACAGTGGAAGGAATTGTGTCGGGGGAAGACTACAACATCAATAGATGTTGTTTCTTTTGGCAACAGTAATAACAAAATCTCTACTCACAAACTTGTGTGGAACGGGAATTGGTGGTGGGAGGGGGAAGAGGGTGAATGGTTCCAATCACATTTAAAGTTTAAAGATTCTGAAACGAAGTGATTGTCAAGAGAACAAAATAAGTTATGGGACAAAACTGTTATCTCCTCAAGTGAACTTTCAGTAAAATTGTTTAGGTATATATTTTTATTGAACTATTTTTATTAACATATTTAAATATACTTTGGAGTGAAAAAAATATCATTTGTATTTTTTTTTTAGAATATGAAGTTAAAATTAAAAAAACAAAAGCAAACATGTATTTAAAATTTATATATAAGCCAAGATATTTTTTACTTTGAAGAGATATTTACCTACTTTCATTTTGCATTTTGATTCTAAGAATATCTAAATACAAAATAAATAAATAAATCATTATATCTCTATTTATATTTACCTTTAGATATATTACTTGTTTAAAATATTATTTACAATTACAAATATATGTATATATATATATATTACAAATATAAAATATTGTTTTTTGCATATATGAATTTTCTCCTATTTTGTATTTCTTTTTGTTCATATATTTAATTGATTTATGTTTTTAAAACTTGGTTGTCTTGTCTTTAATATTTTATGCAATGTATTACGGCTCGTAAATAAAATAATTAAATAAATAAATAACCAGTAGTTACCAATAAAATTTACAATTTAAAAACACTTCATTAAAAAAAATAATAATCAATTATCCATGTAAAAATAAGTTTTACATGAAAAACACTGATATATGAATGTATATAAATATAAATATTTACTATCATTTTCCTATTTATTTCTGTGGATATTTAAAAATATGAAATTATTTGACTATATAATATTTCTAGAAAATTGGGATTTATATATATATATATATATATATATAATGAGTAGGTTAAAATAACCTGTACATTATAAATAAAAACAAATAATTATCTATTCTAATTATTTTATTACAACTTACTATTTTTATTATCTACTGAACGATTTATTTTTATCAATGATTTTTATTATATAATCACATACATATATATGTATATATATATATATATATATATTGAGAAAGAGAATTTTATTTTCCAATTTCCAACATCTAAAATCAATAAATTTACGATAAAACATGTAAAATATTTGAAAGTTTTGCTTAACTTCAATTTATTATTTAAGAAATTATACCCTTTCCGGTTACAAGTGCCAATCATGCCATTTTGCCATTTCTCTCTATCATTAAATAAATAAATTCTTTACCCTATGAACTTTTAATTGAATATCGTTGTTTTCTATATAAATCATAACTTTTTCTTCATGTCATTCTATCTAAATTAATTTATAATCCTAAATAGGTTAACAGAAAAATTCTCAACTCACATCGTTTATCTAAATTCTAATGAAGAAAATACAGTTGCAAATCACCTTTCTCCTAAAGACATAATTATTTATATATTTTATCTCATATTATATTCATTTCCTTTATATAGATTGTTTTTATTTAATTAATAATAAAAAAAAAACATTTTTCTTTTGCAGAACGAGCTTAATCGAAAGTTTGAAGAACCCGACCGGAAAATTGAACCCTCAAACCCAACATTTGGTAAGTTTTTTATATTTTGATCCTAATTTAAAGGCGGGTTCAGACGGAGTCGTGAACCGGGCGAGAGCACTACCAATCGTCTACTACTCCGTCTGAACCCGCCTTTAAGGTTTGTTCATAAATTTCTTATTTATTTTCTTATTTATTTTTATAAATATCTTTTATTTTATTTCCATTACCATCTTTTCAATTTCTTGTTTCTTCCCCCCCCTCCATCCCCCCATCTTTTACTCTTTCTTTCTCCCTCCCTCTCCAACTTATTATAATACTTATCTCTAAATTTATTTTTAATTAATTAAGGATTCGAGAGATGCTGCTGATTGGAAATTTTCTTTATGTTCGTAGTCGTCGTTTTTATTCATATTAAAAAAAAATGAGCAAGAGAGAGAAGAAGTGTAAATTAATTTCTTTTGTTTCCAAGTGATCTAGATGATAATAAGAAATTGAAATCTTTATATGAAATTCTTTTCATCCTTCGAAGTTTTTTTTTCCCTCATCTTTTTATCTAAGTTAGATTTTATAATAATAATTTTTCTAAAAAGGCCGCAGGTGATGAAGTTATACCCTTTTTTATTCTTTTTATTTTTTTTTTCTAATTCCCAGATTGAAATATTTATTTATTTTTTTTTAAAAAAAAAACAAACTTTTTAAAAACAAAGCTCTCTCTCTATTCTTCTTTAATCTTAATTCAATTTTTCCAAGAGATTGTTATTCGGTACATTTTTTTTACATTTCTTTCTTTTCTTCTTCTTTATAATTACCAAATAAAATAAAATACTTATACTAATATAACGTTCTTTGAATCTTAATTATGTATATTTTAACAAAGATTCTTATATAACATAGAAAGGAAAAATAATGAGTAATGTAATATGTATATGAATGAATTTGTCTTTTAATTTAATATAGCTTTTATAAATAATAATTATTATTATTATTATATTTTATACTCATTTGAAGATATTTCAATATTACAATTTTATTTCATTTTGAAATTTTTTTAAGAAATCCAATAATAATTAATAAATAAATTTCTTATAATATAATATATTATATAAAATACATACGGAGTATATTTAAATAAAAAAATATATTTTTATAATAGATTTTTAAAATAATTAAATTTAAAATTATTATGAATTTGAAACCAATATAAATAATCTAGTTTTAATTAATTAATAAACATTTTTTTCACTCTCACACATTTATATTTATAAAATAATAAATATATTTAATTAAAAGTAATCAGTCGAGTATTTTTCTGCCCACGATTCAAACAGTTCATTGTGGCCATTGGTTTTCCTCTTCTAAAACCGTTTCTGGAAGGTAAAATACTTCACTTTAATTAAAAATTCATTTATCTTATCTGTTAGTACATTTCTAATTACAAGAACGGTCTTTTACTTCCCTAATTTCCTTTCTTTGTCTAAAATGGAATGGCCTTCCCTCTTTCACCCCTGAAAATTCATTTATTTATTCAAAGAAAAAGAGAACTCATCAAATTTTGTTATCACTTTCCGCTTTAGGTATCGCATTAGGCGATATTTAAACAAGGGCTGGTGAACAAAGCCTCCCCTCATTTTGTCCAAGAAATTAATCAAAAATTAGAAATACAACCCCAATGGACTTTTAAAACAAATATTTCGACAGGCGGAAGTGATAATTCTGACTAAAATCCTGTTGTGGGTTCTAGGCTTTGTAGACCCGACCCTTGAGCCCTTAAGAAGAGGAAAAGGAAACCGGGACACCTGCATGAACCTCTCGGCGTCAAGCAGTCATTAGGTCCAAAATCGAGTTAGCCTTAAACACATGTCTCAGCGGCCACCTTGCTCACTGGGCCATATTTATACCAAAGTGAACTATCATTAGCTATCGCTCTACACTTTATACCCGATCTACTCTAAATGGGACTAATAATTTAATTATAGAATAGATAATTCAGAGGAGGAAAGATAAAATGCCAGCCGTTTGAAAATGTCAAGCCAAAATCCGTCAATTCAGGTGTCAATCATGGAGGGAAAAAGGGAAATTAATAACGTCCACCTGATCCCCAATTGGGTTATCAATCGAAATAGTGGCCACAATCGAATAGCCTTTAAAGTGAAAACAGGATTGGAGAGAATCTCGAATGTGTGGGGGAAAAGCCACCCTTCTTCCACCATTCCACTCCATTTAATTATACGAAAGGTTATTTTTTAATCATCTTTTTAATGGAAATTCATTCATTGCAGGACATTTGGGAAGCTTTTAATTAAATCGCAAGAACGATTAAATTTAGTCCTACAAAATATATCTATATTTCACAATACTTTATTACTAAACCATTTGTATTATTTCTTTTTCTTTTTTTTTTTTTCTAAATTAAAAATAAATTTAAAATTGTTGATCTCCACAAATAATGATAAAAGAGATTGTTTCTCACACAAGAGGTGATAATTACCTTTTAGTTGATATTACCAGAACAGAATAGAACTTATTGTTTAGTTTATTGTTGTTTGTTTGTTAGCTAATTGACTCCATCATTCGTTCCTATCAATGAATCCATGGGCAATCATCCGAATTTCTTTTGTTTACCTTTAATACCATTAATTGTTGTTTATTCCATGATGATTTGATTAGTTGATTGTATTACGGCACTTGGCTCAAAGTATATTCTCCCTCAGTTGAATACTTATTAATATTTATTTAATTTTAAATAGTATATGTCTGTGGTAGGAAGGAAGAGGAAAGAGAAGAAGCAATTAAGCCATTGGTGGGGGAAGAATAATTGGTAAGGCAATAAATAGCCTTCGGCCTGCCAGGCTCACAACGCTGGAATTTTAATCACAAGATATCATTGAAAATCATTCACTTAGATGCTGGTTAAGACAAACCTGAAGAAGATACAAAATGATCCCCTAAAATTATCAATGGATACCGTTTATTTATTATAATTCTTGGAATTTTTTTCTTTTATTCGGAATTTTATTTTTTGTTTAATGAAATATTTTTTTGAAAATCGTAATTATCCCCTTTTTCATTCAATTTCCAAGATAAATTCTATGAATTTTTTTTTTCATCCACAAATTTCTAAATGTTTTCGTTCTCAATTTTTAAAAATTATTTGTCTCAAACTATATTTCTTGTTTTATTCTAATTGATTTTATACATCTAAAATTTTTATGATTTTAAGACCTCTTTTTAGATTCTAATTAAGAAATATAATAGAATGTTATTAATATTAGGTTAACACGTTTGTAATATTTTGATCTAAATTATTCGAATTGATATTTAAAATTCAATAAAAAAAAAATCTTACGCATATGCAATTCTTCCTTCGATTCTAGAATAATTTATAGTACTTAGAAAATAAGATATTTTTGAGTTGTGGGAAATAAGGTATAATAAAATTCAAACTAAAACAAGAAATCCGGGAACTGTTATAAAATTCTTTCAATGATATTAAATTCAAATTCAACTCCTAGTAAAGAACTCGGGATCCTATTTAATCTTACACAACCGGTTAATTGCCAATGACAATAATTGAATGTGTTGTAAATAGGCGAGAGGAACGCCATAATTTTCAACAATTCATATTAAGGCACCGTTAAAAGGAGGCACGGAATTCAGCCACATTGTATCCACCTAACGAGATTATTTATATGCTATTTAGATCAAGTTTTATGTATATGCCACAATTCAACAGAGATGACAACACCATGATCACCTCCTCTTCTCCTCTATTCTCTATTCTTAACCAAAACTCTTTTTTTTTCTTTTTTGTTGATTCATTATTGACACATATATCATAAAACTTGTCTGTTGGTAACGATAGGAAACAGATTAGAGGATCGATAATCAGTCTGTGGAAAACATATAGGATGGTAGAAGAAAAATACTTGATTAATGAAGTATAGGAAAAAAAAATGTGTAAATAATAATAAGGAGAAATGTATCTGATAATAGATTGAATGTTTAAATGTTCACATTCAAGAATAATACTTGCATAATACTTGCTGGTAGAATTTATTTGTATAGGTTGAATATTTTATCAAAACATTTTTCCATGTTCAATTATGACAAACAAAGATCTCAACAGCTATGAAATACAATTTTATTAATTGTATTTTTCTTATTATGAAATGCAAGTTAGAGAATGTAATTAAATTTACATTATTTAATAATAATGCATTTTCTTTTTGTACATCTTGAGTATGAAAACTGTTACATTATAATATTTTATGAAAGTATCGCTTGCAACATGGGCAACTTTTAACTAAGGACTTAAATATTATGATAATATGCAAATCTTAGCGTGTTCATTAACCCCACTCTTAGTAATTTTCATGCTCTTATTGAAGATTTTGAAGCCTTTACTGTTCTTATCCGTTGGTGTCTATTAATCCTGTGGAGTTGCTTAAATTCCAAGTAAATCACTTATAATCTGAAGGAAAGGATAGGAAATTAAATATCCCATATTTAATTTCTCAAATACAATTATATTCAAATAGTGAACTAATAAATTGTTTACTTTTTGTTTAATTTTACATTTAAAATAATTATTAAATAAAGTAGTAGCAAATTTAAAAATACAATATTCATATTATGTAAATTTTAATAATAATTTGGTTATTTATTATATAAGTACTCTTTTACTTTTCATTTTTTTATAAAGTAAAATTTTATTATTAAATTTTGAATTTATCTTCTTGTTCGGAAATTTGAATTAAAAATTCAATTCAATGAAATACATACTTTTAGATATTTTAACAAACAAAAACAAAATATTTGTTGATTAAGAAAATATTTTATTAGAAACATCTGAAAACTTAAAAAAAAATCAAAAATTTTAGCTAATTCATCAATATTCTAATCATTGAATGCATTTTTGAATAAATCAATTTCTATTGGTGTTTATCTAGCTGAAATGGTTTTTCTATCCTTTTTAAAGGCTACCCTAAAACCAACATCATCACTCTTGTCCTGCCTACTCCTCTGTTCATGAAATATCCAACATACTCATATATATATATATATTTAAATTTAAATCATTTCAAAATGTTTAATATTCGTTCTCATACTTATATTAAAACTGTTCAAAATATATGCGCATATATCTGCACGAATTTTATTTTTATATATAAATATATATATATATATATAGACATTGAGGAAGAATTAGGTATAGAAAAATTTATGTAAAATAGTCAGAAGAGGAATTTTTAATTTTATAAAAATATTCCAATCTTCTTTCTATACGGTATATTGAAAGAGAACCATTAAAGAACTTGTTTCTTTTTAGGCAATAAATTAGGATATTGGTCATTAATTTCAGATGAAGAAAAATAGATTGATATATCAATTTTCATTCAAATTTTCTTTTGAAAGAAAAACAAAATAAATAAATAGTTAAATTATTATTATTATTAAATACTAATTTACTAAATAATACAAAAAAAAACATTTCTAATATTTAAAATTTATTAAAAAAATAATTCATCTATGTAGTGTAGTTTAATCAAGATCAATATTTATTTGTTAAATATTGTCTAAAATATTATTTTTTTTATAATATTTTTTTAACAAAGTTAACTTATAATATAAATAGATTAGTTATATAAAAATATTTCCTATTTTCAAAAATTCTCAATGATTCCACCACCATCTGGTAGAAAGAAGTAAATCGACTAAAATCATCTGATGGAATGACGTGATGATGGATGGAGTTGTTGAAGAGACCACCCCTGTGATGTTCTTCAAGTCCCCCTTATAAGTTGAATGTGAAAAATATCAAGATCTGTGTCTTTCTTTCTTTTTTTTTTTTTTTTTTTTGTTGAAACATTGCCCAATATCATTTTTAAAAAATGAGAAAATAATAATAATAATAATAAAATTATAATATTAAACTAAAAAAAAACTATTTTTATTTTAATTTTATAATTTTTCTATTTCTCTATTATTTATGTACACTTGATGGATCCAATTTATTTAAATATTTTCTTCAGATAATCAAGGATTGAGATAAAGATTAGGGCTTTGATATTTTTACTTCAAACTATCTTCGATCTAAAACTCATTTAGCTCTCAAGATGAAGAACAGAAAAAACTAGCGATAAGACAATTCTTAGAAGCTTTGTATAATCTTAATAACTCATCATTAAACTTATAAGTATTTTTATATATATATATATATATATAAATATAAAAAATTAGATATTTTATTATAATAAAAAACCCTCTATTTTACATTTGTAAAGTTGTTTTTTTTTCTTTTTATATTAGAATTGTGTAAGGAAGAAGTTAAGTATAAAGAAATTCCAGCAGGAGAGATAATATTTTGCCAATTTTTGTCTCTGATTTCTTTCTCTCTTTTTCATTCTCTTTTTCCCACTCTCTCTCTCTTACTGTGTAAGTATATGTCTAGGGTTTCTTTTTCTACCCTCAGCCGTGTCTTTTTCTTTTGTTCGTTCGCGTTTTCTAAACTTGCATTTGACGAGCAACCGACTCGTAAGCCCGGGATCATCAAAAGTTTTCGTCTCGAGATAACATTTATCTCTATTCGAGCTCTAAAAGCTTCTTCGCGTGGCCCCATTTAAAAAACATTAGTGATCTGTTTGAGGCGGGTGATCGCGTCGTCCTTCCCTGGGGCACACCTGTGACACGCGTGCTTCGTTAGGTCACCTCTATACGCCCCCAAATTTTTTGTTTTTTTTTTACATTTAATAACACTTGTTGAGCTCTTCATAAAATAAAGACAAGTAATAATAAAATACAAAATCTGAATTAATCGATAGGGATGATGATTAATCGAGATTTCAAAAAGAAAATTCTTATTATTTATTCATTCTCACTAAAACTCAAGTTTATTTTTTGAACTCCTTCCTCATCCCTCTCCTCTCGAATTATTACTTGTAATCTTTCCCTTTTTTGGCTTAATCATCCCAGGGATGTTGTTATTTCTAAGAAGACAGGCATTTTATTTATATAAGATTATTACTCATCGCCACCCCGAATCATAATATTTACTTAAAACAGCCGGCTTAAAGAAAAAGAAAGAAAATTAAGAAATTTCCATTATTAGATTCCCAAATCAAATCGAAACCTTTATTATAGTGAGAACCCTCGAATTGGACGGGATTAGATGATTCATCCGATACCCACCCGGTATACTTTCAAAGGATCAGCAATAGATTCGATCTCTATCTCTCTCTCTCTCTCTCTTTCTCTCTTTTCATTTCATTCCTTATCTTCTTTACATAATCTTCCAATATGTCTTTGTTTATTTTTTTTTCTTAATTTTATGAAATTTCAGTTGATGATTATATTTATTTACTTATTTCATCGATATTGACATTTATTTTAAAATCAAATAGAAAAAAAATTATTCACGAATATTTATTTGGAACTGATATAAATCAGCATGATTACAATAAAAATAATTCTTTGTTTTTTTTTTTTATTTTTATTAAATAATAAGTTAGTGATTTCTTATGTACATAGATATATTATATTGACGAAATCTTCGCAAATACAAGAAAATATAATAAATTGAAAAATAAAAAAAAAAAGCTTAGGAGATAAATAACTTTTGTAGAGACATAAATATTATATTTTAATAGGTATTTTCGTGTTCCTCCTGAGGACTATTTCATCAGAGATGCTCATTACGTGGTCTTTTTAATATTACCTGAAAACAAAAAGGAAAAAAAAAAATTAAAAAAATATACAACTTTCACTTTCACAAAGGAAAAAATGAAGATTATTAATTTAGATCAGCTTCTGGCATTCAGGTGGAATAGGAGTAGCTAAGCAAGATTTTTGATTAACCTTAGTTTTTATTTTCTTTTTTTTTAACTTTTTTAAAAATATCAATCTAGGTTAAGATCTATTATGTATACTTATAAACAAGTTACAGTTACAGTATTCAATGTTGATGCAATTGATTAACATAGATAGAAGTAATTAATTCCGTTTTCTAATCAATATAATAAATATAACGATCACACGAGAACGATGCAAATAAACATTAATATTCTCATCAGCAAAATGAATCACGCCCTGTGAGTGTGTGTGGAAGAATGTTTTTGGAGTATGAAAACTTTACTAAAATGATGTTGGGCGAGTAAATGGCATTTTGAAAGTTAAGAGAAAGAATAAGAAAAAAGTGAAGTGTGTATGTGTTCGAGTATATAAATGTGTGTGTGTGTGTGTGTGTGTGTGTGTTGGATAGAATGAAAAAAACACCAAGCAATTTGTCATGGATACAAAAAAATAATCAATTAATGTGGGAATTGAATCATATAAATCATTAATATATATATATATATATATATATACAAATTATATAATAAAAATATACTTGTTCGAAAAAAATTGTTGAATAATTAACTTCAAAGATTTAGAGAAAACCTCTTTTACAATTTTTTTTTTTCTTATTCCCCTTGAATTATAGCAGTTAATTGTATTCAAAATGTTTCAAGTTGGATTAAGTGTTTGGAATCGCCTTCAAAATACTTCAATTCAATAAAAACATGATTTTTATGAGTAATTTAACTTCATAAAAATCGAATAACATGAAATATTTATATAGGTATATATATATATATGAAACATAGTTGTACTAATGTTTTTTTTTTTTGAATCATAAACATCAGAACAAAGAATATAAATAAAAATAATGCGAATTTTCGCACATTCACTTGAAATTGCATTCAAAATTTTACTTGTAATAATATTCAACATAATAAAGACTTTTTATTTATTTTTTAAATTAATTTATATATATATATATAGCAGAATTGCAAAGTTATAATCGAGAGATTCAAATCTTAACTTGGACAAAAAAAAACTGATAGTTTATTCTATAAAAACAACACTATCATGAATTACATATTTCGGCAATGATCTTTTAATTTCAATCAAGTTCAAATTTATTAAAAATTAATAAGAGTTATTAATTTTTTTGAAAGCTTATTTAAAAATTTACCTATCTCTCTTATTGAGTTAGTAGGGATTTTTTTAACCCTCTTTAATTAAAAAAAAAACATTAACCTTATTCAGATAGAATTTATATTTATTTTTAAACCGTTAATGAGGAATATAATCTCGAAACTATTACCTCATTGAAACTATTGACTCTGGGTGTGTATTTAAATGAGATTTAGTCATGACTATTTTCATTTAAAACGATTCGTACAACTTTTATAAAAAAAAAAAAGAAAAAACTTTTTCAATATGGTAATCAAGGGTAAACAATGCTTGCACTTGACAGTATTTGAAAGTTCTAATTAAAATAGAGCAAAATAATGAAATAAATATAAATTCATAGATTTTTTTAGTCATTAAATATATAATATATTAAAACAAATAAATAAATAAATTCCTATTTAATAAACATTTTTTTTTTGTAAGTTCAATTATTATTGAATTGATTGTTTGAATTTTAATGATTAAAATAGTTTTTGTTTCACCTGAACATACATACTTAACAGAAAGAAAACAATTGGTTGTGATCTATCAAATCATTTACGCCTTTTTTCTATGAAAAATCATTCAAGCAAGACTATTGAATTTTTTTTTCAATATTTATTTGAAATTTGATAAAGTATTTATGATGATAATAATAATAATATTATAAATAATAATTTCAGTGTGCCCCTTTCTCTCTCTCTCTCTCTCTTTCTGTATCTTTTAATGGATCACTTTTCTCTGAAATTAATTATCTTTCTTCTAATTAAATAAAATAGCTATAATTTTTCAATGATGTTTATAGAATTTTGCTTAATATTCCTCCAGAGAATCGAAGTAGAATCCATTTATGCGTCTCGTTGTTCTTGAAACTCATTCGTGAACTGAATGGCCCTCCATTTGGGAAACGAAAATCCTCTTAGAAATCGCCCTTTTTTCACTTATCCCTGGTCTATTAAAATATTTATTAATTTTTAATATTACTTCCATTCATTTTTTTAATTATAAATAATATTATTTAGTACGTATGATTCAAATTTGTCTTGTAGGTAGTAAAGGAAGAGTAAGATGCGGGAATCAACTATCAGAAACTTTCGAATTTCGGAATGGGCTAAAACAAGGAGACGCATTATCACCAATTTTATTTAATTTAGTTCTGGAATATGTAATCAGACAAATTGGGGAAAAATCAAACAGAATCGAATTAAACAAAAAAATTCAAGTATTAGGTTACGCAGACGACTTAAATACAATAGGAGATTCGGCAATTGTAATTAAAGATTGCGTAGAAAAATTAATCGAAGCAGGAAAAGAAGTGGGGCTGAAAATAAATATTAACAGAGAGGAATAGTATTAACACACAAAATCTTAACATACAAGATAAAGAATTTGAAAACAGAGATATAGATAGATTATTATTATTATATAAGTTTATTAGGGGTGTGAAACGGGTGTTTTATTTTATACATCGGTGCATTTCTTAAGACATACTTCTCACACGTACTTATACTAGTAAAAAAATCCCAAATACGATTGCCAGTAGATATTTATTTTTCATTAGTAGTCGTTTCAATATAGAAAATAGAATTGTTTGCCTGTCTCCAACAAGTGACCCACTTCAGCTGTCATATTGTTCATGTGTCAACGGAAAATGTACTCTAGTAATAAAACGAGCTGTTTTTTTATGTTGATCAAGATCCATGTATCAATCTTAATTAAAATGTAGATTCTATTTTTTTTATTTCTCTCTCTCTATATATTTATATATGTATATACGTTTATATCTATATAGTTATGTATCAGCCTTGCTCCTTTTGTAAACGTACCAATGTCCGAGAATGTTTTGCATTTTCCTTTCACTAGGTTTAATTTGTGAAATTAAGATTTATCTTTGTTCTTGTGTTGGGTGGTTGTTAAGTATCTGCATAGATCACATGTATGCAAATTAATTGAAAGCGACCAGAGAGTGAATCTACTTTTTTATAATTCTTTTTTGTTATTATTATTATTATTCTTTAACACAATTTCAATGTGTATGTAAGATACAATTACTTTACACTTTTATGCAACGCTCTTTTCTTTAGATGATTGCATCAAAAAATTATCGTTTGAATAAAAGAAGAAGAATTATGAACATGATTTTGAATATTTGAAGAATATAAATTACCATAAATGATCGATAATCATTAATATTATATCTTGGAATAAAAAAAAAATAATTGATCACCCGAAAATTCGTTTAAAGACCATCTAAGGGTAGATAAGCGTGTTAAAAAGGGCAGGGATGGGTTTGTTAATTCTCATTCCACTTTCGACCTATTCTAATCAAAACTAATGGAGCACATGAGTGACACGAATGAGATTGGAGAGGTCAAAATATATATATATAAATGTTTATATATACTATTATAGATCTTATTCATGAACTGAAATTTTCCCCGCATTGAAAGTCAATCAATTGATTAAGTTTATTTTAAAGTTTAATCCCTTGTATAATAAAATAAAACAATTTAAACTATCTAAACTGTGGTCATTTCAAAAAACTTTTAATGATAATTAAATATAAACGAAAATTTAGAAATGTTTTGGAGACACCTGCAAGTTTTTAATAGATGAGAATATAATTGAACTTTTAAACTGAAGCTAATGTTAATAACTGTATTTTTTAAATTCTATCGGCAAACTAAAACAAAATTTTAAAAGAATATGAACAAAGACAGTGGACAAGAAGGGGGGGTGTTAAAGAGGTGCTAACTAGTTCATATGAGATAGAATATTCATTTTTACTATGTCGCCAGAGATAGTATTGCGAACACGAAAATTTTCGATTTCGAGATTTTGATGTTTTTATACGTTTTGAAGGTCCCTGAGTCATTTTCACTGAGGTCGAGAAAAATGTCTGAGACAAGATTACGGAAAAACGGTGTTAGCTAGAATAATGAAATTTGGTATACGGGTATTATTCAAAATTCGTAGTTTTCTATCATCTTGTGAAAAATAAAAATTGTATAAAACTGCTATATATAAAATTTCAGCTTGATTGAATCGCTGAAAGTACAGGAATACATTTTTATCACTGCGTGAAGTGGTGCCATCAACAAAGAGCGAAACACGCACTGGTTTAATAAATTTTATTTATTGATTTTAATTTATAATTTATAATTAATTAAATTTAATTTGAATATAATATATGTTATTTAATCCAATTCAAATTTCGAGATAGTCGAGTGGAGACACTCCAGCTTATTTATATTAGATTTTTTGATCTAAGTTTGAAAAAAAATGTTTTAAAGTTTAATTCAATAGAAGAACCGAGTTCAGTTGGAATTGAAAAACCGGCCTTAAGTCAATGATTAATTCATGTCTTGTTTTTTGGTCTTTGTTTGAAGTTTAGATAGATTTTATATGTATTTAAATATTTAATTAATTTATTTGTGCACTAAAATTTAAATCATCAATATTATTACTCAACAATTTCATTGTGATAATTTGGGATTTAAAACCTGCCGAATATTTTTAATTTTTGCAAAATTTCACTAATCCAATGAATTTCAATACTATATACTTTTATTAAAAAAAAATAAATCTTTGAAAAATTTAACAGATAAATTATAACAATTTAAAGATATATGTATATGTTTTCTTATTAATTTAAAAATCAGTACAATTCTTATATAAATAAGTTTTCACTTTTTATTTAATATATTATATATATATATATATATATATATATATATTATTTTTATTTTTGAAAAGTGGTATGGAAAGTATAGAAGCAAGATAGGAATACACGCGCCCCAAGTGAAAAGTGAAAATTAAAATCGTTTTATTTATCTTAAATAGTTATCGCAAGTATGAAAGGTTCCGTTCAAAATGGGATTGGATTGGATCAAAGAGCTTGGGCAGACACGAAGCCGTGTTTAAGAAATATTCTGTGAGGAAACCCGACAGATCACTGCACTTGATCTTATGAGAAAACGGTAAAAGAAAAAATTCGAATGCCTACAAGTGATTTCCAACCAAGAGTGATGATGGTTTTTGCAATCGCAACCGCTGACAAGCCAACAACAGACTTGCTAATTTATGGAATTCTTCAAGGGAGGGAGGAATGGAGACGGGGGGATAGGGCAAAAGAGAGAGAGAGAGAAAAAGAGAGAAATGAGGTCCACTCACCCATCCGGAATCATAAACCCTTCAGTGAAAGGAGCACACCAATTGATTCACAGTAATTACCTTTTCAAAGGGCAATTTAAATCATTTTTAACAACCCACCTAATATTATTATTAATATATAATTATTTATTTAAATTTTATATTCCCTTCGTGGTGGGTATTATTATTATTTATATTATTATTATTATTATTATTATTTCTACCAAAACCAACCGCTGAATTTAATATTTATTATTTTTTATTATAATTATTATTTACTCTAAAATGACAGGTAGAAACATTGTGTAGGCATTATGTATATTCAGGAATATGATATAAAATTAATTAAATTTATCACCTGTCAGTTGCGGAAAGCAACGATTTACATAGCTTTTGGGTCAAATCGCACAGCTAAAATAAACAACAAACATGTTACACTTAAATAAATTGAAAACATGAATAATTCCAAATTTACTATTGTATTCTTAAAAGCTTAATTGCCGGCTTAATAACCAAATTAATTAATTTTATTTTTATTACAATATTTCACTTCTGATCATTTTAATCATAAAAGTCAAATATTTATAAAATTTATAAAAGTCTATAAATATTTATATTTATTCACTTAATCATTATTAAATATGTATAGAATATAATGTAAAAGTGATTCATAAAAAAGTTTCTGAACTTCGTAGTTTCTATGAAAAGACAGTACCTATCAAGTCAGGTGCCGACTAAGCGGGGTAAAGGTGTTCTACGATCGGTTAGAGGATCTTATTAACCTTTATCTTGATTTTCTTAGACAGAGTCGCTACTTTTTATCAAGTAGCTTCCCAATTTTCATCCCAGAGGCTGGGCGGACTTTGTCTCATAGACCCCAGCTAGAGCAATTCCCTTGCAAAGCCCGGGATCTCGAGGATGAGAGTCAAGCACGTTAATCCCCGGACTGGGAGGCGCCAAATATGATTTATTAAGTTCTTTTTTTTATAAATCTAATTTTAAATAATTAAAATAAATAAAATTCATTGTATTATGCATATATATATATATATATATATATATATTCCTCAGACTCGTTTTGAATTCATAGAGATAGTTAGATAGCTAAATTGGAAGGATCTTTTATCATGATCCAGAAAGATTAGTGGAAGGGGTGGATGCTTACATTTATAATGGAAATGAATTAAGAAATGTTGTTGTTTTTGTGTTGATAAAATAAATGGTTTTCTATTATCACTTTTCGGAATAAATACGTGATTAAATTGGAGTAAAATGCTTTAATTGACTATTTTATTCTTGAGAGGGCCTTCATGAAATTGTATAATGAAGGAGGCGGGCAAATGAATGAAATAAACTTGGGTATATCTTGTTCTCTTCGCTGCTTTGTCTCACCAATCGATAGTAATGCGTTCCCGTTGAAAGAATAATCCTGGAACGTGCAAGTCATAATTGGGTTATATGATTAAAACGAGATGATAAATTGAAGATTTTCCTTCACCTTTTTTTTTTCTTTTCATTTGGCACCGGTCCATGTCCAGTGGCCGATTTCCTTCTTTTTCTCATATGGAACGTGCCTCTCGGTTTTTTCGAGGGGCTCAATGTAATATAAGAGATATTTCAAATCAAAGATATTTTCAAAGTATGTATATAGAATAAAAATATGTGTTTTGATAACCTATTCATAACAATTTTCATCGAATGACTAAAATGTACAATCAAATAACAATAATAATGTTCATCATAATATAATTGATTGCCTAATATTGGATTTATTATTTTTTGATAAATGAAAATTTTGAATTCATTCTAAAGTCATTCAATGATTACTCTCTTGATAAGTTTAAAAAAATAAAAAAATAACTTTTTTTTATTATATAATTAAATATTAAAATTGCATTTGTATATATATATAAATAATAATATAACCCCATTACGAATTTAAAAAAATATAAATATATAAAATAAATAATATAATAGTTCAAATTTATAAAGATTAATCTTTTAGATTAGAATAAATGAAAATACCTGTTTGTAGCTAATTTTTGAATTTGTTTTCGATTAACCTTCTGTTGTCTTTTTTTTATTTATTTTGATAGACAAAACCTACAATTTACTTTCTCATTTCAATTTCTATTTAGTTTTAAATAGATCAAATTCTTTCTAATGAAAAAGTGTTTCCGACGTTATATGGAAGCATTAACTTAATAATTACATCCTCGAAGGTAAATTCGTGCTCTAATTCTAGTTAGAGCATCTAATTTCCTCTTGGAGCCTTCATCTATTAAATGTTCGGAACCCCGAGCTGTTCTGACGAGAAATTAGTTAAATAAAGGTTTTCAATAAACATGTTTCCCGAATTGTTAATTCCCTTAATTTTCACACCTTCAGAGACATCACGAAATCAACGTTTTTTTTTTTTTTTTTTGGATTTTTTTTTAAGTGATCATTCATCGGCTAAGAATAGTTATTCTATGAAATTATCAGAGGGATATTGGCGTTAATTTCATGTTGTTTTCAGGGTGTTTATGTTCTTTCAGCGAAAAATCCTATAAAATAAATTAAACGTTGTGAAAGAATACCAGAAACCTAACATTACGAATTTAAATTTATGCAAAAACAGCGGAATGATCTTTGAATTTGGACATATATCAACTGTGATTTAATAACAACCTAAATTCTTATTTCCAATAAAATTTCGAGAATTCCCATCAAGTCAATAAATATATATATTGTGTGTTAAGAAAAAATGATTAAGTATAAGAATACTTGTTCCATTAAAATTCTATCTTGACACGTTGGTTGATGTCCATTCAAACTTGATTTTTGACTTCATTCATGGCATACCTTTAATCGACAATTAATACTTCTTTACAATTAGTATTCTTTTCTGATAAATTTTACTCTTCCTTTCAAAAACAATTGCTCATTTTTCACCAATGATGATTGAAATATTATGCAAAATATTTTTAACACAATTGATCTGATTCAAAATTAAATGAAAATATGTTGTCTTCCTTGTTATACGAATAACAATAAATTCATCATGAAAGAATGAAAATAACAGAGCTAAAAAAATACACTACAAAATATTCTGAATACTTTCATAAAACATAAATATGTAATCAATTTATCGAAAGCTTTTAATATAAGTATAGTATTATAATTAATATATATATTATTTGAACTTATTTACTTGTTTCGCCGAG
Organism: Labia minor; assembly: GCA_963082975.1. NCBI lineage: Eukaryota > Metazoa > Arthropoda > Insecta > Dermaptera > Spongiphoridae > Labia > Labia minor. The sequence goes on along the minus strand of OY720347.1, from coordinate 24,435,260 downwards.
ATATTATTTGTCTCATTTTTATTAAAATTAAATAATTTGAATACTTCTTTTTAAGTGATTTTTTTTTATTTTTTGTTGACATTTTTTGAAAAATTAATCTCAAGTCTTTGTTGAAAATTTAGACAATTTTTTTTTTATATATAACTCAAATATCTCTTCAACTCCCACAAATAAAAATAAAGTTTTTTTTGGATCTCATTGTTTTTTAATTAAATTCAATTATTTTTTTATTTTTTTTTTTAAATTATTTTGTATTAAATAATTAGAAAATCTTTTAACAGATTTAATGATATCATTCAGATTATTTTAATAATAAAAAATTGCTTAATTAAAAATAATACTTATAGATTTTAATAACTAATATAAAAAATTAAAACGTTAATTAGTTTTTGAAAAAAATTTTAATTTTTTGATATCTTATTTTTTATTCTCCTATTTATTACAATTATATATATATATATTATTCAATCCAATAAATAAGCAAACAAATATTTTCTCAGTCATGCGAATAATTTATATATTTTTATTTCAAAAGAAAAAAAAATCATTGTTCATGAAATTTATTTGTTTGCATATGATTTAATCATTTTAAATGTTTGTAAATCGGTTGTAAACATCCTCAAGCTTTTTTCGATTTCTTCGACATGTCTCTCTCTCTCTCTCTCAATCTCTTTACCCCACTTCTCTTTCCATTCCAATAAAAATTGAAGTTAATTACTTTTAAGATTCAATAAACATTTTTTTTTCCTCTCCTTCGGGTCAATAACAAATTGACCCCGAAAAAAGTTTCTTAAATAAAAACAAATAATATAAATTTTCTTGGTAAAAAAAATAAACAGGTGTCTTATTTAATGAAAAGATAATCAAAACAAAATGCGTCTGAAGATGTGTAAAATTTCGAATTATTATGAGCCTGAGCGCGAATTTGGTAAATCGGCTACTATTTTCACTTGACCTGTCCATTCTTGGTTATTGCTTAAGACACCACCATCAATCATTCTCTTCAAGTCATTTTCGTTGGATTCATTGTGTGAGTGGATTTTTGTAACGATGTTTATGTTGATCTGCTTCTGTTCATCTGCGGCCCACATCTTTTTTGCAAAGTCCTTTCTTCTATCGGTGATATCCAGAACAGACGTGAACGAAAAAAAGGAAGGCCAGTAATGCCCGTAATGATCCACTAATGATGAGCAGAGATGAGTGAAGGTGTGCAGGTGAAAAGAGAGATATAACACCTGGTGGCCCCGTCACGAAAGGCTTGTATATACACCTGAACATTTCTGAAACGGGCAGTCGTCGCAGAACACTGAATTGAAGTATGGCGTTAATCTTTGCTTAAAATTTAACGGAAAAAAATGTTCAAGTAAATTAGAAATCATTTAAAGTAATAAATCCCACTTGAAAGGGTGACCGGGCAAAAGTATTTGTAAGCCAAATTAGTTTTTGAGTGCTCAACGAAGCAAAAATAAAATGACCGACAAAGAAATAGATGATAATACCGGATGAAAGAAAAATACTCAATTATTATCATTTTTGACTTTTAAAAAAAAATCCTTGATAGGAGTAACAAACTAAATTTTGGAACTTATAAAATGTTCATGAAGATAGTAAAATATAAAGTTTATTACTATTGATATTTAATAATAATATTTAATATGTGATATATATTTTCAAATTAAAAATATGAATTATTTTATACTTAATTATCCAAAATGTTTAATTACTTATTGAATTATTAATAGGGTGACCATATTTCGAAAACACCAAACCGGGACAAACGGTTTACCATTTTTTTTTTTTGGAACCAAATTGAAAAAAATACGAAATGTCCTAAATATTTAAAAACCGGGACAATAGGCTGTCCCGAAGACATTTTTCAGGACGCCGGAAAAGAGCACCTAAAAACGGGACAATCCCGGAAAATCGGGACGTTTGGTCACCCTAATTATTAATAATATAATCTTTATTTTATCTTCATGGACAACATGTCAAGAAAGTTAACTATTCCTAAAAACTAAAATTTACATATACGATTATTAATTGAAAATAATTTTTTTCAATGTTTGGATACAATCAGTATTATATATAAATAAAATTAATATTTAAAAAAATCATGATAATGGTAGATTACTAGTATAATAAATAATATAAATATCTGTCATCTTTTCTCTTCTCCTCTTTACCGATTTCTGTATGCATGATTGGGTTTGCCTAAATAACGCCCCTAATGGATCAATAGAAAGTCATCAAATCTCTAAATGGCAAAAATAATAAAATACAAAAAAAAAAAAATAAAATAAAAAAATAAAAAATAGAAGGAAAGTACAATTTAAAAAAAAAAATATTATTAAATTTTTTATATTTGATTCTATCATCAATTTCAAAAAAAAATCTCCATCTCTTTTATTATCAATAATCCATAAAATTCAATAAATTGTTGATGAGATTGCTAAACACCAACACATTAATTCATGATATTCAAAGAATAAGCAAATAGCCAACCCCAGTCATTAAAAATTCCAAAACAAGCGAGATGTCTTTTATTTTTGGCATACAAAAATTCGCTATTTGTTTATTTTGAAACGTGAACATAAATCCAAACAAAAAAAAAACCTGAAATTTAATTACGTGAGTGTATACAATTAAGTCTTCTACTTATTATTATACCAATATCTACATATAAAAAAAATACATAAAGGAAATTCAAGTATTAATTTGAATAAATATTCAGACTGTAATAAAAAGTTAATTCTTTTTTTTTTACTTTAAAGAAAAAAAAATTCTCTTAAAATAGGCGCGAGATGCGTTTTTTTTTTACTTTTCTTTCCTTTCAAAGTTCGATCCCTTTCAATAATTCTATTTCCTCTTTCTAATATTTCCACTTATGCAAAAACGAAAATGTTAATCTTAAAAAAAAAAAGTTTTTAAATACATCCGTTTAATGCATTATTAATAAGCGAAAAAAGATTAGCTTAGACAGCGATTGGAATATATATATATATTTTGGATATTCGATCAACTCCCTCTTTTCGCTGTCAGCAACTCTGATCCGAATTTTCATCGTTCTATTATATAAAAGGGGAGTCTTTGATCGACCTGTAATACGATAATACCTCATTTATTATACACCAATTTTATTTACTTTTTTTCATATTTTTCTAAAAAAAAAAATAGTAATCCTTTTTAGATTTTATTGATCGTTCTAAACCCTATGAAAGTACTATATAAATCCGTTAACGTCCTATTTTTCATCTGATAAGATTCGAAATAATATCATTTGAATTATAAATTACTAAATTATATAAATGGATATTATTGTAATTAAATAACGTTAAATACCACAAATAGGATTTGATTTATTCATTATTTATTTTCCTTCTAATTACTGGATAATAATAATAATGGAGTGTGGAACTTACTTACCCTTTACAATCCTCTCTGTATTTTGGTCTCATATATATTATCTCCCCTATTTCCTCTGGTGACAAACGTCTTCCTTAGATCTTCGTGAAATTGGAGGTTCTTCCGCCATCATCTTGTTCTTAGTAGATCTCATGTTATTGAGATCTCTTGAACTTTGGATAATATATATAATTTAAATGAAATATTCTTATTTGAATAACGAACTTCATAAAAAAAAAATAATTGAAAATCTTTATTGGACCAATGAAATTTAAGAAGAACTACCTACCCTTAACTTTATATTTAGCAAAAATTGCTATTGTCTTCATAAAAGCAAAACTTTTTGGTTATATATCGATTCTGAGAACACACATTTAAAATTTAATTTTATTTAATTTCTAAAGATCAATTTCTTCCAAAGAAACTAATTACCGAAGATAAATAGGAAAAGCTACTAATTTCAATTGAAGTTTTCCTTTTTGTTTTCTCTCTCTTCCCCCCCCCCCTTTCTCTCTCTTTCTCTAATGATGTTTTAATAACGAGCTGCCAAAGGGGTGAGAAAAGTAAAAAAAAAAAATGCAATTTACTTGAGCATCCTGGAATTCGTCATATTGTCATTTTTTTCTAATCCTAGGTTGAAAAGGTTTCGTGAAGTATATATTTATGAAGTAGGGTAGTAAAAAGGGGAACATATTGTATTTTGAATTATGAGAGAGAAATATCATTAGATGTCGGAAGAAGGAACCAGGCCCATTTGAAATTTGATAGGATTCGTTGAAAGAAACATTTCTAGGGGAAGAAGCAAGAAATCATTAAGATACTCTGGGAAACAGACTGAAGTACAAAAAAAAAAAAAAAACTTGCTGCTGGACTTGTGATGTTATTATTTTTTTGATGAAATATATTTCCTTTTTATTAATAATTTCAAACTTTTGTGAAATCAATAATATTAACTTTTTTTTCTTTAATTATATAAGCTAATAAAAGTTACAAGTGATCAATCTTTAGAGTTGTAAATTTTTTTTCAAGAAAAAATAGAAAATTTAAAATCATAGCTCAATATAAAATATAAATAACCATTTGATATATAGTTTCTAATCAATTCAAATGGCTCAACACATCACAAATCAAATATAAATGACTCCGACGTTAGTAAATTAGAATTCCATTTCATCACCGCCCTTTTTTAATAACTTCCAATAAAGTTAACTCTCTAACAAATAAATAATTGTAGATATTGATGAAGAATATAACAAAAAATAATTCTAAAATAAAATATGTAAAAATAAAAAACTTGTAAAATCCTCAATGATGGATTAATAGGTGAAAATAATATTTGAGCTCACCTTATGAAAAAATAACATCAACATAATATAATGCCTTGTTAAGATCGCCACCTTTTATAGCTTGTAATCAGGTGTGTGCAATGGTCTTGATTCTTCTAGAAATGTTAAAATTATAAGTAAATGTTATCTAGCTGATGTATATACACTAGCTAGTTTGTTTTCGTTTAACAAAACTTTTATTTCCCGTGATGTTTGTTGTTTTTATTTCACCCGTCATTTCAATCAAATTAATTTCCATGCAAATAAAATACCATTTATAGTTCTTTTAACTTTTCTAACCTCCCCCCCCCCCCGCTGAGTTTTATTGTCATTCTCGCTAGCAGTCTCATATCTTTTTATCATTCCTCCTTGCCAATGCCTTGCAATTCGATTTCACTTTATTAGCACTTAGGGCTGGAATAACAGAAAAGGATTCTTGGTGGTAACAATAATGTGAATTTTTTTTTTAACATTCTCATGAAAAATATTTATTGAGAAATTACAAGTGACATTTCGGATGATCAAACAAACATTAAAAAAAAGAAGAAAAAAAAAAAATTCAATCCCTTCTATTGATAAATCTTTCAAATTATATTTTTATTATTAAGAGAGGAAATATATTCACTGTGTAAAGATTATATATATATATATATATATATATATATATATATATTTATATTTGTTTTCTTGGATATTTTTTTATTTCCTAGGAGATGAATTATACAAAAGGTCACAAATGTAATAAACAGTTACACCTTACAAAAAAAAATCCCATGAAACCACCTTCAATAAATTACCCTTATATAATAAATATAAAAGAAAAACATATACCTACTATACACTCTCACTCTCACTGATGAATTATGTTACTACGTAGATCTATATCAAGCGAGAATAAAAACATTATTTTTTTTTCACTATATTTACCATCCATCTGCTTTTAAAGATTGCAGTTTCTACTGTTTTAGTTGAAAGTGAGTCATAAATGTAAATTTTTTACTTGTGTGCAATCAAAAGAAATTTCAATATTTATTTAAACTATAAAATATTTGATTTAATACCAACGTTATATACAATATTTGTAATTGATATATAATTTAATAATATTATTTAATATTCATTTAATTATTCTAAATTATTGAAATTCATTTATATTTATTTTCTTTCCATTAAATACTATTTCTTTCCCCTAAAATACTAATTCCTGGAATTTGATTTTGGGGATGGCATTTGAGTTGAATTTAAATTAATGTATAATACACCTATATAATAAATGATATTTTTAGGTTATAATTAAGAAAGAAAATTTTATTTATTACTTAAAAAAATATTAAACATTTATGCTTAGATAAATGATAATAGATTAAATTTAAATTTTAAATTATATATATATAAAATTTAATTCAATTTTTAATTAATAAAATAATAAATAAAATATAATATATTAATTTTTTAATATTTTAACATTGCTATCTTCAGACTCATTGCGTCACGTAAGGACAGTAATGTTTGTTGTTTTTATTTCAGTCTTCATAAATTTTGTAGTATTAGGGATATTAATTGGACCATTGTATTTGTAAGAGTTATGTGCTTTTCGAAGTTCATAAAAGTATCAAATAAACATCTGATTTTCAAAATTACTATTTTATTTGTTTCTAATTAAATATTTTAATGATCAGTGATGTAATGGTAAAATAAGAAGTAAGGGAACGCATAGTGGGGGCAAAAAAAGTCCACAAAATATGGACATGAAAAAGTACTGGAACGCTTTTCGGTTCTGAAAAAAGGTAAGGGAACGTCGTTCCCTTGCGTTCCCCTCTCAATACACCACTGTTAATGATTAAAAGCCTTTTTCTTATAGTTTTTATCCCATTTTTGAATAAAACTTACAGAAAAATGTTTAAATTGATATAACTGAATTATTAGACATAATGGATCATATTTTAAATGTTTTTTTTTACAATCTTAAAGTTGAAATTTGCGTCATTTTTATTATTATTATCATTTTATAATTTTTTTTTATTAATAATCTTATCCAAACAAGAAGATAAAATAGTTGCAATATATCCTTACAGAATGGAAATCCGATTGATCATGACCCGGCAACTTTATCAGTATTTCCTTATCTTTAGTTATATTTATTTTATCAATCAGTTATCATTTTAAATAGAATTGATGACTAATAAAAAAAAACTTGATAAAAAAATAACAAAAACAAATTTAAATGAATGAAATGAATTTGGCAACTCAATCTAAGAAATAATTGCCTATATTCGAAATTTGATTCTCTCGAATGACAGTTGAACAATTTCTTACATATAAATTCAATTAATAAATAATTGTTAAATCTAATTTGTAGGGTGGTCAACATGCATACGAAGTGCTTTGATAATTGAAATGGTGCGGTAACCTGTCATCCCGAAGAGAAATTACAATATTATTTCAATCGTAAAAATGAACCCATTGAATGATTTTTTTTTACTACTGATTGTAAAATTATAGAAAATTAACTAGTTATCTTATAATTGGATCAAAAATGAAATTCTTCTTTTATAATACGGTGACTATCATAAATTTGAAACGCCCTGTTGAAATATTCAAATCTAAATTCTCTTTAATATTCATTTCCTATTAAAATATTATATATTTAAAAAAGATTCCTAGTAGAAAATTAGAAGACATTTATTTTCTTTTTTTTTTTGCGTCATCCCACTTGTTTTTTTTTACCTCATCTACAATTTTTTTTTTTCATTTTTATTTTTAACTTACGAATTGATTCGTTTTGACATAAAATACCGATAAAAGAAAATTTAAAAAAAAAAATACACCCAACATTTTTTTTTCCCAAATTCAGTAAACAAAATAATTCGTATTGATATTAATCTAAAAATAATTGAATTCACATATTTTCTTGATAAGTTTATTGACATGGCATCCATTTGATTGACACTTATGTAAATGCACCAAAATAAAGTATGCAAATATAATTAAATTCAATAATTAATTATCTTTGAAGAGTTTGTTTAAAAATTATTATTATTATTATTATTATTATTATTATTATTATTATTATTATTTATAATATAATTATAAAAAAAAATAAAAATAAAATATTAAAATAAAGAGATGATCCGATTGGAATGATTTTTATCAATAAAAGATCACTGACCCTAAAAACCTATATTTCCGGTGTGAAAAATGTAAAATCAAAGTCATTTAAATACACTCAAATTCTCCTATTTTTTTATGAATATGTAAAAATGTATCTATGTAGAATATAGAAGTAAATATTCACCGGAAGTGTATTTGGTGATGTTGTAGATAATATTATCTTTTTTTCTCTATGAACAATTCTGCTTCTTAGTTTACGTGTATCTTCCTGTTAGACGCCATCTTTAACATGATTTCCATTTTGTCTCTTATTTGAAGACCAATGAACTCAGTCTAGAATACTAACTAGATGCTTAGAATATTAGATTATGTCTACCAACCATCCAATGATAGATGGAAATGGTTACCATATGTAAAATTCTATCCCATGATTGATAGATTCCAAATTAATGGTCTTATTATCTTCATCATATAATAATTACTTTAAAATTTATACTTATATACAAGAGAATATATATATATATATATATATATATATTCATTTGAATATGAAATTACAATTCAAAATTGTGTCTGTTTGTTTATTGGTTATTTATTTACTCTTGCTTAGAAAATGAATACTTAATTAACTAAAGTGTATTGATTAATGTTTAATGGTAAATGTTATTAATGATGTATGAATTTGGACTGAGGTATAGGAATAGGCTTCGGGATTTTCAACTTGGGTGATTTTCAAATAATATGAATGCGGAAGACAGGAATAAAGTATAAAGTAAAAAACACAATTGTAAAATTGATCTTGCTGAGAGTAGCTAAAATATTTTTTAAATTATTTTATTTTTTTGTAAAAATATCTTAATCATTCATCAGTAATAAATACAATCACAAATATTAAAATATTAATATTACATTTATATATTATTATAAAAATAAATAAATAAAGTATATAATATTTTAGTAAATAAATAATTATAACCATAAATAAATAAAAATAATTCATTAATAACACTTTTCCTCATTGAAATTATTTTTTTCTATATATCCTGAATATAAACCACCACACATATACATATATATATATATATATATTATTCAACTTATATTATAGGGGGGGTACGATATATTCTGATAATAGGTTGAATAATAAAAACTAATTTATATATATATATATATATATTATTTAAGTTACAGTAGGATAAAGAATACATTTCTTATATTATTTATTTATTTTTATTTAATTTTATCAATTAAACAATATCAATAATTTTTATTAAATTAGCTCGATAATTAAAAATTTTTGAAGCATATTTTTTATATAATTATAACTGGTAACCATATTGAAAGGGTAGAGTAAATTCGATCCTTGAAAATGGTTGGCTGTTTTACTTGTTCTAGATTGGTTGAAGAGTGTGGATTTCTATTGGTTGATTTTTTTAACTATTCATTTTCCTGTCATTTTATTGGCTTCCTAGCTTGAATAAAGATTGCGAACACTTCACACAATACAACAAAACAATATAAAAAAAAACAAACTTCCAATAAGAATTTCAAAAGAAACAAAAATATAACATTTTGAACATATATATAAAAAAAATAAAATAAAAATAAAATGGAGAATAATAAATATATTATTAGTTTATGGTACATATATTTTGAAAGCGAAAATCAACCCATTTTCATGTCTTTATAACTAACCATCTAAATTTCATATAATTATCTTCCATCTTGAATTTATTTCATTATTTCAATTAAACATTTTTATTAACTCTTTAATATAATCAATTTTATTTTTATTATGAAATCAACTAAATGATTAAAAATATTATACTATTATATTAATAGAATATTCATTCATGTTTTAGATTTATCTCATTTATAATATTATTATTAAGAGTATACAATTTTTTCATATAAATATCTATAATAAAATATTGTATTTTATAAGTTGAAAATCGATATTAGTGTGTTATTGTTTTAAATTAAAAATATATTTTGTCTTGATAGTTTTTAAATTATTATAAAAAAAATAGCAAAAATGAATTACTTATAAAGAATATAATAATTTTGTATTTATTGAATCAATATATTTTTCAATATGAATTTCGATTTTCTTTTAATTTCTTACATTTTGTATTAATATAATAAATGCTTCAAAAATATTTCGATTATCTTTGATCAATTATTGAATTCTTCTTTCTTCTCCATCTTTTGAATATTTCATCTCTATTTAATATTGGTATTTATATTAAACTCAGTCGGCTTCGTCGTTTTTTATGAAAAGTGTTTGAAATGGAAGAAACGACAATTTTTTCGGAATTTTTATCAAAAATATATACCTATGTATATATCTATTTATATATACCTAAGATATATATAAATATATTTAATTTGTAATAATATGATTCTGGACAATGTATTAAAAATATATATCTGAGTAATAAATAAATTTATTAAAAGCAAAATAAATTTCAAAATGATTCAATAGTGGGAGTTATAGGAAAGAATTATTATTCCTTTCAGTGCTCTTATATCCCATCAGATTATTTCCCCCCATCTTCTTTACTTCACTTTCATATTATCATTAAACTGATATTGGTGCTAGAAATGTTATCTATCTTTCATATTATGCATTGGAGACCAACTTATATATATATAATATCTATAAATACATATAAATAATCGGAAACCATCATTGAATTAATTAACCATCTATTTTCAAGTATACATATACGTATTTTGATAAATATTATCTCAAATAATAATAATACAAATTTTCTTATATAAATATATTATATTAAGATTAATTTTATGAATATCTATAAAATTAGTAGTTATTCACTTTAAAATATATAAAAATAATATTATCATTTCAAAGTTTTTTAATTTTGTTGATTTGACAATTAAAAAGGAATAAAATTAAAAAGTAAATAATTTAAACTTCATTTTAAATTATTTTTTATATATATTAAAACATTAAATTAAAAATTATTTAATTAATAATCATCATTTGATACATTCAATTAACGATTTTTAAAGAATCAACTATAGAAATGTTTCTTGGGGATAAAAAATAAATTCAATATTTTGTTTTTCTTTTTAATTACTTATACTTAAATATAATAATATTAATTAGAGTTTATATGAAACTAACCATGTTTAATAGTATAAATAAAATTAAAATAAATTTAAAAAGAAAAACATAAAGCTACCTTATAGGAATCTTGAATGACATTAAAAAGTTTTTACCATCCGCTTTCATTTCTCAAGTATTCCATCGTAGGTAGCTATGCAAGAGAGGGAGAAAGAAAAAAAAAACATTTATGAATTTTTATAATAAATTGCTGAAATTAAACCATTAGAATTTATAATATATATATTTTATAAGAGGTTAATTTATTTAAATTTTTCTCTCATAAAAGATAATAATCCTATTAAATAAGAGAGCATATATTCTTGAGTTTTCGAACATTTATTTACTAAACGAATGTTTAAATAAATAATTAGTTGAATATTTTTTAAAAAGATGCTTTATATGCATATCGGCTCTTTTGGTTAGATTATTATCATATTTTGACTTAATAAAGAATATATATTTCATTTATATTTAAGAAAAAATATATAATTAACTAAATTTACTAAAAATTTTTAGAAATATTTAATTTGATTATTATAATTATTATATATATATATCAAATGGAAATATATTTTTACCGACCGACGATAGTAAAGGGAGGTATTGTTTTATTTTTCATTCACTATCAGAAAATAAACACCTATATTGAAGTGCAATTTAATAAAATAATGATTAATGAAACTATAATTTGTAAAACATTGTCTTTAATAAAAACCAATTATTACAAAACTCTTGTTTTAAAATCAAAAATCTAAAATTTCCTAAAAAATCTTTGCTAATTATTTTTTTTTAATATAGAAGTAAAATAATATAAGAATTAATTCACACAAATTCAATTGAATATATTTTTGTAAAATTTATTTATTATAATTTAAACCGGAAATGCGTCAAGTTATATTATCTAATTTTTTTAAAACTTAAATGCTAATTCATGGCCTTATCCATTTCTAATCCGTTTTATATAAGGAAAATTTTTATTGTCAAAATATGTAAATATGTTATTGAAACTAATAACCTAGAATAACCATATGCAACACATATAAAAAGAAAGAAATGGTGTCCTTAATTTAGCTTATTATTTTAATTTCTTTTAACACATGAAAATTGTATATTATATTTTGGATATATTTAGAATATAATCAGAACTTATTATTTAATTTAACTAATTATTAATTTTATATTAGTTTAGTGAAATAAATTGAACTGTGAAATTTACTTTTTATTAATATAGTTTCAGATTGTTTTTGCCACACTTTATAAATTATATATTATATATTTATGTATAGGTATATTTAGGTAAGTATTATTTATAAATTCATAATTTGCAAATAGAACTCATTTCAAGGGAAATGAAATTTTTCCACTATAAAAACATATATAATTAAAAACTTTTTATTATAAAAAGCCAACATATGATTTGTTTTTCTTTTTTTTTTTATTTTTATTTTTGTTGAAATTTCTATGTGAGATAATTTTGTATCTCTATAAAAATTACATGAATATACAATTAAATAACTTCGTTAAAGTTATAGAAATCATTTTATTCGCATTTGAATATATGTTTATCAAAGATGGCTATTATTTGAGGGAATCTCGGAGATCAAAGTGGCGGCTCCATTAGCATGTAGATGTGCTGTGTTGGGTAGCCAGGCAGCCGGAGCCCTGGGGACTGTGCCTGGCATGCAAGACAAGCCCTTCTCCCTGTTCAAGGGACAACCAGGGGGTTTCTTTTCAAATATTTACTACACATATATCCATTGGTATTGACACCCGAGATTAACAAGGGATGGTCCTTCTGTTCATCATTACGCGACAATTTTATATATATATATCGTTATTCATGTATATATATATATATATCCTAATAAATGTAACAACCAACTCGCGTTAATTAATTTTAATTAATTATCTCCTATTTATTTCTGTCTAAAGTTGCTAATTATATGCACTACCCTATACAGAATAATTAAAGATAAATTATATATATATATGGTATATATATATATTGCAATATTCATGAATTCAAGAATTAGAAAATCGATCTTAACAAGAATTCAATTCCAAAGGAATCGTTGAGGAAAATCCTCCTTGAAAGAGGAGCTCTCTTTTGCTCCTCTTCCTCTCTCACTCTCGATGAAGGTAAAGAAATGCAAGACAAAATATAAAAAAAAACTATTCAAGTGTTTTCTTTTATATATGTATGAAAAAAGTCTTAATTAGAAAATTCTAATTATGCAATATGAGCTTGAAAGATAACAGAATACAGAATAGAGCAGAACAATAATTAAAATGGTAACAGAGTACCTTTGGTTTTTTTTTCCTTTTCTTGATATCTCATTCATTTATCTATATGCATTTTTATTATATTTATAATTTATTTATTTATTTATAAAAATTATTTTTAAAAAAATACAATCTGATAGCTTCAGTTGAAAACTTAATCATTTCACTCTTTCATATAGACTCATAATAGAATACATTTATGTGAGATAATAATTCAATTTATAGTTCTTTTGTAATGGTAATTAGCATTTAAAATAATTTAATTTTCTTATGTTCAGTTTTGATCTTATATTGAATATGTTTTATTATGTGATGGACAAATCCTTTATGAAGAAACCAAGTGTTTTGGAATCCATTTAATATGCCACCTGGAAAAGATAACCTAAAATGTACCCCGCTCTCTCTATCTTTCTCTCTCTCACTGATAACGATTATTAATGCGATTATCGTCATTGAAATTTAAATACACAAACAAAGATAAATTAGTATTGCTGAGCTACTCTACTTGAATACAAGTACTCAAATCTTAAAATCCCAAATTCATAAAATTATAAGCTGTAGTGTCTCCACTCGACTATCTCGCAATTTGAATTGGATTAAATAACATATATTATATTTAAATTAAATTATAAATTAAAATTAATAAATAATATTATTAAAAAAGCGCGTGCTGATGGCACCACATCACGTGATTTGCAGTGTTAAAAAATTAATTCCGGTACTTTCAGCGATTGAATCAAGCTGAAATTCGATATATAGCAGTTTTATACAATCTTTAATCATATGAAAAATTATCATACATATATTTTTATTCTTATGGTCACTTTAGAGGAAAAAAAATCAAAACGTTGTAGGTAGTGACCCTCTTCCAGTTGAGCTACATTTCTCAAAAGTTGATAGAAAACTACGAATTTTGAATAATGCCCGTATACCAAATTTCATGATTCTAGCTCAAACCGTTTTTGCGTAATCTTAACTACACACATACTCAGATTCAGGGACCTTCAAAACGTATAAAAACATCAAAATCTCGACATCGAAAACTTTCGTGATCGCAATACTATCTCTGGCGAGATAGTAAAAATGTATTTATATAATTAAAAAACATAAAAAACATTTAAATAAATATATTAAAATGAAATGATTGATTTGGACATCATTTTTTTAATGACGAAAATAAAATATTTAAATATTATATAATTAAGAACAAACAATTTACAAAATTAAAAAATTTGCTGAAATAGTTGAAAATTTTTAAAATATAAATTCTTTTTAAAAATTAAACTAGGATAATTTCTTGCATATATATTTTCATTATATAAATTTGATATAAAAAAAGAGATTAAGATTTTCAATGTATATTTATTTATTTTTTTTTAGCATTGAGTCATTCTGACGGAAACCTTTTTTTTTTTGTTCTTGAATGAGTAAAGAAACTCATTTATTTCTCTCTTAGGCCGCGTTTCTTCATTAATAAAATGACATAAACTGATAAGAATCCTCTTGGGCGAATAGATAAGCAGAACAAAGATCAATTGGGGTAGACATTCAGTTGGTATCGTTAAGTGAGGAAGGAAGGAGTGAACAGGATCCATTCACATTCCACTGGTACAATACCCACCTTAGCCACTGAGGTAGGATTTCACCACGTTTAACTTTTAATTAGGCCCCATTTGCATTTCAATAATCAAATCACATACAACTTGACTCGTGGCATCGTTTTATTTATTATACTAAGACTTATAAAGCATTGGTATTATTATTATTATTATTTTCAATCTTCTCGTCGCACCTCCATCCACAATGAATGAAATGAAATGATATAGTTACTATTTTTCATTCATAATTATAAATATGATATATAGGCGATAAATAAATCTGAAAAGCAACAAATTTCCTTTGTGACATAATGTCGCTTTAACTTATAAATCATTTGGGGGCGTCCCCCGCCACCCACCAGGACCAGCCAGCGTCTTTAAAAAAAATAATGCGGGCGCTCTTAAAAAAAAAAAAATTTAATTCAAATAAATCTGGTCGAATTGTCTTGGACACAAAAAAAAAATTATTTTTATTTTTCACATCATTTCTCATAATTAAAACTTTTTCCAAGAAACAACTGAAAAATGTTCAACTAAAGAATGTTTTGTTTTTTTTAATTTATTATTCATTTATATACAATATATACTTAAATATATATTCCCTTCAAAAATATTTAGTTTATTGTTATTATAATTAAATAAAAATGCTGTATAATAAAATTTAATCAATTTTATAGTTCGTAGGAGTAACTCTTCATCACATATATAAATAATATTAATGCTCTATTATTAATAATAATAATAACAAAAATAATTATGTTAATAAAAAAGAGAACAATAACAATAAATATAATTTACTAATCTACTTTTCGAAGAAAGACATATTTTTTATTAAATCTAAGTAAAAAATACACCATTTTTTTTATATTTTTCATTTCCTTGGATGCTACTTAAATAAGATTCTATTCTTAATCCTTGGAAAATCTTGTTTATTGTTCAAGATTTAAGAAAAATACTTATATGAAATATTTTTATTTTTATTATTTTTTTTTTTTTTGAGGATAATCATATTATTTCAATTTTTATAATATAAATCATTATGTCAGATCGACCTTTGTTTTATTTTATTAATCATTAAATTTAAAGAATTTTTTTATATAAATAAATAAATATATATATATATATATATATATATATATATATATATATCTTATTTTTAAATTTATTTAATATAATATTTTATTATCTAATTAAATATATTTAACACACAATTGAAACTCATTTTTCTTAAAAAATAAAAATATTTTCTTTCAATCATATTTTATTGAGTGGGAGTGTGAAAAGTATTAAATTTAAACACTCCATAGCTAAATGAATAAACTTTCTGTGATAGTATATCATTTTTATTTTTTAATTTAACCGAATCATTTTTCAGAATTTCATAATTTAAATTTTTATCTTCCTGCCGAGATAAAAAAAACATATATGGATTAACTTCCTATATATTCAAACGTTGACAATTTAATATCTCAATTTTTTTTTTTTGTATATTGAAATGAAATAATAGTACTTTCAATAAACTCCAATAAATCTTTAGGTATTTTTATCTTTTCCTCAATTTTTTAAAATCACCTTTAATTTTTTTTTTTTAATCTTTATATTGATTTGTAAGTTTTTTTTTACTCATCACCTTTTCGCTTATTGGCTAAAAACTAACGCATTGAATTCGAGAAAATATGATTTGTAATCGTATCCTCATATTTCATTTTAGTGATAATTAAAATGTTTACTGAACTCTGATGCCGCGCAATGATATATAATTTGGATTCTATGGCGCTACAAAACTTTCTCGTGAAAATCATTTATAAATTTGTTTGTTCGACTAAAACAATTAATTGAATATGAGTCAGCATTCTAATTATTCTCCACCTTCTTCACATATTGAGATACACACCAATTTTCATAGTCGTATCGCCGCTCCATTTTCCAACCATCATACAGATGACAGATATTTTAAATTTATTGCAACTTCGAGATTACATTCCCTATAATTATCCGCATTGGTAATGAACCTTTTAGTAATAATAAATAATAAGATGGAGAAAAAGAAACCGGTCGGGATATTTCGTTGACTGCACTGAATGTGAAACTATTGAAGCAAATCAGCGCAAGCGATTCATCTCCGAAGACAGGCCTGACGGAGTGGTGGTGACCCGTGTGTGGCTTACGTTGGCTTTGGGCCCGAAAATCCAAAAGCCTAAAACCC
Source organism: Labia minor (assembly GCA_963082975.1). Lineage (NCBI taxonomy): Eukaryota > Metazoa > Arthropoda > Insecta > Dermaptera > Spongiphoridae > Labia > Labia minor. The sequence continues at coordinate 24,418,202 of OY720347.1, read as the reverse complement.
AAAAGCTTGTGGGGTTGGAGTGCGATAGCAGCCAAACTCCCCCTTTCTCTCTCTCGTTCCAATCGATACAACTCGAGAATGTGGCTGCTCAGCGAATGGAGTGAACTAAACCAGGGGAGATTGTGGAGAAGGGGTGGTGGAGGAGGAGGAGGATAGGATGGATTCTGCCAAAACTAGACAGGCAATTAGATCCCGTAAAAAGAAAGAGAGAAGAAAAAACATAGCACACGAAATATTTCAACATTGTTCTCGTCAAAAGGACCGTCGAAAGCCAACTGTGAGGATCAATCGAAGTGGGTTTCATAACATCAATCACAATTTGGCATCTCTCTAACTTAATATCCGGAATTCATACCTCTTCAATAGAGTCTTCATAGGAGTATCTTCTTAATAAAGCACCAAATAGAAACTGATGAATCTCAACTTTAGCACCTGTATCAGGCATCACTTTGGTCGATTGGTCGATTTCTAATCATTGAACATTCCCTGATTACTTAATATCAATGATTAAGTAATTTTCAGAAATTCAAAGAAATAGTATTTCAAAGAATCGATAAGTTGGATTTTTTTTTCATGCTTATTTTATGATTGATTATCGTTAAGATAACCAACTTCCTTGATATCTGATTACACTTTTACCAAGATTAGATAAAATTTACAAATTTGTAATTTTAATTACGTATTCATTATCCATTAATTTATTTCTGCTTTATCAATATATATAATTTCCAATGTATGTATGAAATGTCTGTAACATTTTGAAGTTAGCTACAAATTTAGAATTTTACAATTTACAATTTTTATAGAATTTAAAATACAAAATAATTGAAATACAAATTCAAATATTCTAATTTTTGATATTAATATTATTTTTTATCATAAAAGAGAAATTATTAAACATAATAAATATAAAAAGAAACCTATCAAAATTATTAATTCATTTTTTTTAAATTTTGTTTTGTTATTATTAAATATTGAAAAAAAATTTAAAAAAATATTACGATTTGAATTAAGTTATTTAATTGTATATTTAAACATTGTGTTGCTTTGTAAGTATTGGAAACAAAATTTCCTAAAAATTATTATTATTAATCAATCTCGTGCAGCTAGAAGCCGCCTGTCCCTCTAAGAAGAGATTTATACCGCCGGCAGCATATAATGCCGGGAATGGCTAGTTTATTTATAATTAAAATATATTTTGTAAATAATTTATAAAAATAATATTTGGATTCTCACTTCTTTTTTTATGCAGAATTTGATAGATAATTGTAAAGGATAAGAGCAACATTAGGATCCTCATTACTCAACTATTCTATATATATATATATTAAAAAAAATGCAATTATATCTATTCGTAACCAATTGTATAATTCAATTTTGAAAATAGAGGATATCAACAATTTCGTCCCCCTTCCATACATCTTCAAATATACATTAGGATGATTTTACATTTAATTATATGTTCCTGATCCGCCGGATGAAGGATTCAATCTCTCCAAGTTCAAAAAAAAAGTAGATGATATTAATAAAAAATTAATAATAATCCAATTGAATGCAAAATGGGCTTTGATCTCATCTTTTTCGTCTATAAAACTAAAATATATAAATATTTTTACAAATAAAATATGAAATATAGTTCAAGGATTAATTATAATATTTTTCATAATTAATTTATTCTATTCTCTTATCATCACTATCATAATTCGCTCATCTTTTTTTTTTACTCATAAAAATGGTTAGAAATTTTAATTATTTTCATATCTTTCATCTGACTGTAAGTTCTCTCTACCTATATATTATAAATATAATACGGGGCATTTATTTATTATTATAATATTCGATGTCCAGTTGGATGATGTTCTTTGTTTAGAATCTTTCATGAAAAATTAATTATCCCTTGACACTCTGGTTTGAAAGAGCATTCGTTGGTATTGTTCAACAGAGAGGATTCGTACCGGACATGAATTAATATCATATCTCTTTCATTGAATCACCAGCAACAAGCCAGAAATGATTGGTACAACGCCAATAATCAATAGGACTATTATTCTTGATTCTTTCTTAGCGGGCCTATTGAAAAAAATCTTCACTGACCTCTTCGCTACCTGATACTTCAAACCTCTTCTTTCTCATTAAATTCAATTAAAACTATTCTATTCAATGATAGATTTACATTATTAATTTTTTTTTTTTCTAAATGGTTATCTCAAGAAGTGGTATTCTCAAAATATCTCCTTTAACCTCTCACTTAAATACAGATAGATAGAGTGAGGAGTGGGGAGTGGAGTTGAATTTAGTTAATTCAGAAAGCTGTTCTCTATTTAAAATTATGCAAACTGGGAGGATCTTTACTGGTGATCGTCAAGCGTGGCGTTCCTTGATAATAATCCAAAGAACACTGTTATCCGATATTGTGACGAAAAACAGACGCCAGGAGGAAAAGATCTTCCTCTCTAAAGAGGTACCATCTTGTTCTTTGAATGTGCCGTTGAATCAGTCCATTTAATCCCAATTAGATTTGGGACTATCTTAAAAAACAAATTAGCCAAATTTATCATCATCCATTTGATTTATCTAATTTAAGTTACTTTTATTATTTCTCTTTTAGAATTAACTCATTTGAATTCATTAATTTTATTTATTTTCTTAAATAATTATTTTAGGTAGATAATATGTAGATATTGTAAATTGACGGTTCTTAAATACTAAAAATAACAAAAAATATATATATATTCTTTGGATATTTTATTTATTCTGCTGCCAATTCAAAATATACTCTATTATTATTATTATTATTATTATTATATACGGGCAGATTTTTAATTAAAATATTATTAACATTTAAAAAAGTAAAAATAATAATAGTTCTAAGACATCAAAAATTTTACATAATCATTATTAACTACATAATCCATGAATAAACAAAATATTTATAATTTTTTTTATCCATTCTCATTATCATATTTTATCTATTTTCAAAATTATTGTTAAAATTAATAACTAACTAGTGTAGCAGGGTACAAAATATAATTATATTTATCATTTTATGGCTTAACTTTTTTTTTTAACTCTATTAAAACAAACTATATCAACATGTTTATATAAAAATTGATATGTTTTCCGTTATGTATAATAAATCTTGTCTCGACTAAAACATGCTAAAATTATTTATGAAAATATATTCTCATGAAAAGTGATCTGAAGAATACATTTTCTCGAAAGTAAATATTATCAAGGAGGAGAAAAATAAAAAAAATAAATTAAAATAAAAAAAAAAAACAAAAAATTATAATTTGAAGGTATGAATAAAAAAAAAGCTTGCATCGAAATAGATATTGTTTTCGGATAGAGTTTTTGAGGTAGTTTAGTTCATTTATCAAAAGCCCCGACCTGAATAAATTACTAAAAATGAAGCCTCGAAATCAATGGACAAGAATTTTAATTTATGGAGAATAAAAATGCTAATTTTTAAATCATTAAACTTTTTAAAGGCTCACTAAAATTCTTCTCATAAAGAAAATAACGAGTGGAGCTTAAACTCGATACAGAAAAATCGTTGAAGGGAAAAAACATGGATCGGCTTGAAATTTTCTAAATTGGAAACAACCAAAGAACGTTAAGAATATTCGATCACATCGCCCCTCCCCCACCCTCCACCTTCCCCATTCCCTCTTCTCCATTTGCTCAGGTCCCTCTCATTATATTTTGCCCTGTTTCTCATTTATATATATCTTTTTTTTACTTAAAATTAGACTTTAAACTTTTCTCCGACAAAGAAATGTCTCTTAAATCGAAATTGACATTTTCACTAATTATCTTGTTTCATTTTCATTCTTATTTGAAATGCTGAATTATTTAAAGTTGTACATCAAATTAAAATAAAAACAAGAGATAAATTTAAATAAAATATTTATAATATTAATAATAATTGCATTATAACTAACAATTGAGTACAATTGAGTACTATTACAAAGAAGTAGAATAAAAAATATTATTATTAATTAATTTAATTACTAATTGTCATCTCTTATTATTTTAATTTAAATATGAAAATAAAGTTTACCATTCAGATGTTATAATATGGTATGTACACTTAAATAGATGACGATGAAAAGAAATTTCATCCATTTTCAGTTGTTTATTCACATTCGTTTGTGCGAATCTATGTTTGTATTTTTTTAATTGAAAATAGAAAAAATCCAATATTGTATTGCAACTGTCCAACTTTTCACTGTTAGTTAATGATGTGTTTAGAGCCTTGTAAACAGTGCTCGGCTCAGTTTTAATTTGAGCATAAAAATTACTTTTAAAATGCTAGTTTTAATAAATAACGGCATGATATTTTCTTTTTTTTTTTTGATGAATACACAGATATCTTTTCACACAAATTACTACATTTGAATAATAGTTGAGTTAAATTTACAGGATCACAAATTTAAAAGGACTACCAAAATAGTATACTATAAAAGGGATTAATTATATTAGGACTGAAAAGTTTTCAAACTATCCAAATAATAAGTCATATTATAATTAAATAATAATGTTATCAATAATATTTTTTTAAGAAATTAATTAAAAATAAAAAATAAAAAAGAATATAAAAAATAACGAAAATAAAATAAACAAGAGTAAACTTTATTTTCATATTTAAATGAAAATAATAAGAGATGACAATTAATAATTAAATTAATTAATAATAATAATATATAATATTTTTTATTCTAATTCTTTCTAATTGTACAATTGTTAAATAAATTTAAAAAAAAACAATTATTAATTTCAAAAGAATTAATAATATATAAGAATATGGTAAAATTACTCTTCTAGAATTTAAAGTAAAAAAAATAAAAAAGGATATATAAAAAATAACGAAAATAAAATAAACAAGTAAACCAGAAAATGAGATTCGATAGAAAAATTATATTTCAAGTATGAAATCCTTCTTTCAACCATTTTTCTCTAGTTTTACGAAAAGAAAAACAGACATAGAGAGAAAGAAGGGCCGAGAAATGAGATGAGGGTTGAATGAAGGAAAAAAAACAATAAATCTTTCTTTTATTCATCTATTTTTCTTTCTTTCACATTTCTTGCTGAGATTTTTTTTTTATTATTTTTTCTATTTTGTTAAATTTTTCATGACAAAAAGAAATAAAGAATTTGATATGGAAGAGAGCTAAATATATATATATATACAATTTAAGTTAAATTGACTAACTGAAGATTTAAGACTTAATAATAACTCTTAACAGCATTTTCACGAGATAAAAAAAGCCATTCCTACCAATTTTTTGTTATCACGAAATAATAATATTTTAATATTATTTTCTTTTTATCTTATTTGTAGGTAAACATTAAAGCTTTAAATTAACTACTTATATTTTAAAATTATTTGAATATATAAATAAATATTATAATTCTGATTATTAATCAATTTTTTCTTTTTTTGTTTCAGGTAAGAAAAAATCATTTTTTTAACAAGTTTGTTTTACTGGGAAAATTTATTGTCGACATTAAAGGTATCGTATTCCTCTCTTTATAAAATATATATTTGAGTATAGGTAATTTCCCTCCGCAAGTCAATATGCATTAGGCGTGTCACTTATTCTTGTTAGGACATTATTTATATTATTGTTAATTTCTAGATCTCATATCGGTTATGCATCACACGTTAGTGACTGATAAAACTCACAGAAAAGGAAATTACATCATATCTGCAATATTTCTATGATATTTATCATATTTGCGAAAACAATTCAGACTATTCGAAGCAGAGATAGCAAATAAATCATTAATTTTTTTCATTGAAATTAGAAACTATTATATATAGATAATATAAACTGGAGAAAGAATATATTATGAAATTAATTGATTTATCTGAAGGCGCTCAATGAACATTTTAATATATTGTGCAAACTACTAAACTTAAAAAAATATCACTAAAGGTTAATAAGAATAAATCTTTATTAAAACAATCAGAGTGAGAAGTTTCAAGTTTATTGTTTTTTTTCTTCTCCGCGAATTTCGGTTGTTACACCATCATCAGAAGCTTTCATCTTGTTCATTCATTATTATTATTATTATTATTATCATATATATTTATATTTATCTTCGAATTAGCAGTATATTAGAAAGTAATATTAAATTATATGAATTAGTTGAGGTATTAAATATTGAAAACGATTTAAACAACTTTAAAAATCTATTTGGTCAACCTTAATAATAGTATTTCAGAGATCTTGCTTTATTCTATTTTAAAATGGTCGGAAGTCAAGATAACCATCTCTATCATTAAATAAATATTAAAATGTTGCCTTGCTTATTTTCCTATTTGGTTGGTTTAATAGAGTAACGTTTTAGTCTCTTTGGACATATCAACATGAGAAATTTTCTAAACTTACATAAAATCATTTATTTTTTTTTCATTCATTATCCATCTTAATTAAAAATTAAAAAAAAAAAATAATAAAAAAGGAACGATTCATTTTAAATATTAAAAATTTGATTTCCTGAACTCAAAAAAGTTCAAGCACCTTTTTTTCAATTTGTCATTAAAAAAAAAAACGATAATGATTAAAACAATCATTTGATGTTCGAATAGGAATACAAAATTTAAATCCTTCTTCAGTTTAATAAATTAAATAAGAAAAAAAACACAAGGAAAAAAAAACATAAAGAGAGGAAATTAATCGAAGTGACCTCTGACCTGAGCAGAGGTGCGTTCGAATTCGATGCCTCGGGTCCTTTGAAGCTCCCCGGAAAGAAACAAGAAAAGATCAATGGCACTTGAATAAACAATCGAACCTCGTGCAAGGTGTCTGCCCCACCACCAACCCCATTCGTTAAGGGATAATTTCACCATTAAGGTAATCGTTGTTAGACGAGCATTCCATAGAAGCCAACCCAACCTAGAAATTGATTGTCTAAATTGAGGTAATCTTTTACGGCTGATTTCTCTTTCTAGTTATATAATGTTTGTCTCATGAATATAAAATTTATTAATTATAAACACCATCATTTTTCTGATGATAAATTAAAATTAAAAATATACAATATAAATTAACTTTGGAACAAATTCAAAATTTAATAATAAATAATATATATACTTTCTCTTGAATAAATTTTGTAGCTTATATATATATATATATACACATTTGTAGTATAAAAAAAATAAAAGTTTTATTACATAGGTAACTTATATATTATATACGTTTCATGATCTCTTAATTCCAAAAAATATGATTTTATTCTTCAACCTCAAACATCAATCAGAATTTATATATACATCACATAATAATAAATCTTAGTTATCGTTAATATAAAAAAACAAATAATAAGTAGTATGATTGTTTTTCTTAATGATCCATTCATTTTTCTTCATCATTCAAAATCGTTGATTTAATCTCTTGAATGGCTGTATCGCAGTTATTCGCTAACTTATTTTTTTTACCTCTGCCTAATGTAGTATATATATATATATATATATTCATCTTATATACATACATATAATATGCAAAATATTTTCATATTTTATGGAGTTTACAAAACTTGGATTATTTCATATTTGAGAGTTGGTAACAATTGATTAAAAAAATTTGACATACAAATATAAGAAGAAAATACAATAAATAAAAATTATATTATTATATTTTTCCTATAAAATATTGACTATAAAACAATTATTTTTAAGGTTATTTTCTTATTACTATTACTAAAAAGAATTTGCATTTTTATAATTAATTGTAAAATATTAAGTAATTCATTGGTCTAGTGCAGTGATTCTCAACCTTTTTTTTACCGCGGCACACAAAGAAAAAGATAAGTGTAAAAGTATACCATTGAAAAAAAATGGTCCCAAAAACGGTTTACTTTTTTTTTTAGAACCATATTGAAAAAAATTAGAAAAAAAAGCTGGAAATGTTTAAGAGCCTAGTCCCAAAAACGTTTTACTTTTTTTTAGAACCAAATTGAAAAAATTTATAAAATAAGTCAGAAATGTTTAAGACTCTTTACATTTGGTATAATTTGGCGGCACATTTTGATAATCTCGCGGCACACTTTTGAAAATCTCGAGGTACACAAAAGTGCCGCGGCACAGTGGTTGAGAATCACTGGTTTAGTGTCTAGTGGATCTTAACTGAAATTAAAATATGTATCCACATCTTATGCATATATCTATATATATTTTGTCTTGTGGATATAATATTTTTAAAAAATTGGTCATCATTAAAAACATCATTTTCAAAATCAAAAAAAAAAAAAAAATGAACACCTTTTCTTACACCAGGATATTATAAATAATCGATTAAATTATTGATTGTCTAATGAATAAATAAATAATTAACTCAACACATTTTTTTTATATAAAAAACCAAATAATCTAAAATTGATGATTTTTTTTCAATTAAATTCATAATTCATAATCGAGTGGATGTGTAATTTCGTGGTTAAATATTCGTGAGATGAAACAATTCTAAGTTAATCAACTTGGAAAAATAATAATGAAAAAGAAGTTCATTTTTGTATTACATTAATTACATATGCCATACTTGATTCGTTTTCCTAGTCATAAAATCCTTAAAAATGAATATCATCTTAATGTTCTTTCGATTAAATTTTAAGTGTATTCTAATCTTTGCCATTTATTATACATCATTCATCGATATTTACTTCATGAATAAATAAATTTACTAAAACGTTTGATGATTATACGGCACATTATGTTAAACAACAACAATTTATCTAATTATAAGAGAAAGTTTATTATTACTAGTAAAAATAATCATTATACTAAAGCGAAAGAATGAATGAATAAGAGAGGAGAGACTTGCGAATCGATTTAATTCAATCAAGAGTGGTGGATTGGATTGAATTTCTAAATGGATTCAATCTTTTTATATATCAATTGTGATTGATAATCATAATGAAGATCATTTTTCTAATGTGTTAGGAAGGCATTTAACTTCTGAAGTCAATGGAAATGATGAACATTTATAAAGAGAACAAAAAAAAATATCTATATATATATATATATATTTTGAATTTCAAGCCACAAGATCCGGAATATCAGATAAAAATTCTTAAACATCACCAACAAAAACTGATTTTTTTTTTGTGAATTATCATTATTATTATTATTTTTTTTTTTTGTTATGTTTTTGCTTTTGTTTTCGTTTTTATTTCATTGGTTCTTCTCTCATCTTTAAAGATGGACACAAACGCTACATTGGATTGATGGAATTTAAGTGTAGAAATGTCTTTTTGTAGTGCATGATTGGTCAAGTGTGCAACCAAATCAGATGCAAGGTGGATACTTTTTGAGGCAAGGCCAATCAAGCGAATGCATTCGACGTTATTTTTTCTAATGGGACATCCGGAACTCATTCTTTCTCTCTCTCACAATTTAATAAAATATTATTCCAAATGATGACCAGAAGCGGTGGGATATAAATAGGATTCGTTATAAAAACTGGCAACATTCCTCTCAAGGGCAAAATTCGGAAAGTCATTTCATTCATACTCGAGCTAAATAAATTTTTTTTCTTTTGGTATATAACTATATATCTATCTATTTATAATAATATACTCTTTTACATATTTAAATAAAAGAAAAAGAACATAATATATGTAAAGACCCTGAGGTAATGGTCCTTAGTTTTATTTTAAAAAAAAGTGTAACTGATTGATAGGAAATGTTGCACCCATGTTACAACGATGGTCTGTTTTATTTTAAATTTGAAAATGAAACTTAAATAAATATACATTTAAGAGTAATATGATCATTTTGAAATGAAACACTTTGGATGTGTGGTTTTAAATTATTTTATTTGTTTATTTTATGTGCATTTCGGTTATTACACCATTATCCGGAACTTGATTAATAGTTGTGATAGTTTTGAAATTATTTTAAAAACCTACACAAAGTATTAAAATTTAAAATTATTAATATTTTTAGTTTAATTTTGACGCTTAAAAAATAAAAGAGAATGATGATGCAATATATTGATGATGGACCAAATGATGATGGACCAAATGATGATGAAACTGAAGTTCAAATATGAATTAAATTTTTTTTAAAAATCAAATTCTTACAATTTTTTTTTGAAATTATCCCAATTCTTTTATTTTTAAATACATCTATACAATTAAATGAATTATTTTAGATTATTTGTGCATGACTGAAGATAAAGACTATAAAACCTAGAAAAACTCTTTATAAGTATAGTGTTGGTCAGCTATTCCTAATAATATTTTGATCACATATTACACGACTTCAACGAAGATTTTTAAAGCTTCACATCATCCGTTAAAGGGTACCTTATCTATTCTATTCTTTGCCCTGGATTGTTCTTGGTCTATATTATTCTGATTCGCATTTGAAATTCGAATTCATTGAAAATTTAATCCTTTCCTCTCTCTCTCTCTCTATACTATATGTCTGTGTGTGTCTTTGTATGTGTGGGTATGTTCATGTCTGAACAGACCATAATTACCACTCTCTATTCCTCTCAGAAATAACTAGTTCATCCTCAATAGTTTCTCAATGGAATTTCAATTAATGCCCCAGGTATCGAATCATCTTTCATTTCTAATTCTTATTCAATTTTAATAATTCTGTAAATTTCAAATTCGTCAAAAGATTAAAGATGAGATTTTTGTCTTTTTATGTTTTTCATTTATGAAACGGTTTTTAAATCAATTTAAAAAGCAAATTTTTTTAAAACAAATGGCCTCTTAATGGTGGGAAAGTGTCTTTGTCTTTTTGACATATTATAAATAATGACGAAAAAAAAGTTAATTGTATTTTAGTTTGGTCAAAATGTCGACAATATCTTTGTTTTCGTAATCCAGCCAGTTTGTTCAGTTTCTTTAATGAGAGAGAAAAATAAGAAGAGAGAGAGAGAAAGAAAGAAAAAAATCAACGATCTAATGGGAATTGAAAAAACATTTCTAAAATTCAGTTTACCGGAACAGCGAGACACTACGGAACCAGGAGTTTGCTGAAGAAAAAGTTGGTTGCATCGGCCAATGGAGATTCCTCCTCCTCCTCCTCCTCCTTCTTCTTCTTCTCGGTAATAGAAAGGAATCGAGTGCATCGAGGCTGGAAGTTCATCAATTAGAACGCGATGGGTCGTAGTGGAAAGATCTTTGAAACCTGCTCGGCGCGCTGAGCCTTGGACGAGTCAAAGACCCAACGCAAACGAACTGTGTGGCCCGGCCAGCCAAATGAAGTAATCGAGAGGTAAAAAAAAAACACATCCAAGAATAAATAATTGTCTTGCCTCGCAAATAATTATTCATTTTATGAAATTAGAAATCCTTATATATATTCCTATTTAATTTCTCCTCGTAAAGAAATCTAATAAATTTTCAACCGATTTCGTTAATTTAGGAAATTTATTAGTAAGAAATTATTACTTGTGAAAATTTCCCTTCCAAATCATATAATTTTGACAAATTGAGTTTTATTATTGATACCGAGTTATTATTTTAATTATTTCAAAGTGAATTATACCCTTCCACCAATTTGTTGCAGGTCAATTGTATATAAAGCGAATGACTTCATGCCGATAGCGGAATATCAGTTTGGGCCCCAAGCACCCATTTGCCCATTGAAAATCTCTATTTGATAATTATTTGACATCGTATTATATAAACTTTGATTTGTCATTTGCAATTTAACGACACTTCAACTACAAGAACAATGGTGAATATCGAAAAAAATCGCCCCTTTGCTCTATTTCTTTCATATATAATTTAATTAGAAATTAATTAACGAATATTGTGACAAAGTAGACTAGAAGGAATGTAACAAAAAAGCGCTATTCTTCTCACTAGAAAATGAATGAGAATTAATTACCAGGTAACTAACTGGTCGAGGAAGAATTCCCGTTTCATTTCATTAACAAAAAACAAAAAAAAAGAAAAAATAGTAAATTGCCAAATATTTAAATTTTTTCTATCTCAGGAATAGTATTTCTAGGAATTCTTAAAATTTTCCTATAAAAAAAAAACAAAAATAAAAATACAAAACTTTGCATTTAGAAAAATGATATATTTCGAAATATGAACTCAGATATTTTGGTAGAATGAAACCAAAAAAAAAAAAATAACTGAAATATTCAAGAAGTTAAAGATTCAAGAAAGAAAAAAAATTGACTCTCTTCTCTCAAAAAAGAAGAAAAAAATATAAATTGACTAATTTATTTTATTTTATCTCGTTTGGTATTTTTCCATATTATAATTGGAAGTCTTATTATTATTTGCTGTTCTTTTGAGTATAGAATGGTACACGCAGGGGGCCTAAGTCGCGACATTGGGGGCCTATATATATATATATAATCGTCTTGGATATTTTTGGGTGAAAGGATGCCCCAAAGTCAAGTACGCCCCTTTCCCCATTTAAATACACACACCTGACACTATATATATATTTATAAATTATCTAGAAATTTTTTCTATTTTTTTAAATAGAAAATAAAAAGAAAGAACACTCAAATATATTTCCATGAAAATTTATTAAGTTTGTTTTTTTTAACTTGTATTTTATTTTCGTTCGTTTCGGCTCAGTTGTATTGCATCAGTTCATCAATAAACATACCAAATGAAGCATTTAAACTAAAATTGGTAATTATACACATATGCATGATGAATTAATTAATAATTTATTATTTTAACTCAAGTAAATTTTATTTTTTAATATTTTAATAAAAAAAAAAATCATTGAAATAGAAATAATTATATTTAATTTATTTTTTTAAGAAATAAGTAATATTTTTTAATATTTAGGTATATTATTATTTTTTTAATTATTATTTAATATTTTTTGATTAATTTATTTAAAAAATAATAAGTATAAAATATCTTATATTATTTCATAATTTTTTTTTCTTTTTTAAATTATGAATTTGCATTTTAACCTTTTTTTTTTATTAAAATCAAAATTTATACCTTAATTTATTTAATTAATAATATTTTTGCAAATTTGAAAATAAATAAAAAAACATTAATGGAATAATTGATTATAGAATTTATGAAACAATCTTATAAAAATATTATTTGAATAATCTGATTAATGATAAATTTCAATCTTGAAAATATTTCAACTGTTTATCCGTTGCATTGAAAGAGTTGATTTTAAGTTTCATCTTTATGTTCATTCTTTTCCAAGTGAATTCTCTCATAAGTTATAATATTATATCTCTAAGCGGATATTTATTGATTTAATACCAAGTATTATGAATCATTAAAAAAACATTGAATTTTTAATCATTATTTTTCTTTCATTTACGGATCAGTTCTTTTTCTTTTTTTTTATTTCTTCATTTAATTTATGATAACAAACATTTCATTTTGAATGATCATTCATAATATGCTAAAGCCGATACTATGATTACCTTTCATGATAATCCGTATTATTATGAACGTCAATTTTTTTTTTATTGATAAACCCACGCAATGCTGTTTCATTCTAAAAATTGCACATTTGCTTTTTCAATTGGTTTAATGTTCCAATGAGACTATTAAACATCCGATATATGATTATATTTCGAGTTTTCTTGCTACTTAAAGACTGAATTCATAAATAAAATGTCAGTGTTTTACCTAAAAACTCGCTTTAAGATCATCTTTGACTGTTTGTTTCAGGTTAATATGAAAATTTTCTATATAAATTACACTTCCAGTGTCTTTAATAGCGCGGCTGGCATTTATATTTTAATAAATCCAACGAAGCCGCCCTTTCCAGGTTGATTCGCCTTAAATATACTTGAGTGAACATTTTCTTGCTGTGTTGGAAAACATCCACTTGAAACATTTGAAAGCACTCAGATCCCCATTAAACGCTAACCTGAGTTCAATATGTTCAATCCACCATCGAATCGAGTCACTTAAGATGATTTGTTCATCAATCTATTGAATTACATTACCCTCGTGGCGTTTTCTCAACCCCCGAACAGTTCCATTGTTCACTCCTTGAAACAAAAACGAATTGCATGGAGACGCAAAGAATCCGATTTGCTTGAAATATTAGCCAATTCAATTAGGAGACGGATACGTTTTGGTAGAACGACCTTGTCTATTAAATGGGCGTGACCAACGAGCACCTGTTCATTTAGAGGTAATATTTAAACGTCATGCAGAAGTTTACGATTCAACTTTAATCATCACGAAATTCATTAAAAAGATACTATTATCATTTTGTCATATTTTTTTTTTCACGGATCAAAATAGACTTCTTTATTTTTATCTTAAATTGAAAAATGAATTAGGATCAATGGACTAGGAAGGATGATAATCTCTTTTGGATTTCACAATTCTTCATAATTCTTAATTAATATGTTTGGGTTAATGTTTCATTTAAAATTTATATTTACAAAAACTCAAGAAATCATTTATTTTCTCTCTCTTTATTCTTTTTATAAAATTTAATATATTAATATTTAATATCTTACATATATTCATTATTATTTAATTATTGTTAAATTATGTATTTTCAAAAAATAATTTGCTTTTTAATTCAAGAATGCAAAACACCCCTTTATTCATAACATACATGTTTTTGTGCTATAAAGTTTATCATAAATTTGAAATAATGCTTGTATAAAAGTCTCTTTTCTGTATTTCTTAATAAAACTCTTCCCTCCGCTTTTGCCCGTTTCATAAACAACTTTTAACGAATTTTATATGTTGATTATATATGTTCAACAATAATAATATTCTTGTAAATTTCTTAATGAAGAAATGTGTATTTAATTTTTTTAATTTATTTTTTTTAAATTTATTCATTTAAACAAAAACATTTCATCTATTTATTTAAAATTTATTTATTTAATTTTTAAATGTTCTTTGATACATATGTAGTAAAAGTTTTAAGACACGTTATTTAATATTATATATTTTAATATTATTTTTTTTTAAACCATGAAATTATTAAAAAAGAATAAGTAGGGTAAAGCATACAGTCGTTGGCCCCCTTAAGCAACTCTTGGCCCCCTGTTATAGTTATTGGTCTAGGTATTCTATAGTGATTATATACAACCATACCCCAAACGATTACATAACTATAGTTAAAAGCGCAATTTTTAAAATAAAAATCTCTTATTATTTGTGTTTTAGTGATAGGGGGCCAATGACTGCCTCGGGGCTAACGAATGTATACTTTACCCTATATTATATTAGCAAAATTCACTTCAATTCTATTTCAATTTATAGATTCTCAAATAATAATATATACATTTTAAATAATAATATTTGCTAAGTAGAAAATATATAGAAGAGAGGATAGGAAAGTAGGGTAAATCTAGTTTGGAAATTTATAGGTAAGAAGTAAAAATAACTTATATCATTGTTTTCACAATATTTCAATGTTTCGGTCTATGTTCATGACTCTTTTCATTTTGTTAGATGTTCATAAAAATAACAACAGTATATCCTGAAGAGATCTTCGTGATCAGGAACCGAAACGTTGACGTTTTAGGGAAAAGAAAGATGAGTGATATTTATTTTTTACCATCACTTCCCATTGACTCTTGACCAATTTCTTGTCATCATATATACATTTTATCTATACTTTGTAACGATTAAAATTATATCTCTAAATTTACTGTTTCAACTTTTTATTTCATTATCCGTTGGTTGGGAAGTTCTCTATTCTTCCCATCCGGTACAATTTTATTTTTTTTTTAAATATTCCACTTATAAAGATTAAACCAAAAATTGAAATAATTATTTTTATCCATTTTTTTTAATTGAAACGTTTTAAGGAAATATTCCAATTTTTCGCAAATTGCTTCATTGAAAAAGATCTCTGGTTATTATCATCTTTCGCTTGTTTAATTCTTCTTTTTTTTTTAGTAGAAGATGAGTGTGTGTATGAGTGTTTAGTTAATTAGATATATAACTTTTACTTTTTAATTTAAAAATTTCTCACTGAACGGATTGGGATCATTTCCTCAGCTCGTTCACCAATCGAGCGCCTTTTCATTTTATTATCCATCCCTTTCGGAGTAATCGCCAAGATAACCGAAATATTAATCCGAGTCACGTTTCATATCTATTTTCTAATGGTACTCTTCTCAATTTAAGTAAAAAGTTTCATCATTTGTTCGTCAATAAAATGGTTAAATACTTTCACCGAGACCTGTCCCGGTCCTTAATTAAAACATTTAATTTCCTCCTCAAAACTGGGATGAGTTTGCTAATAATAATTAACCCGGAGAGGCTGGTCGGGACAGACCCGATGAGGTTGTTGTTTTCCACTTGGGATTATATTGTTCAGGTTTGCAAACCACTTTCGCGACCACTCATACTCCAAAACACTTTCACTGACATTTCAAATGGGTTGGAAAAATTTACTGAGTTTGTTTTTAAGAATTAATTTCACTGCATTGTTCAGGTGTAGATAGATATTCCATCGGTGGAAAGAGGGGGGTGCAATTAGGGGAGGAATAATGGCTTCATTTTCCGAGTTTGTGGCCAATCGCACGCAAACCATCGCCGTTCACTCGAGATGGCACCCTTTTAGCGAATTGTGATTTGTGTGTCACCTCTCGATCTATAAACACGATCAGGAAAGGCTTCTAAGTGTCACACAAACGCTTATCGCTCTTTTTTCGAAGCCAAACTGATAAAAAAAAACTTACTCGCTAGTACTTCTAATCTCTATAATTATATCCGCAACTCCTTTTCACACAACATTTTGCCCCTATCGCTGACTAATAAAGCCATCAACCATAGTAAATAATATAATTTAAATCTATATATATATATATTTTTTTTTTTTTTTTTTTTTTTTTTTGTTTTTAAATTCAAACAAAAATCAATATAGTTTACGTTTCGTGTGAAAGATAATCGAGAATAAAATTACACCAACTCACGCATTCCCCGTCAAACATGTCATCAATAAGTCAAAGAAAAGAAGGGGGTTCATGCACTTAAGATGTTACTTGTAAGGATTGATGTAATTACCCGTTTAGCTCTAGAATAAATTTTTAAAAAAAGGTTTCTTTCATTTTTCACATTAAAAGTAGTCGAATATTTAATCAATATATATAAGATATAAGTATATAAATATTATATAATATTATTTTATAAAAAAGAATCATATTTAGTAAATATTAATTAAATTTTCAATAAATTTTTTTAAATTAAATTAAATTAATTCTAAATATAGATAAAATAACTTAATTTTAAAATTAAATTAATTATTTGATTCACAAAACATTATTTCGAAATAAAATACTTAATTTTAATTAAAATAGTTAAATAATTTAATAATAAAAAAATAAATTTATATTAATAATTATATAGATATATATATATACATTTAAAATGATATATACTTATGTATATATATTGTATATATTATAAAATCCATTCTAGCATTATTGTTTTTTTATATTTGATAACCTTTGATAACATAATTACCCTCAAATAATAATACTATCAATGAAGTATATATATATATAATTACAATATTAATAAATTTATTAAATTACATACAAAAAAATTTTTTTTCTAACAATTGAATTATATGCTTAATCAAATTTAAATTAAATATAAAATTCTATATTATTATTTTAAGTACAAGTATATCTGATAATATTCAATTTATTTATAAAATAATAAATTTCAAAATAATTAGTTATTTTGAAAATTCAAATTCACGGAGATTCTCAATTTTCTTGATATTTTCTTATCCGATCTAATTTTTCGCTCGTTAGTTATTCACTTAGTGGAATATAAACGGAGAGAGACATCCCCTTATATTGTATCGCAAAGACTCTGATTAAATAAATTATACTAGAATAACAACCTCCTACTGCCCTGAAGCCTATCAGAAATACTTTGCAACGGTAGTAGCAATTGTTGTTCTATTATCTAGAATAAAACAACAAAGTTTTCAAATTGTTATCATTTATTTTTACATTTTTTTAATGATTAACTTCTTTATTTATATCGTGCCAAAAAACAATATTCTATTAATTTTAAAATAATAATAAAAATATAATCTATATTCTATAGCAGGGGTCGGCAACCTTTTTCAATAGTCGGGCACATTTCTGAAATAATATAACAGGGGTGGGCATACTTGGTGATACTTATTAGAGCCATTTTGAAAAATCCAAATGTTTAAGAGATAGTAGACTGAAAATTTCCTTTTATCTAAAAACACTGATAAAAAACTCTTTTCTAAAAATCACAGTGTATCTTTTTCTTTCTCTTTATAGAGTGCTCGTGAATTTTGCATTGGATTAGGAATTCAATAGGTGATTCGGAAAGGACACTCAGAGCTCCACAGTCGAGGGATCTGCCACGTCCGGGTGTCATATGACTATGATTAAAAAAGCCGCTCCAGTGCAATTCAATCCTGACAAACAGCACTTGACATATTTAGTTGCTTAAACCGTGTCCCCGGACAGGCCTATTTTATTTCAACAGTGTGCTTATGATTATCTTTGATATGATATTTACTGACATTGTTAATCTGGACCTCACTTGATAAGCATTCGAGAATAACACGCGTTACTCCCACCATCATCCAATAAGTTCTATAAGTGGCGGGATGAGGCGTGGGGAGAGGGGGGGGGGGTGAAGAGAAAGAAATAGAAGGAAAAAAGACGCGGTCTAAAAGGACCTTTCGGAAAAATGGTCATAATGAGCTTTTTCGAGAGCTTAAGTGTGCTCATTAAGATAACTCACAATGATAAAATCGCTTAAAACATCCCAGAGTGGGGAACTTTAAGAAATTTAGGCAAAAAAAAAAAATTAGATCTATTTTTAGTAAAACAAAAAATAAAAATAAAAAATAAAAATGTGATCCTCTTGTCTTTACCATTTTCATTCCCATCCATAGATCATTATTTTTTTTTCTTTTATTTTTTTAATTGAACTGCATCCGATTTCATCATTTTTTTTAAATATCTTTTATTTTTATTTTTCACCTTTAACCCTTGCACCTGGAATTGCAAAATTTATTTTTACTGGGCAAGTCAAATGACTATCTTTGATTTTTAAAATAAAAAAAAAAAAAAACAATTCACTAGACTCTCCCAATTAAAAAAAAAGGTTAGCTTATAGAAAAGGGCATACCGGTCATTTTAGAAATTATTTAATTTAATTAATTTATTTATGTGTTATTTATCCTTTTAAATACAGACAAAGTTGTTTGTTAATTCACTTTATTGGCAACGCTTAGTTTTGTTTCTAATTAAATCTTCTAAATGAATTAAATTAACCATTTTATTTGAAATAAGTTAAGCATTTAAAATTATATCCATTTCGCTCCAAAAACAAACAAATAAAATAAATTTTATTCTAATTTATTTAAATATTATACTTATTTAAAAAAAACATTTAATTTTTTTTAAATTCTTATTTATTTATATAAATTCTTAATAAAAAAAATTAATCCAATTAATATCAGTTTTAATTATTTTTGAAATTCTCATTTGGAAAATATATCGGCAAATAAAAATAATATCTAACAAAAAAACTGATTTAAAAAACAAATTTTTAAAACTATAATTAATTTTTTTTATCAGGATTAATAATTTATTGCAAGTAGCAGAAATTTTTTTTTTTTGTTTTTTGTTTTTCTAATTTTCAAAAGTGTAATTTTTCTATTTAATTTTATTTCGTTTTTAATACAAAAATAGTAAGTATTTTTGTTTTTTTAAGGGTGATCAAAAAGTTCTCTCTATTGTTCTGTCACACAAATATTAAATTGGGGGAATGACATCTCAAAATGAAGACACATGTTTACTTCATGCAAACGTCATTCAAAGATGGGTGGGGTTGGAGGTACTTCCATGTTACAATATCAACTTATTATTTATATTATGAAGTCTTATGTAATCGAAAAAATAACATAAGGGGAAAAAAACTTTCCCTTTTCGAGGGTGAAATTCATTTTGAGTTCAACTTTTTTTTTTTTTTTTTTGATTTATGTAATTCAGCCAGTTGACATCTTTACGAGTTTATATAATATTTTTTTCAAATTATCATAGATACATAAATAAAAAAAAATATATAAAAATAAATAAATATTAATAGGGAAATATTGTTCGAGTTTTAAAAGTTTGAAAGCGCTGTTAAACTAATTGAAAATCTACATGAATTTTTTTTAGGGAGGTAGAAAAGAAAAAAAATACTAATAAAGGAGGTAGAATTTTCAAAAAATATTTATCAAAGCCTTTAATATACAGCTTATTATAATTATACTTATAATATAATGAATAAATAATAATAACCACTTAGCTACAGTTTTAATAAATTTTTCTAATAATTTAATTATAAACTCCTGAATTATTAATAGTAAAAAAAATATTCAAATTTCATAGGAGACACAATACATTTGTATAAAAATAATTATAATTAGTGATTAATTTTTTAAAATTTAAAAATTAAATATCTTTTTTGTTTTATTTTAAAATTTCTTTTCCCTATACTTTATATTTGAGAATTCTTTTTCAAAAAATACTTTTTCTATATATGAATAAATAAAACAGAAAATTACAATTAAACTAAAAGTTGTTATGTTCACACCCTCGACACCTGTTTATTTCTCACAAAACTATATATAAAAAAAAATTGTTATAATACTTATATCATTATAGAAAATTGTGTAAAACAGACCTTGCACCAGTCGAGTATCTATCCCTTTTGACTTGACTTTTTTCCGGGCTCATTTATATTTATAGAATTACTTTTTCCATAAATATTTAATGGCGCACTCATATTTTCTGCCACAACATCTGATAAAGACATCAAGAGGAAATCATAAATGGAGCCAAATGGAGTCGTGATCAAATTTTGTTTAAATGTTAAATACATTTTTTACATAAGAAAAGAAGCCAGCCCTCAAACCCTCTTATCCCAGGCCAATACTCCAATTCTATATATATTTTTTTTATTTTTTTTTTGATATTCGATTACTTTTTAAGAGCACTAAAATCAATACGACAGATAAAAAAGAAAAAAAAATTATAGCAAATAAATAAAACTAATAAATAAATGTAATTTATTCTTACTTAAAGTAATACACAAAATATATATATGAACCTCAAATAGAAAATGTATTATTTAAAATAATAGTATTAAAATACAATTGTTAATATTTACTTTATCCCTCTCTCTCTCTAAATATTTAAATATATATATATATATAATTTTAATGTGAAATATTCTTTATACACACAACATTTAAGTATATATACAATTTTTTATTTATAAATGTTTCAACTTTATTTTTCAAATTGCTTTATTGCATTTTTCATTATTTAATATTTAGTTATATTAAATAAGTAATAACTCGATAAAAAATAAATACACCATAATTTTAAAGTATTTTATTAAAAATTTCACATACAATAGGATCATTAAAAGAAAAGATTAAATTTCAATTATCATATATATATATTTTGAGAATTTTATATTTTTTTTATATTTTATTTTATTTGTTTTTATACAATATTTTTTTTCTTACCATTTTATTAAAAATTAATACCTTTTTAATTGGAATTGACTTTATCAAGTCATGATAAATTGTTCAGGTATTTTTGTCGAAAAAAGATGACATCTAACTCGATTAAAATTGCTTACATTGCTCTCTCACTCTCTCTTTAAAACAAGGGAAAACTGAAGGGTGACAACATTAGATTTGCATGAATCGCTTTGCAGGCCTTTTTTTGATTGATGCCTTCCATTGTAATGACGAAGGCATTTTCCAAATTTGTATGACCCTCTGCAAGTAAAATAATGAATGATACAAGCAGATTTACTGACGACAAAAAACAATCCTTCATTTAAGTCCAAGCCACTCACCCTCTCTCTTTTCTTTCCTACTCTTTAATTTATTAGCCTCCGCGTTTTTGGAAATAAAGCTCCCAATTCCAATGATATATATTCCTTAGTGTGTTTTTTTTAAGAAAAATTAAAATCTTTCAAATTTATTACAAAAAAATATAATTAATAATTCAAAATATTGAATAAAATTATGAGTTAAAAAATTTAATTTAAAAATTTTTAATTAACAAAAAAAAATGATTACTTTTGAATAATGGTGATTATTATTTAAATAAATCATAAAACTAACGAAATATAATGAATATAAATAAGTTTTTTTTTTTGCAATATTCTAATAAAAACTTTTTTTTTTTAATTTTCATAATTAATTTTTTTTTTTTTTTTTTTTAAAGAAGGATAATATTTTTTCTGTTAATTATAATTTCGTTATTTTAAATTGTTTAATTTTCTATACATTTGCTTTTTGTTAGATTAAAGATATTTGGTGGGTTTGTTTTTTTTTTCACCCCTCGAAAAACGTTATTAATAATTAGTGTGGTGTCAAAACACTACGTTGGCCACATGTTTCCTGAAAGTTGTCTTCTGTCATGGCGCGGTCAGAGTATGCCTAACTAATTCGCCTCAGGGGTGGGGTACCTCTTGAAGTAGACACTCTTTAATTAATATCACTTAAAGCGAGGTCAGAGTCCAGCCAGAAGAGGGGGGGAGATGGGAGGGGGAAGGAGACCAGCATACCGATTGCTCATCTCTCACGGCAATCATTTTGAAATGAAACTTTTTCATTTAAGTATTTTATTTTTTATCTTCTCAGATCTATAAATATTTTCATTGAATTGTTTTTGTTTTTTTAAATAAATTTTCTTTTGTTTGTAGGAAAAATGTAAACAGAAAAAAGACCAAATGTAATTATTCTTTTAAAAGAGAAAAACAAATACATTTTATGTTGGCCTAGGTTCCATTTTATGAATTAAATCCAAAAATCCTCTTGAATTGATGTTATTTCTGGTGTAGGATTGAAATCCATTTTGTTATTTATCCGATATATATATATATATCCCCCACAGCCATCTCTCTCTCTCTCTCTTCATTCCTGTTGCGAGGACCATCGAGGTGAATGGAAATCCCTCACAAGTTAGTTGAATGGATTGAATTTTGGCATGGAGGCTTAATTAGTTGTCATCTCGAGGGGCTGACCCTGATCCTCCCCGTCGAGTTGGTTCAGTTTTATTGAAAAGCGTTTAATTGATAAACAAGCGCTCCGGTCTCGCCCATTCCAGCTTCTAGTCTCGGTCGTACGAGAAACTTGTCATCCATCCGATCCTGTTTCGATTGTGGTTGCAGCAGCTTAACTGCTATTTACGAGTTTATCCACTTGGATCCGTGCCCAACCACAGAAACAAAAAAAAAATCATCACCGAATAATTAAGCTTTTTCTAGTTCTATTCGTTAGTTTTTCCAACTAACTCCTCCGTCTGCTCATTAACCAGGTTCACCTGCACCTGGGGACTTAATTTATTTAATTCTTCACATAGAATTAGTGCATCCGGAATTTTATATGCTTATTTATATTTGACCTTTTTGTAGATTAATCTTCCGATGTTTCATAAATCGCCTTCTATTTTATTTTACTAGATTGATTGACAGATAGGAGTGGAACCTTAATCAATCATAATCATCTCTCTGTTCTATACTTCACAGAAATTTCCCTTATTTCCTATTATATTATCGTATTATGGTGTCCAATGCATTCATTTGAATATTATTAAACTTTACTGAATGAATAGAGTGTATTTTAGTCAGAAGAACACTTAATTGTAGTATGTAGTTGCATTTAAACAGCCTGAAGAACTAATTACTAAATACTGGTGAAAAGAGACTGTGTTTTGAGTGCTATAAACAATATTTAACGGAGGGAGTGCTTTTCCCCACCATTTGTGTCAATAATCCAACGCAATTTTTTTCCTATAATTATAGTGTATATGGGCTCCCCAATGTTACCATAGGGGTGAAATTGCAATTGGGGTGCAACTTGTATAGAAACTGTATAATTAATCCTCATTAGGAGATGAACATACAATTTAATAGACAATTTGTCAATCGAGCCCAAGAGCTCTGATAAATCTCAAAAGTAATTATTTACTGAAAGGAATTCGACAATAATCCATTGAAAATTATTTAACAAATTTGCATTTCGATTAATCTATCATTAATAACTTCATAATTAGAAAATTAAATCGATTGCTTGCGGCTTTGTAAATCACTATACATATATTATATACCTAGAGATTAGCTCATACCTACATTACTATTATTATCATCTGTACTATAATAATAATTATTTCTATTCTATATATTATAATTAATATTTTTAACATACAATTTATCCTGCTATTATTTTTCTAAGTTATTAAAACTTAAATCATTTGCATTATTTTAATCAACAAAAAAAAAATAAATTTTATAAACAAAGTTTGCAAAACATCTATAAAATTAATAATAATAAAGTGATGTTTTTAATAAAGTATTTTAAATTATTTTTCATAATATGAATAAATATTCATATATATATATATATATTATTACTCGTATACTCTTATACTTATATATAAAAAATTAAACTAATAAAATTATAAAATGTAAGATGATATTAAATCGTTTTAATCATGTTCTTTTCAAATTAACTTTCATAATAAAAATTATATCATTAGTAAATTTATTTTTTAAATAAATATCGGTTGTAAATTCCGTTCTTATGTTCCACAAAAAAAAAAAAAAAAAAAAACATTTCTCCAGCTTGTTTAGTTCATAATTTCCTAGAAAACTATTTAATTTAATGTTTGATCCTATAGTATATCTATTGAATTACATTTTAATATTCCAAATTACTTTAATAATTATTTTAACTGAATTTATTATTACCATTTTGTTCTAAAATTTAACGACTTAAAGAACCAGTATAAATCACAGTTTATTACATTATAGTTAATAATAAAACTGGAAGGAAATATAAATTTTATCTTTTATATAATTTTAGTTTTGTGAATAATAATATAAATCAAAAGATATAATTACGATCTACTAGCAATGATAGCTCCTAAATTAGAATAATATTATATAAATAGATTAAAAACTAAAATAATACATTTTTGTAACATTAATTTAAAATATATATAACATATTTTTCTGTTGAATTTTTTAAAGAAATCAACAATTCTTTCTTCAGGTCACTGAAATACCCATAGCGCCTTTAGATTATGCATCCAAGCAATATGCATAATATAAATTGTTCAATGGATATTTTATTGCTTATGAATATTAAATTGAAATTTTTCTAAAATTATAATTTAAATTTTTTATGCTTACCATTACTTAGATATTTTTTCATAATTATATAATTAAAAGATTCCCCCTCCCCATTTTTACATACAATATTAACTTTATTTTATAATAAATAATAAAACATTTTATTTTAACTAAACTAAATATGTTTTAATTTCTAAAAAAAATTTATAATATAAAATTTTAAATATATTAAGTGAAATGATATTAAATATTAGTATAAAATTAACAAATGATTGATTATTAATATACATATAAGATTAATTAAATTTGAACCTAACTAAAACTAAATTTATTCTTTCTAAAATTTGATTAATAATCATTCAATCGATTATTATAAATCTTTATATAATATTGGATGAAACTGAAAGTAGTAGTAATACTTTAGAAGTATGTAATAATTTGTGTTTCTCTGCTGTCGTTCGTGAGAGTTGATTGTCTGTCCTCAATAGCGAAACCAAAAGAAACTGACTGATTGATTATTTAAACAGAATAAACCAACATCGATATCGACTATAAAAATAGTTGTGTATTCAATTAAGCAAATAATTACAAGACACGGCATTAAAATGAAATTAATGGCGTAATTATTAGCGGGTTGCATTGCGATTGCCACAGTGGATGCGAGGGCCATTGCGTAAAATCCAAAGACAAGCATTTATCTACCCGGAGGCGGAACACACCTCCGCCGGGTAATATATTTTGCATCTTTCGTTTAGATCCACTCTCCATTCGCTTTCTCGCGAAAATTCTTTTCCCGTACAAAAAAAAAATTACCTTTTTTCTCTCTCTTAATCATTATTTATCTTCTCAAAATTTTACCCGGATAGATTTATCGCTTTCCTACTTCCAACCCTTCATCCCTCGTACTCTTTAAAAATAACCTAAAACCCCCCCCCCCCCACCCTTCGATATCGAGATTGGTTGTTTCATCTATAAAATACAGCAAAGTGAGAATTTACAGCCGCGGACGTTCATCTTTATTAAATCACTCGAAATGGATCCCGAAACGGAAATCCCTTCCAATTTTTTCCATTGGGTTGAGAGATTTTCATTTCGGCAATATTATCTTGCCAACAAATAATATCAGGTTTTATCGGAATTGAGATTCATAATCGAATTAACCTTTCGAAAGCTGCTTATGAAATGAATGCGTTTGAAATTTTTTTTTTTCCTTTCTTCAAATCTCTACACTGATCTTGAGAAATCAATTACACTTCATGAAGATCGATTTCGATTTAATTAATTTAAATAGGCACTTGAATCAATATTGGATCGTAAGTTTTGTGCAATTCTATTCAGTAGTGAAGAAAAATATCATTGCACTATATAATTACATAGATTTAGTCTGATCTGAAAAAGTAATCAACCGCAAGAGATACACTCATTAATGTTGGCTGTACCATGAAAAAGTAAATCATCCTGCGCCAAATAAAATTTTCATCAATTATTACAAGCCGTTGGTTTTGAAGATTTTTCCTCAAAATCCCATTTCAAGTCACACGGAAATGGAAGGATAAATAAGATGAATATAAAGAAAAAAAAAAAAAGAGATTGATTCTCTCAAAAATTCTTGCACAAAAAATACCTTGTCGTTGTTTTTCCACCCGATTGCTTCAATTAATTAATTGTCGAGATTGCGATCCTTTTCAGTCGGGCTGTTTTTCCAATATCCGATTTTTAATGAACCATTCTTTAAATAATAATTGTCAGTCCCGAAAAAGAGGGACGATCGAAAATCATTATATTATAACGTATATTTGTATGTTCTTAATAAATATGGTACATATATTCATAAACACCTTCTCAGGTGTGGTAGGTCGTGATAAATTATATTTCTCTCTCTCTTTTGGAACACTAATCTCACATTAATTCAATATAATGATTTGATATCTAAAATAAATGAAGAAAATTGAAAATAATTTGAAAAATGTTGTTTCTAGAGTCGACTTCTTTCATCTTTCATCTCCCTTGGCCTCTTTTTTCTCTAGGATTAAATCCTTTTATTCCATTGGTTTTTTTTTCATCCGCCTTTCGAAGACCGCATGGTTCTCACTTCTCACAAATGGATGCTGAAATATTTACTTTTTTATTCTTTGTTCGGAACAATTGGAGGAAAGAAAAAAAAAAGAAAAACGAATGGCGGTGGCAGGAAAGAATCTTCCAAGTGTGAAGCCTTCCAATTGCGGGGGGAATTTGACGTCGGCCATTAGCTTTGCAATCATCCCTCAATTTAGTACTCCCTTCCTCCAGGTGGTGTGTCGCCCAATGGAGACATCCCCAAAAATGTTTCGGTCAAATTAGATAACCCGGTAGACACATGCATTGACGCAATTGTATTTATGTTCATTAAATGAACCCCTCGATGGCCAAACATTTTACTCAGCTCTCCCTTAAGATCAGTTCATTGGTTAGTAAATATAACTTCCACCTTCTCCCTTCTCATTCCCATTTACTATTTCTAATTTTCTTTTTATTTGTTTCATATGATTGAATGTAGCTTATTGATTTATTGTGATTGACATTTTGACATTTCTATTAATTTTGTTGTAAAAATTGACAAGAATTTATTTGACCTATTCGAACCTGCAAGGCTGAATAAGAGGTTTATATAAATGTATTCAATGGGTGAAGCTGTTAACTACAAAAAAAAGCAATGTGCCAATAAATAACTACGCGAGATACTCTTTTATACCTCTAGAGAAAACATATCACAAATAAACAACGTCTTGTAAGTTATTAATTATAAATATATAAATATATATTACTCATTTAATATTTAAAACAATTAGAGTAAACTAAACAAAATTATATATATATATAGATAGATATAGATATACTTGCCTTAAAAATTTTTAATAATTTTTTTTTTATTTTTTATTGATAAAATTATAATTGAAATATCATTTAATCTATTAAAAAATTCTATTATTTCCATTTATTAATTTTAATTTTTTTTTTAATTTAAAGTTGATACATATTTTGAAATAATAACAACAAATGAGATAATATATTTAGAGAATGCAACTTAAAAGGAAATCTTTTGTTTTTTGAGAACAATCGTCGTATAAATTAATATTAATGAACACATTTATTTATTTTTTAATTTATTATTATACATTAATATTATTATGACTATTAAAAATTGTTATAAATAATTATTTATTTTTTTTCTTATTATTTTATTATTACAAAAAGATTGATATTGTATCTAAATCAATTTTAATAGAGATTATTTAGAAAAATTAGATTAGAGAATATTTTTATAGTTTTAGTTTTATTTATAGCAGAACATTTTGTACAATTTTATTCCAAGTCCACAAGTCAGTCAGTAGAACGGCTCGAAACATGTTTCGTGTACTCGAATGAGTAATTTGAATTAATAATATAATTACAGTATGCTCGGTGGTCTGCCGGAAGAACGAATAAAAACCAAAACATTTTTCTTAATGTGATATTTAGAAGTAGTTTAATGAAAAGAAGGAGGGAACAAAACAATGAAAGAACTTTGGCATTTTCATAAGAACAAATGAATATCCAAAATTAAAAATAAAAATATTATCTGATTGAAAATAAATTTACTAAATTTAAAACATATCTAGATTTATAAACTATAATGTATTTATAATACTCGAATCTTAATGAAAAATATATATCAATTTAAATATTTTTCTATAGATAAATAATAAATTTTCATATTTTTACATTACGAAACCTAAGAAGGGCAATTCAAAACAAGCGAAGAGGGAAACTCAGCTCAAAAGTGTTGTTTTTGCACGACAATGCGCGACCTCACACGGCAAATGTCACACAGAATCTCCTTCAGACCTTCAAGTGGGAGGTTTTTCCTTCAACACTCAGGCGGCGGATTTCTATGAGGAAGGAATTTCGAAGCTCGATAAATGTCTCAACTTTTTTGGCGATTATGTAGAAAAGTAGAATTTTAGTTGCTCTTTCAAATGTATATAATATAAAACATTTTCCTGTACTAGTTTTGTCTTAATTCCAAAACGTAACTTACTTAGTGAATTACTCTCGTATTAAAGATTTAAGAAATGTAAATAGGAATGGGATTACTACTAAAAAGTTAATCATTTTTTATCAAATTTTATAAATTAAATTTCAAATTTACAAGTATATTTTAGAAAAAAAATTAAACTTGCATTATAAATGATGAAATATTGTAATTAAATGAAATGGGTTTAGATCCATATAACCTTGTAAACTAAATTAAAAAAATTTTCTGATTGAAAACGTTTTTGAATAATTAAAAAATAATAATCTTAATGATTCATATGATGCGCTACACACATGCCATTGAAAATGATTAATATATTCATAGAATATATATTTTATTGATTTGTATATATTTTGTTATTTATGTGTTTATTTTGTTGAATTGTTTGTTGTATGTTTGTTTTTTTTATAACTTTTCAGATTTACTAGTATAGTTGGTAAACATATTTTTTATTTTTGTTTTTAATTTCTTATGTATATCTGCCAGTTGTCAAATGATTATTCATAATTTAATAATATAAAAATAAATGATAAACAGTGAAAGTAGGTTGCCGTAAATGTTAATCTGATGTCATCAATATATATATATATATATATATATATATATGCAAGTGTCCGTCTGTCCGTCGTCAATGTCCCGAATGCGTTGTTCCATTCCTATCAGAAGATCGCTTGCTCAATCCACCTTTGATGTCTGATTTAATCTGCCGTTGGGAAATCTTCTAGAATATAGATACAAAAAAAATACCATTATTAAAGCCGAACTATTAACATTCTTGAAATCCGCTATTATGGCCCATTATTTGGGAATATTTTTGCAATAAAATATTCAATGTTATGCTGTTAAAATGAACCAAAATTTTTATCGCCTATTATAGTTCGATTGTTTTTTTTTATATATATATATTTCCTCCACTCCCTAAATTTGCTATTCCAAAATAAAATAATTTCCACCAAGTTTATAGACCATACGGATTTAATGAATCAACTTTATTATTTTCTATTGAAATATGAATCTATTTAATTGGATTAAGAAATAAAATAAAAATTATAATTTATGAATATAAACAGTCAAATTTGGATACATCCACTAAAAGTGATAATTTGTTTTTTTTTTCTTACCGTATAAAATAAAAATTTAATTAATTTTTAATGTTAATTTTTATATAATATTCAGAAAAATTAATTTTTTTTTTAATTTATGATTTTTCAACTTTTTAATAAGTAATTTAAATTTCTTTTGACAATTGAACAATTTAAAAGATTTGAGTTCTCTTCTTTTGAAGAAAGATATTCAAATATATATATTTTTTTTTATTATAATTCAAATAAATAAAATTATTTTCAACAAATTATTATATTTAATAATAAATGTAATTTGTAAACTAAACTCCTCTACTATCTCACAACTTTGAATTGGATTAATTAACATATATATTATATTTAAATTAAATTTAATTAATTATGAATTATAAATTAAAATTAATAAATAATATTTTTTAAACCAATGTGTGTTTGGCTCTTTGTGGATAACACCACGTCATCTGCTGGCGCATGATTGGCAGTCAACGTGATAAAAAATTAAAAAAATTAATTCCGGTACTTTCAGCAATTCAATCAAGCTGAAATTCTATATATAGCAATTTTAAGGAATTTTTAATCATGTGAAAAACTATCAAACATATATCTTTATTTTTACGGTCAGTTTAGAGGAAAAAAATGAAAACTTGGTGTGTGATCCTCTTCCGAAAGAGCTTCATTTCCTAAAAGTAGATAGAAAACTACAAATTTTGAATAATACCTGTGTACCAAATTTCATTATTCTAGCTCTCAAACCGCTTTTGTGTAATCTTATCTACATACACACACAGACAGACAGGCATTTTTCTCAACCTTAGTCAAAATGACTTAGGGACCTTCAAAACGTATAAAAACATCAAAATCTCGACATCGAACATTTTTGTGATCGCAATACTATCTCTGGCGAGATAGTAAAATTTGTTAACCATTCTTTTATTCAAATTTTCTATTATATTATATTAGTTTAAATAAATATTTTTTCTTAACTCTAATATAATAAAATTGTAATTTATAAATTATTTTTCGCGAAGTAATTGATTTAAATTTTAAAAATATTATACTATATATAAATTCGTACCTAATCGATTTATTTATTTTAATAAAATTCGTATATTCATGATTGCATATAAATTATTTATTTATTTAAAATTTGAATATTTTCTTTTATGAATTTTAACTATGTTTATAATAAGTAAAATATGTATAATTTTACTCTGTTTAGTCATATATATAAATTAAATTTAGTGTAGATATTTATTTATATATTCAATTAATAAAACCCAGGTGACAAATTGAAGCTTTTTAAGAAAAGTCTAATCTGAAAAATGTCATAAATCAAAACCAACTTTTTTTCTTTCTTTCTTTCTCTCTCTCCTGCATTGATTATCGAATTGGAATTAGAAACTAATGGTATTTTATAAATTACTTGCATTAAGAGTAAAAGCCTGAAATGAAAACGAAGTTCAGATCATCTCTTATTATATTGAAGAAAAATTAATGGATTACAAAAATGGAAATTCGATCCGGAACAGGTTTTTTTCCTTTCTTCCCGCTATCCTCCCAACTCCTCCCTTCTTTCGATGCAAATTTAAAAAAATTAGTTGACTCTAAAGCTTCGTCATTTTTTAAGAATCTAATCAAGTTGATTTTATTATGAATCTGAAGGTTTCTTAAATATATATATATATTTTTGTGTATAGTTTCTTAAGTTGTAAAAGCTTCATTTAAAATTGTCGGATCTTTTTATAAATTGAATTGACAGGTTCATTTTTTATAAATCCACCTATCAAATTTCATGAGAATCGGTCCATCCGATGCCGAGGTTTTTTCATTCATGAGATCAGACGGCCGTAAGAGCACAAAAGGTGCCTTACGCCACACACTGATCCAAAAGCAAACTACTCACCTTTATAGACTCTTTCGTCGAGTTTATTCAATAAATTCACCAGCGTCGATCCCTGTGTGACGTCCAATTCGATTAACACGGTCTCTTTTTCTCTCAGTTATTGTCCTTCTCTATATATATAGTTTAATTAAATTGTCAAATGAAATGGCCAAGCGAGATAATAAAGAATAGAATTTTAAGATCTTACGCGAAAATACACAGCTTCTCGAAAAGGAACTCATAAAACGTAGAGGCACCGCTACCTGAACATCGAGATGCTATCTACAAATGGAAAGTTTTAGGACTTTATTCTTCTTTTTTTTTTCTTTAACTTGGATCATTTTCAGAACCGGTGGATCTCACAATTCCAATCGATTCAACTTTATAGTAATCCACTCAAACATAAAGAAATTATCACCTTGTATCTGTTCCATTTAAGAGGATAACTTCGCAACAATATTCACTCCAATCATATTTCAGTACCTGGTTCACCGAGTTACAGCTCTCTACTTTATAAAGATCATTCCTTATGAACTATGAATATTTAAGATTAAGATTATTATTTAAAATAAATAAACGACAAAAATATATGAAATTTAAAAGAACATAAATTTAAAAAAAAAATAGTCATAAAACATAGTTCTTAAACGTAGTTTTAATTTTATTTTATTTTGCTGACGTCATTTAAATTTACTATTTTAAATTAAGAGAAAATTAACAAGGCTGAAACCAATTCAGATCGATTTTTCTTTATAAAAATTATCTATGGTGTTAATTTCAAAAAAATCTTTATAGCGGTTTAATAATTCAAAAATACAAATATATATATATATATATATATATATATATATATATATATATATATATATACAATTTTTGCTAGTATAATAAGTTAAGATTAGATTGAAAATTATAGTACAAAACAATTTTATTTGTTCATTGCTTTTTAGTTCTATCTATTCCTATTTTGTCATATGTATTTATCTTAATAGTTGCACTTTTTTCTTCATAAAAATGAAAATGGTTGGAATTCCAGAAAACTTAATTTTTCTGTTTTGATTTATGAGTAAACATTAATTTTATTATTTTGGATTATAAGATTACAATCAGTGAAGATATTTTATTATGACTTTCTAAGATTCCAGTACAAATACTAAACTTCCAAAAATAAATAAACTAAGAAATTACTCTTAAACAGTAATATTATTATTTTGATAGCTCAATAAATTTAAAATTACTAAATTTTTGTTAAGAATTGATTCAAGTTCTTGAGAAAAATATTTGAATGATATAAGTTGATTTTATGTTAAATCCCATCGATTAATAATTACATTAGTTTACATTCTTTATTTATTTATTTATTTATTTATTTTAATAAGCAAAAAAAATCCTGTGAAACGAGAGAAGCTCGAACAAAGCGACTCGCCTTAAATTCCCTGCAGATTCCAAATAATGTTTGTTATTTGTTAACTGTTTCACTTCAAATAATTCCCGTTTTTGTTGGTGTCCTTTAAAACGGACCCTGGCAACCACCCCCACCCAGACACCCCCTCGAGGTTTGTTGTTTCTCGCCTCGAAGCAAAACATTAAAGTTGAATATTCCTGAAATTGATAGCCTTTGATGTTCTTTCCTCACTTTGATAAGTTAATCCTTTCGCAGCTTTTGAGTGATCTTCCTCCCTTTCTTTCTTCTATTCATGAGTTTTTTTTTCTACTCTTGTTCGAGATGGATGTTGGTCCGATTCGGGGAAAGTAAAATATTCATTCAGGGAAACGGAGAAAGAGAGAGAGAGAGAGAGAGAGAGAGAGAGATAGTAAAAACGAATCACACTTCCTAAAAAATCTTATAGTCCTTTTTTTTCTCTAAACATCATTTTATCAATACCTTTGAAAATTTTACAAAAATGTTTTTCCTCTATTAAAATAATCATATATATATATATAAATACTTTTAGTAACTATATAATTAATAAATTTTATCTTTACTTGATTAATTAGAAAATTAAAATTTTTATGTTCATTTTAGGTGATTAAAATGATTAAATCTTGCTTTTTTTTTTGTTAGAGTTATTTTCAGATTATATAATTATAATTTTAGTGAATTTCATATTAATATTCAAATTTTTGGTCTTTTATCATTAATAAGAAACAAATTTATTCATTCATCATTTTTGTTTTTAAGTATGTGTTATTTTTTTTTTTTGTTTTTTTTTTTTTTTGTTTTTTTGATAGTAAATAAATATTATTTTTAATTCAAGTTATAGTTGAATTATAAATGAATAATTTTACCATTTATCTAACAATCTCCATCAAAATATCTGTCCATAAATGAATGGGAATTTTTCATTCAAGCAGTAAATTAAAACTTCACATAAAAGAAATTCTTATATGCAATTGTGTTTATAAATTATAATTATTTATAATATTTATTTATCTGTCTTCTATAAATTTTTGTTTTCCATTTTAGTATTAAGTATTAATTTGATTTATTATTTATTTGCAATTGATAAACATTTATAAATATACATACATTTGGCTAATATGAATAGAATAAATATTATTTAGTAAATGAAGGTGTTTGTCGTCCTATTGGCTCATCCATAGTTCTCTCTCTCTCTCTCTCTCTCGTTCATTTTTTTTTTCTTCCATTTTGAAAATGGAAAGAAAATGGCTCACCTTCTTTGTTTAATTCAATTGAAATGAATGGGGTCGATTCTGTAAATTAATGAATTCAGTTCTTCTTATTTAATATCGAAAGTGGATGTTCTTTAAGGAAGGCAACACCGGAGATAGGAGGATAGAGCACAAAAGCGGCTGGCTCTGTGGGATCGTTACGAGGTCAATTGATAATTTGACCTGCGGCTGTCGCTTACGGTACCTGAGGCGGCTTCTAATCACGCCGATTGCTGCTCCACACAATGGCCCTGGATAATGGGGTATGGCTCACGATAATGGGGTAGGCTCCACGGATAATTATAACACAAGGCGCTGTCATTGCCGATATTGATATTGCGGGATACGCCTTCTTTGCTCGGGACCATCATTAAGTGTTTGGGGCATCCGAACAAATTTCTGTACGTCAATAAATCGCCGAATCCCGTCGCCGTTTGCCAGTCAACCTGAACGGATAACGACGCCTAATATTAACAACTTGTTTCAACGAAACTATTGTTCTTCTCATTTGCACTCTGACATTCATTTATTTTTATGATGAAAACAATCTCGATTTATCAAATATAACAAAAAAAAAATACAACATAAAAATGAAAAGAAAAAAAAAAATCAATTTTTTACACAATATTTAAAAAGCGATAAAAATATATGTCATACTCGTATCAATGGAAGATGAGGAGTGGAAATGGGGAAAATTTTGCTGAAAAAAAAAAGAATTTACCGATTTAGGACATATTTGAATTGACGTTTTATGATTTATGAACAAAAGAAATAAATTTTTCTCCATATTCGTATTCTGCAAAAGTAGATAAAAATATCTCAATGAGGGACTTGAATAAATCGGTAGTCATTTTTCTAATAAATCGAATGCCATTATTTTTCGTATTCACCTTTTTTCAATATATATATATATATATATATAATAATGAAAGGGCATATAAAGTGAAAATCATAAATGACACGAGAGAATTATCCATAATTACTCACAACCTATTATACTTTTATTTTATTAAAAATAAAAAAAGAAGAAGGCAGGATAATTTAAAATTTTGGCATTGTATACAAATAAGCTTTTGATATTTTTATACAATTGTGGAAATTTTAATTCTTCCTTTAATAATAGAGAGGAAGTTGTCATTCACAATTCTTAGGAATTTTTCAAAAGCAAAAATAGCTTGAAAATCATTGTTATATTATAGCTAGGTAACATAATAATAAGAGCCAAGAAAGCGATATATCTTCGATACAAATTGTGATGTTAGTCAAAGGGAGGATTACAAAAAACCTTTTATAACGTGCAAATAAAAAAAAATATAAATGAAAAAGAAAAAGATCGCTTAGGATTTAAATAGTTATGTACTTGAAAGACTTAATTCCAATTTTCTTCAAAAATTATTAATTTAATTATTTTGATTTATAACTAAATACCTACATGAATTTCAATTCGACAATATAAAATAAATTTAACAATTAAATATTGTTATATCTTTTAAAAATTTATTTATTATTTATTATCAAGTTAAAGATTTAGAGCAGTGATTCTCAACCTTTTTTTTTACCGCGGCACACTTTTAACGGTTTAAAAATTTGGCGGCACACAAAGAAAAAGATAAGTGTAAAAGTTTACCATATTGAAAAAAGTGGTCCCAAAAACGGTTTACCTTTTTTTTAGAACCATATTGAAAAAATTTAGAAAAAAAGTCGGAAATCTTTACATTTGCAATAATATGGCAGCACATTTTGATAATCTCGCGACACACAAAAGTGCCGCGGCACAGTGGTTGAGAATTACTAATTTAGAGGATCAGTTGTACTGATCATACAACACCCTTTAGGTGGCATCTAATTTATAATATCTGTCAGTTTTCTCACTTTATTAAAATTATTCAATTATTATTTATTAATATTAATTGGTTTTTGAAAATAATTAACCGTCTTTTTTTATTTACATGTGTCCTATGTTTTTTAATTTGAAAATCTAGTATTAAAATATTAAATGGTAAATGAATTAATTATTAACATGAAAGAGATAATGAAATTAATGTCAAAGTGTAACGTGTGATATTTTACATGTAAAACTAGCATCTTATCTTCCGATAACATGTTATAGCGAACAGACAAATTACAAAAACATAAATATATTTTGTGTTTGTTTTCTAATCCATTCTTTCTCTAAATTTTTTTATTTTAATTAAATTAGATGTATATATATATATATATATATATATATTCGTATCTTAATTAATTCTTGTATGAAAAAAAGCTAAACAAAATTTATTATACTTTTAAGCAATATTATCACTCATTACACAATGACATTTACCAAAATTGGAGTACTTTAATTACACCTTTAAGATGTGGAATTAGCTTCGCGTTTCTAGTGGAAAAATGAAAGGCCTTCATAAAATAACATAATTTATAGTCAGCTTAATTAATCTATACATATTTACTTGTTTTATTATAATAAATACTGCCTTAATTATTTTAAATGAAACATTTATTTTTATTTTTATTTTTTATTTAAACCAATAAATCAATTATATTTTAAAGTTAACATTTTATAGGATGGCAAAATTGACTATTTATTATTTTAGATTTAAGGTAGAATATTTATTTATTTTTTATATTATTGGTTTCATATTTTAAATTTTAAAATTGATGTATGAATTCACACTATTTTATTATACATAGATCATATGATTATACTACATGATCTTGACTAAAATTCATAAAATAAAAAAAAAATTTGCATTCAACGACCTTAAAAAAAATTGCAGATCATTTTAATAAATTACTTTTATATAAATTTAAGTATTTAGGGAAGAGGAGGAACTCTAGAAGCAAAAGAAAAGTATTTTAGTACTTTTATATATTAATAATTAAAATTCGACGATAGCCATTTGAAATTTATATTTATCAATGTTTTGCTTTTCTTCATTGCATCATCATTCATTTATTTAATATTCGTTGTAAAATTGAAAAGTGTAACAGTGTGGCTAATGCCCTTTTTTTTGCGGAATAGCTTTGAAGTGTTCACGGTACACCGGTTGCAAAATTTTCCGTTCAAGGTAGACAAAAAGAAATAGCGATTCTTTAGAAAATCATCTCAAATCGGATCGATTTTGGCGTGGCCAGCAATTTTGTTGTAAATATCTCTATGTAGAATAATCAAATTACTATTAATAGTTTTCTGTTCAAAAAAAATAATTATTATTTATAAATCTATTTTTAATTTAACTTTAATTTCCATTGATGATATCACATAATCAATTTCAAATCCATTATCAATTAAGTAATTGAAATAAATAAATATGTTATGAAATGGTTACTACTATTAAACAAAAAAAAATGAAAATTTAATTACATAATTTCAAAAAATAATTTCTTATTTATTATTGTTTATTCTAACATTAATTCAATTTTTTAGTTTTGAATTTAATTAAATTATTATTTAAATTATATTTTAATCATTAGAAGCTGGAATACCGAGCTATCGATCGATCATTTAACAAATTTTTACAATTTATTATTATAAACTTTAAAAATTTTACAATTTTGTAATTATTTTTAATTTTTTTTTTGTGTGTGTGGAGGAATGGTAAATATATTTCGTAATTTTATACTAAAATATTATTCAAATAAATATTTTTAATTTTATTTCAAAATTAAATAAGAAATTTTAAAATATTTTAAATATAAAAAAATATTAATATTATACAATATCAATTAAAAAAGAATGGCAAGAGGATAAATTTTAATATGGGTGACGTAAATTGTGACGTCATATAAATTTACTATTATAAATTTAGAAAATACTAATAAAATTGATTTTTCTCGAGGCTGAAACCAATACAGATCGATTTTTCTTTATAAATATTATCTATGGTGTGAATTTCAATTCCATCGAGCGGTTTAATATCCCAAAAATATACAAATTGATATACAAATATATAGATATACAAATATATATGTATACTAGTATAATAAGATAACATTATATATAGGATATATATTCATCTCATATATATTTACATATAATCGATTAGATTTGATATGGTTAGAATTACAGTTTAAAAAGACAAAAATATCAATACTTGGAACAAAAACAATAATTAGAGATATGTAGATGGATAATTTGTTTAATTTTATTTTTTATTTTTTCCAAAAAGGTCACCAACTCCATGATTATGTTCTAAAAACATTCAAATTAAAATAAAAGACTCGATTATCTCATTTGTTTATCTTTGTCAATCATTACTTAAATATTTAATTTACTTTATGCGAATGTAGTTAATTAACAATTTTATTTTGAAAAAAAAAAATTTCCATTTGAATTGGAAATGTTTTATGATTCAAAAAATAATACCAATCAATAAATCCATCAATATTAAACAAGTCTCTTCCAATAAAATTGTTAATTGCCTTGATCCGTTTCGTGTAAATTTAATCAAACAATTTATTATATTCAAATTAAAAAATAAATAAATAAATAATAATTATTGAATAAAGAAAACTACTAAAAATATAAGATAGATTGATTATTTTTGCTTGTTTTTTTTCTTTTGTTGGTGAAAAATTTATATATTAAATATAACTTTAAATTCAAAAACTTTTAAGTATCTCTTTTTTTAAATAATATTTGCTTAAGAGTGTGTTTTTACTAGATTCGCTAGATTTTATTAAATAAAAAATGAAAAGATGTTTTTGAGAAATTGGATATATTAAATTTATTTTATTATTTAATATTTATACGGGATGTTTATTAAACTTGGTGAATTAATATTATTTACAGAATTCAGAATTGCTTTGAATTTAATATTTTCCACTTTTTAATAATATCTTTGGTCTCTAAATTCGATATACTAGACAAGCCATGGTAACTAACTGAGTTGATCCGTATTCAAGAAACTCCCGGTGGAGTCCTTCGTCTGGTCTGAATCTTCCTCTATATTCAGACATAGATTTATTGTCTGACAACAGGCTGACCCACACGGAACACATATTTAATCCAAGCTGATTAGAAATTGTTTTGTTCACTCTCCACATTGCCTCCATTTGAAATCCATCCTGAATAATGAAAATATATTATACCAACGAAATAAGCGTCATAAAATAAAAACAAACAAATTCTCACGCTTGTTTATCTAAATTTCAGTTTGAATTCGATTATCATTACCGTCAAAAAGTAAATAAAACAAAAAAAAAAAAAACTAAAAACAAAACAACTGCAGACAATTTTATTCACATTATTTACTTTTGATAGCTTACTTAAAATCACCAAAGGAGACAACAAACTTTATATATATATAAAGGAAGGGATAGAATTGGGGATGAATTGGAAAAAATAAATAAAATGAAAACGAATCAATTTTTCTTCTTAAAGGTGTAAAAAAAGCTCTAGGGAAAAAGTTCAAAGTGAATCGTTAATGTCAAAACTTCAATCTTCTTACCTCGGGGCTTTTTCATTAACAACCCAATTAAATCTTGAAATAGAAAAATCAGAAGAATTTCGATTATTAAAGCATTTTTATCAACTGGAGTGGCATCTTCACTGATGAAATGAAACCCCAGTTCTTTTATTGTCTCAAGACACGCACTCCGTTCATCTTCTCCTGTCTTTTCTTCCCCTTTTTCTTCTGAAATTAAATTAAACCAACATCGTGTGATTAACAATATGATCTTTTGAGGTTATTTTTTATGTGTCGAAGAGGGAAGAGGTCAGCGAAACATGAAGCATTAAAATTCTACAACCCTTTAATCAATCAGATAACTTTTATTTAATTATGATATCCGCTAAAAGAATAATCTATCATGATTTTGTGACAATGGTGGGAATTACATGACAAAATAACCTAGAGCTCCACCTAGTTCACAAGTTTATGCGAGCAAATACCCCAAAATGACACTTTTTTTAAAGAATTTTGTTTTTGACAAAGTGAGTTGTTTTAAACAATTAATTTCTCTCATAGGTTTATTACAAGCAATTATTTTAATTTATAATGTCATTTGCATTTATTATATATCCCACCTGATTGGTATTTTCAATAAGAATTCAAATTGAGGTTACCTACGTTCAACAACCCTTATGGATTGATAAATTATCCATTTTCTCTCCCTCTTTCTAAAATTTATCGAAAACTAATTTATCTGTCAGAAAATATTTCCTTCAAAATTTAGTATTGTAATCTTGTTGATTAGTTTCATGTTGAGGTAACATAATGAGAAGCAAGGGTTGAACACTCATTTGTTGACAACTTTGACAAGAGGGTGATTTGGGATCTCATTAAAATCAATATTTTAAAAAAATAGATTTTAATAACAAGAATATATTTTTTCCTTGGTTTATAATTTAAAATTTATATTTACGTTTCATATTCATATATTCCAATGTTGTGTGGAAGAACACTTTATCTTTATTTTTTTATATTTTTGGTGAAATTTTTTCCAAGATGAAAACTTCTTAAAATATATCTCATTTTATATATTCATTTGCTGTTTATGGAACCTACCAAAAAATGCAATCTAAACGTACTTATATCTTAATGGAAATTTCTCTTCTTTCTCCCGCTACTATTTCAGAACAGCTATTCAATAGGATAATAAGCAAATTACTTTTATTCCTTAGTACTACTTTTGAATCCCTTTATTCATCTACCCTTCTTATTTCTTTTCAATATA
Source organism: Labia minor (assembly GCA_963082975.1). Classification (NCBI taxonomy): domain Eukaryota; kingdom Metazoa; phylum Arthropoda; class Insecta; order Dermaptera; family Spongiphoridae; genus Labia; species Labia minor. Next base: position 24,376,726 of record OY720347.1, on the reverse strand, counting down.
TTCTTTTCCACAAAATAAGATGATTAAGTTAAAAGATTCGTATCGGTGTACGTAAATATATATGTTTTCATTGGTGTGTGGGTGAATGTGTGTTTTAGGCGGGAGTCATGCCGAAGAGGAGCTGAGGCGCCCTCGCTGCCGGGGAGACGATGGCTGCCTCCTCGCGGAGGACGCTGCTGCTGACCCTCACCTGCGCGCTGCTCTTCGGGCCCGACGTCTCACGGCCTGAACAAGGTAACCAACAGAAATGTTCATCAATCAATTAAATTCCTTCCTTTGCATCTGCTTTAATAAAAATCCCCCCTTCAAGTTCCTCACCCATTGCTTGTTTTTTTTTTTTTTTTAATGCCAAAAAGAGGGTGTGGGGCTTTAAGCCACAATGGAAGTTTAATCATCCAAACCTAAATGGATTTAAACTTAGATAATAATTTGGGGTGAATGAGACAATTGAACTTCGGTTTAGAGAGATTCAGAAATCTCACCTTTTTTTTATTCAAAAAATAGTATTTACTTTTTGAATAGAACTTTTTAAATGGACGCATAGGGTGGGCCTTGGTAAGGATTCCATAATCCTTTTATCTGTCACCCCAAGTAAATATAAAACCTGAGAAAATATTTTTAAATCTAACAATAATAATACAACTCCATCATCCCATCTCAGTTATCTTCCATTTGAAAATTTTTGATTCTCCCTCCAATATCTCTTTTGTTTCATTATTAATGATCCTAATTCAGTAAAATTAAAATTAACTTCGCTTTTCCGCGACTTAATTTAGCTATTTATGAAAACATTGATTTTCTTTGACATCTCTCTGAATATTTAGTTATACATTTATCTCCATCAGTTTGATAATTAATTAACACGATTTTAAGAGCAGGAAGCGATAACAGCCACCTCCAGTCTGTATCTCATGGGACCCTCCCTCTTCCTCCCTCTCCCTCTCTCTCTTTCACCCTGGATAATTATTTATGTGATTCAAAATTTCATTATTAAAAGCAAATTAATCACCGAAAGGAGAACTCTGAATAATTGAATTTGATTTTTTAAACCCCGGAATGAAGCTAGAGAGAGAGAGAGAGAGAGTCGGAGGTAGGAGAGTAGGAGTTCATCCAGTTGGATGACCTTTTACTGAATCCATACAAATGATCCTTCCTGTCGAATCTCCCTTTTTTTCGGGCCACCAAACTTAGTATGGGCTTCTATCCGACAGCCACTTTTAGGATTAAAGGCAATTTTGCGACATGCTTCAAATCGTCATGGATTCCATTTGCATCCGGTGGTTGAACACCGATACCCTAAGATTAATGATAAAATAATATTTACAAATAATATTAATGATATTCATTGATTTAAAAATTTCAACATCATTTTCATTCGTCTTTTGTTTAATATTCATATAACAAACAAAACAAACTAACCAAAACAAAAAAAAAAAATACCACAACAACCCAACAACAAGTATTATTCCTTAGCTCAATTCATTATCGCTGGACATAATATTCAACAATTCTAATCATTTTTTATTCTCTCATAAAAATTAAAATCATGACTTGAGATTATTAATTTTTTTTTCTATTCTAGAGAGAAAAAAATTTCCATACCAGATCTCACATATTCAAAATCATTGATTTTTTTTTGTCCCTCCACCTGGTATAATAAATTTTTTTCCATGTTGCGACATGTTTTTATAAGATTCATTCTATCCTCATCCCAGGTATTATCTGAAAATGAATTTCTATCATGAATTCCATTACTTATTATTGTGAAAGACTTTGGATATAATTTTTTGCTCCATTTTTTTCCTAGTGAATAGATCCTTTATAAATATCATCGTACCGTTTTTCTTTCTTTCTAGACTCCAAAGAAATCTGATAAATAATAGATTTTAATCTCAACGATAGTTTATTTATTAATTTATCCTAAAAACATATTTGTTCAAAATTTTACCAAATAAATGACTACACTACTATTTATTATTATTTATTGAATAAAATTTTCATAAATTCCAAAATAGTAAAAATGTAACAATAATAATAATTTTATGTTTTTCTAATCATTTATAAATTATAATATTACTTATCTATTGGACTAGGGGTTAACGGATCACCAGCAGGAAAAATAGGGTATGTTTTCAACCAATCTCAACGTTTCGGTCCCGTGTCAGAACCCTCTTCAGGACCTTAGTTTTGTTATATTTCGCATATGGAAACTTATTTTCCTTGCTGACTGCCCGCTGAGTCTTAGTCCAAGATGTATTTACTAATCAGCCAATATCAAAATAAAGTTTAATATAAACGTTTCGATTATAATTAATATAATATTTATTACTTTAGTTATGTAATTCAAGTAAAGAATTTGACTGATAGATTGTTAGTCAAATGGAATTACAAATTGAAAGTGTCAATTATCGAAAGGGATTATTATTCATTTTAAAAAAAATATTCAAATCCTCCATTTTATTTTAGCTTGATGGTTTATTGAATTTAACAGTAAAGAATTACATTTACTTTTATATATTTATTTTTAGAAAAATATGAATTTTAATATATATCAAATTTAAAATCATATAAATAATATAATAAAAATAAATATAATATTTTTTATAATAATATTAAAACTTCTCCTCTTATCAGCTTTAATATTTTCAAGAGTATACATTGTAAGTTCTTATTTAAAAGCAATTTCGCTTATTTCTTATTCGATTATTGTTTTAATGAATGAAAGAGAGAGAGAGAGGCGGGGGAGGGATGAGGTGCAATGAAGAAAACAAAACAGCCCGCCGCGTGGAACAACAGAAATAGAATTAATTAACTTCTCCCATTATCAGTTACCAACTTATCTCAATGTTATTAAGGAGGAAAGGGATAAAAATCTGGACTCTCCCCATTCCACCATAATCCGATTGCCTTTTATATTCTGCCAGCCAATAGCCTTTCATAATTCTAGCGATGAAATAAACTAAAGAAGAATTTGCTTAATTAATGAAATGAAATTCCCTATATTAAATGAAAAGAAACTTCGTGTCCCGTTATTATACTTATTTATCTGCTACCGACACAGGTGGATAGAAATCCACCGTGAAACCGGAAATGTTCTCTTCGAAAACAAAATTATTTTCCATTTTTTTTTTTTTTTAATTTTTTTTTTTATTTTATTTTATTTTATTTTTATTTTTTATTCAAACAAAATGCGTTATTTAATGATCATACAACTTCCTTTGGATGTCCACTTTAATGTCCTTCCCTTCACCGAGAGGCATATATTACCTGAAGATGCCTACCAATTTCACATTCAAGCGAATTTTAGGGAGGAATTTCATGCTCAATTAAATTGCCTTTCATTTTAGTTTTCATTGCAATTAAAATCGATCCCTGTTATTTTAACGTTCTAATGATAATTCCTAATCGATTTTATTTATCAATTCAAAATTTATTTTGTTATTTATAAAATATATTTTAATAAACGTCCTAATCTGACGTTTGACATTCTTATCTCATTTCAGTTGACAGATTGAAAAATATATAGACAAAGCCCCAAATCTTTTTGTCATTGGTTATATATTGACGAAAAATTACAACCCTTTCCCCCTCCCTTTCTTTTTATCTCTCTCACACACACACATACACACATATTTAAACACATACACATAAACATGTACATCATACTATTCTACCTGTCTAATTTATAAATCGATCCCCGGGTGCATTATATGTATAAGTGAACTTCTTTTTTTTTATTAGACAATATTTCATCTCTTCTCTGTCACTGTTTCCCTTTTCGACTACTCGTTTCTATTCAGAAGGGACTCGTTGGGAATTCTTTTTCAACCTATAACTCATTTTTTCAAATGAATTCAGGCATCTATTACATTTCGGCAGATATGAATATTATACCTCCATAGTTGGGATATATTAACTTGTTATAATATCCAATCAAAATAAAAAAAAATACTAATAATAATTTTTAATAGTAAAATCTAATGATCAAGAAATTTATTTGAATAGATATTATCAATTATAAATAATAATAAGAGGGCAATTCACAAAGTAGGTTACATTTTGGAATTAGGAAGACAAAACTAGTACAGGAAAATATTTTTTGTTATATAAATTCGCCCAAAAAACCACGAAACCACGTCTGCCAGGAAGTTGATGGCAACAGTGTTCTGGGACAGAAAAGGTGATTCTTGTCGATTTTCTGGAACGTGGTGCAACAATAAACTCTGATAGATATTGCCAAACATTGCGAAGCCTAAGAAGGGCAATTCAAAACAAGCGAAGAGGGAAATTCAGCTCAAAAGTGTTGATTTTGCACGACAATGCGCGACCTCACACGGCTAATGTGTGTGTGTGTGTGTGTGTGTGTGTGTGTGTCTCACAGAATCTCCTTCAGAGCTTCAAGTGGGAGGTTTTCCTTCAATTTCTTTAATTTACAAATATATGGGAACTATAATTATAGTAATCAATAATTATGGTAAATTATTTTAAATATGTTATAGTATTTTTTTCTTGAGAAATGAATATATTAAATATTTACTTATAGTATTTAATTCATATTAATAATATTTATTTAAAATATTTCAATATGCTAGTAATTAAGATTAACTTGATTTTATTAATCTCTTCTAAAAAAGGTTAATATTAGAAAATTTATAAATTTTTTCTTTTCATTTCATTAATTTTCATTAACTTTTAAATTGACCACTTTTTACTTTATAAATGTAAGTTCAGACTGAAAAATTAAAAAAAAAATCATAAAAATAAGAAAAAATAATTTTAAATCAAAATTTCAACTTGGTAATTTTAAGGAGATGATTTGAATTGACTAGAGGAAAATTCATATCTTAAAAATTTAAAATAATTATTATATATATATATATATTTTTATCTAAAAATTTAATATTAATTTATTATTATTATATTAATAGTACATTTTCATGTTTAGCAATTTTCATTTTTTTTTCTTTTCTTTTCTTTATTATGAATATTTAGTAATATGAAAATAATTTTACAAAAGCCAAGATAATAACAATTGAAAACTTAAGGGCCAAGAAAATAGCAAAAAAGATTTTAATCGATTTCTCTTCAAAACTAATGACCTTTTTGTTATCTTTGAAGAATTTTGCCCCTTATAATATTTTCAACTTTAGATTAGTTTTGGAGACAATATTGAAAAAAAAAAAAATTTGGGAAAGTTTCAAATGTTCCCTGGTCTCTTTCTCTTTTCCTCTCTCACTCTCTCCCTCTTTCTTTATCTTTCAATGTCTTTGTAGATGTCGAGATGATCTATCAGATGACGGATGAATTCATCATTTTCGTTCGACATTTTGATTTCCAAGTCAATGGAATGTGAACAGTTTTTGTTTCATTTGTTGAAACAAACGATCCCCGGACCCAACTCAACTCGTTTACTTAATTTATTAATTAAAACCATGAGACAGGACACAACTAATGAATTTAATTCTATCCAATTACTATTATTTATTTATCTGATAACTAGTTTAAGAAAAATATTTAGAGAATTGTGACAAAAAAAAAAGTTTCCTAACTAAAACTGTGCTGAGACGATTCGGCTTGCTTTTAATTTGTTAGACTAAATTAATTATAAAACTAGCCTTTTATCTATTTGTCAACTATAAATTAAAATCAAATGAATTTTCAATCTGTAATTTTATCAGATTATAAAAAAAATAAATAACAAATCTAATCGGAAAAATAAACAAAATGAAATCTACCGATGTAGATTTCTTTATGGGAAAAAAAATAAACTTTTTGGAACAGGCTGTAGATTTTTTCCAACACACACAAATAAAATTAAATTAATAAAATTATATTAAATTATATGATTATTTTTTCATTATTTAATTAATTTAATTTAATAATAATAGAGGCAGAGTAAAAAGAATTTATCAAAATAACAAAATTCTCTTCCTCTTGTTATTTTTTTCTTTAATATATATAATAATAATTGAATACCCCAAATCTTAAAATTCACATCATTTTTCAGATTTTCACAAAAAAAAAAAAAGAATTTTACCTATTGAATAAAATTTTAAATTTAATTAGACAATTGTCTTATCTATATGTCAACTAATCAATTTAATTAAAGAAAAATAATGTACAAAATTTGAACAAAAGAATCCACTTAGAGCTATGGAAATAATTTTATATAGTGAGATAATCTTTTGGCTGATGATGATTATTTTCAAAATGATAATATCTACAATCTTTATATATATATATATATATATATATATAATATAAATCCAGTTTACTTATTATTTATTTAGCAAGGCATTTTTAATTAGTTACTATTTAAACTTACTATATATATTCTCTGGATAATTACTTGTTTACATTTGTTATTTATTTATCATGGAATCTTGGTTATACGTATTTAATTTTTTTATTTTATTTCAAAGTGATATTAATAAATCAAAAATAACATTGAATGTAATGAAATTTTTTTTTTTTTTTGATGGAAAAAAATAATAAAAAAGTCAACTAGTAATGGAGTTAAAAATATTTTTGATTGTATTTGAAGATAGGTTATATGTGTGATTTTTTTTTATTATTTTTAAATAATAAAAAAAAATTGTTATTAATAGATAGGATTAGAAAATGTCGATTAAGTGAGGATCAGCAAAGGAATTCGTTAAATTTTCGATGCAAATGCGAGGTTAATTAGGAGCGCGGAGTTTTTCCGTGATGCTTTTTGTGGCCGTGTGAACGCAGATTGGAACTCTCCAAGGCCTGAACAAGAAGTCTGAAGACGAATCGCCCGAGGGAGCCAACCTCATCCTCCACCTCCACCTCCTCACCTCTTCTTCCTCTCTCTTTCTCTCTCTCTGTGTAAATAAAGGCGTAGGAGGGGCCCGAAAAGCAAAAGCAAAAGAAAAGCAGCAGCGAAAGCAAAAAGCTCGACCGAATCCTAAAGAGTGACCTTGCCCGGGCTTTCAACCGCCGCCAGAAATGATCATGTGCTGCCTGTTGTTCAATTCTTTTCATTTCCGTTCGGAATGTTCCACCCCCATTCCTTTCCCCGCGAAAGGGTGAACCCACACCCACACCCTCACCGGATAATAGAGTCAAATTGCGTTCCAGATCATTTATATATGGGCTACACGGAAACAACGGGCGGCGTTAATCAGCCATTCAAAAGTGAGTGGTGGAAAAAAAAATGTCCACCAATCCATTGGGCAAACAGATGGCAATTCGTTGGCATTCCGGGGAAATTCGCGAACGACTACTTTGCATCGCAATCTCTGTTTATATTACCAAGGAAAGGGCGCTTTCCATCAGCAATGGGTAACCATTTCTCACCGTCGCTTCCTATTTTTTTTTTTTTTTATTTTTTTTTTTTATTATTCCCCTCTCGGGTACATACATTACGCGAACGAATACACTCGAAAAAACATGGATAACTAATTATCATTAGATTCGCGCATTTCTGTAATTATTGTTAAATGAAATCTAATTAACATGGAATATCCCATTTACACTTAATGCATTTATATATCTACAATACACACACTCACACAATATACATATATATATATATATAACGTCCCTCTCCAAACAGAGAGTAGGCAGGCAATTAGCTTTCATTTGTAAAGTCTACTTTAAAATCAAGTTTTGGAATTTATTCTAAAACTACATTTTCATTCTTTTAATTCAATTAAAAATTAAATTTTCCCTCTGCTTGTTTATTTATTTATTTTTTCTGTTATATACCAGTATAAACAGAATAAATCTTTCAGGAGCAGCTTGACATTTGCTTGTAGCGAATGTAAACAGTTTCAACGAGGGACCTTTTTTTCTCATATATAGGTTAAATGGAGGGAAGAAATAAATATCACATCATTCGTTGATTTATAAGACTCCATCTCTCTATCCCTTTCTCATCTTATCCACTAGGCTAGAAAATTTAAAAAAAAACACGAAATTATAAAAAAATAAAAACATTTCTTTTATATTATTATTTATTTATTTATTTGTTTGTAACTAAAATAATTGAATAATTTAAATATTTAATAACGAAATTGGATTAAAGTAATAATGTTTGAAATCTTCTCTCCATTACCTTCATCATATCGTACAAATGAAAAAAAAGAAAAAGAACCGTAAAAAATTGGGTTAATTTCAGTTATACTATCAAGTAGATTAAGTCATAAATTTTTAGTTTCGATTAAAAAGCTTCTCTATAAAATTGTATTAAAAATTTCAATAAACTATTTGGAACATTTCCAATAACAACCAATTTACTATTCATGCCTGAAAGTATAAAATTTATTATTGATAGTATTTTTATCTAATTAAAATATATGTATAGGATGATAATTCATAATTATTTTAATATTTTTTATTTAATTATAAATCTAATCATACGAATAGAAAAACTATTAGAGTAAAATTTAAACCACACTAAGGTCATATATTAAAATAAAATTCACATTAATTGAAAAGAAATAAATTGTTTAAAAAAAGACTATCTTTGAATGCGCAGCATTGCTTGAGTCAATTGCAAATTTATTAATTAACTACTGTAGAAGTTTTGAGAAAGCTGCGTCATTTAGTTTGTGTTTGTCAACAATTGAAAGCAGGCAACTTGGTAAATTTTAATGAAAATCGAAAAAAGTGAATTTATTGTTGTGATTAAACATTATTTGTTTTGCGTATTTTTTATATTTAAAATATAGAAAATATATAACATTTTATCAAAGATGAAAAATGAATTTTAAATAAACAAAAAATAATTAAAAAGAGTTGAAAAATAACTTAAAGGGTTGTTTTCTGATTATTTTTACTAATTCTATATGTTAATTATATGTTTGTTTATTTATGTTATTATTCTTTTAGATTTATTTATTTTTTTTTATCTTTTGTGGTAGGATTTATCAAGGACTAAAGACTAATTTAATTAGAATCAATACTATAGCCTCATGATCAAAAGGAACCTATTTTCATTTTCATTAAAATTTCTTAAATTCTCATTTGAAATATTTTAAAAGTATCTTAATTCAGTATGAATACAATTTATATGTATACGTTCTCCGAAAAAGTAAGGACAAAATAAATTATCGATGAAAAGTAGATGGGTTTCTTCATGACCTCACTTTATCTGCCTCTAGGGTTATCACATTATATTTCTTTAAATTGAAAATGAAATGATTATCTTGGTAGCTCAATGCTCGTTTGGAATTTTCCATATCAAAAATGAATTTTGCTATTTAAAATATGAATGTAAGAATATACTATGACAATATTTGTTCGCGACTTCGTCTCCGTTAGGACTTTTCAATTAAATTCTTTCCCCAAAATCTCATTTAATTAATTTTCCATTTTGTACTAGAATTTACTACCATTTTTTTCTTTTTATCATTCAGCCCTTTTGCTTACTCTTTTCAGTTATGAAAAGTTGAATGGCGGATGTAATTATTCCTACTCTATTTAATTAACAATTATTAATTATATATATATATATATATTTAATATTTATAACCATCTCGGATGTAATCCATTTCTTTTTCCTCTCCCTCTTTGCTCTCTGTATAGATTAATATCACTAACACTAAATCAAGATTAGCTCTAATAAAGGCGTGTTTTTGCTTAGGACCCGGTCTTTTTTGGCTGCAAATCCTGAGTATGTAATTCACAAACAGTTCTGCACGTCAGCGGTCCCTTTCTTGTCGGGGGGCCCTCAAAAGACGGGAGTTAGTAGGGTGGAGCTCCTCCAAACGACTCCCGCCTGGGGGTCCAACTCTGCGTGCCAAAGCTCGCATTCCACGCCAAAAGGGCTGCTACCCCTCAAGTTTACCATCTATATACATTCCCCGTTATATATATATATATATATATATATATATAGATAAATGTAGACTTGCCATCTTCAAATTGCACCTATGCGTTTCCGCTTCGACGCTCAAAAAACGCGAAGCCATTCGTTTGGGAGTCAAGTTGAAACTTTGAAACTTGCGAAATTACGTTGATACGTCTAAAGAATATTTAATTCACTTCCATCCTTAATGCATTAGATGATTGAGTATAAATTAATTTGTTCATTTTTCATTCATTCATTACTATGCAGAAATCCTAAGAGAGGGAGAGTGAATTCCTTTAATAAGGCAAATGACAAAATTAACAATACACCCCTTTTTCTTTTTCAAACTACCCAATTTCTAAGAATATTCAAAAGAAAAGAAGAGAATCGAATTTGAATAATTCACATCGCTTTCATTTAAATCGATTTTAAATGAAATATCAATTTATTATCTTTATTATTATCTATTAATATTAATTTATTAAAATTACTTTCATTTCTTTTTCTAATATCAACAAAAATTTATTTTTTGAATTTTTTGACTTAATACATACTTATATGGTTTATTTTATAAAATTAATATATTTTCAATACTTTTTTAAAAAAGTGAGTATTTTCTCTCTAATCTTGAAAATAAATCCCTGAAATCAAAATGATTATTTTGTATTAAATTATAAACCAAATTATATTATTAAATAATGAAAATTAATTATCTATATCTCTTATATAAACAGTATGATTTTTAAATCATTAAATAAAATCAAAAAAAAGTATTTTTTTCAATGTAAAAAATAAAACAAAGGAAGACAAAAATAATGGGAATTTTATTTTATTTTTTTTTAAAGAACGTTTTGTTTCCCACTCGGTGTTTCATTTTTACATCAATGAATCTAATTTTCTTTATTTAATTTAATTAGAATGATAATATAGCTGTTAACTATGATTAAAAGAAAATAATAAATTTCAATTTATACGAATACTATTATTATGGCAAAGAATATAAGAATAAAATTTTTAAGATTTATTAAGTATATAAATGCATTTGATATAAAAATTCATCTCTTAATATATTTAAATAACAAAAAGTCAAAAAAAAAAAATGATGAAATTCAAAACAATTTAATACTTCCTTAGAATAATTATTATGTCTTTAATTTAAAATGATCTTATTTTACTTATATTGGTTTATTAAAATTTTACTTGCATGTATACATTTCTATAAATTATACGAGAATTTGCTCTTTGCATTCAAGTAAATTTCATTGCACATTCCACGTTTGCCATTAATGATGTTTAGGGTTAAATTAGAATTTCGAGTAATAAATGGGACTTAATTAAAGAAAACTGGTCATATAAAAATTAATCTCATTGGAATTCATAAAAATTTCACTTAATATCCGTAATTAATTTAAGATTTCCAGAAGTCCTTATAATCTAAAAATAATAATAATAATATAAAAAAAACATGAAATAAATCCAATTCATAACATTAAGACTATGAAAGAATTTGCTATAAGATTAAATCTTATAAATATATATTACTACTTCATACTAAATTTTCTATATAATTGGAATCTTTATTTCTTTCTTTATTTTTTTATTTTATTTTTTGTTAATTAATCTAAAAAAAAATCAATTTGCAATTCTATTTTAATACACTTAAAAATATTTTACCATTCCAATTTCTCAATTTTTATCCAAACTTGGAGGATACTTTGGACACCCCCTATAATGGAAGAAATGAATAATGAGAAATGACAGTGTTGAATTAGGAAGGAGGAGAGTCGCACAGTCTTTTTCAGACTAAGAATGCCTTCAAGCGAACAAGATAAAAACGATAGAAAAATGAATACACTATTATATTATATATATATATAAGAGATACAAGAAGTTTAACTCTACAATGGAGACAAACTTTCTATGATTTATAGTATATTTTTTTCTCACTTACTATATATTTATATATCAATATAGATAAAGAGAGTGTCTGATAAGTTAACTCCCTAGTAAATGGAAAAAGTTAAGAATAAATAAAAAAAAAGTTACAGCTATAGCATTTCAATTTCCCGAAAAAAAAGATCATTCAACCTCCTGAACATCATCTTAAGTCATCTTAAAAACATTACTGATCGTTCATGAAAAAATTGGATCCACTTGCTGAGCAGTTACATTCCTTTTTTTTTATTTTCGATAGTTAGATCCATTTTTTATTAATCGATTTCTTTAGAACGACATTTGCCATCTGATTCATTGAATAAATGCTAAGATTATGATGACTCAATTGGATTTTATTAAAATATTATTATATATTATTAGAATTTTCATAAACTCTATAATATAACTATTTTCTTGTTTTTAGTTTAAAAAAACACACACAAAAATAAATAAAAAGTATTTATTATGTGATTCATTAAAAAATAAAACAATCACACAATCCTTCATTAAAGTCTCCAATTAAAATATAATTAAATCAAATTTTAACAAATTAAAAAAAAATAAATCATTTATTTAATTAACTCTTCTCAATTTTAATATTTTTTTATATACTTAATCAAATTATAATTATCATGGAATAATTTATTTTTAAAATATTTTATGTGTTTCTTGATACGATATAGAATCTATTATTAGTAAAAGAAAAATAATACATTATCAAATTATTGTTATATAGATTCTGGATTGTAATTAAATATGTTGTTAAGTTTAATTGATCTAAAAAAAAACGTATTCGTTTATATTAATTATTTCTGCACCAGAAAGTAATGAATAAAATTATTTAAAAAAAAAGATATCTCTTTTTTATGTAAATAATTCTAATGAAAATATACAAATTACTTCGAATTGAAATTCTAATCGAATAATGAATAATCAATTATTTCCCTTGATTTTATGAAGATAGATATTTTTTTTTTCTGTTTTTTAATAATTTCTTGGGATGAGTGATTGGTTAGTTCATAAGTCCATTGTCGCTGGCCGTTCATCTTTATCGTTGTAATATCATTTCCTTGTCTATAGTCATTAATTATTTTTACCTCGGCTGCTTTTATTTAGTTTTTTTTTCTTAATTGACATATTAAGCACAGCTCTTATCAAAAGCCATCTTGAGGTCGTTCTTTTAAATTATCAGATTGACTTTAGAGTTATCCTTTTAGTGACAAACGGCACTCAAACAGGCGAATTACATCAATTAATCTTCAGTAACGAAGTTGCCCAAATCATGGCTTCCTAAAAACATTTTTATTTAAATTTTATTAAAATCATAATCTCCAAACATTTGAGGTGAGTTTAAAGATAAAAAACCACTCATCCAGATAAAATAATTAATTAAATGGGTCATCATCAGCATAATTGATGAATAAGTTAAGATATGGTCCCAATTTAATACCTACAAAATTTTTATACTCGTTTAAAAACAAAAATTAATTTTTAAAGATTTCCCTCCCATTTTAAAACTAAAATAGTCATCAAATATATATATATATATATATTATTGTTTTATGTAAAGTTTATTGTTTTATGGATATTAACAAAAGACTTATCCGTTTATCGTTGTTCCTGTTTGTTGATAATACACCCTGTTATACCTGTTTAAAACGGATTCTAGGAAGAGTATTGTCTTCTGTGCTCAAAATATGATTTATGATTATTTATTGGCTATAAATTGGTTATAGATATCTATATATATATATATATATATACTTACAATCGCTCCATCATGTTCTAGTGCCTTGAATTTTTACGCATTGAATGCAAAAAGTCGACGAACAATTGGTATTGATAACTTGAAATTGCACATCCTAGTCCCTTAGGCATGCAACTGTTTATCGACATTTACCAGAGCATAGCGAGATCAAATTTATTCTTATCCTATCAACGATTATGTTTAACTCATATTAATATTATATCAGTAGAAAAAACATCTTTAGATTGTTTCTCTATTTTGACGACATTCATTACTATGATTGTCTTTGGTATGTTCACGACCAACAACACGTGACCTAATCTTCTATGCATAGCACAAAAAAGTTCGAGGCCTATCTGCCTTTTTGCCCTGAATCTTTTTCTTTTTCTTTTAAACATCGTGTAACATAAATGGTTATCGAGATTCTTTCATAAAACAATGCTGAACAACTAAGAAACAAGGTGTAGGCATTGGACTGCTCGAGTGGAACTCGGTCCGAGTGTAAAGCGTTTCCTCTTCACTGATTTCATTCCATTAAAATGCTACTAATTGAATGATGCGTGTTCTTTTCGCGTATCTATCCGCCCGACACTTTTTATTTTGCATATCAATAGAAATAAATTCATCTGAGTACAATAAAGAAACAGCTAAATTTGCATACTTCTACTCGATAAAAAATATGGGAATATATCAAACATTTTCATAAACAAATAAAAATTTAAAATGAATGAGTAAAAATGTGAAAAAAAAGACTCACAGAGAGAGAGAGAAAGAGAGGGAATAAATATCATCATCTGTACAAGTATACACTTTTCTCTCTTTTAAATAAAATTATTCGGTTTTTAATTAAAGCACAATTGAAAACGCATCAAACGATTTAAAAAAAAATAATTATCAAGATTGCAATTGGAGTTATTTGAAATCAAGTCGACAAGTGTTATTCCAATTTGTCGGATCCCTGCGGGTCTCTTTTCTCCAAGAGAGTGCTTCATAAAAAAAAAACGCTTCGTTGTTACTAAGCTGGACAATGGACTCGAAAAGCTTTGAGAAGCTCCCCGATGGCCCTTTACATTGCATTGAGTCGGAAAAAAAAGCTTTTGTGAAAGCGCCACCCTCATCTTTACACTTTTACCACGAGATATTTAAAATTTTCTAATTTCACGTATTTATTCTAATTTTAATTTCTGACACCTTGATCGATATTTTTATTATTATTATTTTCCTATATTCCTTAGTCCCCTAGAGATATAAAGAATTTCAAAATGTTAATATATTCTAATTCAAATCCATCCCCTTAAGAGCTGGCAACGTATTTCCATCACTTGAGATTTGCCTCCTCGTAGTAATCTCTAAAAGCAACATATTTTCTTTATTATGATAAAAGAAAGAAGAAAATATTCAAACGACAAAAAAAATCTCTCTCAATATATATATATATATATATATATAGAATGTTGAGAGATAAAACCATCTAAATTATAGGAAGAGCGGCACCAACATTTTCTTGCAACACTGTACCGTCACCATTCCATGGCAGTTATCTCTATATTATTGTGAATATACCATGAATAATGACTAATGACTTTTTCTCTGTGTCTACAAGCGCAGAGGGAATTCCTTATAATGAGTCAATATATATGCAATTCAATGTATCTGCCAAGACACCAGAATTATTTCAAATAAATGAAATTAAATTTCAAGATATTGGTTGTCCAATTAATATGACTATCTTTTTTACTATCTCGCCAGAGATAGTATTGCGATCATGAAAATTTTCGATGTTGAGATTTTGATGTTTTTTTACGTTTTGAAGGTCCCTGAGTCTTTTTCACTAAGGTTGAGAAAAATGTCTGTGTGTGTGTGTGTGTGTGTGTAGACAAGATTATGCAAAAACGGTTTGAGCTAGAATAATGAAATTTGGTATACCGGCATTATTTAAAATTCGTAGTTTTCTAGCAACTTTTGAGAAATGTAGCTCAACCGGAAGAGGGTCATTACTTACAACGTTTTGATTTTTTTTCCTCTAAAGTGACCGTAAAAATAAAGATATATGTTTGATTATTTTTCATATGATTAAAGATTGTATAAAACTGCTATATATAAAATTTCAGCTTGATTAAATCGCTGAAAGTTCCGGAATTAATTCTTTATCCCGCGCCAGCACGTAACGTGGTGCCATCAACAATGAGCCAAACACGCGCTGGTTTAATATTTATTATTTATAATTTATAATTAATTAAATTTCATTTAAATATAATATATGTTATTTAATCCAATTCAAATTGCGAGATAGTCGAGTGGAGACACTCCAGCTTATTTATTTTTACCCTTGTTCAATATTTTATTTTCTTGCGGTTCATTGATACCTTTGTATTATCTAGCTGAGAAAAACAAATAATCGTGGTAAATTTGTCCACACCTTTCAGATTAGATATTATAAGTAAATTTCTTAAAATTGCTAATTTACTATAATAAATTAAAATAAACACTATGCGTATCTTTTAAGTGAAATTTTTATCTCACCAAATCGTTCATTTCAATATTTCAACACAACTTAGTATATAATTGAGAGATAATATTATAAAAACAAACAAAAAAACAAATTTATATCTAAAAAAATAATAAAACAATGATCAAAGTAATTACAATGTTAGATTAAATCATTTTATTTTGTTATTATTTAAAAATATGACACATTTTATTTATTTATATATTTATTTATTTATTTATTCAATTCTCATTTTATATAAACCAAATAATCTTGAAGGACAAATTGGTTACTTTTAATAAATTAAATTGAAACTTGAATGAATGAAATTTGTAAAGGAATAGTTGACTCGATTGAATTAGGTAAAATTGAAATCAGTTTCTGTGTGTATTATAATCATTTCTCAGTTCACTTCTATATATAATAAACATTTAGAATAGGTCCATTTGATAAGTTATGTTTGTTTATTATATAAATTAGCACAAAAGATTCTATCATTGCTTCAACTGAATGGAATAAACTTTTGTTATTGTCGCTATCTAATATCAGTAGTAATTTTTGAGATTTAGAGAAATGAGTTCAAATACGAAAAGCATGTAGATTATATTGAAAACCCGGATGATTGTTGTGGCAAGTTTAGTTTATAACTCGTGGTCAACACAACGATCAAATAAACCCGAGTTTACACTCAAATGACAAACCAACCCTCGACCAAACCAGCAGCTGAATGAATTTCATACTCGTGAACGGAATTCTAAGCATTAACCAATAAAATAGTTTTATTAATTCCTGCCTAGAATATCAGTTACTTTTGCCTTAAAATATTTTCCCAGGCGTTTTTGCACAAGTAATTAATTAAAAAACCTTCCACAATTTTTTTGTAAATTGTTCATTTCCGAGGAAAATATTACATACGTTTTTTATTTATTTTTTTTTTTTATATACTTGGTTCTTAATTAATACATTTAGAGATGTTCATTAATGACCGTTTGTAAATTAAATCCTGTCTTTTAGGAAGATGTTATTCATGCTTGCATCTTAAATAAATAAATAAAAAAAAAATTATAAATTAGTATAATCGTGGCTATCAGATCCCGTTACAAATTTGAATGATGACTTTTATTGAATCTTCCACCTTTACATTTTGGCATGGGATCAAAATTGGTTACCGCCCACACATACTCTATGGTAAAAAGTAAAATGCAAAAGCTTGCAAAGAAATAAAACCATAGAAATAACCAATGTCGCTAACCCTTATCCACAGCTGGTTTAATTGTTTCTGACAAATACCTAATTTCCAGCTAGAGGCCTGTTGAAATAGCGGCCCGAGGACAAAGACCGGCCCTGGCTGGAGAGCCTCCAGCCTGCTACAAAGTACAGTGAACCGAGAATAAATATATTGTCCCCTCCCAAGATCATATCTCCTCGGCTGCCATACTATTTTATCTACGCACACTTGTGCCATCGAAAGGGTACAGAATGGAATCTAAGAGAAAATCAGGAGTACTTTTATTCTAACATTGTGGTTATGTACAATTCAAAATCTTTTTTCTAGCAACTTTATTATTTCCTAACAATCTAATTTCATCATGAGTTTTAAAAAAGAAATCAAAAAAAAAAAATATTTCTTTTACTGAAAGCGACAAATTCCGATACGATAAATATTTTAAGTTCTTCCAATGAGTTTGATTTATCAAATTGTTTCTGGATAATTTATGAGCTCTCTCCTTTTTTGCTTCTGTTTCATTTCTGATGAGTTTCTTTTTAAATAGATTAGATATTTAATATATAAAAGCCTATTAATAAATGATCGAATAATTTGAGTGGTTGGTAGTCGATAAAAGAAAATGGGAAACGATTTCAGATATACAAGTTAATCTTTTTAAGTAGTTTCTAAAGGTAACTAGTAGTTGAAAAGTTGATTAATGTTTGGATGGTTTTATTAAATGGACTTTGTTGATAATGTTTTCATTTAAAAATGATTCTTTTTTTTAAATATATATATATATAAGAATTTCATTGATTTTTTTTATATATGGATAGAATAAAGGATTCTTACACGTAATACGTGTTGGTATGACAGCCTGAAATTTAATTCATTTTAAGACAAAATCTAAGAATATCATACATTCACTTTGTACGTTATCTCTTATATACTCTTATATTTTTTTTAATTATATTTTAGAAAAGATTTCTCTCTTTCGGCTAACTTTTTAATAATTCTATTCCATTTTGTTTATAAGAATAATACTTTAGATAAATTATTATACTAAAATTTTATAAACATTGTCATATCAGGTTAGTGTAATTATGTGGATATATATATTATTTATTTCAATAAATATAAATAAAAACTTATGGTACTATCAAAGAATATGATAGCTAAATTATTTTTGAATATTTATCTTGTTTTGTTTACAAAATTGTATTTTAGGCCCAGTATGCTATTAAAAATCTTTCTCCAAGCTAATTCTATCAAGTATATATAAATTATTAAGTCACTTACGAGTAATCAATGGACAATTCTAATCTTAATTCACTGATAAAAATCTACTTTGATTCTTCTTTGACCATATATAAAACATTAACCATAATGATTAAGTAAATTATTTAATATTAATACTTAGATTATATATTTATATCATTTAAATAAATAAATAGGATAAGTGATTTTTAGAAGTACTATTCATCATTATTAGTAGTTATCTTTTTAATCTTTATATTAGACTGATGGCTTCTGAATGTGTAGTTTTCATTTAATGAATATTCCTTTTTTATTATTTGCATTCATTCATTAATACTATTTATTAATGAAAAAAATTTCTTTCTATATATTTAAGGAGTGAATTTGATTATTTATAATTGTTAGTTTAGGTTCTTTTTATGAATAAAGAAGTTTTTTTTTATGATTGTTTTAGTTAAACGAGTAAATATTGATGTTCCTTTCATACTTGAGTTTATTTACCTTGTTTCAATGAATGGACTGTTTATATTATATTCAAGATGTGAACTAGAATGCATCTTGGATGGCTGTTAATTGGGTTTCCAAATAAATAATATCCATGATCTTTGATGGTTGATGGTTCGTTGATGAGTGCGTCAATGAAAATGAATTGCAAAGGTGGATGTTGTCTGTGCCTGGGTTGGTTGTCCGCCATGTAAGGCGAAGCGCACAGGCTGGATGCAAACAAGAAGGAAAGGAGATGGGAGCCGGTGTTTGTTTTCTGCTCTCGGGCGACGAGGACAGAGGATCGACGGTCTCGCTTGCTCCTCGGAGGCCATCGCGAGGAGAGGTCGGCGAATGGACGCGTGCCTCTGGCCAGACGCCTGTTTGCTCTTCGGCTCAGGGCACCTCACCTCGCCATTGTCTCCTTTTAGACTTTTCAATAAGACCCATTAAGAGGGAGCCAAGAAAAACGATTAAAAATATAACTAGAACAAAACAAAACGAGACCCAACAACCGAGAGGCGAAATTAATTCCACAAGGTTTCTTCTTCAACATAAGCACCTTAACGGACACAATCCTTTCCCCTTTCTCCCTCCTCTTCCACTTTTTCCTCCTCTCTTTCTCTCTTTCTGTCTAAATTCAAAAGCAAAAATATCCAAAACCGCTCCCTCCATTATATATATTTCATAGAAAAAGATGAATTTAATAAATATGACAAGAAGTTAAAAAAAAAAAAAATATAAACCATTTAATAGAAATCATAATTTTTTAAATGTACAAATAATCTTTGTCATTAATTTAAAACAAACAAAAAATAAACCAGAACAGAGCATGAAAATTAATTACCAATTTTCGAATAAAAAATTGTCGAGATTAATCCTATAAAAATGTGATTGAAAATCATTTTTCAAGTCTTTTTTTCCTCAATTAATCATCAACCAATTGATACAATAAGCTAAATAAATGAAATTTGATTTTATACTCTCACATAATCTCCTTTTTTTTTATTTAAAATTTATAAAACATTTAATTTACCTTTGAGGATTGCAAGGAATGTAAATTTGTTTTTATAAAGCAGATAATAATTAATAAATTAATTTAATAATTATGTATAAATTATTATTAGTTAATGAAAATGAACCGTTATGTTTTTGTATTTTATGAAAATTGAATACAGTTTCAATTAATTATTTAATAATTAGCTAATAAATAAACTAAATATGATACTCTTCAGACAAATTCAATTATAATTTCAATTATTTTAGTTCCAAAAGAAATTCTTAGGATGTGTTGAATTATAATTAATATAAATTAATTTTATATATAACACTTATAATATTGCTTTATTCATAGTTTGGATGAACCTTTTGTGAATCTTTAAATTAACTTTCTTCTTGAAACAAAAAAGCTAAAATAGAAAATAATTTTATTATTAATAATATGAAATACTTAGATTATTATTTATGATGAAAAAGAAAAAAGTCGAGCATTTTTCATATGATTTTTTATTTTAAATCTTCATTTTCTCTTTAGTTAACGCCACGATTTTATTATTTAAAATTCGTTTCAATTGCATCCCAGCCGAGGAATGAGAGATTAAATTAAAGAAAATGAAAAAAAAACTGTGTTTCTCCACAGCCATTTGGGATAGAAATGTTTAATGACAATGCATAGAAGGCGCCGATGCATGAAGGATTAAGAAAAGCCCTTTTTTAAAAAGCCCTACTACCCAACTTTTATTCTAGTAGATTGCTGGGATAATTTTTTTACCCGCCGTGCCCCTCTCTCTCTCTCTCTCTCGGTTCACTTAAAAAAAAAAGAAGCTCTATTTCAGTAGTTTAGTCCAAAAGGATAATGGAAATTTTTTTATAGTTTATTCTCATCTCAGCTTTATTCCAGGCCACCGAGCTTATTTAAACCCTTAATAAAATAGACAAATTTTTCTTGAGGTGATACCAACTTTTAATTTTCTCCCCTCCTTCCTCCTCCTCCTCCTCCTATCTTTTCATTCTTTTTTGTTTCATTTTATTTTATTTTTTTTTTATACCACCCACAATAAACCTTATATCTTTTCCCCTGACTTGACTGTGATGCTATTACAAACAAAATTTAGAGTTGTCGCTCGTCGTCCGACATTTTTGGGAACGTCTCCAAAAGTTTTGTCTCTTTTTCTCGCTGCAACGACGTCTTTTAAAATGTTACTGGACTATTTTATTGGTTCTACAGTTGGAGTTTATGTTCGCCTTGGGGATGGAGTGGGTAGGGAAAAAGTGGGGTGGGCAGTCTTCTTGCATTTCAATGTACAATAGACTGGGCTTGTCACTTTTAAGTTGGTATTCTATTACCGAAATTCAAATGGGCTACATAAAATTATCATCCTTCAAGTTGCTCTTCCAATTGAGTTCCTTCAAAAATAACTACATTTACAATAAAAACAGAGAAAGAAAGGAAGAAAAAGAAAAAAAAAATAAAGAGTAAGGAAGAAAGATGGTGTAGCGAGGGGGGTAGAAAAGGACGCAAATCGCGCTCTCACTCGCTACTAAATTATTTATCTTATCGAAAGGTTGGTTCGCTTTGATCTAAACGTAAATACAAGGCGGAATCCAACCAAGTCAAAGTCATCTTAGCAAACATCTTGTTTGATAAGAAAATAGGTAAATATTTAAAAAATAAATATTGAAATATAATTTTACAAAATTCATTTTAATATTCAGTAATATCCATTTTTGTTAATGAGCTTTTTCTTTGATCAATTCTGGGTAAATGGATTCGCGAATGGTAGTGGCGGTGGTGGTGGAGGTTGTGGCAGTACTCTTCATCATCGCCATTCAAATTAAAATATTTTCATCTGCAAATGAAATCCAGAAATTAAATGTTGACAGTTGCAAATAAATGAATAAAAACACTTTTTTTATAAATATTATATATATATATATATATAGGTATATAATTTATTATTTACACACTATTTATTTATATATTTCGACATCGTAATCATAGTAGTATAATTTAATAAGTCATCGAAACATGCAATTTTTACAAAAATCAATATAAAAAATAAATAAATGCATAAAATATTAAATTTCAATTTTAAATATGTTGATTTTAAAGGTGCGGTGGTGTCAAAAAAAAAATGAGGTCAAAAATACAAGCCATTAGTTAGTTATCATATTCTAAGAAATTAATTGCAAATATAAGCAATACCCATTTTTTATCATATTAATCAATCTAATTGAATCAAAATTCATTTTGAACAAATATTATTTTACTACCATTTATTTGTATTAATGTGTATATAAAAGGACGGTGGATGACAAAATTCATCATCCTTTCTAATAATGGATTTATGGGATGATTTCTCGATTGATTAGATAGAAATATCTCTGTGGATGGATGACAGATAACAACGTTTAATTTATTTGAAGTGCGAAAGTCAATTACCGGCTATTTCAAATAAAAGAAAATCCAATCAAATATATTCACATAATTTCAAGAAATGAAAATAATCCTATTTGTTCCGTATGCAATGTCTATTAAAATACAAATATGGAGTCAAAATAATAAATTTTGATTAGGTTTAAGAAAGTAAATAAATAAAAATAAAAATAAAAAATAAAAAAAAAATAACGAACTATTTATTAAGTGTGTAATTATCGAATGTACCATGCGCATTTAATTAATGGCTTAATTAATGTTCATACTTTATATGTAAATACAAAAGATTCGAACAATCTTTATTGTTCAAGTTCTTTCTCTTGAACAGAGTCAGGATTTTACGTTAATTCTTTTGAATGAATAGCTTTTCAAATATATTTTCAAATCGATAGTTGATAGAAAATCAAAGAAAGTCATCTTATTAAACATAAATTACATGTTTTCTTTATATTTGAAAAAATAAAATAAAAAAAAAAAATATAAAATTACTTCAACAATATTATTACTTACTATGTTTATTAAAAAGAAAATTATTTTTAATTTAAAAATAATAAAAATAAAAAATAAAAATGGTACTTGAAAGATATTCTTGTAAAGTTAACCAGTTGTTTGTTAAATTACCATGAATGTTTATTATCTGTAAAGTATTTTAATCTAAATCCAAGGACCGTTCATGAAATTCAAATTCATTATGAATTCGTCTATCTAATCTAAATCAGTAAATTTTCAATTTTCATTGGAATCGACTTCTTTTTCGTAGTGCATAATTAAAATATCATTAATACTGCCTTAGGCACGACATTTCGAAAATATCTAAAGACTCTCCTCCCCCCTTTGGATGTATTGAAACTCAGATGCCATGCGTTGGTTCCAAACACGACATGGTTATTAGTTATTTATTTTATTTGCCAAGGGGATGTTAACTGTCTCTATATTTCAACGGGTCCCGGGCTCTATTCACTGTTCATATTTTGAAAATCGTAGCCCAGCCTTCCCCCGTGACTTAACTAATGCCCAGTTACCCCGTTGCGGTGTGGATCAGCTTTCAACGCTTACCCACCCATACAATATGACGCTAAAAAAGACCCGCTTATACTTTTTGATTATCCGAGAGGGGGTACGAGCCCTCCTCTTTCGACAGTGATGGATAGAGGCTTGCGTGCGTGCTCACGAGGGCAAAGCCCCACCGATAGGGTCGCCACCCTCCCACAGGGCTCTCGAAAGACGTGCCTTTAAAATTGCATTTTTAACTAGCACAAGTCAAACGATGCCCATATTGAATCGAATAGATTAATTATAGCAACGAGAAAGAATGCGAGAAATGTTTACATTGAAATTGATTTCTTATCACACAGACACACATATACACACAGCCATAGAAGTAATATTTCCAAAATTTCATTAATACGCGTATCGACCTTGTCCTTATTTTCAAACGTGATGGAGCAAAGACAAGTGCATTGAAATAGTCATTAACGCGAATCCAATGACCACAGCAACCAAATGTCATTGTTTTCGATCCATTGATCATTTTCACTTTTTTTTTATATTAACCACGACACCTAGCGGAATTTTTTTTTATTGATTTTTTTCCCAAACTCTTTTATAGAATTAAATATTTCTTTCCCTTTGAATAAATAGGAAAAATGTATAAAAAAACATTGATTTTAAAAAAAGATTAACCTTGTTCTTAATTAAAAAATCCATAGCTCTTTATCTTATATGCAATTTTAAAATTGCCGCTGATCCGGTAACAATCAAAAGCTTTATTGTAGAAAAACATTAACAATATAATATATGTTTGCCAACATTATAGAAATAATATATAAATATACACAACAATTAATTAATTTTTGATTAATCTATTCAATAAGAAATTTATCTAATTAAATATTATTAATAAAATATATTTTTCAATTGTTTGTTATTTAGAGAAACATACTTCATTAAATTCCAGTATAAATTTTTCAATGATAATCATTATTCATATAAAAAAAAGTCAACAATATCTAAATAAATAAATCACAGTAAAATAAATTTAAATATTAAAGATTGTTATCTAATTTTTTATCTAATAATTATTTTTCTTTTGTTTCAGGTAAGGAAATACTATAGAAAGAAAATATTTATCTTTATACGCAAACCATGTTATTATTGATATTTCACTATACTTCTTATATACTATTCAAGGTAAGAATTTATTGAACCATATATTCAGCAACAATAATACTTTTTTAAAAAAAAAATATTATTTTAAATATTTCAATAATCTTTATAATTTCAATATATTTACTTATATTTATTCTTTGCAATAAATTTCATATTCAACTTAGAAAATAATAATAATTTAGCCATTTTCATTTAATGAATCAATATTAATTGAAACAGTTAATAAATTTCTTTTAAATATCTTATTATACTGAAATTCTTTTCTAGCTATAACTGTTAAGTTAATAGTTTCTTATTATTATTTTATAAAAGATAAAATGTTAATGTCGGTTTTTCATTCAGGGTAAAAGTATCTTTATAGTCCTAACAGGTGATGATTGTTAACAATTTCTAAATAATCACTTTAAATAATATTGAACGGGAAGCAAGGTGGACGTTAAGTGATTTCTTTCCCTCCTCATCATTTACTCTATTATTCGTTAATCCGAAAAATTGAAAGGGCCAAAACTGGAACAATAAAATAAAATCCGGTGGTTTTATTCAGAACCCAGTTATATCTCGTAAACCATCTTAAAACACCTGCTGATATTAAAATAATAATAATAATAAAAAAAAAATTTCATTCAGAATTGAACTCTTCTAGGAAGTTAACAACCTCCTCTCGGTCATAAAATCCAAATTATAATATTTAAGAGAGAAAATAAAAAAAACGAAGAAAAAAGAAAAAAAAAAGCTTCAATTTGAGGTTTGTTCTTATTTTATTCTTCTCATCCAAACGGAAACTTTGGTCAGAGAACTAAGAGCTAAGTTTAAAATTTTGTTACCTCAACTTGTTAACCTTGTTAATGCACGAACACTCGCTTCTCAAGTGAGGGAGAAAAAGAAAGAGAGAGGGAGATATACTTTTCTTTGCTAAAAGATATTTCCGATAAGTCCAGAACGGTGAAGATTTAATTAGATATTATATAGCATGAACATTCTTCAAATTTTGTTTATCATTCCGCTTTATTCAATTCAGTCAGTCAGCTTAATCAAATAATATAATGTATATTGAAATTTGTTTGAATTATTATTATCAATAATAAATACTAAATATATTTACTTAGTAAGGAGTTTTTTTATACGGTTTAAATCTACAATTTCTGAAAATAATTCATATTTTCTTTGCTTTTTTACCGACCGACGATAGTAAGGGAGGTATTGTTTTCACACCAAATTTCACATGTGGATTTTTACATATCTCCACGAATCATGCATTTTCTAAACAGAAAAAAGTATTTTTAGCATGATGTCTGTCCATCCGTCTGTCCGTCCGTCCGTATAGATGTGTACAGCCTGAATGGCTCAACCGATTTTGATGAAATTTGGTATATTTACTTAATGCATCAGTGGGATGAATTGATCAACTTTTGGTGCAAATCCGTGAACCGGAAGTGGTAGTATTAGCGATCGACGATAGGAAGGGAAGGGTTATTTTCACACCAAATTTCACATGAGGAGATTTTTTTATATATCACCACGAATCATGCACTTTGTATTGGTTTTATCCTCGGGAAAATCATATTTATTAGATTTTTCTTGATTTAAAATTATATGACGTCATCCAGCCATTCATGACGTCACAGCCTGGTCTTACATATAAATATATACATATATTATAAATAAAATAAAATTAAAAATATTTATGTTATATGCCTATATGTTTTTTATTACATTAATAGATATATTAAAATTATTTGAAATTGTTTCTGTAGCTGGAAATTAATTTACTTCAAACCGTCGGTCGGTTCGGACCTGGCCACAGGTCAACTTATTCATATTTGTAATTCTTTTTATCACGTGATGACATCAACTTGATAAACATTAAAAATTCACAAATTAATGACTTAAATTAATTTTTAAGTGAGCTAAATTAGTTAAAAATAATTTTTAAAAAATTCTAGAATTAGACAATAAATCAATAACTATATTTAAAAAAAAAATATATTCATCTTTTTATATTTTTTTTTATCTTTTACCCTCCTATGATCTATCAAACTCAAAGGTATAATTAACTTTATAAGTTGTTCCCATCAAAACAAATTCAATTTAAAATTCATAATTAATTAGAATCAATCTGCCCCTAACGCCGGGGAGCACTTTCTTTTTTTTTAAACTAAGTTAAATTATATCAATTTAAATAGGAACCAAAAAAAAAGAGAGTAATTTTTCTAATTCTAAAGAAAACTGCCCCGGTATTTCGAGTCTTCCTTCTCGGGCTCATCTTTTTTTTTTCCCTCGTTCTCACATAAAAATGTGGACAAACTTGAAATATATTCATTGAAATTTCTAGGAAGGCATTCGAATACTATAATTTAAACTAGAACATATAATAGAAATACAATTATAAATTCTTAAGGCGCCTATGAAAAAAGTATAGGAGAGTCTCTGACTGGAGAGACTCCCCACTCCTTACAAGCATTTCCCCTTCAATTCCCACTCGTGCACGAGCGCCCCCACCATCAACCATTCTCCGCCCTCTGCCTGCGGTCCACTCCCCTCCACCGGTTTTACTAGATCGGATGCTTCGCGAAATATCGGTCGGCGTGTCTCCGAGTCGCATTGTCTCCAGGCGTGCCAATCGCACCAAACATAAACAAAAATAAAATACCTTAATATATAAAGAGACACTTCTATTTTCAATGATTAATTATTTAATCAAGATATTGAGAAAGCTAATAATTCATTTCCCACTTTCGGACATCAACTTAAAAGATGGATTATAGATAAATTAAAAAACAAATAATTTGCCCTTTTTTTTTCCTTGATTAATTATTTTTATTGATAAATAAATAACAGTGAAATTGTCCTTCAACTTACTTTAATGAAATGTTAGTTCAAAATATTGACGACCAATGAAAGGAAATTTTTTTTATAATCATATTAATCACACAGTACACCAAAATAAATAAACTGATAAAAATATTTATTATATTGATTTTATTTTATATTTTATATATATTTATAATTTATTATATTTATATTTATTATTATAATAGCATATGTGACTTCACGGTAAAAAAGGAAAACTATTTAACGAATTTAACTCAAAATTTCAGTTTTTTTTTCTCTTTTAATAATTGTCGTAGTAAACTTATCAACGTCAGGTGTGATTAGTACTGGGATGAGAACATCGCGTGCCCTTTTAAAAATGTATACTAAAAAGGATCAGGTTGTCAAATGTACTTGAATTCATAAATAATAAATTATTATTTATAGTAAAAGTACAACAAGACTGTGCAATCCTGGAATAGAAAGAAAGTTGTCTGTTTATATTTTGTTCAAATTTAATAAACGTATTTAATATTGATTGATTTTTGAAATACACCCTCAAATAATTCAATATTAAAATATTTTAGAATTCGTTAGTTTTTAAATAAAAATTATAATATAATTATTAAAAAATATCTATTATTAATTTTTATTTTATTTATTCCACTATTCATTATTCATTTTAACCTTTAGTGTAATAAATTTGAATTTTTTTTTTCATCTTCTCATTATGTCTCATCATTCATTCCTAATATAATAAAAGAAAATTAATTTTTAATTGAAAAATATTTATTTCATTTTTCTAAATATCTCATTTGGCTATTATTTCATCTGCTGATTTATTTTTAAATGTTGATCATCACGGTAATAAGTCAACAATAGTAATCTTATAAATCATTCATATACATATAAATCAAATTAATAAGTCTAAGAGTTCGCATTCATATAAATCAACAGATATCTGATTAAAAAAAATGTAAGAAGGTGAGGAGGGGGGATAAGGGCGGGGGGAGAACTGAGATGGTAGCTCAACGCTTCTGATTCAAGAAATAAACCTCAGGAATAGTCCAATTAAAAGCAACCAACGTTTATGATCTATCGCTTGAAGTAGTGGAGAAATAAATTTGAAATTTAAGAAATCAGTCAAGAGGGGATCAACGAATTGATTGGCGTTGAAATATTTCGATTCGAACCACCTAAAATGAATGTTATTGATGAGATTATCGTTAGGCTCACTCCTTGGCTGGGCTTCGTGCATTCATCCACGTGATTTCTCACTTCTTATCAAACACCACCCCTGGATTTGAACAAGAAACTTCATCCTTCATATCGTATCATTCAAGATACAATTATTCAACTGGAAAACTAACTTTTGATTAATTTAAAGATAACATGATGATGGGATTAAATAAAAAAAAGTACACGTATAGAAATTTTTTTTTTTTAGATTTGTATTAATCTATTATATTATTCCCATGTAAGTTTCAAACACTTTTTTTTTAAAATTTATTAATCGTTGAATTATTCAAACGAATGAATAATTTGCTAAACAATTCTGTTATTTAAATTAGTGATAAAAAAACACTTTATATTTTAATAATTAATCTTAGATTTTTACATATTTACCTTGCTGGACCTCTCTTGTTTAGTAATTTAATATGACAAATAATAATAATAATAATAATATATTAACATTTAGTAAATAACTTATAATAAATTCCCTTCCATTATTACTAATTATAAGAGAAAATATTTATTTTAAATTATTTTTTATTTAAATTTTAATAATAATAAAAATATTGACAAATACTAATTTTTATAATAAAATTATTGTGTCTAGTGATGTATAGAATGATAGGTTACTGGAAAATCAATAACTATTTATTTTAATAACTCTCTCTAATTAATTATATTAATTTGTAATCGTTTTTACTTTTGTATATTGATGTAATTTTTATAATTGACTTAGATATTATTTTTTTTTTATTTAAATCAATATTTAATTTTCAAAATATAACAATATAGATTGATTAAAAAAATATTGAAAAAAAAAATTATTATAGAAAAAACTACAATATTTTTATATAAAATAAAATTAAATATAATATATATATATAATATTATATGTAAGTATATTATATATAGTTTAAAAAATATAAAAATACCATTTATTGAGTTGAATGTTAATTTTACTAAAAGAAGCAATAAAATTGCATCCCGGTTTCATTCCTTTTAAAAAGATTGCTATGCATATATTCAAATATGCCCGCAGGATAGAAAGGCTATTTAAAAAAAAATTCAATCAATTTTTAAAATTGGGTATCAAGAAGCTACTTTCAATTTAGGATAATTTATCGATATTTGTTGCTTAATAAGTATTTTACCCTTTGATTTTTTTTATTTTCGAAATGAAATAAATAATTTTTGATCAATGTGGTGGTGTGCGAATCCCAAAAACAATCAGGTTGTCGTAATATTTTAATGAATTATTTATTGTTCGGGTTAGAAACTCGTTCTGTGATTTAAACAAACTAATAACACTGTTTACTTATGGAAGTATTCACACCAAGTGCAAACGTACTCTCTTGAATAAACACGAACGACGTTTGTTTATGTCATCACATCACCATGATCGTGTGAGCTCCCGCCATAATGGATTGTGGTGATCAAAATAATTGTTTAGATTATGCCCCGAAACATTTGTAAATAGGTGAATATTTGTATTTATGTCAATAAAGAGAAGATGATAAGATTAACTATAATCAAAGTTAAAAAAAATAAAAAAATAAAATATTTTATTGTTATCATTTATCAACAAATTGGCTTCTGGTTTGATCAATAAGAGATGAGATTTTCATTCCGTCCTTTCTATCTCATTGTGTACTGTGTTCTTTTTGTGTTTGACCAAATTAGAAGGCTGATGAGGTGGGGAGAATGGGAGTGGTAAAGTAATAAAAATAAAATGAAGGTAACGTCATTGGATGTTGGTGCTGGCAAATTGCAATAAGCAAACATTTACGTTCGTAGACGATAACGACCGAAAATCGTAATTTATCTGGAAAGAGGGTGGAATACGAGGGAAGAAGCGAATAGAGAGACGTGTGAATAGGGGAAAGCGTCAGGGGAGATCGGCTGGAGCTGGAGCTGGAGGCTGGTGCAGGGACACAGTCCTGGGAGAGGAGCCGCGGAGAGTGAAAGGCTAACTGTACCGGATGAGGGGCCGTGAGAGCAGCGGCTGGAATGCAACTGCTGCCCGACTCCCCAGCATCAAATCTTACCATTTACCATTTCCATACTATACATTACTTCAGTGATAATTACTCCTCCAATTGGACGCTTCATTTTGTCGTTCAACTCTTCCTCCTTTTATCTTCTCGCTTCATGACTCATTTAAAAGTGTTTGAATCGCTCGCTAACTGCCGAAAGGGAATTGTTCTTTTTTTTTTAATGAAAGCGTGAGCTTAACTGAATTTTAGGATCTCCATTTCATGCAAAAGGGGAGGACAACATGAAACATAATGGATTGTCAAATTTATTTTTCTTCTTTTTTTTTGTTACTTTACAGTCAAAGCAAACGGTACATCTCTTGGGGTGTTGTTTTACAAATAGTATATGTAAAAAAAAAATAACAACAAATCTTATACTAAAGTGTGTCAATCGATACATTTTATGGTTATATACACCAATAATTATTTCTTCAATTAATAAATAATTTCGTTATTAATGAATTAAAAGAATAAAGGAGAATTTATTTCTTTTTAAATAAAAGGAAATTAAAATTTAATCTATAATTTAAACTCGTTTTTAATGTAAAGTAATATTTTTTTTTTTTTGTTTCAAAAAATGAGGTCAGTAAATTGAGACTTCGGGGCAACTATAATCATTTTCTTATTCATTCTTTTATCCTCTTATATAATAGATCTACTTAAACAACAACAATTGGCCAATATCAAAAAAAAAAATAATATAATATAATATAATATCCATTTAAAAGTTAATTAAGTAACACAAACTTTATTTATAAACTTAAATGTATAATTATTAACTTAATTTGTGAACAAATCACAATAAGTATATAATACTACAAAAACACAATTATTTTATTTTAGACATTATTTAACATTTATTTAATTATAGCTATTTATTTTATTTAGTTTTATAAAATTTGAAATTTGAATTTCAACAAATTAAAATAACAAAAAAAAGAGTCAAATGAGCTTTAATATTTTTTTTTTAATAAAGAACTATGAAATGTTTTATTTTATTTTTATTTTTTTTTAAATATAATTATAAGAATTTCATTAATGTGTACATATTTTTATATGGAAAAAGATTATATATATATATATATATATATATATATATATATATATATATACTAAAATAATATTTTTATAATATATTATAAAAAAATTCGATAAATTATCGTAAATGGAATATGAATTTTAATAAAGTTAATTAGGATATTGAAATTGGAAAAATTGCTATCTATTTTTTTTTTTTTAATATCGTTATGTTTTTATTATAGATAATTAATTTGATTATATTTTTCAATTTTATAAATTAATATAGAAATGACAATGTACAAGAATAAATATCTTTAATATCAAATTAAAATAAAATTATTATAAGTTATAAATTAAATTTAATTTATAAAAGAGACAATTACTTTTAATTTTTACAGAAGCTTTATTAATTAAAACTTTATTCATTTCTATTTTAATTTGTTTTATTAATTATAATTATTTTTTATTTATTATTTTTTAATTACACAATTTAAGTTTATTTATTCATTTAAGAAAATTAATTAATTTGACGTTTATTATTGGAATTAGCATTATTATCTTCGCGAAAAGCAATTTTTATTTAATATGAATACTTATCTTAATATTTAAAATAAAATAAAGAACTTATTCACCCTTGTGGTTTTAATATTTCGAAATTATTATTTTGATGACAGATCGTATTCAATTTTATAGGTGTAGTTAAAAAAAATAGAAAAAAAAAAAATAATTCATAAAATATGATCATTTGAAAAAGCAATTTAATCTGAACGCCGTTGAATTTGGATTTGCATTGGCTGAAACCATTTTTAAAAAAAATTGACCTAGGTGATGCCGTTCGATTTTATGATTCGTGAAATGGAAAATTTGTTGATGAGGGCGAACAAACCGGAGGATATTATATTCGGTAATTTTTGTCCAACCTCGCTTGCCAATAACAATTGACCCAGCAAATAAAGAGGGAAAAGTATAAAGCGTTAATCAGACCAATCGGAAAAAAACGTAATTTGATCATTAAATGTTAAAATAATAGAAAGTTAATCACAGTATTATATACTATAACAATGGGTGAAAATTATCATTTTTACTTTAGTTTAAATTAATATTTAATTTTTTAAATTCATTATTAATTTTTATATATTACTACTAAACTATCATTTTTTTTTCTTTATATTCGAATTACACAAATTAATCTTTTCTCCAATTATTTGTGTTAATTATAAATATATAAAAAGTTGAATATAAAATGAGAGAAGACTTAAATGAAGCCTCCTGGCTTTTTACTTTATCTCAAGGTCACACGTTGGACATCAAGTCCCGTTAAATTTTTGATTTTAATAATTAAAGCAAATATATTACACTATACATGCTAGATTTCAATTATAATCATAATGAAAAAATTAAAATAATATATAAAATAATAAAAAATAATATTAATATAAATTTAAATAATTATTATTTTTTTAAATTTAATTCTTGATTCTTCAATTCAATCTTTATTTTTTTAACTCGAAATATTACGTTTAAATTTTAATAATAAGTTTGTAACTTATAAATAAAAAATAAGTTTAATTATAATATATATTAATTATATCTATTTTTTTTTTGAATGACTACACATGATAATATAAAAATGCTTGAAGGCTTCCGTAATCAATAAATTCAGAAAATACCTATTTGTTTTGGATTACAATTATATATTTAGAACATCATATAAAATGAATTAAAAAAACTCATTAATAAAAATGATCACAAATTATTCAAAAACTTTTTGATACGATAATAAAAATAGTTGTTCAATTTTGTCTTTTATACGTCAAGGATTCCTTTTTTCAATGTTAAAGACACGAAGAAAATTAAGTAATGTAAGATTTCAATGAATTTCGGGTCATAAAAATGTTCCTCAAGAATTATCCTGTTGTTACTGTGTAATATTTTTTATTGCAGGTAAAAAAAAATATTTACTTGATCATCTAAACCAGAATTTCAACAGAATACTTTCTTTAGATTATTCTAAATAGTTCTATCAATAAAATTAGACTTTCAGATAGCTACACTTTTCTTTTCCATTTGCTAATCAATGTTTTTCATCATTTTTTTTTTCAAGAAGTCTATTGTAGGTTGAGTTGTTGGTTGTTTGAGACAGATTTAATGTTAAGATTTCTCACTATACTTTGTAGAACAATTGTTATTCAATTTCAACCCGTTGGAATTTTTCACATCCAAAGTAAATATCCCCATTAATCTTTGAATTCTTCTTTCATATTATTATGTTGGACTCTTCGAATTGCTTTCCCCTCCCTTCTCCCCCCCTCCCTATTCATCCTATGAATTACTTCTTGTCAAACCTGATTGATAAGTTTTCCGTTTACAATTTTAATCGCTTAATAAAGAAAAAGTTCCACAGATACCATCATGATTAACCCCAAATCAATGAATAATTTGCAGAATACAAATCAATAAGAAAAGAACATCATCTATCTTTCTTGCTTTTTTTTTCTATATCTCTTCTTTCATTCTAGTGTTGCTGTTGTTGTTGTTCTTATTGGTTGACATTGTTTTCCTTTCATTTTCGTTGTAACATACCTGAGCCTCGATCAGAAAACAATTGAGCAACCTAATCCCGTTTTCGAGAAAGAGAGACAAACCTTGTGGATAAAGCTGCGATTGGGGATGTCAAAATTAGAAAAACGCTAGGAACGAAAGCCTAGGATTTTAAAGTTTCAACTTATCTTCATTTTCGTCTTACAAAAGAAAACGGTAAGCGAAAAAAATAAAAAATAAATAAATAAATACAGAATGGTCTATAACTTTTTTTTATTATCAAGCGGAGGATCAGAAAAGACATCTAATCCCGGCTGTTGCAGTCGGCACCACCTCTGCAATCGATATTTCCGGGTAGAAATATTAAGATAACACCAGAGGAAACAATGAAAATGTGAGATGTATTATGAATAACAATAAAAAACTGACTTAACTAAGATCAATGGGAGCTTAAAGGCGATAATGAATTGTTCTGGGTGCGAGTGAATCTTTGCAGCAGCAACTCGAGAGAGAGAGAGAGAGGGGGGGCTCATAAATAGGCTTAAAAAGTCGCTAAACATAGATATAAACTTTGTTTCAAACAAAACCAGCATTATACTAAATTTATAGACTATATATAGATATAGAGATCTAATTCCGTATAGAATAAAAAAAAGAAGTATAAATATATAATACTATCTAGATTTACTTAAAAAAAAAACTTTCACCCCACTCTAAATTAAAACAACCCTTTCAATTTGTCAACTCTTATTCGAAGATTTATGTGAAGACAAATCAAATTCTATTCTGAATTTCTCTAACGTCAACAACGCAGCCATCTTTCCTTCAAAGACACCACCTCTTTATTCCATGATTCTATTCTCGTTCAAATTATTTCTGACATAACGAAATGAAACAAGAATAATCACATTTCATTCTATTTTTTTAATTGATTTACTACCATATGTTTTTATATGTCATTACTTATTAAAATTTATAATACTTGTAATTATTTATAACATAGATAAATACATATATAAATATATCTTAATTTATTATTTAATTTATATTTATATATTTGTGTTAATATTTTTATTTTTATTAAATAAAAATGGTTGTAATAATTTTAAATTTTTTTAGGACAGTTATAAAAATTTTTAAGCATAAATAAACAATTTAATTTTAATTTTTTGATTAAATAAATTAAATAAAAATAAATTGCTTATTTATTTTTTATTTATTTTAAAAATTTTAAAAATATACATTAACATTTCACTTTAATTATATACTTTAATTATATAAGCCAAGGAATCAATTTTACTATATTTTATGAAATATTATATAGAATAGAATACGATAGAATTCTATAATAATCTATTTTTGCTCAAAAAATTTACAATATTATTTATAAATCAGATTTTGTATTTTGTCTTTGTATAAATTTATTATATAAATTAGAAACAACTTAAAAAGATTTCTAATAAAAGTATAGTCATAAAATGTTTAATGATAATATGGAGATGGTTTTTTTTAATTTAATATGCTATAGGTTTTGAAAAGTTAATATATAGAACTAATATATAGAATGCGTATAAAAAATGTATAAATGAAAAGATATCGAGTTACTAAAAACTTATGAAAAGACAACCACGAATATTGTAACATAGGTTATATAAATATACTATAATATAAGGCAATATGGAATAATAATAAAAAATTCTATCCATAATTTATTAAGTAGATGTTCTTAAATTTTAAATCTTCATCATAATTTCCACGAACCGATTTTAGTTTTTATCCATGAGAAAGATGTTTTATTTTCAAGAAATGATTAAGAATCAAGGGAATAATCTTCAAATCAATAAAGAAAAAAAAACTATTGGCTCTTGATAATTCATAAATTCGATTTAATGACTTTGTATGATGATTTTTTGAAAAAGCAATCGGCTGCAAATCAAATTTGAATTGAATTTTTTAATGGTCTCTATCTCGGACAATGAGTGCAAGGGAAGTTCGTGAGAAGCCCGGACCTATCAAATAAAAAAATAAAAATAAAAATAAAAAAAAAAATTAAACCTGCAAGAGATAATGACGCATGACATCATTTTTCTTTAAATCGATTAACACTGGTTGTAGTAAATTCGACTGCGCTTAAGATCTTCAAAATGACTCATTCATTTATTTCATTCTCTCTATGCTTTTTCAGCAATTTTCGTTATGAAGTATGAATAATAAAAACGAGTACAAACATTATCCAGGCCATTATCTCACTTGCATTCAAAACCACTACTAATTTCGAATTAATGGCGTTTGATCGATTTTTTTTAATCGTCTCCTGATAGTTAGGGAACCAATCAAACAACGCATCAAAAAAGAAACTCATTTTCAGGCATTTCTTCATTCTATGCCAAGTCAATTGACTCAATCAGTGAATTGTTCAACATTTTCATTATATAACTGTCTTTATATATAATAATATTTATGTTGATTAGAATATTCATGATAAATAAAAAAAAAATAATGAATGCATGTGAGAAATATTTAGAAATAAATCAATATTAAATATAAAAAAAAACATTCTTTGTTTTTGCTGAAAAAAAATTTAATCTTTAAGATATAATAAAAATTTTATAAAAAAAAATATAATATCATTACAAAATGAGGATAAAGATAAAATTATTAATATGAAATATTAGTGTTATTATTATATGAAACATATCCACTAAAAGAATTATTCAATTTTTAATTAAAATCAATATCTCCAATTTTATAGTGTTATACTTTTAATAAAATAAAATACATATATAAATGTTTACAATATTATTTTTATTCTAAATTTTTCTTAAATAGTTGATAGAATTCTATCAAATCATTACACTACATTTTTATCTCTTTTGAAAGTCTGTTTAAATTTCTATAATTATAATTTTTTTTAAATATATCCAATCATAAAAAAAAACATTCCAAGATAATTTAGATTCCATTTCTTTTTCTTGCTTGGAGATTATCGAGTTATTCATGAATATCAATAAAAATTTTATTATTTCTTTACTTATACCAATCATAACAAAAAAATGTTAATTGGTATCTAGTAATATTTTTTAAAAGACATGATAAGTATTTATTACAATTCATTCAAAGCAAATGATTTTGTCCTATTGTTTTTAATCATAAAAAATATAATACTTTTATGATTATTTAATCATACGAAAGCTTATCTATTCATTGAGTTATATGTCTGGAATAATAAATCCAAAGAAGTGGGATTATAATAGAAAATAGATTTGCTGTTTGTGTTCAATATGCATTTCTAATTAAAGTTTCACAAAAGTTAAATTATCTTGGAAAAGTTATAGTGTAGGTGTTTGATAGTAGGGTAGTAAAAGATGAATGTAAATCAAGTGCACTTCTTGAATGTATTATTTTTTTCGCAATGAATAATAGAGAACAAAAAAAAAATGAGGGAAAAAATTTTTTAATAAAATTAACTAGCGTAAGAGAAAATTAGATAATATTCTTATTTAATAAAAAAAATTGAAAAAATAAATGTTTGAGATAATAATTAATATATATTAGTCATTTTTGTACATTTTTTAAACTAAACTATTAAAATTTAATGATTTTTCTCATTTCTTCTACTTTTATATATTCTTTATTATACATTTTTCAATTTATTAAAAATATAAAATTGATAATCATAATAATAATAAATATAATAATTAAATATAATAAATAAATAAATATAATATTCTTTTTGAGGAATCATACTTTTGAGTATAAAATATAAAACATTTTCACGATTTTATAGAGAGGGCTTTCAACTTAATATGATTTCAATGTATTAATATACAAAATATTAATACTAATCAAATCAAATTAAAGAGTTGTGGAATTTTTAGATTGTTTACTTTTTAGAAAACCTATCTGAACCTATGAAACTGTGAAAGAACTGATATAATAATAATATAGTGACTAACTAAATAGTTCATCTCACTCTTAATGGGGGCGCACAAGTCAATTCTGGCCATCTTTTCAACTAAAATAGAACAGAATCGATTATTTAATTCATGATTTAAAATTTATTAAATTTAAATACGAAAATACAATGATCTCATTTAGAAGGCCCACCCTTTCCATTACAAGGGTCACTACCCTACCGCCTCTTTTGTGGTTAAACTTGATAATAAGTCGTTCTTCTATAACCGTATGTCTTTCTCACTAGGGTTGTTGGGAATTTTAACAAGCACCTCCCCCAAATTTTTACATCAACAGACACGCCTCACCCAACGCTCGGCGACCATTCAATTTGAAACACCCCCCTTTCAATCATCTTCGAATCCGTTCACACGCCGATTGAGGATTTGCGGCTGTTTTCGAAAGATAGTACGTCACAAAAATAATCCTAATAATTCAATTCCGGCAGCTAACTGGAGCAATTAAAATGGAAATGAACCTCATTTCAAATGTCATTTTAAATCATATATATTATAATATTAATTGACCATTTACATAGTGACCAAAAAATTCAAATTATTCAAAATTGTCATTGTCATCTCACAGTTATAGCGCTTCTTATTAAATTCGTTATAATAAAATCAAAATAATATTTATGGCCATCACTCTTCTATATAAAGGGCTTTTGTTTAATATATAATATAAATAGATTAACCCTTTATCTCGTTTATCTCTATTGAATTCAAAGCTCGGAAATTTTATTACATTATCAAATAATAATCATCAAAAGATTGAATAACGCCTTTATAAAATTTATTTCATTTTTATATCTATCTATCTATCTATATATATATATATCGAAGGAGATAAATATAGGATATAATTTTAAATCATTTTTGGTTAATTATGATAAAAATTTAGAATATTTTTAAAAAATCCTTATATATATTTGAATTAATTAATGATGTTAGTGAATAAAATCATTTTAAAAAAAAAATTATATATTTATTCATTGAAGATTTTAATGATAAATATAAATACGGTAGTAACTGTCATATAAAAAAATTTAAAAAGTTTTTTTACATTAAAAAAATGTTAGCTTGTTTGTATATTTTTATATACATTTTTTTGGAAAAAATGTCTAATAATTCTATCTTTTACCTGTCCAAAGAACTTTCCACTATAATGCAAGCAACACGAATGCTACACCCAAATGGTCTTTTTACATTTTATAGTTTGTAATTTGTTTTGGATATTAAGATGGTTTTTTTTCCCTATTGCTTTGAGAACATTTCAAGATTTATAACCAAAATATAGTCTTAGATCAGTGTAAGATCTCACCATTATAAATTTATAATTGTACAGTGATTCGAGTTGCTTAATGATAATTGTTGTGGGTTGGTCCGTTAGTTGATGGTTTGGGGCAAATAGATGCGCAAAGGCCATGCAATTAGAAGTAATGACAGTGAGAAAGAGAAATCAACAGTACAGGGGCACAGTTGGCATCAAACAACGGGAAGGTCGAGTCCCCACACAATGCCACCCCTTTAGTTACACATTTAAAATGAACTTTGCCTTTAAAATAGAATCATAATGAGAACTAATTTAAGAATCCGTT
Organism: Labia minor; assembly: GCA_963082975.1. NCBI lineage: Eukaryota > Metazoa > Arthropoda > Insecta > Dermaptera > Spongiphoridae > Labia > Labia minor. Next base: position 24,336,995 of record OY720347.1, on the reverse strand, counting down.
AGAATTCAATTTTTTTTTTGATTTTGTTTAAAGATGACAATATTAGACAATTTCTGTCGACATCTGCTATTTATACCATATATACAAGTATATTTAAGAGTAAACAAACTTGTTTAAGTAAAATCATTATTCTTTGTGTTTTTAAATATTTTCATGAGATGTTCTAAATATATATAAATATTATTATTTCACAAACTGGTAATATGGGATTTTTTTTTATTTCTCAATTTTTTTCTAGTATATATATATATAAATATATATATATATATGATTTCCTAAAGAATCATGATTCTTAAAAAAATATTTACTAAGTTTACAAGTTTTATATATGAATTATACAAAGTGGTTTATTCAAAATAGAGTCCAATAATATAGTAGAATAATGGTTGGCTTATGACCACACATAGAAGTTAGAATCCAATTGTTCATTAAAGCACTATCACCATAAGCTTTTCGAAGTTATCGGTTCAACCGTTTTTTTCAAATGAAAATAAAAAAATTAATGCTAATCTCAATCTCAACTGTTGGTTATTTGACATATTACACCATATTAAAAAAAAACAATAATAAGTAAATTTATGCAAAATGGCATACTATAGACATATTGCAGCTAAAATTTTTAAACTCCATATTATATTGTTATAAATGGTTATAATAAATCCGCATTTTATACTTGTACACTTGACTAATGTACATATTATATATATGATCTTGAAACTCTTTTAAATTAATTATTTTTATGTAATTTGTAAACTTTAATAAAAAAAAAAATAATAATCAATTAAAAAAATGAAAATTGATCTTATTTTTTTTCTTTTTATTTTTTTATATAATTTATAATATTTTATAATACTTTCTTTTTTTTAAGATAATAATTTATTATTTTTTTTAAGAAATATGTTATCAACATGGATTGGCATTTTTATTATTTCTCTCAGATCAAATTACCAAACCCACTTTTTCAGAACTTGATATATTTTATTTGTAAGTCAAGGCCAATCAATTTTAAAAATAAATAAATATTTGATAAATTGGCCTTTGATGCTTGCTGCTAGATTGGACATCAATACATCCAAATCTCTCTCTTTCAGTCACTCAAAACTCATATATTCTAACTTTTCAATCATATAATTTAACTTAAAAGTTTATATTTACTTATTATTGATTGAATCAGATAATATAATAATTGCATCAGTGTTTAGAAAATAATATGATAACATAAAAATATTTTTTTCTCTCTCTCTTTGTCTCTCTCCCATTCTTCTGTAAAATAATCATCAAACAAACTAACATTAAATGACTATAAAAATAAATTTTAGACTGATAATTAAAATTAAAAATAAAAAAAAAAATTCTTGCCATTTGATTGATGAATTAATTATTCCAGTATATTAAACGTCGAGATAGGAATAATTTCAGTTTTAATCACTTAGAAAAAATAAATTACTGTTATCCACGGAGTATATTCTAAAGCCTAAACGATTAAGTTATTACTTTTATGTTAGAGCTATTATATTTTATGTGAATAAAAACGCCTTAGTTCACCACAATGCTAGAAAAGGGTTTTTTTTTTGCTGCGAGAATGGGGAGGGGGAGGTCTGTTTTAAGCTTCAATGTTCTTTATAAAGAAAATTGAGAATGCTAGGGAATAATTATTAATTTTATATTAAATCTTTAAATAAATGTGAAAAAAATATAATTAAAGAGATATCTAGATGTTCAAGGGGACTGTATATTAATTTTTTTTTTTATTTATTTTGAATTTTTTTTTTCATTTAAAAAACAATTATATCCACTTAATCTCATATATATATATATATATATATATATATACAGCAAATGTCATTTTTCTTTATTATAATTTCTTAATCAATAATAATTAACTCACCTTGCGTTCATTTTTCAGCTTTGACGAAAATGTAGGTAATTAATCATGGAAAGAGACCAAATATTTCTTTTATTTCTTTCCCCATTTTTATGAAGGAGGTGAGCTAGGTGAAATTTTTTTTCTTTATGATAGAGGTAAATTATATGTTTAGTTCAGTTTTTTGTTTTTTGTTTTTACTTCTTCCTATTAAATTTTAATTTTTGTCATTGAAAGTTTATAAACATATATATATATATATTGGAAAAAAGAGGGAGAGAAAAGAAAAAAAATGAATAAATGATATTTGTTTTCTATTTTTGATTGTTATTCTTACATACATACATACATACATACATACATACATACATACATACATATATAGGATGTACAAAATTATTTTATTATTATACATTGTCAATGTCAACATGTCGTAACAAGTTGTCAGTTAATATGAATTGTCATTATTCATTTTTTTTTATTACGAAAATATTTTATAAATATAGAAAATCATCATAGAATTTAATATTATCTTAAAATATTTTATTTACTTTTGATAAGAATTGTTTATGACATTTTATCAACTACTAAAGCCCGTATTATATAAAATACATTATTTTTTTTATCAATTTATTTATTTATTTTCAATTCAATTCGGGTATAATTTAATAATTATCTTTAACACACACAAAATTTTTGAGAAAGTTATTTCAATTTTTAAATTATTTGTATAATTATTAAAATTGTCACATAACAGGATATGGTGGTTCATTATTTTATTTTTCCTTTGATATTTTAAATTATAATATTTAAATTTATAGTATTAGAGTTATAATTATTTCTATTATTATCAAAATTATTTAAGAAAATTTGATATATATATATATATATAATTTGTATGCATTTATTTTCTTTGGTTAACTGATATTAGAATTCATAGTTATTAACTTATCAAGAAGAAAAATAATTAATTGATTCTTTTTTTTAATTATTTAATTAGATAACAATATATATATTTAAATTCATATAAATTTATTAATTGAAATTTTTCTCTTTCATATTTAATTAATTTTAATTAAACACATTTAATAAGTAATGATATATATATTACAATCTTCATCAAGTATTTTATTTAGTATTAAATGATTTAAGAATTATTTTTGTTCCTTTAATAGTGAATCTCTTTTAGATTATAATCAAAATACTTTCTTTTAATAACTCATTCTTTGTTAGACACAAAAAAAAGACAAAGTTGCCTTGTGTAATAACTTGTAGGTTGCATATCTGAAAAAGTTACTGCACCTAATTTGAAAGAGCAATTGATGTGAATTTAAATATCATAAAATGCCTTAACGAGGGGCGGCTGCATGCTTTGAAGGACTTTATAGCCTTCCGAAGGCTCTCTATTTATTGTAACGACAAACAAATGAGTTAATTGCCCGTAAGGAGCAGGTCCGTTTAACTTGGAATGTCACCCGATGAATAATCTCCAGGAATACTGCAGGATTCAGGATTTCACCGGCACATCACTCGTCTTTGTTGGTTGAAATAGAAAATATATAAAAGTAAGACGTGCACTTACTTTTCAGGTAATTAACGGTAAGGCATTCAGTCTATAAACACGACCGCCAATGTTCAATCTTCACCGAATAGTGGGGATAAATCAGAAAAATTCTTTTTTTTTTACAATTTCCATTAATTTATTACTATCATTGGATATGCATACTCACTGACGGATAATGTCTTCTCTTTCCATTATTTGCCGATGAAAAAAGAAAACAAATAAAAAATAAAGAAACACTGAAAGCATTCAAACAATTCCTACGGCTGAGTGATATTTTTAAACTAAACAGACACCATCCTTAACGTATGCTTCTGTTTTGGAAAAGATTTTTTTCTCTCCCTGTCTTCAAGACTAATAGGGGAAGTCAACAAATTCTAATAAATAAATTAAAGTCAATCTTCATCATCCTGATGAGGTGGAGTATGTCGCTTTCAATTATTCCTCTAATCCCGATAAGTGTACATAAATCTTGCTTAAGACTGGAAAATAAATAATACCTTTCATCTAAAATTATACCTGACTTTACTTGTGATTAATTTCAAAAAATTTCTAATAAATAAATTTGTATTGTATATAAATAAAAAATTGAATTTAAAATAAAATTATTCTATAAATGACAATTAATTTCCCTCTTAGAATTTATTTAATAAATTTAAAAGATGTCGAGCAGAAATAGAATTTAAATTATCTAAATTATATATACAAATGTTTTCATATTACATTAGTTACAAGGTTATTAGGAAAAAATAAAATAAAATAAATCATACATTCAATTTTATTTTAATATTTTTATTTTTAATATTGAAATTTTGTTGTTTTATTTACTTAAAAACAAAATATATCAGGGAAAAATATTATGCAAATGAAATATGCATATTTAAGTTCGCTTTTATTTTTTTAATATGTAGAATCATGCCATGATTCAACATTTCATTTCATATGTTTCTAAAAATTCCATTTATATAGCTAATAATTTGACACTTATGAATTAACAGAAATTAATATACCTGATATATGTATATGTTAGATGTTCAAGAAGTTATTCAGTCTAATGAATGGGTACTTCGGCCCCATAAAGTCCCTCTTTACAACAATTAATTATTATAATATTAGTTCTGGCAGTTTAGATAGTTGCATAAGGGAAGATTTGGTTAGGACAATACTGATAAAACTTTTTTAGAATTGATATTAATCCACAATTATATGATATTAATCTTCAATTATATTTATCGAATTAGATAATATAACTTTTTGTAAGTAACTTTTTTTAAAAATATAATGAAATGTTGAACAGTCAAGTTGAGCCAAAAAAGTTATTACTTCAGGGTTTCGATTCCCACCTTTATTTTTAATCATTTTCGAATTATTTGACGATCCGAGGAAAGACATGGGTCCGCTCATCTGACAGGTGATTGTGGCTTAAGACGAAAAAACCTCTTGTCTCTCCCCCCGTCTCCCCTCCTTGCTCAAACATCTCTTACACTTTCTGTTTTCTTCGTCGACTCAAGATCAATTGATATTAGAGCAGCTTTCTTCCTCCCTCGAAGGTTTTTCTTTCTTTTACTTTTTTTTGAGTCTACGCCCTATTTCTTTCACATCCACATTTTGCTTAATATTTATTTGATCAATGCGCTAACCAACACATTTATCTCCTTTAACCTAAATAAATAATAATAATAATAATAAAAATAATAACTTCATAATTTCATTAAAGAAAATTTAAATCTTAATGTTTATCTTAAAAACCAATAAAAAAGTATCCGTGTGAGTTTATTTCAATATTAATTTTTTTTAATAGCGTAATTCATTTTTATCCCCACAGGTAAAGTAAATATTTCATTTTATAAAATAAAAAAAAATGTGATAAATTTTTATTATAGTACATCATATTTTCGTATAATAATTAACATTAAATTTACTTTATAATTTTTATGTTTAATTATTTAATATTCACTTTGAATATAAAAAATATTTTAATTGGCAAGTTAATTAAATAAATAACCTAAAAATAGTTTTTTTTTTCATTTTTTATTAATTCCCATCCATCTATTAAAAATATGATTTTGCAGTAAAAATACTATTGAGATAAATTTCTTTATAAAATTTAATATGTATTAGGTAATTAAGAATCAATTGATCAATTGAAATTTAAGTAAAAAAAGTTTTCCAAACTGATAAAAATAAATAAAAATTAAAAGGTTTAGTAACAATATTGGAAAAATATTTTATTTATTTAATTTTTACTTATTCAATTTACATTTGTGAATTTATATAAATTTATTCATTTGTTAAAAATTTAATTTTCGATCAATTTCTTTTTATTTAAGAAATATATGATTCATTGGGTTAAGTGTGGGAGTGAATCCAGCCATTGGTAGTACCAGATGCAACTTCAATCCATCCATTGAAATAAATTAAATTTAATTAATTTAGTTCATTGCACATTAAAATATTCTTGCCTTTCAACTCTTTTGATTTTTCCTTTTGAAATTTTACACATCGTTGGATAACTACATACATACACCCTCTCTCTGTTATACTCCCCAGTTCAATGAATTCATTACATTGGTAAATTGTATAAACTGGCACCGAACATGGACGCTTGTCGATTTAAAATTATAGAACATAATCCATAATATATGGACATTAATTAACAAGAAACTTGACTAATTCATGCATGCCTCTGTTTAATTGTTAGGAATCTCAGATTAATTTATTAGCATGTCTTCCTGTCTTTCTAATTTACCAATAAATATATTTAATTTTTATTTTTTATCAATTAATACATATTTCTATTTAATAACTGATCTTAAATAATAAAAATTATTATCTAGCAAATTCTTTTTATTTATAAAATATTATTATTATTATATAAAAACATTTATTTTAGCAATTAAATTTAACTCCAAGTAATTATCACAGTTTTTTTCACTTCATATTAAACTGTCTTCAATTATATATATATCTTTAAAATATATATATATTAAATGAAAATTTATCTTTCTTTTTTGAATTTATGTATAATATATTATCTATTAGATTATTAATTTTTTATATATAGTAGTGAACTTGCTTTTTTGCTTTTAAACATAATTAAATAACCTAATCTAATACAAGTCATTTAATTAGTAAAGAGGCTACTTTTGATTTTAAAACTTCTGAAACTCCTTCTTTGTAATATTTTTTTTCTTTTTTTATCATAATTAATCATATAATAATTATATGTTTATGTGAAACTGTCCTAAAAAATCATCAAATAAACAAAAAAAAAAACAAAAACTTTTATTATTTGTTAAGAGGGTAGGGGGTTAATGATGGCGTTTCTCTGGACTGATAATATCTAATTTTAATTTTTTTCCTTTTTTTCTGTTCTCTTTATTTAATTTCTGTCTAGTATAGCAAGTAAAGTAGCGTGTAGGAGTGGATGACGGAGGGGGGTGGGGAGCTGTTTAAAGAAAGTCTGAACAATGACAAATGTAGAAACTTGTGCCCAGCCAAGAGTCACTATTTATTTTACTTTATTAACTAATTAATCTTTATTAAGTGCCAGGTTAAATATAAACGATTTCCCACAGGGACAAACAAGAAATGGGGGGCTCCTGCCTCCTTCATCTCGTTCTAAAACATCACAAATGACTATATATATTTTGTATTTTTACCCCAACGGTAAATTTGCCCCTTCATCAACTGTTGAAATTAATGATAATTCATTTTTCAAAAAGTAACTTTTAGGAAATCAGCCGAATTTCTAAATTACATTTCTTTCCTTCCCTAAGAAACTAATCTTCTTTCGGATTAGTCCTTTCCTGACGACCTTGAACCAAAAGGGAAAGAAAGAAATGGGGAGAAGTGTAGGAGGGCGAAGAATGGATGAGGAATAAGACAAAAGGATTAGTCGCTAATCTTTCGAGCAGAATCAGTTTTCATTTGTATTTCACTTACTATTTACTTAATATAAACCCCCACAAGTTTTCATTTTATTTTTGATGGAGACATATCTAATATTGCATCTGAAAAATTCATTTATCACTTTTTTTATTAAATTTTAAATTAAATTAAATTAAAATCTATGCTTTTATTAGCATTGAAAATTGTTACTTTTCGAAAAAATATTGAACAATTTCCAATAAATTATTAAAAACATGATTTTTAATTACTATTAAAGTAGACGATATTAATGTTAAAATCTCTAATTTTATTAATTCAATAGATTTTTGTATAAATTATTTCTTAATAAGTCATATATTGTTTTTTTTATATTTTTCTAAATTAAAAATCATTAATCAATTAGTAGATTATGAATAATTAAAATATTTCGGAAACAAAAGTAATTTATAAGTATTTTTTTTCTCTGGTTTCTATTCAATCAAAATCTAAGCATCTGAAAGTAGAGGAGACACTTCCCCTCTTCCTTCTTAGTTGAACATTTGGAATTCATTAACACTCATCACTTTATATGTTCAATTATATATTGTTTTAATTTTCTATCTCTCTCTCCCTTCCCAGCTATCTCCATTATATACAAATTAGAAAGTGTTGATTTAATTAAGCCGCCTTAAGGGATTTCTTCGTTTGTTGATTTAGGTTTGTTTTTATATATATTAATATATATATATGTAGATATAAATATATAATATATTTATTCATAGCATCTTCCCCCTAACTATCGTTTGACGGTGTCAAGAGGGATAAAAAAAATAAAAAACTAATAAATATTGTTAATTTATGGTTGAAATCCGAGGAACAAATACATACATCTGGTCGATTTGTCAGTAACAATTTTTTAAATCAACACCCCACCCCACTTCCTGTCAATTAAGATGGGGGAAAATTAGAAAAGGTGACGAAATTCACTCCAGTAAAAAAGTTTTAATATCCCTCCACCCTCCATGAATAAATATGATTTGAAAACATTCTTAAATCATTCAATTGGCTTGTGTTTGAAAATATTATTATATATATATATATTAATACATTATAATAAAAAACTGCGTTAAATTAGCTATAATATATTTGACAGATATTATCCACACCCTTTTTTAAAACAAACTTGATCATCTATATATATAAAAAAAGGTTTTTGTCTGCACATTGCTCAGAATTTAAAATTTTTTGCATATCTTCGCGTTTCATGACCTCTAGAATCCAAAAGTGACTTTAGAATTTTTCACGTCTGTCTGTCTGTCTGTCTGTCTGTCTGTCTGTCTGTCCGGAAAATTACTATTTTATAGACTCAGAATTGGCTGAACCGATTTCTTTGAAATTGCATCACAATATTCTTATATACCTCTAGAGTAACATAGGCTATACATTTTATTAATATCTTATCAATAACCGCAGAAATTAATTTTTTAAAGTTTAGATAATTCTCCGTGTTGTTCATTCAAGAGCAGCTCGCGGCTCACTGCCGGCCTAGCGGAATCATTTCAAACAATGAATTATCATAGCGATTCCCAATCGAAGAATTATTATAATATTTCCCTTTTTATTTTAAATTCTAATATACAAATATCAATTCAATTAAATAATTTATTCTAAAAGTTCTCAATTTAATTAAAATATTTATTAGATCATATTTTTATCTTAAATTATTTTTTATTTAATTGAATATTTCTTCTTTTCTATAATATATATATAATAATATATAAATTTTATCATTGAATAATAAAAAAAAATATTATTTAACCTGAATTAAAATGACTGAATTATATTATCTTTGTTTTTTATTTTAATTTAATTACTCTATTATTAATTACTAAATATATATATATATTATATAAAAATTAAAATATGATGATATAAAGTTGTTTTAAATTTTTGACATTTTTAAATTGGGTATATTTTTTAAATTTATTAAAATGTCTTTTTTATTTATTATGTTTAAAAGATTCATTTTTATTATGTGATATTAATAAAAAATAACGATGCTCTGTGCAAGTCGAATCATGTTGCACATAATTAAATAACAATTGCCAAACAAAGAATATAATATTTTTTTAAATTCTTATATTTAAATATCATTTCAATTAAATAATTTATTCTAAAAGGTCTTATTTTAATTAATTTAATAAAATATTTAAATCACCATTCAATTTTTTATTAATAGGCTTCTTTTTTTATTTTTAATTTTAATAAATTCTCTTTTTTTTTGATATGATATTAATAAAAAATAATATTAAATTGTATATAAATATAAAAATTAGAATATTTGAATTTTTTTAAATTTTAACACATGTAATCAATCATATGCATTAAGAATGGAAAATTTTTAAAATCAACTTGCTATTAAATTCAGAAAAAAAATACTGATATATAGAATATATAGACTATTCGAATATAATTTAAAACTCTTTCTCTCCTTCTATTTTAAATTAAAAAAACGGAGTTTTAAGAAATTTAGATGCCATATGCAACATGGGTGGGTAAATGAATTGAGCTGGAAAAGGAGGCAATTTATAATTTTCTTCTAATTCAGATTTAGGACAAATCGTACAACATTATATCAAATCTCGCTAAGAACATTCAATATTTTTGTACACAAATTATTCAGAGTATTGGCTAAGCGTATCACTCACAATCAGTTTATATTGAAATTTATATAAATTAACAAAGTAAAAATTTTTATTTGTTTAAATTTTATTATAATGAATCAAAAAAAATTAAATATATAGATCACATGATTAAGAGAAGCAAAAAACTTGACAGAAAATAACTGTTGGATGGAGGTCGGACATGACAGAAACTGTAAGCGAAATCTTCATATTGCGACGAATAATTTTCAAATCCCCTAGCACCACCAGAATTAGATAAGTTTATTTTAAGGGAGGAAAATAACTATGATCTAAAAAAATTAATAAATGAACTTAATAATAAAAAAACAAATAAATCAATTAATTTAAATTAATACTATTAATGAATGTATATATTGGTAATTTATCTATAGTTTTATACCGTTAATTTTTATAAATTGTCTCAAGTCTCTATTTTTGCATTTTCCCAAGTTTCATTATAATTAAAAATATTCAATAATAATCTAGCAATGAAAATAAAATATCAAAATGTAATGATCAAGAAATATTATACTCTATTTCACTATAATAACATAGAAAATACTTAAGAACCATAGGCGGTGGAAATATTAGGAGATATCATTGCGGGTTCAGGCCAAATCGATCAACATTAATTAAGATATTTTCATTATGACAGATATTAGGAAAAAAACTGCGAATTCAATATTTCTGTTCACTAATTATTTGTAGACTTTAGTAAAACATACACATGACTCAATATAGATCAGCATAAACTTTTTCAAATTTTGATCTTCAAATTTGTCTTGAAGGTAGTAAAGAAAAAATAAGATGAAGAAATCAATTGTAAAATGTTAGGTTACCCAGACGACTTAAATATAATAGGAGATTAGGAAATTGCAATTGCAGATAGCGAGGAAAAATTAATGGAGGTTTGAAATTAATAGTGATAAGAAAAAATATTTAGTAACAAAGAGGAAGAGTATTGACATACAAAATCTTAAGATACAAAATGTAGAATTTGAATATGTAGAAAAATTGAATGTAATCACGAAGGATAATAATATTTGAGAAGAATTTAAATCGGGGTTGCAATCGGGAAACGCCTGTTATCTTGCAATAAAGAGGCTTATCTCTTCAAAATTATTATCAAAGGGAATATATAAAAAAATTATTTTGCCTGTTGCATTATATGGGTGGGAGGCATGGTCTATGACCCTGGGAGATGAGAGTAGATTCAGAGTGTTTGAGAATAGGATTCTTCCCTGCATTTATTGGCCAAAGAAAGATGAGGTCACCGGGGAATGGGGGAGACAGCATAACAAGAAATTGCACGGTCTCTCTGCATCTTCAGAAATAGTTAGGGTTATAAAAGGGAAAAAGCTGCGATAGATGGGCACGTGGCTAGAATGGGAGAGGAAAAAGATATTGGTGGGAAGACCGATTGGAAAACGTCCGCTTGGAAAACCAATGACGCGTAGGAAGGGACGTAAGAGAGATGGAACAAGGGCTCAGGATAGGGACACTTGGAGAAATGTGGTTGTTGCGGCTAAGAACTTTCGAGTATCTTTGAGCCACATAGGTAGATAGATATAACATATACAATAATAATATATATAATTAATATAGTGATTAAATTAAAATATATTTTTTAAATAAGAACACAAAAAGAAATGAATGTTTTATGTAATATACGGATTGAAACAAAATGGATGAAAACCTTTTACTACTTTCAACCACCAAATACTATGTACCACTCGGGGGTACAGGGGGCGGAGCCCCCGTCTAGGTGTGAAGAGCGCCGAAGGCGCTCTGAGCAGCTAGTATTAATATATAAATATAAATATAATTATTTTATCCCCAGGCAAAATAATGTTCTTAAATATAAGTATATTAAATCATGACTTTTAATGGAAGGCTAAAATTTAAATATTAAATATTTAAAAAAAAAATTTCATAAAAGAAAAGTTTAAAAATTTTTTTTATTTATGTTTGTTTATGTTTTACACACACACACTAAAGAATATATCTTTATTTTAAAAACATTCATATATTATTTAAAAGAGTAGCGATTCTATATATACTATTATTGATAAATATATTTAGGAAAATACATTTTAATAAAAACTAAAGTTTTGTAATTTAATAAATATTTATAAAAAATTGTATTTAAAAAAATATTTTTTCGTGCTTTTTTATAATATCTTATCTTATTATGCTAGCTAAAATTGTATATATGTATTTATCTATATATATTGGTTCTCAAAAACCGCTCTAACGATTTTTTTCAAATTCACACTAGATATAGTATTTATAAAGAAAAATTAAGTTTTATTGATGATATCTCTTGAAACATACAGCTTCATTATTAATTTCTTAATTGAAAATTATATATGGAAAACGTCAAAATTTTTAATACTGCCTGCTAAGACAGTAAAAAAATGACAATTTTTTATCTAAATACATATAGTCCAGCGGTTGGACTGATGTTTTAACGAGTGGATTTCGTCGGTTCGAAACTCGCCGGGTGAATCGTTATTTAAAAATGAAAATAATGATTTTGTTATTTTTTTTTCTTTTTATCTATTGTTTACTTTTTAATAAATTACTATTCTATATTTATTTATTCATTGTTCTTTTATTAATAAAGTTTTAGATAGTTTTATAAGTTTTAATATTTTTTCAATAAAATATTATTCAATATATTTATTAATATTATTTTATTTATTATTATTGAGTACCCGAAGTTCCATTCATTTTAATCAGATTGATGCAATGATGCAACAGTTAATAATTGTAATATTGTAATAAATTTCTATCTTGAAAATTGTTACATATTATTCAGGATATTTTAAAAACTATTTCTTTCTTTAATTAATATTCATTTTTTCTATAAGTCAGATATATTTCCAAATATTAAATAATTTTTGAAGTGAAAACTTCTTTAGCGGCGTTGAGCACTTTTGCGGGATGGGGAAAAAGTATAGAACTCGCGTGATCGTGACCAACACCATGAAACCATCTGCTTTCAAATTTCTTATAACAGAGCGCGAAATTTGAATTGTCATTAGAACTGTTTTATAAATTATCTCTAACATATAAATATATATTTATTATGTAAAGTTCATTTCATATATACATATATAATCAAAATTATACGAAATGAACTTCACATAATAAATATATATTTTATGTTAGAGATAAGAATTATAAAACAGTTCGTATTGCAATATTTTAAACAAAGTTGTGTATTTATATATATATAAATATAAGTTACAAATTTGTTTAAAATATATGTTTAAAATAATATATAAGTTATATATATATACATGCATATGAAATTCATCTTTCTCGTGAAATAGCGCGAATTTCGTCTGTTTTAAAATTTCTTACGCAGAAGTTTTCACTTCTGTCGGCCAGTCCCACGACTGCCAATTTTGCTTTTTTAATTCCGAAAAGCTGCAAAGCACGTTTTTTTGTCTTTAGTTTGTTTTATAACCACTTGGGGCGCTAAACAGTTTTTCAAAAAAACACTATAGAAAAAAAATATATGTACCTATATATTATATATTTATGTATTATTGAGGAGCACAAGTTCATTAATTTTAATCAGATTGATGCAAATGTGTAACATTTAATAATTGTAATAAATAATTAAAGAATTGTGTATCAATATTTTTTAAAGGGTAGAGCGAGAGCTCGGTGTCCCAGGTATTAATATTACCAGCCAAATCCAATAATAATGAATCATTTTTTTTAACTTAAGTACCGAGCCGAGGCTCGGGGTCCCGGTACTAATAGTATTATATCAATAAAAATTATAATATTACATGTAGTTTCATTGTTAATAAAATAGTACACCATTTTTAAAAGAGTACACCATTTTATAGCAATCTAGTAAGAAAGTCTTTATAACCAATTGATAAATTCTATGGTTTCAAATGGAACATCTTTCTTAAATCAATTTTATCAATGAAACCTTACAAACTATTATTTTGAAAATTAATATAGATAAGTGATAGCAATTTAAAAAAAAGCAAAATAAAAAAAAATCTAGTCAAAGAAGAAGAAGTAAAAATTGTTCTCTCCGAAAACATTTATCACCAACCCTTGAGAGGAAAAGAAAGAAATAAATAACTTAAAGATAATATGAAAGATTTATTTTTCCTGATTTTTTTTTTAAGTCAAAAGCACTTCTCTAAGATATAAAATCAGATGACAAATCAGTTTGTGTCGAAAAATTATCTTTATAAAGACAGCGGCCGATTGAACGAATCGAAGAAGAAGAAGAAGTAGAAGAGAATGAGGAGATGTGAAGAACAAGGAGACGAGGTTTGGAATAAAAAACGAGTAGAAGGGGAAATAAATGAGAGGAGTTGGGAAAAAAAATGACCTGGGCGCCCACCCTTTGGGCTGCTGGTTAATCTGAAGGGCCCCTTTTGTCCTCCCTCCCTCCTTGACAACCTGTTTGGCCTCGTCGACTCGCTTTCAACAAATTACGACTATTTATATTTCCATTACTTTCCATCAAAGTGTTCAATCGAAAGAAAAAAAAAATAATCAAAAAAATAAACAGTAAAATAAATAGATATATTCTTTCGACACCCGAATGGGGTTGTAAAGAAAATAAAGGCGAACGTCTCACACCACCACCCTTTTTCATCTCCCGTTAAATTTTTTTCCCCCTCTTTCGTTATAAACAACATGATAAAAACAAAAATCAAAACTGTATGTCAGGGGATGTTTGTCTGTTGCTTGCTTTTTCTATACAGTAATCCAAACAATTTATGTTAAGCCAAACCTCGTGAATTAATGGAGTTATTAACAACGATTTATTTGTGTCCTGGAGTCTGGCGGTGTGCATTCAAATTTCTCAAATCCCATAAATTTCTAGTAATTAAATGTCTTATATGAAAAGCAACGGCTCTAGAAATAGATTTAAATACTTGTCTGACTCTCGACTATACGACGAAATTAAGTATATAAATATTTTTATTTATTACTCCCTAAAGACTCATTCTTGTCTCTTTTTCGTTTTTATTTCTATCAAATTCTATGATTTGAATTTCCATTTACAAAAAAGTAAATAAATATTCGATTTTTTTTTTTATTTCCAAATGTTTAATTATATCACACTGTCAGGGAGAAAGAAGAGGAAGGCATTTATTTAAATATAAATATATTTATGTGTTGGAATATCATTTTCTTTTCTTTTAAACAAATATTTAGTATATTCTAATGTATAAAAAAATTGTTATATTTTTAGAATAAAATAAAAAATATAAAGCATGAATGGTTATAAAATAAATCGGATTAAATTAAATTTCCACCACCTGATTTAGATTCTTCTCTTCCTCTGTTTCACATCTTCCCTATTCTTCCCTATCATATTTTTTCATTTCCTATCTCTTGTTTGTATTTTCATTTCCTTATGCACTTTGCAAAACGGCCATTTGTCAAAAAGTTTGTCGCTATTCCCCCCCTTCGTTGAATAACCCAGAAAAAAAAAGTATTTGAACTTCTCCCAACTCATGATGAAACTAATAGATTTTCTTTGACTCTCTATCGCTGAAGCAAGAAAGACAAAAACATGTGTGAAAAATGAATTTATGACTTGTAACGTATTCCATCTGCTTTACCTAAAATGAAAACTTTACCGCCCTATTTAATAAATTTGATTTATCGAAGTGAGAATGGGAAGGGAGTATATAAATATTATCATAAAATAATTATTTAACTTTCCTTCTTTTGAATTTTCAGATCAGATTAAAAATCCAATTATTCAAGCATTTGATGTAAAATTTTCAGATGACCGTCCACTTACCTTCAATTTCTGGCCCTTAATGTAATGCATTGGACCCTTTGACATTTTCCAAAGAGCTTTAATTCTGGACGCCATGTTGACCGAGATAACAAGTTCTGGATCCGGTTGCCTGAAATGGAATATATAGGAGTTTCCATCATAAAGCCAATTTCGGCCTAAGGAGATGTCGCTCTGACAAATTCACTTTCAAGTGTATTTAAGAGCCCTTCCCACACTCCTGTAGCGCTGTGCCCTTTCTGCAGAGTAGGCCATTTGGATATGCAAATCGTGTCATTCTATTTCCAACATACATTCAATTAACAAACGACGTTTTTCCACTTTATCTATTGTATTTTTTTATTTGTACTATTAAAGTGGAATGAAAAGCTTTTGAATAAAAATTCGTATTTTAATTAAATTATTCAACGATTATTCTAAAAAAAAACTACGAAAACTAGATAAATAGATAAAAAAAAAACAAAACCAATTTTATTTTGTAAAAAATATATTTAATTAACTAATATTCTATTAAAATACTTTTTCTATTCATATTATTTAATTATCTCTCAATTTCGAAATATGAAAATTAAAAATTTATATCCTTTCTTAAACAATTTTTTTTAGCCTTAAACCTTTATAACGTTACCTTATTTTTATTGAAACTTGGATTAAATAGATACATTTTTTCCTTAAAACATTTAATCATAAATTTGTATTTTGTAGAACTATTAATAAAACAGAAAAAAAATCTTAACTAGGTTTATACATATAAATATAATAAAACTTTCAACAAGTTCACTTTCCTGAGTCAATTTTATTTAAAGAAATAGTTAAATGCAATTTAATGCAATAAACCTTTAAAATGCCAATCGAGTTTAGTTATGCAGATCTTTTTATTTCATTATCTTTCACATATGGCCTATAAACATCATATATATATATATAAACACCTGTATAAGGACAATATACTCCTATATTTATTTATATATATATATATTACTCTAGAATCAACGCGTAGAAAACCTTTGTGGTTATCATTAAAGAAGTTTGTTTAGATGTATATACCTATATACCACAAAAAAAAACCAATACGAAAAAGGCAAGATAAATAAAACTTAATTTAAATATTATTACACTATTAATAGTTTTATTTATTTTTCCAAAAAACATATATATCCAAAGAATTTATTAATAAAAAAGAAAATTCTACAATATTTAAAATTAAAAAATTACAAAATATTGTTAATGCCATTTTATTATCTTTTAATATTCGGAATTTGAGTACTTTGAGTATTATTTTTTTCTATTTTTATTTAATTCATGATAAATATTTTTAAGATAGGAATGATTGAAAAATAAACAAGTAAAAAAATCTTAAAATCAATTCCTATTTAAATATTCTAAAATTATTTTTGAAGTAATAAAAATTAATTAAAAATCAAATAAAAATATGTTATGCTTCTAGGAAAATCGATCCGAAAGCATGAAGTTTCTATAACAATTTATAGCCATTACAAGATATATACTATATATCCTGTCACAAATATCTTATATATACTTAAAATAAATTTTTTCTCCCAAAAATTAAAATTAATTAAAAAATTAATACTTGAAAAAGTGATTTTCGCATAAAATGTCATCCATCTCAAATTTAAAAAAGTGAATTTGAACTTGTGTGAATGAATAAAGGTAGAAAATTGTATTATATATATATATATATACATATGTATACATAGGCAAAGTGTGAACTAATTAGTAAGAATTGATAAAAATAACTTTAAATTCGAAAAAAATATCCAGAGATTTAAAATAAAAATAATTTATTTAAAAATAATTAATAAATATCTCTTTAATAAAAGTATAGTATATTTTATGCTTACTTTTTTAATTTATTATATATTCAAGAATATTTTATTTATTTAAATAAGGAATTTTATTTTCTTATTATTTGTTAAAATTATTAATTAATATTAATATTGTGAAAAAGGCATTAAATATGTTTTATATATGAATTAATTATAATAAAAAAAGAATTACTTGTATAAGTGTAATATTATAGAAAAAAAATTATCAATTTTCCTAATTTAGTGAAATTTGTTTTTCTTCTTTTATTTCAAGTAATAAAACGAAACTAAAATTGAATTTCATGTCTTTAATGAACATCTCTTCTACCTATTTAATTAACTTTAAAGTTAATTTCTAGGAGGCCACTTAACTTTGGGACGCGCAAAGATCCTCGCTTATTCTTTCTTTTGTTCTTAATGTTAAGTGACTTTGACAATCGTTTTTTTTTTATATATATTTATACATATATACATATTTCTCTGTAATCCGATTTTCTAAAAGATCATGTAATGACTAGCTCCAGATGTCATACAAGGGGGTAACTCATTATTTTTATTTAATTTTTTAAAAATTCCAAATATAGCTCTAGGCCAATATTTTGATAATTCTTAGCACCTGGTCTGTTTTCTCAGGGTATTTGTTTAAATTATATAATCGCTTAAAAGTAAAATGCTTTTTCTCCTCCATTCTTTTTATAATTTATTCAAATATCGATTATTTATAATTGGAGGACTTCCATGGACTCACATATTTTAACTAAATTATGATGTACATATATATATATATATATATATATATCATAATATCTATTTAATTTTTTAAAAAGATTGAACTCACTCTAAAATTAAATGTATCCTTGAAGTGATTATTAAAGAAATAGATAATCATTATATATATGTTAATGAATTTATTTTATATGGTTAAAAATTATTCAAAATATTATTTATTATAAAATAAAAATTATATAATTTTAATATATAGGTTTATAATTTAATAATATTTCTATTATATCTTTAATTTTGCTCACAATTCATCCATTCTAAAAGAGCATTTAAAACAATTTTAATAAATGACTTCCTATGAATTGCTCGTTATTTTGTTGATCTATATAAAATTAATATTAGTATAAGATTATATTCTAGACATATATGTATTATTATTATTGATTTATGGATAATTTGCACTGTTAATAGGCAATTCAAAACTAAATATCCATCTTTTAATAGTTATGTGTTTCTATAATTAAGATTTTAATAATTAAAAAATTATTTCATAGTATCTTTTCCACCCCTATATGATATTTACTTAATTTAGTCTCATATCTTTAATAGTTATTAATTTAATTGAATAATTAGACTAATTCAATGGTGTACCAATGTCCTCCTATCTCCTATTTATTTAATTGGCAGCCCAATAAATCCCTATTTATTTGTTGGCGCCGACCTATCTACTATCTAAACTTAATGGACATCGCTTTCTTGGTTTTGATAAATCCCCTATTAGGAGATTAAATATATATATAAATTCTTGCAATATCCCATTATGCTTTAATAAAATAAATTCTTTAGTTTTAATATATATATTAAAACATAAATTCAATTCCCTTGAGATTTCTTTCTTTTTTTCCCTATAAAAGCTTAATAAAGAAAGCTCTAAAGATAGGAGCCAATGCCATTCCCTCTATATAATGTATCTGATTCAATATTGTCCCATTTAATGTTCCATTAAGTTTGATGGCTGCTGGGGGGTGGTTGTTTCCCATCTTACCACTACCGACAACCAACCTCCCGTTTTATTTCCATACAATTTCCCATCAGTTTATTCATCAAATATTAGATATATTATTAAGTTATTTTAACCAAAAACATAATATAGCTCGAGAATATTCCATTTCATATTATCACAATACATGTTTTGCATTTTGGACTTTCCATTTATCGTTCGTTCGTTGTATGAAAATCACTTTTATGCAACGGGATTGGTTCATTTTTGTCTTCCTCCACCATCTATCTATTCTTCGACATCTTTCTATCTTCCCCTTCTCTTTATATCGACTCGAGTGCTTAAACAGCTTGAAAGAAATCTCTCCATCGAATACCGCCCTCCCCCCCTGATAATCCAGCAACCAGTGGCAGAAGCATTTGGCGTCAAAGGTCCGCCATTCGGAAGTCCAATCATTGAATCTGCTATTATGGAATAAGGAAGTCATTTCGACACTCCAGCAAAGCTGCTGCTCCTCTTCATTTTCACTCGAACGCCTCAGAGGTCCCATTTTATTTATTTAGAATAAATCTATTTGCAAAAGGTTTTCTTTTCGAATGAAATACGATCCAGACGGAACCAAGCGATAACTTTTCTCTCTTTTAAAATTTACAGCATTACATATTTTTTTTTTTTATTTATTTATTTATTTATTTTTTTAAAGAAAAAAGACATACTTAAATGAATTACTTGAAGAATAAAGTATAATCAAGCTTTTCACACTAAATTCATTGAAAATTATATTACATTCACTTAGGATAAAAATAAATAACACCGTTTTAGCATGTTTAAAATAAATAAATAAATAAATGTATAAAAAACAAAAAAAAAACAAAAATTCTTTAGAAATATATTTTTCTTATTTCACAAAAAAAAAAGAAAAAAAAATTAAATCATTCGCATTTTATTTTTCTTAACGAAAAGGGAGGACATTTGTTTCTTTAAATTCACCTTACAAATATATGAATAAAATGAATAATAATTAAATATGTAATATATATGTAGAACGGCTTTTGGATAAACTTTCTTTTCACTCAGCTAATTTTAAATTATATTCATTCTTATGGTAACCATACGAATTATTAGAAGTTATATTCTAACTAAAAGGGTACTTTTTCTTCGTAAAAGCTTTGCTTAATAAAAACAAAAAGCGAAGAAAAGTAATTAAGGGGAATTCGTCTGGTGCCCTACGGCCTTCCCCTTTCTTCTCGGGTTCGTATAAAGGATATCCACTCCGTACAAAAAAAAAAAGAAATAATAATTTCAATTTTAATGAAGTTGGTAATATTAATGAGGTTGGTTTTCTTTTATCTTGACGAAAATGCACTCGCTCTATTTGGCCAATGTCTATTGTTATTTCATGGAGTAAGGAAGCCATTTAATTTCGCATATGTAGCATGTAGATCCTGTACTTAGCCGCCCTTTTAGGGCCTCCAAACAAATGTACATACATAGCTTTGTTAGGAACAAAGTGCGGAAATGCTATCACCCACTCACGGATATTAAACGAATTATAAATTCACTACTTTATTCGACCAAATAGAAACAAATAAATGAAAAAAAAAGTTTTTTTTTTGCACTAAACTCCCTCTCTTCCGAGCTCTTATATAAATAATGCATGAACAAAACAAACAGATTTGAAATCGGAGAGATGGACACTTTTTTCCGGATATTTTTCCAAAAAGTATTATCCATCTGCTTTTTCTATATTCATTATTTATAAATAATTGTAGAGTCTCGTTATGGATCGCTGTTTTGAATAGAAACTCTTGAAAAAAAAATGAGTGAAGAAAGGAAAAAATAGAAATCCCTTATGAAAACCTCAATTATGATGCATTCCATATTTTGTTAAATAGATGCGGGTCCAGAGAGTCTGACAACCGAAACTTGTTTGTTTTCATTCACTCGTTGAATTCATTAATCTGAACTAAGTCGAAAAAAAAATTGTCTTTTACAATTAAAGAAATTATTTTTTATTTTTTATTTTTCTTCTTCTTCTTTTATCCATTTTTTTTTCTAATCCATTTCATAATATTATTAATAATAAGTATTATTACTACAATTCCAAACTTCAGAAAGTCAATAACATCAAAGTTATTTCTATTATTAGTTAGGCTTGTTACTAACTCGAAAAGAATTATTTTGAATTATAGTTTGAACTCCACCCACCTATTGTTATGACATAAGGATATTTATTTCAATTATTAAGTATCATATTTGGGTAGAGGTGGTTAAATGCTTAATGTCCTATCATATTCGTTATTTCCATAGAAATTCAGATGATTTCATTTGACATGGTGAAATAATATTATAACTTTTTAATGTATAAACTATAAATATTTTGGTTGTTTTTTTTTATTATTAATCAAATATTTCAGAATTAAACTGAAATGCAGTGTTTATTAATATCTTGGAAGTGATGCCATTTACCAAGGGGAAACATGACAAAAACCATTCCGGTGTTATGACGAATGTATATATATATACATATAAATGGTCTGAATATATGTGTGGGTTTAATGGTTAGTACAAAAAATGATAAAACACCTACCAACTTTATTAGGAATATATATATATATATGATAAAGTCTCTACATAGTATAAATTAACATAGATAATTTCTGAAAACAAAAATTAGCATTTTCAAAGAAATTTTCTTTTTTTAATATATATATCTTTTTATTAAATTAATTAAATAAATCAAATATAAATTATAAAATGAAATGTCGTTTACGTTTTAAAACTAGAATTATTAGTAAAAGAATTAATTAAATAATTTTCTTATTTTTTGATATGAGCATGACTAATGACTCTTTTTTTTAATTTTTCATTAATTATTCTTTTGTTTAATTAAAAGTTTGAATTTTTTCTTCTTTATTAAAAAAAAAAAATCTTGACTAGTAATATATTTATTATTATAGTTCTGATTTTATAATAAGTCGTGCTTAAAGTCATATCATTAACACTTTTTTTTTTTTAAGAAATAATGAATAATTCTTCTTTTAAATAATCAATATTTTTTTAATTTCTTAATTATTCTTGGGAAAAGAATGAACAATTTCACACATGATATGTGGTTTGACTGAAATATAAATACTCTGGTATTTAAAAGCGAGTATGAATTTACATATTTTTCTACATGTGTGAGGGTTATATTAATAAACTTGTGGAGACTTTTTCCAAATGATTTCATCTTAAAAAAAAAAAGCTTAACAAGATTAAAGAAAAGTAGACAATTTTTATTATAGGATGAAGATCATTTTAAAAACACTAAAATAAAGATGGCTTTTTGGAATTTAATCCTGATTAATTCTGAGCCTGAACAAGACAAAAAACTAATCTCCTTGTCTTTTTATTTAGAATTTTTTTTTTGTCGTAATTGTTCATCCAGTAAACATTTTATTGTAATTTAAAGAGAAATACATGAAAGGATTAATATCTTCTCGCGTTAAATATAAAAGGAAGGAAGATATTTTTTTTTATTTTATTTAAATTTCTATAATACTTTGATCCACATCTTCTGACCACAAAGCGTAAAATTTTTTTTCCTTCACTTTGTATATTTAATATTAATATTTTATTTATTTTTGAGAAATTTATATATATTCTATATAATTTCAAATGTCAACTTCTTTATATTATTTTTATTTTTTTAAATTTTTTTAGTTAAAAATTTCTATTGAAGATTCTGTTTGGTTTAAAAGTGAAAATAATTAGAAGCACGTTAAGGCATTATGTGTCGGTGAAATTCGGATACATTCCGGATTCCCCCTTTTTCCATTCTTACGTTTCCTTCCCCCTTTAGACGCTAAGTGTAACTAAACGCCTGCAAGGTATTTTAACCCTTTATTCACCCTTCTAATTCCTTTAAACTTCTTTGGAAATCGGCAAGTCATAGATTACAAACCATTCTACAAATGAGATATAAATAATGTTATTTTATTTTTAAATTTTTACTGATTTTATAACTTAAATATTTTATTTTATTTTATTAATAATATAAAGGAATCGTAGTATAATTTGATTCTTTTTATCTCAAATTATTATTTCTATTTTTAACATTAAGCCATTAGTCATTAAATAGATTCAAACCATTCATAAATTGGGAACAGATTTTTTTACATGTAGCAAAAAAAAAATGCTTGTTTTGATTTATTTGGTATTTAGTAAATTTATATATATATATATATATATATATTTACAATACCGTTTGATTAATTGCTCTGATATAGATATTTTACTATTTGTAGGATATATTTGTTTGTTTGTTTTTTTTTTGTTCTCATCATTATACCTTTATAATAAGTTCTACTAGATTGAGAAAAACAAAAAGTTCGAATAAAAAAAAATATATAGTAATGTGAATTTAATGATATAAATTTAATAAGAAATGTGATTACAAATTCTCCAGTTTGGATTCATTAGTTGATTGGGAATTTGTGTTTTATTTTATTTTGTTGTTTTTATTTTATTTTTTTTTTTTTAAGTAAATTCCCTCGGTAGATTTCTCTCCCCTTTAAAACCATATTCTGATTCCTTTCGCGTGTGACAGCGATGTATTATTTATTTATATTATATTGTGTATGTATATCAGTGAGTTTCATTATTTTTCACATTGTTGACCTTTTTGTTTTTGTTTCAGTGGTGCTTCTCGACACGACCTCCGAACCCACCCTGGAATGGACCCGGTATCCTTACGGACCCCAGGCATCAACTCCAGGGGTGAGTACCATCCAAATATGGATATGCATGCAACTGCTTACCCCCTACTTTTCAACCTTAATTGGGGTTTAATTTTTGTTTATTTGATGATGCTTTTTACACGTAGCAGAGAAAAGGGTAGTCGAGGCAAGATTAATGAAAATGAACTCTCATTTTAAAGGTTCCTTTCATTTTTTAACTAACTTTTACACTGTGGTGAAATATTTTTTGCTTATTACATTTTATATTCATTCAACATGTATGATAAAAGATCAATTATTCTAAAAAATTCTAGATTTGAAAATTGATTTAATGAAATATTCAGACGTAGCAAATTATTTGAAAACAGGAATCCATTTATAAGGTGGGGATTTTTATTGAATAAGTTATAGGAGAGTTGTGAATACACTGAAACTGATATAAGAGTTTCCGGCATATGTTTCTGGTTTCTAAAGAATAGAAGGGGATGAACCCTCTGAGTTAATAAAATTGCAAGAATAACAGTCTTGTGCTAGCATAGGCACAAGTCCAATAAAAGTATTCTCTTTACTTATAAGAAGTTGTTTATCCTCTTTAAAGGAATTGATCCAACTCATTCAGATTATTTTACTTGTCATCTCCCATACACAAAAGTAAATCATTTATTTACTTTTCTTTGATAGGATTATTTTTTTAAAATTTCATTGAAACGATAAAATGTTGTCAGGTAGCAATTTCAATGGGTGGAAATTATGCCCGGAGTGGTTGACATAGGGGATGACGAGTGGTGGTAGAGCCCGCAGCAAGTTTCATATTTTTTTTATTGGTCTCTCGCTTTCCCTTTGTCTTGGCAAGGGTTGTCCCGGTTGCACTTGGTCCAAAGGGCGGCTCCCTTCAAGAGCGGAAGACTCCTCCAAGGCGACCACAAGTGCTTCTGGCGAAAATCATACGCAATTCCTTATTCATGGGAGGCCGCCCCTTATTACAATGTCAGCCGATATTTCTTTCAATTCCACTTATATATATATATATATATATGTATGTATATATATATATAGTTTATTCACCATTCGCAATTCCGATCTCCATTCAACTAGCCTGGAAAAAATTTATTACTCGATTCCATTTTGTAAGACAATAGGATTATTGGTAAAACAATTTTTAGGATGGTTAATTTATGGGAAACATGAATGTTTTATTTTCTATTGATTTCGAATAATTCACCAGCAACTAGTTTACCTGGAGGGGGCGGGGGGGGGGCAACAATTTTTACGGCTGAGCGATGGATGAGCAATGGACTTTTTGACACGTTGCATATCCACTCAGTCTGGGCCTCTTATCACCTTTTAAAATAAACGACGGAAAGGAAACAATCCGTTCATCATCTAACCGGAAGTAGCAAATTAGATTATTATCAAACATAATTAGATTAAATTTGAAAATGGCATTTTTTTAAACAGTTCTCTTTCTCGCACTCTCCCGTGATTCTAATATAGCAATTTATGTTTTCCGCACACCTGGATTACAGCCAAAAACATCAACACACACAATTCCTTTAACCCTCTAATTTCCAATTAAGAACATTAAATCGTTTTTTTTTTATTTTACTTTTTTATTATAAACTTACATTATAAATTTACTTTACTTCTTATTTTTTTTTTCATTTTAAACTTTAATATTATCATTTAAAATTCTAATTAAAAGATATGTTAATTGACCGCCGGAGTATAAAAAATATATAAAATAATTTTCTTAATCAATATTTACTTCAGTTCAGATTTTGTTTCAGTCTTTGAGTTTAATTTAAAAGTTTTCTAAAATGTTAAATTAACTAATTGAACATTAATAAATAGAACAAATTTGATATCTTACTTAATAATTTATACAATTATTAATAGATTAAAAAGAGGGGAGTTATATTTTTTTGATGAATTTTAAGGATAAAACCCTGTGGAATAATTATTAGAATTAATTTATACATTTTTGCACTTATACTTTATATGTAAAAAATAAATTATCGACTAGTGATGAGGGAACATATCGTAGTAAATTATAATTTAAAATTAATATTATTAACAAATTTTTTATAAACATAGCTTTTTTACAATTTCTTTAGACTCCATTGATAAAATTATCTAAACTCTAATAAAAGTATATTTGGAAATAGTTGTAAAAATAATTTCTTATCTAATTATTTATCTAATATTTATTATTATCTTTATTTATATATATATATTTATAAAGACTTACATTTAAATAAGTACATTTTTCAACTCAATCAAAAAAAACCGCTTTATAATCTTTTAAAATATTAAAATTTATATAATTAGTTAAATTTAATTTACCAAAAATATACTATATACTTTCGCTTATCATCTAAAATAGATCTAATGAAGAACATATATTTAGAGTGAAATTTAGAGTTCATTAAAATCTTTGTTGAACCCAACAGGTATAAAAATTAAATTACTATTATAGTAAAAAAAAATATTATAAATAAAATAATAATTTCTCTCATCACCTGGTATTTATTTTTATTAAACCATACATTGTCACATATAATCTTTTAATAGCTAGATTAATAAAGATAAAAAAAAAAAAAAATTCCTAAAAAACTTGTGGTGGAAATTTTTCGATTAAATTGAAACGTCTTTTATATTATTTAGATCTTCTTTTTTCCACGGTGTTTGTTCCTATTAATTTTATATAATACTAGCTTTTGTCTACTTCAATTCTATAATTATCAAACACTAATGTGAAGTTTACAATGCTCTTCCGAATTTTTCTAATTGGTCACCTGGCGAATCTAATATTTTCAGATAATAGTAAATTAAAAGAATTGACTGAAGCGGAAGTGGTTAAATTTTGACTGAAACATTTCATCATCTATAGATAAAAATATATTTTAATTTTCAGGAGAGAATATAATTGTTTATGATTATTAAACCGGAAGAGTTATAATAATTATATATATTAAATTAAAAAAAATATATATATTTATAGTGTATATTTGGAAGTAATTAAATATTTATTTATTTAATTAATTTTTTTTAGCAAGTTTATATATTATTTATAGAATCATTTGTGTGTTTGATAAACAAATGAAAATAAATAAACAAAAGATCAGTTAAAATAAAGGTTTGCTTTATATATACTATATTATTTCATTTAACAGCTGACCTAAGTGTTTTGTTTTTGGAAATTGTTTTTAATAAAAATAAAAAAAATTTTGAATATTAAAATTATTTATTTTTTACAATCTTTACAAATTAATATTCTCTCAAAAGTTTCAATTTTTCTTTTCTCTAAAAAAATGTCCAATATTATACAAACAATATAAGAAAGAATAAAAAATTTAATTTTCAATTCATTTGTAAAGAATTCTGTTTAGATACCAATTATTATAATGGTTATAATATGGTCAAATATATGTTCAATTTATATCGCATATACACAATATTTTGAGTTGTAATTTATTTGATAAGCAATGCGAAAGTAGCTGTAAAGTAACATGGATTTCAGATTATATTATTCAGTTGGTTGCTTATTTACCTCTATGTTAAAATTAGTACTTAATTAACCTACTAATAGAGCACCATTAAGTTGTTATCAGTTGGAATGAAATGGAAATTTTACCTTTGTGAATTGTTTGTGTATTATATTATTATTATTATTATTATTATATTATATAAACCATTTGGTTATCTTTGAATAAAAAATATCATTGATAAGGGAATTAGAAATATTTTGTAAATGCGAATCGTCAGAAGATTAAATCCTAATTAAGCTAATTACTTGTGGGAAATGACTTTCCTTAGCCTAGTAAATTCTTTAGGTTTCGATTTCCTAAATGGCCCCAAGTTCAATCTCCACCAGGGGAAATCTTCCTTCCTCTCTTGTATATCTCGTGGCGCCATTGCACTTATTGGCATAAAATGGGAGACAATTCATTCCAGTTGGAAATGTCCTGAGCCTTGCATTCTGCTGAAACGGCTTTTCTCTCCAAATAAAAAAAAAAACAGAAAAAAAAACTTATCTTCGATCTTCCCTTCGCTTCGCTTTGATTTTTCATTCATTAAAGACTTTTAAAGAAATTCAATTTTTAGAACAAAAGTAAATTTTTTTTAATAAAGAGTATCAAATCCTTTTATCCATTTTAGGATTTAGAATTTTTTTTTTGTTTTTGTTCTTTTATAAGTCGATTTGGTTGTGGTATTTGTTCTTGCTTTAAAACAACTTTAATTAAATCTTTGGAATTAGTTTTTTAAAATATTAAAATTTTAATAAAAGAGTAAAAGAAAGGAAAAAAAAGAACGAGGACAAAGAAAAAGAAAACGAAAAGATCGAATGGGGAAATAGTGGGGGATGAGTGGGTGAGAAGGGGTGCGCGAAAGAATGGTAAGAATTTCGAGAGTTTTCATGCTTTATAAATATTTTTTCGAAATATTATATTTTGTGTTCCTATTTATATTAAATACATCACTCAATATTTATTCTAAATAAATATAATTGGATTAATAAAAAAAAAAGTTTTTATATTAGAGAGTAAAAATAACCGCACAAGGAAAAGTTTTGTTTTTCATTGAAAAAAAAATAAATAAATAATTTTGTTTTTTTTATAAAGTGATGAATTAACCTAAAAATCGTCTTTCTTTTTAGAATAGATTGATATATTTTATTAGGTTAATTTTAATAAAAACAAAACAAATCAACAACATTAAATAATTTATTATAATAAAAAGTATTACTAAAGTATAACTGAAATTAAATAAATAAATAAATAAAAAATAATTTGCAGAAGTAGATTATGATATATATTAACCGTTAAATATTATATAAAAAATATTTTTCTAATTACCTAAAAAAACTATCACAACTTACCAAGGAGTCCAATTTAAAATAAATTAATCGGTTGTAAACTTATATTGAAAAAACTTATTTTATGTATATTTATTGTTTTTGTTTTTAATGTTGTTTTCTTATCATATACAATAATAAATTATAATATTTTCTACATGGTATTGATGATTTTACTTATCTAATATCATTTTTTTTACCAACTAATTTCTTAATTTTAAATTAATTTATTATATTGATAATATCTATTATAGTATCTATTTATCATAAATATTATCGATAATGGAAAGCAATAAACGTTTTATCTCTTTTTTTTATGATATAGATTCCAAATGTCTTAGGGAACCTATAAAGTTAAAATTGAGTCATGTATTGAGAAAAGACAATAAGAGGGTCTCCAAATGTATCGAGAGGGATAGATAGGTAAGGATACCAATGAAAGTATACCCAGGGGTGCTAGAAAAGAATATCTAAAATGTAAGCATTCTTATTTTAGATATTTGATATTTTTATTTTATTAATATTATTATTTTTTTCTTTCTATTTATTAAACACAAGATACATTGCATTTGAAATTTATTATGAAATCAATGTCTATGAAGATAAAATTATTTATAAAAAAAAATATAATTTATAATAATTTAAATAAAAAGGGATATTGATTGATTTATAGTATATAATATATTAATATCTTTTTATAAAGTATGTCAGTTAAAATGAGAAATGATTCAAAGAGTAATAAAAAATTGAAATTATTATTATTCATGTAAAATTAAAAATTAATAAATTTTATAAAAAGTAATTAAAAAACAAATTATAATATTCTCTTTATAATAATAATATAATTATTATTTTTTATCCAATCTATTGAAAATTATGAATGTCTAGTTATGTTCAGTGGTTTTTCATATTCATTCCCTCCCTCTTTTAATGCATTTTTCAAAATATGAACAATTTAAATTTGAATGTTCAGAGGGACAAAAGTAAATTTGATGATCCTATTTCAAAGGAGCACTTGGAAAAACCATAAAGAATGTAAACGACTAAGGGATATCTAGGGCATTTGAAACCCTTTTTATTTTTATCTCCTCACTTAGCCTCCGAAATCCCTATAGTTTCATTTTATTTTTTATTGCCAACGTATCTCGATAGATGTCTTAGAATTTAAAGAAGAAAAAAAAATAGATGATCAGATTGATTTATGTTGCTTTGCTTTTAGATCCCCCTGCAAGATGGAGCTAATCTAATTATATTCCCGGTTGATTTGAAATAGAAATTATCATAGCCCTTCTAATTTGTCATTTGATATCTAAATTAGAATTAGAATAAAAGAAAGAAATCGAATCGATATTTAGATTAATATAAAATGTATTAAAAACAAAACTACCGCCCTATAATTTCTTATTTTTTTACCTTTAATATCTAAATAATCAATTCAATTGTTATTAAAGCCTCTTCGAAGCTCACCTGGAAGTGCCTTAATTAGTTTGATTCATATTAACCCCTTTTGCTATTCAAGTGGCTTAGGTTTACTCAACTCGCTCAGAATTCTTAACAAGTTTGACAATGATCATAGGAGTACTTACTTTTCTCTCTTAGGTGGGGTACTTAAAATTGTACTGCAATCACTTTTTAGTGAAACATGGATGCACTTCTCAACACACGAACGTTCACAAATACTCATCCAATTATTCATTCCAAGCACTTAATTGGATCTTCGCCTTTATATTTCCCCTATCTACATCCTAAATTTATCATCCTAATTATTTTCAAGTATTTTTATTGCCTAGAAAATCCAAGCAAAAATCAATAGGACACCGGCGGTTAAACATTTTATACCGCTGATTTTTTTATAGCCAATCTCCAGGGTAGCTTAAAGACTTGCAAAGCTCCTTACCCCCGAATATATGAACCTATTGCTGATAATGATGATGGGGAAAAATGGGAATATTTTATCACAAAAAAAAACTTTTATAACAAAAATAAAATTCAATATAGGAATAATAAAATCAAATTTAAAATTATATATACTTGCAAAATTGCATTCAGAGTTAATTAAATCAAATTTAATTATTAAGAAATTTATTTATTAATTTTTTATTATTAATCATTATTATCAATGCAAACTTTTCATCCTATATTTTTATTAAGATTACAAACTTTTTTTTTTCTATTTTTTTTCTCTGAAATGTTTTTGAATAAATTTTTGATTTCAATTTTTATTTACCATTGGAAATAATAAATAATAACAATGTTTGTTTATATTTGACTCATTAAAATCACCGAGATTATATCTTTATAAATATATTTACAAATTTGTACTTGAATATAAAGTTTATTCAATTGTTGATCTCTTCAAATATTTCTTCCATATTGAAATAATTAAATAATTAAGAATGAATACTTATAATAGTTAAACTTGTATATATTTCTCACTTTACTCATTAAAAATATGAATAATTATACTATATTTAAAAATTAAATTATTAATCCTTTTATTTATAAATTTTAAATAATTTACTTGAATAATATATGATCATTAATGAATATTTATATATTTAATAATTGAATATCATTAAAAAAAAATTATTATTATACAATTGTGTTTATAATAAAATAATATATATATATATATATATACATATTTTAAAAAAATGTATATTTATAGAATTAATATAGTCTATGAAATGAGATATATTTTTATGCTTAATTTATTCATCTATATTTATTTGTTTATATTTTATATGTATAAAATGATAACATATTATTATTTGAAACATATGTTAACTATATATAAAATGTATTATATATTAAAATATAATAGAAGATTGTTGTTTATGTGGTTTTAAAAAATTTCAAGTTTAAAAGAAAAAAATAAATAAATTTAATATAAAGCAAATAAACAAAATTATATTATTTTCTTTTAAATGTGAATTTTATTATACATTATGTATATTTATTATATTATTATATGTATTAGTCAATACATAATGATAAAATCCGAAATGAATTTATTTCCGATTAACTTGAATGATTAATCAGTAATTAAGAGAAAATGACATTAAAATAAAAATATAATTGATATATACCTATATAAATTATATATATATATATATATATATATATATTAGCTATTTCATTAGATTTAAATTTTATGTTTCCTATATAAAACTTAAATTGATTTTATATTAAATCACCTATTTAAAATATTTTTAATTGACTATTACTTTATTAAAACCTTCAATTTTTTTTATTACTTATTTATTTTAATATAAAGCTTCTTATTATCAATTTTATTTTAATTCATATAAATACTTGAACATAATTAAAGTTTCTTTCAATGCTATTATAATTTATTATATTAAAAAAAAAAAATAGAAAGGAAGTAGATATGAATTTACAATATTATCAGAAAAATATTTTTAATAGTTTATATTAATTCCTTTATAAAAACGGTATTTTAAGTAAATTATTTATTTGATCGAATTGTAATATCTTTGTTTTATAAAATAAAAAAATAAAAATAATAATAAAATATATATATGTATAGGAAAAGAGATATTAATAAAGAAGATAAGCTTTTTCTATAATAAAAACAAATTGAATTTATGACTTTTAGTAAAATAAAATTTCTTCCTATACTACGGGGTCTTGACAATCGTTGTCCATTAGGGATTCTATCTATTTAATTATGGAATTATAGAAATCCCAGTAGATTGTATTATTATTTATTTTTTGTTTCGAATGTTAATTCAATTCACGAAAAGCAGATTAAAAAAATATGCTTTATTATTGATTCAAAATCATTTCTAATTGTACGTGCTAAAAATGCATTAACCTGGATTAAATTACAATGAATCAATATATCCTATGGTCGAGGGGGAGATTAGTCGAACGATATTCCGTTAGATTGAAAAACAGTGAAGGGGGTTGATTACCGTACAACCCTCATGATGGAAAAGAACATCAACGCGCCCTCGACTCAGAAACGATTTTATTTCATTTATGTCGGTCCAATAAAACTACCACACAATTTCAATTTACCAACTATGATTAATAAATAATGTACTAGACTGAGTGTACTCCAACATTAAATATTGAGAACTTGTCCTCATATAATAGAAAAATGCAATTTTCTTACTCTATCTACTACATTGATTTATAAATAATTAAATTTTTTTTACAGTGATGTATATAATCGAATAATCTATTACTATATACTAGTATAAATTTAAATCTTATAAATATACTATACATTCCAACCTATATATATGAACAATAAAAAAAACTTAGTTCGCACATCATTTTTCAATTAAAATTCCTAAGATTATAATATATAATAAAAGTTATTAAATATATTATTAAAAATATTTTTTTTAATATTTAATCTTACCTAAAAAATTTATTAGTACTTATTATTTTGATATTAATTAGAAAATTAATTACTCATTTATTTTTAATAGTACATTTATATTGGCATATGGATTAATTATTATTAAATCAACTGTAAATATATTACAAGTATTATTTTATTAATATATTTAATTTATATCTGCTCTGTATTTAAAATTAATTAAGTATATTAATTTAAAAACAAATGCATACCTACATACAAACAAATAACCATTTTTCTAAAAATTATTTTTTTTTTGTCTTAAAATTTAAATTTATAAAATATATCTTTCCATGGCCTAGAAATATTAAAATAGACTTATTAATTAATTTTTAATTAGATTTTAGTAAAAAGTAACTTATTTATTATATGATATAATATGTAAAAATACTTAAATTTATAATTTATAAAATTTAATTTCGAAAAGGATTTGAAAATTTTCATATTTTACTTTAAGTATGATAAAACACTCAGCACAATTTTAATAGGTTATATGAATCTCAATAAAATAATATGTATGATGCAAACATCCCAGTGGGGAATATTTCTGGTTGATGACATCAGGAAATCCCGTAAATTTAATAATCTAGTGTAAAACATTTTCCAGCTTTATTATCATAAATAAACGCGTTATCTATATACATTCTCATTATTAGTAGAATGAAATTTTACTATTAATTTCTAATTAAATTTTATCTCTCGTCGCACTACACAATTGGAATTTAATATTTTATTTATCTCTAAGCATAATTAAAAAAAAAACTATTAAATGTATACTATATATATAATTTAAAACGCTAAAATCCTACAACCAATGACGCCGGGAGGTTAGACTTCATTCAACGGCAGATTGAATTTGTGATTCTTGTAAAAAAAAACAAATATATGCTTTTACAGTTTCTTTACGATATAAGGTTTCAGAAATTAATTTCTGATATTTTTATGATGATCACTTTCTAAGTGTGGATGAACACTATTGCGATTTGTCTGATTATTTTATAAATTTAAATATATTCATTGAATTTATTAAAACTTACTAATAATTTTTTTTTTTGTTAAATATAGGTATTTATATTTATATATGTATAAATATGGTAGGGATATAATATAATATACAATAACTTTTACATTGGTCGTTAAATGAACCTCCACATTAAATACAAATGGAGATGAAGGTCTAAAGGATTCATAATGCTAACTAGAGGACACTCTACCGTTATAAACAGTTATCTAATAAAAAAGATTTTTATGTTTTTTAGAATTTTAAAATAAAAACATAATAATTATTCTAAAAAGTAATTATACAATTCCTTTAAAAGCATTTAGATTAAATCTGCGTGAATGTTTGAGAAGTTCAATCTCTCTCTCTCTCTTTCTCATAAACACATATTATAAGTTTCAAAAGTATTTTCATTAGTCGTATCCTTCTCCCCCTCTCTCTCTATTTATGAAAATGATCCAAAATATAAATATTATTGTCAAATAGTTGTTGTGCATTCTTTACATTGAAAAATATCCAGTTGGATATTTGGCTTTTTCGTTAACGAAAGTTTCCAGATACTATATTCGGGTCTTTTCATCGTCAATTCGCTTCACATCTCTTTGATGTATATATTTTTCATTTAGAAGCCTGTCACAAAAATTCCTCGCCTTCCATTTTCCTTCTCTTGAATATTGTTTGACCATTCATGTCATATTATTCTCTTCAAACTCCAGAGATTTTATCTACTCTACTATAAATCTATCCATTTAGGTTCAAATGTCGTTATTCAGTGTATTAAACTTCATTTAGAATTTATACGATCCTATAGAGTTTCCTTGAATGTAATATTCCCTTGCATAACTTGCTAATTATGTGGTCAATATTCTCTAATCTAGTTTAGTATTTGAATCAACTTCCTAATAGCTTCCAAAGGAAGAAGGTGGTATTATTATGAACAATATGTCTATCCATCATATATGTATGAATATACATTTACTTAAATATACCTTTTAAATTTATTTAGTTATTGATATTTTTGTTATTTTATTAAAATATTTTTATTGGTTATAATTGACTCTATACAAACAAAATATTGCCTTTTTAAATATTCAATACAAATTCTTTGTTCAATTATTTTTTCGATTCTAAGAAATTACCAACAAAATTTTTGAAGAATTAAAAAGACGTTAAAATTTCTAACCCAACAAACGAAATCTGAGAAAAGTTTGATATGAAATCATATGAAATTTTTCAAGGATAGTCATACCAACTTAAAACAAAATAATTGTATTGACACGTAAAAACTGCGGAGTTTTAAAAGAAGTCACATTTCGGCCACAGAATTCTTTATTTATTTCTTAATTGCCATTTATCTTACCCATTTTGGACATACTTTTTTACTTTGATTTTATATATCTATGTTCATGTTCTATAATTATAAAATAGAAATCTATAATGAATTTACTAAATACTTAGATCAATATCAATTAATGACTTATACCATTTTTATCATTTTTTCTAGTGAGACTTTAAAACATCCAATAACTATTTTTGTTAAAAAAAGACTATATTTTTTATCCAATTCAATTTTTGATGATTTTTAAGAAAAAAGTTTTTAAAGAAATTTTATTGTTGAAAGAAGTATAGAAATTAATCAAAAGATCAATTTTTAAAAAAATATATTATCCAATAAATGATGTGTGAAAAAAGATTATTAAAAAAAGAATAATAATTATACATTGTTTTATTGTTCCAATTTGTATTGGTTATTTTCGATTTTAGTGTTTTAATTTTATTCTCTCAGGAATTTAAGTAATAATAATTTATAGTTTTTTTTGTTTTTTTTTTTAATATAACTTTATTTACGAAAAAAAAAATATTTTAATCCCGTCAATAAAAATAAATATGAAATAATTATTATTAAGATTTTATAAAATAATAATAATAAAAATGATAAAATTGTTTACGTAGTATAATTTGAATATTTTAACTATTTAATTATTTGTTTAGTTAATATTTCGAAAATGATTAATCTAAGGAAATTCTAAATTGAAATATATATGAAATTATTATAAACTTGCTAAAGGGTATGTATGTGTAGAGTGAGAGTGGGGTAGGTATATTTCAAATATTTGTGGTGGTCGCATTTCGAGTCAGTGAGGGATAGGAGAATCTCAACGAGAATTTATTCAGCGGTTGTTGTCGGTTGCTTGAGCAAACGGACATGAGCCTTCTGACTGATTATATGTTTAACACAATTGGGCCTAAACTAAATGAATAATTGGTGGCTGCCCCCACCGCTCTATAACTTTATCTAACCATCTTAAAGGATTTGGATTTGAGATAAAATGAAATACCCACGCTGACTGGCTGACCGAAAACCGCAACAAATAAAATTACTATTAATGCATTGTTTAGATGAATCTCTTTTTAATTTATTTGAAACTTCTTTTTAAAACGCGAAACAACCATAAAAGAATAAAAGTAATTCAATTAAATAAGCTCGTACATGTATTATTATTTCATAGATTGTTAAATAAATATTACTAATTAATTAAAAAATAAATTTTAAATAAATTATTTTATTTACATAAGTATTATTATTATTATTTAGTTTAATTCTTATAATAATATTTACTAATGAATATTTTTTTTTTATTTTAAATTTCTCGAATTTTTTGACAACTAAAATTCCTTTCCCTAATTTAATGATTTTTCAACAAAGAATAATTGTTTTTAACTAATTAAGAAGTTAATTGTAGTTATTTTTATATTTAAAAATAATTTAATGATAATTTTTCAAAGAATTATAAATTTATTTGTTAATCAATATAATAATTATTTTTGAAAAGCATCTGACTGAAAGAAGAAATTCAATTAAATTATTTAAAATTAAACTTGAAATAATGTATAATAATATTAAAGATGAGGAGCAAACGACAAGTTTTGATTGAGACCAATTAAAATGGAAAAATTACCATTGGATCATTTTTTTCCATTTTAGAACAAAAAAACAAAAAAAAAATAAATATTATAATCTTGATCTTAGAACAAGTGGAATTGATTAAAACTGTTTGCCAAACTTCCATACTTGACAACTTTTCCTCTTTGAATTATTATTTTATTAATTATAGGTTGTTAATAGAACTCAGTCAAAATCAACTTGGTCATTAATTCTAATTTGTATGGATTGGTTGTCATCTTATAGAGACAATAATTTTTACAATAAGATGGATAAAAATATTAAAGGTTTTTTTTTATTTTTATTATTAAATATATTCCAAATAAAACTCGAAGAACTCTAATTGAAATAAATTTTTATTTATAAAGAATTTTTTTTTAAATGATTTTTGTTGTTACAAAACAATTTTATAAAATTATTATATTAAATGTACAAAATTATGAATTAGCGACTTAATTGTTTTCTTAATTATATTAATATTACGTGTCTATTTTTCTATTTGTATAAATTTCGATTCTAATGGTATCATTTGGGGTTTTGAAACGAATTTTGCCATAAAGAGATCATCCATCAAAGTTAGGTTAGAGCCACCTTTTTAGGGACAAAGCCTTTTAGATTCGAACTTGAATCTTAACCAATTTTATTAATGAATCAAAATGAATTTTATTCATATAAATATTCTTATATTTAATAAACAAGTATATATATCTAAGTAAATATTTTCAATTTGAAATATTGGACAAAACTTCTTTTCCCTATTATTAAAAAGTAATTTGTATTTTTCTTTTGGAAGTAAATATTTATTTATTTCTATGAAAAACAAAACAAAATGTACTTTTATTATATTTTTATAAAACAATAACAAAATTTATTGCCCAATAAATAAATAAAATATCTATTTTATGAGAATCAAAATTAACGGAATCCAAATGGTGCATAGCTTTTAATTTGTTTATTCACTTACATACATATTTCATCTAAAAAAAATGGATTATTAAATTTAAACCATGATAATATACGGGTATTGACTGTATAATACTATGTACTTAACGTAAATTACTAGTTATAAAGTGTAATATAGTGAAAGGGAATTTAATTTTTTTATGATCATCATAGATCACATTAAATAAAAAATATATTATAAACCTATTGCTTTCTAGGTTAAATTATAAAACCGGTATTAGTAAATTGAGAGGCCAGACTACAAATGAATTAATGTTTAATTAGAGTTTAATTGTTTATTAATTATTTCCTTATTTGTTTATTCCCTTGAGTTGGCCAGACAGGAGGAGGATGCATTGTATTCAAATGAATTAATGACATTTCCGCCAGTGCAATGATTCTTCACATTGTGAATGTTTTATATATTTAAAAATGGTTGTTTCTCTCTTGCTCCCGGCTTTGTTTTGAAAATTGAAATGTAGAAGAAAAAAAAAAGAATAACAAAACGGAAAAATAATATATTTAGATATTATATTTTATATTATTTAAAAAAAAAAATTAAACTAAAAAAATATTGTAATATTTTTTTTTTAATTAAAAAAAAAATTGAATATAAATTAAAAATTTAATATTTATTTTTATATTTATTTATTTACTTTTTATTTATACATATGCAAAAAACATTTTGATATTTCGTTTTATAAAGACGAATTTACAATCTTTTTTCATTTCCTGTCAGTAATATTGAAATTATTTTTACTTTAGTAAATCATTATATATATTATTTTTTGAATTTCCGATTTGAGTATATAAATATAGAATATAATAGAAATTTTATCTAAATACCATTTTCATTTTTTTTACATCTGGTAAATATAATAATTTAAAAAATAGGTATAAAATTTTTTTGTCTATTCTACAAAAAATGATATTTAGTGAAATAAAAATATTTAATTAGTTAATAAATAAATTTAAAAAATCTTCATTGATACAAAAAATAAAAAATGGAGATAAATTTCCAGAGAAAGAATACTATTTATTTATTTATTTATTTAATAGATGATTTTATTAGCGTTTTCTATTTCTATTTGTTATTCAAGGAAAATAAATTGCCTTAATGGTTTTCTACCCTTAATGTAAAACAATACAATTTAAGTGAAAAGAAAATATTCAATTAATATACATCTTTAATACGAGTCTATTACTTAATAATCTTTTATTTTATTTATTTATTTTATTGTTCCTATTACCACTATTTTATTATTATTATTATTGTTATTTATTATTTAAAAATTCAAATTAATACAATATATCATTTATTGAATTGATTTATTATTATAATTTATAGTCAGTTAATAAATTTCAATTTTTAGAATAGAATAACAATTCAATGTTTAGAGTGGGAGAAGGGGATGAGGAGGGCGGAGAAATTGATATTTATTAAGAACACCGTTTAGACTTTTTCTATCGCGGATTAATTAGCCAGACATTAAATTTCAATCGATTAGAAATATTTAAATAGTATAAAAAATGTATTC
This sequence comes from Labia minor, assembly GCA_963082975.1. Lineage (NCBI taxonomy): Eukaryota > Metazoa > Arthropoda > Insecta > Dermaptera > Spongiphoridae > Labia > Labia minor. The sequence goes on along the minus strand of OY720347.1, from coordinate 24,297,277 downwards.
AAGTAATTAATATTATAGCATTAAAAAAAATACTATTAACTTGTTACTTTCACAACAATTAAATTTATAAGTATATTTTTTTATTGTTTTGTGTTATATAAATTTAATAAATAAATAAATGCGAAATAGCTGATGAAATATTTAATTATATTATTTATTTATTCTTCATAATTAAAAATATCTAAATAAATCATAATTGATTTGATTAATTATCTAATATTATAATTAAATTGTTTAATAATAATTTAATATCCAAGGCGTAATTTTTATTTATAAAAATTATTAAAATAAATATTATTTTATAAAGGAAATAATAATATGGGTCATGTCCTTATGCATACCACTCATTTGATAAGAATAATTATTTATAATTTGATCAATTTTTATTTATTAGGGTGTAATCATACTTTCTATTATATTTTTCTATTATATACTTGACTTTTGATATGATATGTATTTGATTGGAAGATAAATGATACGACTGAAATATGTGTGTTTATTGATGAATTAATCCGTTAAATTAAGTTTGAAATTCAAGATTGGATTAAAATACAATTTGATTAGAATGAAAATGTATTTCAAAAAATAAATATATATATAGAGAAAAAGTAAAAAATAAAACAATTATCAGTAGATTCTTAAATAATCGGAATCCTTTTTCTTTCTCGTTGTTTTTTTTTTATACATCAGAATGGCACTAAGTATTTGTTGTTCAATTCGGTGCCCATCCTGTCCACCTGTCTAAATTATTGAACGAGCTTGGAAAAAATCGCCCAAATACTAACTCGCATTTAATTAAACTCGTAATGTTGTTTGTTTTGAAATTCCTCTCCCATTCAGACTGGAAAAATCAAGGGCGTCGATCGCCACCTGGAACAAAGCCCCAGGCAGGGCATAAATCTTTTCACAATAAATTATTACCAAATTCCCATTTAATATTCTTCTTTAACTACATAATTGATTCAATTAGAAAAAATACGAGATCAGAAGATTCATTCCCTCTACACTCTCTTTATATTTTTAATATAATAATTATTATATTATATATATAAGATTATATTTACAAATATATATATATATATATATTTATATAAAATAGAAAATGAATTTCCATTTTATTGAAAACATTCTTTCCGCCTCAGCCTACACACTGAAAATTCTTTCGCTTCAAGAATAAAACTTAATTAATACTGATAAATTAATGTCTGAGATAGATATCTCATAAATTCTTCTGGTGCTCTCTAGCAAATAAATTATTAATTTTTACGACAAGTTCTTATTAGTTATTAAAATAAAGATAAATAGATTTGAAGCTGTCAAAATTATTAGTCTCTATCTGTCTAACTATCTCTCTAAAATCTATATACATATGTTTAAGATAACATATATTAAATATACCTCAAGATATATACTATATAAAATAATCAATTTATAAGTCGTATAGAGTGAATTATCGTGTAATTTTATATAAATAAATATAATTATGATAATATTCTCGCTTTAATTCTTTTTTAATAGTAGTAATAAATTAATAGCGAATAAAATAAATAAATTTATTGTATATTCTATATTTTTGAATTTTAAACAGTTAGTACAAAAATCAATAAATAAATAGAGAAAAAAAAATAAACTATTATCATATTATTAGTATTCTTATGAAAATAAATAAAGAAAGAAAGTAAGAAATTTTGAAAAATACATTCAATTCTTTGGTTGTTATTTATTTAATTGGGATAGAAAAATAATCCAAAGTATATATTTGTTCAAAAAAAAAAAAAAAAAAAAAAAATACAATAAAATAGCATCGCATTAAAGGTTATTTCTATGTGATTTCGGTTTCTAATTCTGTTTTCGTTCTCCCGATGTTTACTTTCAAAATATTTAAGTAAACCTGCTTTCTTGACGGAAAGGGAAAAAAATTCGTTCATCAAAATTTATATCTTTTCTCAATATTTGAATATCAAATCGATTGTTTGTTTTTTTTGGAGGGGGGGTTATTGGTTTGACGGATTTATACAGATTCGTTCTCGTTATAAGATTAATCCCATTTAATAATAGTAATAACAATTTTAAATAAGTATAAATATGAATTTAATAGCCTATACAAGCTACTACTAAAAGATAAATTATTTCGTTTAAATATAGAATGCAAATGCTTTAATTCGACTTGGCTCACCCTCCGAAACAAAATTCATCTAATTAAATAGGCATTATATGAAAAAAAATATTTAGCATTTCTATTGAAATTGAATGATTAGTAGAGATTAGATTAGAAATTCGTTTCATATTAATCATTATAAAATAGGATACAAAATTGATTTAATACATATAAATAAATGTTTCTAAAATTTTAAACAAATCTTGTAACATTCAAATGTTATTATTACCAAAATCAAATAAATAATATGTATTATATATATTTCCCAAAATTCTATAAATAAAGTAAAAGTTAAAATTACTAAGAAAAGTAAAACTATTTATATGGAATATTATTAAATTAATACTATATTTATTAAATTATATCCAAACCTTGAAATAACAAGCAAAAATTTTACGGAAATAAATAATTCAAATTTTAAATAAAAAAAAAAAAATTAATATATATATATAATATTTCTATAACTATTTTATTATAATAAAATAATATATTACAATAAAAAAAACTTCTAAAACTTTATAAAAAATAAAAAAAAATCTGTCATTCAAATGCTACAGAATGTATTTCATTATCGTCCCGTTTGGATTTTTTAATCCCAATGATTGTCCCGAAAAAGAATATTTTATTAATTCGAAATGGATCAGGAATGAAGAGGGAAATAAAAAAAAAGGATAGGAATTTTAATTAATAGTGCCTTTGTGTCAACGCGCCTATCAAATTCAAACGAATCCTCATTTAAATCCACTCCCATCTACAAATGTATCTCCGAATTGCAATGAAATAAACAAATTTTTTTTAAAAAAAAACAAAAAAAAAAAAACTCCTTTTTACGGATCGTCAATTCTCCTCGTCCGCGTGTTTTAATAATAAATTAAAACAGTAACGAGACATTTAAGCTTAAATAAATATTATAGTTGTGTTGATTTAATTTAATATTAATGGAAATTTCAATCTTTAATCACACAACCTGGGAGGTTTTTCCTCTCTCGAATGGACAGGTTACATGCGAGAATAAATTATACGGGGGAGAAAATGAGCGTTAATCGGGAAAATAAGCGGCCTTCATTTAGCTTTATTAAGAAAGAATTAGACGCCTTTTAAATTCTAACGAAGATTTCAAACCTTTATATATAACGAAAATACAGAAAAATATGAATGAAATATATATATATATATATATCCTAAACAATATTTTATAATTGACTTGCTAAAATATATTAAATAAAAAACAACCCTTATTTAAATATAATTTTAACATGGATATTTTATTATATTATTTAAATGAGTAACTTCCTCACTTCCCCTACCTCTCTTTTCGTTTAGAAATATAAATTAACAACTCTTATTTTATCAACCAAATAAATCATGCCAAATAATTAATGTTTTTTAAAAATAAAATTAAAAAAAAAAAAATAAAAATAAAAAAAATAAATAAAAGTCAAAAATATTTAAAATCAAAGAATATATATTCATGAACAAAATCAAAAGTTAAAATTAACATTAATTGATTTTGATATTTTATATAATTTATCGCTGAATTATTTAATTATTTTGAATTAATTTTTTTTTTATTAATTTTCTTTTAATTTTTTACTGATGAGGAGATAAGGATAACTATACAATGAAAAGATTTTTTAATTTATTAAATAAATAAATACAACAAAAAAAAAAATTAACAATTATTTAAGAAGCAATTTTAACTTTTCAAACTGAATAAACTTGAATAAAAAAATTAAAAAAATTTTTTACCTTATCTAAAAAGTTTTTTTTTAATTTTTTTTTTTTTTTTGATTTTAATATACGTTGGTCTCTATTTGCAAAAGGGAGTGTAATTGTCTGTGTGAGTATTAGTATTAAATGGTTACGGAACATGTCGCTGCCAATTGGCAAACAGATCTTGATCACAAAACAGAAAATTTGATTTATGAGCTTGGATTGATTTGTGCTTTGTCTGTTTGCAGTGGGTGGAGGAGAGCTTCACCAACTTCGAGAAGGGCATCAACTGGCGCAGCTACGTGGTTTGCGATGTCGCTTACAACAATGTGAACAACTGGCTATGGACACCGTTCATCGAACGAGGCCAAGCCAATCGAATTTACATCGAGTCCCGGTTTACAATTCGGGACTGTTCCCTCTTCCCGGGCAACGCTCTCAGCTGCAAGGAGACTTTCTCCCTTCTCTACTACGAATTCGACGCGGCCACCAGGGAGCCGCCCCCCTGGGAGCCGGAGAGCTACAAGCTGATCGGTATGTACTTCGAAACCCATTCTACAAAAACCACCTAATCTCAAACTCGGCCTTAATTAGGAAAAAAAGGAAAAGAATGGTCCAATAAATCTTTTTCTCTTCCTTCCAAAGATTATTATTCACTTGGTTTGCATTTAAGATTCATTTATTTTCTTAGAAGAATTGAAAAGATCAAATCGGAAATAGAACATAACTCGTAGATTCAATGCAAAAATCTCCATATCAATGCAAAATAAAAAAAAAAAAAAATCAACGCGAAATGAAAAATATTTAGTATTAAGCCAGCCGTTACCAATTTCCTGCTTTAATAATGAAATGGAATTGTGAATATAAAATAAGTCAAGAATTCCAACCATTTAATCTAAATTTATAAAGAAAAAGGAAATTCTAATGATGTCTTCAAGTTTAAAAATAAAAATTCATGACCATCAATTGCAAGTGTGGGAAAATATTTATTATTTTTTTAAGTATATATATATATATCGTATATAACACTAGAGTAGAACATTGATGAAAGGTTTTAAATAAATTATAAAATTTAATATTTTAATATAGGAGAAAACATCGTGAGGTCACTGATAGGCAAAAAACCAGCATGGTCACCAATTATAATTGTGAAAATTAATTTTTTCCTAGAAAAAAATTTGGCTTTTTTTACGAATTTCATTGAATTTTCACCAAACTGTTGTTTAATTGGATCTTAAAAATTCTAAAATAGACCCAAGTATTAAGAACATTCATAACTACTTCTTATCCCAGGAGTGTTCCATTGTGAACATCCTTGTGATTTGCCTACTAAAATACCGGATCTAAATACAAACAGTTCTCTTATACAATATATATTTTTTCTATAAATTCAAAATATTACAATAAACTAGTTGATGAATTATAACATAAAGATTTATTTTACTTTCTAATGATCGAATTGAAAAAATTCTAAATATTAAAAATATTTCAATTCCATTGCATATTGAATAAAAAAAACAGAAACAAATTAGCATAATAAGTTTATAATATTTATTGTAAGTTATAAATTTGTATTTTTTTTATTTTATTTTTTTAGTATCTCTTGCCTTCTTTAAATATAACAATCAAACCTTTGGATTTACATGAAATTAGATACACCTTTCATATTAAAAACTGAAACAGCTGTCATATTACAGGTGTCACAATAGATAATTTTATTCACTTTCATATAATTTATTGAAACATTTTAGATAGATTTATTAAGTATACTAATTTTTAAAAGTGAATATATTATTTTAAATTTTTTAGTTCATATTATAATATCAAGTTAGCAAAAAATCCAAACGAACAATAATATATGTAGAATACATATCTATGATGGTATATTTATTTGTATTCAAATTTTGTGTTTGCAATTAAATATAATAACCTTGAAATTCATCATTCTTAAAAAAAAGACTGACTCATCCCTATGGAAGGGCTTTTCAGAAATATATTAATATAATATGTATTTAAAATATATATAAAACTATTTTTTTTCAATTCCAAATAGAAAAAAAATAATTCAAAGAATTTATAATAATAAAACACTATTATTAATAATAATGCTTAGTTAAAAATAGTAATTTATGTGGTAATACTGGTAATCTATATAAAAACATATGAAAAATAAAAGAATTATATATCATAATCATATTCCCCCTCTCCGTAACCAAAAAAAAAAATTTAATGAATTCATATGAATAAAATTATTTTCTGCTTTATGGGAACTAGTATAATTATATTACTAATACGACAGAATAAATCATTTATATTGAAATGATTGTTTTCATATCAATTTGCAATTAACTACCTAGCAATAAATTCAAAACTTTTAATTATAGGCTTATTATTATTATTTTATTGATTTTTAATTTAATAATAGATAAAACTATAATCCTTACGGTTTTTTCAATTAATTTAGTTCAGGCCAATCCCCTATTGGATTTCATTATTTGTAGAGCATACTTTTGATAATTCATACAATTTATAAAAAATGTGAAATAATCAAATGAAATAGTAGTTGATTTCTTACCTTCCAGGCATTGATTGATGTTTATCATTTCTCTTTTTTTTTAATTAAAAAGTAAATAGTCTTTTGATTTAATGATAGGTTCCGTTTTTTTTACATATATAATCGAATTGACTAAACAAGAAATATTATAATCCCTATGGAGAGGGTAGGCAATCCCAGCTTTTCCAATGACAAATTATTATCTCTTTTAAGACGAAATAATTTGTGTAGACAAATTCATTCGAGGCGTGAAAAATGCTTTCTAGAAATACCCGACCCTTAAAATATCTTCGATAAATCCGGAATGAGACAGTAGTAGACAACTTTCTCCCTCTCTTTTCTCTCTTCTTCCCTCCCTCCTCCACATCAACCAGAACCAACTTCTTTTTTTTTACCGTGTCACTTTGTCAAATTCGGACGAGGCGGAAGGACTGTAGTAGTAGATACGATTAGCCTTAGAAACAAGCCGAAAAATCACGTGCGAATGATTTATTTTTACCCTCAAAACATCGGCCCTATCGGAATATCTCCGTCTCTTTCTATTTCACTGGCGGTGATTTACTCTCGATTAATGTACTTGTTAACCTTCTATTTTTGGTTAGTGCTCGAGAAAAAAAGAGAAGTGATCAAGGGTTTTTTTTTAAAAAAAAAATAAAAAAATAAAATCCAATGCAAAAAGTCATGTGAGAAAATACATTAATTTCCAGGAAAAACGGTTTAAATTGAATTTTCTGGCTTGGCTTGTCACGTGAAGAGAGTATCGGCCTTATCTCCTATCTGTCATGCCCTTGTCCAGCATCGAGGAAGAATGTTTGTACATTCATTCATCACTCCCCACCCGAAAATAAGTTGACACCTGCGGCATTTGGGCGCATTGCAGCCCTATCAAATGTTAGAATTTGAATAACTCCCTGTACTCGAGTACAACAAACGAATCCATCATGAGAACGTTCACGGTCAGATTAAAAAAAAAATAAAATAAAGTAAAATAAAATTCCCTTCTCTTCAACCTAAGGTCGGGGTCCAAATCCCTTGACTCTGTCTCTTAAATATTGATATAGCATTCCTATATATTTGTTGAAGTATTTGCGGTCGGAGCCGATGTCGTGCAGGCGGATGTACCAAAACCACACAAAATATATTTATTTTTCACTTTAATTTGTGAAAACGGTTTCATTTGAATGGAATTTTATTTTTTTTATACAGTCCCAAATATTGTCAATTAGGTGTTTTTTTTTAATATATTATATAATAAATACTCACTCAAAATACATTATATATAATAATATATTATATTATATTATATAATAATCCACATGTTTCCAAGATATTCTTTTTAAAAATTCTTTTATTTTTTTAAAAAAAATTAAATCTTGAAAGAAAAAACAGATTAGAGGAATGCATACTTAATAAAAAGACATAGTAAATGCTTGTATACATTACAGAATCATTTCTCATCAATATTTCAATAATTTAATACTCCGTTTTGAGATACACAAATTTTTCTTTATTCTTAAATTTATTTAATTTAATTGTTTTATGATTATTTTATTTATTTTTGTCTAATATTTTTTGTTTAATATTATAAAAATTTCAAATTTTCAAAATTCTTAACGGTCACTTGTTATTTCAGTAAATTCAGTTAATTTCATAATTGAACTATTAATGAATTCTTTAAGAAATAATTCTTACACTTAAATTTTATAATTAAATCCCTCCCCCTAATCTAAAATATTTTTCCCCGAAATCGTTTTTCGGTATAATTAACCTATGGAAGGAGATGTCCCATTTCCTTCATTAAGAGGGAGGCAGACAACACCGTAGGCAGTTTTTTTTTCTCAATATAACTTAAAAAAAAGAATAATTAAAGTGTCAAAAATGAAATATGTCGCGTGACTCTAGCACACCTTTTACGAAATTCTACTTATTATCTTATCCATTTAAGTTTTTGTTTTATTAAGTATATACATATATTTATATATAATATTTTTAAAATTCTGCAATTCACTAATTTGTTTTTTTAATATATTTTTCCTTTTTTTTATCCTTAACAAACGATATATATATTTTTGCGTAGAAAAATATATATCTCAAGGTGAAAAAAAAGCAAAAAACTTCCGGCTGTTTCCACCCTCTGTAAGATCATTTTTCGTTTCATCTCAGTTAAAAATAAAATAAAATAAAAAAAAACTTCAAAAGTGTTTCCTTTCACTTAAATTTTCTTTTTTTTATTTAATCTTTTATGAAATCCATTTGTCACTTCAGTAATAATTTTCAATAAGTTTCGATTATTTATAAGCTGTTGAGATAAAAGCCATATGGACTGTTTTCTAAAAATAATCTTTTCATAATTATAAAAAAAAAATCCCATAGCTATATATTTAATTTTTTTTTTTTTTTTTGCTTTATGAAAATTTATTATTGGGTTAATAAATTATCTTCTTTTTTTTGTTAATTATCCAAGGAAAGAAAGTGATCTTTTAAAAGATGAGTGAGATTTTACAAACGATCAATTAATTAATCGTGTCATTTGATACCATTTGATTCTCTAAGACTTTGTCACTGTTTATCTTAAGATATTCTGTATTATAATCGATAATATATCATCACAAAGATACTCAGAAATTGCTCGCATCTCTATCATCAAATGAAATAGAAGATTTATTTTAAAAAACTAACCAACTTTTAATAATTAATATTTCATTAAATAATTTAAATTTTTTTCACAAGCTATTTAGCTTAAAATTACTTTATTGTATGTATTAGGAAGATTTAATAGAACTCTTACTCTATGGTAATATTAATTCTTGAAAGATATTAATAATTATAATCTAATGTAATAAAAATGATTTTAATGTAAATTTATTTCATTAATTATCACTCTAAATCCCAATTTTTCGAAGTTTGTGATCATTTGATGAATTTGATTAATTTCCTTTTGTGAAAGATAAAAGGGCCCTATGGATGTAATTGGAATGTTTTCTCGTTGGTTATTTTCCTAACCATTAATGTGAACATTTCATTTGCGGCTGCCCTGTCTTCGTCTTTTTCCCAACCACCACCCACCCCCTACTCCCATCCATTGTGCTCGATCTCGTTCTTCTTGAATTCAACTTAAAAATGCTTGGCATGCACTAGATATGACTTTGAGCGGTTCGAGTTTGGCCCTGGAGCCCTTTGAAGACGATCTTTGCTTGAGTCAACCCACTGATTTCCACCCTACGCCCATTCTCCACCATTGGAAACATTTTATTAGCTCAAGCACACTTAGAAAACTTGGCTTTTCATCCTGGGCCAAGAAATAACCTTGAGAATTTCGCCAAATTACAAGAAATACATTTAACCGGGGTCTTGTCTTCTTAGCTACCTTTTGGGTATCCCATCTTTATTGCTGACTCATACAAAAGCCTAAAAACAACATCAACAACGCTTGGTGTTTATACAACATCAAAGAAAGAAATATGAAGAGGAAAGCGTCAAACCCTTGCGTTCACACTCTTTTTCTCCTTTTCATTAAGATAATATGATGTTTGAATTTAACCTTCAAAACATTCTCAAATTATAAAGGCATAAATCATCATAATTATTATGAAAATTAACCAAAAATATTTTCTACTAAATATTACTCAAACATTTTCATTTCAGATATTCAAATTTATTTATTTTTATTTAATAATTTATTAAATATAATAATATATATATAAATTAATTATAACATATATTTACCAATTGGACAACAGAATTATTTAATTATTAATTTTTTTTTTTGTGTAATAATTAATTATTTTGAATATTTTTAATATATATATATTTACTTATTAAAAAATAACCTATAAATCAGAAAAATATAAAAAAAGTAAATTATAGTCTATTAAATAAGATATTATATTATTATTATTGTTATTTTAATTTTTCTTTTTTTTAAAAAAAAAAATTAAATCGAGAAAGCAAATTAAAATAAGAAACCAGTATTTATTTATTATAACTAATTATTAATTGCCAAATGAAATTTAAATGACAGAAAAATATGTTCTTAATATTTTTTCTTTTTTTTTGTAATTTATTGCTGATTATTCAATGATATTTATGTATCGAAAAAAATGCCAGTTTAACCGCCTCTTCGATGTAATAAATAAAATATAATAGTAAAAAAAGAAAATATGCGAGTAAAGTAGGCACCTAAGTAAAATAAAGTGAAATGATTTAGTATGTATAGTTATATATATTATTATTATTATTATTATTATTATTACGATGAATAAAAAAAAACCTTTATATACATACATAAAAGAAAACATAAAATTTCTAAATTTGGTAATTTAAATTTTATTGATTGAAATTTCCATTAGATTATAAATTTGATATTATTTTATAAGTAAATTAAAAACGATTTCCTGAACTATTTTGATTAAGATAAAATGGAGTAAAAAAAAAAATCTTGTTTAACTACTTTTGAATTTTTTTTCTTTCCCTCTTAATTTTTGCCACCTGGTGAAAAAAAATATATCTATCATATTTATGACTAGAAAATGAATTTCTATGATGTTAGTAAATTGTGAAAGTCGCTGCCTATGGTTTATATTCCAAGATAATACATCATCAACAAACGTTCAGTGAAAGTTTATACACTAAGGCAATCATTAAATGCACTTATTTATTTATTTATTATTATGCCTGTTCTTAATTTCAATTCAGATTGGAATATAATATTCTGATTTATCAATAAATCCTTTCGTCGGCCCTGCCCAGTGATTAACTACCTATTTTCAATCTAATCTCGAATATATTATATATACGTATATAAATATACATTCCTTTCTTATCGTATCTTGGAGACTTGCATTTCGCCGATTCACTTCACGTCTCAATGCGTTTTCTAATTAGACTCATAATCGTTTGGGTTGGTAATTCACTTTTGCACCACGTCACTAAATCCACTTCACATTGACCGCCATTTAGAAAATAGTTCCAAGCCTATCTCCGCGCTTAATGAATTTTCAATGTCTCTATTTGATTAAAACACCTCCCAGCTCACTGACGACCCTGACACATAACATCCACCTGTACCCTACCCTCTCTTCCATACACACTCACACCGTTTATAAAATATAATATTATTTTAATCAATCATTTTGTTATTTAGTTATTATTGACAGCAGGTCGCACATTTTCTATGTTTATAAAGATTTTAATTAAAATTTAGCCCCTCCCAAAAAAAAGAGAGCAAAAACAAAAATGTACATATCTATATAAAAAAAATCATATAATATAAATTTATATTTACAATTTGATTATACTAATGCCTAAATTAATATATTTAAAATTTTAATCCATAGAAATTAATATCAGATATAAAATTAGCTTTAATAGAGAAGCTATTCATTTGGAATATTAAATCTATGCAATAATATATACATAATAAATATAAATGCAATGATCAAAATAAAAAAATTGCAAGAAATTAATAATTTATATTCAATGACATTAGTATATTAAAGTAAAATGAATTTCATTATAAAATTATTGATTATGTATATTAATATATAAGCAATTAAGGAAATTAATTTTAATATTTGATGATGTAATTTATATTTGAAATGAAAAGTCAAAGGTTTTAGTAGGTTATTTATTTAAAAAAGATTTAATGTAATTTATATTTAAAATAATAGTAATATAAGGCGCCACAGGGTGGAAGCTAGCCCAACTGGCTCACATTCTCGTGGTCCCGGGTTCAAGTCCAAGTCCCGGGTCTGGCAAGGGAATTTCCATAGCTGGGGGGTCTATGGGAAGGAGTCAACCCAGCCTCCGAGATCAACATTGGGAAGCTACTTGATCAAATGTAGCGCCTCCGATCAAGAAAATCAAGGTAAATGTTGATAGGACCCGTTCTACTGATCATAGGACACCTAATTTGTATAAACGACTTGATAGGCGTTGTCCTTGCGTAACCAATACAAAGTACATGATTTGTGGTGATATGTAAAAAATCTCATGTGAAATTTGGTGTGAAAATAACCCTTCCCTTCCTATCGTCGATCGCTAATACTACCACTTCCGGTTTCCGGATTTGCATCAATTCATCATACTGATGCATTAAGTAAATATACCAAATTTCATCAAATTCCGTTGAGCCGTTCAAGCTATACGGACGGACGGACGGACAGACATCATGCTAAAAATACTTTTTTCTGTTAAGAAAATGCATGATTCGTGGGGAGATATGTAAAAATCTCCACATGTGAAATTTGGTGTGAAAACAATACCTCCCTTACTATCGTCGGTCAGTAAAATCTATACATTTTGGGAATATCGTAAATAATCAATAATCTTTAATATCTAACCAACTACAATTAAAACAATGTAAGTATTTAATATTTCTGCAAAGGGTTAAATCTAAAGATTATTTCCGAATAGGAAATAGATATTGAATTAGAAGCAGAGGGTGAAAGTTCTTTAGTCATCGCATTGAGATAGATTGTTGATAACTGCCTTCAAAGAGAAGCACCCTCCCTGCTGTTCCATTGTCAGAGCAGACAATCGCTCGCCAAGCTATTATTCGATATTTTCTATAAAAAAAAAAGTTCTTTTCAAAAACTTGACACTTAAAAATACTAAATAACTTTTAACGTACTAATAAAATAAAAAAAAAAATAACATTGCTTAATGACGCAGGTTGATATTTGCCAAGGCGAATGGTATTTCTTGCTCCCCACTGGATTAAAAAGGGATTTGCACGCTCCCCTTCGTCAATAACTTTCAACGCCTTCCCTTTCACAAAAAGAAAAAAAAAATGTTGTCACAAAAATCTCTAACATTCTCTCATATACTGAAATTTAAATAAATTTATAAGACCCATGCAATGTTACTTTTAATTATAATAACAAAAACGATAATAATAATAATAATAAATATTAAAAATGACAAGAATATATCAACTAACTTAATTAATGAATTACAATATGTCATTTTTAAATATTAAACAAATATGTGAAGTTTATATTACCCCATGCAGTGAAGAATGAACTTCAATTATTTATATTTGGTACAAATCTCCATTTTATTTATTTATTTATTTTTTTTTTTTTTTTTTGAAACATGAGATCTGAAACTAAACCTTTCCTAACCTTTTAGAATAATAACGTTTAATATTCAAAGCACATTGATACACAAGAAGAAAACAAAATTAATTGCAACAGGTCTTAAAGAAGGATTATTGCAATTTTTTTCTTATTCCAGACAAGATAAAGGAATTTTTATTCAAACATATTAAAAAAAAAAAACTTTAAGATTATCAAACCCATAACCTATTTATATTTTTATTCGGATAGTTTTGCTTTGTTTGGAAACAAATCTTTGGTGTTAAGAGACGTATAGCGAGATTGATTTATAACTCTGTTGTGGTGTCTTTCTAATTCCTCTTCATGACACCCTCAAGACCTATTAGATTTGATTGAAAGCCTTGAAGTTAGTATTTCTTTACATATATAATATATAAAGTTGCCAAAGTTCTATCACTCAATGGAATAAATGGGATTGTCTGTCACTTAATACCTATTAATGTCATTTTTTATTTTATTATATTTTATCCTTAAAAATAGAAATAATAATAATTTTAACATAGAATATTTTAAATATACATGAATAAATGAAAAATCACTGAAAGTGGAAAAATAAAATGACATTAATTTTTTTTTTCTGAGTGATTTTTTTTTTTTTATAAATCCTAAAACATTTATTTTCATCTAAATGAATTTTCATCACAGGTTGTAAAATATTTATTCATCTAATTAAGTAGCTTAGCATACAAAAGGAAAATGGTGAATTTAATCGAGTGGATCTTTCTAAAGATATTTATTTTGGCGACTCTTATCTTGGCAGCCACTTTTCCCAACATTCATTAGGATGCTAATGATTTTTTAGCTACCTCTAATCATCCTTTCATTGTTTCACACATACATACACACACATCCAATTCTATTGAAATTTTGCCAAAAAAATACTTTTTTCCGAATCGATTTTAAACCATTTGTGGTGGTTACAGATGTAATAAACTTTAATGTTTAATTGATTGAATTATTTTTCCAATGTCAAAGGTTGGTGTGTCTTTGCAGTTGATGGTCTCGGAACCTACCAATGAGTAACCTGCAGCTAGAATGATTCCTATTAGTCATCTCCAAATAAGAATGAACATTTTTTCCTCATCCACTTTGATTCGACCTCATTTGAAAATAACCATGAAGAATGAAAAAAAAAATGGAATATTAAATCAGTGAGCAACGTGACTTCTTCAGGTCCATAAAAAACGAATAAATCAAATTTAGAATTATTTAGAATAATTCCTTAAGTTTTTTCTTGATAAATAGTAATGATTAAAAATAAAAAAAAATAAAAAAAACTTATTGCAAATATATAATAATTTTTTTCCCACTCTTTTTTATCGCTAAAGTTCATTTCAAATGAGAATCATAAAGGTCAATAAAGTCAGATTAATATACTAGAACGAAATTAAAAGAAAATGAACTTTTAACACACACCTTTCTATCATTTCTATCTTTATTTGAAAGGCCAAATGATTTTTTTTTTTATTTTACTTTTGTTGCAATTCTTTAAATAATCATTGGACAGGTATTTTTGTTGTTTTAATTTTTCCATCCAATTAAAACTTCCCCTTTCTTCTATTATCTTACGGATGTATTTATTCCATAACACCCGAAATTGACATAATATTCTACTAATGGATAAAAACAACTTTTTTTTCTGGAATATAATTTTCACATCTTTTACTTATATCCAATTTTTAAAGGATTCTTTTTTAATGAAACAAAAATGAAACTAGAAATACACCTTGAAAAGTGAAATAGTATCTTTATTTAAATAATATCACCATCAAATGTATATTTTCTGCAAAAAAAAAAAAAATTGATTTTTCATCTAGAAGGGAATTTTTAGGTTAATATTGAACCGATATAAAATATTAGTATCAAGTCACATACAATGAAATAAGGTCATTGTTATACCTCTCATAGAATGTTATGATTTTCTTTTGTGCTTTTTTTTACATTACTCATTTAAAGAGCTAAGGAGAAGAAAAGAAAAATAAATATCCTGATATGTTTATTCTTGTTAATGTTAAATTGAATATTATTAAATAAATAAGTAAATAAATAAATATTTCCCTAATTCAATGAATACAAATAAAAATTTATTTTTTAATTGTGTGCTTAGAAAACATCTAATCTTCCCTTCACTGGGCACATATCATTGTATTTTCTATCCAATTATATTCCCAATTATAAATCATAAATAAATCTACAACTCTATGCAATAAATATTTTACATATGTAGGTATTTTAATAAATTAAATTTTTTTTTAATAATAATAAAATGAACAAGAAAATATATTTTTTTTTTGAAATTGATATATAGTCTTGCATTAAAGTCTTTTTTTTAAACATATTAATTTATGATCGTTGATTAATACTCTGATTAAATTCATTTTTTTTTACCTCCATATGATTAATTTTCACACATCTTAATAATTATTTTCTTCAACTTGTATATAAATATTGCTATAAATTGTAAATTTAATTTAAATTTATTAAATACCCAAGCGCTTGTTTTTCTCTCCCCCCTCCCCCTTTTTTCCTCCTTAAGAATAATTTTACGAGTTTTAATTTATTTAAAAAAATAAAAATTACAATATATTCTTTCGTATTATACAAACTATATTAATGAAGCATTGCTATGCTATATTTAATGAAATGAATAAATAATTTTATAGGCCTTTACAATATTCATAAAATTAAATTAATTAAATTAAATACAACTAACATTAATAGTTAAACAGATATATAATCACATTTAATTGATTCCGATTATGGTGGTTAATTACACAATACACATACAGAAATAAAATCGTATTTTATTGTATTGATTGAAAATATTTTCACAATAAAACTGTTTAAGAATATACTAATTTAGACAGTTTTATTGATTCATGTGTAGATAATTTTCAACATGATTTCACGAATTCTCTTGTACTACCTATAAAAAAAATCTCCATAAATTTAATATAGATTTAAATAAAACAATGAAAAAAAAAACAAAAACAATTTTGTTTTTGTTGTATCTTCCACAAATTTATGTTCGAGTTTGAGTACTCAATTGTTTTATATCTATTATTTTGATTTTCTGGTTAAACGCTTTTTAACTGGTTTTACTTTTTCCCTCTGATATAAGGGTAATATTGTCCATTTATTGTTTAAGTAAAAAAAACATATACTGGTAAAAGCTTTCACATTTAAGTTAAATTTTTTTCCTCTATTATCCCCTTTTGGATAATTCATCATTGATTTCATGTTTTAAAAGAGTAAATATTTATTTAACAACTTATAATATTACAACAATAGAGACCTTTCAGGCCATCCTATCACTTTCTATCAAATTTTTATCCAATTTTATCCGTAATCTCGATACTAATCAGTTAATTACTTTCGCTAGTATAATTATTCTTTCTCTCTTCCTACTTTTTTTTTTTGTAATAGACACAAGGTATTCTTTTTCAAAGATCCCTGATAAACTCATTTTCTAAATGAAGATTAACTTTTACTTTTTTTTTTGTCTTACATAAGTAATTAATTCGTTATGTCAACATTAAATACAAACTATGTCGATGTTTTGTATTATATATACCTATTATGGATTCTTTATTAGTCATATTGTATTGATATTACATTTAAATAAAAATAAATGTTTGTATAATTCAATTAAATGAATTAATCAAACCTTTGAAATGATATATTTTCATATAAACTGTCAATTAATTAACAATAATAATGTAATAATTATTATATAATTTTAACTTACCAATTAAATTACAAAACCAATCAATTCCCATAACTTTGTATATGATATTAAATTATGAATTGAAGAAATGAATTTAGAACTGAAATACGATTCAATGAAAAGTTAGTATTATTTGTTTTTTCTTATTGAAAATAAAGAGTATAAATCGTCGAGGCTTCCGTGGGAAAACGGACTGATTTATTGATGCAAACACGAATGAAAAGTAATGAGCTTTGTTTCGAGTTAAATCTTAGACATTAGTAGATTCATGCCTCCAAGATGGAAGTCTCTAGACAAACGAAATAAAAGAAAAAAGTTTCAATACCATCGAACTATCTATACAAGAGAATATTTATTTATCTCCTTCATATGGGTTGTCAGATTTTAAGATTGAATTATGAAAGAAGAAAAATTGTTAGATGATTTTGAAATAAATATGTTGCATGTGTTTTTTCTCCCATTCGCACCACATGTTCCAATTACTATAATTTTCACATAATTAGATTAGTGGTAGTTTTAGGAAATATTAAACAACTAAATGATAAAATAATTAATTAATTTAATTTATTTTTCTTAATATATTTATTTGTTATAGTGATCCATGATTTTGCATTGATATTCATTTGCTATTTTCCATAAATACGTTTGAATATGGTATATTACTGTGAATATTTCAAAATTTTCATATTTGTCCTTAGGTGAACAAATATCATATTTTATGGATCCTTTTATTTATTTGCTTTTCATATGCCATATTTTATCTTTATACCATAGATGTACGTATATG